>JAUMIR010000002.1:156990308-158240308 GCA_030847615.1 Gambelia wislizenii | reverse complement strand
CAGGTTTCAGTGATGCCTATTATATCATATTTGCTTTGCTGTGTTAAGAGTTCAAGTTCATCCCGTTTATTTCCCATGCTCTGTGCATAAGTGTAGAGACATCTAAGACCATGGGACATTCCCCCTAGCTGCTTACTGAAGGTTTTTTTCCTCCCACTGTTGCATTCTTGTACTATTTGTCCAGTTCTCTCTAAAACAGGTGGGCTATATCTCCAGCACTTGATGAACTCCTGCCCTCAAAAATACTGTCTCCCTCCCACACATAGCTCAGTTTAAAGCCCTCCTGATCAGATTTTTGAGCCTCTTAGAAAAACATTCCTGCCAACTACTGTGAGGTGCAACCCATCCCTTGCAAGAAGCCCAGCTTCATAAAACTTCAGACCATGGTCCAAGAAGCTAAATCATTTCTGGCAGCACCATCTGTGGAGCCAGTTGCTCATCTCCACTATTCTTCTCTCCTTTCCTGGGCTGTGTCCTTCAAGTGGGAGGAGAGACGAAATGACAACTTGTGCATCAAGGTGCTTCAGCTTCCAACCCAGAACCTCATAATCTCTTGTGATATCCTGAAGGCTATGCCTTGCAGTGTCATTGGTTCCCACATGGTTCAAAAGGAAGGGGTAACAGTCAGTGGGCTTCAGAAGTCTTGTCAGCCTCTCTGTTACTTCATGGTTTTTGCCCCAGGGAGACAGCACACCTCTCAAGACATCTTGTCAGGCCTGCAAACCACCACTTCTGTTCCTTTCAGCAATGAGTCCCATAATACCACCACATCTCCTCTGGGTATTGGCAGAGGCATTCCATCTACTGAATTTTGCAAAGTCACCTCCATTCTATACGGACTGGAACAGTTGCTCTTGTTCCTGTTCCCCATCATCTCAGATAAGGAAGAGAGTTTCAAATCGATTCTGTAGCTCCAAACACAGAGAATAAGCCTTAGTCCTTCTACTTCTATGTATCACATTCCTCCAAATGCTTACCTCCTGTGTTTGGGAACTGACCTCCTCTTCAGAGCTTTCCCCAGTGTATTATCCCTTGTCCAAAACCATCTATTCCACTCTATCCATGAAAACCTCATACTCCCTAATATGCTGAAGAGTAGATACATGGGTCTCAAGTTGTTGGACCTTCTCTTCCAACAGGGCCACCAACTTGCACTTGCTGCAGGTATACCCACTTACAGGACAGCATATGCTGCAATCGATCAGGGTCTGTTCCCCTGTTGATTGAGAGGCAGCTGGCTGACAGTCCTACCAACCTCTTTGCATTAACAATCTCCAGCATGAGAGGAAATTGCAACAGGGACTGTCCTTCTGCCTGTCACATTAGAGGTGGCTCACAGGAGCAGGTGGAAATGTCAGTTAGCTGCTTCCAAACTGCCAGGAGAACAGATCCCCACTGATCGTAGTGACTGCTGTCCAGTAAGTGGAGACTGGGACAGGAGTCACTGTGTAGCACTATAACAATGGTTCTTACATGTTTGTAACACCTCACAGAATTCCAACCTTAGTTGATTAACACGCATATGTACGTATCAATAAGGATCAAGACAGATTTCCAAGACAGGGAGTCCAAAAAATTACAAATATTGTAAGTCAGAATCTGATTCTAGAAGATAATCATCCTCAAACAGTTTTACATTTTTCCAGAAACTAAAATTGCCAAAAAATAAAAATAATGAACAGTACCAGTTTAATTGTTTAGCTGCTGATTTCGTATCTGACCAAACCCATATAGATATTTGTTTCCTGCTGTTCAATCCCGTCCATAAAACTTCAGATGAATTTGAAGAGAATATCCATTCCTGCCAAAATGAAAGGGAGAATGGAATATCTGGAAATGTAAACGTGCTATAGACTATATTTCAAAGGAAGGAACTAACAAAACCACCTCTGAGTATTACTTGCCTAAGAAAACCTTATAAAATTCATGGGGTCACCAGAGGTCAACAGGTGAATTGAAGACATATACACACATAAAAGTACTTTCCTTTAATGCAAGAGTGGGCATGGCTGGAGAGTAAGAGAGCCAACTGCATCACACTCTGCCTCTTTTAAAATGCCTTCTATTTTCCTGGATGTCTGGAAGCAAGCAAGGCATTTTGAGAAGTGGTAGCCATGCTCTCTCAGTTCAGAGCAGAAAGAGATACATAGCTGCACCCTCTCTCCTCCTCTAAGCAGGTAAAGCATAGTTTCTGGATCTTTTAAAGTGCCAGCACCCAGGACCTCTGGAACCAAGCAAAGCATTCTAACAAAAGCTAGCAGCCATACCACCTCACACCCCACCCCTGCCACCCTTCCTCCTAGTAAGCAGCTCTGAGAATAGAAAGTACTGTACAACTACCAGCAATTTATAAAAGAACTGTGGCAGGTAGTAGGAGGGGTGGTTTGCTACCAAAATTTGGAGATTTGAATGGCCAGAAAGCATAGGTAAAGATTGGATTTTTACAGCCCAATTACAGTACTAGGTTTATGAAAGCCACACTAGAGGGTGCTGTCTGATCTGTGCTAAAGATAAGCAGACATTCCAAAACACATCAACAGTTCAGGAAAAGGCTCAGAGGATTCTGTATTAGAGTGGGAAGAAAGAGTTGAAAAAGTGACCCAGAATGGAAAAGATCTGCAGCAAGGCATCTATGAACATCCACAGTACTTATAGAACTAGACTGAAGAAATACTACTAGTGTAACTCACACTTGAAGACCAAAACTAAGAACTTTAGCCAGGGACCCTAATAATGTGACTCCTGTGCTATCTTTTATAGGGCACATAGTCAGGTGTACATTCACATTAGGATCATGTCATTTGACATGCTATGCAAACAACACTCTCAAATATATAGTCTACTAGAGGCTCAACACAGAGTTGTTGCAGTGACAGGTGAAGATTTTCAGAAAAAAATAAAACCAATGGCCAAAATCAGTTTTGGTTTGTTTTGTTTTTTTAAAGCCAGTTATGTATATCTTTTTTTATATTGCTTTTTAGCATGTATTCAAATATACACATAAAGCCATATAAATTCTATCATCAACCCCAAGTCCACTTCTCCACAAAAATGTATCAATACCATTTCACTTTGGCTACCAATCCATATGAGGTCTGTACTTCTGAATCTTCTACACTGTTTCCGCGCATCTATCCAGCTGGCTTTAGGCTCGGTACTGAAGTAATAACAGTGTCCTCTCCAGTATTTCCAACCAGAAAAATGTGGACACCATTCACTGTGCAGAGCTGATAAAAATATAAGTAAATAAAAGTTACTGTCTATTTTAACTAAATGTTGGTAATGCTATACAGATAATGTTCCTTGTGGCATATGATATGGGCATCGTCAATGGCTACACCTTTCTGGTTGGACCTATTACAGCATATTAATTTTGACATTTGTAGATTATGTTCTCCTTTTAAAATTAATCCCTACAACTTGGAATTTAACTTATGGTCAGTGTGATTGGATCCTGTGTGATTTTACTGTTGTTAAAACCCTTATCTTTCATTCTATCATTCAATGGTCAGAAAATTTTATAGCTTTAGTTATGTTGATGCAGAAATCATGGAACAGCAGACCCACAGATTGGAAAGTGAGTTTTATTACACCGGTGGGCCTGACTGGAATATCTTCCAAAGAGTCAGAACCCCGAGTCATGACTACAGAAAACCTTTATACAGTTTAATGACCGTATGCAAAAACAATTCCCTCCTCCTTCTCTTTGGTGTCAATAATTTCTCTGCGACAATTGTTGATAGTTCAGAAAGTACAAGGCAAGATAACTTAGTACACTTGGGTACAGTTCGACCGCTATTAGAGAAAGAATTTGTTTACCTCAGCTTATTATATGTTTCTGGAACATAGGGTTGATTAGTAAGAACACTGACTAGGCCTGAGAGTTAAAGGAAAAAGACTTTTCAGAATCCCAGAGTGTCATGGGCTATCTAGTCTGACCCCAAATAGTGATTGTAAGTAACAGCATTCAGCAAATAGACATTAGAGTCTACATGGCCACTACAATGCGTAATTTCAAGAAAATTTAATTTTGGACATAAGGTTACCCTATTGATGTACACAGCTAGCTCATGTTCATACCCTGTGTGCACCCCTTTTGTTCATTCTTTTTTCCTTTTCTTTGTATTTATATTTTTTAAATCCAATAAATTTTAAGGACACTCAGGCATCTATTTATAATATGAAAATAATAATAATGTTAGCCAATATATGAAAAAGTGAGGCAAAGTATGTCATGTATAATGAAGAAACTATAGAAATACTACTATTAGCACTACTAGAGGTAGCACACACTGCTTACATTTCATTTTGCATTACACAATGTGTTTTTCTATCTTTGCTCACTTATTCACCCACACAGCTGTGTCTTTGTTTTAATACCTTGCTCACAAACAGCAGGTGAGTCCTGAGCTCTGCATGAATGAAAACTATCACAGGCTCCTGTGTAAGGGTTGCACAGTTCATCACCATAGCATCTATTGCACACAGAGGAACAGTTTACTCCGAAGTAGCCAAAGGAGCAATCTACAAAAAAGAATAAAAATGCAATAGTACCATTAAAATTTACTCTTCATATTGTATATACACAGGGATAAGTTTAGAAATTTTAGTTTTAAAAAATCAACCCAAAAACCCCTGGATAGACTTATAGAATCATAGAATCATAGAATTGCAGAGTTGGAAGAGACCACGAGGGCCATCCAGTCCAACCCCGTGCCATGCAGGAAATCACGATCAAAGCATCCCTGACAGATGGCCATCCAGCCTCTGTTTAAAGACCTCCAAGGAAGGAGACCCCACCACGCTCTGAGGGAGTGCGTTCCACTGCAGAACAGCTCTTACTGTCAAAAAGTTCCTCCTACTGTTGAAGTGGAATCTCTGTTCCTGGAGCTTGCATCCATTGCTCCGTGTTCCAATCTCTGGAGCAGCAGAAAACAAGCTTGCTCCATCCTCAACGTGACACCCCTTCAAATACTTAAACAGGGCTATCATATCGCCTCTTAACCGTCTTTTTTCCAGGCTAAACATACCCAGCTCCCTAAGTCTCTCCTCATAAGGCATGGTTTCCAGACCTTTCACCATTTTAGTTGCCCTTCTTTGGACACGCTCTAATTTGTCCATATCCTTTTTGAATTGTGGTGCCCAGAACTGGACACAGTATTCTACGTGAGGTCTGACCAAGGCAGAATAGAGCGGCACTATTACTTCCCTTGATCTGGACACTATACTTCTATTGATGCAGCCCAAAATTGCATTGGCCTTTTTAGCTGCCGCATCACACTGTTGACTCATGTTCAACTTGTGGTCTACTAGGACTCCTAGATCCCTTTCCCATGTAGTCTCATTCAGCCAGGTCTCTCCCATCCTATATCTATGCATTTCATTTTTCCACCCTAAGTGCTGTACTTTACATTTCTCTGTATTGAATTTCATTTTGTTAGCTTTGGCCCAGCTCTCCAGTCTATCCAGGTCATTCTGAATTTTGATCCTGTCCTCCTGGGTATTAGCTACTCCTCCTAATTTGGTGTCATCTGCAAATTTGGTAAGTATGCCCCTAATTCCCTCATCCAAGTCATTGATAAAGATGTTGAATAGCACTGGGCCCAGGACAGAACCCTGTGGCACCCCACTGGTCACATCTTTCCAAGATGAAGAGGAGCCATTGCTGAACACCCTTTGATCCTTATCAATGGGTCAATGTAAGTACTGTACCTTAACTCTTATCAAAACAGGAACCATCTCCCTCTCTGAGTAGAGTGGCAAAAGGTGAGAGCTTAATCCATCCTAGAAGAGCCTAAAGAAGCACGGAACCCCTTTCTCCACCGTACTGTCCTTTTTGCATGTCTGGGCAGAAAAACAGTGGTGGCAGTGGCAGCTCTTTGGTGCTCCCGCTCAAAGGAGCACTGAGAGAATAGAGGGAGTTGGTGCTTCTTTTAAGTTCTTCTGGGATACACTAAGCTCACGCCTTTTGTTACTCTACTTATAGAAGGGGATGGTTCCTTTTCTGATAAGAGTTAATAGTGTACCTTAACTTTTATCAAAAAACCAAGGTGCCAGTTAGACGCTAGTTATTGTCACGCAGTGTCCTGGGACTTCTTGATCCCGTATTTGTTCCTTGCTATTTAAACGATTTTTGTCTCTGAACTGGATACCCCGGGATCTTTGTTTACACGGCACCACGTCCTGTGATATGTCTCTTCTCCCACTTTATACTATCCTGGGTCCCAGGTTTGTTTGTTTTTTTAGCTGTCAATCAAGGATGTGATTACTTGTTTTTTCACAAATCATATGATGTGTTTACAGTGCAGCTTCCCGCCACAGACACAGCGATTGGCTAGTTCTTGGACAATACAGGACAGCATCATCGGATTTTTCTCATTGTTTGATTTCCCAGAACGCCATTATTGGAAGAATGGATAGGAACATTGCCAACGTTTTGGCTACCTCTGTAATCTTGAGGTGATATCTTGCAACATTGCAGAGGTGATTTCGTCTCAAACACTGAAGAAGGATGATCCTTATTTTTCAGCTCCTTCTTCATTTATACTTCCTTTCATCAAATGACCTCGATCCTGAGTCCATGCATTTCACAGCAATTGATTCCCCCGAGTTACGTAGGCTTCTTCGTCCATATCCCCATTTACGGCAGTGTTGGGTGTACCCGACAACAGAGGAGTGGTGGGAGAAATGTGTAATGTGTATCTGGTCCAACGAGCATTGGATACAGTACTTCAGGATGCCGCGCTTCCTTTTCATGACACTTGTGGATATTCTCCATCCGGAGATAGCCAAAGCGGACACCAACATGAGGAAAGCCATTCCAGTGGAGAAGCACCTCGCAATAGCCATTTTCCTTCTCACCCATAGATACTCTTATGTGTCTGCTTGCCAGCTGTTTGATGTTGTGAGAGCCACGGTGTGTAAGATCTTTGTGGAGGCCATACTCATGATGGAGAAATTACTTCTGAAGTGGACAGTTTTCCTGGGAGACCATAGACAGGTATATTTTTTTAAAAAATCTGTACTTATATTGTGAAAATCCAAGTAGTCGCATATCTTGAGGAATGGGTGCTGTTTAGAGATAACTTTAAAATAATCCTTAGCTCATATGTTTGGGATAACAAATGCATAACAAGTGCACAGTGTAATGTATACTATCCTTTCATTTGTGATGCACTATAATAATGGTGTGTTTAATCAATTCTTCGGCTTTGGCCATGCCCACAGGAAACATGTATGTATTTATTTTCCTGTGTTCTTTCACAGCTAATGGATGGCTTTGCTGCCCTTGGGTACCCACAAGTAATTGCATGCCTAGATGGATGTCATGTTAACATCATCTCTCCTGTACACCAAGGAAATGAATTTATTAATAGGAAGAATAGATACAGTGTTCTTCTTCAAAGTACCTGTGATCACAGAGGGGTTTTTATTGATGTGGAGATAGGTTGGAGCGGCAAGAATCATGACGCTCGAATGCTAAGGAACTCTTTTTTAAAAAAAACTATGGAGGTGGGCCTATTTGTCCCAGGAAATCCCACAATAACTATAATGGAACAGCAAATAGTTCCTCCTACCATGGTTGATGGGACATACCTGATCAAGGTGTTACTTACACCTTATAGGGGGTCCACAAATAATAAACAGAGACTGTACAACAAGTAACATAATAAGGAATGTTTGATGGTGGAGAGGTGTTTCGGCCATCTCAAAGTGCGCTGGAGAGCATTAAGATACTGTATAGAAGTGGCAGAGGAAAATGTGTGTTCTGTGATATGATCCTGTGTGATTCTCCATAATATATGTGAAACCAAGGGTAAAATTCTTGATGAGCTGAACAGATGGGTTCAGAGGTTTGTGTCTGACATCTTGGGAGCTCCTTTGGTTAATGACAATGCTATAAAGAAAGCTCAGGGGAAGGCTGTCCGGGACACTTTAAAAAAGGATTTCTGGCGGCTGCATCACCAAGGAAGGTACTAGATGTGCACATAATACTGTGTGGAAATTTATTTTGCAACTTAAAAAAATTGTAAAATAAAGACCATTTATTTCTGACTTTAATACTGTTGTGGCTGTGTCCAGTTATTCTCCATCACAAAGAAACAGGCTGCATCCATGAGCAGTAATTGAAACAAAATGTCTCTATGTTCACAGGCTCTGAATTCTAAATGACATGAGAACACAATAGGAGAAACTGTCACCTTCATGTTCTACTTTTGAGCAGAACATTTTAGTGACTGGCTACTAAAAAACAGCACATTCAACTAGATACACATTCAAGGCTGATCTTGTAAGGCTATTTTAATACTCTTATGAATGTGTTGGTTCACCATTACTCCTACAGAACCCATTTAAAGAAACTTCAGGGGAAGGCAGTCTCATTCATTCTTCACTTCCATACAAGTTCATGCACCCTGTATTAAAGATGGAAGCAATATGAAGGCTGAGCAAGTAAGAGGTAATAAGTCTAACTTGTTTTTCACAGTTATCGTATATTCTGGTGTATAAGACGCCCCCCCCCAATTTTAAAGTTAAAATATAGAGTTTGCCCCCCCCCACTCCAGCCAGCCAGCTCAGTGGCTGTAGATGATGGAATAGTCTGTGAAATTAAGGGACTGAGAACAGCATGGAATACTTTGAAAAATCTCTGTGGTGTTCAATCTTTGGAAAGTAAGGTTGCATTAATAATTAAGTTGGTTAATATGAAGCTATCAAATCCCAAATTTTTGAATGACCACATTAATGATTTTAGAGCCACTTGCAAACTCCTGGAGAGGAAATCCCCCAAAGCTATGCAAATGGGAATCTTCCTGGCAAGTTTACCAAAATATAATCCCATAATAAATACCTTGCAATTAAAGAATGATTTAACTCTGCCAGAAGCTTTTATTCAGATAAGAGAATTTCACCATAGACAAAACTTGATGCAAAATGATAAGTTTGAATCCAGAAATTCTAATTTTAGGCTACCATAATTTTAATGGACTATTTTTCTTCTCTCCTGAGCTAAATGGAGGGCATTTAACACTTCAAAGACAAAGCAGTCATTCTCACAGCAGGAGGAAGAATCTGCTGGGAAAACTGCCCAGGGAATTTAACATTTCAAAGACAAGGCAGTCATTCTCACAGCAGGGGAAAAGATCTGCTGGGCCTATAAGACGAACCCCCCCCCCCACTTTTGAGGAGATTTTCAAGTGTTAAAAAGCAGTCTTATACACGAGAATATACGGTATTCCTCTTCTCATTGACAAATACAGTCGGACCTTCACTTTTGCAAGTTTGCCATTTGTAGGTTTGATTTAGCTCTCTGACCCTAGTCCGTGCTGGCAAACCCTGAAGGAAAGGAACACCCCCACCCTCCCTTTGGAAGGGCTTTCCACCATTGTAGGGAAAGCAGGCGACGATGGGGCTTCTTTCTGGCTATCCAAGCATGGACTAAGCTCTTAGAGTTTACTCTGCGCCCAGATATGCTGGAGGAAGGCAAGCCCGCCTCACTATTTCTTTGGTGGTACTTTTGGGGCTTTTTGCCATAGCAGAGAAAGCAGATGATGACATGGAGGCATGGAATAAGGCACACAGGAATAACAATGACTAAAAACGTACTCTGAAAGTATGCAAAATTGATTATGACCTGCCTTCCCATCATGAGCCCTCTCCCCTGATAAATATAGCTTCAGGGTCCTTGAATTGGGGTCTTTCGCAGCTGGCAAATCATCTTTAAAATAAACACACAGCCTTGTGAGAAGACTAGTGCTCAAGGTGCACTCCCACCAGGGCCAGTTCATTCTCCCTGTGGGTTCTGTGTGTGTGTGTGTGAGAGAGAGAGAGAGAGAGAGAATGAGAGAGAGGGGTGTCAAATGTTTCTGTGCACTGCATTCCCTCATTCCTCTCTCCTCAGAGAAAAGAAGGAGGGGAGGAGGTGGAGGAGCAGGGGAAGAACCAAGTCCCTGTGCGCACCCAGCTTCTTCATTGTCTCCAGCTGCAGCCATGCAGGTTGCTGCTGGTCCTCCTGGCTGCTTTCTCCTCCCCCAATTCCCCCTACCTCCAGTGTCTTCAGGCACAGAGTAAACTCCAAGACGTTATTCCATGCCCGGAGAGCCAGAAAGAATCCCAGCCGTCCTCTGCTTTTCCTACCATGGTGGAAAGCCCTGAAAGTGTCGCCAGAGAGGAGAATGGAGGAAATCAAGGCTTTTTCCTGGTTCTGTCAACCCCTTTTAATCTCCCTATCCCGCCTTCCACCTCTGCTTCCCTTACTATCTCTTTGGTGACACTTTCAGAGTCCTCTACTTTCTCTGCCATGGTGTCAAGCCCCGAAAGCACCGCCAAAGACATAGCGAGATGGTTGCCTTCCTCCAGCATCTCCAGACACAGAGTAAACTCCAAGAGCTTATTCCATGCCCGGAGAGGCAGAAAGAAGCCCCGCCATCCTCTGCTTTTCCTGCCATGGTGGAAAGCCACGAAAGCACCACCAGAGAGGAGAGTGGAAGAAACTGAGGTATTTTCCTGGTTCTGTCAACCCTTTTTAACCTCCTCACCCCAGCAGCCAACGCCAAACTGTCACTGTCGCAATTTTTTTTAAAAAAAACAGGTATTACAAAAGGCCAGATGCAGCACAGTGCCAGCAGAGGCACCACATTGTCCTGGCTGTAAGTTGACCTAGGATTTTGAGATTTATTTATTTTGCATAAATTTTTATTCACTTTTTTTCACTCTCGCAGGGGTATTGCACCCCTAACACCCGCAAATGTGGAGGGCTGACTGTAATTACATTATTAGATTCTTCACTCCACTACACCAAGTTCTTTCAATCACTTCTCACATCGCCAAGACACTTTCCAGAAATTTTTAAATATTGAAATTAGAATAATAAATAGTGCATCTAAACATTCACTCATGCAAAATTTTAGTTATTATTCTTATTTCCTTCAACAAAGAAACTGACTCTCCTTTTCCTTTCAGATTCACTCACATTCTTATTACATCTTTCAGAAGTTCAGCATCCTTCCCAAGCTGCAAGTGATATGGGGGTGTGTCACATAATTCAGGAATATGACTGTGTAAAATGGAAACTATAGAACATTTTGAATGTTCAGCCTACCTGATTTTACATATGCTGCAGACTGGCTCTCCTCACTTTTTAGCAATACAGTTCCTCTGGCAAGTGCATAGGCATTATTCCAGACACTGATCCCGGTACACTGTTCTCTAAGCTCCAAACATGCTGCCTTAGCAGAAATTAAATCTGCATGTACTTGGGATGGAGAGCCTGGTGGTGACAGAAGCACCTTTCCTACATGCTCTTGATACCGATCAACATCTAGAATAGGTAAAAGAATCTACACTGCAATACAGCCAGCTGAAGTGAGCTATACATAGGTAGTGGTAGTAGCAGTACTTCTTTATTTATTAAAATACTGTACTAATATCCCACCTATCTCAAGCAATTTTTAGTTCAGCATACAATAAAATGAGTTTAACCAATAAGATAAAACAGTTCCTTAAGATAAAACAATAGGAAACAATTTAAATAGACTAAAAGCATATTAAACAGTCTGACAAGTTAAAACGAGTCAATTAAAATCAACTGAAAAGTTTAAAATCATAATCCATGTGCAGATTTGGATAAAATCAATTAGCTCCCCAAAGGCTTTAATAAAAAAGCCATTTTTTACTTGGCACTGGAATAGCACAAGCACTGGTCAGTTGGACATCTAAGAAGAAGCTATTCATAGAATCACAGAATCTTGGAGTTGGAAGGGACCACAGGGGCCATCTAGTCCAATCCTCTACCATGAAGGAATACAAAACTGTATTTTGCAACTGAAAGATGCCCATCCAAACACTGTTTGAAGATCTCCAGAGATGAACAATCTAGCACCCTCCAAGACAATCTATTTCACTCTCAAACAGCTCTTACAGTTTTAAAAAAAATCATCCTAATGTTTAGGCAGAATTTCATTTCTTTTAATTTTAATACATTGGATCATGTTCTAGTCTCTGAAGCAGCAAAAAACAAGCTTGCTCCAACTTCAACATGACATCCTTTCATGTATTTAAAGACAGCTATCAAGACATCTCTCAGTCTTCTTTTTTCCATACTAAACATACCCCAGATACTTTAGTTATTCCTCATAAGCTTGGTTTCCCAGCTTATGATCATCTTGGCCACCCTTCTCTGGACACTATCCAGTTTGTCAGCATCCTTCAATTGTGGTGCCCAATTGGACACAGTATTCCAGGCGAGGTCTGACCAAAGCAGAATAGAGTGACACTACTATTCCTTTGAACTGGACACTATACTCCTGTTGATGCACCTAGAATTGCTTTAGTTTTTTTAGTTGCAGCATCACACTATTTACTCATGTTTACCTTCTGGTCTATTAAGATCACTAGATTCTTTTCATCTGTACTGCTTTCAAACCAAGTGGCACCTAAGCCTGTATTAGTTGCCTGTGCACACAGATATAAATACGCCATTCAGTGAAATAAAATGTTCAACTATCCATACTGAATCCATTTTCTCTCAACTTGAAATGGAACTGATCAGAGCAGAGAGTGAGTAAACCTGATAATACTGTACAGTTGCCCCTCCACATTCGTGGTTTCGATTATTCGCAGAAAGCCACCTCCCCCCCCCACTGCTCTCCACCCCATCCCTTCCCAAGGCAGCGAAGGGCTTAGCCTGTCGCTGCCTTGGGAAGGTGGGGATGAAAGCCGCTAGCGCGCTCACTCTCCACCCCACTCCCTTCCCAAGGCAGCGAGGGGCTTCTCACGAAGCCTGTCGCTGCCCTGGGAAGGCGGGGAGGAAAGCCGCTGGTGTGCTCGCTCTCCACCCCACTCCCTTCCCAAGGCAGCGAGGGGCTTCTCACGAAGCCCACTGCTGCCTTGGGAAGGGACTGGGGTGGAAAGCACTCACCCGCAGACTCATTTCTTATTTGCGTTTTTTTCACATTCGCGGGGGTTGTCTGCCCCTAACCCCCATGAATGTGAAGGAATGACTATATAGTTATATGCTGACTAAAGAAATTTAAATGTTGATATATAAGTTCAGCTCTCTATAAGTATGTGAACTTAAAAATATAGTGTTCTTTCGGGTGTAATCATGGCTTCTTTGTTGTTGTTAAATACAAGGGAAGTATCTACTATTCCCTTTACATTATTACAAACGTTCCAGAAAAGTGATTTCAAGAAATGGAATATGCAGTGAAGGCAAATGTAAAAGCAAAGAACGCTTAATCTGATACCATTCACAGTTTACAGGTCTCAGCAACTGACAAAATTCAGTAGTATTCCACTTCTGCTATGTAACTTTGATGTGCTGAGAAAAAAATCATTTCCCAGTCTAATTCATCTTAACACAGGCATCAAAGGATTAAAGCCAAGTATAGAAGCATACTCACCAGCATTTCGTTTGCAGATCCAGTGGGCTTTTGTATTACAATGCAAAGCAACCAAGCTGCGTTTGGAAATTTTCACACAATATACAGTATTTTCCTGGATTGGGTGGGATATCTGAAGCCTTTCCAGTTCAATTGTAATATAACAAAACAAAAAGAAAAAAACTCTGGAATAACTGCAATAACAATATCTACATGACTGTAAATATCAGATAGTTATTGGAAAGCTGATGTCAATCACATTTATGCCATCCTCTTGTTCCATTTTGCTCCCTTCCTCATATAATAATGGCTCCTAGTTAGACAGCATACTACAGTAGGACATGCAAAGGCACACAGAGAAAAGAAAACTTATTTTCAAGAAAACCCTGTAATAGGGTTGCCATAAGTTGGAAATGACTTCAAAGCATGTAACAAACCCAAATCTAGCATTCAGTTGCACGCCAAAGACTTTTGTTCCATGAGTTTGCATATAGCTACACTGCATTATTAATTTTTTAAACATATTTTTCCACATGAAATAAGACAAACTGCAAAGGGCACCAATTCTGTTTTCTGCTACCTTCTATTTTTCACAGACAAATAAAATCCTAGATTTCTCCATTATTTTCTATGGTTTATTTGCAGATTTGCTGCAGAGAAAAAAAAACTCTTTCTAATGTAATATATGTAAGACTGACGATCAAAACAGTTTTTTTTAAAAAAATTGTAACATGTAGGTGCATGCACATGCTTGCAGGTAGAATATAACTGATATTTATCGGTAGATTTCCACAAGTTTCTTGCTTTAATGGAAGGAAGAAGATTAAAAAAAAAACCTCTATGTCATGGCCAGCTTGTGCTAATTGCTAATTTCTCTACCTGTACTCTTGCTTGTATAAAATTGCAGCACTAACTGGTTGTTTTTTACCAGGTCTTTGCTGAGTTTTCCTAGCCAATTTTAGTTGGTTATGTGGCATCAAGTTGTCCTCAACTTATTGCAACCCTAGGAAAGAGTGACACCTAGTCAGGTCTTGCAAACTCAGGGCAGTGCCTTCCTTGATGGATTCAATCCACTTGTAGTGCAGTCTTTGTCTTTTACTATTGACTTCAAGTTTACTGAACATTATTATCTTTCCTATGAGTCATCTCAACTCTTGATGTGGTCAAACTATAATACCCGGCAGTTTAGTAATCTTGGCTTCTAGTGAGAATTCAGTCTTGATTTGCTCTCAGACTCGTTTATTTGTCTTTTTGGAGGTCTTTGTTGTTGTTAACTACCATCAAGTTGATCGCGACTTATGGTGACCCCAAAAATGAGAGACCTCCAAATCACACTATCATTAACAGCCCTGCTCAGGTCTCAGGGCTGTGGCTTCCTAGATTGAGTCTATCCATATGGAATGCAGTCTTTTCCTACTGCTTTCTACCTTACTGAGTATTATTGTCTTTTTTAATGAGACACATCTTCACATGATATGGCCAAAGTATGACAGCTTTAATTTAGTCATCTTGGCTTCTAGGAGAGAGTTCAGGCTTGATTTGCTCTTGGACCCATTCCTTTGTCTTTTTGGCAGTCCCTGGTATCCACAGAACTCTTCCACAGTACCACATTCCAAATGAGCTGATTCTCTTCCTGCCAGCCTTATTTACAGTACAGCTTTCATATCCATATACAGATCCTGACTTTGATACATCTTTTACTTCAGGTTCTTATCAAGTTCCTTCATAGCTTCTCTTCCATATCTTAAGTCTTCCTCTGATTTCTTGTAATCTTCTATTTTCCATTTTGATTTATGACTGAGCCAAGTTATAGGAAACCTTTAGCAAGTCTGACGTCTTCACCATCTAACATTATGTCAATCTTCTGTTGTCAGTTTTATCTTCTTAATATTCAACTGCACCCCTGCTTTTCGCACTTTCCTCCTTAATTTTCATCAGTAGTTGTTCCAAATCTTTGTTGTTTCTGCTAGTAATATGTTTATCTTAATGTTTTTTCCTTCAATTTTCACACCTATTTCCTCCAAGTCTAATCCTGCTTTCCATATTAGATGTTCTGCATACAAATTAAAGTGATAGGATGCTCCTTTATCAGACTCCCTTGTCAAATGGAAACCATGCTGTTTCTCCATATTTTTGTCCTGACAGTGGCCTCTTGTCCAGTGTATAGGTTACACACCTCAAGGATCACATGTTTGGGCATTTGGTCTTTCACAGTGATCTACAGTTATTCATGATCATAAGTTTTGCTGCAATTTATGAAGCACAGGCTTTCTTCTGAATTTTTTTAGTGCACCCCATTAGCTAGTTTTAGTACCATAATACTATGGTACATCACTGACATATATCCTATTATTTGGTTCATGCTGTACATTTAATAAATGACTTTGTTTCCAGAGCCACCATTTTGTACCTGGCTCTGGTTGATAGATCTCATCTTTGTAATAAAAAAAACCAAAAAGAAAATAGATTTCACAAGCCAAAAGTCTGCCCAACCTTGGTATAAAACATTTGAAACCAAAACAAATAATACTTCAGTGAATCCATGACAATACAAGAGCTTTTCATATTAAGTTCTTACCAAGGGAGCCTCATATTTGCTTGGGTTCCTTCAGACCATGAAAAGCGATCTGTTTCTTCCAAATTATTCAATCCAACCCAAAAATTGTCCAAAGATAAATCTAAAATCCAGTCCTGCAGGAAAAAAGAAGGCAATTTAAGAGGATTTTGGGGATAAACACCAGGGGGGGGGACTCATATATCAATTAGCCTGGGTTTATCCTCCTTAGGAAATTCTAATTTTTTTTTTTTTAGGAAATTCTAAATTCTAAAAATAAAATGCTTCAATTAAAATTGCTTCTACCTGTATTGTATTCTAGATAATTCTGAAGCCATTAATGTTGCCAGTTTATATGAGAAGATACATTAGTTGTTATCTCATATGAAAGAACTGATACTGAGAAAGGCAGGATATAAATTCAATCAATCAATATGGAAGTTTTGGTTGCTCACATTTTGCTAAGTGAGGAAGACAATTCTGGGTTAACAACTAGTAGTTGAAATCAGCTCTTAATGATGTTGGATTGGGGTAGTTTCCCTAGGGTGTTAGCTCACTTTCGGAAAGGAGAACACTGGTCCAATTAAGAGAGAGTCAATGAATCAATCACCTGTTCCTCAAGAGTGGGACTCCAGCTGGCTTACAAAATAAAAATAATCACAAGTAAAACCATATATAGTCAAAAATATATAAAATGTAAGATTGAAATAATACAGTTGTCTACAGAATTAAAATTTACAAAATATAAATTTAAAAGCATGGATTTTACAGGACTCCAAAGGCAGCATCCTTTAGCAGAATTTGCAGAGAAAAGAACCCTTTATATTACCTGTGAGATGGTAATTTTCAATAGAAGGGATGAACATCCTGATGTAGGTTGCTCCTCCCTTTTCTCCCAAAACCAGGAATGTGATAGCCTTTGAGAGTGAACATTAGGGGGAGCAACCCTCCTTACAAGGCCAGTCAATGTTACAACATCCCATGCGCTTGTGTTCAATTTCCTAGACATCTGTAATACTGTTCTCTTCTCTCTCTTATTGACTTCTTTCGGGGGGGAACCAAAAAACAGAACTGTAAGAAGGTGAAGTAGAAGGAAAACTCAACCAGGTAAGACTCAGGTAGGTACCCTATGCTTTGTCCCTGACCAAACTATTTACACCTAACTGGTTGAGTGCCAGCCCTGAGCCCCCAAGTTAGGAGGATGTTCATTCCTTCTTCCACTGGAAATGAATGCCTCACAGGTAAGAAAATGTTCTTTTCCCAGTGGAGAAAGGAGGAACATCCTGATGTGGGACATACCATAGCTCTCTTAATAAGGGGACAGCTGCTGCTGCTCATACCCACTATCTATTTGATGAAGCACCTGTCGACCAAAGGCTCCCTTAGCTGAGGCAAAGACATCCAGCTTATAGTACCTAAAGAAGGTGGAACCAGATTTACGAGGACTGTCTATTAAATAACGAGACTGATACAATAGCCCAGCTTTATTTACATGTATTACAATTCTAATGCTTGCCCCCTTCAATATACTTCCCATTCACACTCACATAGTGATGCAGTCTTGTTTCCCACTGGTCAAAGGTGTGGAGCAGATCAGTTTCTGTCAGCTGTTTCAACACATCTACTGTTTTCTTCATACTGCATCGATTGAATCAAAATGTGTTCCCTTAAGCACTGATTTCATTTTAGGGAAAAGAAAAAAGTTACATGGTGCTAAATCTGGTGAATGTGGAGGATGTTCAAGTGTAGCAATGTATTTATTGGCCAAAAACTGCTTCACAGAAAGTGCTGTGTGAGCAGGCGCCAGCATTGTCTTAATGAAGAATAAAACAATTTTTCCACAGTTCTGGCCTTTTTTATCTGACTCTTTATCTCAGCTTTATCCAAACTTTCTTATAATAATGCTGGTTCACTATTTTGTCTTCTAGAACCCACTCTGCCAAAATTACACCCTTGATGTAAAAAAAACCTCCAATGAGCATGGCTTTGAATGTGGACTTGCTTTGATGTGCTTTTTTCATTCTTGGTGATGATGGTGTTTTCTAGTACATTGACTGTCGTTTTGTCTCAGGATCATACTGGAAGTTCCAGGTATCATCACAAGTCATGATTTTTTTGAAAAAGGTTTGGGTCTGCCTCAAGTTGCTGCAGAACGTCACGTTGCTCGACTTTTAAAGTTAACATTTTTCCGGCACACAATAGACAACACAGCTTCTTTAAACAACTGACAATTAACTGAATGGCTGAAAGTGTTGATGTTTGTCGTGCACGTTCAGACATGTTCAAGGTTACCATTCAAGTGTTCACAATCAGTTCTCCCTGATTTGTCTAAAAGGTAGAAACACAGTCTTGTTATTTCATAGACAGACCTCATACATGTGACTGTTCTGCAAATATCAGCCAGTGGTGTGTTGGTTACCAGTCACATATGCAGATGCACTCCTGTGAAATGTGTTAGGAGAGGCACCTGATAAAGGCACTCACAGGGATTTGTAATAGGTGCTGATGCACTCCCTGATCCATCTGCTCAGGGTGAGACTTTCCTAACCAGGGAGCGCTATTTAAATGAGATGAAAAGAGAGTCTGATTGGCAGAAAATGCTAGCTTTCTTCAGATACACTCTGATGTTCTGCTGAATGTCCAGCATGTGCTTTTATTAATGGTTTGGTAGGCTTGGGGAGAAGGATGGTAGGATGATCTCTTACTCCCTGTGGGAAGAGAAGCTTACTTTTGGCACAATACGATACAATATAATAGTTTCAACCACCTTATTCAAGTATACATGGCCTTGCAAAATGTGCTTTTCAATAGCCATGTGTCCAAGTCCAAATGATACACTTTCCCCTGTGACCGAAGGTCTGGTCTCACCAGGAGAGGGAGGCAGACCACCACCATGTTGATTACCTTTGAGTACCAGGGTCTCCTTAGCCAAGCCAGAGCCACGAAGATCATTGTGGCATTTTCTGCTCTTACTTTTCTCAGAACCCTGGTAAAAAGCACTGCTGGGGGGGAAGGCATTCATTAGCCCCCTGGGCCACTGGAAAGTCAGAGAATCCAGAACTTCTCCCCCCACACAGTCTGGTATCTCAACAGGAATCTGGTCACTGTGGTTGGCCAGGGACAAAAACATGATCTCTGGAAGCTCAAAGAGATCCACAGGTAGCTGGAAGACCTCTATTATGCTTTTATAACCAGGTCAGATCAACTGAGCCAGACCACTCTGGAGTAGAGGACACCCTGTAGGTGTTTCATTTCTATGGACAAGAAGTATGTCACTGCCCATGTCAAAAGTAACCTTGCCTCTTCCATGAGGGGTTAATATCTGGTCCCACCTTCAAGCTGATGTGCACCTTGGCTGTAACACTGTTGGTCCTGGTGAGTGCTGCTCTCCCTTCCACCAGTTGCATGAATGCCAGAAGGGCCAACCTGATGGCTCTGAACTCCAGCCAGTTTATACTGTGCATTGCTGCCTCCTCCCCCAGGTCCCCTGTGCCAGGTGCAACCCGCAATAGGTTCCCCAGCCCCAAAGGCTGGTATCAGTTCTGACTTAGACCTTCATTGTCTCCCAGAAGCACACCACTTTGTTCATCACTGTGGAAGTCCACCAGGTCAGGGACCAATGGATTTCCTGGGGAACCATGATCCTGTGATGATTCTAGTGGCAATGGCTGTTTGGTAGGGAAGGAGGAGCCATTGTAAAGGTCTGGTGTGGAATTTTGCCCATGGAAGGCAGAGTATGACAGCAATTATAAGACATTTCGAATGTGCCAGGACGGAAAGGTCCACTCATGTGGACTTCTTGACTCATGTGATGGCTTGCCTGATGCTCTGTATCATTTCTGGTGGAAGATTCATGGTATTGAATCTCATGTCACTCCCAGATACTGGATTTCTTGGAAAGGGGCAAGGTGGCTCTTCCCATGATATACCAGAAAGCCATGGGAATCCAACGAATCCAGCACCCACTGCAAATCTTTCTGGCCCTAATGTCAGGATGCTGAGCATACTAGCAGGTTGTCCAAATAAAGAGAGATGTGAATGTTGTCTCTCCTCTACCCGGTCACTAGCACACAATCATCTTTGTGAAGACTCTGGGGGCTGATGTTAGGCCTAAGGGGCAGACTTTGTACAGGTATGCCTCCCTGCATAGGTAAAGTGGAAGAATCTGCAGTGTGAGAGGTGGACCGGGAGAAGCAAATAAGCTTCCGTTAAATCCAAAGAGGACAGGAAGTCCCTTGGTTGAACGGCCTGGAAGATGCTTCTCAGAGTCTCTATTCGAAATTGTCACTTTCTGATTAATCTGTTTATCCTCCTTAGGTTTAGGATCCTTCCACTATCCATTCTTCTCGGGCATGAACTCCATGCTGCTTTGGAATAGTGATGGGGAGGGGGAAGCAAGCGGGAAAGGAGAAGGAGAATTATGCCCCTTCATGCCACGTGACTGTAGTCATCCTGGAACTGAAGCAAAGGGACTTATTGCATCAGGGGCAGCAGCTGAACAACAGCAAAATTGACAAGTATTGATGGGGTTTTCACTTCAATTGAAAGGGGTGCAACAATAACGACTAGAATGTGAAGCACCAACAGAATAGTCACGATGTAATCTGGTAAGTACTAGCCAAATTCATTACTGTCCCACTGAAATGCTGCTTTAACAGCCTCATGTGATAAAGTCCTAAGCCCTAACTAAGTAAGAGAATATTTTAGGTAAAAAAGGACATCATGAGCACTTTGATTTACCATGTTGGGGGAGAGACACAAGAGAGGGAAAAGTGACCACAAACATCTGGGAGATTCTGGAGTCATATGGTCTGGTTGCCTAGATACATTGATTAGGCATTACAATCTAGAGTTGAACAAACAAGGAAAGCCTGAGGGACAGTGTGAAATAGAATAAAAGCATGGAGGAAAGCCTCATACTACCTAAAGCCACTGCTGCTCTAACAACAAATGGGACAGGGTATGTGAAGAGAATGTTTGATTGGAGCAGTATTTTGCAACAGGTTACATTCCAGATACAGTCAGCCCTCTTTATCCATGGATTCTGTATCCACAGATTCATCCATCCATGGCTTGAAAATATTCCAGGAAAAAAAAAATCCAACAACCAAACCTTGATTTTGCCATTTTATATAAGGGACACCATTTTACTGTATTATGCCGTTGTATATAATGTGGCTTCAGCATCCAAGGATTTTGGTATCCACGAGGGGTCCTGGAACCAAACCCCAGGGGATAACAAGGGCCCACTGTATTTCATATTTTAGAAGTTTACACTTATATAGCTGAAAATAATATTATCTGGCCTACTGATACAGAATGTATATTCAAGACTTACTTTCTCTTCTCTCTATATATGAATGGATGCCCAGATTTCAGCAGTGGCCAGGAGTGCATTTGTATAGGTTAAACTTCTGCACCAGCTGCGACTGTTCCTTGAGACATTAGATCTGGTCATGGTGACACATGCCCTTATTACATCTCATTTGGACTACTGTAACATACTCTATGTGGGGCTGTCTTTGGAAAATGTTCAGAAACTTCATCGGGTCCAGAATGCTGTGGCCAGAATGCTGAACAAGGCCAGTTACAGGGAGCATATAACTGCCTTATAAAAACAGCTTCACTGGCTACTAGTTTGTTTCTGGACACAACTCAAAGTGATGGTTATGACCTATAAAGCCCTAAACAGCTTGAGTCCAAACTATTTGAAAGACTGGATCTCCTGATATGATCCTGCCAGAACCCTACAGTCATCATGAGCAGGTTTTCTCTCAGTCACACCTATATCACAAGCTCATTTGGTAAGGACTCGAGAACACCCTTCCATAGGAGGCTAGGCTGGCCTCCTCCCTGATTTCTTTTTGCTGGCAGGCAAATACTTTTCTTTTCAAGCAGGCTTTTAAGGTATAAGCTGCAGAGCTTATTTTATCTTGTATGTTTTAGATTTTATGTTTTAATTTTATTTTATAATGTTTTAATTGTATATATTGTATTTTTTAATCTGTTGTTTTATGGAAGCTACCTTGGGTCCCATACAAATAAATAAATAAATAAAATAAATTTCTGAGGCTGAGAGTATCTGACTTGCCCAAGGTCATAGAATCATAGAATTGTAGAGTTGGAAGAGACCACGAGGGCCATCAAGTCCAACCCCCTGCCACGCAGGAAATCTTGATCAAAGCATCCCCAACAGATGGTAATCCAGCCTCTGTTTAAAGACCTCCAAGGAAGGAGACCCCACCATGTTCCGAGGGAGTGTGTTCCACTGCCGAACAGCTCTTACTATCAAAAAGTTGCTCCTAATGTTGAGGTGGAATCTCTGTTCCTGGAGCTTGCATCCATTGCTCCATGTTCCAGTCTCTGGAGCAGCAGAAAACAAGCCTGCTCCATCCTCAGGTCACCTAGTGGGTTTTCATGGCCAAGCAGGGATTCAAACCCTGGTCTCCACAGTCACAGTCCAACACTTAAACCACTATGCCATATTGGCTCCACACATACATACTTGCATGCATGCATGCATACATACATACATACATACATATGATTTACTGCATTAATTTTGTTTTTATCTTTATTAAAAGGTGCCCTGAGGATGTGGTTATAGGGCAACAGGCAAATATTTTAAATATAAAAATTAAGAGGGCAATGAGAGTCTTATATATGAATACTGGAAGTGCAAGTGAGTTCCAAGTGTACTCAAAGTAAGATTTTGGATAAACAAAGATAGCTGAATTTTCCTGCCTGTTAAGTCCTGAAAACCAAATACATTTATTTTTAAACATATAGTAATAATCTATTAAACAAATTTCACAATAGGTTTTTAGCTAATAGATTTCAGGAATTATGAGGAAGAAACCAAGTGGCACACAAATAAAGTGAATATATGTCTAAAAGGATTAGGTTCAAATACTCGGGTAATGCAATACATGTTTCAGGAGAGTTACATATATACAGTTGGCCCTTAAGTTTCACAGGGATTAGTGGCACAGGACCCCCACAAAATGGGGGGGGGGGCAACATGAATATAGGCACGCTATTATTTTTTACCTGAGAGAGCACTTCTCTAGACATGTCTAGGTCCTCGAGCACAATTCTATGGTCAACTTCTGGCAGAGGATGACCATAAAATTGCACTGAGGACCTAGACATAACAAGAGAGAACATTTTTTTGTTTGTTTGCATATGGGCCAGTAGCAGGTAAGAAATATATCTATATCATCATCATCATCATCATCATTACAATAACCTGAGAATGATTAAATCCGAGAAACCCGCAAATGTACAGGGATGGCTGTATTTAAAAACTCAGACATACACAACTTACTTTTTCTTCAGAACTAGTGAATGTTACTAATTCTGTATATCTGTATCTTTTGCAAAACCTTAATGCTTCAGTCCAAGTTCCCTTTTGATTTGCTTCAATGCAATAACAGTTTCCATTCCAGTAATGCCAGCAGGGAGCCTGAGGACAGTGTAGTCTGAACCTGTCTTTAGATGGGAAAATAATGTCATTTAATTGTAATAGTCTAGCTTGATGTTCTATTTCATTTATTCCCTCTTATGTATCTTCAATGTAAACAAGCATTGGGTTAAATCCTAACTAAAGAAGATCCACTTAATCAACTGCATTTACCTACATGTTGGAACAAACCAACAGGATTCCAGCCATTATGACTTCAAAGATGTTCACTTTTCTTTTCTTTTGCAAATCAGAAGGAATTAGAAAAGAAGAAGAGTGATACAATGAAATAGAAAATGAAATATGAATAAATATTGCAGATAAAAAAATTAAGTGTTCTCTAATTATACTCATTTTTCTCTTAAGTTAAGCCACTGCACAACTCTGCACCTTCCTGTTTATGTAGACTGCAGAGTTCTTAACCTGTGGTTAAAGAAGCTCATGAACCAGGAGCAAAAAAGATTTTTTCTTCCATTTTCTCACTGTTGCTAAACAATATTTTGGGAGTCCAATTATGTTATTATGTCCAATTATGTTGTCAAAGAAAAGAAACAATGACACATATCCTTTGGTTTCACTTCCATTGCTGGAAGGGATTTGACACACACAAAACACTTGTATAAGGTTCTTACCAATTTAAATATGTCTGTAATAAAGATGGACCAGATTAAGTCTCCCATTCTGAAAAAAACACTGCACATTGTGGATATTTTTCATAAGACTTTACCAAACTGTGAATTTGCACCAACACAAAAGTCTTGTCTCGAAGCAAAAGATGTCATATATGATTGGAGAGAACTTGGTGAAGCCATGTGGCCTGGAAATGGTTGAACTGGTTTCAGTTTTATAGTAGAGAAAGAAAACTGAATTGGTGCCTCTGTCAAATGTCATCATCTACCCCATAATCAGTGACGTATCTGCTAATATTATAAAACAGTCCATGGAGGAATTAGCAGTTATGCCATTTCCCCTCAGCATGCAGCTGTATGAATCTAGTGATTTCTCTCAGTGCTGCCAGCTCCTAGTTTACATCTGTTGTGTAAATCCCTTTTTAAAAAAAGTTAGTGACATCTTCAAAACGATAAACTGTTCCTTTGCCAATCAATCTTCAACTGAAGTATGACACTGTACTCAGATATATAGTCAGCCCTCAGCTTTCATGAGGGTTAGGGCAAAGGACCCCCACAAAAGTGGAAAAGCCACAAATATAGGCCCACTATTTTTATTTTTATTTTACCCAAGAGAGCACCTCTCTAGGTATCTGTAGGTCCTCCAGCATGACACCATGGTCAACTTCTACTGAAAACTGACTGCAGAATCACACTGGAGGACCTACGGATGTCTAGAACAATGACTTTTAATCTTTTCTTTACCAGAGAGCCCCTTTAAAAATCTTTTGTTGCTACGGACCCACAAGGTTTAAGATTTAAAATAACAACAAAACAACAACACACCATCCATTAAACCTTCCCTCAGAGGCACTTCTTCCTGCAAGTTTGTGGCTGGAGCAGATTGAACAGCAGCCAGCCAGCCTTTGCCTTGGCTCCTGTCACGTGGTTGTTCCACTGTGGGGAGGAAGTGGGCTAAGCAGTCTTCAAGCCTTCGCAGTCCCCCTGTAAAGGCATCACAGCCTCTGGGGGTCCACGGACCACAGGTTAAGCATAAATGATCTAGAGAAGTGTTCTCTCTAGGGCTCTCTAGGTCTTCCAATGCAACTCTATGATCAACTTCCAGCAGAAGCACAGAAGCATATCACAGAATTGTGCTGGAGGATCTAGAAAGAAAGACTAGAGAGAACATATTTGGTAATCCGCAAATAATGAAATCCGCAAATGCTCAACCAATGTGGAAGGATGACTGTACAGTAGTAACTCCAATGCTTTGCAATACATTGGTTTTGTTCTTCAGTGAAGAAGAAAAAATCTTCACATATTCACATCACAACTCACTGCTTTCTGCATTGGCATGCACTGACAGTTAATACTATACCAACAATCCTGAAACAAGTCTTGTCTACTGCTATGAAAGCTGTTCATTTAATTAGAGCCAGAGTTGTGAATCACTACCTTTTCACAGGTTTTGTCAAAAAATGGGAGCAGAATATGAAGTTCTTCTTTGCTATATAAAAGTTCTCTGGCTTTCCAAATGGCAAATATTGGAGTACTCAATTGAACTTCAGGCAGAAGTTTTACTTTTTTTCAAGAGAAAAGGAAGGCTCAGTTTCTGAACAATTAGAAAGGGAGGGGTTCATTCACGATCGGCTTAGAAGGTATTTTTGACTATATGAACAAATTAAATCTTCAAATTCAAAGCCCTGAAGTCACCTTAAGGATGCTACTGAAAAACTATCAAATTTTTAAAATCACATTGTCATTTTTAAAGAGGAAACTGGAGGCAAACAACTATGCAATTTTCCAAGAGGTATGTCAAGAGAAAGTCTAATAAAGACTTGTTAATTTCTCTACCAAAAGAAATGTGCAGATTTCAGAACTCTTTAAGGTTATTTCTGCTCTCTGTGACATTAAATTGAAATCTGAATTCCTAATCCTTTCCTTGCTGAAATAGAAAGTAACAGCGATGCAAACCTTCCCAAAGATGATGTAAGTGACTTGAAGACAATGTAAATGAGGCAACATGATTTCAGCTCAAAGACAATCTTAGAGAATTCTAGTGTTCCTTGATCCAAATTATTGGAAGTGTTTAAAAATCAGGGTTTCAATGTTCCCTGTTAAACAATCCACACTGTACCTCACTCCAGGAAAGTACAGCCAAATAGCAGAGTACATTCACACGCAGCAGTATTTAGCGTAATAATCTTAGCATACATGTAAAAACCACAGCTTAGAGATAACCAAAACACCCTTATCCTCTCCCAAGTTATTTGTTTAGCAAAAATAAACACTCAAGACTCATGAAAGTAGTTTAAAAGTACAAAAACTCATTTTACTCACAGTTTCAGAACTTTGCAAGGCAGATACGTCAATACATCTTCAAAGTAGACTAAAACAACTAAAAATGTCTAAAAATTACATTGTTACAAAAGAAAATGCAGGACTCCCTGAGAGGGAGATCCTCTCAGTATCAAAAACATGGCGAGGTGTGGAGGATGTGTGTGGAGAGAGAACACCCTTGTGGCTGGCTTCTAGACAAAGGAGGTAACTTAGACACTCCCCTTTTCCCTCGAAGCCCAATAGCAAAACATTAGGAAGTTACATCAACACATCCTATCTGGTTTCTCAGTTAACCCTTCAGTAGCAAAACATTTCTACTTATTGGATTGTAAAGTATATATTCCAATACAAATATACCCTCCTCTGGAGATGTAAGCTGTGGGAGTCTCATCCCATTTGCTACTATATACTCACAGGATACTTTTTGCCATTTAGGAACATTGGCCTTACCTGTGAGATGTTCACTTTCAAAACTGTATGCCGAAACCTACAGTGGGTTGTTCCTCCTGTTTGCTCTGATACACAGGATGAGGTTCGCAGCAGCAGAAAGCAGGGGAAACAACCCATCCCCAACACAGTCAATGTAAGAGCCATATACAATTGAAAAAAAAACAGACAAAATACAGAAGAAAGAAAGCAGAAACAGCAGAAAAGAAGAAAGGAAAGAACCTGCAACCAACCACTCTCTCTCTCCACACTCCAGTACCAAGAAGGCAGCTCAGTTCTGGGTGGGGAGGAGGTTTCCCCATCCACTGATGAAAACAAACATCTTACAGGTAAGACCAATGTTCTTTTTTCCAACAGTGGATGGGAAACATCCTACAGTGGGACATATAAAAGCTCCTAATCACTGGTTGGGCAGAACTGAAGAGCCCTAAGTAGATATTACCCACTGCAGAACATGTCTGCCAAAGGAGGCCTCTGCGGAGGCAAGGGCATCCAAATGGTAGTGGCACACAAATGTGGATGGTGAAGCCCAAGTAGCAGCCCTGCAGATTTCCACTAAGGGAACAGTCATAGCCAGGGCATCACCGGCAGGAACAGGTTATTCCTGCCATTCAAACCACCATGTGATAAACAGACCAAATAGTAAAGAATTCAAAATAACAAAGCGGGGGGGGGGCATGTGAGGATGTCATGCCCTGTGAGCCTGATGAGACTATAGAGTCAAAGGAGGAGGAAGACATGGCAGGGAACGGTGCTAGGGACCCTGGCACAGGTTTATATTCATCTGTGCCAGCAGGGAACCCTGCCAACCTAGAGGCTCAGGCAGAGGAAGAGCGTGGTCTGAGTGGGTTGGCATCAGTCCCAGCAGAGAGTCCTGCCCACTCAGATAACGACAAAGAAGAGAGGGACTTACCTCCACCATTGTATACCCAGCAGCAAGCTCAAAAGGAAGCTCAAAGGAAGTTTCTGAGATTTTATGACAAAAACCTGCTCGTTAAGAAACACCTGACAAAGCCTTAATTGCTTTACATATGCTGGGAGAGGTGATGGAGGCTTTGTCAGAGATCAACTGATCTTCCTGGTAAAAGCTTCCTGCTGAATTTGGTTACCTTGACTTCTGTTACCTTGACTTGTGCTTAGACCTCTTACTGCCCCTGACTACTCTGCTGCCTGCTCCTGTTGACCCTGGGACTGCTTTGGACCATGCTGACTGATTGCCATAAGCCTCTGACCTTTTGGGCTGTGTCTGCATTCCTGTGAGCTAATTAACAGTTGGCTCCCTTCCCAGACTAGTACTGTTTATACATTGCTGGTACCTAGTTGCTTTCAGGACAGAGGAACGGATTGTAACAGGTTTAAACTGACCAAAGGATGAAAGCCACACAAGGCATGACTGCTGTACATACTTTCTATATCTCTGTATTTCCTTTTATTCATCATTCCAAGCAACAACCTTGAGCTAGTAACTCTATAGATACTCTATCTGTACTAAAGCTACTGTTTTTTAAAACATGAAGCTATTGCCTGTTGAGTCTATAGAAGACAACTCCTGACAATCACATAATCATATTGCTGGAAGAGACCATGAGGACCATGCAGTTCAACCCCCTGCCATACAGGAATACATAATCAAAGTACTATTGACAGAAGGCCACCCAGCCTCTCTTTAAAAACCTCCATAGAAGGAAACTCCACCACACTCCGAGGCAGTGTATTCCACTGTCAAACAGCTCTTACCATCAGGAAGTTCTTCCTAATGCTTAGGTGGAATCTCTTCTCCTGTAGTTTGAGTCCATTGCTACATGTCCTAGTCTCTGGAGCAGCAGAAAACAAGCTTGCTCCCTCTTCAATATGACATCCTTTCCAGTATTTAATCATTGCTATCATGTCACCTCTTAACCGTCTCTTCTCCAGGCTAAACATACCCAGCTCCCTAAGCCATTCTTCATAGGGCATGGCTTCCAGACCTTTCACCATTTTGGTCACCCTCATCTGGACATGTTCCAGCTTATCAATATCCTTCTTGAGGATGTTAGTGCCTTCTAGAAGATGACAACTTCTTGCCCATCATAGCAGGTTGGAAAGAGACAAACAGAAAGGACGAATACATTTGAGATAAATTCTGAGGATTCTCTACATACATCTAGACTAGAGTATGCCAAGATTTTTCCAAGGGTCTGACTGGCTGAGGACAGAAGGAAAGATGACCTCCTGACACCTGTGAAAAATAATGTTAAGGGGGGGGGGTAAAGGAAGGATCCGATCTCAAGATCACTAAATCTGGATGGAATATGCACAATTCCTTTTGAACCAACAATGCCCTGATCTCCGAAACTCTTCTTGCAGAGGCTTCTATCAGTAAGAATCATACAAAGTTCCCATGTGGGATACTAATGGATGTTTGGGGGTTTCAGTAGTGAGGAACCTCCTGACTAGGGGTTAGAAGACAAATTTCAGTGTTGCTTAGCTGGAAGAATAGAAGATATGGTAGAAACCTGTCTCTTAAGGATATTTTGACAAAGTCCCTTGTCAAGTCCATCCTAAAGGAAAAGCAACAGTGTGTTAATTTAGGAGATTTTCACACTACACTGTTATAGTGTTACTATTCCACTTATTTGCTATGGCTGCTTCCTGTTGAACCCTGGGATTTGCAGTTTAGGGAGGAGCATTTACAACTCTCAGCCAGGGAGCTCTTAGGCCTCACTAAACTACAAACCCAGAGTTCCACAGGAGGAAGCCTGAGCAGTTAAAGTGGAACAGTAACACCATAATAGCGTAATCTGAAAATCTCCTTAGATAGATCAGTACCTAATCCCTTTCTTTGTATACCATCTTTGAAAGGAGCAAAAGGTGTATTCCCCTGGAAGAGGAGATTTGGTCACACGGGCAGACACAGGTGGCCCAGCTCCAGAGCGAACAACTCTGAGAACCACACACTGCAAGGCCAGTGAGGAGCTAAGAGAATGACCTGAGCCCCTTCTGACCTTACCTATCTCAGTACTCTTGGCAGAAAAGGTGTCACTGGGAATGCGTAGTGTAGACTTGGCGGCCATGGAGACATTAGGGCATCAATCCCCTCTGCCCCCAAGTCTGACACCTGGAGTAGAACCTGTTCACCTGATTGTTGATTAGCCAGTCTGCTCTCATGTTTAATTCCCCTTTGATGTGTTCAGCTCTTAGTGAGAGATGACACTCGGACCATATTAGTAAGGTTGTTGTTTCCACCATGAGGGACCAAGACCGAGTTCTGCTGTCCCAATTTATATGTGCCTTGTCTGTCATGCTGTCTGCCCTGAACAGTACTGCCCTATGGTGCACTAAGGAACAGAAATGTGGGATGGCCAACCTGATTGCTAGCTCTTGAGCAATCACCATCTGGAACTAGTTACAAAAGTCCAGATGGAGACACCCCGCAACCACTGTGAAGAAGGTCAATGTATGATGCACCCCACTGAAGCATGTAGTCACGTCTCTAGGCTCGTTCCAGGCCTGTCAATTGTGACACAAGGTGCCTTGGTTCCAGATGGGGAGATCTTCCCCTTTCCAACCATGCTGTCTGACTTGCCAGTTCCACATGGATCCCAGAGATGAGAACTGAAGCACGGGGGGGGGGGGGGGGGAGGAATCCCCAGACATCCTTGGATTATCTTCTCTGTGAGAGGAATAACTATCCATAAAGGAACATGAGTTGAAAGAAAGAAAGAGAATTAAAGGTCCTAAGAAAGACTAAACTACTTCTGATTTTTAAAATATATTTGTCTTAGAATCTATGAAAGAAGAAGAAAAGAGAGACGGAGAAGAAGACCTATCCATAGTAAGGCAAAAATAAGACTGGGTTGGGTGTAGGTTGCTCCCCTGGCTGGCTACTGCCACTAACTTCATCCTGCCTATCAGAGTAAACAGGAGGAATGACCCAGCAAAGGTTTCCCCTCCACTACTGGAAAATTGTACAATTTGTATTTTTTTTTCCCAAGAAGTAGTCATGTATTTTACATGAATAATTAAAGAATCATAGCCCTTTAAATGATTGCTTTCTTATTCTGTCTGTATGCAGGAAATCTATTTCCAGTGTAATTTTAAAAAAGGTTATGCAAAGTTTTGTGTTTACATGGATTTGGGGGGGGGGCGTCTTTGATCAGATTCTTAAGTCCATGGCTAGAAAAACAGGTTAAACTCCACTGATAAAGATATAACGGACAAGACCCATCTAAAGTTAAGTATTTTCACACACACTGGTTTCAATGGGAAAGTTAAGCTGATGTATAATCCTTTCATACCAAGGAAGAATTTGGCATCATTGTACACTATATATTTTAATTTGATCAATTAGCTTCTTGCTTATAAGCACAGAAGCAAGTTATGGATTTATTTAGAACCAGTTAGTTCCATATTTCCCATTATAATCTCTGGAGCTTAAATTGGTTATGACTAATTCTTACACTGATTTCAATGGGATTTAAGAATAATTAATTCACTCTGCATCCATCCCATCATTGGACCCCAGGGAACATATCTTTATAAAAGTCAGCAGGATTACAATATTTATCTACAGAGGATCACATATGGAATTCTCTTCCCTCCCTCTCCAGGCCCTAGGAATATGTACACTGCAGTCTGTATGCAACTTCTGCCCCACATTCAGCTGCCATTCTCCTCAAACAGGTATTTCAATTTAGGATCAAGAAATGAAGCAGGAGAACGACTGATTGAATTTTGCGAAGCCAACAGTTTGTTCATCACAAAAGCATTCTTCAAGCAACTTAAGAGTGACTATATATATGGACCTCTTCACATGGCCAATATAGAAATCAAATAGGCTATAAAATTGGAAGCAGAAGATGGAGAAGCTTCATTCTCTCTGCAAAAACAAGACTGGAAGTGGATTGTGGCACAGCCCATGAACTGCTAATATTAAAAATTAGAGTAAATATAAAGAACATCAAACCAACCATTGTGGCAAAGTACAACCAGAAGAACATCCCTGTAGAATTTAAAGAGAATGTGAACAACAGATTTGCAGTATTAAGTGTAATTGACTGGGAGAAGAACTCTGGGCTGAACTCAGGAACATTGTCAGGGAAGACTGCAAAAAGACACTCTCTACAGCCAAAAAGAAAGAGAAGCTTCAATGAACGACAGATTAAACTCTTCAAGCAGTTAAGGATAGATGAGAAACCAAAGTAATGATGACAGAAATAGGATCAGAATGCAACTGTTCAGTGACTTGTGAACAAGGATAAAGATAAATACTATAATAATTCATGTTTATTTTTATTAATAAAAACTTTATTTAAAAAAATGCAGAGAAACATAAGGTTACAACAAAAAAAGAACAAAAGACTTTTTATCATCCTATCTGTTTAACTTGTACACTGAACAGGTCATAAGTAAAGAAGGATTAGACTCAGAGAAAGGAGGTGTGAAAACGAGGAAGGAACATCAACAATTTAAGATATGCAAATAAAACCATGCTACTATCAGAAAATAGCAAAGACCTGCATACTGAAGAAAGTCAAGGAAGAAAGTGCAGGTATACGGTTGAACATTTAAAAAACAATCAAAAATAATGGCCACAGGTGATTTACTTAACTTTAAAGTAGATGATGAAAGACATTGAAATAGATCAAGGTTTTCAATACCTTGGCTTAGTCATTAATCAGAATGGAGGCTGCCCTCAAGAAATTACTGTAGAAGACAAGGACATGGAATGGCAGCTATGAAGGAACTAAAAAATATCTTGAAGTGTAAAAATATATCACTGAATACTAAAGCTAGGATTGGCCATGCCATCATATTTCCAATTTCTATGTATGGTTGTGAAAGCTGAACAGTGATGCAAGCTGATGGGAAGAAAATCCTTTGAAATGTGGTGCTGGAGAAGAGTTCTATGGATACCATGGACTGCCAAAAAGACAAAGGAATGGGTCCTAGAGCAACTCAATCCTGAACTTTCCCTAGAAGCCAAGACGACAAAAACTGAGACTGTCATACTTTGGTCATATCATGAGAAAACAGGACTCACTAGAAAAGACAATAATGTTTGGTAAGGTAGAAGGCAGTAGAAAAAGAGGAAGCCCACATTCTAGATAGACAGACTTAATTAAGGAAGCATGACCTGAATCTGCAAGATCTGAACAGGGCTGTGGATGATAGGGTGACTTGGAGGTCTCTCATTTACAGGGTGCCATTAAGTCAAAGTTGACTTGACAGTAGTTTAACAGCAAAGAGTTTTCTATATGACTTTACAACCTGTCTAGTTTTTAATGCTTTAAAGACTAATTATCTTTATAAGATATATGCAGGACGTAGAGAAACCACTGTGTATCTCTACTGCCCTCAGTTCCAACAACCACAAGGCATTTTTAAGTAATACAGTAGTTGTGTGTCCAAATGGACACTTAATCTTAGCTTCTAGTCACCCAACGGAGACAAATGAACCCATATAATTTTATTAATCAGCCGCACAAAATTTTTAAAAAATTAGCTCAGATTTATACCCTCACTCACATAGCCTGAAATAAGTTAGCCAGAGCCAAGGACATATGTTCAGATTAGACACTATCGAAACACTGCCTAGATTAATTAAACTGCAGTAGAAGGCGCATTACAGAGTAATTCTTAGGGTGTTTACAAACCACCAGTCTTTCAGAAAATTTCCCAATTTAGAGGCTTTTACAAACATCTCGTAGAGAGTGAGATTAATTCATTTATGGATACCAAGGAGTTTTAAAGTTTTAAAGGGAGGGTGGTCAGACAAGAGAAATCATAGTGCTACAGTTCACGTTCAAACATATGTAGAGCAAACTGGCCTATTTTTCACTAAGGTAATATAGCCCTGTGCACAGGCTGTACCATTTAAGACTGCAGGTGGTGGTTCATATGAAGTGACACAAATAATTTTCCCTATAATATATATTTATATAGAGAGAATCACTCTATAAAGTCCTCTGCTTTGTACCTGACAACGGCTATGGCATTCAGCAGCCGATATGAAGAATTAAGCTGAGACAAAATCAACATAAAGTATTGTTACCTACCCTCAAATAAATCTGAGTTAACATATATGAACTAACTCAGGCTCTATAAGTGAGGGCATAAGTCTGAAACAAAATGCTTTATTTTGTATGTGGCTTCAGTACTTTTCATTGCTATCCTATACAAGTCTAGTTAGAAATAATTCCCACTGCATGAAATTTAGCTTTATGCCAACCTCCTTGGGAAGAGATAAATGAGGATTACAGATTTTATTTTATTTTTTAAATTACATTTGTATCCCACACCTTTCATCCATGGGATTATCCTTTTGTATCCTGACACTTCTGTGAGGCTAAAAGACAGTACAATTATAGTGGTCTCATATCATTTTAAGTGCCATAGTTAAATCCTATGGAACCCCGAGATTTATAATTCCTGAGGCATGTGGGATCCTCCACTAGATAATTCTAAGTACATCATCAAACTACAAATCCCATGATACCATATGATGGAGACATGGTAGTAAGGCCCTATCAGATTGATATAAGGTGTAAGATCCACCCAGTGAGCTGCCTAAGGAACAGCAGGGCATTAAACAACTTCCACAAGCTGTACCCCATCAGAGGCTAAAGATGTTATTTTGGACTACAAATCCCAGAATTCACTAGCCAGTACTCCCGATGGTGATTGGTGGCTTATTGGGAATGTAGTTCCCAAAAAAATTTTTTCCCCTCAATTTGCGCATCCTATACCATATCTACCTCATTGTTTTGGACCTTTTAAGTATTTCAGACTTCTAGAAATTATTATGAGGTCTAAGAATAAGAGTCTGCCTATGTATCCTTTCTGCCACTTGGCCTGCCATTTAAAAATTCACACAGCCAAAACTCAAAAGGCTTCTCTTGTTTTAGTTTGTAGAACAAACAACTGAAAATACCACAGTTCCATATACTGAGGGGGATGAGGTTTGAATTTTAAAAGTGAGTCGTACTTTCTTCCCGCAGCTAGAAAAAAAGAAAGTGCAGTTGGGGTGCTGGTACTGTACTTTTAAACCAATTTTAAAGCAGGGACGGGGATTAACGTTTATAACGCTCTAGGAAACACCTTTTAAATTTTTAATGTATGTATTCATCGCTCTCACCTCAACATAACATTCCCGCTCTGAGTTATAAGAAACCAAGTATTCCTAATCGACTGGCTTTTTCTTTTAAATATTATTAATATTTAATAATATTTAATGATTTAATAATAATATTAACCACGCGAGGGGCGTGCATATTTGGGCTCGCTGTATTCAGTCGAAGTTGGAGCGAGTCGGAGTCTTCAATCACGTTTCGCTGCTATTCGTGTCCACAAAGAAGGTGTCAACGCTCTTTTGTTTGCTTATTGAACCAAACCCTCCACCACACTTTCGCCCCTTGGCTGTTTACCTTCATTCTTCCACATACCACCCAGCGCCATTTGTACACCAACAACGACGACGAGGAGCAGCCGCAGCCACACGGGCGCCATGGCGCTTTCACCTCTGCGCGCCCACAGCGCTCACTTTCCGCGCTTCACAGACAGCAACGATACCTGCGCAGCCCTGTTTAGAAAACCCCAAAGACTGAAAAGTATTTATTTATTTATTTATTTATTTATTTACATAGCTGCCTTTGGGCTCCATGCCATTATGCAAAGTCACTAACCCTCACGAATCACCTCAGCAACCTTTGTCGCCTCACAGACAGCAACGATACCTCTGCAGCCCTGTTTAGAAAACCCCAAAGACGAAAAAATATTTATGTATTTATTTATTTATTTACATGCGTACATAGCCGCCTTTGGGCTCCGTGCCATTATGCAAGTCACTAACCCTCACGAATCACCTCAGCAACCTTTCTCGCCTGACAGTCCTGTCTCTTCCGAAAGTAAATTTATGGCGCTCTCGTTCCTCGCCAAAATCTTCGCTTTTCTTAGCCGCAGTCAGTTCGAGCTCGACTTAATGGTGACCCTGTGAATGAAAGCCCTCCCATGTTACCCTGTTCCTCCACAGCCCTGTTCAAATCTTGTGGCTTCATTGATTGAGTCTATCCAGCTCCCTCTTTTCCTACTGCCTTCTACCTTACCAAGCATTATTGTCTTTTCTAGGAAGTTCTGACTTCTCATGATATGGCCAAAGTAGGACAGTCTCTATTTAATTATCTTGGCTTCTAGGGAGGGTTCAGTCTTGGTTTGTTCTAGCACCCATTGATTTCGTTTTTCAGCAGTCTACTGTATCAGGTAGAACTCTTTTCCAGCACCACATTTCAAAGGAGTTGATTTTCTTCCTAACAGCTTTTTTCACTATAGATTTTCTGGGGGGGGGGGTGTGTTCCAGGCTGTGAGGCCATGTTCTGGAAGAGTTTATTAGGAATTAACTCTTCCAGAATGGGGGAAAAAAATCACAGCCCGGAAAAAAACCCACAGAAAACCTATGGATGCCAGCCGTGAAAGCCTTCGAGCTTTCTTCACTGTCTAGCTTTCACAACTGTCCATAGAAATCAGAAAAACAGTGACATGGACAATCCTGACTTGAATACCAAAGATATATCTTTACACTTCCGGATCTTGTCCTGTTCCTTCTCCTTGAGCACATTTTCTGTTAAAGGCTTCTTCCCTTATTCTCCACATCCTTCATTATCTTCCCTCTCCAATTTCCCTCACCCATTAAATTCTCATTATTCCCCTCAGCACAGTCCCTCCTATTTTCTATGCCACAGAGACCTCCACCTCAGCAGCCCCTTACATGTTTCAGGAATCTTGACCACATGCCATTCTCTTTTCCTCTCTCCTAGTCATACTTATTCATTTTTTCCTGAAAATATTATTATCATTCACATATACACACATATATATAGTGTTTTTTTCTGGAAAAAAAATCTTTTTTTTTTTTAAATCTGTATAGGTGATTAAAAAGCAAACCAACAGAAATTCTCCCTAGTTCATCCTGGATCCCAGAAGGATGCAATTAATCAGTAATGTGTGTATGTGTGTGTGTGTGTACATACACACACACACATATGCTATTCACAAACTGAACTGGGGGCAAAAGTGTTATATTTTTCAGTCCTGTTTGTTAATCACTTTAAAAAATGTTGTATTTTATCTGAAACAATAAAACCAGTTTCAACTATTTAAAACACTTATTTAAACTAACTAGACCCAACCATTAAAAAAACTCCCCCCAAAACGCCAGGTAGACTTTACTCCCGGTTGTCTGGGTTCTGTCACAGCAGCGGTGTCCCACCACTGCTGCCAGTTGACTGCCTGGGTCCTGCTGCAGTGCTGGCAGCAGAGCTCTGCTGCCGCTGCCAGTTGACTGCCTGGATCATATTGCAGCGGGAATAGAAATGATATTACTGTGTAGACTTAAATCATAAGTGGGAATTGTGCAGCCCTGAAACATTGGTGAACTGGAAAGGCCTGCAGCCTTAGTAACTACAGTTGTCCCTTTACATTCGCTGGGGTTTGGTTCCAGGACCCCCCCGGCAGATACCAAAATCCGTGAATACTTAAGGCCTATTATATGCAATGGCATAGCAAAATGGTGTCCCTTATATAAGAAGGCAAAATCAAGGTTTGCTTTTTGGATTATTATTTTTTAAGAATATTTTCAAGCTGTGAATACTTAAATCTGTGAATACCAAATTCGTGGATACAGAGGGACAAATGTACAGCCAACCCGTAGCACATTGTTTGGTCACTCCCACTATGCAGATTGGCTGTGAGTGGCAGGAGTGGATTGTGAGGTGGAGAGGGAATTTGCATGTGGGTGTTGATTTGCATGAGGGTAGTGATTGGCTGAGGGAGTGGCAGAAGAGGCCAATCAGCACACTGAAAGAGGCAACATACCTAAACCCATTTTAGGCTACATACCTAAGGCCATTGTACTTACCCAAGAGTTTTATATAGAGAGATATTAGCCCCAAACAATAGCAAAGTGTGTCACTGTGGACGACACCTGGCCACTCTACCTGTTGGTGCACCCCCCAAGCAGACCTTCAGTGACATCTTCAAATTTCTATCTGAGTACTTAGCTCCTCTTCAGACTGGTAACTATTGCCTTATCTCCTCAATCAATTCCTCTATCCAACCTTTCTGCCTTAAACTCTTTGCTAGCCTTGTGTGGTTCTTGTGTGTGTTGCATGTGTGATTGCTTCCTGTGTTATTTTCCAATTAAAAAACATTTATTTCATTTTAACCTGGAGTTCTCTGCAGTTAGTACTGGTATACAAAGGTGAAAAGATCCTGAAGTTATATGCCTTTCGCAGCATTCCATTTGAGCTAATCACAATTCCCCAAAATATTAATATAGTTCTGACATCACAAGTGGAGTCCTAAAGCATACTCCCCCAATTTGGGTAACACTTCCTACTCATGATGTACAGCACAATCTTATGTACAGCTGTGTTCATTCCTGTGCTGCCTTGGGTCCTGTGCTCAGGCAAAGGCGGGATGTACATTAAATAATAAGTAAACATGCTTTCTCAGAAGAATTAAAATATAACTTGTGGTTTGGCCCCAATATACTTCTGCATACCTAGGAAGACCTGTGGAAATGAAGAAACCACTATTTTTGGCCTCATCAGACATCCAGACAATACTCATAGAATTACACACATTTAGTTCTAGGAGTTAATAAAGCTGAAAATAAAGGGGGGGGGAGTAATCAATTTAGTCTGGAGTTGAGTAATGAAAATTATTAGCATCCACACATCACTTTAGAGGGCAAAAAGAGCTTCACACTGTGAAAGAGTAATGGGGAACTCCAAATTCCTGCCCCTGACTCCAGTTGTTGCTCCTGGCAGGGCTGCCAAACACTATGAGAATTAGAAGTGATGAAAATGCTGGGTGCTGTCCCCATGACTGGTCACTCAGTAACTAGGAAATAGCAGAAGCCAGGTGGAGTGAACGTAAGAGCCACAGTTGGACAGAAGGAAGAGACCACAAGAGTAGATGGGGGTGTGGTATGCTTTGGATTATCAGAAGGGTTTTTACAGGAAGAGGCAAGGGAAAAGGGCTAAACTGGTGCTGAAAACTACTGACAGAATAAAGGCTTCGCTGCATTGGTGAGGATGGGGTGAGAAAGCCATGAACCCCATTCATCAAAGTCTCCACAAAGACCAGTCTCATAATATCTAGACTCCTGTCTTAATAATACTTTCCCCTCTCCAGGACAGCTCCAGAGACCCTTGGGAAGATCCCATCTGTACCAGTAAGGATACAACTGCCCCTGCTGTGAAAAACCATTCCACCCAGTAGGGGAGATAACCTGCCCAGCAGATAGAATGTAAAGCCATTGTCTCTACTGAAGAGTGAAATATTGGAATTAAAACAAATGACAACTGGTGTATCTGGTGACAATTAATCTGCAGGATCTTACTACTAGCCAAGCTGTCGGGTTCTAACAGGATTTGCAACCTAACAACATCTGGAGGGCCACAGTTGTATTTATTTATTGCATTTATATTCTGCCTTTCTCACAGCATGGGACCCAAGGCAGTTCCCATACCCTGATTTGAAGCACCATAGCCAGGAGGGTGTAGTGGCTTGAGCATTGGACCAGTGGTTCTTAACCTGTGGTCGGGGACACCCAGGGGTCCATGATGTCCTCACAGCTTGAAGGTTGCTTGGCTCACCTCCCTGGAGTGGAGTGGCCATGTGACAGGCGGCAAGGCAAAGGCTCTCTGGCTGGCTTGATATGCACATGGCTGTTCAATCCGCTCCAGCCACAAAGTTGCAGGAAGAAGCAGGAGAAATGTCTTCCCTCCCCTCCAGTGTCTCTGAGGGAAGGCTTAATGGATGGTGTAACTGTATTTATTGTTGTTGTTGTTGTTATATTTAAAGGGGGTTCTTGGTGATTCAAAGGTTAAGTGCCACTGCATTGGACTATTACTCTGGGAGACTAGAGTTTGAATCCCTACTCAGCCATTGACGTTGGGCAAATCACATTCTCTCAGCCTCAGAGGAAGGCAAAGGCAACCCCTCTCTTAACAAATCTTGCCAAGAAAACCCTGCAATAGGTTTACCTTAGTGTTGTCATAAGTCTGAAATGACTTGAAGGCACACAACAACAACAACAACAACAAACCTTTAAAAATCTCTTTTGAAAACTGAAACATCTCAGTAAGTACATACCAGTGTGTACATTTGGGACATCATTCCAAGTTTAAAAATCAGCTCCACCTGCATGATTGCACTCACTAGTCTAGGAAATATGTAAATGACAGAAGTAATTAGATATCTCTGTGAAACCACAAAGTAATCATGGAAATTTGATGGATGCATTCAGGAAAATGGTCTGCACTTCCATGGATGAATCCTAGATTTAGCTGAAAGAAGACAGAAAAATAATGTAAAAGCTCAGTCTATTATATTCCAACAATTCCTAGAATTTAAGATGACATAGCACATTTAGGACATGCTCTGGCTCAAGTAAGAGTTTCCTCCAAACCAGCTACAGTATTTTCAAGAGAATGGAAAACTTTCAAATTGTATGCTTTATGAGCATTTCTCTGTATACATCCCAGAATAATTGGACAGCGTGATCCTAAAGCCTCATTAAACAAGAATTCCACTTCTTCTAGTTTAGTCCCACTGGTGGTAATGAGTAATCAGTAGTGTTTAAGTATGTTAGTCTGAAGAGAACGTGAGTAGCAGCTTGTCTTTTTCATCTATGTACTAAACTCTTCAGAACAACAGGATGACTTCATTGTTCAGCATGAGTCAGCCAGCTGTGAGGTGCAAGGCAGAGACAGTTCAGAAGTAAATATAACATCTGCATAAACAATTAATTCAAAAAGGGAAAGAAAATACTTTACTTCATCTCATAGAAACATGTTTAATTGTCTTCAAACAGGTGGGTGACATTTGAGTAAGATAAAGCAGAATCTAGCCGATCGTATCAATAACTGAGCAACTGCAGCCATTTCTTGTTGCTAATTACTAATTACTAGTAACTGATTAATTAATTACTAACTCTGTGTTTTAATCAGCTTAATCCATATTAAAATTAGTTGGAACAATTTTTATCAAAAGGGAAAAATATTAAATACTGGGGCTGCGACCTATGTGCACAGTTTTTAATGTTGATTTGGTTCGGAGATGCTACTGTTAACAGATACTTTTAAAATATTTCAAAATACTAAACTGTATACTGTACTTTAAAGATGGCCTATTAAGAGTTGTCACTTTTGATTAAGTTTTATTTATCTTTACATTTCAAGTTATCTTTCATGTCTTTCAATATCCAAAAATCATCTCTATTCATGTTTTGATGATATGCATATTTATTGATGTTTCCTTGAATAATTAACCAGTTAAAAGGGAGGTGCCTAATCAACCAAAACTCTGAAATTCTTTGGACAGTCCTAGTATTAAACATCCAAGAAAATGGATCTGCTTTAATATCACTGGTGGAACGCAACTACCTAACGCCACATAATATTTGTGTAGGATCTTTATATTCATTTATCATCATGCTATGGCTTTTTTGTTCTTGGAAATACTGCAAAAGTTGCTATTATGAATCAAAGTCCATTCAATTTGCAGTAGGATTGTACATTGCTTGGTAACCCACATTTATATTTTTCCTCCCACTCTCCCTCGCCTTCTTCTAAGGGTAAAGCATGCTAACCTCTTTGCCATCTTTTTAATTTTTACATTAACTATGGTCTATCCCATCAGAGTTGAAACTTTTATTCCTAAATGAAAGCTACACAGAGTGTTAAATGTCTGCTACTTTGCTGGTCAAATTGCCAATGGCATTTTGACAATTTATTAGCAGGAAATTAAAAAAAAAAGATTTATCTGAGGCCCTTAGAAGTAGCAAGACAAAATTCAAAGGAAAATTTAAAAGATTCTAAATTGACTTATGTCTTTATTAAATCCTTGGAGGGCATAAAATAAAATTTTAAATAAAGATGTTTAATGTAATACCTTTAAGACAGAACAGTGTTTCTTTGTCTTGTTAGCAGCATGTCCCAATCCATTAAAATGTGAGCCTCCATAAAATTCAGTTTTCTTTAAAATAAAAAGCTGTTGACCAAGCAGAAACAGCTTCCTCGCTCATATATTACAAGATAACTAGGTCTGTGTCATAGAAGACTATTTTTAATTTTATTGAAAATTAAAGCAGGATAAAATGCCAGTAGTGTTTAGAATGTTAGAACAGGACTGAGATAGCCTAGATACAAATCTTCATTCTGACATGAAGGTAGGTTTCAACCAATTCCCAGCTTTCAGTCCAGTGTACAGTAGGAATGTACATTGCTTGGTAACCCACGTTTACGTTTCAAGACATGAATTTTGTTAAGACATTTTTTTATAATCCAAGACATTCTGATTACTAACATATCCCATAAATGTGTAATGTCTTGATCTGTCTTTCAAAGACATAGATTGCATGCCAAAATATTTAAGATAATTACACCAGGGATACTTAAGATGTTTAATTTGGGGGGACATCTCCTAATTTATTAAGTTACTTGTGCCTTAAGGTAAGTTATCTAGACAGGTCCTGCTGAAGGTACCCCCCCCCACATTTTACTATTGTTGGCAGGTGGTAACAAAGTATTGGGCTTTAATGATGGCGCCCCATCTTTGGAATGGTCTCCCTGATTCTGTATGCTTGGCACACTGAATTAATTTTCGGCCCTAGGACAAACAGATTTCTTTTGGCCAGGCCTTTTAATTCTATTTGACATTTCTTACATGTTGGAAATTTAGTAACTTTGTAACAATTAATTTTATATTTGTATATTTGTAATTATTTGTTGTGTTTCCAGTTGTTTAGTTAATGTTAGTAAATATTAAGCCAAAGCCACTCTACTAATAGAAAAGTCTTTAAATTTAGATCTGTACCTCAACATGGATAATATTATAGTAACACACTTCTAGGTTATGTTGTCGTCACCCTGAAGACTGCAACTTGGCAGTTACTGTTTGAAAGGTCATATAGATGTCCTCTCATCACTATTGGACAATCCATGGTCAGTGTAAAAGTGTAAAATGTCCAGTAATAGTTGGGACACACCCTTCCTATCTACAGTAGTGATATCCAAGACTTTGGGGCAGAAGTCTAGGGGTTGCCTCAGAAAAATAAACAGACCCCCCCCCCACAAACACATGCAGAATGGCTAGGTTACCACTTTTGTAATAATTGCCATGCCCCAGGAGCCTGATGAGGCTGTAGAATCAGAGGAGGAGGAGGACATGGCAGGGAACAGCCATCAGGCTCCTAGGGGTGACAGTAATACACATTAACTCTATACTTCAGTTCTCTTAAAGTCTAACATTAAGCAACTGCCTTACTGCCCTATGAAGATGGCTTACAAATTAGTCTGTAGTGAGTGTGGGTGCTAAATGTGTAATAGCACATCTTCTGTTTTTAGTCTCCACACCTAAGAGCAGAAGTGTGCTCCATACATTACTTCTAAGTTATATGACATTTTACCAGGTAACATGTTGTGCCTTGATGCGCATGTACCTGTGAAAATTAATATTTATAGAAGCAAAAATAGTGGTAACTGTTACACAAAATTTACAGTGTGTGTGTGTGTGTGTGTGTGTGTGTATGCGTTCCCATATGTAGTAGAGATGGTGGCAAGGAAAGGAAAAAAATAACAAAGAGGAGAGCAAGGGAATGGATCCTTTAAATCTAACTTTAGTTTAATTCTGTGAAGAGAATGCAGCTGTTAATTCAACAAAGAATGTTACTTTGTTGAACTTTAAAAATAGAAAGAGAAGAAAAAGAATGCCCACAAGTTGGAACTGACATGATCAAGTGAATGTGCAGTAATATTCTGATGAAGAGAGGCTGTGATAAAGAATGTGATTGCTGACCTCCTGACTCTTCGATGCTGCTGCCAATGATGTATTGGGAGCTGACTCCAATTGCACCATTTTTTAAATAGCCTCAGATGGCACACAGAAAACAGACAGAAAAGCAATTCACAGTGTGGACATAATGTTGCCACATTCCCAAGAGACTATGTTTTGTTTCGCATTGCAAAATGATTCCAGGTGAGTACATGGATTTCCTTCATGTTATTTAGAGGGGAGCAGGGATGATAAATGTAGGTGCATGTTTGTTTGTTTGTTTGTTTGTTATAAAAGGAAAATTCTGAATATTCTGCTCAGTTTCTTTCTCTTTTATTTTGGGGAACATCTGTGTACCTGCAGGATTTGAGAGTCTCATGCAAGATGTATTGTGGTGCTTTAGTCAAGTGAAAGGAACTATAGACGTAGGGGTCACAGAAGGTAGGTTTACTTTTCCTTTTGTTCATGGAATCAAAGAGAACTTGTTTTCTTGTACCAAGTGCCCAGTCAATGATGGCTTTGTTTCCCTTGTTCACATAGTACTATATTCTGCACAAACAGGTAGCACAGAATTTTTAAATACCCTAAGTCTTTGTCAGTAAAATGAGAATAGCACTAATCTCTCTGCTTTCACAACTTTTATGCACAATAATGATTCAGAGCATTAATAATCAAAGCAGAAATCATTTCCTAACTTTATTTGGTTGGATGGGGGAATAATTTGCTTCTATTTCTTCATTAAGACTATATAATTGTATTAACTGTTGTGGCACACACACTTTATTGCACTTCATGTAATGGGTGAGGAAAAAGATTGAGTTTCAAGCAGTGCTCAGGAATGGCAGGCATGAGAATACTCAAACTCTTTATGCCCGTGTAATATGGGATCATTCTATGGAATAAATGTCATTTTCCTCACAGGGAAAACAGGTGGAGGAAATGTTCCTGTTGATTGTTCTATCAGTTGCTAAAGTTTGTGTGTATGTGTTTCTTTTTATACAACCAGACACATTGCCTGTTTCATAGAAAATATAGAGGCAATTCCCGGCACAAATATTTTATTTTTACCTAGAACTGGGTTATTTTTAATTCCAGGATATAGCACAGCCAAACAAACAAACAAACAAAAACATCCTTTTTTGGGATGTGTTGTAGTTTAATTTTGACTAGAGGGCATTTTTCTTTTTGCTAGATGGGAGGGGGAGCCCAGCGTCTTTATTCTAGAGCAGTAGATTTTTATTTTATTTTTGGAACACTGTACCTTTTTAAAAAGAGGCAAACCCATCTAGATCCAGAGCCAATAGTCAGGAAAGACATAGAAGAGCTTGGCCACTTTTCTGTAGTGTTATGAAATCTGAATGTTTAGTGGCCAAATTGCCTACCCTGCTTGCTTTATCCTTCCTCCCTGCTGGCTGGAGAGAGCTGTGTGGATTGAAGATGCTTTTCTAGGAAGTCCCAACCAGTAACCAGGGGCTTGTCTAGATGAGAAGATATAATGTGCATTGCTGCACATTAATGCAAATTCGCAGCAGCTTTCATTTGTCATTTGGCAAAATCGCTGGTATGCGAAGTTATCCGTGTTTGAAGTTCACAGCCATGCCTGTGAATCAAGATGGTGGCCAAGAGTGAATTGCTCATGATATTATTCTCTACAAGTTGTCGCCGCTGCACAGTAATTTTTTTTAACTGCAAATCAAAGGTGCACAAATGCAACCTTCTGCTTAAAAAAGCTGTTTGGTCACCTCAGTGCAGCAAAAAAGCCCACACCCCCTGCATGTCCGATCAATCAGCTTTCCACTTCCACCCTCACCAAGAATTTGCTGTGATGCGAATTGTTTGTCCAAATGAGCAGTAATGTCCAAACCATGCATTATTTTTAAAACCTTGGGAAAAGCAACAAAGTCCCCCTTCAATTTTTGGAGTTTTTGGCCCCTTCCTTCTGAATAAGGCAAATTACTGTGAGAGCTTATTGGGACAAAAGGTATTCTCTTCACATTCTATTAGGAGTATTTTCACTGTCTAGACAATCCCCATGTTGACTGTTGCAAGAGAGCTTGTTTTTCTGCAATAGGTTTGGATAGTGTGCAGAATCAACTTTCAGATGAACATATTGTTTGGTGTTAAAAGATATGGGGATAGGCTGTGAGGAGAATAATAGTGCTGCTTGTTGATCACCCATTCTACACAACTAGCTAGTGAAAATCCATAAAGCTGTAAATTCCAGGTGCTTGGGAGAGGCCCCTCTATTAATGTTAAACTTAAGTTAAAATGTGCATTATCACAAATACCTAATTTGCATTACTGTATCCTTATATCAAGCATTTACCAGGGATTTTATTAGCTATGAGTAGCCTGTTGATTAAGGAGGAACACTTTTCTCTCCAATTCCACAGATTGCCACCATGTTCACTTTGTTTTTCTCTGCTTATGGAACAGAAGACACCTTATAGTGTAAGATTAAATGCAGTTCAAACAATAAATGGTATAAAAGTGGGAAGATATTAGATATACAATCATATTAAAATACTTAAAACAGTTTATAGCGATAGCAATAGCACTTACATTTCTATACTGCTTTATAGTGCTAAGTACTCTCTAAGCAGTTTACAATGTTAGCGAATTGTCCCAAACAATGTGGGTACTCATTTTACCAACCTACAGAAGGATGGAAGGCTGAGTCAGCCTTTGAGCCCAGCAGGATAGAACTCACAACATTGTGGCTGCAGTACTGGCATTCAATCATTGTGCCACCAGGGCTCCTAAAAATTTTATATTAACAGGGCTCCTGTTTAAAATACATATTAACATAAGCTAAAGATATAGCATGCCCCATTAAAAGATCTTTCTACCATGCCCAGAGAGAGACTGAAGGCCTATTTAAATAAAAAGGTCTTTGCTTGTTAGTTAAAAGAGATCACAGAGGGGCAACTTCATCACCTCTGGAAGGAGGTTCCACAGTGTGGGAGCAGCCACCAAGAAGGTTCTTTCCTGTGTCCCCATTGCTCGTTCTCGTGATGTTGGTAAGATGGAGAGAGAAAGCCCTCCCCTGAAGATCTTAAATTTGGGGCAGGCTCAAATAAGTCTGTGTTCTGCATCTTCTTCTTGCTACTACATGGTCATCTTCTTTGTCACCTGTATTTTGCTGTGACTGTCCTTATCCCTGTGTGGTATGTGCACACTCCAGAAAAACAAAAATATTAATTCCAAACAAGGCAGGGAAAACACTCTTCTTAATTTCTTCAGTTTTGTTTTGATTGGTCTTCTAGGGAGGGAAAGGCAGAAATACTTTGTTTGCCAGTGTAGTAATTCTGATAATGCCCCCAGCAATCCTGTGGTTTCTGTTCAGTGTCTGCATCAATCCTAGGTACATCTACACTGTAGAAATAATTAAGTTTGACACCACTTTAACTGCTGTAGCTTGATCTTATGGAATCCTGGGATTTGTAGTTTTACAAGGTCTTTAGCTTTCTCTGTCACAGTGTGCTGCTGCCTCATAAATCCCAGGATTCTGTAGGATGGAGCCATGGCAGTTAAAATGGTGCCAGACTGCGTTACACCCTTAGTTAGGCTTTCTGGACTTAATGCACACAGAGGCAGAGACCCACACTGGCCCGAGAGCTTAGCAAAGCAGGATCTAGTGGTGGACATGCTTGACTCAAGAGACAGTGCAAGTGTGTTTGCACCGTTATCCCTTCATATTTGCTGGAGTTTGGTTCCAGGTTTGGATCCAGGACCCCCCGTTGATACTAAAATCCGTGAATACTCAAGTCCCATTATATGCAGTGGCATAGCAAAATGGTGTCCCTTATATAAGATGGCAAAATCAAGATTTGCTTTTTGGATTATTATTTTTTAAAGAATATTTTCAAGCCGTGAATACTTAAATCCATGGATACCAAATCCATGGATATGGAGGGACAATGGTATTGGGAAGGAGTGGAGGCAAAACCACCATATACTGTGGGGGGATGCAAATTCCTGCTCGTTGGAACAAGCAATTTAATTCACTTTCCCTATAGAGTGTAAGTTGAAGCTGATTAGTCAGATGTGCACAGGGTGGGGGTGCAGAGCTTGCTAACAAGGCAAGCACCCAGAGCCTCCATGCTGGATTTTCGCCTTAGCGAGTGAGCGTGAAGGCAATAAAATTGTGGGGGGGGGGTTGTTTCATTTTTTTTTTTTTAAAGTGAAAGATTGCTCTTTCATGCCTTGGATATGTTTTTTTCTAAATACTGTCCGGTGGTAGCAAATTGAGCTAAGTAAAAATGTGAGTAATTAACTCATGGCCTCCATCCTGAGCTGCAGGCATGCCTGTTTGCATAGCAAACGTGGATAGCTTTGCATGCTTGCGATCTGCCAAAACAAAACAAGACAAAAAACCACCATTTAGGCAAGTAGCAGCTGCTGCGAATTGCCATTACCGTGGAGCAAGACACTTTTTTTTTTTGGCCTTATATAGACAAGCCCTTTAATTGCACTCTAGAGTTGTTGGTTTTTCTGTTGGTGTGTATGTTTGCAATTTGGTATTATTGATTTTCTGGGGGTTTTTGTAACTGTATTATCTGGAATGATTAGCTTTGCCTACCATTAGCTTTGCTTTTTATTTCTGGCTGGAACTACCAGTAGACGCCCTGCTTTTCATCTCACAAGTGCTAATAGGAAGATGTTGGCACAGTCTTAAGCCTCTCCCCTATAAGTGACTAGATCAGAACATATTTGAACATTACTATTCCCAATTTTTTGCTATTAAAGCAGAACAGAATATAGTCTCTGTAGACCTCTGTTAGACCTCTTCTGTAGGTAATACAAATGGACAGCTAGTCCTGGTTAGAATTTGAGGTGTCTACTTTTGATTATTTTGATTATTTCACCTTTATTATGAAGGAAAATTATAATATTATATTATATATTATATTATATATTATTATATTATATATTATATTGTATATTATTATATTAATATCTAGTGTTTACTACATTCTTTTCTATTTATAGTCACTATAGCAGATGTTAATGCCTTGAGCACTATATTTAGTGGAAACACAAGATTTAATTTAATTATTGAATTAATAAATAAATATGTTTGGCCAATTGAGAGGGAGAGAGTCATTTTGAATAAACTGGGGCATAATAGAGTTGGTCCTCCTTATCCATGGATTCTGCATCTACAGATTCAACCATTCACAGCTTGAAAATCTCCCCCCGCCCCACAAAGCAGATCCAAAAAAGCAAACCTTGACTTTGTCATTTAAGTGACACCATTTTACTACATAATTGTATATAATGGGGGTTGAGCATCCATGTGTTTTGGTATCCACATGGAGTCCTAGAACCAAACTCCAGCAGATATCAAGGTGCCCACTGTACTTTCCTGCAGGGTTGTTTTGCATGTCCTGTTGCCCAGCTGTAATTGCTTATCTGCTCAAGGTTTTGCAGGGGAGTGGTAATGCTACTATGAAAAAAAGCTTTTAGATAAAGGGTAAACAGAAAAAGCCAGGAAAAGGAATCAAGATATAGAGGGTTTTGGAACTGTTGTTTTGCAGTTTTTCACCTTGTCAAACTGTGTAAATTGTTATTGGAAGACACTGAAAGGTTTGGGTAAAAACACAAATCCTTGCTTTAGCTACGGTATTTGTTATAACTTAAGTGCAGAATTTGGCAACTGTGACTCTTCAGGCATCACTAGACTTTTGCTTCCACTAGTATGACCAATTGTGAGGAATGATGGGAATTGCAATCCAACATTATCTTAGAGGGCCTACTCCTTTGTTAGGTGATGAGTCCCACCACTGATATTGTAGTGATAGTGGTGGCTATCCTTGATGCCCCAAAGACAAAGCTGGGATTATTTCCTTAACTCAGGTCTATTTCCATTTGGTGACCTCGAAAGCTCTGAAAAAGCAAGTTTCCTGGATTATGCCTCCATTTGCATATCATCCCTCCCAGACTCTTTCCCTTCTTTTGAGAAATTGACACCTGTAAATGCTGTTCGAAGGGGTCAGTCCACAGCCTGTAGTGTAGCGTGTTGCCTTCTTCCTGACAAAATCTCCTCCAAGGCATGATGCCAGGCTAATATAGGGGATCAGGATGAGATAAGCTCCTTGGGAGGCAAGCTTAAAGGTTATAGACTTTGGAATTCCAAATTCAGCTGTCCCTGTCTCAAGAGCCACTGGTTCAATGGTCCCCGTTTGGGCTGTGGCCTGGCCATGAGGGTGGGGTCTGCTTCTGTTGCAATTGGGTGGACAAATCTGCCTTGCTTTTCCCCTTCCAACACAGAAACCAAAGGTAGTGGGAAAACCTAAAGACACCAGATGCCGTCTGATCTTGGAAGCTAAACAGGATCAGCCCTGGTTAGTACTTGGATGGGAGACTGCCAAGGAATACCAAGTGCTATAGGCTATATTTCAGAGGAAGGAAGTGGCAAAACCACCTCTATGTATTCGTTGCCAAGAAAACCCTATAAAATTAATTCGGTCACCATATGTTAACAGGCGGCCCTTATTAGTCTTTCCAGATAAGGATACTTCCCATTATGATTTGGTTCATTAAACCAAGTGGGGTTAGCAACTGAGAACAAATATTTAAATGTACATATAAGAATGCTTCAAAAATAGATTCTAAAAACAACAATCACAAAAATCATGAATTTTCTTTTCAAAGTGACAAATTATTATGCCTTTGTTCTAGCAAATGTTGCATTCTGTTGACTTATTAAATGAAAATATATTGAGACTGATGTAACAGCATGGCAGGTGGTTGGACTGGATGGCCCTTGTGGTCTCTTACAGTTCTGTGAGTCTATTCTCTTTCAAGTCACTCATAAAGAATGTAGGGATCTGATGTTAACCTAATAAACCATAATTTGGCATTGATTGGTTATTTCTTTCAAGTGTAATGGTGTTAAACCTCTCCATTGATGCCCCCTTGTTATGGGAGAGAGGCTTGCGTACCCTAATGAAGTTTTGAGCTATGCTGGTGGTGGCATAATAGCCACTGGTAGGGTCTCCCATGCCAGACAGGTCAAAACTGAAGGGTCTGACAAAGAGCATCAAAGGGCAGGATGGGCTCTCTGGCCTTATGGCAACCATCCTAGGAGAAGGAAAACTCTAATCCCAAACTCGGGCAGATGCTGCTCGTCCAACCCTGTAAGGTCAACCATCTAAGAGAAGGGAACTCTAATCAAACCTACGGCCCGAGGACCTTGCTGCTACCATCCATGCTTGCATCCATGCTTTTAACTTTCCCAAACTCAGAGCAAGGTGCTTATGAGATCATCATTGGAAAAGCAGGTGCATTCAGAATGAGAAGTTCACTGATAGTGATTTTTCACTAAAGCCAGCATTGATCTTTCTGGCAGTCATTACTGTTTTTGTTTTGTTTTGTTTTTTCCAATAGATGTCAGCTAAGGAATTTAGAAAGCAAGACCAAAAAAAAAATGTAATAGTTTGCAGGGTAGGGATGGGTTAAAGCCTTAAAACATCCTCAAGGATTCAGTTAGGGCACAGTAACCCTTGTCTCTTAAAGTAAACATTACTTGGTGAAACATTCCAAAAAACTAAAGTGGAAGACAAGAATAACACCCCGGTTAACAACAGTACTAGGATGCCCAGTTTATGAGACTAATGAAGCTGCATCTATAACTTCCAGGAAGTGATCCATATAATTGCAGTTTGTGTGCATAACCTCTCCATTGACACCCCCTTGTCGTGGGAGAGAGGCTTGCATACCCTAATGATGTTTTGAGCTATGCTGGTGGTGGCACAATAGCACTGGTAGGGTCTCCCATGCCAGACAGGTCAAAACCAAAGGGTCTGACAAAGAGTGTCAAAGAGCAGGATGGGCTCTCTAGCCTTATGGCAACCAACCTTGGAGAAGGAAAACTCTAATCCCAAACCCAGGCAGATGGTGCTCGTCCAACCCTGTAAGGTCAACCATCTAAGAGAAGGAAACTCTAATCAAGCCTATGACCGGAGGACCTCGCTGCCACCATCTATGCTTGCAAGGCCAGAGCAGATGAACCTTTGGTTTAAAGGGTGAGGCCAGTTCTGTGCACGCTGCGCTCCACCAGAAAAATCCATTGCACAGGCTCGAAGGACAAATCCAATTCCAAAAAAAGCTCTGTAGCAATAGGCAAGGGATGAAACGGCAGGTGTAAAGATGCACTGGAAGCCACAGACACAACCCTGTATGCAGGCAGTTCAGGACTTTGGTCGCTCGAGGCTGACCCGGGAGATGACAGTCTTGTTCGGCAGCATCCTGAATGACCAAGCAGCCTTTTTAAAGAAGAACACTGCTTGCTCCATATGGAGAGGGGCCTAGAAAAGGTGGCCTAATGAAAGCTCATCCCCAACTACCTGATGGCTAGCCATGGCCAACAGGAATCTTCTGATGCGGTCAAACCAAGGCAAAGAAACAAAGGCGCACACCGGCCTCCAAAGGTGTAAATAAACTGACGCTTGCATGCTGGAACATCAGAACCATGCGAGACTCTGCAGATAGTGAACGGCCTGAGCGTCATTCTGCTCTAATAGCCCATGAACTATCACGACTTAATATTGACATCTCTGCTCTTAGTGAAGTTCATCTCCATGAGGAAGGCAGCCTTAAAGAATACGGCGCCGGCTACACACTTTACTGGTCTGGCAAACCCAAAACCGAAAAACATCTTTCAGGAGTAGGCTTTATGATTAAAAACTCCATTGCCTCCAACCTTGAAACCTTACCAACAGGACACTCTGATCACATTATTTCCTTACGCCTCCCACATGTTGTTCTCCTTAGTATATATGCCCCAACTATGCAAGCCGACCCTGTAGAGAAAGACAAATTCTACACAGACCTATGCCACCTCATACAAAAAGTCCCTGTAGAAGATAAAATTATTATCCTTGGTGACTTCAATACCAGAGTAGGAAAGAACTCCAAAGCCTGTATAGGTGTCTTAGGCAAGCATGGTGTTGGAAATTGCAATGATAGTGGATGCCTCTTGCTAGAGTTCTGTGCAGAACAACAAGTGACTATTACAAACACTACCTTTTAGCAGAAAGATAGCTTGAAGACAACCTGGATGCATCCCCGATCCAAACATTGGCACCTCATTGACTATGTTCTAGTCCTCCAGAGAAACATCCGCGATGTCCGCCATACTCGAGTGATGCCTAGTGCAAAATGCCAGTCAGATCATCACCTTGTAAAATGTAAACTAAACCTTCATCTTAAGTTCAAACCTAAGAGGGGTGGCATGTTAAAGAAAAGACTCCAAGTCAACAATCTTCAACGAGCTACCATGAGAGACAACTTCCAGGCAAACCTGCAAACAAAACTTGAACACCATCCTATAGATCCTTCTCCTACAGTGCTTTGGCAACATATCAAAAACAGTATCCTGCAGTCTGCGGAAGAATCCCTTGGGTTCTCCCACAAGAAAAATCAAGACTGGTTTGATGAAAACAACCAAGAGATCCAGGAGCTGTTGGCAAAGAAGAGAACTGCTCACAAGGCATACCTTGCCCAGCCAACTTGCCATGTAAGAAAAGCAGCTTTCCGTCTCACATGTAGTAAACTTCAACAAAAACTCCGAGACATGCAGAACAAGTAGTGGATCAATATAGCAGAAAAGACACAACACTGTGCAGATCTGGGGGATTCTAGAGGATTTTATGAAGCTCTTAAGGCAGTGTTTGGACCTACTTATCAGGTCCAAAGCTCCTTATACAGTACAGATTGTCAAACATTAATTACTGATAAAGCCTCCATCCAGAATTGATGGGCTGAACACTTTCAAAGTCTCTTTAGTGCCAACCAAGTAGTCCAAGGCTCAGCTATCCAACATATGATACAAAAACCGATGAAAAATGAACTGGACATAGCTCCCACTTTGGAAGAGACCCTTAAAGCCATACAGCAGATGAAAAACGGCAAGGCAGCTGGGATTGATGGAATCCCACCTGAAGTTTGGAAACATGGAGGTCATGTACTCCATGATAAATTTCACGAACTCCTTGTGAATTGCTGGGAAAAAGGGGAACTGCCATCAGATCTCCGAGATGCAGTCATTATCACCCTGTACAAGAAAAAAGGAGCAAAATCTGATTGCTCAAACTATCGAGACATAACACTGCTCTTTATTGCTAGAAAAATCCTTGCAAGGATACTCCTGAACAGATTAGTTCCTGCCATTGCAGAAAAAATTCTTCCTGAAAGCCAATGTGGCTTCAGAGCCAATAGGAGTAATACAGATATGGTATTTGCCCTTAGACAACTGCAAGAGAAATGTAGAGAGCAGAACAAGGGTCTCTATGTAACATTTGTTGACCTCACCAAAGCCTTCGACACCGTGAGTAGAAAAGGTCTGTGGCAGATTCTGGAAAGACTTGGATGTCCCCCCAAATTCCTTAAAATGATTATCATGCTACACGAGGGCCACCATGGTCAAGTCAGATATGGTGATGCTCTTTCAGAGCCCTTTCTAATAACTAATGGAGTGAAGCAAGATTGTGTTCTTGCTCCAACTTTATTTTCAATCTTCTTCAGCATGATGCTCCAAAGGGCTACGGCAGAGCTTGAAGAAGACGACGGCATCTATATACGCTACCATACTGATGGTAGCTTGTTTAATTTAAGCCGTCTGAGGGCTCGCACCAAGACTCTAAACTATCTGGTTTGTGAGCTGCTCTTCACTAATGATGCTGCCCTTGTGGCCCACACAGAAGCAGCTCTGCAGCACCTAACATCCTGCTTCGCAACAGCTGCAGAGCTGTTTGGGCTGGAAGTCAACCTGAAGAAAACGGAAGTTCTCTACCAGCCTGCAGCACAGGACGAACACCCTCACCCCCACATCTGTGCTCAAGTCCATTCAGCAGTTCATCTACCTGGGAAGCATAATCTCCTCAGATGCCAAGATTGACAAAGAGATTGATCACAGATTAGTAAAGGCATATAGCACATTTGGAAGACTTTACAAAAGAGTCTGGAGTAATAAACACCTGAGGCGAAACACAAAAAATCAGTGTGTATAGAGCCATTGTACTGTCTATTCTTTATGGATCTGAAACATGGGTCACCTACCACCATCACTTAGAACTCCTCGAACGCTTTCATCAGCGCTGTTTACGCAGAATCCTAAATATACACTGTAATGAATATGTGACGAATGTTGCTGTCCTTGAACAAGCAGGGATCACCAGCATTGAGGCTATGGTATTGAGAACACAGCTGCGCTGGGCAGGGCACGTTTCTAGGATGGATGACCATCACCTCCCCAAAATAGTACTCTACGGTGAACTCACCACAGGTCAGCGTAAGAGGGGCGCTCCAAAAAAGTGATACAAGGACTCCCTGAAAGAACATCTCAGGCTCGGCCAAATTGATCACCAACAATGGTCCGCCCTGGCCTCACATCAGGAGGCATGGAGATGCACTATCCACAATGCTGCAGCCTTATTTGAGAACTCACGCCGAACAAGTCTTGAAGAGAAATGACAACGCAGAAAGAATCACAACCTGGAAACATCACCCAAGGAGACCTTCTGCTGTGCTTTCTGCAACCGGACTTGTCTATCTCAGACTGGCCTTTTTAGTCATCAGCGTGCTTGCAGAAAACACGGGATGAATCCTTCCTGAATCTTCATTTGCAAAGAAAAGCCAGAGAGAGAGAGAGAGAGAGAGAATGGTGTTAAAAATGAAAGCCAATATCCATCCATCTGTCTATGTTATCTAAATACTAATGATTTTTCTTTTGTAATATTTCTGCTCTGCCAAATCAGAACTAGTTCTGATACTATGAACATATGTGTGTATGTAGCTGTAACTTTGAAACATATGACTGACAGCTGGAAATCAAACCTTTTAAATCTTGGATAACTTTCTACAGCATTTTTGAATTATGAGTGTGAACCCAACCTTGTGTTGTGGCACGTACTAATTGCTTTCACAGTTTGCATCCTGCTGTTTGCATGGAAAGCAAAGTTCTGTTAGTTAAATTACAACCTAAGAAGAGCAAGCTACTGCAAACTACTGAGGGGGTTTTTTAAAAAAAAGTGGAGGGGTTTTCTTTGCTTCCAGGGAAAGTTAAAATATTCATTATATATTGTATATTTCAGGGAAAAAGAAGGCTGTTTAGAAGTAAAATTATAATCAGCAATCAATAAAGATTATGTAGCATGTTGAACCAACATTTTCATATATTTCAGTACACTAGAAGAATATCTTTTCCCCATCCCTTTGTATGCCTAATTAATCTTCACTATGTAATTGAGCAAAATTTTCTGATGCTCAATAACCTTATTTTACAATGCATTCACAACAAAAGCTGTATTGTGTCTCCACCACTACATTAATAATCACTAGGTCCTCCCCCTCTTTTCTCAGCTCAATACATCTGTGATGGCTGGCCATGTCCAGAGCTTCTCTAACTGTTCTCTGCCATCCCTCATAAAAACAGAGGGAAAGATGGAATGACTACTGCCAAGTTCTCCATTGGCTGTTGCAGATTGTTTCCTTCCATCTGTGTAGGGCCTATATTTGGGGTAATTATACTGTTATGAATAAGCTCTCCATCATCCATATAAGAATTATTTATTTTGCTAAAGTTTAAACACATTTCTAGAAATCTCATTTCATGTATGTACTAGTCCCAAAGATTAGCATCATAGAACTGTAGAGTTGGAAGAGACCACAAGGGCCATCCAGTCCAATCTCCTGCCATGCAGGAAATCACGATCAAAGCTTCACGTGTTTGTATTTGTTAGTTTTGAATAAAACATTTCCCGAAACATGTTACACTACTCTTCCTTTTTGAGGTGCAGGAACCTATTCTTGTCTTTTCCATGTTATATCCACTTCTGCGCCTAAACTTTCTCTTAAAGAAGTAATGCCCAGGCACCCATCTACTTTGTTAATTGAGGCATACCTGTTTGTCATTAAGGAAGTTGGTTGTCCCTATATGACTGCTCAATTTGTCTGCTGTCCTACAGCTTGTGGAATTCTTTCAAAAACTCTCTTGAGGTTTATTCACTTGGTTATAATGGGAGTGTGTGTGCCCTGTACTCTGCATGCCCTGTGCTCCTCACTATCTAAGCAAATATAATCTTTCTTGCAAAAGGTGTAGGCTTTGGGTAAGTAAAACTTGAGTGGGATGAAAGAAACTGAGGGGGCACAGTGAAAATCGGTATGTGGCCCTTCCAGAGGGGGCTGATAGCCTACAGAACTTACCCATCTTTGATTTATAACCTGGCTGAACATAATTTGACTTCCTACCTTAAAAGCAGAAAATTTCATACCTGGATCAGATTGTAGTTCTTTGGCTTTCATTTCCAACTGCAGAATACTGCGGAAGCTGGATCAAATCTTTGCTCAGCCATGAGACATTGGGTAAAGTGGGGCCTCTTGTAATCTTAATGTATCTCACAGGGATATTGCAAGGATAAAAGTGTGAGAGATACTAATGTAATTAATAAATATATTAATACAAGAATGTGAAAATCCGAGAGAGCCAACATGGTATAGTGGTTTGATTGTGGGGCTAGTACTTGGGGAGATGAGGGCTCTTGCCACTCTGCCATGGAAACCCACTGAATCACCCCGAGCAGGTCACACTCCGTCAACCTAAGAGGAAGGCAGTGGTAAGCCTCCTCTGAAGAAGGTTTGCCAAGAAAACCCTCCAGCATAAATTGGAGTCAGCTTAGAGATACACAACAATGGCAGCAACAACCACAACAAAATAAATATATAAAATAAGGTGCAGCTTTCCCATCCCAGTGCAGCTTGGTGGGTCACAAAGAGTGTCTGTTTTTCATATCTCTATAAAATCAGCCAATACCTACCAATCAAGGTGAGAGAGAATTTTGCAGTTTCAGAATGTGGCCACTGTTCTCTTCTCTTGCCCATGTTTCTAGTGGCAGGTGTGGTTAAGACAGCCATTGCTGAGAACTAACAACATTTGACTTACTAAATTGTAAAATAACAAGTGTCATGTTACGTCAATAAAGAGACTTCATGTAAATCTTTAGGCTAATTGAGATTTCATACACATTACTATTAAATGTAATGTCAGCAAGGTGTTTTTTGTGACAAAAGGATATGAGCCAAAATCACTGAAAGATCAAGCAATATCCCAATAGTTTTGTAAGAAGATTAGGGCCCCCATAAATATGGGGCTGATCACAGGCTCAGATAGGTGTAATACTGGGTTAAGACAAATTTATGGAGTAGATAATGGCCATTATCTATACTAGTTAAATACACAGCTGGGGCCCTACAGCTGCCTTAGACTATAACTCCCATCATCCCTAGTCATATAGGCTACTGCTAGAAACAGGTTGTTGACTAGATGGATCCTTGTTTTTTTACAATACAGTCTTCCTCTGTTCTCACAATACAATCTCTAGTTAATTAAACTTGGTGTGAATCCCATGCGTACCTCTCTGAGCTCTCTGGACCTAGGGGCCTAGACAAACAAATAAAAGATGGTAGGGAGGCCCCACATTCAAATTCCCCATCAGCTATGTAGTTTCTTGAATACATTTGTTGATGTGTGCCTTCAAATTTCCGACTTATGGTGAGCCTAAGGTGTACCTATCATGGGGTTTTCTTGGCAAGGTTTGTTCAGAGAAGGTTTGTCATGGCTTCCTCTGAGGCTGAGAGAGTATGACCTGCCCAAGTCACCCATGGCTGAGTGGGGATTTGAACCATGGTCTCCAGAGTCATAGTCCAATGGTCAAACCACTACACCATGCTGGCTCTCCTTGAATAAGTAACCTTGGCTAATTCACTATTTCTTATCCTAAACTGCTTTACAAGATTGTTCTCTCACAACTTTAACTCTCAGTGTGTTTGTCTGCAAGACCAGTTTTGAGTATACCGTGCAGCTGGACAGAATACTGAGTAAACTACATGCAGCAGAGTTAGGTAAAGTAAATGTTCTGTTGCATAAATAAAATCCCATGATGTTGCAGTTACATATAGAGAAATAAACTAAAGTACTTTTTCTACAACATTCATTTAAGTTCTGGTTATGAGGTGGAATGCAAATGCATACCCCCCTCAGAGGCCATGAATAAAGTTGATTAAGTATAAGTTAGGGAAAAAGCAACACCTATTTGCATTTCTGTGTATACCTCATCAGAAAGACCTCAATTGTTTCCTTTCTAAAGAATTTTATAAAGAGAGTGAAGCAGTAGTGAAACCCATGGTCTGTCAAAGCCTCCTGGTAAGGGAAAATGGTTCCCAATAGGAAAGGGTGTCAGACAAGGCTATGTTCTATCACCACCCTACTTGTTCAACTTGTACACAGAATATATCATATGTAGAGTAGGATTAGATTCGGAGGAAGGAGGAGTGAAGATCGGAAGAAAGAACAAAAACAATTAAGATATGCAGAGGACACTACAGTACTAACAGAAAACAACAAAGACTTGGAGCAACTACTAAAGAAAGTCAAAAAAGAAAGCACAATAGCAGGCTTAATGCTGTATATAAAGAAAACAAAAATAATGGCCACAGAGGATTTACACAAATTCAAAATAGACAAGAAGGAAATAGAAATAATGAAAGAATTTCCATTCCTTGAATCAATCATAGCCCAGAATGGAGACTGCAGCCAGGAAATCAGAAGACAACTGGGACTGGGAAGGGCAGCTTTGTAAGAACTGGACAAAATCATAAAATGCAAAGATATAAAACTGAGCACTAAAATCAGGTTCATTCAAACCATTGTATTTCCCATCACCATGTACAGATGTGAGTGTTGGACAGTGAGGAAAGCTGATAGGAAGAAAATCAACTCATTTGATGTGAGTTGTCCTAAGGATACCATGGACAACTAAAAGAACAAACAGATGGGGTCTAGAACAGATCAAGTCCAAACTCTAATTGGAAGCCAAGATGACTAAACTGAGGCTGTTGTACTTTGGACACATCATGAGAAGAAACAACTCACTAGAAAAATCAGTAATGCTAGGAAGAGTGGGAGAAGAAAGAAAGAGAGGAAGACTAAACACTAGGTGGTTAGACTGAACCAAGGAGGCCACAGGCCTGAACCTGCAGGACCTGAGTAGGGTAGTTGAGGGGGTCTTGGAGATGTCTCATCCATGGGATCACCATGAGGTGAAGCCAACTCTAGGGCAGTTAACAACAACACCCCCAGATTAATTTATGAAGAGGTGAACAAATTTAACCTACTACCCATGTTATAGGATGAGTGCTAATTTGGTTCATATTTTGCCAGATTGAAGCCCCTGATCCCTGAATATTATCGAAATAAGTGTGTCTGTGTAAAAAAAAAAAAAAAAGTAGAGTTAGGAAACATAATATCAAGAGTCCAAACTTAGCAGCTAGTTCTAGGCACAGAGCCAATTTAACTTAAAGAGATAAGGAGAAAATAAACTGAGAGAGACAGCGTGAACAAAGACCAGCATATACAGGTAATGAGACCAAAAGACTACTGCATTGGTATGAAAGCGTTCCTAATATTTGATGGCTGATGCAATCTGATGACAGGAAGCCAGACATGGTTGAAAGTGACACTCACAAGTGATTAGTCACTGAGTAGCCTCTGAGAAAGGGCTAGTAAGATCCCATCTCTGATTGTATGGGATAATCTTTGTTTACATTACTGAGGACTATTGAAATCCATCTCTGATTGGGCAGATAGAGACTGGAGACAGGACAAAAGCTAGCTTCCGAGGCACAAAAGTCAGGCTGTTTGACAATAGTCTCCAGCTAGAGTGGACATAGATATCTTTGACAGCTCTGATGCTGATAATGCTGTTCCTGGATGATAAGATACCCATAGAACATTGTTAAGGAGGGTGAGAGAACCTCCTTACTAATTATAAATAAATGGGTTATAATAATGATATAATTTTAATCTAGAATAGATAAATGCCCATTACACATATAACAGATGCTGCAATTATTGCAATGCCTGTGTTTCCACCATAAATAGAATATGTGTTAAGATACCCCAATATTGTCTACAATGTATGATACCTTACCTGTAAGCCATTATGAAAGCATATGGTATAAGATGTGCAATGCCTTACAAGCAATGTAAAATAAATGATAAGCTACATGCCTATATGATGAAAGTCTATGTTCCTCCTAAAGAGTGTGTATATGTAAATTTCTATTTTGACCATTTTAATAAATAGCCTACAAGATGAGCTTCCTGCTCATTTTCAAGTGTTAACAATCCTGAGATTACAAAATTTAAGAGTGCTTAAATGAAGTGCTGATCCTAAACCTGCCCATATGGAGTATACCATTGACTGTGGGTTGAAAATCCAGGCAACCAGAAGGTTATGAGAGTTCCAAACAGATATAGATTAAGTCCTCTCAGTCCTTCAATGTGGCCAGGGAACCACATTGTTTCAGTAGCAAATATAATGACCAAGGAGAAATTAGTAGAAAGAGAACTTCAAAATAAATACAATATCTGATTATTGACACCATCTGATAATAACTCCATAAGTTATATGTTCAGTTGACAATAAAGGACATGATCCAAACAAAAGTAAGCACATATGAATATAATTAGTTTCAAAGAGATAACAGTGCCAGTGAAATCTATGGCACTTAGAAGCACTTAATTTTTATAGGATTAGCTGAATTGTTTTAAAATTTCTTAACAATATATATTTTGGCCCTGGCATGTCCCATTTTCACTCCACCTACTGGATTAAGGCACCCGAGACATCTCTTAGTATAGAAAAAAAATCATTGTTAAGTAGGTTTCTTTTATTTTAATGGGATGGAATTTAATTCAAAGCAAATATTACAAGAATTGCAACATTAATCAAATTATTGTGGATTCCACTTTGTACTAAAGCCATTTTAAGCCTAATGTTAACCTATATATTTGTTTAACAGTTACTCTTTTTCTCAAGAACCAGTTACAAACTAGTTCCATAATGGAATTAGGGATATTTATCATAATTCTCAGCACCTTTATCTATGTATTTATATAAAAATAAAGGAGAATATGTGTCCATTTGTTTGTCTCCACTGTAGCATTAAGACTGTAAAACATAGACATCTGAAACTTGACACTGTGTTTGCTTCCGCCACAGTGGAAATCAGTGGAGTGGTGAATTTGCTCTGGGTTGCAGTCTGAAATTTAAAGGAGCTGTATATAAGGCCACTGCTTGGCACAGGTACAAGGTTACCCTTAGGCTGTGAACCTTGCAGTTACATTGTTTTAAAAATTGATTAAAACCTTTAGGCAGCTCCACATACTGCAGCTCTCTGTAGGGGACCCCAAACTCTTAAAACGGTTTAGAAAGAAACACAGAGAGAAGGTGTTTGTCTGGTAAGGATAGGCTGTGGGAGAGTCAGCAGTGGGAAAGGCTAGACAGGGTACACAGGGTGGACAGAAAGACCAATGAAAAGGGAAGGAGAGGGGGAGAAGATAATGAACACTGGGGCAGAGGTGAGTCACTAAAGGAGTTTCTAACCCTTGCAAAGCTGAACATTTCTGCTAGTGAGATCAGAAACTTTTACAATGCCATAGACCTATTTTACAGATTGCATCTTTCATTTTAGGACTTAGAAGAATTTAAATTTAAAACAAAATAACAGTGATGTTTATTTGGAGAAATTACTCTATCAAGGTCTTCTCATATGGAAAACAGCACCTGAATCCTGAAAACACATGTCTTTTTCTGTTATATTTTCTTCAAACCGGACTTCTTCTCTTAGTTTCTTTTTTGAAAGAAACATTTAAAACCAATTTCCTCCAAACAATTACATCAATAATGTCTTTAGGAAGCATTCTTAGCATTTTCAGTTGATCGAACACTGTAGGTAATTTCAAAGCTGACAATGCAAAACAAATGAGATTTAAGTAGTCATAATTTTCTTGAGTTGATATTACACATTTATTTGCTAGGAAAGCTGGAGGCAATGTTGTGCATAGCATTAGAAAGATTGAATATCATTGTTCTGTGTAATTTCTTACCCAGCTTTATACGAAATATTTCATATACTCTGTGTGCAGTATAATGTACCAATTCAAGAAGCATTAATTCGTAGGTTTACTGCTGAGTTGTTCTTTTAATCACATTTATTCCTATGCATGTACATTATAAACACTCTGTGTGGTTATGGGTTTGTCACATTTCATGTAGCATAAGGATAATCCAGATAATTTTGAACATGTCCTGAACGACTAATTATTATTTTCAAAAGTAGGATGAATTCCTTTGTTCCAAACTAGATGTCATGCAATTTACATGTAAACAATGAACATGCATACTACTGTACTGAATTTTATGTTAGACTATTGCTACGGGAGCTGTTCTGTCAGATAGAAAGCAAATTCAGAAATAACTTGTTCGTAGGTGAACAAGAGGTTTAGAGTAAGCATTCCTATTGAAGGTCCAGCTGCAGTCTCTCTGTATAACTCTCTATGCCAGAAAAGAGCTTCCCTAGGCAAGCAAGCAGCTTGGATGAACACTTCTCATTCTAATATAACGATGCTGCTTCCGTAATGTTGTACAAGATCTGAACACCTTATAAATGGAATGCTAGTAAAACTTGGTGAGATATCTTATTTTTCATACCAAATCCATTACTATAATATTTGTCCTGCAGCAGGCAGGGATGTGATTGAGAAACTATAGGTTATGCTAGATTGCAAAGTAGACAGCCAGCCTAGTATAGTGGTTTGGGTGTTGGACTAGGATTCTGGAGACCAGAGTTCAAATTTCCACTTGGCCATGGAAACCACTGGGTTACTTTGGGCAAGTCATGCTTTCTTAGTCTCAGAGGAAGGCAGTGGCAAACCTCCTCTGAACAATCTTACCAAGAAAGCCCTGTGATAGGTTCGCCTTAGGGATGCCATAAATTGCAAACAACTTGAAGGCACACGACAAGCTTGCAAAGTAGCCCTGTATTGTTATACCTGTTTATTGTGAAGAATTACAATACTCTGTAGTGTACTACAGTGTACTCTAGTATTTTGTTCCATTTCCTGATGTGTTGGCTTCTATAAAGAAAATGCATGACTATGGCTGTGGATTGTAAAACAGAACAGTTTAAAAGACAGAGGCTGAGTGAAGGGACTCAGAAGGAAAAATGGGGTTATCAGCTGCAGAAGGAAAAACAGTTCAGACCCCAGGTCTACTCTCTGGAAAACAATAGTGAAGTGATCCTAGTGTAGTTTTAAAATCAGGTCTATATAACTTCATAGACCAGTTATAAAATGAAATTATGTAGCTCCAACTGTATATTCGCACAGTTCAGCATCCAAATAATGCAGAGGTCCTTTTATGGCAGCTCATGAAAAGAACTGGTTGGCTCATTACAATGTGAGAAGTAAAGCAAATAGCCCAATTTCGTTTAAAACCCTAAAAACTGATGAAGCATAGCCATTTCTTGATCTCATTTGGACTGATGATCTGTGCTACATTGTGCTACACCATTTAATGTTGCTTGTTAACATATCTTGTTGCTTCCCCATCCAAAAAGCTCTCCTGCCTTAAAAAAGTTACCCTTCAATAAGTTCATTTGTGCACGTTGCTAGTGACACGGGTGTGTCCAAGCCCCTCACACTGCTCCTCATTTTGCCTCCAGGTGTGTTGCAGTTCTAAAGTAGTCGTTTTTCTCCCCAGTGCTTCTTCACAATTCTATAAAAAAAGCTGTAGAAATGTATGAGTGGGGCCAGAGTAGTGTAGTGGTTTGAGCACTGGACTATGACTTTACAGAGCATGGTTCAAATTTGCACTCAGCCATGGAAACCCATTGGGTAATCTTGTCAAGTCACACTCTTTCAGCCTCAGAGGAAAGCAAAGGCAAAACCCTCTCTGAACAAATCTTGGCAAGAAAACTCTGTGATAGGTTTGCCTTGGGGTTGTCATAAGTCAGAAACAACTTGAAGGCACACAACAACCAAACCACCACAGCAGCTTATGACAATAGTGCTAAAATTCTAGAGAATTTTTTAAAAATAGCTTTCTTTAGGGTGACCAGTTTCCCTAGAAGTGTATTCAGCAAGAAGGGTAAGTGGGGAATGAAGCATGGGCAGGTGGTCAGCTGCAAAATCATGAAAAGGTTAACACCCACAACCCATGTCATGAGCTACAGTCAGATTATCCACTGGGAGTATACAAGTTCCTTGTTGCAACACCTCCACTAGCTGCTGGTCCATCTCTGGGTGCAATTCAAAGTGCTGGTTTTGATCTATCAAGCCGTATAGGGCTTGGACCCAGGCTATTTGAAAGACTGTCTCTTTATATGAGAGCATTTAAGATCTTTGGGAGAGGCCCTTCTCTGTCTCACTACTTGCTTGGGTGGGAAGAAGGAAGAGCACCTTCTGGATGACTGCTCTCTGATTTTGGAATTCCCTTCCTAGGAGGGCTCCTACCTTGTTCTTCTTACATCAGCAGCTGAAGACTTCCATGTTCATTCAACTTTAGAAATGGACTGAGATATGATTTTAATGGTGTACCATGTTGTTTCGTTGATCTTTTTTCATATTGTCTTTTAAATAACATATCTACCTTTCCATGGTGGCGGGACTGCATGCTTCTGTGATGCAAGAGGCTATGCTGATGGTAGCAGTGCTCCTAGTAGGGTCTCCCATGTCAGACAGGCTTTTGCTGAGGAGCCAGACTAAATGTGCCAAACAGCTACTAGGCAGTAGCAGTAGTGGCGTGGTAGTAGTGACACTGGTGGAGGATTTCTAGGAGACAACGACAGTAGCACCATAGCTAGCAAGTTAGTACTGCATAGAAGGAGTCATGATAAACCCTCTTTGAATGTCTTTTAGCAGAAAAACCCTATGATGAGACAATCCAAAATTAAACAAGAGATAGTGCCAGAAAATGAGACTCCTAGATCTGAAGACATGCTACGAGCTACTGGAGTACAGCAGAGGATAATTATGAGTAGCACTATGGCTAATGATGCAACTGGATTTAAGCTGAAAAGTCTGAAGCTCCACAAGAGATATACTAGGACATGGAATGTGAGAAGCAAGAATCAGAGGAAGCTACAAACAGTAAAACAAGAAACAGAACATATAAACATTGCAATACTTGGGGTGAACGTGCTAAAGTGGAGAGGAATGGGACATTTTGAATCAGATTAAAATCTAAAAAGAAATGGAATGGCATTAATAGTGAAGAGAGATGTAGGAAAAACAGTTAAAGGATATAGCACAAAGTTTGACCAGATACTATCAATAAGACTTAGAGGAAAACCCATCAATATAACCATAATCCAAGTTTGTGCTTCAACTACAGAGGCAGAAGAAATGGAAAGATTCTGTGCTGGAGTCCAGTAGGAAATTGATCACACACCAAAACAGGGCTTCTTGTTAATCATAGGTGATTGGAATGCAAAAGTAGGAAACAAGAACTGAGTCAAAGATTGTAAGAAAATTTGACCTAGGATCAAGAAATGAAGCAAGAGAGCAACTGATTGAATTTTGTGAGGCTAACAGTTTGTTCATCACAAACACATTCATCAAGCAACCCAAGAAGCAACTGTATACATGGATATCATCTCATGGTCAATGTAGAAATCAAGTAAAGTACATAATGGGAAGCAGAAGACAGAGAAGTTCTATTCTCTCTGCATAAACAAGACCAGGAGCAGATTGTGGCACAGACCATGAACTGCCAACATCAAAAATTAGAGTAAAACTAAAGAAGAAAGCTAAACCAACCATCATACCAAAATACAACCTGAACAACATCTCTGTAGAATTTCAAGAAATGTTTTTGTTTTTGTTTTTTTTAAAAAGGATTTGCACTATTAAGCCTAACTGACTGGGAGCCAGAAGAACTCTGGAGACAAAGACATTGCCAGAGAGAAATGCAAAAAGACACTATCTGCAGCCAAAAAGAAAGAGAAGCCTCGTTGGATGATAGATGAAACTCTTCAAGAAGCAAGGATAGACATTAAGTTGATAGAAGTAGGGTTGAAACCCTGAATGCTACTGTTCAATGACTTCTGTGCAGGGACAAACAAAACTAGTATAATACTCAATGCAGAGAAATAGAAGATGATAACAAAAATGGAAGAAGAGACCTCCTCCAAAAGATCTGAGAAATCAAAGGAAAATGTAAACCAAGAGTGGGGATGCTATATGACCAGCAGGGGAACACATTATGGACTTTTTCGGACAAGTAAAATGCAGCGCAAGCAGCCTCGCCACGTTGCGAGGCTGCAGCGCTGCAGGGCGTCTCTTTCGGATGACGCCCGTCCTTCGTTGATCGTGAGTAAAAATTGCCAAAATATTCCACTCAAATGTCCCTGTGGTACCGCAACAGTACCGGCAGGGACGGGCGTCATCCGAAAGGGACGCCCTGCAGCGCTGCAGCCTTGCAACGTGGCGAGGCTGCTTGCGCTGCATTTTACTTGTCCGAAAAAGCCCTATATGACCAAGTAGAAAAAGATGAAGGAAAGAATACAGTGAAGAACTATATAAAAGAGATGAAAGGGTGACCTACAGTTTTAGAAAGTGAAGTGGAAGTGACTCTCAGAATACTTGGGAGAAATAAACACCAGGAACTGATGGCATACCAGTATTGCTGCTTCAAGCTACAGAGACAGAATCTACTCTAGTTTTAACTTAAATCTGTCAACAAATATGGTGGCGGGGGGAATGGCCACAGATTGGAAACACTCAATATACATTCCAATCCACAAGAGAAGGGATGTCAGGTATAGCAGTAAGCACAGGACTATTGTATTAATTTCTCATGCAAACCAAGTGATGCTCCAAATTCTACTATAAAGACTTTTTCTATATATGGAACGAGAACCGCCAGATGTCCAAGCTGGGTTTAGGAAAGGAAGAGGCTGGTTGCAAACATATGTTGGATAATGGAGCTCGCCAAAGAATTTCGAAAGAAAACTAGTCTGTGTTTTGATTGTGTAGTTCATGGAAAACTAAGGATCCCTCTTAAAGAAATGGGTGTACCACAACATTTGATTGTCCTGATGCGTAACCTGTACTTGGGACAAGAGACTACTGCTAGGACAGAATACGGAGAAATGGAATTGTTTCCAGTTGTCAAGGGGATCAGGCAAGGTTATATTTTATCACTCTATCTGTTTAACTTGTGCACTGAACATATACATAAAACTGGATTAGACTCGGAGAAAGGCATCAACAATTTAAGATATGCAGTAAATAGTAAAGACGTGGAATGATTACCAAAGAAAGTCAAGGAATAAAGTGCAAAGACAAGTTTACTGTTGAACATTAAGAAAACAAAAACAATGCCCACAGGATATTTACAGAACTTTAAAGCAGATGATGAAAACATTGAAATAGTTCAAGATTTTCCATACACTGACTCAGTCATTTATCAGAATGGAGACTGTAGTAAAGAAATAGAAGACTAGGACTTGGAAGGGCAGCTGTGAAAGAACTCAACAAGATGTTGAAGTGTAAAGATATACCATTAAGCATTCAAGTTAGGATTGTCCTTGCCATTGTATTTCAAATTTCTTTGTATGGTTGTGAAAAACTGGATAGTAAAAAAAGCTGATAGGAAGAAAATCAACTCCTTTGAAATGTGGTGCTGGAGAAGAATTCTACGGATACTGTAGACCAGTGGATCTTAACCTTTTCTTTACCAGTTACCAGGGACCCCCTTTAAATATATTTTGTTGCCGCAGACCCCCAAGACGTAAGATTTTAAACAACAACAATTAATAATAGAACACTGAACCATTAACAATTACACCATCTATTAAACCTTCCCTCAGAGGCACTTCTCCTGCTTCTTCTGGCTAGTTTGCAGCTGGAATAGATTGAACAGTAACATGCAGATCTAGCCAGCCAACCAGCCTGCCTTTGCCTTGGTTCCTGTCACGTGGCTGCTCTACTGTGGGAAGGTGGGCTGAGCACCTTTAAGCCATCAAGCCTTTGCAGACCCCCTGTGAGAATTGTGGCCCCCCTGGGGGTCCACAGCCACAGGTTAAGAACCACTGCTGTAGACGGCCAAAATGAAAAAGAGATGGGTCTTAGAGCAAATCAAGCCTGAATTCTCCCTGGAAGCCAAGATGACTAAACTGAGACTTGTTGTACTTTGGAAATATCATGAGAAGACATGGCTCACTGGAAAAGACAATACTGCTTGGTAAGGTAGAAGGCAGTAGGAAAAGAGGAAGACTACATTCCAGATGGATAGACGCAATTGAGGAAGCCACAGCCGTGAGTCTGCAAAACCTGAGCAGGGCTGTTCATGGTAGGGTGACTTGGAGGTTTCTTACACAGAGTCACCAAAAGTTGAGGTCAACTTGATGGCAGTGAACAACAACAATATATATTTATTATTACCAATGTTTTGTATGGTTTTAGTAATTTGTAAGATGCCTTGATTATTGGGAAAAGGCAGGATATAAAGGAATAAAATAAAATAAGGTACTGCTTCCAGAATGAAATGTACTGCAACAAACAGGTACACACATGGATTTGAAATTCAAAATGTACCTGGATAGGAAAAAGATCTGTGTCAGCTAAGAAGAAAAATGCTGCAGTAATGGGTGAGACCTACTGAAAAATGCACCAGAACAAGAGAAATTTTGTTTGTATTTTAAAAAATAAAAACAAGAATGGTAAACGGAGCAATGTCTGGGCACATTTGGCCCATCTGGAGGAGCAGCTTCTCCTCATGTCAAAAATAATCTCTGTAGACTGTACTGTTGTCCTGTACCATAGTGTTCGTTGGTGTTTCCAAGATAAAGGATACACTTCTAGATGATGAAGATCTTTACATGACAATTCCTATGAAGTTGTCAAAGTTATGATAAATACTGAATTTGTTCAGTTGCCTCTCCTTCTTAGTGTTTTAAAAGATGTCCTTATTCCACAGAAACTTTTGTTGGGGTATATGGTACAGAACATGGAAAAGCAAAAGTAGCAGTATTCTGGTACACATATTCTATTCCTTTTCTCCTCCTTTTATGCAAACAGGTAAACAAATTAAAAAAAAGGAATCTTAATGTGGCATTCAAATTCAGAATTATAGTTTTTATTGTGCAAAGATGCAAGGATTTGCAAATTAATAGCCATGGTTTAAAGTTGCCCTGTGGAAATAATAACATTAATCTATCACATTGTTGTAAGGTTTACTGAGAAAACACTTTGAACATATGTGCTATATACATCCTATGTATGAATATTTCTACTCCCTTATAGTTGTATATTAGAGTTGCCAGACAGAACACTGGAGATGTCTAGTTTTCTTTTAATGATATAGAGGAGGGAATTTCAGCAGGTGTTGCTTGTTAAACAACCAGGTAAGAAGCAACACTTTATTAACTCCCCTCTTCTACACAACCATTATAGGCAGAGAAGCCCTCTCCAGTTCAATCTGGCAACCCTAGTATTAATAATAATAATAATAATAATAATAATAATGCAAAGCTAAAATTAACTAGGGCCTCAATCCTACACACATTTACTTGAAAGTAACACTTTTCAACTTAGTGGGAGTTGTTAGCAGACATGTACTGTGAGCCTTTAATCCTATACAGGTGTGGAAGTATGTCAAACTGAGCCATTAGGATCCATCTCCCAATAGATAAGAGATATGACTGTACTCTTAGGTTGCAACCCTATGACATCTTCCTGACAGTGCCTCTGAATACAATAGAACTTTTACTACAGAAAAATACGCAGACATCTGGATTGCATTGTTGATAAGAAGACATGAGAATCAGCTCCATTTAATTCACTGAATGAAGTCAACTTCCACATCTTTTGCTGGCCTAGTACAAATGAATACTAGGGTGTTTTGATTTAACAACAGAGAGCCAACCTGGCATAGTGGTTCAAATGCCTGGCTGGCTATGGAAACTCACTGGGTGACCTTGGGCAAGTCACACTCTCTTAGGTGGTGTGTCCCTTTGTCAGAGGGAGACAAAGACAAACCTCATCTGAACAAATCTTTCCAAGAAATCTCCCTGATAGATCCGCCTTAGGTTCACCATAAGTCGAAAACGACTTGGAGGCACACAACAACGCAACTCAAGTTTGACAAAGATCACAGATTAGCAAAGGCATATAGCGCATTTGGAAGACTTCACAAAAGAGTCTGGAGTAATAAACACCTGAGGTGAAGCACAAAAATCAGTGTGTATAGAGTCATTGTACTGTCTATTCTCCTTTATGGATCTAAAACATAGGTCACCTATTGCCACCACCTACGACTCCTCGAACGCTTTCATCAGCGCTGTCTACGCACAATCCTAAATATACACTGGACTATGTGACGAATGCTGCTGTCCTTGAGCAAGCAGGGATCACCAGCATTGAGGCCATGGTGTTGAGAACACAGCTGCGCTGGGCAGGGCACGTTTCTAGGATGGAGGACCATCGCCTCCCCAAAATAGTACTCTATGGTGAACTCGCCATGGATCAGTGTAAGAGTGGCGCTCCAAAAAAGCGATACAAGGACTCCCTGAAATCATGGGATGAGTCCTTCCTGAATCTTTGTTTGCGAAGACAAGCCAGAAAGAGAGAGGCTTCAGTTACATGACAGTTTTTATTGCGGTAATTTGTGCTATATCGCTGTTTCGCACCAGTACTGCATCGTTCACATGAATTATTGCTTTATTGGTCTATCGGTTAAGTTTTCAGCTGTTTTCTGCTTTGATATTCACACACAGACTGAGGCGGGTATGTGGCCTCCCAAGCACATCCTCTAATTACCACAGGAATACCTGAGACAAACATTCACACACAGAGAGACTGGAAAAGGCTAGCTTGGAATTCTTCAGATGGCAGCAGCTAAGCACGAAGATACCAAGGCGGGAGGGAGAGAAGGAAAGGAACGGGGTCTCAGGAGGAGAGACGAACATTCACACACACAGACTGGAAAAGGCTAGCTTGGAATTTTTCAGATGGCAGCAGCTAAGCACAAAGATACCAAGGAGGGAGGGAGAGAGAGAAGGAAAGATACACACACACACAAGGCTAGCACTCACAGTCTTTTCCTGTGGCTGGAAACAACAGTGGGTGGATCTTTCCTCCATCCCCTCCTTGTCCAAACCCCTCCCTGGTGAGTTCAACCAATCATGGCAAAGCTCTGCTGTGAATGTATTGGAAAGATTGCTGGTAATTCACACAGCACTTAGTGTAATGGTTGATCACACTATTGAAAATGCGTTACTTTTCAAAAAAGTCGGGAAAAGTCCCGAAATCCTTTCTTGCATTCCTAATGGGTTTTTGTGCCCCCCTCCTTCTGAAAGAGGCGACATTGTGGCGCAATGCATGTAAACAATTAGGAATCTTGGCGAATTCTTCATGGTTTTTTTTCATCGTGTAACCAAGCCCAGAGAGAGAAAGACAAATGAATACTAGGGTGTTTTGATTTAAGTAACAGAGAGCCAGCCTGGCATAGTGGTTCAAATGCCTGGCTGGCTATGGAAACTCACTGGGTGACCTTGGGCAAGTCACACTCTCATAGGCTCAGAGGGAGACAAAGACAAACCTCCTCTGAACAAATCTTTCCAAGAAATCTCCCTGATAGATTCGCCTTAGGTTCACTATAGGTCGAAAACGACTTGGAGGCACACAACAACGCAACTTTAAGGGTATAGGAACATCTGTTTTATTCTAAATAAAAGAGAGAGAAAAGAAAAGCGAAGGGGGGTTGGTTGGTGGTGGTATTTAGTTAACATCTTTTTTCACCAGGGTGACCCCCATTTGCAGAGAAGGCAGGGAAAGCCCTTTTACAATCCCCCCCCCCAAGCATGTCTACTGGGCAGTGAGTCCCACCACCGAGGAGGGCGGGTTGGGCTCCCTGCCACGGGGGGGGGGCGCTGAGGCTGGCAGCTCCAGCTTCCCGGGCTCTCTGCGGAGTTTGGGGGGCGGCGTCGCGCCCCGTCAGGGCTCTCTCCTCCCCACCCCGGCCAAGGGGGTGGCGACGATCCCCGGCAGGCTCCTCGCCCAGGCTCGGTGTTTACAGGCGGGAGGGACTTAGTCAGCAGATCCTGTTCTGGGGCGCTTCAGCCAATGAGGAGCCTGGCCCTGCTTGCCTGGGGGCTTTCAGAGTTGGAGCTGGACGCAGGCAGAAATGCCAGGCGCTGCGCGCTGCTGCTCTTGCTGCTGCTGCTGCTGCTGATGGCAAAATGGGGTCCGGCTACAGAGGTGACTTCGCTCGCCCAGCTCTGCAGCATCGGGCTGGAGTCTGCAATGCATCCATCATGTAGCCTGCCTTGCAAGCCGGAGGATTCCTCCTGGAATGAGGAGCCTGTTTCCCCTCTCTCTTGGGGGTTTGGGTTGGAAGATGAAATGCTTTTCTCGCTACCTGCCTTACCTCTTCAGACCTCCGAACACCATCCTCTCTTCCAGCTGCTACACAGAAGGTACAGAGAGGAGAGGAGAGGCGAGAGAGAGGGGCAGGGTGATGATGGGTTGGACGGGAGGGACAGATCAGAGCCGAGGGGAGGAGAAAGAGGCGAAGTGGGAGGGAAACGGAGCTGCCCCCCTCCCTCCCCAAGCTTGTGCAGCCAGTGCGTGACCGGGGAGGGGTGGGTGAGGATGCCATTCAGAAAAAAAGGGACTTCTCTGAAGATCTCAGGAACCAGTGTGGCCTTGTGTTGGATAAACAGTGTTGGAGAGGCAATAACTCACCAAAGTGCAAAACATTATAGGACTAGGAATGGTGCAAAACATAAGACTAGGAAGGGTTGCTGGACTTTAAAAGGTGATACACACACACAAATGAGATACATACATAGGCTTCCATAATTTTTTCTGTTAAGTTTTGCGTTTACATTTTAGGTCTTGCGGCCAGAATAAAAAGTATCAACAGATTTTAATATTTGCATTGCCAATTTAAATGTATGTCACTGTTGTGTTCTTTCTCAGAGACATACACGTTTATTCTACAGAAAACACACTTTACAGCCTCGATTATCCCCCCCTCCCTTTCACTCATTTGTAGAAGTCTGTCTTCAGATCTCTCTGGTGGTGGTAGGGAGATAACTGGTAGGATCAAAATGAGGTACTGTAATAGGCAAGTTTGAAGCGTCATAGACTGAAGGGGTAAGCTTCATGCTGAAGATTTGAGGGTAATCGTGTAAACTTTTGCCTTGAATAAGTTTTTCTTATTGATTTGTATGAATGTGCTTCTTTGTTTGGTAACTTTTATGAATTACCACTGATGTCACATTCCTAACAGTTTGCATATAATTTAAAGGAATTAGCACTGAAATTCTTTCCTTATCCTTATACATCCTAAAGACAGAAGTGGAAAGCACATTTTGAATAAACATCTTAGAGGGTGCTCTGTGGGGAATTATATGTGCAGTTAGTTGGTGGGTGGGGTTCAAGTATGTTCACAGGATTGTTTCAAAAATGTAAGTTTTGTTTACTTCTATGTAACTAAGAGCCAGATTTGTTTCTGTGGAGTTTTTTTACATTGTTGTTATTGCATGCCTTCAAGTCCTTTCCAACTTATAGTGACCCTAAGGGGAACCTGTCATGAAGTTTTCTTGGTAAGATTTGTTCAGAGGAGGTTTGTTTTTGTCTCTGAGGCTGAGAGAGTGTGACTCACCCAAGGTCACCCATTGGGTTTCCATCAGTGAGCAGGAATTTGAACCCTGGTTTCCAGAGTTGTAGTTCAATGCTCAAACCACTACACCATGCTGGCTCTCCATAGTATTTATATTACTGATGCTGTCAAAACCCAGTTGCATAGCTGGTTCAAGGAAAGCAAGGATATCATCTAGCATACCTTTACAGTTAATTAAATGTTAGAACTGTCCTAGTTGTACTGGCAGCACAATCCAATATTGAGTTGTCTTTTCAAACTAAATGCACTTTTGGCTGAGTAATTTATTATTGGAAGATGGAAGTAAATTTTATGTAGCAGATTGGCTTCTGTCTTCATAGTGGTCAAATCATCTAGCCTGTTACTTGGATGGGTTACTCAGGCCATCAGAGACATTTTCTAATAGAATACTACTTTTTTAAAAAATCATCTGCATGGGAAACATTTTTATTATGTTTTCATGCCTTGATCTTTAGTTCTTAGTTTGCAAGAATATTTTGTACAGATAGAATATTTATTCAGTAAAAAAACCTGAAGTGTTATTAAATGATGATTCATTTGCCTGGTATTATTGTTGGACTTTTTTCTTTTCATAGGATCATTTTCTTTTACTGTTTGTTTCTAATCCATATGGGGGAAAGTATATTGTGCCTGACTCAGTTTTTTTTTTTTTTAACATAGTCCAGGATGCTCAAACTGCCCAAGAGAATCCCCTAATTTAACCTTGTTCCATTTCCTCTTGTTTACCATCTATTGAAATCTCACTTTTATTGTGGTTTGGTAATATGTAAACTGACTGATAATTGCTCAATCAATTAATTTGTTCAAAGCAAAAAAGTCAGTTAAGTAAAGAAATCTTCCATCAGGGACAGCCCAACAACAACCAAAATCTTAAAGTTGTTGACCGAATTCCTGATATTGCTTGAATTCCATGTTCAGTTTCAAAGCCTTATTTCAGAGTCACAGGGTTAGTTGATGAAAGTTTTTTTTTTTTTTAAAAATAGTGCAATCCTATGTATGTTCAGAAGTAAACCCCATTGACTTCAATGAGGCTTATTATTTATTTGTTTATTTATTAAATGTATATCCCATATTTCTCCCAAGATGGGATCCAAGGCGGCTTACTCTCAGGAAAGTATGTATAGGATTACTGTACACCTGTAATCTTTGGTGCTTCTGAGGAGCTTATTTTCTTTATTGAAATGTGATATTTATACTTTTTACATAGTTTCCAAAACAGACATAGTTACATATCTAGCAAGTATAGATGTGAACTGAGGTAACTGAATATTTATGCAAGCCTCAACCTTCTATAATTTCCTTATTTGCCAGAAAACCTTTGTAAGCAAATGAAACCCTGCTGATCCATAAAGTTTAGGAAGTTTGAGTCTTTGATGGGAGCCATTGAGGTAATTGCTGCACACATGTATAAAGTGACTTTAGGCATAGGAAAATGTGGGAAATCTGTGCGCAGCATTGTTCAGAATAGAGGAAGAAAATGTTATACAGTACTGTATTATAAGGTATTGTATGTGCCATAACATACAAAGGAATTATAGAATTTGTATGGATTTATAGAAGAAATTAAGATTTCTTAATAAGGTAGAGGGCTTGTGGTGCTCACATTCTGTTCCACTAAGTCAGTATTCACGAATGCAGTTATAAGCAAAATGATACTACACCAAATTGTGTAATGAAGTGATACGTATGCATGACTTCGATGGAGACAGCTTTGCTCTTGCCAATCTCTATAGACCTAATTAAAGACATATAATCATGGCTCCCCCTCCCCCAGGGCAACTGTGTTATGAGTCAACCAGTGAAAAATGCTGTGCTCTCAGAAGATTATGCCATCTCAACTGGCTGTAAGAGGTTGTGTATTCATGCATATTATTATTATTATTATTATTATCATCATCATTACTGTATTATTGTTTATTAGCACCATCTATGTACATGGTGCTTTATGTTAAAACAATACAAAAGAAAACATTGGGTCCTGCCAAAAGCGTACAATCTAAAATAAGTGTATACATAAGCACACACAGAGGGAAGGAAGGAATAATAAACATCAGACTATAAAATATAATTGCAAAACCAATTATCTAGATAACTATAAAAACAAAACAAAACCCAACAACAATAATATAGTGTGAAGCAGCAAGAAAATATAAAAGTAAAACAAACTGACCAATACATGTGATCAAATATAAAACACCAATATATATGTATATACAGTATAATATAAAACAAACTGACCAATACATGTAATCAAAATATATAAGATTACAAACAGTAACAAACTAAAATTCCAAAAGCTTTGGAAAACAGAAATTTTTTATGCATATGTGGTGAAGTTAATGATACTCTCAAATCTACTGTATTGGCCCTATTTTAAGTCAAGATTGGAGAAAGTGCACGCTTGGCTGTTTTTGTGGGCACTGATCCTTCCATAAGAATCCCCAGACCTTCCTGTTTCTGACCAAAAAAGTACTCCCCAAAAGAGAAAAACATAAAACAAAGGGTGTATTGCCCCTCGTAGGAATGGCAGTCTGCCTTTTAAATAGGTTGCTGGTGAATTGTGTACTTTTAGAAATCAAACTAACCACTAGTGGTTTTTATGCGGGACTTTTGGCCATGGAAAATTGGCCCCAGGGTGTGCTGCAGTTGCCCACCCACACTTGCCTTATTCTAGAAGACATTATTCTATTATGTCTTCTGGACGTTTTTCTTTAAGAGACTAGCTTAAAAAAAAAGTCTAAGAATGGGAATCATGTGGCTCTCCAGATGTTTCTGGATTGCAAGTTGCAGAAGCCCTAGCCAGCATAGCCAGCAGGGAGAAGAGCGGCGAGTTGCAGTCCTACAGCATCTAAAGGTGATTTCAGACTTCATACTCTGTTTCTAGCAACTCAAGATAACTCACTTTTGTTTTCTGAAAAGGAATAATTTACTCTTGTGCTTTATTCTAAGCCATTATTTTAAGATGCTTCTTGCTGGTAGAGTTTGAAATGTCTGTGGAGTTATATACTGTAGATCATTCTCCTCTGGGTTTTTTTTAACTCTCTGGAGTTTCTGCAAATTTTTAGTATTCTATGGCCTAAATACAACTGGTAGTCCCAAGTAAAGTAGATCGATTGAATCAACTGCTGAATAATAAGTCACGTGTTATGAAAATCTAATCATTCAGTAGATCTACTGTAGTTGGGACTAGTAGAGGAATTTAGTAGCTAAACTTTGGCTCCACTTTGCTGAATTCTCTAAATTGGAAAATGGAGAGGGAAGAAGATAATCTTGCATGTATATACAGGTATGTGCCTTAGCTTTTGCCTTGAGAAACAGTTAGAATGCAGGTATCTACACAATTGCTGGTAGTTTATTTGAATTCCATACGACATAGGTCTGCATTTAATCTAAGATATTACACAGAAACAAAGGTTTACTTAACCTTCCATATCTCTACAGCTGTAACATTTTATTAGATTAAAATCTGTAATAGTTCTGTGTTGTTCAAATGAATAGCCAGATATTTATAAACTTGGTTTCATTGTTTTCCGCTGGTAGCATCAGAGTATATTTCACTGTACATCCATTTCATTATTTTTATCTGATACATCTGGAAAGAGGGCCATAATAGCATAATGTAACTCTTAAATTCTTTTGCAGTATTCCAGTATACTTGTCCAAATACTACCCTTTAGAGTACCGTATATTCCAGCGTATAAGACGACCTTTGAGCCCTGAAAAATAAACTCCAAAATCAGGGGTCGTCTTATACGCCAGATACACTTTCCTTCACCCGCCATCTGAACTCCTGCCTCTTCGCTCCCTTCGCAAATGGAGCGAAGAGGCAGGAGATCGGGCGGGGGGTGAGGCAAAGAGCTTACGGTTCATTTGCCCCCCTCCTCTGCCTTCTCCCCCTTTGGGGAGCAACCGAAGACAGATGAGGTGGCAAATGTTGCTGGAAAGCCCCCCCTTCCAGCTATCCTTCCACCCTCCCCGAAGATGCGATCAGGCTCCCACTCGTGGCTTCAGGGAGGGGTGGGTGGCTGGGAAGCCCCCTCCCTCCAGCCACCCTTCCACCCTCCCCGAAGCCCCCTCCCTCCAGCCACCCTTCCAGCCACCCACCCCCTGCCTGAAGCCACGATCGGGCTCTTGATCACGGCTTCGGGGAGTGGGTGGGTGGCTCAGAAGCCCCCTCCCTCCCACCACCCTTCCACCCTCCCTGAAGCCCCCTCCCTCCATCCCCCTTCCAGCCACTCACCCCCTCCCCGAAGCTGCGATCAGGCTCCTGATCGTGGCTTCAGGGAGGGGGTGGGTGGCTGGGAAGCCCCCCCCTCCAGCCACCCTTCCACCCATCCTCTCTGTCTTCATTCCCTTTGCAAAGGGAAGGAAGACGGAGGGAATGGGCAGTGGTCGAGGCAAACCGGGGTCATTCGGCCCCCTCCTCTGCCTTCACCCCCTTTGGGGAGCAACCGAAGGTGGAAGAGAGGGGCGAATGTTGTGGCTGGCTTGCTGGCTGGCTGGCTGGCTGGCTGGGAGAGCCCTGCCAGCTGATCCTGCTCGCTTTCCAAGCTCACGAGGAGATCATCGTGAGTTGGGAAACAATGAGGATCAGCTGGCAAGGCTCCCCCAGCCAGCCAGCCAGCCAGCCAGCCAAATTGGGTGGTGGTGGTGGTCTTATATGGTGAATATATGCCAAACCCTAGATTTTTAGTTGAAAATTGGGGGGGTTGTCTTATATGCCCAGTCGTCTTATACGCTGGAATATACGGCAGTTCAGAGGCTTATGCAGTTTGTAAATAAAATTTGGCTGAGTTCCAGGTGATCTGATGCAATCGCATGGATTAAGGAATGCTCATTTCTTATCTCTGTTTGCAAAGAGCCAGTAATCAAGGAACAAAAGTTTGGATCAGAATAAAGTTCTAGGAAAAACAGAACAAAACTAGAAACAAAAGGCTACCATCCAATATAGCAGGAAGGAATTCCTTTTCTACATTTTCTACCCCACAAATCAATCTGGAAGTAAATGTTCAGTCAAGTGTCAAGAAAGTAAGAGATTGTAATAGTGATCCTAGCTATGTGCTAATGCAAGTTCATGAGCTATTTTATGACAAGCAAGAGAAGTAAGTAGTTCTACGATTGTCACTTGTAATCATCACACAATAAAATATTGGCACACATGGAGTGTTTATGAGAATACTAAGACTTTTATAGACATAGATAACTCTGTATTGGTTATAAAACCATGGGTTACATTTCCTCCTTTAAACATAATGCAGTATCCATTTAGCATACTTTGGGGGGGGGGGAATTAAGCAATTTTAAGTCTTGTTGGTTTTCAGTGAGTGAGCTTTAAATACTATCTCAACTAGGGAATAAATGTATTTGTCAGTTTCCTCAGATATTTGATTTTTAAAAAAATCTCTAATTCTTTCCATTGAAATTATGAATTTTGCAAATGTTGATATACTCTTTATTTAAAAGAAAATCTTCAAATGAAATTCTCAGCCATCTTACTGGCCATATTTAACAGGTAGTTAAGGGAGAAGCTGGTGTTGTACGTGCCTACCCATACTGCTTTTAAAGGTTACAAGCCTGCCAGAAAAAGAGGTGGAAAAAAAGTTGTGAAATAAGAGGTGGCAACCTGTTTCATCATGACGGACATGACTGGATACACAAGGGTTTAAACTATGTTTTTAAGAGCTAACACCTCAAATCCTTGGATGGGTGAGTTGGTCAGTTTTGCTTTCTCCAGCATTCAGATTGTCCCCATCCCTGTTGAGTTTATGAAGAAAATTGCAAGTTGGGAAAGTTCTTATTGAACAACATCCTCCCCCAAATTATCTACTCCAGTGGTTCCTAACCTGTGGTCCAGGGACCCCTAGGGGACCATGATGTCCTCACAGGGGGTCTGTGAAGGCTTGAAGGCTGCTTGGCCCATCTACTCCCTGTAGTGGAGTGGCCACTTGACAGGAGCCAAGGCAAAGGCTTGCTGGCTTGGCCCATGCATTGCCATTCAGTCCGTTCCAGGAGAAAAGTCCCTCCCCCCTCCAGTGCCACTGAGGCAAGGTTTAGTGGATGGTGTAATTGTATTATTGTTGTTATTGTTATTATTAATCTTCTTCGTGGTTTCTGTGAATAAACAGTTGGTTAATTCCTGCGCCTGCGCAGAGCATTCAGAACCTTCTGGAACTGCTAGGCAGACTTATAGCGGTAGCCCCACCCATCCCAACGGTTGCTCTGAGGTTTTGCTGCCTATTCCCCTCAGTTTCTTTTCGTCCGCTGCACGAGCAGCACACTTAGTAACTTAGCTCTTATTAGATCGCTAGACTTTCGGTTTTGACTTGGATATTCTCTGACTACGGTTGCTTCTTGTGTGTTTTGGACTTGTTTTCTTCAATCGGACTGATTTTGGCTTGCCTTCTGGACCGTTCATGATTCTTTTCTCCATCCTTGGACTCTGTTTGCTATCGGCTGTCGATGACCAGGACTGGACTTGATGATTCTGTGAGGTAAAATGGCCTCTAAACTGGCAGCTTTTAAATGGTGTACGATATGCCAGGCTAAATTGCCTAATTCTGATGGACATTCAATGTGCCTGATTTGTTTGGGGGAGTCCCACAATGTGGAGTCATGCCCACATTACAAGGCATTTACCCTGCAAGCTAGAAAGCAGAGGATGACTTGCCTCCTATCCTTTCTATATGAATGGGCACTGGTGCCTTACACTGCACCTCCAACAGGTGTTTCAGCAACTTTAGCAAAGTCCTCTTTCTCTGTGTCTGTGGCCGGTTCCACTTCCAGTCAGAAAAGAGGACGGTCGACATTGAGGAGCCCGTCGAAAAGATGTAGAGTTCATTCCATCAGGCCATCCCAACATGAAACTGGGGCTCCTGTGCATGAAATGAGACGTCAGTTTCGAGACCTCCAGTTACCGATTCATTGGTATCGTGGGACCGAGATTGGGGTCGAGATGATCCCAAGTTAAGGGGTGCTTCGCTTTTAAGCGGAGATTGGAAGACCGCTGATTCTGATAAAGGTCGCTCTTCTTTGAGGTCGTCAGGTTCGAGTAAAGAGAGAGACTCATCTGCTTCATCCCATGTTGAGAAACAGAAGAAGAAAAAGAAAACGAGGCACTCCTCCCTGAGACCATCCTCATTGGAAGATGTCTCAAAAGACAAGACAGAGGCTGCTCAACCTAAACCAAGTCATCGGCCTCAGGAAAGAGAACGATCCATGACTCCTCAGCCATCCCTGACTCCATTGATCAAGGTGGTGAATGTTGAGATTCATCAACTATCTGAAGGGGAAATCTCGTCATCGCCTCAATGCAGAACCCATTCACCTCTTCTGGTGGTTTCCATAGAGGAGCTTCTGACTGGAAATACCACCAAGGATCAACCTATAGTGGCATATTCTCAGTCGAGGTCGGGTTCTCTTTCAACTTCTCAGCCACCGCTTACTCCATCGTTCTGGATGTTAGACACCGTACGGACCTACGGTGCATTTGATGTGGCTACTTCTTTGACAGAGTTCCCATCACCTGACTTCCTCTTCTTCACAGAGGAGACTGGTTTGCAACCATTGACCTAAAGGATGCTCATTTTCATGTGGGGATCCACCCAGAACATCGGTGCTTTCTGGCGTTTCAGGTTGGGGACGATGCTTTTCAGTTTCATGTCCTCCTGTTTGGACTGGCGACGGCATCGAGTGTTCACAAAATGCATGGCAGTGATTGCGGCTTTTTTTCGGCAGCAGGGAATCGTTGTGTATCCTTGTGTCGTTGTGTCCTGCTTCGGTGTGTGATCCATTTCCTCCTGAATACCAGCACAGAAGCTTTTACTTTTGTCCAACTGCTTTTTTTTACTTTTTTTACTTTTGTCCTCTTCTGTTTCTGTAGTTGGCACATAAACTTGGATTATGGCTATATTGATAAGTTTTCCCTGAAGTCTTATTAATATTATTCAGTCAGACCTTGCATTATATCCCCTGCCTGTTTTTGCTATTTCTCCTTATTTTCATTTCACAAGTAAAACATGGTAATTATTGAAACACATAGCCATTTTGGTGTGGATCAGTATGCAAAGGGCTATTGTAGCACCTTTAAGACTAACTGAGAGAAAGAAATTTGTAGCATGAGCTTTCTTGTTTTTTGTTTTTTTAAAAAAATATTTAAGAGATTTAGACAACAGAAAATTTATCAGATATGATCATACATTTAGATAACATTATTCGCCTTAATCTCATACCATTTTCATATTTTATAAAATAATTTAACCACCCATCCTTCCTTTCTATCTCTTTCATTTCCTTTGCCATCCTTTCATTTCTTTGTCTTCCTTTTGTCTACATCCTTTCTTTGCTCCATCCATTCTTCCCTTCACTCTTCCTCTCATTCTTCCTTTCACTTTCTCATACCCTCTGCACTTACAACGTTCCCTCTTCATTTTATCTTCTCATACATTTCCACACTTTCCATTGACTTCCTGCCCAACCTTCCCTGTATGTTCCTTGTTCTTGTATTGTCAACATGTAGAACATATATTTTCTACATCCATATACAATTTCATCACTCAACTTCCATAAACTTTTAACTATTTGTTAACTTTGTTTATCCTATTTGTTAACTTTGTTTATCGTATAATTTCTCTCTTTGTTTATCCTATAATTTCTCTCTTAGTCAAATTATCATTTGTACCTTTTCCCCATTTACTATAGATCAAATATCTCTTAAAACATATATCCCTTATAAGTATTGTTTCCAAAATAGTATTAGAGGGTAAGAGGAAATATTTCATTTAAGTTCTTATTCGACCTCCCTCTACTTCTCCCATTTTTCCTCTTATAGATAAACCATTAATCTGCTATCTTCTATTTTCTTCTCCTCTTATAATGAAATTGTCTTCCAGGCAAGTAAGGAATTTGCTAGACCTTGAAGTTTTGGTTGAGTTAGATTTCCAGCAAATATCAGGATAGCTGAAGTCACCCATCACTACTACATCTCTCCTTTCTGCATGTGTGGTCATCTGTTCTGGAAAGGCATCATCCAATTCCTCCGTCTGACTTGAGGTTCTGTAGTAGAGTCCCACAATAACATCGCTGTTGTTTCCCTCCCCTTTAATTTTTATCTAGATGCTCTCCACCCGGCTTCCAGTATTGATGTCATGGATCTCTTCACTGGTGTAAATGTCCCTGACATATAATGCTGTTCTTCCTCCATTCCTGTTTGGTCTGTTTCTCTTATAAAGGTTATACCCCTCTATTCCTACATTCTAATCATGAGACTCATCCCACCAGGTTTCAGTAATGCCTATTATATCATACTTGCTTTGTAGTGCTAGGAGTTCAAGTTCATCTTGCTTATTTCCCATGCTCTGTGCATTAGTGTAGAAACATCTAAGACCATGTGTTCCCTTTATTTGCTGCCTGTGCAAGTTTTTTGCCTCCCACTATTGGGTCCTTGTGCTGTTTGCCTTGTTCCCTCTATGCCAGACTAATCTGATCTCTTTTTTTGATAAAATTACCAGCTTGGTAGATGAAGGGAATGCTGTGGATATCGTATACCTTGATTTTAGTAAGGCCTTTGACAAGGTTCCCCATGACATTCTTGTGAACAAGCTTGTAAAATGTGGGCTGGACAAGTTAACTGTTAAATGGATTTGTAATTGGTTGACCGGCCGAACCCAAAGGGTGGTCTGCAGTGGCTCCTCTTCATCTGGGAAAGATGTGACCAGTGGAGTGCCACAGGGTTCTGTCCTGGGCCCAGTGCTATTCAACATCTTTATCAATGACTTGGATGAGGGAATTAGGGGCATACTTATCAAATTTGCAGATGACACCAAATTGGGAGGAGTAGCTAATACCCTAGAGGACAGGATCAAAATTCAAAATGACCTGGATAGACTGGAGAGCTGGGCCAAAACTAACAAAATGAAATTCAATACGGAGAAATGTAAGGTACTGCACTTAGGGCGAAAAAAATGAAATGCATAGATATAGGATGGGAGAGACCTGGCTGAATGAGAGTACATGTGAAAGGGATGTAGGAGTCCTAGTAGACCACAAGTTGAACATGAGTCAACAGTGTGAAGCAGCAGCTAAAAAGGCCAATGCGATTTTTGGGCTGCATGAATAGAAGTATAGTGTCCAGATCAAGGGAAGTAATAGTGCCACTCTATTCTGCCTTGGTCAGACCTCACCTAGAATACTGTGTCCAGTTCTGGGCACCACAATTCAAAAAGGATATGGACAAATTAGAGCGTGTCCAAAGAAGGGCAACTAAAGTGGTGAAAGGTCTGGAAATGATGCCTTATGAGGAGAGACTTAGGGAGCTGGGTATGTTTAGCCTGGAAAAAGACGGTTAAGAGGCAATATGATAGCCCTGTTTAAGTATTTGAAGGGGTGTCACATTGAGGATGGAGCAGGCTTGTTTTCTGCTGCTCCAGAGACTGGAACACGGAGCAATGGATGCAAGCTCCAGGAACAGAGATTCCACCTCAACATTAGGAGGAACTTTTTGACAGTAAGAGCTGTTCTGCAGTGAAACACACTCCCTCGGAGCGTGGTGGGGTCTCCTTCCTTGGAGGTCTTTAAACAGAGGCTGGATGACCATCTGTCGGGGATGCTTTGATCATGATTTCCTGCGTGGCAGGGGGTTGGACTGGATGGCCCTTGTGGTCTCTTCCAACTCTGCAATTCTATGATTCTATTATTCTATCATCATTGAATCTTAGTCTCTCAACCCAGTTGTCGTGAAGTCACCCCATGTTTTTTCCAAAGAGTCTGACAATTTTTCCCAATCTTGTTGAAATTTCTGTAGGCTTTTCCCTTTCATCAGACAGGTAAGTTTATCATTGTCTATATCATTTTGTATACTCTGATCATTTCTCTATTTTTGGTGTCAAAGGGTTTTCCCACAGTTTTGCATATAATATTATTGCTGCTGATAGTAAGTAAAATATTATTTTTCCAATTTCTTTTTCTGTTGATACATCTATCATGCCTAATAAGAAAGTTTCTGGTCTGAGTGGAATATTGACTTGTAATATTTCTTTTATGACTGTAAGTATCTCCAATATTTTTTTGCTTTGTCACAAGTCCACCACATGTGGAAATATGAACCTTTTTCGTGATTGTACTTCCAAGAGTTATTCTTCAAACCCTTATAAATGTTTGCCAACTTTTGTGGGGATAGATGCCATCTATAGAGCATTTTATATGTAGTTTCTTTAATATCTTGTGATAGTGTTTATTTCATTCTGTCTTTCCACATTTTTTCCCATTGTACAAATTATATTTCATGGCCGATGTTTTGTGCCCATTCCACTATGCTCTCTTTCGCTATTTCTTCTTCATGATTATAGCATGAGCTTTCATACACTGAGTCTACTTCATTAGACATATGGAGTGGAGTACCTATGGAAAGACAGTTAATGTTGTATTTTTATCAATTTTATGTTTTTAATTATGTGCTTTTAACTGTAATTTAATAATGGAAATTTAATTTGATTCTTCTTTTAACTTTTGTAACTTGTAAGGTTTTAGTTGTATTTTTTAACTATTGTAACCCTCCTTGAATCCCATCTTGGGAGAAAGGTGGGGTGTACATCCAATAAATAAATAAATAAATAGACAGGAAATGGCAGAACTCCACTAGTGGTCACATACAGCTCCTGACTGAGACTCAAAACATATCATCAATGAACTACAACCTATTCTGGACAATAATGCTGCCCTCTCAAGGGCTCTTGCTGGTTGGCCTTTACTTACCTACAGACAGCCTCCCAATCTCAAACAGTTACTTATCAACAGGAGGACATATAGGATAGTTGAGGGCAAAAATACAAGACATTGCCATAAACCCAGACACCAACTCTGCCCACACATCGGCTTAGGAAATATAATCATTGGACCTAATCACATAATCTGCAATATTAGAAGTACTTTCATTTGCTCATCTCTAATGTAATCTATGCCATCCTTTGTCAGTAATGCCCTTCAGCACTCTACATTGGGTAAACAGGATAGTTTATGTGCCAGAGGATAAAGGGACATTAGGAATGGGAATACACAAAAACCAGTTGCAAAACACTTCTGTCTTCCTGAGCATTCCATCTCAGGCCTTGGAACAGCAGTCCTTGAACAAAACTTTGAAGAGAGATTGAAAATGGAAACAGAAGAATTGGGATATATCTACAAACTCCAGTCCATGGACAGTGGGTTGAACAGGGCAGTGGTTTCCTAGCACACTACACATATTAGAACACTAGTTAATACTCAATCCTCATGAGGGTTCTCTTGCCTATTTTACCACATTTACTTTCTGGTTCCCAGCCAACAACATATATTCCAAGAACTCCCTCCACCATTCATACAGATATCTACTCATCTTGGCTTTAGGCAATATTTTTCCTCCCACCCGATTCCCCAGTGACCACAATTAAAACTAAGCTTGTCACCTCATCACCATACCCACAGGTTTTGCATTTCTATTATTATTCACACACAACCTGCTCATTCATGGGTATAAATGTCTGTCCATAGGCACGCCATGCATCAGATGAAGTAGCTTATGCTACAGACATCTTTCTCTCAGCCTCAAAGGTCCTACAATATCCCTTTGCATACAGTGTAATTATGTGATTGAAAAATGTCCCATTCCTGTCCACTTTTCCTTGCTCCATCCAAATATTGCAATTTATTGTTCCATTTATTGTTTAACAGTGTTTGTTTAACAGCTTCCCCTGATTCATCCTTCTCATATTCCCTATTCTTATTATATGCATTGCACAGCTTTGGACTTCTATTTAATCTCTGAGCATATCAGTAGCTGACATCTTTTTAGCTTGAGTCCATTTGCATCATTAGAAACAGTGCCACTCGTACTTGTCCTCTGCTTTTCCTCAGTAGCTGGCTGAATATTTATTTGTTTATTTAGAGTATTTATACCCCATCCTTCTGCCACAACGTCTCTCAGAGAGGCTTACAAATTGTTAATTGGACAGTTCCCTGCCCTCAGGCTTACAATCCAAATAAGACACAACATATAAGGAAAAGGGAATGACAGTGGGGGAAAGATGTAGATGTTGCCTCTTCTTCTTTTCCTCTGAGGCCTGGGCAATGGCAGTTGGGTTGGGGGGAGGGCCTTTCATCTGCTTTGGGGTCTAAACATGATGGAGCTGTGCCTGCCTCTTCTTCTCTCCCTTTGAGGCCAAGGCAGTGGCAGTTGGGATGGATGTCTCTGAGGCCACGGTGGCCTCCAGCTTGAAAAGATTCTTCTCCACTTCACCTTCGCTGATTGAAGCAGCCCCTTGCTTGGTCTGGAGTCACTTGCAGGCCAACACTAGGGCTTCAGGCAGCACAGTCCAGCTATGCTTCCTCTTCACACACACCGCTGCTGAGTCCTCCATCGCAGCTTTATGACCTGTGAGTATCTTCTTCAAGCACTCTTTTTTGCTTCATTTTGAATTATCTCATCATAGTATTTTCATGGTAAAAGACATTCAGAAGCCATTTGTGGACATCTTGTTCTCTGCAATAATATTTCAATAATGTTGGAGCTAGCTAAAGGACCACTGCCATTATCTCTGAGAGATCATCTGCCCATGTCTGTCATAAGCTGGTCCTCTCTTCCAGCTTATTTGTACAAACTGAAAAAACACACTTACAAGGGTTTCTAGTCTAGGTTTCTCTTACACTTACAAGGGTTTCTCTAAGGGTAGCCACCCCCACTCACTGACTCTGTAATTCCCCTTTCCACATCCAGGCAATGAGAACTAGACATGCTGGGTTAAAGAACAATAATAACTCTTTTCTCTAATCTAGCGAAGGTTTTAATAGCTGATCAGAAGCAGGCAATTCGAGGCAGGTTAGAAAATAACAGAAGGCTTTATTCAGTTCTAGGAGTCTATGTTACTTGAGAAGGCGAAACATTCCCAGGTTCAGCTTAAAGCTTAAACAAGTATACATTCAGTCAGAGCATTTAACAAAATAAATCATAATCTAACGCAACCTAACTAAACATTTCCCTGTCTACTAAATGCAGAGGTAACTTACAGTCTCTGTGATGTTATTCAGAGTCCTTTGTTAAGGAAAATGCAACATGGGACATACAGTGAAAGAAATAAAATATGTATGTGAAAGTCACAATGACTAAGCAAGAGCAATTATGAAGCCACACAGGTGAAACTGCTAATGTAATCTAGAAGTCCTGAGAGCCAAGGACAGAGGTACTGAATGCAGAATGGAAACACCTGAGAATCATTAAGTGTACAAGGTGAAATGTTGAAATACATGGGTTGGTCTTAAGTATGGGTGGAACTATGTGGACCAATCAGAATGGAAGTACACACCCACTGGGTGGAAACTAACTAGTGGGTGGTGATAAACAATGGCTATAAAACTGCAATGTATGCCAATGTATTGTTGTTGAGTAGAGGTGGTGTAATTTGGAGATATTGTGGAGTAGTGTGTAGAGATTGTGATTTGTTGACCATATAGTATATTTATATAGAAGAATAAAGTAGGTTTTATATAAAACTACTGAGTTGCCTGAGTGAATCCTGGAGACGTTTTGGAGACACCTGGAGAAGAGTGAGAAGGCTTGGAGAGTTTGTCAGGATCTTCAGCCTATTCTCTGAAACTCTGCTGCTTTGAAGGAAAGCATTAACCACTGATCTAAGCTGGTCGGCTCTGCTGCATAACAAGGTGGTGAGTTTGAGCCAGAGGTGAAGAGCTACAACTCCCATCATCCCTGACAAGGGTTATGGGCCCATTTACTAGAGCACCCAGCATCCACAGAAGCTGAAAGTTCCAGAGAGTGGAAGAAAGCTTTGTGGACGATAGATCAGAGCAAGCTGTTTGTGCTGCACTGATAAGCCTCGGAAGTAAATCATTTTGTGTTTTGCTTAAGCCCAGACGGGTCGGCTGTGCATACTCAGAAGGACTGTGTCAAATTGAGTCACTGCACAAATCAAGATGGAAATTCTAAAGTTTAGTAAATTAAATAGAAACAACTACTCTACCTGGAAGATTTATGCCCAATCTCTACTAGTAAAGGAAGGCCTGTGGTCAACAGTTGAAACAGGGCTGGCAGCCGATGCTGATGCAGCCACTCAAGGGAGAGATAGTAAAGCAAAAGCCTGTCTTTATCTCATGCTTGAAGAAGACTTAATTAATGACGTCAGAGACAAAACGTCCGCCAAGGATGTGTGGGATACCTTGCAGAGATTACACACTCCTTCAACTGCTTTTGCAAAAATGCTATGGTCTAAAAGAATATACAGGCAAAAGATGGCTAAAGGACAGTGTGTGATAGAACATTTAAAAATAATGCAAGATTTGTTTGTGCAAGCTGAACTGAGGGGAGTGCAAATTAGCAAAGAGCAGCAATGCTACATTTTAATAGAATCGCTAGACTCTTCGTGGGACAACATAACGAACAGCTTGCAGAACTTGCCAGAAGCTGAGCTTAATAGAGACTTAATTGTGGCCAGAATACTGGAAGAGAACCAGAGAAGAATGTCTGAGCAGGGTGACTCAGCAAGCTTAAAGACTGTGCCAAAACAACAAACAATTCCTGACTGGCGAACGCAGGAGGAAGCAGCCTCTACAAGGGAGCAACGGAGGTGCTTTTATTGTAAGAAGATTGGTCATCTGCAGAGACATTGTAAACATTTTGCAGCTGAGAGACGCAAGCAAGCAGAGAGCAGATGGCAGCCGCGGCAGTATCAAAAACAGTCCAGACCTCCATTTTTGAGGGACAGTGGTAATAAAAAGGGGCTTGCAACCATGATTAAGGAAAAACAAAATGCAAATTCGAAATGGCTAGTTGATTCAGGAGCCTCATCTTCGATGTGTAATGATATAAATTTAATAAGTAATAGAAAATCAGCTAATGTAAATGCTGTAGTTTTGGCTGACGGGAAAGAGCTAAGTACTGTAAATCAAATGGGTACTGTGTACATTCCAGGGCTAAAAGAGAATTTTAATGATGTCTTACATGTAAAGGAGTTAGAAAATAATTTGTTATCAGTAAGCAGATTAACAGAAAGAGACTACACAGTCATCTTTGAAAAGAACATGTGTAAGATAAAACTGAATGGGGAATTGCGTGGCATAGGTTTGAAAAAGGACAAACTTTATTATTTGGAGGACAATATTGATAGCTACAGGGTTGAAGAAGCTAATAACATAGAAAATATTCCAATCCACAAAGACTGCATACACGAGCTTCACAGAAAATTCGGCCATGCGAGCTTCAAATGTTTAAAGAATTTAATCAGTATGTGTCCAGATTTAAAAGTTACTGAATGCAAAAACCACTTAGATTGTACGGTATGTCAACAGGTAAAGGTCAGAGCTTTTCCAGTAGCTAAGAAAACAAAAAGAATTGGTCAAAGACCATTTCAGTATGTACATGCAGATGTCGCCCAAGCTAATTGCTTGTCCTTAGGGGGAAGCAAGTATTTCCTAGTAATTGTTGATAGGTATACAAGGTTTGCATTTGTGAGAATAATGAAAAACAAATCTGACGCTGGGCAAAGTTTAAAAGCATGGGTAAGAATGGTGGAAAGACAATTTGATAGCAGAGTAGGCACCATTATTACTGATAGAGGAGGAGAATTTTTAAATAATCAATTGTTTAACTGGTTTCAAAAGGTGGGAATAAGGCATGAAACTACAAACCCTGCTTGTCCTAGTGAGGACGGGTTAGCAGAGAAGAAAATACAAGATATAAAAAGAATTACTGCTTGTATGATGGCAGACGCAGGGGTGAAAGATAGTTTTTGGGCAGAAGCAACTTTGACTGCAATACATATCAGTAACAGATTGTATAATTCAGAAATTGAAGACATTCCCTACAGGGTATTGTATGGGAGAATGCCAAATTACAAGTACTTAAGGGTTTTTGGACAATTTGCTCATGTTTACACACCTGCTTGTTTCAGGAGGAAAGGAGAACCCAAAAGCAAAAGGCTTAGGTTTTGGGGGTATTCTGGAAATAGCTACAAGTTTCATTTGGATGGAAAACAAGTGCAGTATTCTAGGTCTGCAAATTTCGAGAGACATGCTGGTTGGGACAAACTGCATGCCAATAAAGAAGTGTTTTTGAGATTAGGGAGTTCAAATGAGCCAGAAGCACAAACTGAACCAACCTCAGGAAACGGAGGGGTTTCAGTTAAGCAGGAAGCATCACCTAGCAGCAGTGGTCGTTCTTCCGATGATGAGATAGCATCTAGGCCTACTACTCCTCGAATGACTGAAGACAAGAGATTTAGTCATAGAACTACAACTCCTAGTAGAGAAAGTGAGGATGAAAGAGACAGAACAGCAGATTTTATTCCCAGGCGTAGTCATAGAGTTAGAAAGCCTCCAGATAGGTTTGTTGTGACAAAGGCAAGAGCTTGTTTAGCAGTAGAAGAGCCTGAAAGTTTTGAAGAGTTGGAAAGTTTTTCTAGAGAAGAACAGGAAAGATGGTTTGATGCAATGGATAATGAGTTTGGTTGCCTGGTAAATAAAGATGTTTTTGAAATTGTTGACAGACCCAAAGACAAGAAAGTAATTGGTTGTAAATGGGTATACAAAAGGAAAGAAATGCCAGATGGAAGTATCAAATATAAAGCTAGGTTAGTAGCTAAGGGTTTTGCACAACAGCAGTATGAGAACTATGATAAGACATATTCTCCAACTGCAAAGCCAGAAAGTCTGAGAATGGTTCTAGCTGTAGCAGTAAAAAGGAATTTAGTTGTAGAACATTTTGATTTTGAGACAGCTTACTTGAATGCGGTTTTGGATGAAGAAATGTTTATGGAACAGCCACAAGGTTTCGAAGAAAATGGTAGTCAGAGAGTATATAAATTAAAGAAAGTGTTGTATAGTTTAAAACAAAGTGCCAGAGCGTGGAATCTGTGCATCAATGATGAGCTAGTAAAGCTAGGTTACAAGAGGAGCATTGCAGATGCTTGTGTTTATACAAAAGGAGACATAGTATTAGTGATTTATGTAGATGATTTGTGCGTAGCAGCAAAGTCAAAACAGGAAATTGAGTCAGTAAAAAGAGAATTGTCTGAGAAGTTTGTTTTGAAGGACTTAGGTGTATTGAAGTCTTATTTAGGTATTTGCGTTGAATGGACAGAAGAAGGACATTGTTTATTATTTCAGAGAAATAAAATTGAAAGATTGATTGAAAAGTGTGGATTACAGAATGCAAAAATAGTAAGAGCTCCAATGACAACTGGTTTTGTGTCTGAGGAAACAACTAGAGCGTTTAAGGACAAGATTCTCTTCAGAAGTATAATAGGATCTTTACAATTCATATCTTGCCACACCAGACCAGACATTTCTTATGCTGTAAATGTATTGTCTAGAAGGGTAAATGATCCAAAAATTGAAGACTGGACAGCGGTAAAACATTTATTGAGATATTTGAAAGGAACCTTAGATAGGAAATTGATTATAAGAAGCAGTAGTTCAGATCTAGATTGTTATGTAGACAGTTCATTTGCATCAGAATTAGGAGACAAGAAGTCAGTTACAGGAATGATAATTAAATATAGTGAAAGTCCAATAGTTTGGAGAAGTAGAAAACAAACTAATGTAGTGATAAGCACAACGGAAGCAGAATTCGCTGCTTTGAATGAGTTAGTAAATGAGGTACAGTGGATTAAGCAATTGCTAAATGACTTAAATGAAAGTTACAAGATACCAGTGGAAATTCTGGAAGATTCACAGTCATGCATAGCAATGGCTGAAACTGAAAGTTTGAAGAACAGAACAAAATATGTTGCTGTAAGATATCAAAATGTGCGAGACATGGTTCAGAAGGGTGAAATAGAATTGAGATATATAGAAACACAACACAACATAGCAGATTTGTTCACAAAAGCATTGACAGTAGAAAAACATGAAAGGCTGACACAAATGGTTGGAATGACATTGTAAGACACATACAATATTTTATTTCGGAGGGGATTGTTAAGGAAAATGCAACATGGGACATACAGTGAAAGAAATAAAATATGTATGTGAAAGTCACAATGACTAAGCAAGAGCAATTATGAAGCCACACAGGTGAAACTGCTAATGTAATCTAGAAGTCCTGAGAGCCAAGGACAGAGGTACTGAATGCAGATTGGAAACACCTGAGAATCATTAAGTGTACAAGGTGAGATGTTGAAATACATGGGTTGGTCTTAAGTATGGGTGGAACTATGTGGACCAATCAGAATGGAAGTACACACCCACTGGGTGGAAACTAACTAGTGGGTGGTGATAAACAATGGCTATAAAACTGCAATGTATGCCAATGTATTGTTGTTGAGTAGAGGTGGTGTAATTTGGAGATATTGTGGAGTAGTGTGTAGAGATTGTGATTTGTTGACCATATAGTATATTTATATAGAAGAATAAAGTAGGTTTTATATAAAACTACTGAGTTGCCTGAGTGAATCCTGGAGATGTTTTGGAGACACCTGGAGAAGAGTGAGAAGGCTTGGAGAGTTTGTCAGGATCTTCAGCCTATTCTCTGAAACTCTGCTGCTTTGAAGGAAAGCATTAACCACTGATCTAAGCTGGTCGGCTCTGCTGCATAACAAGGTGGTGAGTTTGAGCCAGAGGTGAAGAGCTACAACTCCCATCATCCCTGACATCCTTTTGGATCCTTTCAAGGCCTTTGGGCAAAGTTGGCTCCCCACAACCTTTTGTTATCACAGTTTGGTATCTTGTTGAATATTCCATGGCTTTCTAGGCCATGTGCTCCAACTCAGCTCCCCCGAGCAAAGGAAAGATCAGAACTTTTAAAGTCTTTTGTGGTGATCTCTGATTGGCTCTGCATTTACCAATCACAGTGGCTGTCTTAATCAAGTGATGTGACGTCATGTTTATTCAATGAGGTTTTCCCACCTCTTCCCATTTCCAAATAAGGGGTGGAAGTTTCCAATGCTGTAAAATGTAGTTGTTGCAACGAACTCCCATCATGACAATGTCAAACTCTCTCTCCCCACTACTGCTGTTGTCCAGTACTTTCCTCTCACAGCCTCTAAGTGTTTGATATGTTTAGTCTGCTTCTTCGGCAAAAAACTGTCTGACTTAAGAGACCCTACCAGTAGCAATGCTACCATCAGCATAGCCTCTTGCCTCACAGAAGCACACAGTCCCATCACCATGGAAAGATGCTATGGTGGGGCTGTCTATATATGACCATAAATATAGTGAAAGCTATTATTTAAAAAGACATAAGTGTAATTAAGTATGTTATTTATGAAATACTGTATCAGATTATGTAGCTTCCATTTAATCTTTATTGTAGCTTCAGTTAATAATCACAGCCTTCCCCAATAGAGCCTGAAGGCAGCTGCTGCTTACCTTCCCTATGGTAGGTAGGCATGCATTGCTAATGTAGGATCGAGCAGAACCCTGCTCTTTCCAAGCTCATGCTTTATTGCATTATTTACTGGAGACACACTGCTACAACCTGACACTGAAAGTCTGTGTTTTTCAAGCTTCCTTCACTATCCTTCCAGTGCTGATGCTGCTAGAAGAATTGCATCTTGATAAAGGAGGGTGAGGAAAAGGGTTCTGGGCAGGCATAAGAAGATTTGTAAAAAGGAGTTTCTTTGTCAAAGGCTTTGTTAACTGAGGTATGCCTGCAATTTGTTGCAGAAGTTTTTATACCTTAATCTGTGGGAACTAGGGGTTATCATATAAGCTTCCTTGCATGCACACACATGCGTGCGTGCACACACACTGCTGTGTGCTATCAGGTGTGGAAGCAACACATCCTAACAAGAAGTTAGGCTAGATGTATTGCAGTAGCATTGTTTTCCATCCCAGGCTCAAGTCAATCTTTATTTACAATCAGAAGCCCATTGAAATCTTAAAAACATCATATTCAATACACCCATTTGATAGTAACGCATACTAAATCAGCTGAAAAAATTACAATTTTTATAAGGGTACTAAACATCTGATAGAAATGAGAACAGAGAATCATAAATGGTGTGGAAAGAATATGAAATTTAGAAGCTTAGCTCTATTTGCTCAGTGACTGACTGAGCTGCAGTTTGGCCATAATAAAGAAATTGTCCTTTGTATATTGCTTTGGCTTGCTCATCTTACTGTGTAAAGTATTGCTATATCGAAAAATGGAGAGTGATTATTTTTCTGAGAACAGAGAAGACAGGAATAGGTGCAATGAGTCTGACTGAGTTCTAAAAACATCTTACTAACAATAACAACAGGGAAACTTTGTGGAAATAATTCACTTCTCTTTTTTTTTTTTAAGGAAAGGGAAACTTAATGAATATCATTTAGTGAAGGGTTAATTCTGATGAGTCCCGCTTCATTGCAGGACTTTGGATGAGATGATAATACAAGATTCTATCAGCTCAATGAATCTATTTAGTTATAAATAGATACTGGAAGCATTTGTATCTTTAGAATTTCTAAGTACTCTGAATGACTCCTTTAATTTTCCTACATGCCCATTATGCTTGGCTGACAAATTACAAGACAAAGAAAGATTCAAAACAATCATTCTAACAAAACGATATCCTAGCAATAGTTTGTCAATCAGGGCTATATTATTCATGATGTATACCCTTTACTTTCAAAGTAAAAATATTGAATATTGTTTTGCACTTTAAAAATAGCCTATTAAGAACATAGTCTTATAAACAGCTGCACAGAAGCCCCATATAATTCATTGGGACTTACTCCTAGGGATTTTCTACATAGGCAATTTACCCAGCCTTGCCCCCATCTGAGAGCCCTGCAGTCCTGATGATGCAGGGCCTTTGCCCTGCTCTCCCTCTGGGCAGTCCTCATGACGCCTGGGCAAAGATGGGGTAGGGCCTAATAAAATGTACAGCAATACCTGGGAAAATCTGGTCCTGCTGGCAAAAAAATTGATTGGGCACCAAGTGTCTATAGGAGCCTGTCCCAGCAGGCTGGCCTGTTGCTGCAGCTGCTGGTCTGTCTTGCTCTTCCAAAGCAGGAAGGAGTCCTGCAGCATCTGACCAAGGCTGGTCACATGCACGTAGCCTCGATCATTTGTTGTGGGCTGGCTTCCTTGCTTCCGGGAGAGCAAGGGAGATGGTGGGGGTGGGGGTGGAGGCTGCAGCGGTGGGCCAGTGTCCCTATCTGGACTCTGGCCCATTTGGTTACAGTAACAGGGGATAAACCAACCTGATCCACAAGCAGGATACACCGGTGGGGAGCCAGCATATCCTGGCTCATGTAAATGATCCCTTAGATGAGTAAATAGAGAATTTCAATCAAAAAAGATTTGTTAATTGCATTTTGCACGTATTCTGTATTTTTCTTAGTATGGTTTTGTGGGATACTCTTCTCTCTGGCTTTTCTTCACAAACAAAGATTCAGGAAGGACTCATCCCGCACTTTCTGCAAGCACGCTGATGACTAAAAAGGCCAATCTGAGATAAACAAGTCCAGTTGCAGAAAGCATAGCAGAAGGTCTCCGTGGGTGATATTTCCAGGTTGTGATTCTTTCTGCGTTGTCGTTTCTCTTCAAGACTTGTTCGGCGTGAGTTCTCAAATAAGGCTGCAGCATTGTGGATAGTGTGTCTCCATGCCTCCCAATGTGAGGCCAGGGCGGACCATTGTTGGTGATCAATTTGGCCGAGCCTGAGATGATGTTTCAGGGAGTCCTTGTATTGTTTTTTTGGAGCACCCCTCTTACGCTGACCCGTGACAAGTTCACTGTAGAGTACTATTTTGGGAGGCGATGGTCCTCCATCCTAGAAACGTGCCCTGCCCAGTGCAGCTGTGTTCTGAATATCATTGCTTCAATGCTGGTGGTCCCTGCTTGCTCAAGGACATCAGCATTCGTCACATAGTCAGTCCAGTGTATATTTAGGATTGCGCGTAAACAGCGCTGATGAAAGCGTTCGAGGAGTCGTAGGTGGTGGCGATAGGTGACCCATGTTTCAGATCCATAAAGGAGAATAGACAGTACAGTGGCTCTATACACACTGATTTTTGTGCTTCGCCTCAGGTGTTTATTACTCCAGACTCTTTTGTGAAGTCTTCCAAATGCGCTATATGCCTTTGCGAATCTGTGATTGAGCTCTTTGTCAATCTTGGCATCTGAGGAGATGATGCTTCCCAGGTAGGTGAACTGCTGAACGGACTTGAGCACAGATTTGTCGACGGCAATGTGGGGATGGTGGTGTTCGTCCTGTGGTGCAGGCTGGTAAAGAACTTCCGTTTTCTTCAGGTTGACTTCCAGCCCAAACAGCTCTGCAGCTGTCATGAAGCAGGATGTTAGGTGCTGCAGAGCTGCTTCTGTGTGGGCAACAAGGGCAGCATCATCAGCGAAGAGCAGCTCACCCGACTAGATAGTTTAGAGTCTTAGTGTGAGCCCTCAGATGGCTTAAGTTAAACAAGCTACCATCAATACGGTAACGTATATAGATGCCGTTGTCTTCTTCAAGCTCTGCCGTAGCCCTTTGGAGCATCATGCTGAAGAAGATTGTAAATAAAGTTGGAGCAAAACACAACCTTGCTTCACTCCATTAGCTATTAGAAAGGGCTCTGAAAGAGCATCGCCATATCTGACTTGACCATGGTGGCCCTCGTGTAGCAAGATAATCATTTTAAGGAATTTGGGGGGACATCCTAGTCTTTCCAGGATCTGCCACAGACCTTTTCGACTCACAGTGTCGACGGCTTTGGTGAGATTGACAAATGTTACATAGAGACCCTTGTTCTGCTCCCTACATTTTTCTTGCAGTTGTCTAAGGGCAAATACCATATCTGTAGTACTCCTATTGGCTCTGAAGCCACATTGGCTTTCAGGAAGAAGTTTTTCTGGATTAGCAGGAACTTATCTGTTTAGGAGTATCCTTGTAAGGATTTTTCCAGCAATAGAGAACAGTGCTATGCCTCGATAGTTTGAGCAATCGGATTTTGCTCCTTTTTTCTTGTACAGGGTGATGATGACTGCATCTCGGAGATCTGATGGCAGTTCCCCTTTTTCCCAGCAATTCACAAGGGGTTTGTGGGTACTCTTAAAATATATAGAATTCATATTTATTTTTTATAGGATGAGGCACATAAAATGTGTTTATAGTGTATGGATTGCATAATATTATTTGGAATCCAGGACAACTAAATTAAATATCTAGATTCTGTTGTGCTTTAAAAAGAAAGCTTGGTTTCCAGATTTTTTACAATTTCGGTTGCCCTCCTCTGGATACCTTCCAGCTTAATATCCTTCTTGAACTATGGTGCCCAGAACTGGACACAGTTGTCCAAATGAATTTTTACCAAAGTTGAACAGACTTGTACTATTACAGTAGTTCCCTCAGTCTGGACCTCTACACAAGAGGAGTTGATGTAGTCTAGAATTTCATTAGCTTTTTGGACTGCGACATCACACTGTTGACTCATGTTTAACTTATAGTCTACTAAGACCTGTGATTCCTTTTCACCTGTGGTTCTTTTTCACATTTTTTTCAAGCCAGGTGTCACCCATCCTATATTTGTGCATATTATTTTTCCTGCCTAAATGTAGTACCTTACTTTCTACATTTAGACAGTCTCCAATCTGTCAAGGTCATTTTGAATTCTGATCCTGTCTTCTGGGGTATTAATTATCCCCCCCTAATTGGGTGTCATTTGCAAATATGATAAGTATGGTCTTTATTCCCTCATCCAAGTAATTTAAAAAGAAGTTGAACAACCCTGATTCTGAGACAGACTCCTGAGGCACCCCACTGGTCATTTCTCATCATTGATAAATACTCTTTGGATACAGATGATCAGCTAGTTACAGATCTACTTGCAAGCTTTTTCTTGATGTTAATGGTAGCCCTATAGTCATTTGTGCCACAACCTTTTAGGTGAATATATTTGATCTGATGATTATTATTTTTGCATTGTTTGATTTATGTTTAATTTTTATTTAGGTTGTTACAGGTCACCTAGAATCTAAGTTAATAGGTGTCAAATATTCATAATAATAAGAAGAATGGATGTGTGTGTGGGCCTTACTACACATGGGGCAAAAACTCCAGATGGAGTTCTGCCAGCATGCTCCCACATTTGCCCAAAAGCCTTGCACATTATTATTCTCTACAGCAGTGGTTCTCAACCTGTGGGTCCCCAGATGTTTTTGGACTACAGTTCCCAGGAGCCCTCTGAGGTCTCACCTTGACAGCCAGGTGGTCCTCCCAGTCATTAGTGAGCCTGTAGGATTGAACTCACAGCCTCACTAATGACTGGGAGGACCACCTGGCTGTCAAGGTGAGACCTCAGAGGGCTCCTGGGAACTGTAGTCCAAAAACATCTGGGGACCCACAGGTTGAGAACCACTGCTCTACACTGACGTGGTGTCCCTTGTTTTCACTGTCCCTGTGGAGTTTCGTCTGCCACTGTCACCACCACCTCAACCATAATTTAAAGCTCAGGAGGGAGTTCCCGGCCAAAGGGACAGGTTTTCTCCCTTCCCCTGGCTTGGCAGCATTGCCTCCTCCCGCTCTCCCATCGCAGGAAGAGGCACTTGAAGGAAGCAACAGAAATACTTGAAGAAAGGGAGGGGCAAGCAAAGAGAGAGCAGAGTAAGTGCTGCCGAACCAGGGGAAAGGAGAAAACCTTTCCCTTCAGCTGGGGACTGCTTCCTGATCTTTAACATGGTCACGGTGGCAGCAGATGAAAATGCGGTGAAAACCCCAAATTGCCAAAGTCCACATATAAGTAAAATACCCTGAAATCTGGGCCATGCGACATGTGGCCTGGACCCCCAGATCCAGGGGAAAGGCCATACATTGTGTGACTTGATTGCTGCAGATTTGGGGGAATTCGCAGGCGGGTTCACAGAGTTTTTATTAGTGTAGACAAGCCCTGTGTCTGTCAATGCCATAGCTCTAAAAGTTTGCAGGGGCATCCCAGAGGTGTGCATCTGATAATTATTTTGGTTTTTAAATTATTAATTTATTTGGGCGTTATGTGAGTGTATGCGTATGCGTTTGAAACCTGCAGTATCATCCTTAATCACTAGATGGCTTCCTTAACTAGCGGCTAGATTTGCAGCCACAGGTGGCTGATGGCTTCCATGTCAAAAGTGTAGTGAATGTATTCTGAGGGCCAGTTTACACAGCAGATTTATTGCGGCAACTTTCAGTTTAATTATTTTCCGCAGCTGTGCCAGTCAGGTTTTTTTTTCTAATTATGTCGCTTTGAAGTTCAGACTTGAATAAGTGTGGGGGGGGTGGCTCTGTGTGTCTCTGTAAATCTGCCTGTAAATGAACTCACTCCATAAAGCAGAGGGAGAGTAATCTCTCTGCTAAAAGACCATGCCGTGGATCGCAAGTTTTTCCAGCTGCTCTCTCTCTCTCTCTCTCTCTCTCTCTCTCTCTCTCTCTCTCCCCTCCCTCCCTCCCTCCCTCCCTCCCCCAAGCAGAGAGAGGGGGGGGGGAAATAGCAGTTCAGCTTGCTACAGCCCTTTGTGAAATGGTTTCTCTCCCTCCCCCGTGCACAGGATAAAAGTGACGAACGAGCTTTTACATACAGTACTTTCAAAACAGCAGAGAGGATGAGAAGGAATGCTCCCTGAATGAAAGTTGTTGGGAATCTTTTTTTTTTTTTTTCAAACTGGCTTGCAAAATAGCAGACAGGATTTTTGCAAGTTTCTTCTCTAATGGCTACTGTCTTTGCCTCCTCCCTGCCCCTCTTTTAAGCCCACCCCTGCATCATCAACCAATCACAATGCAGCTGTGCTTTAACCCTTAGCGGAATGCTAGTTTACACTGCCAATAAAGCACTACATTGCAAATATTCCTGCAAAAATAGCGACATCCCCTGTCACGCTATATTTGGGTGTTTTACCTTCCCCCGTTCTGAATGAGGCGATGCTGTGCTGCGATCCGTGGGAACTATGAGCTATCTTAGCGGTATATTTAGGGGAATATTTGCCCGTGTAAACGACCCCTGAATGTTATTCCAGACTACAAAGGAGCTATCCAAGGGGCTGACCCTATCAGCCCAAATAGGTTTAACACTTTGGATAGCTCCTGGAATATGGAATCCTTTGGCTATCCCAGTGAAGTTGATACATTTGGAAGCCAAAGGGAGTAGCCAGAAGGAAAGATGGTTACAGGGCTGCATTTCTCCTCTACTTTGGAACTGGGTATAATTCCAGGCCTTCCTAGGAGTTTGTTTGGTACCAAATACTGGCACTGGCTATAAAATAAGCTTTATTGGTAGCAAATGATGCAGAAAATGGTGTACAGCATTCCAGCTCTTTCATTGATGGGATACAGCATCTCTGCACAGCCAGTGATAGAAATGGACCCCAAAGTAATTCCACTCAGACTATCCCTGGCTGGTGATCAAATTCCCCATTGCCAGCCATATTGGACCTCCAGGGGGAGGCTAGTGGAAGATGGCCTCCTAAAGGTTATATGGTGCAGAAGCAAACAAAGAAAATCAAAATGACTAAGCATGACCAATCTCCTCTCACCATTAGCAATGAGAACTGTGCTAGTAGCCTAGTGATAGAGGAAAATTCACTCCCCTAGTCTGTTCCCAGCATTCATATCTTTTCTTAGCTTCAGACTGCAGAAAGTATCCCAACAAGGTCACCAGTACAAATTTACTCTTTCTCTAAATTGGACAAGTGTCACTATTTGATCATGAATCCAAAACCCATCTCGCTGGTGGCAGAGGCCCAAATCACTACAGCGTCCCTCTGCTGTGGGTTAGCTCCTCCCACATAGGCATGAAGTGGGTAAAGCATTCCTCCCAGGGTTCTTGGGGTACATCATGACGGGGAAGGACTGTGCGTGGAAGTGGCAATGACATCACTCAGATAGGGCAGGCACAGTACCTGTGGCATTTATATATCTTTTCTTGAATGCATATCAAGATGAGTCCAACCCATGCAAAAGAGGGTAGTTTAGTTCAGGTATAAATGAACCAACATCCTGAAAAATCCATACTGGAACCAGTTATTGGTGATTCTAAGAATTATATAGTTGGGTGTCCATTCCTCTTCCAAAATTGGGAAAAACACTGCGTATACTGCATATAGAGTACACTCTATACTCTATATGAAGTATAGAGTTTGTAATACGTGAACTATTGTTCTCGCATTCAGTGCTCTGTGCATCATTGTCCAGGTCACATGAATACTATGGAGATTATCACATTACACTGTTATAGTGCTATTATTCCACTTTCACTGCTTTGGATGCCTCCTGTGGAATCCTGGGATTTGCAGTTTAGGAAGGGGCATTTAGAACTCTCAGCCAGAGAGCTCTTAGGCTTCACTAAACTACAAAACCCAGAATTCCACAGGTGGGCAGCCGCAGCATTTAGCAAAGAGATCGATCACAGATAAGCAAAGGCATATAGCGCATTTGGAAGACTTTACAAAAGAGTCTGGAGTAATAAACACTTGAGGCGACGCACAAAAATCAATGTGTATAGAGCCATTGTACTGTCTATTCTCCTTTACGGGTCTGAAACATGGGTCACCTATCGCCACCACCTACGACTCCTCAAACGCTTTCATCAGTGCTGTCTACGCACAATCCTAAATATACACTGGACTGACTATGTGACAAATGTTGCTGTCCTTGAGCAAGCAGGGATCACCAGCATTGAGGCCATGATATTGAGAACACAGCTGTGCTGGGCAGGGCATGTTTCTAGGATGGAGGACCATCGCCTCCCAAAAATAGTACTCTACGGTGAACTCGACATGGGTCAGAGTAAGAAGGGCACTCCAAAAAAGCGATACAAGGACTCCCTGAAACAAAATCTCAGGCTCAGCCAAATTGATCACCAACAATGGTCTGCCCTGACCTCACATCGGGAGGCATGGAGACGCACTATCCACAATGCTGTAGCCTTATTTGAGAACTCACACCGAACAAGTCTTGAAGAGAAATGACAACGCAGAAAGAATCAGAACCCAGAAACATCACCCACGGAGACCTTCTGCTATGCTTTCTGCAACTGGACTTGTTTATCTCAGATTGGCCTTTTTAGTCATCAGCTCACTTGCAGAAAGCTTGGGATGAGTCCTTCCTGAATCTTCGTTTGCGAAGAAAATCCAGAGAGAGAGAGAGAGACAGTGTACAGTCGTCCCTTCACATTCGCAGGGGTTCCGTTCCGCGGACCCCCGTGAATGTGAAAAATCCGCGAATAACTATACCCCTCCCCCTCCCTCCCCAGGCCTTCGCGGGGCCTTCCTAGGCCCCGCGGAGGCCTCACCGGCCCTCCCTCCCACCCTCCCTGGGCCTTCGCGGGGCCTTCCTAGGCCCCGTGGAGGCCTCACCGGCCCTTCCTCCCACCCTCCCCGGGCCTTCACGGGGCCTTCCTAGGCCCCGCGGAGGCCTCACCGGCCCTCCCTCCCACCCTCCCCGGGCCTTCGCGGGGCCTTCCTAGGCCCCGCGGAGGCCTCACCGGCTCTCCCTCCCACCCTCCCCGGGCCTCCCTCCCTCCCTCCCCGGGCCTTCCTAGGCCCCGCGGAGGCCTCACCGGCCCTCCCTCCCACCCTCCCCGGGCCTTCGCGGGGCCTTCCTAGGCCCCGCGGAGGCCTCACCGGCTCTCCCTCCCACCCTCCCCGGGCCTTCGCGGGGCCTTCCTAGGCCCCACGGAGGTCTCACCGGCCCTCCCTCCCACCTTCCCCAGGCCTTCTTGGGGCCTTCCTAGGCCCCGTGGAGGCCTCACCGGCCCTTCCTCCCACCCTCCCCGGGCCTTCGCGGGGCCTTCCTAGGCCCCACGGAGGCCTCACCAGGCCTCCCTCCCACCCTCCCCGGGCCTTCGCGGGGCCTTCCTAGGCCCCGCGGAGGCCTCACCGGCTCTCCCTCCCACCCTCCCCGGGCCTCCCTCCCTCCCTCCCCGGGCCTTCGCGGGGCCTTCCTAGGCCCCGCGGAGGCCTCACCGGCCCTCCCTCCCACCCTCCCCGGGCCTTCGCGGGGCCTTCCTAGGCCCCGCGGAGGCCTCACCGGCCCTCCCTCCCTCCCTCCCCGGGCCTTCGCGGGGCCTTCCTAGGCCCCGCGGAGGCCTCACCGGCCCTCCCTCCCACCCTCCCCGGGCCTTCGCGGGGCCTTCCTAGGCCCCGCGGAGGCCTCACCGGCTCTCCCTCCCACCCTCCCCGGGCCTTCGCGGGGCCTTCCTAGGCCCCGCGGAGGCCTCACCGACCCTCCCTCCCTCCCTCCCCGGGCCTCCCTCCCACCCTCCCCAGGCCTTCGCGGGGCCTTCCTAGGCCCCGAGGAGGCCTCACCGGCTCTCTCTCCCACCCTCCCCAGGCCTTTGCGGGGCCTTCCTAGGCCCCGCGGAGGCCTCACCGGCCCTCCCTCCCTCCCTCGCCAGGCCTTCGCGGGGCCTTCCTAGGCCCCGCGGAGGCCTCACCGGCCCTCCCTCCCACCCTCCCCAGGCCTTCGCGGGGCCTTCGGAGGGCCTCCGGGCGTCCCGCGAAGGCCTCCCCACCCCTCCCCAGGTCTTTCACGGGGCCTCTGGAGGCCCCATGTCGCGGTTTTGGGGGGGCCCGGGGGGGGCCTCCCAAAACCGCGAATAACCGAAACCGCGAATGTCAAGTTCGCGAATGTGGAGGGACAACTGTAGTGTGATAATCTCCTATATGTATAAAGTCAAGCTACTCTGACAAACATCTTTTAGGAGTAGTTGAGAAAATGAATTCAAACTAATGTTAACTTTTTAATAGACTATTAAAAATGTGAGGATAATGCCCACATAAGAATGATTTCTTTTTGTCTGTTCAAGCATAAGAACAGGTTATTAAGAATGTAAGTGTTATGCCCACATAAAAATGATTTCTTTTTTTTTTTTTTTGCATCAAAACATAATAGAAATTAATTTAATTGGCTGATCCGAAGTTGATGTTATGAGAGCATAAGACCAAAATATCTGCGTATACTTCTATTTTATGGGTTATTAAAGATGTGTGCTGGTTCTTTTGTTTTAAAAGTTGTTTCAGTGTTTTAATGTGTAATTTACTTTTTAAGTTGCCTTGGTCAATGTTGCCTAGAAAGCAAGCAATTTCTATTGTTTTTCCCTTTCTTGAACCTACAAAAATCTATGCTTTTTTTAATTTAAAAAATACTGCCATATGAAGTGTGTGGGGGAGCTTTAGTGCTGAATTAGTTTGGGAGAAATGGAATATATTACTTGTGTTTGTCTTATACATATATAAGTTTAAAATATTTTGCCTTTTTAAATAATGCTTAATGTGAGCTGTTGCACTTGTTTACTTAATTTGATCAGGATGCTCTAATCTACTAAAGAGATTGAGAGGAGAAAGGAAAAAAGAGTTCAGGAAGGTTGGTGAGCTATCTGGACTCCATAACAGTGAAATAGCCAGGCTTAACTTCTTCTGGTGATGGCTGCTGGTTTCCATATCGATTAGGTTGTGAATCCATGCTAGTTTTTAGTCAAAACTGTAATGGAGCTATCTGAGGTGTTGAAAACCCTCTTCCCCAAATGAGTTCAGCACCTTGGATAGCACCATGAAAAAAACCCAGACTAACAGCCAGAACTTATTCACTGCCCCAGTGGTATGGGAGCCTGTAGCCACCTCTGCTATCTTGTTGAAGCAGAGGCGGGAATCATGCAGGCCTCCAGATATTGTGGGCCTGCAAATCTCAGCAGCCTAACCAGCATAGCCAGTGATGAGGAATGGTAGGGATTGCAGAGCAACAACATACAGAGGCTGCACAAGTCCCACTGCATTTTAAAGTAATTGAGTATGTAGGTTAGAGTGGCCAGTTGCAAAAGAGAACAGTTGTATCAAAGAAGATATCAGCAGGTGTTGCTTACAACTTGAAAAGTATAGGAGTCTCTTCTTCTTTTGCATGTGGACACCCCCATATGGGTACATGGGTGATAATTGTAAGTAGGCACAAATACAGCTTACAAATTAAAATGAAAGCTGAGATGGTGGGGGAGGTTGAGTGGGACAATAGAAAGGTCAATATTAAACTTGAATTCAGACCAATTGTTGGATGTTTGTATGTGTGTGCTCCTGCCTGTCAACTTATGGATACTTTTATGCAGAAATGTTGACCAGTAAATGAAATGGTGAAACTTAATGCATACTATGCAGTCTATGCCACTTCTTTGAACAAATACCTGTCACAGATCCTACTAAAAAAAAAAAAAAAAAAAAAGGAAACTTGCCAGTCTGGATGCACCCTCAGGGCCTATTTAGTCTGATTAAGGATTCCAAGTGAGAACACAACTCTTTTGTGAAATCATTAAAGTGCTGACATTTTATGAAGTCTTCTCATCTGATTGCAGCACAGGGGGACTTACTCTGCTGAATATTATTGGCTGTAAATTCAGGGGCAGTGACAGGCTCAGCTACAGAAATAAACTGCTGGAAAAGAGCCAAATTTGAAAGCTGAGCTTAGATGTGTTAACTCTTTGGGGGGCATTGGCTCATTTTGCCTAGAGGAAGAATGCAAAAGCTTCATTGCAGGAATCTCGTGTTTGAAAGCAGACATCTGGATATAAAAGGAACCCCTTGTGTGTTTCCTTGTAAATAGAATCTCTCCATTCCCATTATCTGGGTCTGGAGGACAGTTCTCAAAAACAGTGGATTTGATTACTTTCCAGGGCAGGATTTTGGATCTTGCTCATTGCTTTTTTTTAGAGACTAAGCTGGATAACAGAAGTAGATAGCCCTACAAGATTTTATTTAACAATGAGTGTATAAAATAAAGGCTTCACCAGATTATCCCTTCGGATTGCAATACCTTATGGTTGTTGTTGTTCTTGCCAATATACCATTTCAGTTTCCTTTTTTGATTTTTTTTAAAAAATCAATACCTCTACAGTACTATTCATACATTATATCATTTTATAATATTTTATAAACAAAAGTTATCATCATAGATGCTAGATTGTAGAAGTGTTCAAATCCAAAAGGGAACTGAAGACAGAAAAATAGCTAATTAGCCAGGAGAGCTACAATTAATAAGAAGTTGGAATTTCTCTTCATGATTCTGCACCTTTTCTAGCTGGTGGGAGTGAGCATCCTCCCATACATAGGTGTGTGAGTCAAGTATTTGTTGGCATTTCAGTGCAATACTTTCAAATCTGTGTATGCCTTGAAGCAATTGCTGTTCCGAAAGCATGCAGAAGGGGCTCCATATCTTCTTTGTTCCCTTCTCCTTGAAATATCTATTCATGTTTGAGGTGCCTTTGAGCTCCAGAAACTGATGTTTGAGGTGCACCTACAGTGATGTGCTGGTCACTTTTTCCTCTTGACAACTTATAGAAACTGTGTGAATGAAATGACGAATTTGTCAATTTGGGGTTCTCTGAAATCCCCCCCCCAATCTTTAGGTCATTCATTCTGTTTCCATTGCCATTTGGGAATTTGTTCATAGAGTCATAGAATCATAGAGTTGGAAGAGACCTCAAGGGCCATCCAGTCCAACCCCTTGCCATGCAGGAATACACAATCAGATCATTCCTGACAGATGGCCATCCAGCCTCTGTTTAAAAACCTCTTACTGTCAGGACGTTCTTCTTAATGTTTAGGTGGAATCTCTTTTCCTGTAATTTGAACCCATTGCTCCATGTCCTAGTCTCCAGAGCAGCAGAAAACAGGCTTGCTCCATCCTCAGTATGATATCCCTTCAAATATTTAAACATGGCTATCATGTCCCCTCTCAACCTTCTCCAGACTAAACCTGCCCAGTTCCCTAAGCTGCTCCTCATAGGGCATGGCTTTCAGACCTCCCGCATCCTGGTCACCCTCCTCTGGACATGTTCTAGCTTCTCAATATCCTTCCTGAATTGTGGTGCCCAGAACTGTTCACAGTATTCCAGGTGAGGTCTGACCAAGCAGAATAGAGTGGCATTATTACTTCCCTTGATCTAGACACTGTACTCCTAGTAATGCAGTCTAGAATCGCATTGGCTTTTTTTGCTGCTGTATCACACTGCTGACTCATGTTCAGCTTGTGGTCCACTAAAACTCCTAGATCTTTTTCGCATGTACTGCCCTCAAGCCATATGTCACCTATCCTATATCTAGCATTTCCTTTTTACTGCCCAAGTGTAGTATCCTATATTTCTCCCTGTTGAAATTCATTTTGTTAGCATTGGCCCAGCTTTCTAAACTATTGAGGTAATTTTGGATTCTGATCCTGTCCTCTGGGGTTCTTAAAGTCTATGTGAATACTTGTGTGCATACTTTTGTACATGTTATGCAACTTTGCCAAATATATGCATTTTTCAAGGCCACCATGGCACTGCCTTTCCATTGTGGTGGGATTACACGCTCCTGTGAGGCAAGAGGCTAGGCTGGCTGCTGGTAAGGTCTCTCACGCCAGACAAGACTTTTGCTGAGGAACCAGACGAAATGTGCTAAATAGCTACTGGGCAGAAGCAGTAGTAGGGGGTGACACTGGTGGAAGATCTCTCAGAGACAACGGCAGTGGCACCATAATTAAAACCTGTTAGTACTGTGTAGAAGGAGGCATGGTAAGCCCCTTTTGAAGATTTTTTACTATGAAAACCCTATGGTGAGACAATCCAAAATTAGGCATGGGATCATGCAATATGACGAAACTCCCAGGTTGGAAGGCACTCAGTAAGCTACTAGGGAAGAGCAGAGGACAAGTATGAATAGTGCTGTGTTTATTAATTTTTCAAGCAGTTTTCCTAAAATAATCCATTTTCTACATTATTTCATTAACAGACAATAATTTTTCCAAATCTTTATGTTATTGTATGTATTTTTTGTTCAAATAAGTGCAACACAAAACTGGAGAAGTGTGAATACTGAAGGATACCTTCATTTTGGTTCATGTTTTGATTTCAAAGCACAAACTGTATTTTACACATTTCTCTCTCATTCCTAGATTCTCTGCTGCTTCAGAAGGAAGCTAAATTTACTATCTGTCTCTTCCTTGTGACATCTCAACGTTTGGACCTTATGTTCTAACTAGTGTTTGGAACATAACTTTATAGAAGAAATCCATTCCATTATTCCTCTCCCCCTTTCAGGTCATTTACTTTACTCATTGAGGGGGAAAGAAAACAGTTCATTGCACTGCTTATTAGCTAAACATTACATTGGTCATTGTGGGGAATGGGGTGTTTTCTCTTATCCTCATGATGGCCTACAAGATGGCCAAAGGAGGTTTTGTCTATTTAAAAAATAATAATTTTTTTTTATTATGTGCTGGAAGAACAGCGTGGAACATTGCTACTAGCTTCCAGCTCAGAATAAACTTTGGCAGAGTGATGCAGTAGTAGAAGTGTTGTGACTACCAGCTACATTTACTAGGGAGTCCCTATAATGTTGCCTAAGCATAGCAATACTCTAACCCAGGATTTCTCAGTCAGGGTTCCTTGAAATCCTAGGTTTCCGTGAGAGGTCGTTAGGATTTCGGCAAGAAATCATGATTGAAAAAAATATTAAACATTTTTTGAGCTGTAGATAAAATAATTTGCGTGCAGGAATTCCCTGAGACACAAAAATTATTTCCTCCAGAATAAAAAGGCTGAGAGAGGATGCTCTAGAGTCTAGACACTTTTGAGTATATGAGGCTAGCAGTCACCACACTTTTTACTGATGATTTTGTTTGGACTGGAAGCAAACAACAGTCTGTTGTCATGTCTACACTCTGGGACTTATTTAAATAGTTTTAAAATATGTAAACCATTTCCAACTACTGTATGTACTTACTTATTTCCTTAATTGATTTATTTCCTGCCATTCTCATAGTGCAGGACCCAAGGTGGCTTACATCAAATTAAAACAAAGTACAGCTAAAAATCCTCTCCATTGACTCCCCCTTGTTGTGGGAGAGAGGCTTGCATACCCTAATGATGTTTTGAGCTATGCTGGTGGTGGCATAATAGCCACCGGTAGGGTCTCCCATGCCAGACAGGTTACCAACAATGGTCCGCCCTGGCCTCGCATCAGGAGGCATGGAAACGCACTATCCACAATGCTGCAGCCTTATTTGAGAACTCACACCGAACAAGTCTTGAAGAGAAATGACAACACAGAAAGAATCACAACCCAGAAACATCACCCAAGGAGAACTTCTGCTGTGTTTTCTTCAACCGGACTTGTTTATCTTGGATTGGCCTTTTTAGTAATCAGCGCGCTTGCAGAAAGCGCGGGATGAGTCCTTCCTGAATCTTCATTTGCGAAGAAAAGCCAGAGAGAGACAGCTAAAAATGTATCAAGAAGGTAAGAGGCATGGTTCCTTTCACTTCTTGTTGTGTGCCTTCAAGTTATTTCCAACTTATGGTGACCCTATGGAGATGCTATCATAGGATTTTCTTGGCAAGATTTATTCAGAGGGGGTTTGCCTTTGCCTTCCCCAGAGGCTGAGAGAATGTGACTTGACCAAGTCACCCAGTGGGTTTCAGGGCAGAGTGGGATTTGAACTTTGATCTCCAGATTCATAGTTGAGTGCTCAAAATGGCTCTCCCTGCCCAGTCCCAAAGAATGGGTAACAACAAGAAGCTGTTACATGCTGCTTTCCCACAACACCATTACCCCCAAAGTAACACTTTGATATTATGCTAATGTGTTACTTCCAAGCTTTATCTAAGTCTACATTTTTATTCACATCTTTCATATAGAAACAAATAAATTATAGCACCAAGCAGGATTTCATAGTTATCTCAATCAGCCAGCAGTCAAATCATCAGGTCATCAGAATACTAAAGTATCCATCACTATCTTTCTGGATAAGTCAGCTTTAGATGTATGAACTCAAGGACAACCAGTGAATCTCTTGATAGGGCAAAAATTTCACTTCAAACCTAACACTTCATCCACTGTATCAAAAACATGTATTAAGTTAAAAATAGAAGTAGTTGTGTTTGGTTTGTACACATAGAACGGTCTTTTCTTCCAGGTGCCCTCCAGATATGTTGGACTATAAATTCCATCATGCCCAATCAACATGTCCACTCTGGAACTTGTAATCTAACATATCTGGAAGGTGCTGTATTGGGGAAGGCTGGTATATCATGACTACTCTTGTCATTTAATTTGGCCTTGCCTTGATCTGGAGTGGCTCTTACTACTTGCAGTAAAGCAGAGGAAAATGAACTTCATGCCAGTTAAGATTAGCACGGAATGGAATGATAGGTAACGTGACTTTGGTCACTCCCTTTTGCTAAGAATATGTACACCTGTAGTTGTTTTCAAACTAAAATATTTTTGCGAAGAAAAGCCAGAGAGAGACAGAGAGAGAGAGAGAGAGAGAGAAAATATTTATGTGCAGTGCTCCTATTTCTAGGTTTAATAAGATAAAAGATTCTTCTTTGGAAAGTGTGAAGTGCAGCAGAATTAGCTGTTGACCTCTGTGTGTTTTGCAGGAAAAACAAAATGGAGTCTGCCAAACAGAAGGAAGTGCTTACTTTTTTTGGTCTTGGTATCATATGCAGCTGTTCCACAGAGTGCTTTACTTAAGAGCATTTGTTTGCTAGTATTACATAAGACATCCACAGGGTGGTGGTGTTCATTAACATTCAGTGATCATTGTAGCTCATCCTATAAATGCCTGGGTTGTTCTTTGTTAGCAACATTCAGCCAAAAGGAAAGAAAAACCTCTTACAGATTTTTTTTTAATTCTGAAGATGGGGAGTGGGAGAGATGAATGTACATTTCTTCAGTATTATTTCATAAAGCAACTTTTTTGGAAGGGAATTTTTTTTTAAAGCAAAATCTGTTATGTCTGAAATGAATTAACCAATTTGTAAACATGACACTTCCTGTATCTTCATCTTTAAAACATTAGCCTGTGGGGCAAATGATTAGCATTTTCCCTTGACACTGGCACAGATACCTTAGCTGCTTGGCTGAGCCAGTAAATGCCTTGGCTGTGGCAAGAAGTTCATTTTAAATGGCTGCACACTGTTAGAAAGGACTAGCACTGCTGAGGGGAGCCAGACGTGTGGAGAGAGCATTAATGTGTGTATAATATATTGGCAGCTCACTTAATAAAGGAGACAAACAAGGCTACCTTAATCATGAGAGCTGGTCTAGAGAGGCTACAGCAAACCAGCAGCGCACCCTGCTGTGACAATGTTTTCAGAAAAGTGCTCTGAACAGAAACATTACAATGACTTGTCAATATTGCTCTTTCTGAGAAAATAACAGCATTCATGCATTTTGTATAAGGGAGGTAGATCAAACAGATGATCAAAGTCATTTTATTATGTATAAGCTCTCCTCCTGTGTTGTTTTTAATGTCAGATGCTCAGGCATTTGAGAATAGGCTAATTTGCCCACAGTTATGATCAATGCCATTGTTCTGTGCCATCAAGGGAGCTATCAGGTGTTTTAAGGTTGTATCCTGCCCGTTTCTATCACATCCATTCGATTCTGTGAATCTTTTTCAAGGTTTTTATTTATTGTTCTTAAAAAACAACCAGGCCTTGTGTCATAGACACCAGAACAGGAGGGCAGGGGGAGCTGAAGCCCCTCCCTTCAAGAGCAGGCCAGTGGGGGCTGAGCCCCTTTGAAATGATCAGACAAAATTGGGCCACCAAGACTCTAGTATAATTAAGCCCCAGGCATTATCACTCAGAATTATACTAAATGATCATTATTTTGCTGTTACTTCCATGGTACTTGGATTGTTACCGACATTACTTAGACGATGATTGTTTTAATGCAACATGTTCTAACTTCATTGTTTTATAAAAACATACCTGCAAGAAGTCAAAATTAATAATGACCTGCCTGGCAATGTTGATCTCCCTCCCCACTTTAAAAACAATTCTGGGATCCCTGCCTTGTGTTAAAGATAAAGCTTCAGTCAGCTACTCATGTCTACTCAGAGGTTAGTCTCATTGAGCTCAATAGGACTTGCTCGTAGCAAAGAATATAGAGAATTGCCTTTGTACCTGTTGTCATTCTATAGTTCTAAACCACCACTGTCTTAATTCCACACTGTTTCTCCATGAAGGAGGCCTTTTATTTTTCTTTTCTTGAGGAGATACTAAATTTGAATGGTTTCTGACTGTTTTATAGTGGCACACAAGAGATCATTTGTTTTAAGAAGGCCTAGGGTGCATAAGAAATGCTTAGATTTCACCAAATGATACACTGAAATCTAGTGATCCCACTGCCCTCTACTGTATGTACTCAACAGCACATATATAGTAATACACCAGAAGTTTATTTATAGCCCAGGCATATGTCTAGTCAGCATTGCATCTCACCTATTGCAAGAGCTCAGCAAAAAGAAACGTCTCACATTCCTTCTCAAACTCAGCAGTTATTTTAAAAGTGATATTCATGTGGGGGGGTGGAGGTGTTTTAAACTGATGTTCCATGTATTAAGGGGCTTGTCTATATGATAAAAATACTCCTCATAGAATTTGAGGAGAATACGATTTGTCCCAATGGGATCCCACATGAATCCTCTGTATTTGGAAGGGGGGGGTCAAAAAGTATGCTAGAAGAGCCTCTGCGGCTTTCCCTGTATTTAAAAAAAAACCCTGCAAATCGGGTCAACCAATTCACTTTGATGTACATTCCCGATAAGAGCAGAAGTGTATAGCTGATTGGTCAGACATGCACAGGGGGTGGAGCTTGCTGGCAAGGCAAGTGCCCCAAACCACCATGTTAGATTTTTGTCATAGCGATCATGCAGTGAGGTGATGAAACAGCCTTTTTCTTTTCTTTTCTTTTCTTTTCTTTTCTGTGTATTTAAGCGGAAGATCGCACTTTCACATCTTCGCACCTTGGATATGCTATTTTTTTTTTAAAAAACTGTTCAGCGGTGGCAACTGGTGACAATAAAAATGCAATTCACTCGTGCCTGCCATCTTGATTCATAGGCATGCTCATTTGAACATCAAATGCATATAGCTTCGCATGCCTATGATCTTGAAAAAACCATGGAAACAAAGGCTGCTGCGAATTGGCATTAATGCACATCAGTCCACATTTTATAGCCTCATATAGACAAGCCCAATGACACAGCAAGATAGAAAGTGAACCAGTGTAGTATAGTGGTTTGAGCATTGGATTACAACTCTAGAGACCAGGGTTTGAATCCCCGGTTAGCCATGGAAACCCACTGGGTCACCTTGGGCAAGTCACACTCTCTCAGCCTCAAAGGAAGGAAAAGTCAAACTCCCTCTGAACAAATCTTGCTATGAAAACCCTGTGATAGGTCCATCTTAGGGTTGCCATAAGTCAAAAATGACTTGAAGGCGCACAACAACAACAAGAAGACAGAAAGTAAAGGAGATGCAATGTAAAATTGTTACATATAAAATATGAAATACAGTTTTGGCTGCTTTTAATGAGAATTCCATAAACATGATCCTTGTGATGTAATGTAATGTTTTGTGCAGTTTCAAGTTATTTTGATTTACGGTTGCCTTGCGGTCACTATATCATGGGATTTTCTTGGCAAGATTTTGTTCAAAGGGGTTTGCCTTTGCCTTCCTCTGAGCTTGAGAAAATGTGACTTGCCCAAGGTCACCCACGGGGCTTCCATGTGCAAGTGAGCATTCGAATCCTGATCTCCAGACTTGTAGTCCAGCGCTCAAACCACTACACCATGCTGGCTTTCACATTCTAATTAGCTTGTGGCTATAAAGAAGTGTCTATGAATGTCATCCCAACAGGGAACTGGAGAATGAACTCAAGTCCTACAGCTGGCAAAGGTCCCAGTCCCTGACATTAGACCCAGAGTTGTGCACTTTTATTTGTTTCCAGCAGAAGGCTGGAGCATTGAGGTACTATAATTGTATTGTTATTTTGTAGTATTTTCTATGGCACTTTCAGTTTGTATGAAGTCTGTCTATTAAATAACAAGACTATGTTTCTACTTTTCAGACAAACTAGGGAGAACTGATTGTGAATGCTTAAATGGTGAACTTGAACATGTCTGAACCTGCATGACAAACATCAACACTCTTGGCCGTTCGTTTAATTGTCTGTCCTCATTTAAAGCAGCTATGTTGTTCGTTGTGTGCCAGAAAAATGCTAAGTTTAAAAGTTGAGCAACATATCAATTTGAATTTTTTAGTAAAATTGAATGAAACACTAATGGAATCTTTTCAAATGCTTACTGAGACCTACGGGGAAGACTACATGTCTCATGCACATGTGTTTGAGTGGCACAAAAGATTCAGAGAAGGACGTGAGAATGTGGTAGACAATGAAAGCCCTGGATGACCTTCCACTTCAAGAACTGAAGAAATTGTGGAAAAAGTTAGCCAGATTGTTTGAAAAGACCACCGACTCAGTGTCTGGATGATAGCTAAAGCCATGAACATTGACAAAAACACTGCGTGGAAAATTTTGCATGAGGATCTCAACATGAGAAAATGGTCCCTGGGGTTTTCACACCAGAGTGCCACAAGGAAATTTGTGCTGACATTCTGCAGCAACTTGAGGCGTGCCCAAACCTTTTTCAAAAAATTGTCACTTGTGATGAAACCTAGATCTTCCAGTATGATCCTGAGACAAAAACGACAGTCAATACACTGGAAAATACCATCATCACCAAGAATGAAAAAAGCACATCAAAGCAAGTCCACATTCAAAGCCATGCTCATTGTTGTTGTTGTTGGTTTTTTTACATCAAGGGTGTAATTTTAGCAGAATGGATTCCAGAAGGCAAAATAGTAAACCAGCATTATTATAAGGAAGTTTTGACAAAGCTCAGAGAAGGAGTTAGAAAAAAAGGCCAGAACTGTGGAAAAATGGTTTCATTCTTCATCAAGACAATGCGCCTGCTCACATAGCACTTTCTGTGAAGCAGTTTTTGGCCAATAAACACATTACTACACTTGAACATCCTCCATATTCATCAGATTTGGCACCATGTGACTTTTTTCTTTTCCCTAAAATGGAATCAGTGCTTAAAGGAACATGCCTAACAGCCGAAACAGAGAACTGCGGAGAATCCAACAATAACAACAATGTCCAAAGGGAGTAACCAATACTGTCGTTGAAAAATAGTCCAAGTCGAAGTAAAGGAGAATAGCTACTGATAGTCAGTCCAAATTGAAAGGTCAAAATGAGAAAGAAGTCAATCTAATCCAAAGGCCAAAACCATTAGAAACGAGCGAGGTTCAAGAAATGTTCCTTAGATGCTGCTAACGTGGTGGGGAAAATCAAGGAACTGAGGTACTGAGTCGGGAAGGGAGCTTATATGGGTCAGGGGATGGTGGGCGGAACTACCACCAAAAAGTATCTAAATGAAGTTCTATGAGGTTCCAAAGTGCTCTGTGTAGGCGCAAGAATTACTCATTGTGTGGATTCACAGAGACCATGAAGAACTGCTCCATGCCTTCGACCAGTGGAAAACAAAACTGCATCAGTGTATGAGTGTGAATGGGGAATATACTGAAGAGGACAAGCATTAGAATTGTAATACATATAAAGATGGGTTATGGTATCAGTCATTATTTAATAGACAGACCTCATATACTGGTGGGACATACAGTATTTAAAAACAAGAATATAATAGTAAACAACCAGGAGGAAGGGAACTCAATTTAGTGATTTATCTGTTATCTGCTCAATGCAAGTAGCAGTGTTACAGAGGGTGGAAACATTTTATTTCCCAGGCTCTTGAGGTACAATAAGAATATGATTGTTCAGGTTTTCTTCATCCCAGATTATCCTAGTGCTTCACAGAAATCATTGCTAATGTTCAGTATGGAGTTGTTGGTGCAACTGAGAAGCTGTTCCCAAAACTATCATCTAGGGATAGCTAGAAAAGCAGTTGATAAAAAAATCACAAGCCTGGAGAAGAAAAGGTTAAGAGATGACATGATAGCCATCTTTAAGTATTTGAAGGGATGTCATGCTGAAGTTGGAGGAAGCTTGTTTTCTGCCCCTGCAGAGCCTAGGACACGGAGCAATGGGTTCAAACTACAGAAAAAGAGATTCCACCTAAACATTAGGAAGAACTTCCTGACAGTAAGAGCTGTGCAACAGTGGAATGCACTTGGAGTGTGGAAGAGTCTCCTTGGAGGTTTTTAAACAGAGGCTGGATGGCCATCTGTTGGGCATGCTTTGATTGTGTGTTCCTGCATGGCAGACGGTTGGATTAGATGGCCCTTGTGGTCTCTTCCAACTCTGATTCTATGATCTTCGTTGTACTGGAAAGATCTCAACAATAATTTGTTTGGAAACATGTACAAAAACAGTTGGATAATCTAAAGTATAAAAATTCTCCTTTATTGTGTTTAGGCTGGTCACCATATGAACCAAACCACATTAGTTGTTGTGGGACTAGTACCCACTGCATTTTTCAGTGAATAGTCTTTCAGAGAGTAGGTGTAAGCAAAAGATAGAGTCCTTCCCTGAGCAATTCATACATCTGAATCTAGAATAGGAGGGAGGAAGAAGGAAGAAAAACAAGATAGGGAAAGGAGGGAGAGGTAAAACTGACAAGCTGATAGTTTCTCTACCCCTCCCCATTTTTTTCTTTTCCTAATCATGCATATCAGTCCCAAGGAAGACTATTCCCAAATAAACTAAGGTGATATGTCAGTGCAATTTTTCTATAATATTTTAAAGTATGGAGCATTTCCAACTGCTTTGTCTCTGGCTATTCTTAGTCCCATTTGTGAAAGAGTTTGTGATTTTTAATCTTTCCCTTTGAGTTAGTCATTCTTGGCACACTGTTGTTGTGTGCCTTGAAGTCGTTTCTGACATATGGCAACCATAGCAACCCCATCATGGGGTTTTCTTTGCAAGACTTGTTCAAAGGGGATTTGCCTTTGTCTTCCTCTGAGGCTGAGAGAGTGTGACTTGCCCAGTGGGTTTCCATGGCACAACTGGGATGCAAACCCTAGTCTCTAGAGTTCTAGTAGAACACTCAGCCACTGCACCATGCTGGTAAAGAGAAGAATGTAAAAAATAAGAATGACAAATAATATTTGTGCCATGGGTAGAATGGTTCAACTCAGGATAAACACCACCCTTTTTCCTTTGCACAAGTGTGTGTGGTCTATTGGAACTTTCCAATTGCAGCATTGACTACTTGATATGAATACCTAACACATGACTTTCTCCTTCTGCACTTTGAATGATTTTCTCATTTGGATTGGAATGAGAATCAGACTGTCACAGGCTAAGCTGGCTATATTTGGGAAGCAAATGTATTATTGGCTTTGTAGATTTTATGGCAGGTTTGTTGACAATCAGCAGTTCTAGTCAAATGAAAGTTCATGGTTCTTGGTAATAAATTTTCCTGTATAAAACTCAGCATGCTCTCCCCCCCCCCATCCCCATGTGACTCAGCAGGGCTCTGCTTCCTGTAATTTTTTTTACACTGACCGTTGTTTGAAAAGTACATGGACTGAAATATTACTTTATTGCTTGCATTAGTAGCTCTCTGGTGATCCCTGCCTACTTTACCTGGAATTTTTGATGCCACGGAGATTCATCACTGTGGTGGCACCCCTTCCCCTGTCCGCCCTTCACAGCATGTATAGATCTAAGCTGCATGATTGCCATTCAGTTTGATCCCAATTTCCTATTTAACTGATGAGCAAAAGAGCCTTATAGCTAGTGTGACTGTAAACTGCTATAGGTAGTATGGATTCTCTTATTACAGCCTTATTCTCTGTTGGTTAGTGAGTGAATTGTTAGACTTTGTGAGAGCTCTGTACCCAACAAGAGCTCCATGGCCTGTTGGCAGGGGTTGCACATCATAACAAAGGAAGTCTAAGGTCTAATTCGTACAGCTTATTTCTTTCTTGGCAGTGTATATGCCAGTATGCAGCCTTATGAGGAAGGTTGGAGGCACAATGAGCCACTAGCCATCTCTGTGATCACAGTCCCCCTCCCTTTCCCCTCAGCCATGGCAATCATAGAATGTTTCACACTAATCCTTCTTCTGACAGTGTGTTTCTATGCATTTGATTCTAGGGAGGAGTTCTCCAAGGTGAACAGGAGCAAAGACTATCTTTCTTGTAATGCAAATAGATCAAGACAGTGTAAGAACTGACTCAGTGACTGTGACAATGTCCTGAAATGTAAGTTGATAGCATTCTGGGTTGGTTTCAGTATGTACAATGGAGTGAGCTGAGAGAGCCAGACAGTTGTGGAATGAATAAGGTGACCAAGTTCAATGGCATTCAGATCTCCTGTACCTTTTAATAGTTCATAGAAGAGGGAAGCAGGGCAGCTTTGCTATTCTGGGTTGAATATAAGAAAGCTGTACTCTCTGTATTCCCATCTTCAGAGTGATGAAAAGTATGGAAACCTTGCTGCTCTCACAGTCTAGAAATCAGAAAATTTAAAAATGTAACTTGGGAGCACCATGAAGAAATCACACTGCTTTACCATAGGTCTTTGGTCTGTGTTGCCCTAAATTCTGTGTCATTTTGTAATAAACATTTGAATAGAGACTTGGGAGTACTTCAGAAATGCTAGATCTCAGTTATAGAAAGAGTATTAGGCATGCATTTTACTTTTCTACTAAACCTCTCTCTAGTCTACACAAAAACACAAACAGGGTTAATACAATAAACAGGCCTCTCTGTGCTAGAATAAGCTGCCTGCTGATTGAAGCTCACAGGGTGCCCTACAAACAGAGCTAATCAATATGTTTGAGATGGAGCTAATCCAATGAAGAATGGTAAGTGACCTTTCTTGCTATTTTTAGCCTGAAAGGTGAATGAGTCTTTTCCCAAGATAAAATATCTTTGAAGGAATAGTAATATTAAAATCCATCCTTCTAATGGATAATTTGCAAAATATCCCCCTAAAACAGGATATATGTGTTATATATATATATATATATATATATATATATGTGTGTGTGTGTGTATATATATATATATATATATATATGCCTTAAGAAACTGGTTTTTAATAGGCAGTGAACCTATTGCATGTAGCATTCGTCTCTCCCTATCTCTTTCCTCCAGTATGGCGAGAAGATCTTCCAGACAGCAATTACCTCCATGCTAAAGGCCATATGCTAAGGAGTCTTGAATGCCTGCTTCATCCACTAACATCACTGGCAGCTTATTATCTCTCAGTATTTGATCTGAAATTCCTCCAGGGTATACTGCAGCAAGGCCAACTAGTTTTCTGCTAACTTATAATAATGAGAATATATGAGATCATGTTGAACAGCAGTAGGGTAAAATATAGAGAATAGCAGTAGGGTAAAATATATTCCCTCCTCCCCCCCAAGGATTTGATTATCTCCTGCTTTATCGTTCAATTTTGGTAAATGTCAAGACAATTGTGACACAGCATTGCACTTTAATCCCACACACTACTGAAGATTGTACGCATACACTTGATTAATTGTTTGAGTTGCTTGGCTGTAACTTGATTATGTGCATCCACCTGGATAAGGATCAAGTCATTGTTGCAGTGGAAAGGGGAGGAGACAAGAGATGCTTGAAAGTGCATCTTCTGCAAGATAATCTTGCCAGAAAGCAGAACTCCAAAGGCTGGTGTGGGGCAACCTGCTGAGTAGCATACTTTATTGCTGCTCTGAGCTCAAGCAACCTACATGCCCCACCATCTGCTGTCCTAAGGCTTGCTGCTGTGCTGGCAACATATGTGCCAGCAGGAGGAGGTGGAGAAGGAAGAGGGAGGGGGGCAAAATATGGCATTTCTTGTGGAGACCCCATTCCCTTGGGAGACACGGTGTATGAGCCAGTGTATTAGCTAGACATGTCTCCTAGCACTCTCCTGGGTGTGATGGAAAGAAAACCTTTCTGGCAGCAGCAGTGCACAGCAATACTTTGCAGGCAGAGATGTGTAGTTGCATAAATGTGTATGGTGGGGGAAGGGGTGTCTCATGACCATACTCTTCTGAATAGAAACATTCTGTAATACGCAAGTAGCAGTACAAATTGAATTATCTCTGCCAATAGTTCCTGAAATACTTGACACTTAAGGGGTACAAGGATTCTTTATGCTTTACCTGTTCTTCTGGCTAGTTTGAACAAAATTCAGAGATTACACCGTTTGCATCCAATCTCCACCTTATGTGAGTTCAGAACAGAAGTTACGTATGATGGGTATTTTACCCAACAAAGAAGGATGGGGCCAGATGGATAGTTTTCTTTATCATCAGATGATCTGTGCTATTTCTTTTTCTTTTCTATTTGCCATATCACATCCTTATGAACCTAGATCATTTTAGAGACTATTTTGCACACATTTGTCTCTGTGTCCCTACTCTATCTGTTCGTTTAAAACTATTTGCTGTACTACATGTTATGTGGTTATGTGAAGCTCTTTCTCCTATAAAGTACAATTGTCCCTTCATAATCACTGGGGTTAGGGGGCAGAGCACCACCGCAGAAATGAAAAAAAAAATGTAAATAAGTTAAGCCCGCTCCCAACATGCAAACTACATTACAGTATTGTATACTCCTCTCCCACCAACAGGACTGCCAGTATCTGCCACAAAGGTAGCAACACCTGCCCCCGGCAATCAAACCATTCCCCTCACACACACTCGCCTCCCCACCAGCTCTCCCTCCCTCTGCCCTGCCAACAACACAACTCCAGCTTGCTTCCTTACCTTGTACAAAAACAGCGCTGCCCATTTAAAACAGTAAGGTTTGAAGTAATGGCAGTGATGTTTTGGTGCAAGGTAAGAAAGCAAGTTGGAGTGTTTTGTTGCCAGAACAGGAGGAGAGGGGAGGAGGGGAGGAGAGTTTGAGCTAGTTGAGCAGCAGCTACAAACTGCAAATATGCAAAACGGTGAATGTGAAATACGCAAATATGAAGGGACAACTGTCGTTCATTCCCCAAGTTACTTATTCCTCACTCTAGACTTGATTTATGCACCAGGGACTTGCAGCTTTGAGACAAACACGTTACTCTCTACAATTGTTGTCGTGTGCCTTCAAGTTGTTTCTGACTTATAGTGACCCTAAGGTGAACCTATCATGAGGGTTTTTTGGCAAGATTTGTTCAGAGGGAGTTTGCCTTCCTCTGAGGCTGAGAGAGTGTTGTGGCTTGCCCAAAGTCACCCAGTGGATTTCTACAGCTGAGCAGGGATTTCAACCCAGGTCTCCAGAGTTGTAATCCAATGCTCAAATTACTACACCACGCTGGCTCTCTCTCCTTACAATAGCCAAGGTCATTCTGTGTTCTGCAAACTTTACATGGCTTATTGTTTGTCCTACTTGCCATGTACAGATACCTTTACTCTCCAGTTTACCTACTCTCACATGGACATCCAAGTGACTTGTGCCTGTTATCTTTCTGCTTGCCCTGTATGATCCAGCTTCTCTTTAGTGGATATTAACCCATTTCTGAAGGCCTGTAGCAGCCAATAGAAGACATTCATGCTGTATATGCATTTTAAAAGGCCGGGTTATTGCTGTATGTTTCAGAATACTGCATACTGAATTGGTGAGTCCATGTAGAAAACAAGGATGGATCCTGCTATTAGCTTTCTCTCTCTCAGTCTGGAAGGTCCATATCTTTGCTTTTGAGTGCAGCCTGAGAAAATCTGCTAAGATGTTTCCTTCTAGTGGTGACAGAGATGCATGATCAGTTCTCCCATATGATCCTGCACATCCCTAAAACTGCAGCAATATTAAGTCCCTGATTAAGTTACCTATGAATTATAGCCAACTTGTAAGAGAATGAGCTTGTCCAAAGTGAAATAAATAATGACCCCAAAGTCATGGAGATGGTTCTGGTGTTCAATTAGATACTTTATTATCTTTTGGGAAACAGATGGAAAGGACACGTGAATGATAGCTGTGAGATGTATTTAAGGAAACCTCTGGCTTTTCTTCGCAAATGAAGATTCAGGAAGGACTCATCCCACGCTTTCTGCAAGCGTGCTGATAACTAAAAAGACCAATCTGAGATAAACAAGTCCGGTTGCAGAAAGCACAGCAGAAGGTCTCCTTGGGTGATGTTTCTGGGTTGTGATTCTTTCTGCATTGTCGTTTCTCTTCAAGACTCGTTCAGCATGAGTTCTCAAATAAGGCTGCAGCATTGTGGATAGTGCGTCCCCATGCCTCCCGATGTGAGGCCAGGGTGGACCATTGTTGGTGATCAATTTGGCTGAGCCTGAGATGTTGTTTCACGGAGTCCTTGTATCGCTTTTTTGGACCTCCCCTCTTACGCTGACCCATGGTGAGTTCACCATAGAGTAGTATTTTTGGGAGGTGATGGTCCTCCATCCTAGAAACGTGCCCTGCCCAGCGCAGCTGTGTTCTCAATATCATGGCCTCAATGCTGGTTATCCTTCTTGCTCAAGGACATCAGCATTTGTCACATAGTCAGTCCAGTGTATATTTAGGATTGTGCGTATACAGCGCTGATGAAAGCGTTCGAGGAGTCATAGGTGGTGGCAATAGGTGAACCATGTTTCAGATCCATAAAGGAGAATAGACAGTACAATGGCTCTATACACACTGATTTTTGTGCTTCGCCTCAGGTGTTTATTACTCCAGACTCTTTTGTGAAGTCTTCCAAATGCGCTATATGCCTTTGCGAATCTGTGATTGAGCTCTTTGTCAGTCTTGGCATCTGAGGAGATGATACTTCCTAGGTAGGTGAACTGCTGAATGGACTTGAGCACCGATTTGCCGACGGCAATGTGGGGATGGTGGTGTTCGTCCTGTGGTGCAGGCTGGTAAAGAACTTTCCATTTTCGTCAGGTTGACTTCCAGTCCAAACAGCTCTGCAGCTGTTGCAAAGCAGGATGTTAGGCGCTGCAGAGCTGCTTCTGTGTGGGCAACAAGGGCAGCATCATCGGCAAAGAGCAGCTCACGGACTAGATAGTTTAGAGTCTTAGTGTGAGCCCTCAGACGACTTAAGTTAAACAAGCTACCATCAGTACGGTATCGTATATAGATGCCGTCGTCCTCTTCAAGCTCTGCCGTAGCCCTTTGGAGCAAAGAAGATTGTAAATAAAGTTGGAGCAAAAACACAACCTTGCTTCACTCCATTAGTTATTATATAGGACTCTGAAAGAGCATCACCATATTGGACTTGACTGTCCTGGCCCTCATGTAGCAAGATAATCATTTTAAGGAATTTGGGGGGACATCCTAGTCTTTCCAGGATTTGCCATTTAAGGAAACACACGCATACAAAAGGGTGTGTTGAAGAAAACTTTAAGACTTTTCTTTGAGTGATGAACAACTTGTTTTCTTCATACATCTTTAAGTATTGTTCATTTTTAATCGCAGAACACCAACAAAAACTGTATGTCGTCATAATCATTGGCAGCCAGCTTTTCCTAACAAAGCTTCCAGTGCTTATAAATACATGCATTTTGGTTAGTTATTATTATTATGTGCCAGTCCCAGATATGAATGTAACCAGTAGCAGTTGGTGGTTGCCATCTCAGTGGGGCAGGTAATCTGCTCTGGAGTCTGCTGTATTCATTGCTGTCCTTGAGCAAGCAGGGACCAACATTGAGGCCATGATATTGAGAACAAAGCTGTGCTGGGCAGGACATGTTTCTAGGATGGAGGACCATCGCCTCCCAAAAATAGTACTCTACGGTGAACTTGCCACGGGTCAGCGTAAGAGGGGCACTCCAAAAAAGCGATACAAGGACTCCCTGAGACAACATCTCAGGCTCGGCCAAATTGATTACCAACAATGATCTGCCCTGGCCTCACATCGGGAGGCATGGAGACGCACTATCCACAATGCTGCAGCCTTATTTGAGAGCTCACAGCGAACAAGTCTTGAAGAAAAACGACAACGCAGAAATCACAACCCGGAAACAGCACCCAAGGAGACATTCTGCTGGGCTTTCTGCAACTGGACTTGGTTATCTCGGATTGGCCTTTTTAGTCATCAGCGCGCTTGCAGAAGGCGCAGGATGAGTCCTTCCTGAACCTTCGTTTGCGAAGAACAGCCAGAGAGAGAGAGCTGTATTCATTGCTTCAGAAGTGCTGTCCCAGGTCCTGAACCTGTTTTGAGTTTAGGTTTCAGCACCTCTGGTTGCTACTCTAAATTTCTGACTGAAACCCAGAGTAGATTGCCTTCATGGAAGCCACCACTGATTGTAACTTCCAAACAAATTGTACAGTTTTGCACAAACTGAAACAACAGAAGGAAGATATTATAACCTGGTTTGTCATACCTTGGAGGAAAAGCATGATATGATACTTATTAATAGCATATTTCTCATTAGGATTCTGACTAATTTAAATGGAAAGGCACAATGCAGTCATATTTTTAAAATGTTATATAGTTTCTTTTTTTATTTTTGATTTGCACCTAGAAAGTTCTCATCCAATCCCCCACCAACCAGTTAAAGAAATTTCATTATTTTCTTCTTCTTCCCCCATCCCCCCCAGCCTAGGGACATCATCACCATGGTTACCAGGATACATGTTTGGAGGAGGATGTGCAGTAGCAATTTAGCTATTGAAACATCTTGTCATTTTGTCTTTAAGGAGAAATTCATCAATTACTATCCCAAGTTTAAATGAATGGTTGCCTAAGCATTGTTTATACTGAATTGCAATATCCTCTTATCAAGAACTGTAAAAACTGAAATGAGTTTGGATCATTACTTGTCATTGATTAACATGCCTATTCAGTGGGAGCGTGATGGGGAAATTATAAAGTTAACATTATGGATAGTGTCATGGGCAAGAGCATGGGGAGCCAAAATGGGAGCCATAACCAGCAATGTTGCATGACAGATCTTAGCATCTTCTTTTGTAAAATGAATATTGATGGCATAGGCAGTCTTTCACATTTTCTTTGTAAAGCATAATATTTCCTTTTGTTCTTCTTTTTTTAAAAAATTCTCCCTTCCTTCCTTTTCTCTTTAACTTATTTTTGGACATAGACAGATGCCTAATAATTTGTCCTTTAAGTTATACTGTATTTGTTCCAGAGCACTGGGAAATGAAAGGACAGAAGAAAGTGACCCTAGAGTCAAAGGTGACAGGTGCTGTCTGTTATGATTACAACCTCACTAGCACTATTCACAGTGCTGGTTATGACCTATGAAGCCCCATGTGACCAGTACAGCCCAGCTGAGGGGCCATAGCCTCCCATTATGAATCTACCCAGACTTTGAGATTTATGGGAGAAGCCCTTCTTTCTATCTTGCCAGCTACTGAGGTCTGTCCAGTGGGGATGTGAGAAAGGGCTTTCTTGGTGGCAGTCACAGTTATGCAACTCTCTTTAAAGGTAGGCAAGAGTGCCTGCTGCTTGAACAACAAGGAGACCCACAAAACCTTTTTTCAGGCAGGCCTTTGCTTGTGGAGAGGGCTTTGGTCTGGGTGGGTCCTGTATTTCTTTTATTGGTTTCTGTTTAAATTGTGTTTTGAATTTTGCAACTGCTTTTATTAATTTATTTTTGGTTCATTTTGATGACTGTTTTAATGGTAATGAGTATGGCAAGACAGAAAGCCACAGTCAGAGTTCTGTTGACATCAGCTTCAGAGTCCCTGAATGAGAAGGAGGGATCAGAGGGAGGACTCTGAAGTGCTAAGATGAGAGCAGGTATGTTTGTGGAAGGGTGATGGTAAAATACCTTACCAAATGACATCCCCGGTCTGATTGAGCAGACCTGCTGCACTGGCACATTGCCACTGTTCATTTGTATACTTGTATGTTTGTATTTTCAGTACATGTCCTTGGATGAATCTGAGGGTGGGTGAGGGGAGGAGTAAGAGACCTCTATTAATACATTTTTGAACAGATGTAGATATAGCATTGCAGGTTAGAAATGCCAAGTAAAAGGCAGGATAGAAACAGGATCCCAGGCTTCAGTCCACATTTCAATATCCAGGTTGCGCTGTCAGTCCATTGTCAGCTGCTGCCCTGTCAGTAGTGCTGTTAGTTCTACTGAATGTAAGGTCGGTCCACAGTAAAACATCAGTCATTTTGGTTGTGGATGAAGGGACCAACCTGGTATGCATTACAGAGACTTGGATGCAGTGGTGGCACTGGGTGGTGGTGGTGGGGGTACAGAGAAGCTGAACTACATCAACAGACACCCGGGGGGGGGGTGACACCAGCCATAGTGATGCCACAACTTGGGTGGAGGAGCTTCGTGGAATGGCCAATTTTGTCTACATGGGTACTTGGTATAGCAACAACTTGGAGTTAAGGGGGTGGGCGAGGAGTTGCTCTCATCCATAAGGATTCCTTATGAGAAAACCTGACTACCCTAGCAACAGTTTCAAGAGTTTGTACGTTATGCTGGGCCCAAAAGACAGAACAGGTGTGCTGCTAGTATAATGCCTACGCTGCAGCCCAGCAGTCTCTCATCTAAACTGATTGAGATGGCCTCTGCAGTTGTGCTGGAGAAATTTGGAGGATTTCAGCATCCATCCTGAGGTTGTCTTGGTGGGCCAGCTCAGGATTTCATGGCTACTATCAAAACCATGAGACGGTCTCAGTATATGATCTGCCTTGGGCGTGGGTTTTGCTTTTGAGCAAATGGAGAATGATATGGTTGAGAGAAGGTGTTCATTATTATCACTGTTTCCAGACTGTTTCCTTCTGAAGTTTGGTTTGGCAGTAGTGGACCCTCCCTGCAGGGATAGGGGCCCATGAAGATAGTCTACCCCAGAGGTTTCTGGAATCTGAAGGATTAGGATTTGATTGGATGGGTATGGGGGGTGATAAATGTCTCACTGTGTTATTGGGAGGTACCTACGGTACTGCCTTGAATGAGGCTCTTGTTTGCCCTCAGAGAGGAACCTCCTGGAACTCAAGGAATGTGAAAACTACCTCCCTATTGCTAATATTCCCTTTATGGGCTAGGTGCTTTATAATTTGGTGACCAACAATTCTAGACATTCTTGGAGGAAACAGATTATCTGGATCTATTTCCATCTTGTTTCAGGTCAGGGTTTAGTGCCAAAACAAGTTTGCTTGCCCTGACTATAACTTGCTCTGGGTGAAAGACAGGGGAAGCGCTATCTGGTTCATCTTCATGGCTCTCTGTGGCTTTTGATACCAGTGATTATGATATGTTAGTGGACTGGCTCTGTCAGATGAGAGTGGAAGGTACTGTGTTAAGGTGGTTCAGCTTCTGTCTGTGGGACCAGTCCCATGCCCATTGAGATGAGGGGTGTCCCTGCATTCCATCTTGTATGCAATGCTGTTCAACACCTATACAAAGCCACTAAGTAAGGTCATTAGTTGTTTCAAGTATTATGCCATCAGGATCTGATGACATTCATTCTACTACTTCTTGGAGTCAAGTTGGGTTGTACAGGTGCTAGACCAGTTCCTGGATACTGGGCTGGGTGAGGGTGAGTAAACTGAAGATGAATTCCCATAAAATTGAGGCTCTGTGGATTACTGGTTCCTGAGTTTGAGAGTTGAATAAACAACCTGCATTGGATGGGTTGCACTCCCCCTGAGTGAGCAGGTCAGTAGCATGGGAATACTCCCAGATCTGTCTTTATCACTGGAGGCTAAGGTGGACTCTATGGATCAGAGTGACTGGAGCCAGTTTCAGCTAGTCCACCAGAGTTGGCCTTTTCTGGGTAGGGAAAAGTCAACCACAGTGGGTGACCATACTCAGCTATTAGCTCAGACTATCTCTCTTCCCCACTGGCCTTGCTCCACTAACTTTGAGTAATGATTTCCAGTCCAGGTGGAAACAAATAATGATGGCTAAAATTTCATCACTGGGGTTTTCTCCAGATCTTCTGCTTGCCATGGGATATGATAGGGCTAAAGTAAATATCAAACAATGGGTGGTAGACATAGAGCGACAACAGGATCTAGCCAGTGCTCCAACCTTTATTGTCAGTGACTCCAACAGATATCTGGCTTCACCTATGGCCTACTTAGCAAAACTTGGAAGACCTAAACACCAGTTGGCTTTTACTTTGGCATGATGTCATGCCCTCCCCTCAGCTGTCCTTGGAGGCCAATACAAGAAGTTCCCCTTCTCAGATAGACTATGCCCCTGTAACTCTGGCCAAATAGAAACAACAGAGCATGTATTACCCTAGTGCTCATACTACAAGGATATCCATCTCAGCCTCATTTCACCCCATTGCATAAATACCAAGGACACACCGGACAATTCTACACCTCTCTGTTGCTTTCATACATCAACCCTGAAACAACATTTAATGTTGCCAGATTCTGTGCAGCTGTGGTTAAAATTCATCAGGCATTGACCTCCACAGTAGAATAGTACCAATCTTGTCTTGTTATACTGGAGCTATGCAATCTGAAGGATCATTTTAACTACTGCGTTTAACCTGTGTTTTTACCTTCCTTTTATTTTGTATCCCCCTTTTACCTGTGCTGGTCTGTGACTGTAATAAAGATTCTATTCTATTCTACTCAACCACAATGCAGTGCATTCTGTGTGGAACTGCTCTTGAAGACCACTCAGAAGCTGCAGCTAGTGCAGAAAATGTAGCAGCTAGATTGCTGAATTTCCATCATATAGAAACCATATAAAACTTAAAGGAATTGCCTTCCAGAATGCATTTGGTCTGATTTCAAGGCATTGGGAATAACATTTAGAGCCCTAAATAGCTTGGGACATAAGGAACGTAAGGAACTCCCTATATTTTCTTCGTGGTCTCTGTGAATACACACAGTGGGTTACTCCTGCACCTGCGCAGAGTGCTTGGAACTATCTAGAATCGCTAGGCTGAATTGATTTTGCAACATAATAATAATAATAATAATAATAATAATAATAATATTTATTTATATCCCGCCCCTCTGCAAGCAATCGGGGCGGCTTACAATGATAAAATGGTAGACAGTATAAAACAACCCAAAATCCCTCCCTCCCCTTAAAACATTATTAAATTAATACAAGTTAAAATCAATACAAGTTAAAATCAATATGTAATACAATATGTTAAATACCCTTTTAAGCAGGCAGCATCTGTTAGGAGATCCAAAAGCAACCTCCAGAGGGGGTTCCTGAGGCCGGGGTTAGCTATTCCGGAAAAGCCTGCCCGAAGAGAACCGTCTTGACAGCCTTTTTAAAGCTGTCTAATGATGTCAATAGGCGGATCTCGTCGGGCAGGCCGTTCCACAATTTGGGGGCGACAGCCGAGAAAGCCCTCTGGGAGGTAGTCGCCAGCCTAGGTCTTTGTGGCTGCAACAAATTCCTCCCAGAGGACCGGAGAGCGCGGGGAGGATTATAAGGGAGAAGATTTTGGCAGTAACTCCGCCCACCCTATCGGTTCCTATATAGGCGCTCCCATCTAAATCCCCTCAGTTCCTTTCATCCACCATGTGAGCAGCTAGTAAGGAACTGTCTTCGCTAGTGCTACTTTTTTTCCTCAGTGTTTTTCTCGTGTTTGACTCGGACTGTTTCTCTGGCTTTTGGATTTGGATTTTGGATTTGGCTTGACGTGTCTCTCCCTCTGACCGTCTTTCTGACAACGACTTTGGCTTTTCGATTTGGCTTACCGCTCTGGACTTTGCGTGGACCGGACTGTGTTCAGCTATTCTGACCGACACCTCTCGTCGGACACCGGTCTGATTACGATGGCGTCTAAGTTGGCGGGCTTCAAACGGTGCTCCGTTTGCTAAGCAAAGTTACCGGCCTCTGACGGCCACTCTAAGTGCCTTATCTGCCTTGGAGAGGCTCACAACGTGGACACCTGTGTCCACTGCCGTAACTTCACGCCACAGGCCCGTAAGCAACGCCTGTCTAGGCTGAAATCTTTCCTTTATGAGAAAACTTTGGGCCCGGCCACTGCACCGTTACCACCGGCAGCCTCGCCCCCAAAAAGGCCAGGTCACCATCCCCTGGGCCCTCGGCGAGAAAGCCGAGCCCACGATGGGGCTGATCCCCTGAGGCTGGCCCATTGAAAAAACGCCATTGGGCCTCTAGCCCTAAGTATAGGGAGGCGGTGGCTTCTGACCCTGAGGCGGTCCGACGGTCCCATAAGCGTTCCACGGCATCGAGCTCCAGGAAAGAGGCCGACAAATCCTCGAGCTCGAGTCGGGACCAACCTTCAATACCGACAACGGGACGGGACTAATCTGGCCTCATCTTCAAGGAGAAATCCAAGAAGAAAAAGGCCAAACATACCTCCCCTAGACCGAAAACCGTCACTTCGGCAACCGTGTCCTCCTCGGTCCCGACAGAACTGCCTCGCTCATCGGTAGCAACCTCTTCGGCCTCGGCGGCTGAGCGCTCTCCTCCTCGCTCCATCCTGCAACTGGCAGAGGGGTCCTCTGTTCCCCTTGAGGCCCATGGACAATGCCAACCTCTGGCCCAGTCCAACTGGAGGAAGGAGAGATTTCCGAAGAGGAACAAATCCAACCCCAAGCCCGGCCTGACTTCCCGGCCTTGATTGTGCCCCACGAGGAACTCCTCTGTACAGACACAGTGGTGATTGATGTGGAGTCCTCTTCCCAGGTGGTGGAAGTACAGGCCGTACTCCCATGCCTTCCCCAGCCCATCACGAGGTGGAGGTGGAACATGAATATGGCACCCACCAGGAGTATGGCGCCTTTGATGCAGCGCGGGCCGCACTTGGGTCTGACTATCGTTCCCCTTCAACAGCGTTCCAGGGCCTTAGCGCGTACCATCGACTCTCTGCTGGTACCAGGCACCTGCTCAAAGTGGGTGCCTTCCGCTCCCCTCCACGCCTTTCTCTTCACACGCCGGATCGATCCAGTGCCGATTGGAGCTTACCTCGCAGACCTCTCCTAGTGGATGCCAGCAGCCAAGCAGACTCAGGCGCTTGGCCACGGGGCCCCACTTGGGTCTTCACTGTGAGTCAAGTCTCCCCATCTCGACAGGAGCACAGACCATTGCCTCTGCTCCCTTCACCAGTTACTACTCGTGTGACACCGGTCTCTCACCCTCCGTGAGCGGTATCGCCGGTCAGCCGTAGCCCATCTCCATCTCCGGACTCATCTTCTGACTTGTCGAGTTCTTCTTCCCACTATGTCCCCAGACCTCCATCACCGCCTCGAGCTGCTCGACGAAGATTCCTCGTCACCTACAGATGACATACGGGCTTTCTCAGAGCAGATGGTGAGGATGGCCCAGGCCTTAGAACTAAAGCTGACAGATAAGGACTCTGATCCCTTGGATCCAATCCACCGTTGGCTCAAGTCTAAGGCACCACCCACAGCCGAGCTGCCAGTGCTACCATCCCTACTGAAGCTAACCCAGGGTAGTTGGGAGAATCCGTCTTCCATACTGCCCACCTCTAAAAGGATAGACCGTCTCTGTAGAGTATCAAGAGACGACATTGGATGGCTCCGCGAACACCCACAGCCCAACTCCATCATGGTGGAGGCTTCGCAACACTGTCGCCAGCGTCGATCTCAAGCGAGCCCAGCAGACTCCGAAGGCCATAAAATCGACATCATTGGAAAGAAAATTTATTCGGCAGCTAGTCTGAGCTTTCACATTGCTAATTATGCAGTGTGCATGGGGGCCTACCAACAGGTCCTCTGGGAACGATTGGGACCCTTGATCCAGGACCTGCCTGAGGAATGCCGACGCATGGCTGAGGCCATCCAGCATGAGGCGCAAGCTTTAGCAGGCCAACAGATGAACTCGGCCCAACATGCAGCAGATTGCGCTGCGAAGACCATCGCCAGTTCCGTAGCGCTCCGCAGGCACGCATGGCTCCGCTCCTCAGGACTGGCCCCTCAAGCTGCCTCTACCATTGAAGATATGGCCTTCGACCACTCGGGTCTTTTCAATTCCACAACGGATGAAAAGCTCGAATTTACCCAAAAAATGTGATCGACGGCCAGGAAGTACAGTATGCCCGCCTCCACTACTTATCGATCCAAGGGACGCCCCTCCTGGCATCAATATTACCCCTCTTCCACTCAGAGAAGCTATGGTCAGCAGGCTTCAAGGCGGCCTTGATACCAGCAACAGCCCCCTCCTACTCCTTCGGTGAGGAGTCAGTCCTCCACCTCTCGCTTCCGAGCATCCATGAAGCAGAGGTCCAAGGACCTGGGGAAGAGGAAGTTCTGAGCCCTGACTCTTATGACTCTCTTTGTCTTTTCTTTTAGACTCCACTCTTCAATTGTCGCCTGTCTCGGTTTCTAACCAACTGGTCGTCGATAACATCAGACCGTTGGGTGCTTTGCATCGTCCAGGAAGGTTATTGGATAGAGTTAGACAAACTCCCAACGACAGGCTACATCCAGACAACTCTGCCATCCCTCCCCCTCCTCGAGGAGATCCAAATGCTACTCCAAAAGGGTGCAGTCGAGATGGTCCCTCCGTCCCAATGTCATCTATGCTTCTTCTACCGGTACTTTTTGGTGAAGAAGCAAGGGGGAGGACTTCGACCAATCGTGGATCTCCGGGGAGTGAACTTTTTCATAACCCCAAAGAAATTCTTGATGGTGACCTTGGGGACAATCATGCCTCTCCTCCAGCAGGGCGACTGGTTCGCATCAATCAACCTCAAGGATGCCTACTTCCATATCGGGATCCATCCCGACCACAGACGGTTCCTAGCCTTCCATGTTGGAACCGAGTCTCTCCAGTTCAGGGTTCTTCCTTTCGGTCTCTCCATGGCACCGAGGGTATTTACCAAATGCATGGCACCAGTGGTGGCCTTCCTATGACAGCAGGGCATCGCAGTATTCCCTTACATCGACAACTGGTTGATAACGGCCCGGACCCAACAACAGCTGATCCTCAATGTCGAATTACTAGATTCACTTGGACTCATCGTGAACATCGAGAAGTCTCACCTCCAGCCCACTCGGTCCCTACAGTTTATCGGAGCCTGTCTGGACTCAACGTCAGTGATCGCCCGCCTGCCTATAGACCACTTCGCTTCTCTTTGCGCTTCCATCCATCTCTGCTGTCGATCCCGGAGGGTGTCTGCGTTATCGATACAGACCCTCCTCGGACATATGTCCGCCACATCATCCGTTACCCAGTTCGCTCGACTCAGAATGTGACCTCTCCAGTCTTGGTTTCTGGGAACCTTCGATCTCCTCCTAGACCCTCCCGGGACCCTCCTCACAATGCCTCGGGCAGTTCAACGCTCCCTAGAATGGTGGCTCGACCCGGGCATGGTACTGTCGGGCATGCCTTTCGAGCCTCCCCAACCACACATCGCCCTCACCACGGATGCCTCGATGTTGGGCTGGGGGGCCCACCTCGACGACTGCTCGGTGCAGGGGACGTGGTCCCTCGACGAGAGAAAGCTTCACGTCAACATGTTGGAGCTCCTAGCAGTCAAGAAAGCCCTGAGAGCATTCGAGGTCCTGGTAACAATTTGTGTGGTCCTGGTAGTGACAGACAATACCACGGTAATGTACTACCTCAACAAGCAAGAGGGTACTCGTTCTCTGCCTCTTCTATCCCTAACCATGGAAATTTGGGACTGGTGCATTGAGAGGAAGATCCTCCTTCAATCCATCCACCTCCCGGGGGAGGACACTCTCGCAGACGAACTGAGCCGTTCTTCTTCCTCCGTACATGAATGGAGTCTGCATCGCTCGATTACTCGGAACCTGTTCCAACGATGGGGAATGCCGGACATCAATCTGTTTGCCACAGCCTCCAACAAACAATGTCGCCTGTACTGTTCTTGAGACCGGAGTCGGAATTCGAAAGGCGACGCATTCCTGTTTCGGTGGACCGGCGCTCTCCTATATCTGTTTCCACCGTTTCCGCTCCTCACCTGAGTGATAGCAGAGTTGCGCAGGGATCAAACAAATGCGATCCTCATCACACCATGGTGGCCTCGTCAGGCGTGGTTTGCCCCTCTTTTACGTCTGGCCTACCATCACTATCTGCATCTTCCACACCATCCGGACCTTCTCACTCTCCAGGGAGGGAAGATCAGACACCTGGACCTAGAGACACTCCGACTGCCAGCGTGGAGGATCCTACTGTAGAGACGCCACCGGTACCAGATGGTCACCCGGATTCTTGACTGCCACCAGATATACAGGCTGTGATTGATGCGGCGTTTCGACCGTCGATGCGGCGATCCTACTCCTATAAGTGGAAACGTTTTGAATCCTACCTGTCTGAACTTGATGTTCCGATAGTTGCTGTCTCGACACCGAGAATTCTCCAGTTTCTGCTACACCTCTCCAATTCGGGACTCTCAGTTTCCTCCATTTGTACTTACCTGGCAGCAATATCTGTGGAGCTTCAGGCAAGGAGCAAGCTTTCACCCTTTAAGGACCCAACAGTAAAGAAGTTCCTTAGGGGGTACACCAACTTACACCCCCCGGTAATCAAACCCACCCCTGCCTGGAGCCTTGAACTGGTATTATCACAGTTCACGAATAAACCCTTCAAACCCATGGCCACCGCCGACTTAAGACTCCTGTCTTGTAAGACGGCATTCCTGGTGGCTATCACCTCAGCACGTTGGGCTGGAGAGCTCTGTGCTTTCCGATCCGATGCTTCCTTCCTGGTGGTTTCACAAGCACAAGGTAGTGCTCAAGCCTGACCTCTCCTTTCTTCCCAAAGTTGTAACTAGTTTCCACTTGAATCAATCCATCATATTTCCTGCCTTGATGCAGGACCCTGAGGACGACTTCAAACGAGCTTTGCACACCCTGGATGCCAGGAGAGCACTGGCCTTCAACGGACTGCCCAGCGCCAAAAATCTCCAAGACTTTTTGTCTCTTATTCTGACACCATGCTGGGGACTCCCATCTCTCCACAGAGACTGTCCAAGTGGGTTGTCTCTTTGATTTCGCTTTGCTATGAACATGCCCGGAAGCCTCTCCCTTCTTGGGTTCGAGGACACTCAACCAGGTCTGTTTCCACTTCAGCCGCTTCCTCTCTGGAATCCCGTTGGAAGACGTGTCTAAGGCTGCTACCTGGTCCACACCGATGACTTTTATTTCACACTATAGACTTGACACTCGGTCCCGTGCCGAGGCGGCCTTCGGGAGGGCAGTGCTCCTCTCCTCAATTCAATGACTGCTTTCTATTATGGTATGATTTTTCTCATGTGCAAGTGTAATTGGTTTATTCATGTGTTCTGCGGTAACTCCTTGAAGTATACCCAATTTCATGTTTTGGGTTTCATGTTTACTGAATGCATCCATTATTATTGAGGACTAATATCATTGGCTGGTCCTCGTCAAAACTCTTAGCATGACACCCCTCCTCCTGTAGGAGAAGCTTGCTAGTCTACCCACTGTGTGTATTCACAGAGACCACGAAGAAGATGGACAGGTTGCTTACCTGTAACCATAGATCTTCGAGTGGTCTTCTGTGAATTCATACAGACCCGCCCATCCTCCCCTCTGTGTCCTGCTATGGCTTATATGCTTAATGTTCCTGATGCTGCTCTTTGCGGCGTCCTTTAAGGAACTGAGGGGATTTAGGCAGGAGTGCCTATATAGGAACTGCTAGGGTGGGCAGAGTTACCGCCAAAATGTTGCAAAATCAATTCTGCCTAGCAATTCTAGATAGTTCCGAACACTCTGCGCAGGTGCAGGAGTAACCCACTGTGTGAATTCACAGAAGACCACTCGAAGATCTATGGTTACAGGTAAGCAACCTGTCCATAACCTTATTCAAAGACTGAGATCCACTGGGGGGTGGGGGGCTTCTGTTGTGTCCCACAAATTAGGGTCTACAAGTGTCTCAGTATTCAGATTTTTTTTTCAGAAAGAAAGCAGGGGAAAGGTTGGATTTGTTACACTTTACAAGATGGAGAAGTTGGCTTTGTGTACTTCCTCCCCTCTCATTATGTTTAGTCAACACATGGGTGGCTTGTGGACTGAGTGGTGTAGGGGTGTGCTCCCTTCCCAGTCCAGTCAGGAGCTACACATGGACCAAGCAGTATGTGAGAGTGCTCCTTTCCCCTCTAGTCATCAACTGCCTATGGTTAGGTGAACAAATGATCTGATTCATTGCGAGGCAAATTGTGATATCTGCAAGGTCATTCATATGTTATGTTGCCCTGCTTATCTACCTACCGTCCTTTACATGTGTGATATGTTGAATTGGTGACAAATGGCAGCTAGTGACTGGTTCTACTATTTTGAAGACAGAGTGTGTTTCAGTTTTTGTCTCTATGATGTCAGAAGTTAATGTCCTATAATTATGCTTTTCTGGTAAACACATTGCCTCTGCCTATATGGACATGTATTTGTGAATGGACTAGTTTTGTGAACAGGAAAAGTACACTCTGAAAAAGCTTTCCGATCATGGTGCACTTGGCTGTAGCTCAGGACAACCAATAATCAGGTTGCATTTCAGTGCTGACCATGTGGTAACACTGTGCTTGCATTCACACAGCTTTGAAGGGTTTTACAAGGACTACCGTACACAATAAAAATGATTTTTTAAAAAAATCAAAGCACATTCTTTCGTATCTTTACAAGCTTACATTCTCCCCTTGTTTTGAATATCAAAGGCACCACTGAGCATTTGACAAACCTACATTGTCTGGAGAGCAGTTTGAAAAATTCCAGTATTGACAACCGGTACTTGTTTCTGGAGCCTCTTATTAACTATAATTCTAACAACAGCTGAAAGGAAAATTAAGTCCTCTGCATATTGGCATCCCCTTAGCACAAAAGGTCAGCTAGATACCAATGAGCCAGAAAGCAGTATGTGATCAAACATATGTTTGCTCATTTTTGCCATTCATTTTTGTTGCAAAGGGGGTGGGCTGTTGTCAATCTTTGTTTTCCCTTGAGAGCACCACTTTCCACTCCTTATGAAGTCAGTAAATTATGCTCAGAAATGCTTGCTCTAACATTTATATCCACAAAAGAAAAAGATATACAAAGCTTCTGTCAGTTTTCACAGCTATTTATTTTTAGATTTCTTGAAAACAGTTGTGTGCAAAGAAGCGTGTCCACTATGGTTCTGGCTTCTCCTTCATTAATAGAAAGTAGTCAAATGTTTAACCTGCAGTTAGGTTATATTTGAACAGCCACCTGTTTCTGTGGAAGTGGATGTTCGGTCTTCCCCACCATGTCTTAAGTTTGTCAGGGAGGGAAGGGGAAACTAGTCACAGGTTGCCATTTCGCCCCTAGCTCTGCTCAAAATAATTATATGAAAAGCTAATGTTTCAGCTTGCTGTCCTATTCACCTAGGGCTTGTCTAGATGAAAAAGTATAATGTGCATTGCTGCGCATTAATGCAAATTTACAGCAGCGTTCATTTATCTCCACGGTCCTTTGGCAAAATCGCTGCATGCAAAGCTATCCATGTTTGAAGAGAACATGCATCCATGCCTACGAATCAACATGGTGGCCAAGAGTGAATTACTTGTGTTATTATTCTCCACCACTTGTCGCCGCTGCACAGTATTTTTTAAAAAACTGTATATCAAAGGTGCACAAGCTTGACCTTCCACTTAAAAAAGCTGTTTGGTTGTCTCAGTGCAGCAAAAAAGCACACAGTCAATAACGCAAAACTCCAAAATGGCATTTCTGACCACTTCATTGCTGGAAAGCCTGCCCCCTACGCACGTCCGACCAATCAGCTTTCCATTTCTGCCCTCACTGAGAATGTGCTGCAATGCGAATTGGATGTCCAAACAAGCAGTTATGCACATTTCCATGCATTATTCAAAAAACCTCAGGGAAAGTCGCTAAGGTTTTTCCTGCGCAGTAAATGGAGTTTTTGCCCCCCGTTCTTCCAAAAACTGCAACTCTTAGTCAGATCTCATTGGGACAAAAGGTATTCTCTGCAAATTCTATTAGGATTATTTTCACCATCTAGACAACCCCTAAATCTTTAGCTTAATTTGGCGTGCCAATGTACTTTATTATGGAATTGGAATTGTTGCTTGACAGGAACTGGTATGACTATTAACAGTGTAAAGAAGGGAAGCATTTGGGGCAGCTGTAGCATGAGGTGAGATGATGAAATGAGGAAACTACTTCATGGATGCTCTTAGTGCTAGTTTCAGCCATAGAGACCATATGAACTCCAAGTCTGTCTGGAGGTGAAGACTGGATAATAATGCCCACTTAGTCCTCAAGATGGAAGGTAGAGACTATAGTGACCCTTGACCTTCTGAAGCTATATGCATTCTGAAGTCATTACATCTACAGATACAGTGATTCAGATGCTGAGATTTCACCAGGGCTTTTAACCATGATGGTGACCTCTTGGACTTTGTACTACCTTCTTTTTTTAAAAAATATTTATTACAAATTGCCATTACATTAATTTCCCATGCAAGCAAAGAGATGCTCAAAATTCTATAGCAAAGATGTCTACCATTTATGGAGTGTGAAATGCCAGATGTTCAAGCTGAGTTCAGAAAAGGAAGAGGCACTAGGGATCACATTGCAACCATATGTCGGATAATGGGGCACACCAAAGAATTCCAAAAGAAAATCAGCCGTGCTTTATAGATTACAGCAAAGCCTTTGATTGTATAAAACATGAAAAGCGATGGATTGCTCTAAAACAGTGATTCCCAAACTCTAGTTCTCCATGTGTTTTGGACTTCAGTTCCCAGAAGCTTCAGCCATCTTGGCCAATGATCAGAGATTCTGGGAGCTGAAGTCCAAAACACCTGGAACACCAAAGTTTGGAAAACACTGCTTTAAAAGAAATGCGTGTACCACAACATTTGATTATCCCGATGTGTAACCTGTACTCAGGACAAGAGGCTATAGTTAAAACATAATACAGAGAAATGAATAAATAGTTCCCAGTTGGAAAGGGGCTCAGGCAAGGGTGCATTCTATCACTCTATCTGTTCAACTTGTATGCCAAAAATATCACACACAGCACAGGATTAGATTTAGAGGAAGGAGGTGTGAAAATTGGAGGAAAGAACACCAAGAATTTAAGACATTCAGATGGTACCATATAACTAGCAGAAAATAGCAAAGACTTGGAACAATTACAGGAGAAAGTTAAGGAAGAGAGTGCTAAAACAGGTTTACTGCTGGACACTAAGAAAACAAAAATAATGACCACGGATGATTTACATGCATTTAATGTAGACAATGAAGAAATGTAAATAGTCAAAAGATTTTCTGTATCTTGGCTCAGTCATTGATTAGAATGGAGATTGCAGTCAAGAAATCAGAAGACTAGGGAGATTTTCAGACCTGCAAAATGCCGGTTTGCTGCGCGAGCAGCCTCCCGAAACTGCTGCGCGGCAAGGGTCTACTTCGGACGACACTGTGCCTCTCGCGAAACCGTCCGTGTCACTTCCGTGAAGCTTGGGACGGCTCAGCGCCATATTTCAATCACGGGCCGTGATTGAAATATGGCGCTGAGCCGTCCCAAGCTTCACGGAAGTGACACGGACGGTTTCGCGAGAGGCACAGCGTCGTCCGAAGTAGACCCTTGCCGCGCAGCAGTTTCGGGAGGCTGCTCGCGCGGCAAACCGGCATTTTGCAGGTCTGAAAATCTCCTAGGACTTGGAAGGGCAGCTATGAAAGAACTAGACAAGATCCTGAAGTGCAAAGTCATATCACTGAACACTAAAGTTAGGATTGTCCATGCCATTGTATTTTCCATTACTCTGTATGGTTGTGACAGTAAAGAAATCTGACAGGAAGAAAACCAACTCATTTGGAATGTGCTGGAGAAGAGTTTTGCAGATACTGTGGCCAGCTAAAAAGACCAATAAATGGGTCCTAGAGCAAATCAGCTTGAACTCTCCCTAGAAGCCAAGAGGACTAAACTGAGGCCGTCCTATTTTGGCCACATCACGAGAAGACATGATTCACTAGAAGAGACAATAGTGCTTGGTAATGTAGAAGACAGTAGAAAAAGAGGAAGACCACATTCAAGATGATGATAATGATAATGATAATGATAATGATAATGATAATAATAATAATGGATAGACTCTTTCAAGGAAGATATGGCCCTGAGTGTGTAAGACCTGAGCAGGGCTGTTGAGGATAGGGTGTCTTGGAGATGTCTCATTCATGGGGTCACCATGAATCAAAGTCGACTTGAGGGCAGTTAACAGCAACAGATTATAATAATACAATAAAAGAAAAATGATTGCACTCTGAAAGTGTGATGTGTCACAGTAGATGAGGGAGTTCAAATATTGATGCCCCCGTCATGTGTACTTGCTGCTGTGATCATTTGTGTGTCCAAGGGAGGGGCCAGACCTGGTAAATGACCACAGACATGAGAATTACATTTTGGAAAAAAGTAGGCCACAACTTTATTGATGACAGCTGCAGTTGGTTGGCACAAACAGATGGATCCGGATCCAGTCATCAACCAACCTGCCCGTTGGCTGATGAGCCTGTTACCAGCCTGCTGTTTGCATCCTGGAGGCCAGGAGGGGGAGGCCCAATGCCTACAGGCCTACCCCCTCCCCACCAGGTCCATAAGGGGTTCCTGTTCTTTAAAAAATGTCACTAATGACTTTTTTCTAATCAAGCATGACAGTTTATCCATTTCTGTTAAATGAGTCAGTTTCACCAACCATTCTTCTGTAGTCAGTAAATCTGAATTCTTCCATCTTTGTGCATATAACAATCTTGCTGCTGTGATTGTTTGTGTGTCCAAGGGAGAGGCCAGACCTAGTAAATGACCACAGACACCAGAATTGCATTTTGGAAAAAAGTAGGCCATAATTTTATTGATGTCAGATGCAATTTGTTGGCACAAACACATGGGTCCAGATCCAGTCATCGACCAACCTGCCTATTGGCCGATGAGCCTGTTACTGGCCTGCTGCCGGCATCCGGGAGGCCCAACAGGCCCAATGCCTGCAGGCCTACCCCCTCCCCACCAGGGGCATCCCTGAAGGCACATGCCCCAGAGAATGGCATGCCCACCTGATTGGTGCCCCTGCACCCCAGAGGGCACCTCCCCCATGTCCCCTCGAAACGAATGTTCCTGGATCCAGGACCCATGGCAACCATTCTCCCAAAGTTGTGACAAAGGAAAAAACATGAACAACAAAGCAGTTAACAGAAAAAAACACCCGAAGACCAAAGGGTGGGTGGGTGGGTGAGCTCACTGAGAGCAACTGAGGGAAGCAGTGAGGTGACTGGGAATAAATATCCAGTTGCCAACCTGAGGGAAGAGCAGGCTTTCCCCCAGCCAATCAGCTTGAAGCCTCAGAGCTTCCAGCTGATTGACTGGGAAGTCCCATGCTGGCAGCCAATTTTTTTTTATTTATTTATTTATTTATTTATTTATACCCCGCTCTTCAGCCACAAGGCTATCAGAGCGGCTTACAAATTGTTTTAAGCAATAGCTATTTACACATCTACACTGCATTAAACAGTTTCCAGTGTGTGTTAGCTAATTGCCCCCACAAGCTGGGTACTCATTTTACCGACCTACGGAAGGATGGAAGGCTGAGTGAACCTTGGAGCCGGCTGGAATCGAACTTGCGACGTGGTGGCTTGCAGTACTGGCATTTAACCACTGCGCCACCAGGGCTGGAAGCTCTGAGGCCTTCAAACTGATTGGCTGTACAACAGAAGCCTCTTCCCAGCCCAGGAGTCGCATGGCCTGCTGGGAAGAAGAAGCCCAGCATGGCGACGTGCCATGTGAGCCCGCAGTAGGAGGCCCTCTCCGAACCACTAACTGAGCTGCCGGGTAAGTCTGGCAGCTCTCATATTGCAGTAGTCTCTCGTGGGTCGTTTCCAGTTGTTCATCCATCAATTCCAAAAGAAGCAGTTCCAGTTTTAATTGAATCACGTAGTCTTTAAAATCCTCTTCAGTGTATGTATTTGAACCCAATATTTTTTAGCTTTTTCACATGTCCACTGCATATGATAAAATGTCCCTTCACATTGCTCACATTTCCAGTATACATTGGAAACCCCTTTATACACTCTAGACAGCTTCTCTGGTGACTATGCCACTGGTACATCATACTTAAGAATTCTTTAAAATCATTGGAACACCTTCTGTATGTTTACATTATCTGTTATTACTACAGTTCCTTTTTGCAACTTTAATATAATTTCCTTATCCTTTTACTTTCTCAATTTGTATGCCAACCACTTTCCTGGTTTGCAAATTCATTTTTTGTTTTGTTTTGCATAGATCATCATCATCTCCATCTGTCTCACCATTAACCTAGATAACTGCCTCTGTAAGATCTTAATTTGGATCATAATACTTTTCCTTGATGGAGACATCCTTAATTCTTCTTCTTTTTATCTCATCCATATATGAGAGTTTGTACTACTTTCTTGACCCAATGTATATATTCCAGTTGACCCTCTATTATCTTGATATTAAAGTAGTTTAAACTTTGTGAAATTTTGACAGCAAAACTGGACTTACTTTGTGGGGAGCTCTAACCCTTCTGTATGCGTCAGGTATGTGACCTCTGATCTTTCAGAGATCTTGGTAAGTGCCTCAAAATGGCACTCATGCTGTGAAAGCTGATCAGAAATACAATGCAGACTCGATCTGTTACATATCTAAATAGAAAGTCTTGCATTTGCTTCCCAGCAGTGTTGCTTGTCATGTGCTCATGTATATGTGCAACCCCACCCCACATGCTATATTTATTTTTATATAACCTGGTTTCTTAGTAACATTCCTGAAGTGGAAATTTCAGAACAAAACCAAGTGGCCATAAATAGCTTCAAGAAGGAAGGTTGTTATGAAGGGTTTGTTTCTTTCAGTTTTAAATTGAGTACTACTAGTGAATAAAAGAAATGTGGAAACAGTACTGAAACAGCAAGTCCTGATTGCAAAACAATCAGGGTACATTTTTACCTTCTGCCTGATAATTAAAATTAGTTTGTTCTGCTGAAACAGATTAATTATTTTGACTCAATTATACTTTGAGTTCCTCTCCAGGGTTCAGTCTTTTAATTCTGAATCTTAAACCAGTGGAATGATGGATTGAGAAACAATTCAACTGATAAAAAGAGGATTATTCCTTTTCAGTACTCTCTACTAGGTTAAATCAAAAGGCAGAGCATTGTTTCTAGTCATCTTCAGTAATTCTAGGATATTTGTGGGTGAGGGGCAAAGTCCCAATACAGTGGCTTTTCCTTACTCTTGCCTTGCCTCAGCAATAGATCTGCTCTCTGATTTTATCAATTCAAAGGGAAAAGAAATGCAGGAGTTCTTGCTTTGGTGTGATGTAAGCAAAACCTTTGTGGCCATGTGTCTTTCTCTATGGAGCCCACACCTCTATTGGGAGGGTTGACCATTCCAAGTCCAGTTTAAAGTTAAATAATCACAAGGAGGAGGTGCAGGGGAATTGAGGATGCCCCTCAACAATTGGCACCCTGACAGCAGTCTGAACTGGCACATGGCTCACCTGGTCCCAATTGTGTTTACTATTGTTTGATGTAATAGATTTTTGTTTAAGTTACTACTGGTATATTTGTTTATAAATGTGCATCTATATGGAGATTAGTAGATACAAATTTCATATAAATCTGTCCTCCTTTGATACGCTCTCTATGAGTTTTCTCTATTTTCAGGTGATGTGTAAGTGTTCACTTAAACCTCATTCAGATTTATTTTGTGATTGATCCAGTGTGGTTGCATTTTCCCACATGAGCTAAGCTATGATGGGACAGTTGAGTGTTTGATTAATAACATGCACCATCTGTTAGCTCAGTGGCTCTTAATCTTTTCTTTACCAGGGACCACCTTTAAATATCGTTTGTTGCCACAGGCTCCCAAGACTTAACTCAAGATTTAAAACAACAACAACAACACAATTTCACTATCCATTAAACCTCCCCTCAAAGGCACTGGAGGCACTGGAAGAGGTGGGAAGACTTTTCTCCTGCTTCTTCCTGCAGGTTTGTGGCTGGAGGAGATCATACAGCATGCACAGGCCAAGCCAGCCAGCCTTTGTCTTGGCTTCTGTCACGTGGACTGAGCAACCTTCAAGCCTTCATGGACCCCCTATGAGGACATTGTAGCTCCCTGGGGGCTCATAGACCACATGTTATGAACCACTGTGTTAGCCTATGTTTTGTGACTAATATTCCCTCTTTGTCCTCACCTTTGTTTCACAGAGTAGTACTAAGCAAGATTAGTGCAGAGAGGAAGGGGAATGAAGCTGTACATCTTTTGCAGCTTTGCTCATAACTTTTTAATAGAAAGAGTAACATCAAATTCCAAGATACAAACATTCTGGGTAGGCCCAAATTCTACAGAAATCTGAACCCAGATATTCTCGAAGTCCTGCAGACCTTGGCAGGATTTGCATGCAGACCCAAAACTTAGCATTTATTTGTAGGAAATGTGTGTGACTATTTTTCCTCAAAGACTGCTCACAAGTATAGCAAATCAAATGTGTATGTTTTTGTAAGTATATGTAAACACTTGAGGCGAAGCACAAAAATCGGTGTGTATAGAGCCACTGTACTGCCTATTCTCCTTTACGGGTCTGAAACATGGGTCACCTATTGCCAACACTTACGACTCCTCTAACACTTTCATCAGCACTGTTTATGCACAATCCTAAAGATACACTGGACTGACTATGTGACAAATGTTGCTGTCCTTGAGCAAGCAGGAATCACCAGCATTGAGGCCATGATATTGAGAACACAGCTGCTCTGGGCAGGGCACGTTTCTAGGATGGAGGACCATCGCCTCCCAAAAAGAGTACTCTATGGTGAACTTGCCACGGGTCAGCATAAGAGGAACGCTCCAAAAAAGCGATACAAGGATTCCCTGAAACAACATCTCAGGCTCGGCCAAATTGATCACCAACAATGGTCCGCCCTGGCCTTACATCAGGAGACATGGAGACGCACTATCCAAATGCTGCAGCCTTATTTGAGAGCTCATGTTGAACGAGTCTTGAAGAGAAACGACAATGTAGAAAGAATCACAACCCGGAAACATCACCCAAGGAGACCTTCTGCTGTGCTTTCTGCAACTGGACTTGTATATCTCAGATTGGCCTTTTTAGTTATCAGCGCACTTGCAGAAAGCGCAGGATGAGTCCTTCCTGAATCTTGGTTTGCGAAGAAAAGCAAGAGAGAAGTATAGCAAATCTCCCTTTTGCTGCACCACATGAAGACCCTTTACTTTTTACTTTTTGCTCATTTTGCAGTTTTTCATAGACTGTTGTCCTTGAGAGTGAATGCAGTGCAGGTCAGCAGATGCATCACATCAGCCTCTGTATTAGCTGAACTTAAAAGCCATAAAGCTACACTCAGAATGTTTTGCAGAGCATGAAGACTATTCTTCTAGCATATAAATGCCATATGTCAAACACTAGAGGAAAGAATAAGTGGGGTTTATGTTTTGTTTTCACATGATAATTTTTACCACACAGTTTATCCAATTGTTTGGAAATAGACCTCCCTGAGTAGCATTCTTGCATATTAACATGTGCATTAAGTTAGAAGTTTTAGAATAGAGAGAATACTTTTTTTAAAAAGTGGAGTGTGGGAGGAATATCATAAAAAACCAACAACACTTCTTATACAGAGTACAGCATGAAAAACTATCTTTATAAAATCCATGCTTTTTGTCCCTGTGTTATAACATAAGTATATACAGAGGCATTTGTGTTAACCTTTCTAATCTATTGTGTATTGTGATTGGTACTAAGAGAATGGCAAAGAGTTGAGACCATCACTCTTGGACAGAACAACCCTATACACCAGTGGTTCTTAAGCTGTGGTCTGGGAAACCCCCAGTGGTCCACAGTGTCCTCACAGAGGGTCTACAAAGGCTTGACAGCTACTTGGCCCACCTCCTCCCTGCAGTGGAGTGGCCACGTGGCAGGAGCCAAGGCAAAGGCTGGCTGGCTTGGCCTGCGCATTGCCATTCAATCTGCTCCAGCCACAAATGTGCAGGAAGAATGATGCTTTATGATTTACTGTGGGGCAGTTCTGCAGCAATATGAGGTGGTGGGTGCTATCTTATATGGCACAGCTCATTGCTGCTTTTTCCCAGAAGCCTGTGTGGTTTGTGTGTGGTTCAGTAAGGAGCAGGAAAAACCAGCCAGTAGAAGGCAACGCCTTTGGTTGTTGGGTGGGGCCTGAGGAACCTGGTGGCAGACTTCAGTCAAGTTGAATGCTGTGCTACAAAAGCCATTTCTCCATGCCCAGAGCTCAGTATGCTTTGGAGCTTTGTTAGAAGGCCAGAGAAGAGCAGTGGGAGAATCAGTAGTGAAGTATAAGACCCTGCATAGAACAAGCCTATATAATAGGGGTGGAGAGAGTGCAGGCCACAGCCTGTATGAGGCCCCTAGACTCCACTTTTGTAGTCCATGGAGCTCCTTGGCAGTCCCCCTAAGGCAGGGTTTCTCAACCAGGGTTCCATAAGAGGTTGCTTGGGATTCTGTGAGATATTGAGATTGAACAAATTAAATATTTTTTTGAGTTGTAGATATAATAATTTTTAGGCAGGGGTTCTCTGAGACCTGAAAATTGTTTCAAGGGTTCCACCAGGGTAAAAAGGTTGAGAAAGGCTGCCCTGAGGTTTCTGAACCTTCTACCTTTTGTAGGCCAATTTTCTGGAGATGGTTTGCCTGAAAATAGCCCAAAATGTGTGAAAACTTCTTGCAGATGTGGTAGTTTAGCTTCTGTGCCCTCTGAAGGTAGAAGGTACAGAAAGTAGAGTACAGAAGGTAAGGCTGTAGGAAAAGAGAAGACCGCATTACAGATGGATAGACTCAATCAAGGAAGCCATGGCCCTGAGTCTGCAAGACCTGAGCAGGGCTATTGAGGCTAGGGTGACGTGGAGGTCTCTCATTCATACGGTCTCCATAAGTTGAAGTTGACTTGGCAGCAATTAACGACCACAACCACCCTTAGAAACCACCACCATCACCCCGGCGGCCAAGACGATCTGAAAAACATAGCTTCAAATGTAAACAGATTTCTGGTACTGACCCCGACTTATTTCATTGACTGATAAAAAGATTTGCGCTATTACATACCTCATGGGAAGAATGTTACTCTTTGGAGGAGGCAGAGGTCCCTTTTTTCCTATAGCTGCAAAGAATTTTGGCTTCCATTAGCTAGGAGCTTGGTGTAAATTTTCTTTGCTTTTATTAAACATATTTTGTATCCTTATTTCAATTGTGGCTAATCAAGAAACTGTAAATTAAATTGTAACAGATGCATTCACAATCTGGCTTGACTCAGTTTGGAGTAGATCAGGGCCCCAGAGGAGTTACATATGATGCCTTTTCACCTTTATTTACCTGTCCAGGATTACATCCCATACCTCTTTGAACACATGATGGGGGCATCAGTATTTGAACGCCCTCCTCTACTGTGACACATCACACTGTCAGAATGCAATCAAATGCAAAAGTGGTGTTTGTTTTTTTTTTTTGTTTTGGAAAAGCACTGATATGTGAGAGCGAATTCTTATTTGGCTGCTCCATGGTGTACGTACAAATTTAAAAATTAAGAATGGTGGTCCTGGTAGTGGTGATAATGTTGCACCATATCTTGCTGCAATCTCTTGTTTTCAAAGCTAAATTCTGTTTGGCTAAAATGTAGTTTTTATTTATATTGCATCATCAGTATATATGATCTCTCTCTGGCTTTTCTTCGCAAATGAAGATTCAGGAAGGACTCATCCCACGCTTTCTGCAAGCGTGCTGATGACTAAAAAGACCAATCCGAGATATACAAGTCCAGTTACAGAAAGCACAGCAGAAGGTCTCCTTGGGTGGTGTTTCCGGGTTGTGATTCTTTCTGTGTTGTCGTTTCTCTTCAAGACTTGTTTGGCGTGAATTCTCAAATAAGGCTGTAGCATTGTGGATAGTGTGTCTGCAAGCCTCCCAATGTGAGGCCAGGGCGGACCATTGTTGGTGATCAATTTGGCCAAACCTGAGATGTTGTTTCAGGGAATCCTTGTATCGCTTTTTTGGAGCATCCCTCTTACGCTGACTCTTGGCGAGTTCACCATAGAGTACTATTTTTGGGAGGTGATGGTCCTCCATCCTAGAAATGTGCCCTGCCCAGTGCAGCTGTGTTCTCAATATCATGGCCTCAATACTGGTGATCCCTGCTTGCTCAAGAACAGCAACATTGCTATATAAATATAGTCGGCCCTCTGTATTCACAGATTTGGCATCCACAGATTCCACCATCCACAACTTGAAATTCCACCACCACCCCAAGAAGCAAACCTTGATTTTGCCATTTTATATAAGGGACACCATTTTACTATGTCATTGCATATAATGGGACTTGAGCATCCACAGATTTTGATATCCACAGGGGGTCCTGGAACTAAACCCCAGTGGATACCAAGAGCCCATTGTAATAATTTTTGCTATATTGTGTAAAAAAAATCAGTATAGCAAAGTGTACAACGAATGTACAAAAACAAAACTATGCAACAAGCAGACAACCCTGACAAAGGCATACAACCTATTTTTTTTTTAAGGAAAGATATATGGAAGGAAGGCAGGATGAAGGAATATAGCATATACTTAAAAGTACCAATTTTAAAAAACTAAATGCATTATTATTATTATTTTCTGGGAAAAAGAAACCTCCCAGTTCTATTATAGCTTGTACCTGTTGTAAGAAGCACACCATTACACAGCCTGCCAGTTTGAAAAAAAAAATCTCTCATCTTTTCTTTCCTACACTCGCTATCTTATCTCTCCTCCTTACATTTCATGTGATATATGTCATAGAATCATAGAGTTGGAAGAAACCACAAGGGCCATCCACTCCAATCCCCTGTCATGCAGGAACATACAATTAAAGCACTCCTGACAGATGGCCATCCAGCCTCTATTTAAAAACCTCCAAAAAAGGGGATGCCACCATACTCCAAGGCAGCATATTCCACTGTCAAATAGCTCTTACCATCAGGAAGTTCTTCCTAATATTTAAGTGGAATCTCCATTCCTATAATGTGAATCAATTACTCCATGTCCTGATCTCTGGAGCTGCAGAAAACAAGCTTGCTCCTTCTTCAACATGACATCCTTTCAAATGTAGTTTATATATTCCATTGAAAATAGTTGTCTGAGACTTTGCAGTATAAATGTATATTTTTAATCAGCATAGAAGTAGTGTATTGCATGTGTACATATGTTGCAGTATGTGACATCACTCAAAATCTAGTTTTGTTCAGTGGGCATGCAAGTGTTCACAGACTAAATATTTATGTAAAATATGTAAATTCACTTTCAATTTTAAAAGAGCAGCTCAGATCACTGGCAAAAGTTGAGGTTAATGTGATTTATCAGATTGGATTAAACAAATCAGATTACCATCTGGGTAAAAGAAAATGGAATTTAATGTTATTTAACAGAATAACTGTGATGTGAGTAAATGCTTTGTTATTTAGCGCCATTTCAAGGGAAAAAAATCTGTTGACCTTAAAGAGTAAAAGGATAAAATATTAGCGACAGAAATAAAGTATCCTGAATCCTGATGCCTATGTGTGAGGTACAGTTGTATTTACACCATAGTCAATTTTTTAACAATGCTAGTGTGTATAAATTAGGCTATGTGGATGGGTAGGTATGTGTGTGCCTGTGTATATAAATGATGTGGTAAAAGAAATTGTTGCTTGATTCTTGATTTAGCTGTGGCTATTAGATTTTTCTTCCCTGAGGCATTTGATAATCGGTTTAACAGAACATAGTCATTTGTCTTGTTTGCTGACTACATAACAGATGGATTTGTGATTTCAGTAATTACGATATAAACATTAATAAGACATGATATCTTTTATTAATTAACACTTTTCAACATTTGGACCCCCCCCCCTCCCAATGACATGGCTGTATACAAACTGATAACATACAGATAGTAGTTGTACGGATTACATTTTGGGGAAACAGCTGTAAACTCTTAGGAAGACAATATTCAGAATATTATACGTACAATCCTATTTATTATGCAGTCCAGCACTCATCAGCCATTGCTCAATTATCAGAAACTACTAGTTACCTGAATGTACATAGCTATGGTTCACTTGACCCAAAGGGATCATGTTCAGGGTTAAGGATATCCCTATTCCAGATAGACATGTCACATGATTAATGTCACTTGTGCCAACCCCTGATGAGTGAAGCTCAAGTTTATAACCTGTGTATCACACTAACAGTTATCCCAGAAGAATGATGTATTTCACCCCACAACCTACATTAATAAGGATTTGGTCAATGCATGTCTAGATGTGGCAGAAGGTTGAATGAGTGGTCTCCTTTGTCAGTGTAATCCTATGTAAATAGCTCTCGTTTATATTCAAATCTCTGATTAACCTGCGAGAGTAGCTGTTTTAGCCTCTTGCAGGGAGAAAAGGGATTTTATGGCAATGAGGACAAACAGATTGAAATAAACTGTGGAAATTGTGGGGGGTAGGGCAAGGTGGGCAGGGGTGAGAGGCAGATCGTGGTACAGTAACTAATAAGTAAAGCTTTAATCCTACAATTTGTAAAGGAAGCAGGGAATTTTTTGTATTCTTCTCTAGATGTCCTCATAGATTGTGTTGTCCAACAAGCTATTTTTCAGCTGAACAACAGGGTAGCATTTCACTTGTGTGGGCAGTTGTAATAAGATATTACAGTTGGCCAACATTATCCACAGATTCTGTATCCACAAATTCAACCATCCACAGGTTGAAAATATTCCACCACCACCACCCCAAAATCTAAAAAGCAAACCTTGATTTTGTCATTTTATATAAGAGACACCATTTAACTATTCCATTGTATATAATGGGACTTGAGTGTTCACGGATGTTGGTATCCATAGCGGGTCTTGGAACCAAATCCCAGCAGATACCAAGGGCCCACTGTCTTTGCAATATTAATATTAATATTAATAGACATAAATATTTGTATTGCTGTTCTTGTGTTGTGAACTATGTTTGACACTTCTGTGCAGAAAAGTAGCATATAAATTGAAATAGTAGTCATCTTAACATTAGTATTTGTGGAACATAAGGGAAATTCAAGGTCTTTGGAGAACCAAAGGGGGCAAAGACTTTGAATGTAAAATATAGAACCTGACAGGATTTTAGAATTTATAGCTTTTGCTGTCACTGCACCATTGTGACCTGGAAAATCTAAAGAGGTAGCAAGGGGAATTTCACATATTGATTTGAATTAACCAGTCCTTCTTTGACTGCAGGCTTAGAGTGGTGGGATAATAAGAATTTCAGTACAACATGAAAATCTGAAGCCTTAGGCCATTTTCCCTTTCAGATCTGTTTTCTTTCATGTATCTGTTCTCATCTACCTTGTTTTGCAACACAACACACTAAAAGTAAAGTCATAATTCTCCATGAGAGTTCAGTAATTTTTCTAACAGTTTTAGACACTACATTCAATATAGTGCTGCATCAGGTATCATCCTCAGAAGTGTGAGCTGAAAGCTTAGTTTTCAGAGCACCCTGTACCATGTTTGTGTTTTACCTGTTTGCTGCCCCTCTTGTCAGTTTACTGAGTGACATCTTTTTTTATATTGCTGCTTTTATATGTTGGCTGCATGATACACTGGCATTCAGAGTGAGGAAGGAAAATGATAGCGTCCTCACATGGTTAAGGCAACTGGGTGAAACTCCTCCTCTTGTGTAGGCAGTGATGGTTTAATTGCCTGCCCTCACAGGCTGACAATAAAGGGAGTGTTGCCCAGTTGCCTTGGCAACATTGAAAGGCATTTCCAGCTTTGCCATGCTGTGTTATGAGGAGAAGGCAGTGAAACCACTGTTGCAGCATAGAATAGGAAAATGGAGATTGTCATTCAATTGCCTCGGAGATGCACTGCCCCCTCTCGTACACAGTGGACAAACCCTTTTACCTTTGTTTGTTCATCCTCTGATTGATGGCAGAAATAGGACTGTGCTTTTCATAGGAGGGAAAACTTTCACAAAAAGCAGCCCACCTACTTTGGCTCGGTGCAAGTGTAAATAAAAATTTAGAGATAATGGTAAATTTATTTTCTTCTCCATGCAACACCTGTATGCCCAAAGATGAAATTAATGAAAGGCAAAGAGACTTCATGCTGAATGAATAATTTCTATAGTTTTCTCCCTGCTGCACAGGAAAAATGATTTTGCCCAATATTCACAAATTCCGAAGTGTTTTGCAAAATTATTCAGTGCTGAAATGCATATTTTTTCATGCAAAATGAAGTTTCCCCAGAAACACCTGAAGAATTTTGTGCAAAAATTGTGGTTTTTGCACAAATCGTACCATTTTGGTTACTCCACCCTGTTTTTTCTGGGGTTTGTATCCCAAACCTCTTGACCTTACAATTTTTATGCAAAAAATTACTTTTTTTTTGTTTTAGTTGAAAACACTTTCCAGAAACACACAAGGGTGTTTTTTTGTTTGTTTTTTGTTTGTTTTTTTGCACACAAACATAATTTTTGCATGTGCGATTCTGAAAAAAAATTGCACAAAAATCCCACAATATTTCTGTGCAGAATAATGTGAGAACAATATAAGGGCAAAAATAGAAGCTTTGGATTACCCCACCCCCTGCATGTATTTTTGCACAGCATAATTTCCTGAAACACTTCAGGATGTGTGAATACTGGGGGGGGGGGAACCCTGCAAAATTTCTTGCCTCAGTCTTATTCTTTCTGACCAGGTTTCCCAAGTGCTGGCAGATTTCCCAAGTACTGCCATTTTCTTGGCAGAGAAATGAATAACAGTGAATATTCTCTCTAATTCATAGCAGCAATGGATTCTGAAGGAATATGAATACAAAAGTAGAAAGAAAGTCAGAGTCCAATGTCACATTTAGGAGGTGCTTATGCATCATCAGGTACCCTCCTGGAGCTTTCTGTAGTGCCTAAAAACCTGTTCCCCAGACTCCCCAGAATACATTTTTAGGGGGGCTGCATGGGGGCAAAGGGGCTGCAGGTATGTGCATGTAGATTCCTCCTCTTACTGCTCCCTCAACCAAAGGACAGCTTTGGATCCTGCCCACAGACTTACAAAATGCTTCTAACAAAAAATGCAAAGTAAAAGAGGAAATTATGAGATAACTAAATGCAATTAACTGTTTACAGTGTGATAGTGAAACTGAAATCCTTTTGATTCAACTGACAATGTGGAAGAGAATACTTAGGGGTTGTCCAAATGGTGAAAAAAACTCCTCATGGAATGCAAGGAGAATCCTACCTGTCCTAAAGGCATTCCGTATGATTTTGCCATATTGTGAGGGAGGTGGGCAAAAAAGGCCAAAAACCTTGTTGGAAAAGCCTTCATGGCTTTTCTTGTTTCTTTTAAAAAAAACGAGGGGGTGTGCATTCCTGTTTATTAGGGCAAGCAAACTGTCTTATCCCTTCCTCATTTTCCTTGCCACCCATCCACCTGCCTGTCCATCCCTGCCGGGCCAAGGAAGTGGGAAGAGGGTGAAAGAGCCCTCTTCTTCCTTCCTTTCTTAGTTTCCACACCGCCATCACTGTCCAACCCTGTGGGGCTGAGGAAGTGGGAAGAGGGTGAGAGAGCCCTCTTCCACCTTCCTCACTTACCTTGCTGCCTGGCTGCCTAGCCCTGCAGGGCCAAGGAAGGGGGAAGGGGGCAAGAGAGCCCTCTTCTCCCTTCCTCAGCTGTCATCTGAGATGCAAAGTTTATGGGGGCTGCTGGGGAAAAAACTTCCATTAAGACAAGTAGCAGCTGCTGTGACGTTCTTTTACTATGGGGCACTATGTCTTTCCCCTCTTGTATAGAGGGGGCCTTAGAGTGTTGAGGTGATTTATATTAAGATATTTCCAAAGCACCTCAGAGCTCATTAAAAGATACAGGGACATCATCTGATACATGCCTCCCAGGACCGTATGATCAGATCCCCTTATCCATGGGGGTTCAGTTCCTGGACTTACCACAGATACTGGAAACTAGGGATAACAGCAAATCCTATTAATATAAAGGACTTCCAGTACCATAGAGTTGCATTGAAGGACCTAGAAGATTCCTAGAGAGGCTGACTCTCTTGGCATTTTCCAGCATGACTCTGTGGTATATATTCTTGTTTTATGTCCTGCAAATAACTGGAATTGCAGATATTGGTTCCGTGGATATGGGGGTCTGACTGTACTAATGTTTCGGAGAGCAGTCAGTGTTTTTCATATCTGAATGCTCTCACATGTGAAGAATTCCTTTCTGGGTAAATATTGGGGAGAGGAATTTGAGCTTAGCTTAGTATTGAATCATAGAATCATAGAGCTGGAAGAGACCCGCAGTGGTTGTCTAATCCATTTCCTTGCTACGCAGGAATACACAAATAAAACACTCCAGAAAGAAGACCTTCCAACCTCCGTTTGAAGATCTCCAAAGATGGAGAGTCCACCACCCTCCAGTATGGTCTGTTCCATGGTTGAACAGCTTTTACCCTGAAGATGTTCTTCCTAATATGGAATCTCTTTTCTTGTAATTTGCATCCACTGGATAGGATTCTAGTCACTGGAGCAGCAGAAAACAAGCTTGCTCCATTTTCTACTTACTTAAGTATCTTCATCTATTTAAAGATACCTGTTGTGTTTCTTCTCAGCCTTCTCTTCTCCAAACTAAACATGCTCAGCTCCCTAAGCTGTTCCTCATAGAGCTTGGTTTCCAGACCTTTTACCATCTTAGTCACCTTCCCCTGAACACATTTCCAGCTTGTCAATATCTTTCATGAACTGTGGTGTCTTGTATCTGAACTGCTAGCTTTTCAGATTTTGGGTTGTGGTGATAGTTGTTTGAAGGGGAGGAGAACTGAAAAATGAAACCCCAATTCCAGTATGAAGTGTGGGATAGTTCTTAGAGCACTGAGTAACAGTAGCCCTGTGGTTGATTTTTAGAGTTGTTTCAAATATGTGTTAATTTCAACATACACTTTGAAATTAGTAGTTCTAATAATCAAACTAAGTGATGCTGGGGGTGGGGAATACTCAAGTTCTTTAACTTTCATATTATTTCAGTGTCACTCAGTATTATTTTGTTCCACCTCTGCTTTTTCTCAGCACTGTTTATTTGATTATCTATTTGCCCCCACTGTCCTTGGCCTCATTTTCCTGACTGCCATTTAATCTGTTTGGTTGTGGTAAGTTCTGTTATTCCCCTCCCCCTGTGGCCCCTCTGTAATGCCATTATAGCAGGTTTAACATTGTGAAATCATTGCCTCTGGTGGCCCACATGATTTCATCAATATCAAACAGATCAAACAGCAGCTAGGCCAAATGTGGCCATGGACAGTGAGGAAAAGAGGGGGGAAATGATGAAGAGAGGAAGCAGAAGTTGTAGAACAGGAGGGTACTGAACATAATTGAGACCATGGAAATTGATTGAGGAATGTAGAAAAACTGGAAAATGTGGAAGATGTCCCTCCACCCATATAAAAATGAGCAGAGAACTAGGTAAATTGTTTGGCTGAGTTTTGTTCATGGTACAAAATGAGCAGAGAACTAGGTAAATTGTTTGGCTGAGTTTTGTTCATGGTACACTCCCAATATACAGTATGTCCTATGCTGCCTGAGACAATTGTTTCATATTGATCCAGAGTGGACTTAACAGTTAAATCAGTAAATGCTGGGCGAGTCTATTGACTCCTAGGAAACAGTAGTCCTCTTCTCTGAGCTAAAAATCTGGGAAACCTACCACAGGTGTCTTATATGTATTATGTGCCCTGTTAATTGTACTACCAGTCCTTTCCACCCCTCTTTGTTGCCTGAAGGGCAAGCTCCATGCAGACTATATCCTTTTGGCTGAAGTATCACAGTTAGGTACAGCATTACAAGGACTGCACTTAGCAACATGAGGCCAGAATTTATATCATGCAAACTCCCACATACATTTTCCTGACTATGCACTTATTAAACAACATTACTCTAAAAGGGGTCAGGTTGGTGGTATAATGGTATAATAGTACAAAAGTGTTCCAGATCTGAGGTCAAAGAAAAGCATGAAGCAATTTATTCTATGCCTCCATTTTGTAGTATCAAGGAGGCTCACAAATAAATAGAGAAAGCAAAGGGCCTCATTTGTGGAAGTGTTTAGAAAGGGCAATTTGAAAGCAAAAGATAAGCTTATGCTAAGAAACCTATGTTTCAGCCATTCAGATGCATGGGCACAACAGCATATGGCTTTGCGCTTTGCAAATAGCAAATCCTATTTACTGTATAAGTAGTTAAGCTAATTACTGCTCTGATGCAAGGGTGTGTGTGACAGGGGTTCACACTATCGCCTCTAAAAGGCATTAAAGTGTTGTTTGATCCATGGGAAATATTCCACATTTCATTTGCTTGATTAGCCAGGATTATGTTATTTTTTTTTCCTTTTCTCTGGTGTTACCAACCAGCTGTAACAGGCATGGAATGAACATACTTTGTAAAATTACATATGCAGTAATTTATGTAATATGTTTAAAAGCACCATTCATGTTTTATTGAAACAAAAAGTTATTTGAATGTTGTCTATCATATTGGATACTTTTACATGGCATGGATTTGTTTATTTGTGGGTTGAAATGCTGACCCATAACTAAAACATTCTCAGGGTGTCTCGTGCAGTGAAACAGATTGAAAAGTCAATGGTAAGATAAATAATATAATAAAAAGCACTGGTAGATTTAAATCAGCGTTAAAAATCAAAAATCAAAGATTGAAAATCGAAGATCTAAAACAGGGGAAGGAATTGTATAGCCCTCTAGATGTTAACACAGCTCCTGGCAGACCTGGGCAGAATAGAAATGCTGGGAGTTGCAATTCAACAATGTCAGAGGGACATAATTCTCCTCACCCCATCAGAATGTTTGGGATAAGATCTTTGCTTGATTTTTAAATATAGAACAGTGTGGGGGCAGGTGATCCTCCTTGGCAGGACCATGGGATCCATAGGTAAAACGATTACCAATAGGATATGTACTGCTTCAACAGTGGGACTCAGCTCTTTGCAGGACCAAGGTTCTGACTCAGCATCCAAGCTGAAGGAGCCACCACTTGGGGGAGCTACTTCAAGAAGTACCTGAGGGCGAGGACCTGCCTTTCTGTCTGACAGAGGCAAGAGTTTGTTACCTGCTTTACCATCTGCCCATCTGTATATTGTATTGGGTGTTTTTAACAGCAAGTGCTTTGCCTGCCCAGTAAAGGAAGGATGTGTTTTCCAGAAGATGAAGGTGATGAACATATTAAGGGAGTGGCCATTGGAGTCATACAGGGCAGAGGGAGATATGGAGGGAGGAGACAGTTGGAAGAAGGGAATGTAACAGGGTGAAACTGCCCTGTTGGGAGTGGTTCAGACTTCATGGCCTTCATGACAACTGTGAGTCTATCCCAAGTGGTATCTGGCCATACTTATACTCCTTGGCACACTCTGCACCTTGTTTTCTGTGCTGGATGGGGTGATCTTGGTGTGGAGGAACTTTCTGCATTCTCGTCAAGGACAGATCATTACCCGGTCAGGTTTAGAGTCTTTGTGATTCTTCGCAAAGAACAGGGTGAAGAACTGTGAGGTGAAGAACTGATAGGGATGATCCTCTCTAGGAGGCTGATGGATCCAGACAGATTGTTACATGAATTGCTAGTGTGTGTGTAAATTTACATGTGTAAAGATCTTGATGTGGGAATTTAAATTAGCTTGGTTGGCAAGTGAGAGACCATGTAACTTTACAGGATCTTTTACCCTGTGTATACCAGTACTCACTGGGAGAAAATGAACCAGACAAACCAAATAACCTTGAAATCTTTATTGGAAATGAAATAAAACTGCATTTACACCACACACATCCATCCAGCACATTCACAAGAACAGGAGAAATTTTAAAGGTGGGTTAGCTTGAGGTAAATTCAGGAAATACTGTACCACTCTGAAGTGAAGAACTCCTTGCGAGTAGCACAGCAGAGAGAATTATTCTTGAGTAGCATGCAATGACAGACAGCAAACAAGAGAAGGGGAGGGAGAAGTGGGAGGACAGAAGCCTTGTTTGGCAGAGCGATACTGTGTGTGTGGTGGGGAGCAGTTGATTGATGCGGAAATAGGAGGAAAATGGGGATCGAGTGTGCTGAGGAAAGATTTTGGAGGCAAAACCTCCTTTGAAGATGCAATCTAAAGAGAGAAATAATTGTCCATCAGAAGATTCCCAGCATTACAGCAAAGGAAACTTTGGATGAGCTAGCAGTATAGGAAAAGGGCAGTTTTCAGACTGATGGATAACAGACAGCTCTCTCTCTTTGGGATGTAGATAGAGCAATAAGGAAACTAGACCTCACATAATGATGAGATTTCCAGCTAACGTTTGAAATGGTCAAAATGATGCATCCTACTGGGGCATTCTCAGGAAAACATGGCATTATTATGGCAAATTTCAAAGAAATTCCACTTCACCTTCACCTTAGGTATGAAATACATTGTGGAAACTGAAATGGTCTGTTCTCTGGTGTGTATGTGCAGGGCAAATGTGTACTCTAGCCCTGACCTGAATTTCTTGTCAGACTCACAGAGGGGTTGGTATAAATATATTTCAATCCAACGGAAAACAAAAAATGGATGGAGCAGTCGCTCTCGTTACAAGATTCCTGATGGCTCTTGGGGATCCTCCTGTCACCTCACAAGTGATTCTCTTGATGCTCGCTCTGGCTGTCCTCTAAATTGGAGAAATGACCAGAGTGGTGGAAACAATTTCTCTGGAGCATCCTTTTATGCAGTGGAGCCAAACCAGCCCCCTGGTTTTCCAGGGATGTGGCAGCAATGAAGCGAGTAAGAGACTAAAACGATGTTGGCGGACGTCTCAGAGTAAATCTGACCAAACATAGGCCAGAGCCTATTTGAAGGCCTACTTCATGGCAATATGGGCAGCAAAGAAATTCTTTGCTGCCGCCATTGCCTCTGCAAGGAGCTGTCCTGTGGAACTGTTTCAAGTGGTGAGAGGTCTATTATACAGGTCTTCAAGAATGCAGACCACTCGACAGTCTGCTATGAAGAATTTGCATGGCACTTTGCAGATCAAATCACTCAGATCTGCTCTAACTTGGATGCTGTAGTTGATACAGTTCCAATGGATATAACCTTGGCTTGTGCTTGTCCACTGTTTATGGGATACTTTTCAATTTGTGCAGCCTGAAGATGTGGACAGGATCCTTGGAGAAGTGAGAGCTACCCCATGTGCACTAGACCCTTGTCCTTCTTAGCTTATTAAACAGGCAAGAGGAGGACTGGCTGAGTGGTTGTAGGGGGTAGTCAGTGCCTCCTTACAACAAGGCAAAGTTCCAATTTGCCTAAAGGTGGCAGTTGTGAGGCCTTTGTCAAAAAAGCCATCCCTGAATCCCTCTATCATGGATACTTATTGACCAGTATCCAGCATATCATTTTTGGGCAAGGCACTGGAGTATGTGGTGGCCTGCTAGCTTCTGGGGTTTTTGGATGAAACGGATTATTTAGATCTATTTCAATTGGGTTTCTGGCCTGGTTATGGGATGGAGACAGGTTTGGTCATTTGGTGGCCAACCTATGGAGGAAACTGGACAAAGGGAGTATGTCCCTTCTGGTTCTGCTGGACCTCTCAGAGGCTTTAGCTACCATCAACCTTGACATCCTTCTGGGCTGCTTCGCTGAAATGGGAATTGGAGGCACTGTTTTACAGTGGCTCTGTTCCTTCCTGGAGGAGTGAACCCAGAAGTTGGTGCTGGGGGGGGGACTCTTGTTTGACCCCCTGATTGTTGGCCTGTGGGGTCCCTCAGGGTTCTAATTTGTCCCCCTTGCTATTTAACATATATATTAAACCACTGGGAGAGATTGTCCAGATTTTGGGGGTGTGGTGTCCTCAATATATGGGTGATATCCAACTGTACTACTCCTTTCCATCCCAATTCAAGGAGGTTGTCTTGGTTTTAAACTGGTGCTTGTCATCAGTCATGGACTGGATGAGTGCTAACAAATTGAAACTTAATCCAGACAAGACAGAGGTGCTCCTGGTCAGTTGAAATATAGATCTGGGAACAGGGATTCAGTCTGTGTTAGGTGGAGCTACACTGCCCCCGAAGACACATGTTCACAGTTTGGGGTATTCCTAAACTTAACTTTGAATCTGGAAGCCCAGGTTTCTGTGGTGGCCAGGAGTGCCTTTTCACTTTTAAAGCTTGTGTGCCAACTGCGCCCGTTCCTGGAGACAACGGGTCTGCCCACAGTGTTACATTCCTTAGTTATATCCTGTTTGGACTGTTGTAATACACTCTACTTGAGCCTGCATTTGAAAAGTGTTGGGAAACTTCAACTGGCCCAAAGAGCTGCAGCCAGACGGTTAAATGTGGCTGGTTACAGGCACCATACTACAACCCTGTTGAAACAACTCCGCTGGCTGCCAGTTTGTTTCCAGGCACAATTCAAATTGCTGGTTATGACCTTCAAAGCCCCATATGAATCAGGTCCTGGCTATCTGGCAGACCATATCTCTCCATATGAGCCTGCTTGGACTCTTATGATCATCAGGAGAGCACAGTTGGTGTAGATGCAAGAGAAGGCCTTCTCGGTGGCTGCCCCTAGACTCTGGAACTCCCTTTCCACGGAGGTCAGAATGGCCCTCTCCTTGCTGTCCTTCCGTTGGCAGGCAAAACCCTTTTTATCTTTTTAAATTGCATTTTATTCTTTTAACTGGAGGTTTGAACTGTTTTAATACTGCAGACAGTTTAATTCTATTGTAATGTTTACTTTTTGTATGTTTTTAATTGAATTGTTCTTTTAAATTGTAAGCTGCTTTGAATCTCAATTTTGGGAGAAAAGCGGGGTGCAAATAAATATGATGATGATGATGTAGTTGTCACATGACTGTGTCAACAAATCCTAGACAGTAGCCCATCTGCTTTGTTTTGAGCTATCTGAACTTTCAGAAGAACCATTTGCAAAAGCGTCCCAACACACAGTACATAGTAGTTGTCTAGCCAGCAGATCACACCAAGTGTATTCACTGTTTAGGACTTGTCTAAATGGTGAAAATATGCCTCATGGAATTTGAAGAGAATACCTTTTGTCCCAATGGGATCCTGAGGTGATTTGAGGTATTCGAAAGGAGGGGGGCCAAAAACTCCAAATACTTCATGGGAAAAGCCTTCACCGCTTTTCCCCATTTTTAAAAAAAGCTCTGAAGGAAATGTGCATTCCTATTTCTTGGGGCAACTGATGTGATTTGTTGCACAGTCCAGAGAGGGCGGAACTCAACATCTGATTGGCCGGATGTGTACAGGGGCAGGCTTGCTGTCATGTTCCCGGAAGTGCTACCGATTGTGTGCTTTTTAAAACTTTTATTTTCTTAAACTGTCAAAAGGGAACCTGGCAGCGCCCATAGATGATGATGAAGGTAGCCACCACGAGGAAGAGGAGGAGAGAGCTGCCAGCCCTTCACCCATCCTGGCAGTGGCAGCCTCCGATTCAGCTGCAATTAAAGGGATGGGAGGAGCCATTTGACCTGGCCTGTGCCCTCCAAAGCCCAGTGACATCAAGCTCAGTGGACAGACATGAGAGCAGGAGCAGCCCAGAAAGGCAAGATGAAGCCGGAGTGGCAAAGAGGCACCCTCCTCTTCCTTCTCCACAACCAGCAGCTGGCCACACAGCTCCACCCGTCCCTTTGCAGCCAAAATCAGAGGCTGCTGCCACCAGGATGGGTGAAGGGTGGGCGGATCTCCTCCTCTTCCTCATGGTGGTTGCCCCCCTTCTTGTCTGTGAGTGCTGCCGGGATCCCTTCACCTTCCTCTCCCCCCACCACACAAAAAAAATGACACGACTGCGATCTTGATTCATGGCCATGTGAACATCAGAGTGGAGAGCTTTGCAGCCTATCGTTTTTGAAGAAAATACCATGGGAAGAAAACGATGCTGTTGCAAATTGCCTATTATGCACAGGTATGTGCATTATTTCTTCTCATCTAGACTGGCTTAGTGTCACAACTGGTTATAGTTAACACAATGTTGGACTTGCACTGCAAGCACTAGTTTTAAGACCTGCTAGCTCACTGATTGACCTTGGTCACCAGTATATCTGAAGTTTATCTAAGTATAAAATGCAATACTTTTTCTATAATGTCCTGAACTCCTTGGGGAAAGGGTAAGGCACAAATATGATAAGTATAATTATAGCTATAATTGATGTGGCAGAAAGAACAAATGGTGAGAACATTCTCGTATTGCAGCCATGAAATGATAAAATTATACCTAAGCAAAGAACTTGGGTGGCATTATATAATGATTTTTCTTTTGGGGAAAAAAAGAATTGTTTCCTCTAGTTTGCTGTGCATGCTCTCTTGAGTAACTGCAGAAACCTTCTCATTTCTATAGCACTTTTATTTTATATTAATTAACCCTTATAGCAGTCCAGCAATAGCTAATATTCCAGTCAGTACTGCATCCAAAGAAGTGGGTTTACAACCATGAAGGCTCATAAGAAAATAAAAGCCAGTTAGTCTTAAAGGTGCTGCCACATTTCTTCCCACCCTTTCCCCCTTCCTTCCTCCTCTTTATATTCGTGGAGGGTAGTCTATGTTTAGAATTTCATTCCAATTAAGGAGCATTGCAAACATTATTGCTTGATTTGGAGGGTGATCGTTTTGCTCTAGCTGATGTCTGTTGTTATTTGACTTAGTAATCATAAATGAAGATTATTGTCAATTATTCTCATTTCAAAAATGGTGAATCATGGCTAAAAACAAATTATGTGCTCAAAGGTCTTAATTAATGTAGTGTAATATTTTGTTTAAATCAATGCATTGTTTAAGCTGGTATAAACTTTCCCAGTGCCAGCCGTTTTCACAGTTCCTTCAACTTATCAAAGTTTAATTATGCTCCTTATCACCAAATCTTGCCTTAATGTGCAATACAGCCCTAGCACCTACTGTACTTTTTTTTATGTGTATCTTCAACTGTACCTCTTTGTTTCTCATGACTAAATGACAACCCGGTTGGTTGGGTTGTTGTATTTTCCATTGTTACATTATGCCAAATTTTCAGGTACCAGAAATTTAGGCAAATTGAGAACTTGTTTTGACACCAAGATCAAGCTTGTTTGGGGCTAATATCCACAGAAGGTTTGATTTATATGAGTTTCTAAAAGAAAGAAAAACAAGAACTAAGATTCTATAAGTCATATTCTAGTATATAATAATGACAGCTAAGATAAAAATGTACAGCAAAAACATCCATTGTCAATCAAATAGACCACTGCATTTCATGCCCCTCAATTTGGCTAAGCTTTTTGGTAGTATTTGTGGCTGAGATGAAAGTGGGCAGTATGGTGCTTTCTGCCCCCCCCCCATTCATAATGTCTTGGTGTCTGCTTTTTGTGTGGGATAGAATATGAAGGATACTGGAAGGGCTGTCTGATCAGATTTTCAAAAAGATGTTTTTTGCCAGTGGACATGGAGTTTGCCTGAGCACATTTTCTCTGGGGAAGTAATTAGAATGTTGATGGGTTGCACAGGCTAGGAGTTAGCAGCCTGAGAAAAGCGCACGTTGTGGACTGCCTCCTTAGCTCTGCTGCTTCAATTATTATTCCTTGTGGGTTTGTGTTTTTTTGACATATCATCGTAAGAACCATATATTCTAGCCATTGTTTCAAGTCAGTGGTGGTGACTTCCAGCTGTGGCTGCCACAGTAATGTAAATGACAGTTCTACATGTATGGATAATAACTACACATGTGGATAGGATAATAACCATACTCCATAGAGGAGAACATACATTTCTGTTTGCATTTCATGATGGATCCAATGGGAGGATTATCATCATCTGCACAATGTGTTGTCAATGGGGAGCATATTGTCTAGATTAGATGCACACCCGTGTTCTTCTAATTTGCATTAGTTTCTGCATATTGGAAATGGCTTTCCGAGCACAGTGGTATCCAGTGTCAAGAGATATGCTCTGAAGGGTGAGCCAGCAGCATCCCTCCACATCTGAGAAGACATAGAAGACATAGAAAACCTAGCCACTTGAAATTCTGACTTTTTGCTTTGTGAATAACAGTGCAGTCCTATGCACATCTAGCGCAGTGATATATAGTTCCAGAAATGGACAGAAGGGGTTGTGGCTTAAGGCTTCATTCTGTATTCACTTTCCTGGAAATAAGCAGCAGTTAACACATTGGGACTTATTTCTGACTAGATATGCATAGGATTGTGCTGTAAAGTACCTGCTAGATCAGGCAACTGGTCTTATGTTCAGCACATTAGGGAAGATGTTTCCTAGATGCCCCATGAAATATCATTTATCTTACATTTTCACCCAGTCATCTGCCAAGGCAGTTCTCTTCTTTTCCAAAATCATGGTTAATTGAAAATTCAGTAGAACCACTCCTGTAAGAGCAATAAAGGATCAGCAAAAACTGCAACTTGAAAGAAAATGTCAGCTGAATAATTCACTGGAAATCTAATTTGAATAAAATAATAGAAAAATTGGATTCCATATGTGAGTGCCATATTAGCAATTGGGATATGAAATAAATTGGAAGCAGGCATTTATAGCTAAAGAGGGCAGGATGCTGCTTTTAAAAACTCTCAAGTTTATGTGTGCTGGTAATGGTTCTAATGGTAGATCACAGGGATGGGGGAGTAGAACCCTGTAGCACATTACTTAACAGTGCATTTATCCTTTCTTTCTCTTTGTACAAATGCTTGGCCTACTAATACATAATTAGTTCATTCTTTCTTAGTCTGAAGATTTCTTTTGTTAATTTTTTTCTAATGGTGAAGGGATAATTGCATCAGACAATCGGCACTTCTCACTTCTCGTCTGAATATAAAATGTAGTACGATCTCTTTTTTAAACAAATGTGACCTCTTCCAACTCTGTGAGTTAGTAGTAATCATCATCATCATCATCATCCTGCTACATTATACTAGTATAATGAAGTTACAGGGACTTAAGGCTGCTTATAGTATACTAATACTAGCTGGACCCGGTGTATCATACGCCATTAAAAAAACTCCCCCCAAAATGCTCAGGAGACCTCACGACAATCCTTTGAGGTAGGCTGGTGGGTTTAAGTCACCTTCCCATTGCTCACCCTGCCCCCTGCTCGTTCTGCCCTCCCCCGCCGCTCATACTCCCCCTGCCGCTTGTTATGCCCCCCCCGTTCGTTCTGCGCCCCTGCTGCTCATTCGGCCCCCACCTTACCCCCTTCGCTCTGGCACACACACAAACACCACATCCAGCCCCATGCTATTTACTCTCCCTCTCCAGCCACCATGTTTGAGATCTACATGGTCCTGCCCCCAGTGTGCTGATTGGCTGCCCAACAGACCTGTATTGGTTGGCCAATTCCCTAAGCAGCCAGTCAGCACACTGGAAACTGCAACATACCCAAGAGAATTATATATATAGATTCTAAAGTATGAATTAGTTTATAACACATCAGAAGCTTGCAGTAAAAAAAATATTGCATGGTTCTTTTATGGGGTCTCTGTAATTTACAAATATGGGTCACCCTGTGCCGGCACAAAAAAAGAACTTTGTAGAGCATACAACCCTTTTCACAGATATTGGTGAATTAAAAAAACAATATAATAAAGTATGGATTAGTTTATATATATCAAAGCTCTGCAGACCAAGAATTGCATAGTTAGTTCATATCATTTCAGGAAATTCAACAGCAGCCAAGCCATGGTGTTGAACATAGCAGAAGCCACAAGAATCTCCACTCCAGGGTCTCTAGCTCAGAGGTGGGAGCTGTGCAGTCTTCCAGTTGTTGCTGAACTGTGTTCCTCACCATTGGCTTTTCTGGCCAGGATTGCTGGGAGTGCAGTTCAACAATATCTGGAAAGGTACCTTACCACAGCTTATCAGGCCTCCATCTGGTCAGTTCCTGGATGGATGCTATTTTGGTTCCTTGATGGAAGAGAAGGGGATATAAATGAAATACAGTTGTCCCTCCATACCTACAGATTTGGTATCCACGAATTTAAGTATTCATGGCTTGAAAATATTCTTAAAATTTTAATAATCTAAAAAGCAAAGCTTGATTTTGCCATCTTATATAAGGGACACCATTTTACTATGCCATTGCATATAATAGGACTAGAGTATTCACAGATTTTTGTATCCATGGAGGGTCCTGGAACCAAACCCCAGTGAATATGAAGGGATAGTTGTACATAGTTCAAATATATTATTTCATACACACTTCTCATGAAAATATTCTCTGTAGTTCTGTACATCCATTTTATCATCACACATTCACAGAATACTTGAACTATTGAAATAACTGTGATAGAACTCCTTTGGAATGCTTCTCATTGTACCTGTACGGAGGTATAAGTCTAAAATTAAAAATTTACTTAAGATTCCAGGGATCTAGTCCTTTTAAAAATAAAAGTATCTTCTTAAAAGTAAAATACCTTTCTTTCAAAGTAAGCTGAGTAAAGGCATCAGAATGCAGACACAGCTCAATTAACATTTAAATGTGTGGTCTGATCACCCAGTCAATTAGACTCATTAAACAACAAAGACATCTGTTTAAAAATGCATATCAAAAGTTTACTGAAGGTATATCAATCTTAATCTACATATTCAAACAAATCTAAAAGTCCTTAACTAACAAAGATTAGGTTCAGGTAGGAAAAACTCACCCAGTCTTAAGAGATGAGGGCTGCATGGTGAAGGGTGAAAAGTAAAAGCATTAGCAAGCAAGTAGGTAAGTAAGTAAGTAATGGCAAAGCCACATGGAGCTTTTCTCTTAAGAGGAACTTAAACAAAGTGTAATAAAGTATTTAAATTAGGAGGTCATGTGATGAATGACCCATTTCTCCAGTTGGCTGAAATTGCCTAGGGAAAGAAGAAGAGAGGAGTGGAAAAAATCATGCATGCAGGGAAATTCCTAAACTGAATTTAACAAGGGATACACAAGATTGTATTGCATTATAATTTCCCCACAGTACCCCTGTAAAACACACATACACACACACATACACAATCATCCCCCACACTCCCAATTACCGCTAGGGGCTTGGTGGACACATTTATCACATTTTTAGCTTCCCTTGGGCTTTCTTAGGCTTAAGAGAACAGCTTTTTTTTAAACAATAGGGAGTAACTATTGATTTTCTGTTTTTTTTTTTTAAAGGCATCCCTTTACATGAGCCTAATATGGACTAGCGCGGGTCCCAAAATGTGGTGAAATGATCCCACTCACCACCAGGGGTCCTTTGAGGGCATTTTTTTCTGTTCCATTTTGTTTTACCTCAGGGGGCCCAGGGGCTTCATGTGGTCCACAAGCCACATGTTGCCCATCCCGTCTTAGATAATGGCTATACAATGGAAGGTACCTTTATATGTGATAACTGTTTTCTCATATGCAACTTGCCTACAAAACAAAGTTCTTGACCACCTAAGTGGGGGGGGGGGGAAGAATGTAGTAGAACTTTGATATGTAAATGGTAAATTTGTTCAAAACTGCAGTGAGATAAATTATTTGCTCCTATGTGTGTGCACAGCAGTGGATGAGAGCAAATGAAGAGAAGCATGAAAAAAATGGTCACAGAACATTGGCCCATCTAATAGAACTGTAAAATAAGTCCTCAAAGGCTGCAAATCTTCTGAGTCAGAATAGTGGTGAGTTCATAATGGTGTTCATTAACTGGGTACTGTTTCTCATACACAACTTGGACTGTGAAGTTGTTCTATTTATCATATGACCTTTGGGAGGTAGAAAATCTGTACCTATTTTGCATTCAGTGAACTGATTCTTTTCTTGTGCTGTTTGAAGGTCCTGACCCTTATTCTTCTCCACATACGCGAAGGAGGAGTATTGCAGTTCTCTCCTTTTATGTGACTTGACTTCCTAATTTTGCTAACCTCATGGCTGCCTGACATCATTAGATGCTGGGCATTTCTGGCAAAGTGAAAGAAAATCAATCATGCAATTTGCTTATGTTATTCGAAGATTTCAGGTTCCTAATTTTCTACTCTTTAGATTCTGTAAAACTGCAGTCTTTTCTAATGCCATTAGCAACCTCATCTTCATTGTTTTGAGTATTCCCACCATCCCCACATTGCCATGGGCAAATCTGTGCTCAGGTCCGTTCAGCAGTTCACCTACCTGGGAAGCATCATCTCCTCAGATGCCAAGATTGACAAAGAGATCGATCACAGATTAGCAAAGGCATATAGTGGATTTGGAAGACTTCACAAAAGAGTCTGGAGCAATAAACACCTGAGGCAAAGGACAAAAATCAGTGTGTATAGAGCCATTGTACTGTCTATTCTCCTTTATGGATCTGAAACATGGGTCACCTATCGCCACCACCTATGACTCCTCGAACGCTTTCATCAGCGCTATCTACGCACAATCCTAAATATACACTGGACTGACTATGTGACGAATGTTGCTGTCCTTGAGCAAGCAGGGATCACCAGCATTGAGGCCATGATATTGAGAACACAGCTGCGCTGGGCAGGGCATGTTTCTAGGATGGAGGACCATCACCTCCCAAAAATACTACTCTACTACGCCACAGGTCAGCGTAAGAGGGGCGCTCCAAAAAAGCGATACAAGGACTCCCTGAAACAACATCTCAGGCTTGGCCAATTTGATCACCAACAGTGGTCTGCCCTGGCCTCACATCGGGAGGCATGGAGATGCACTATCCACAATGCTGCAGCCTTATTTGAGAACTCATGTCAAACAAGTCTTGAAGAGAAATGACAACGCAGAAAGAATCACAACCCAGAAACATCACCCAAGGAGACCTTCTGTTGTGTTTTCTGCAACCGGACTTGTTTATCTCGGATTGGCCTTTTTAGTCATCAGCACGCTTGCAGAAAGTGCGGGATGAGTCCTTCCTTAATCATTGTTTGCAAAGAAAAGCCAGAGATTCCTACAGAAATGCAAGGATACTCTATATAAAAGATACAAGACTACCTCAGAAAGTCTGTTATTAAATATGGATTTGTATATGCACAGTCCAGAATAATACTTAGAATGTATAACCAACCTTTTTTTCAAATATTAACAATTTCTTAGATAATAGTGCACTGAAATGTTCCTTTTCACAACCTTTTGGATGAAAGATAATGACACGGATTCATTGAGATTCTTCCAAACCAACTGAATTACAACAGAAACAACATCTGGTGCAAAATGTAGGCCTGTGACTCAAACACTGTTACTTTTCTAATTCTTTATGATTTTTGTAACATCTTTTGCCCAACGAAGAAGCCAGTGGCACTTGTGTGATGTGTTTTGTGCATTTTGGTTGGCCAATAAAAGTATCACTCTTTTGTAGATTTTGTATTTTGTTTTATTTTCCTGTATGGCCAACATGGCTGCCCATGAATACATCTCCTGGATACTGAATTTAGCTGTAACAGGAGAATCCTAAACAAGAGGGAACTACCGTAAGGACTGGGACTTAACTCTTTGAGGTTTCTACCTCCAACAAAAGTGAAACTTTTTCTTTTTGGCCTTCTTCTCCTGTATGCTTTTTAAAAACATCTTTTGCCTGATGAAGAAGCCAGTGGAGCTTCAGAAGCTTGAATGATGTGTGTTGTGCATTTTGGTTAGCCAATAAAGGTATTACTCTTTTTTAGATTTTGTTTTACTTAACTTACTAGAGTTTGCATAAATGAAAGCCTTAAAAATTGGATATTATTGGGACAAATAATAGTTAGGTTTCCCAGTATCTTGTTCCAGTCTTCCCGTTGGTTATAGAAGTGAACTGTTTCCAGTTCATGTGTTACCTAACCAGTGTGTGAGCTGCACCAACGTATTAGCTTTTACCATCATTCCATGGTGATATTATTGGTTTGTTTGTTCCATTTGTATGCCGCCTCTCTCCCAAGAAGGGATCCAAATCAACTTCCATAAAACAGATTAAAAATACCATATATACAATTAAAATATTATAAAATCAAATTCAAACATATAAAATCTAAAACATACAAGATAAAACAATCCCTACTGCTTATATGTTAAAAGCCTGCTTGAAAAGAAAATTCTTTGCCTGCCAGCAAAAAGAACTCAGGGAGGGGGCCAGCCTAGCCTCCCATGGAAGGGCATTCCAGACAGTGGGAGCAGCCACTGAGAAGGCTCTCTATCAAGTCCTCACCAAGCAAGCTTGTGATGAAGGCGGGACTGAGAGAAAGCCTCCTCCTGATGATCTTAGGGCTTTGGCCAGATAAGATGCAGTGGACAACATTTTTGGAATTAGAAACTGCATTGATTCTTGCCATCCCTTTGACAACCAACAAGGGATTGGAGTGGTTGGTTACTGATGTGGCAGTGGGTGGTGCTGAGAGACAAACAGCTGTTCACAAATACAGGCTTTCCTCCAAACCTGCAATTCTGATGAAGATGGCTGTTTCTCCATGGCTAGCAGCAGCTGGAAAATAGCAGTCTTGATTGGAATCACTAGGGAAAGAGACTACATTTTCCTGATTTGCGTTGTTGAATCCTTCCCCTTGACTCCTTTCAAAATGGCAATTTTGTGCTGCTATGAATAGCAATCTTGATAAGGATTACATTGGGTAAATATGTTAAAAAATTTAGCCTCATACAAAAAACTCAGATCAAAATTAATGTTTTCCTGGTGCTGTCTACAGTAAGAGAACAGTGATCTATTCTCCGTTGTCCAGTTTGTGGGGGTTGATTTTATTTATTTATTTATATTTTTGTTTAGGTATTTATACCCCACTCTTCAGCCACAAAGGGTCTCAGAGCGGTTTACAAGTTGTTTAAGCAGTAGCAATTTACACATCTACACCGCATTAAGCGGTTTCCAATGTGTATTAGCTAATTGCCCTCACAAACCGGGTACTCATTTTACCAACCTACGAAAGAAATGGAAGGCTGAGTGAATCTTGGAGCCCTTGGGATAGAACTTGCAATGTTGTGGCTGCAGTACAGTAGGATCCCCATATCCACTGATTCAGTTATCCACGGGACACAAAACAGCACACCTACCATAGAGTCTTCCTAGAAATATGTACTCTGTAGCCATTTTCTAGGTCCTCCAAGGCAACTCTATGTTATTTTAGATCGGAAGTCCCATTATTTTCAATGGTGTTCGCTGTTATCCATGGTTTTCAGTATCCAAGCCCCCCCCCCCCGAACCAATCCCCAGTAGATATGGGGGTCCTACTGTACTGGCATTTAATCACTGCACCACCAGGGCTCCCCTTGGACTGGGAAGGGAGTGATATTGGCATCGCAGGATAATTTCCCTTTAAAAATTGGGACAGAGGAGTTAGCTAGAGTTGTATGAATTATGTTGTGTCCATTCCAAGCAGTAAGAGTCACAGCCATACTCTGTATCTGTTCTGGGATGGGTTTTTTCCCCCCTGTCCTGGAATTTTTTCCCCCCATGCTGTGGATCTACACATGATTTTTGTGATTTTTAATGTAATCGAAACACTGTGCACACAACTCTCTGAAGTCATAACTGGTTTATACTGTACACATCTCTTTACTGAATTGTTCCACAGGAGTGGAACAGTCTTGTTTGAAATGAGTGTGGTCTGTTCTTTGTATCCATCCCTTTACATCTTGCTCAATGGAGAATCTTTTTGACTGCATTAGTACTTCTCCTCCCCACTCCCTGAATGTTTTGTGAGGCTGATGCCTATGTGTTAAGAACATGTGAGGATTTCTAAGCACCATGTCTCATAGCTGCTTCCAGAAGAAAGTACTAACAGTGGGAATAGCTAACAGTAGTGCTGGCCTGCTGCTGTGGCTGGGAGACAGGACCATACCGGTGGCAACAGACCAAGAGGCAACAGGCTGAGTTTCACCCTTCCACCTGTTCCCACTTTTCCTTCAACCAAGATTTGTGTAGCCTATTAGTAGTGACAGCATGGTAAGAAAAGAGATTTTCAACCTTGTAATTTTGGACTATAAATTCCAGAACTCCCAACAAGCACCTGGTTTTATGATTGTACCTCTGTGTCTGTGTTTCTACTTAAGCATCTCTGGCACAGTTGAAGCTGATTTACTCTTTTAAGTTAGTGGATTTTATGATGTAGGTTTTCCTCATTAGAAAAAAAGTGTATGGCATGCTATGCCCTGCATTTAAATATCTTATAGAAGTGTATTTAATTGACCTTACTACATTAAGTCAATGAATTAAGTTGTATGGATGCACTGAGTTTACGACAGTAAATAGGATTCATGTTGTGGATACAAAAGGGTGGAAAAATACTATGATCTTGTCTATATGGTCAAAATAATACGAACGGAAAGCGATCTGTTCATACGGACATTCGCATACGGATTCTAAAGTTCTGCATGGTTGTTTCTTGAACATGAATCTTATGGCTATAGAGAAATGTCAACTAGATGCTGAAAAAAATAATGGAATAAGTATCATTTTGAGTTGACTTGCAAATATTGTAGCCCAAGTTTTTTAAAAAAAACCCAAGCAGCTATCTCAGCAGATTTCAATAATGCTTTCTGATAGTTTGCCAGAAATGACAGTGATAAAGCTACAGTCTGTAGAAAAGAAAAATTAATAGCTATTAAGGACTCTCAAGCAAAACAAGTTTAACTTTTAAAAAAAAAACTATTATTGTTTTTAATACAAAATTGCATACTGGCTTAGTCTTCCTCATGTACATGCAGCTGCATCCATTCTCATTCCTGATCTAATCTGGTCAGCTTCATATTTCAGATATATATTTGACTGTAGCCATTATATTGATTACACTCAAAAATGTTGGCATTGAAATAGAGTTGGAAGGGCCCTCATGGGTCATCAAGTCCAACCTCTGCTCAGTGCAGGATCTCCAGCTACAGCATACCCTGCAGTTAGCTCTCCTTCCTCTTTTTGAAGATGTCCAGAGAAGCAGTCCTCACCATCTACCTCTCTAGGCAATTGGTTCCATTGACAAACTGCTTTTACTATCAAGAAATTCCTTCTAGTGTTCAAATGAAATCTACTCTCCTGTAATTTCAAACCATTAGACTTGGTCCTGCCCTCTGTGGGAGCAGAAAAAAACCTCCACCATCCTCTTTCGGACATTCCCTGAGGTATTTAAAGAGTGCAATCATGTCATCCCTCACTCTTCTCTTCACCAAACCAAACATGGCAAATGCCTTCAACCTTTCCTCATATGTTTTGTTCTCTATACCTCTTCTCATCCTTGTTGCCCTTCTCTAAATCTGCTCCAACTTGTCTATATCCTTCTTAAAACAAGATACCCAGAACTAAACCCAGGACTCCAGATGAGGCCTGACTAGCCCAGAATATAGGGTAACTATTACTCCCTTCAGCTGGGTAATCATACTTATACTAATGCATGCTAGAATAGCATTCACTTTCTTTGCTGCAGCATCACACTATTGGCTCATATTCAACTTATGATCAACAATAATCTCAAGGTCCTTTTCACATGTAGTACTGCTAAACATGCAATCCCCATCCTGTACCTATACATTTGGGTTTTTTGGTCTAAATGTAGAATTTTCCATTTTTATATATTATATTAGTTATTTATACCCCACTCTTCACCACAAGGCTATGAGAGCGGCTTACAAATTATTTTAAGCAATAGCAATTTATATATCTACACTGCATTAAGCAGCTTCCAATGTGTGTTAGCTAATTTGTCTCTATTGAATGTCATTTTATTAATTTCTGTCCAGTTTTCTAGTTTATCACGATCCTTTTGACTTCTGTTCCTGTCTTCCAGTGTGTTGCCTTCGCTCCCAGTTTTGTGTCATCTGCAAACTTGATAGGATACCTCCACTCCATGATTTAAGTCATTGATAAAAATGTTGAAAAGTAATGGCCCCAGGACTGAACCCTGAGGCACTCCACTCAAGACCTCCTTCCGGTTTGAAGTGTAGCTATGAATCTTTGTTTGCGAAGGAAAGCCAGAGAGAGACTAATGACCACACTTTGAACATATTTTTCCAACCAATTATGGATCCATCTGATTGTATTTCCATCTATTCCATATTTAGTCAGTTTGCTAATCACAATATTATGGGGGGACCTTATCAAATGCTTTGCTGAAATCCAAATAAATGACACCCACAGCATTCCAACCATCTACTAAACTAGTGACCTGTTCAAAAAAAGACATTAGATTAGTTTGGCAGCATCTGTTCTTAACAAACCTATGCTGGCTCCTGTTGATCACTGCATTGTCCTCTGTTGCAGATCTATGCTCCCATTCTAATGCTTCTTAAATTTCAGTTAGAAAGGGTTCTAGTTAGTCAATTATTTGCCTTTAATGCCTGTATACTCAGGAAACAGGCAAGACGGTCCTAGGAATTAGTCTTGTGTGCACAGCAGAAGTGCAGAGGAATCACAATATTTAAAGATGTGCCTTCTAACATGATTTTTTACCCTTGCTAAAAGAAGGTCTTAGTAAGTAACCTGTTCAGTTAACTATCTATATAATCCTCATGTCATGCAACTACTTACACTACTGAAGTACATATGGTAGATTCCTTTTGCTGCTACGACTCTTGCTTTATTCAAATATAGTTAATACAAGCTAGGGTGATTAACATTTGCACTTTACAATTCACTTTGAAAATATTCTGGTTCTGTCTAGGTGAAAGCCTTCCCTATACTTGGCTATAATTTCAAAGCTACAGTTTCGTTTAGGGGAAGAAAGTCAATATTGGCTTGAAATGATTGCGTTGCTTTATGAAATAATAATTGGTGCAATGAATGTCAGGAATTCTAATTAATTTACATATGCATTAAAGTCCACTGTCATGAAAGACCTTACTTCGCTTTCCAATACATGACATTAAATATTTATTCCTATTGTGATTTCATATATACATAGTTAATTCATCTCCTTCAATCCCACCTGCTACCGCCATATGTCATATGCCTTAAATTTCATATGTAACAGAGCCTAACAGCACTCAGACTAACATGTTCCTTGAAAGAGAAGAGACCATTCTGTAAAAATCTTCAAGATATATCTATTTATAGTATACTAGTTCACAAAAGTTTGTTGTTGTTTTTTTTTAAGAAAACTGCCTAAAGCCCCAGGACACGATTATCTACAAACCATTTCAGTTGGTATATTTGCACTTAATTTGATTTATGGTTCCTGTTCCTATGAACTGCTACTTTGGGACAGCTGAGTATAATGTTGGCGTAATGGGTCCTGGCACGGATGAAAGAACACAATATGACCTCCAACACAATAATGTGTTTATTTGCATCATTTTTACCTCTGTCCTTTCCCCCAAAATGTGTCTAGAGCAGCTCACAAAGATAAGTGGCCCAATGGTTCCTTGCCAATGACTTAAAGCCTAAAAGGCATGACACCAAAGAATAACAGAAAGAAGAGAAGAGAAACAGAGTGAGCACAAGCCCCTAAAAGCAGATGGGTTGGTTGTAAAAGCAGGAGCTGGCACCTTGGATGCTCTAAGGGAAAGAACAAGAAATGGAGTGGAAGGAGGGAAATAAGGTAATGAAGGCAAAGGAGTTGGTTAACCATTAGCATCTTGACAGGATAGACCCTAAGGGGACCCAGATCATTGGTCCCCTGGAGCCCATCCCAGGAGCTGGCAGGTGTTTTCTCAAGCGGTTGACTCCAAGAAAAAGGTCTGGAAGGTAGCAGCAAACACTTCTTATCCCTTACACTGCTCTAGCTTGATTGGGGAAAGCAAATAAACACCTCTTGTAGTCATTGCTGTAAGAGCAGGTAAGGTTTGTTTCAGCATTGTCTTTCTGGTCTGATTTTCTTTAGAAAGGGTTGCATATGTTGCATTGTGTTAGTAGTCTTGGACTGGAAATTTCCAGAATAGTAGCTAGGCTGAAGATAATAACAAAGAGCTTGTGCAGCCTTATAGACTAACAAATAGACATATCTAGAGCTGATCCATTTTATCAGGTGCATCTGATGAAGTGATTTGAGTCCTTAAAGCTAGCGTATTAGTACATTTTTAATCTATACAGGAAGCCCCTGCCTTTTGACACCCTGTTATCTGATGACTCATTCTTTCAACACTTGCAAATTAAGGAAAGTTCCATTAATTTGACAAGGGGCCCATTGTTTCATCAGCAACAGGCACACTGGTGCATGTGGGTGCATGTGGGCAGTCCCAGGCAAACCACCGTAATACCCTCATCCTCCCTACATGGATTCTGCTTTTCGACCAATTCCTGTTTCTGACACTCCTGTAGTCCATAACCTGTCAGATAAGTGGGGGCTTCTTGTAACAGACGGAGGCAACTGTCAAGCATTGCCATCCCATGGGACTTTGGAGGGGTGCACCCCGTCCTGTCACATACCCCATTTTTGTTTTTGTTTTTGTTTTTTAAAATATTCACTAAAAACACTCTGCACCACTTTATGGGCCGTAAGGCTTCCTTTGATTGTTTTAAGGCCAGGAGAGGCCTTTTTTAACCAGAAAGTAATTGGGAAGTTAACGTTTAGTGTATTGCCTTAGAGAAGAACACTTCTCATGAGTTTACAATAGTCTAGGGATGTGGGCAAAAACAGAGCAAATTTTTATTTTATTTTTAATAAAAATTGAGGAGAGGCAAGTTGCTGAAGCCTCTTAAGTAGTCTTGGGAGCTTGCATGTAGCTGCTGTTTCCCAACTCCTTAAATTAAGGTGCCATAAAACCCCTTTGTTTGAACTAGTAACAGTCCTTTTGAGAATTAACATTGGCTATCAAGGGATATAATTGAAAATAAAATAATGTTTAACAGTACAGTCTGATCTATGGTTACTCAGAAGCAAATCCCATTATGTTCAGTGAAGCTTGCTCCCAGGTAGATGTACGCAGACTTGCAGCCTGATTCTATCAGTGGTAAATTACTTCTGCAGGCCAGGAGGAGCTATCAAAATGCAAAGGGTGATAACTGACTTTGTTAAATGCTGGAAATTAAGCCTTGAAATAGAAATATGGCATTCAGGGTAAACAGTGTATAAACAGAAGGAGTGAAAATAATTGTTGTCTATCTCAAAATAGTCTGCCTTTGCTCATTTCAATCAAATTTATTCTACCAGTTAGAAAAATAGATTGTAAAAAAAATAGCGGGAGTTTGTTAAGGTAATTCATCCTCTGTATTTTAATGGAAAACATGAAGCTGGAGCTATTTTTCGTTTGTTGAACTGGAAGTTATAATAGTAATGTTATAGCCCTCTTTTAATTCTGTGCAAGTTAATGCACAAATACTCTTAAAACCGTTCTAAGTGGAAGTAAAAACTACTGAAGTGAAAAGTGCCTCTGCTCCTCAAGACATGCCAAAGAACGAGACACGGTGGATACCTGGGGAGGTTGGACAACGATGACAGTTACGGGCTGACCTTTAGTGAATTTTAATCTGCAAATGCATTTGTGCTGGGGATTGCTAATGCTTCTTGTTATCGGTGAGGCTTGTTGCTTGATTTTAAGAGAGCTGAGAATAAATGAATTCCATGAATCTGTGCTATGCACACAGCATAACAAGCAGGTTGTTTGTGGCTGCATCTGAGTCACATGGAGGTTTGCTATAGACTTTGCCAGGCAACGGAAGTGGTTTCTATTGTTTTGAATTGACTCCAGATTATGAACGTTCCCAAATGGAAGCTATATAGAATGTACAGATAGTACCCAATTATAAGAACAGTCCTTCCCTCCTTGCCGGAAAATGTTTTAGAACACTTCAAAGTAGCAGTTGTAACCAGAAGTGGACCAAGGTGGAAGCTCAGTCCTTGGCTGCTGTCACACTGCAGAAATAATGCAGTTTGACACCGCTTCAACTGCCATGGCTCAATACTACGGAATTTTGGGATTTGTGGTTTTGTGAGATACTTAGCCTTCTCTGTCAGATAGCTCTAGTGCCACAGGAAACAACAAATCCCAGGATTCCATAGGGTGGAGCCATGATAGTTAAAGTGGTGTCAAATTGCATTATTTCTGCAGTGAGGCATGCCTCAGTTCCTGAAAGAATATACTGTACTGTTTGTTTGTACACAAAAATGTGGGCTTTTAGGTTACCTAGGTCCTGTTGACTTCATTATCATTTAAGCAGCCTGAATGTGTGTGCAATTGCATCTACAATCTTCATGGAGGAAAAAAGTCATACCGTATATGACATTCAGTTGATCCTTAGCAACTCTCTGTTAGAGAATAAGCTTTTGAACTCTTGATTTTAGTAGCTTTCTCTCTTAGTAGAGATTCCTAGGTAGAGCATCAGGCACTTGCAAAATGTTCTTCATATTATGAACTGAATGCATTTGCTTACACATGCACCCAAGCACAATATTGTGCATATAATGGGATCCTCTTTAAATAAACTGATCAATCTTTAATGAAGAATTTTGTAATAAGGGCAATGTATACAATTTATGTTTCTAATAACTCATGGACAGTTTTGAAAATTAACGATAATACATATTACAATCTGTGTCTGTATCCCTATTAGTTTTAGGGCTCCTAGAGAAAGGAGGCAGCATTTCTGCAGGTCCTTTCAGGGTGGGAAAATCTATATCTGCCAACCTTATTCCATCTGAGCAGTTGATAAAGATATGGAATCCTAACTTCAAAAACTGAGTGACTCCTGCAACTCAGAGGTAGTACTTTGGGCATTAAATTTACCACATTACTAAAACTACCGATTATATGTCTAAATTTACTAACTACAAATGTCAACAGAATAGTTTCCTAAGTGGAATGATATCCAGTGTGCTTTGAATACCTACTGATTTCCACCAGTGAGCAAACATGAGATTTGTAGCATGTGCAATTTCTGTCTTGGGTTTTATGAGGTGGAACACCTCCAGAAAGATACTCATGGCTTGCCATGCCAGTAATTTTCATAGTACAAAATCCCTGAATGTGAAGTGACATGATGACCTAATAACTCCTTAAAATTGTAATGATCACTATTGGGTCAAGGTGAAATAAGTATGGTGTTATACTAGACTGTGTTAGTGTACAATTAAGGAATATATAAAAAGAAAAGGTGATAGTGTATCTACCCTGAGAAATATATGACACCTTTCTCATTCTGACTGGCAATGAATGTTGTTTCAAATAAAACCATTTCACACAGCATAATACAAGCCCAGAAAAAGGCTATGTTTCATTTTTGGTCCGAGTATCATGAAGGCCTAAGAGTTGATGTCCATCTTTAAATTAAATAGGTCTACTACATGAATTAGCACCATCCAGCCAAAAGTCTCCACCGTGGACATATAAGGTCCTTTGGTTATATCTTGGGTGCTGTCCACACGATAGTGGCAATCCACATCAGGAGACTGGTCTAGAAGATGAAGCCTTTGAGCAAATCATTTGCATATGAAGTCTGGTAGAAGCATTCAGGTTGTAAAATGGGCAGACTGGGACTTAAAATTTTAAAAATAGCAACTAAAGATGCTTAGGATCCTAATGATCTCTACTAGTAAGTGCAGTGACAGTGGCTTGGTATCAATCTGCAGTCACTGTCATAATACATGCAGATAATATACATGCAGTATTTTAGGAGATTCTGTATCCTATTTGATATGTCAATTAGGCACAGCAAAAACAGTACTGTATTGCATTTGCAAATAATGGTTAAGGAGCTGGTCTGGCTGCAGGTGTGGGATATCTCCACTGTAAGAATAATCATATCTTTCATGCACTGACATGCTATAGGGCAGGGGTGGAAATTATGTAGTTGAATTATGTTGTTGAACTGCAACTGGCATTAGCTGCAGCTTACCCAATGGTGAGGAATGCTGGGAGGGATGCACAATTCCTACTCCTACTGTAGAAGATGATGTATAACTATTAGCAAATAAGAAAAATCAAGTAAAGATGTTAGAAATGGTGAGAGATACAGTAGTTCTAGTTGTTTGGAATGTTACAGGTACAAGGGTACCTAAAGCTAGCCTATTTGTTTTACAATATATGGCAGAAAATCTGTCATTTGCCACCACTACCCTGCCAACCCCAAAACTTGTTTGGCTTTCAGTACTACAAACTTTTGATGAGAACAGATCATTATAAAGTGTCACTCTGTGACCATGTAGAAAAGAATACAGTTCTGTGATTACTAAGAGCCAGTATGCTTATGTCATAAGCAACTCATCCAAGACAAATCTTTTGTTGTACACCTTCAAGTAATTTCTGACTAACAGCCACCCTAAAGGTGAATTTATCACAAGATTTTCTTGGCAAGATTGGTTCAGAAGGGTGTTACTATTTCCTTCCTCTAAGGCTGAACGAGTATGACTCGCCCAAGGTCACCCAATGGGTTTCCATGGCTGAACAGGGACTTGACCCCTGGTCTCCAGAGTTGTAGTCCAACTCTCAAACAACACTATGCTTGCTCTGCCAAATTGTTGTTGTGTATTGTTGTGTGTCTTTAAGTTTCTGACTGAGGGCAACCCTAAAGCAAATGTACAACAGGGCTTTCTTGGCAAGATTTCTGAAGAGAGGGTTTGCCTTTGCTTTCCTCTAAGACTGAGAGTGTGTGACTTCTCCAAGGTCACCCAGAGGGTTTCCATGACTGAGTCAGGGATTTGAACCCTGTCCTTCACTACACCACGTTCAAATTATCAGGAGCTGCTAATATCTCAGAAGACAGGATCAGGAGTCAATATCACTTTACAAACTGAAGAACTGGGTCAAAACTAACAAAAAGAATTTTGACTGGGATAAATGTAGGGTAATACATTTAGGTGGAAAAATCAGATATACAAGTATAGGATCAGTGACACTGGGCTTCAACACAGTATATGTGAAAAGGATCTAGGGGTCCTAGTACACCATAAACTACACATGAGTCAGCAGTGTTAGATGATCACAAAAATAGTCAATACCATAGTAGGGTACTTCAATAGAAATATAATGTCCAGATCAAGGAAAGTAACAGTACTACTGTAGGCAGCTTTAGTCAGACCACATATGTCTACTTCTGGGCACCACAGTTTAGGAATTATATCAGCATGCTATAATGTATCCAGAAGGGGGGAAAAACCTGTTTGACTAAGGTGGTAGAGAATCTGGAAACCAAGCCATATGAGGAACAGTGGAAAAGATTTGGGTATGTTTAGTCTTGAAAATAACATGTAGAAGATAGAACAGTGACATGATAGCCATCTTTAAATACCTGAAGGGCTGTTATGTGGAACATGGAATGAGCTTCTGCTGCTCCAAAGGACTGGACCTGAATCCGTGAATTCAAGTTATAAGAAAGAAGATTCTAGGTAAACTTTAGGAAGAACTTCCTGATGGTAAGAGCTGTGGAACAGTGGAATATGAGACTACTTTGGAAGGTGATGGATTCTTCTTTATTGAAGGTTTTTAAACAGAAGTTGGATAGCTAAGTGTCAGGGATGGTGTAGCTGTGAATGCTTGTACTAGCAGGGTCTCAGACTGTTCTCTTCCGGTTCTGTGAACTGGATGGATGCAGGACGCATTTGTTGTTCTGCTTTCGGCAACAAAATGTTTAGCACTATCCCTGGCTTTTAAAGTAAACAGTACAAAAATAACAGTAAAAAACTAACAATTTGTTTCACTTTCATGACAATTAGAACCTGTGCCTAAGACATTTGTCCCCAGTCTGCCTCATGGTAGGGTTGACCTATTAAAAACTTAATTTAAAATGGAAGCTAAGAGCTCTTCACTGCAGCAGTCCCACAAGTAGCACTCAGTTGCTGGAACAATGAAAGCACTTTTAGAAGAACACAACATACGAACACAAAGATAGGCTGGGGGAAAACAATAATTATGTCATGGGTCACTGGCCTGTCATGCAGCCAAATTCCATAATGCACTCAATTTCCAATGGATACACTAGCTGGGAATGGACATGTTTTCCGTTATTAGAAATGGTATTCCAAGGTTTGTGTGCTGGGAAAATATGTTTTCACATCTGTAGATGTAGTTGAACATCACGTTGTGTGTGTTCAGCTACTCGACAATTACTGCACTTCTTTTGCTGTTAAAACAAGATCATCTTGTCTAAACGGTGAAAATACCTTTCATAGAATTTGCTGGGAATACAACCTCTCTAAATGGGATCCCACATCAATCCACAATATTTGGAAGGAGGGGGGGGGGCAAAACGGCAAAAACAATGCTAGAAAAGCCGTCATGACTTTTCCCATAGTTTTTTAAAAACAGCGAGGGGGTGCACATTCCTGCTTGTTAGGATAAACAATTTGCTTTGAATCGCTATCCCATACAAGTGGATGCACAAAGCTGATTGGCTGGGAGAGTGTGAGGGGTGGGGCTTGCTAATAGGCAAGTGCCTGCTGCTGCCATGTTGGATTTTTGCCTTAGCAAGCAGATCACTATGGCGATAAAATGGGGTGTTGTGTTTTGCTTTTTGCTATCCTCTTAACTTGGAAATTACTCTTTTGCTCCATTGCACCTTAGACAAAGTTGTTTTGGAAAAAAGTTTTGCAGTGGGGAATTACTAACGCGAATAAATCACTTGCGGCCGCCATGTGCCATGCGAAGCTTCTGGGGCCAAAACCACCATCAAGACAAGTTTCTGCTAGTGCAAAATGCCATTACTAAGAGATACACTGGTTTTTTTCTCCCTGGTATAGATGGGCCCTGGAGAGACATGCAGAATATCTTGTACCTCAGGTCCATCTTACAGTTATGAAGCATGGGTATGGAGGTGGAGTCATCCCAACCACACACTAACAATAAGAAAGGCATATTTGAAAGAAAGAACTTCCATCACCTTGAGTCCTGTTTGGCAATATGCTTTAAGGGGATGAGATGTTTGACAGTGTGCTTAAAGGATGCTGAAAACTGGAATATCTACCTATCAAGCAGTAGCATGCGAATGAGGATGCCCAAGGCTCTTATGGTATAAAGCTCCATGACACTCTTTAGCAGCAGGCTACATGCAAGATTGCCTTTTTTCCCCCTGGAGGTTGACCATGGATAATGAAAATAAAGAACAGTGGGAGAAATTCTTCTGGCTTTAACATAAAGGTATGCTCTTGCAAAAATTGACTTGCAAGGCAATATACCAAAAGTCTTGTATCCAAATTTAATGACAATTTGCAGCTGATAAAAATCCCTTTGAGAGCAGACTTGACAAATTAATGTCTTGGGCTGTTGCTTTTATAAATTCATTCAGGATTAAGACAGGGTTTGTGGGGAATAGAAAGGGATATAAAATTAAACTGACATTGTTGGGATCTTAAGAGAATCTTTGACTTTTTCCTTATGCTAGCACTCCAGTTGTTTCAAATAAACTATTGCATGAGAAATAGAAATTAGAAGGAGTTGGGAAACTAGCTGTGGACAAAGTAATACAAGTTGAGTATCCTTTACCCAGAATTCTAAAATACGAAAATCCAAAATGTCCACATGGGTGGCTTAGATAATGACACCTTTGCTTTTCTGATGGTTCAGTGTACCCAAACTTTGTTTTGTGCTCAAAATTATTTAAAATATTATATATAAAATTACCTTCAGGCTATGTGAATAAGGTGTATATGAAAACACTAATTTTATGTTTAGACTTGGGTCTCATCTCAAAGATACGCTAGTATTCCAAAATCTGAAAAAATACAGAATGCTTCTGGTCCCAAGCATTTCAGATAAGGTAGACTCAATCTGTAACTGCTACTTCCAGTTTCAAACTATCTACTGAACCTCCTCTAAGGCTTACCCTATTCCTTTCTTTAAAGTAACTTGCCTAAAATAACAAATGGGATTAAGATGAGTTAGGATAAACTTAACTAGAATCCACCCAAATCAGATTTTTTTTACTTAACTAAGATGTTAGGCTTATAATTTAGCAGAGAAACATAGCACTGAAGTTCAAATAACTGGAAAACATTGTTACTAATTGTTGTAGATCAGCAATGGGCATCCTGTGGCCCGCCAGATGTCAGATGAAGGATTGTGAGTCCCAGCAGCCATAGCCATTGTTGCTAATACTGAGAAATGCTAAGAGCTGCAGATCAATGATATCTGGAGAGCTGCATCATAGATAAAATCATAGGCCGTCAATTTTTATTTTACATCATTACAGACAATCTGTAGTAAGCAATTATGATATATGAAGCTGCTCTTTATTTATTTTTCTGCAGTTTTTTGGCTTTGCTTCACCTTGCTTTTCGATATGCACAACTGTGATTTTAATCAATGACATTTATCTGTGTGTTGATTCAACATTCAGCAATTGATTCAATAGCTCTATTTAGTTGGGACTAACCAATAGGATTTAGGCCGAAATGTGCACAACAGGGTGTCTCCACAGATTACTACACTTTTAAAAACATGTTTGCATATACGAGTCTTGATTTCTTTCCTGTTTTTTTAAAAAAGTGCACAAACTGATACACGTTATAACAGGAGACTAGAACATACAAGTTGATTATCTGCCAATGGGGATTGCACATCCCTTTGAAAGTAATGCAGTACTGACAAACATCTGCACTTTTGGTAGGATTTGCTCTCTCTCTTTTCCGTTCTCTCTGGTTTTTGTGCAAGAGTTTGCATATCCAGCTGTCAGTTATATTTTCCTGACAAAAAGTAAAATTGGATAAAATCAGGCTATAAGGAAAATTCAGGATAACTAGCTATACCCAATGTAACATACGCTGGTGATGCATTAAGGGTGAGTGGCTCTGTTGCTCTGCCCCCGCTGTTGCCACCACAGCCACCAGTTGACTGCCTGGGTGCTGGGCGATAGCAAAACCTACATCAAAAGTTGGTCTAGTTCTATAACAGCGTAAATAATGTTTACTGTTCCAAAAATCCAATTAATTAGTTGGGAGGTCCATCTTCACTGACTCAGTTCTTACAAAATAAAATGTAATGTTTCCTTTCCCAGTGTGCTAATTGGTGGCTTAGGAAACATACCCTAACCAATCTCCTCACTCCCTCAACCAATCACCACCCAATTGCAAATTCCCTCTCCACCTCACAACCCACTCAGTCCACTCAATCTGCATCTACACCCCCAGCCTCACAAGGGTCCCTCCCTCCTCTTACTTCCTCAGGCAATCACCACCCACATGTGAAAAATGCAATATTCCCCCCCCAGAATAATACCATGTAGCTGAACTATGTGAAAGAGACACTGACACTCCAAGTGAAACCCCAGCAGGGCACATAACAGTGTATGTTACACTGGGCACACCTATACTAACACTAATACTAATACAATTACACCAGTGGCTCTTAACTTGTTCTTTACCAGGGACCCCATTTAAATATCTTTTGTTCCCATGGACCCCCATGGGAACAAAATTAACTCAAGATTTAAAACCCTAAAGATAATAACAAGAATACCTGATAACAGCAATAATATTACAATTACAACAATGCCTCCTAACCTTTTCTTTACCAGTGGTCTCTTTAAATATCTTTTGTTGCCATGGTCCCCCAAGACTTTAGGTTTAAAACCCTAATAATCATAATAATACCTAACGATAACAACAACAACAACAATAATAATAATACAATTATACCATCCCTGAAATCTTCACTCAGAGGCACTGGAGTGGGAGGTAAGACTTTTCTTCTGCTTCGTCCTGCAAGTCTGTGGATGGAATGGCAATACGCAGGCCAAGCCAGCCAGCCAGCCTTTGCCTTGGCTCCTGTCACATGGCCACTCCACTGCAGGCAGGACATGGTCTGAGCAGCCTTCAAGCTTTCACAGACCCCCTGTGAGGACATCGAGGACCCCTGAGGTTTCTAGACCCCAGGTTAAAAACCACTGGTCTAGATACTTGGCAAAAGTAGCATGCAAAAGCTCTGCCTCGTTTAGAGGAGAGGGGGTCCAGGGACCCTTGTCTACCACTTGTTAAAATAGAAATTGATAGAAAAGGGAGTGATGGTGTCTCTCCAGCAAGGGGTGGAATGGTCACCTAACTTTTTCATGAGTCTTTGGACTTGCCTTTTCCCCACCCACAGACTGAAGAGCCTCAGCCTTCTGCTTCAACACCAGCTGCTCTTTGAGGGCAGCATGATGTATTCTCCTTGGGAATCAGCTGGCGACCAATGAGAGGCCACTTTGCTCCATTCTATTCCCTCTCCCTCACTGGCTTTGGCTCCTCCCACCAGCCAGAGGGGGTTTTTTTAGCAGGCAGCAGCCCATCTGGTGCAGCATTTGCAAAGAAAGCCTTCCTCCCCACTGAAAGCAGAGCCAGGGTGGCCAGAGGACCCCAAGGGATCCCCCAAGGAGGGAAAAGAGGACCTGGAACCCCAGGGCAGCTTCCCACCTCCTTCCTACCCCTTTCCAGTGTTGTTGTTGTTTGCAGCCTGTAAGTTCTTCAGGGCAGAAGGTGTCCACTCAATATAGGTTCACTGAGAGGCACCTGGCACAGCCTGGGGACAAACTAACCCAGGAGTAGCCAAAACAGCAGAACTGCATAGCAGAAAGGGCACAAAAACAAAGGCTTCAGCTAGTAGCTGTTCCACTGCTTTGACCCACTTTTACACACAAAAAGGCTTACAGACAGAAAGGTTCATCCAAAAATATCTGGATATCTTTATCTTCAGTTTCAGTGTAAACAAACACAGTATATACACAGCAAATCTCATTAACAAACTCAACAGCAACACTCCTCTTTCTCCACAACACCAACCCACACACAATGCATGGTGTGCTTTGACTTTATAGGAGTGTTTGCTAATCAGCCCTCTGCTTAGCCACAGCTGTGAACAACCCACTTCAGCTGTGCTAGTCTGTGGTCTGTTGCTCCAACATTTTTCCTTTTGCACTTAAAGCAATATTACCCTGACAGAAGGAGGAGGGGAAGGGGTCAAGTTTTTGGTTGAGAAAGGGGTGAAGAGCAGAGGAAGAGGGGGAACCAACCCTGCAAGATAGAACAGGAGGAAAAAGAAGAAAGAAGAGGGTGGGGGGTGCATAGAAAGCAGCATTATTTTCCTCATGCATGCATATTAAGACAGCAAGGGAAGCTGGCTGAGTATTTAGTTACTGCAGCTCAACAGGCAAAGATGTGGCTGTAGGCCAAGGAGGTGGTGCTGAAAAATGCCCTCAAGCTGCTGATTGGCCAGCCAACAGAGCTCTATAATTGGTTGGGTGTGTTTCTTAAGTGGCCAATCAGGGCACTGGGAATGGCAACATACCCAAGAGAATTATATATATAGATTGCCTCAGCAGAAGAGCCATTGTTGGCTTTAGAACTGCAGCACCATAATTAGAAATTAGGAGAAAATCTAGTGGCCATCTGTGGGTTTCTTCAGTTCCATTACTGAAGAGACCTGTAGTAACAAGTGACAAGGAAAACTTAACTGGGAAATTAATCCTAAAGCATAACATACATTTAGGCTTGCTCTAGCAGGCCTTACACATAAGGATTTTCATCTTTCTGCATTCTATTACATTCCATCCTGCTCCTGTGTAAATATGTTTTATATCCTGAGGCCTGGATATCACTCTGTACTACATCTGAAGAAGTGGGTTTCTATCTATAAGCACTCACACTACAAACAAACAAACAGAATAAAAACCCAGTTAGTCTTAAAGGTGCTGCTACATTCCTTCTTCTTTCCCCTCCCCCTCTCTTCCTTCCTTTTATGCTGCAAGAGGACTAACACGGCTGCTTCTTGGAAAAGGAATTGATGACCAACCCAAAATAATGAGACCAGACCAGAATGTGGGTTAAATAAGGGACACTTTATTTGACTTAAAACCTATTTAAAGCACTCTGCGGATGAGCAATAGAGGGAAAGCAACTTGGTGCGACACCCAGGACAGTCCCAAGTCAAGGAGCTGCTCCCAGGCCTGCCCTTTCTGGAAGGCAAACCCAAGTTGTTCCCTCCCAAGACACAAGGAGAGAACAAGCCCCAGGTCAGTCCCAAGCAGACCCCTTCTCCACCTCCTAGTCTGCAGAACTGTCATGCCCCTTGAGTCTGATGAGGGTATGGAATCAGAGGAGGAGGAGGACATGGCAGGAAATGGCCCTATGGATCCTGACACAGGTTTATCTACACCTGTGCCAGCAGTAAGCCCTACCAATGTAGAATCACAAGCAGAGGAAGAGCTTGGTCCTAGTGGGTTGGTACCAGTGCCAGCAGAGAGCCCTGCCAATTCAGACGAGGAAGAGGAGACAGACTTACCTCCACCATCATTCAAGCAGCAGTGAGCCCAAAAGGAAGCTCAAAGAGGATTGCTGAGGCTTTATCAGAAACACCTGCTCATCAAGGAGCACCTGACAAAGCCTTGATTACTATATATATGCTTGGGGAAGCTATGGGGGCTTTGTCAGGGATCAACTGATCTTCCTGGTGAAAGCTTCCTGTTGATGATCTTCCACTCTGTGTTCCTGCTATCTTGACTCCTGCTTAGACCTCAGACCAACCCTGCCTATGCTGTTGCCTTACCCTATGGACCCACAGACCTACTTCTGGACTATGCTGCCTTCTGTAAACTTTGACCCTTGGACTGTATTCTGGACTCTTCTCTGTGTGCCTTCCTACTTGTTTTGCTGCTGCTCAAGAAACAGAACCTTCCTTGTTCCAAACCGTATCTGGTTCCCCTTAATTGACTTTGCTATCACTGAGAGTTGGCTGCTTTCCTGGTCTTTTGAGCTTTATCTTGGTTAAACTTCTAAACTGTGTGTTAATTGCCAGTAACTGGCTGCTTTCCCCAACAAGAACCTGTGGATGTAGTTCCAGAGCCTCACCCTTCACCAAAAGGGTGCCAAGGTGTACATCTAACTATAGAATTCTCCTCCTGTTACTTGCCAGGTGGCTTCCTATTTAACAACCCCACCTGAGCCAATCAATCCAATACTGAACAAAACGTGCAAAACCCAGAAAGCCAACTTCTCCCTAAACAATACTCACACAAGATTCCCACACAACTACTATAAGAACAAAAGAATGCCAGTGAAGGCAGCACTGGAGGAACACAAAAAACCACTCTAGCTTTCTCCCAGGCTCACAAACCCCAACTACCAACCACCAATAGAAGCAAGAGAAAGACCCACCTCCACAATGCCCTTTGGCTGCCCAGAACAGGGACTCATTGTTTTGAAATTCAAATTATCAGGAACAAATGGAAAGAGGAGACCTATGGCTGAAGTTTTAGTGGCAAAAATTAGCTAAACCTTGTTGCTAAAGCTAATGTTTAGAACCTTGTTGCTTAAGCTGATTTTATACAAGAGATGTGTGTACAGCTTTCTTCGTATAGGATGAGGAACATCCTTGGAAGAGAAATGTAACAGTAGGGGAATGCCGCTTAACCTTTCCCTCTCTTGCTGTCTGTCTACTCTAAATCTGTGCCTCCTACATTTACACTCACAGGGGAAAGGATACAGGTTTCCAGTATCTTTTCCCCTCTCTTGAGGAAAAAAGTGGGGAGGATGGCTTTGAGGAGAAAAAACATGATGGAAAGGTAATAGGTTAAATAACCCCTCACATTATTTTCATTTGCTAAATCTGCTGCTCCTTGTGGTTCATTTTCATTCAATATCACACACCAAATTACTGGGGGGTAGGAGCCATGCAGCCCTCCAGGTGTTGTTGGACTGCAGCCCCCAAAGTCTTGGTCAGTGTCGCCAATTAAGAGTCACGCTGAGAATTTCAGCCCAATAACATCTGGGGGTGGCATGATTCCCACCCGTTATACAAAGTATGGCCCTCTAAATATTGTTGGACTAGTAGGGAGCATCCCTCACTACTAGCTATGCTGACTAGGTTTAATGGGAGTTGTACTCCAACAACATCTGAATGGCTATACTCTGCTTGCCCTTGCACTACAGAAATAATTTGGCCTATAAATTTAGCAGAGGATTGTTTTAAAATCAACATTGACATGAGGATAGAAGAAAATAAATACAAGAATTCTAATGTTGAGTGAAAAGTTGTCAAATGGACCTGTAATCTCCATTGATAGCAGAGTCAAAATTTTATCAAAGTTCATCCCTCTCCCCATATTATTTTTAAGAACTGCCTCTCCCCCCCCCCAAAAAAACCCCACTTTGAGTAGCTGCAGATAAAAAAGAGGAATTAGATTTTCTTGAGCTGCATTGAGCAAAAACTAGAATCAAACTTGCACGGTACTTCTGGCCTATGTTTCAGTGAAGCCAGGCCTGCAGATTAAGTGTTGGGACTGATAAGCAGGAATGATGACATCATCTGCACACACACACACCATTTTCCTATTCCCTCTTAAACTCAGCTGCAGTCCTCACAAGTAGCAGGGCAAGGGAGGGGAACATACTTATTTGCCACCACTTCTTTGCATCAGATCAGTTTTCCTGAGCAGAGAAGCCTTTAGTTTAAGGACCCCCTGCTCACAAGAATTGATTGCAGTATTGTGTGCACTTGTTCCTCGTCTGTTGTGCTGTTTGTGCAAATAGGCCATTCATGTGATCTCTACTTAGGTGTGCATCTTAGGAGCCAAAGGAAATATATATGGAGAGTGAAGATAAGCATTAATCAGGCCATTGATTCAAAGACAAGTACTGAACCAAGCAACTCTAATTTGTTTATGGCAAACTAGATTTCAGTCAGATATCTCCCACATTTAAATTTGCTAAAGAAAAAACTCCAGCTAAAAGTATGTACTTTTGAGTGTAGGTGGTGATCTGGTAAGGTTTTGGGAACCAATCAAGGGAAAATGCTGAGTTGGATTAAAGGTGTGCAAGTTCCCCTCTATTTGTGCTCACTTCATTTGGTAATGACCTGAATTCTTTTCCCATCCCAGACTGGGAATAACTCATATAGCTCTTCCAAGCTGATGGGAGGCTTGGAAAATGATACCCGGTCCTGTCAACCCTCCTTGTACCTAGAAGTACAGCTTGTCCCAATCAGACTCTGAAGTGCTTTCTCTGTTCCCATTCCTGAAAAGTAGTGGTGAAAACAGCAGTGATGACAGATGGAAAGATGAGAGGTGGGAAATGTGTTCTTTTCAACTATTCATCCTTGTTACTCTGGTGCTTTTCGTAGAATCATAGAGTTGGAAGAAACCTCAATCCAGTCCAACTCCCTGCCATGCAGAAATACACAATCAAATCATTCCCGACAGATGGCCATCCAGCATCTGTTTAAAAGCTTCCAGAGAAGACTCTACCACACTACGAGGCAGTGTATTCCACTTTTGAACAGCTCTTACTGTCAGGAACTTACTGTCAGGAATCTCTTTTCCTGCAGTGTGAACCTATTGTTCCATGTCCTAGTCTCCAGAGTAGCCGAAAACAAGCTTGCTCCATCTTCAGTATGACATCCCTTCAGATATTTAAACATGGCTATCGTGTCCCTTCCAACCTTCTCTTCTTCAGACTAAACATGCTCAGTCCCCTAAGCCGCTCCTTATAGGGCGGTGATGGGCAACCTTTTGAGCTTGGTGTGTCAAACGTCACCAAAAACTGAGCATAACTTGGGTGGTGTGTCACTTTGAGGAAAAAACATTATTTCACGATATTTATTGTTTAATCAACAATATTATTAATTGTTTATTAATAATTAATGAGTTGTCACAACTCATGTGACAACTGAGTAATCAAAATGTACAATTGTCCCTTCACATTCATGGGGGTTAGGTTCGGAAGACCCCCGCGAATGTGAAAAATCTGTGAATAATAACACCCCCCCCGGCCTCCTGAAAGTGGTGATGGGACCTTCAGAGGCCCCGTCGCTACTTTTCCCCCCACCTCCCCCGGCCTCCCAAAAGTGGCGACAGGGCCTCCAGAGGCTTCATTGCTACTTTCCCCCCCACACCCTGCTGGCCTCCCGAAAGTGGTGATGAGGGCTCCGGAGGCCCTGTCGCTACTTCCCCCACCCCACCCTGCCGGCCTCCCCAAAGTGGCAACGGGGCCTTTGGAGGCCCTGTCACTATTTTCCCCCCACCTCCCCCAGCCTCCCTCTGACACATGGGTTTATTTGGGGGGGATACCTCACCTACAAGTGAAGCAGGGAAAGATATAAAAGAGGTGGACTTACCTGCTGGAGGTAGAGGAAGGCTGGGAGGCATGGTAGCGAGTGTGGGAGCAAGGCGGAGTTGGAGATGAGGAGGCAGCCTGAGTTAGCCATGGAGCAGATCATGTGTTGCCGGCTAGCCTAGGAGTGATTATGCGGGCAGCTCCTCGGCTCCCAGGCCCTCGGCTTCTTCCCTTCACGGCACTTACTCCCCCTCCCCACAACGCCACACACGCAAGCATTCTCCCCCCTTCCTCTTTTGGCAGCTCCCCTGTGCGGAGCTATTTAGGAGGGCTCCACTGGAGAAGCTGCGTGTGGTGCCCTGGGCTCAAACAAGAGGCCTACCTGCCCACCGCCTTCCCTGGCCTTTTTGAGGCAGCTCTGAGGCTTCGAAACCCTCAGTAAGGCCGGGGAGAGGCTGGGCAGAATCCCTCTCTCCCACCCACCGCGTTTCCTGGCCTTTATGAGGTGGCTCCTAGGCTTCAAAGCCTCAGAGCCCCCTCGGGAAGGCCAGGGAGAGGCCGGGCGGAGTCCCTCCCTCCCATCCGCCACTTTCCCTGGCCTCCCCGAGGCGGCTCCATGACTTCAAAGCCACGGAGCCCCCTCTGGAAGGCCGGGCAACCACCCTCTGGCTCACCCTCCACCTTCCCCAGCCTCCTCAAGGCAGCTCCATGGCTTCAAAGCCACGGAGCCCCCTCGAGAAGGCCAGGGAGAGGCCGGGCGGCCACCCTCCTGCTCACCCACCAACTTCCCCGGCCTTTCCAATATGGCTCCAAGGCTTCAGAGCCGCCTCGGGAAGGCCAGGGAGAGGCCGGGCAGCCACCCTCCCGTTCACCCGCCATCTTCCCTGGTCTCTCCGAGGCTTCGGAGCCACCTCGGGAAGGCTGGGGAGAGGCCGGGCAGCCACCCTCCCACTTGCCTGCTGCCTTCCCCGGCCTCCCTGAGGTGGCTCCATGTCTTCAAAGCCACAGAGCCGCCTCGGGAAGGCCAGGGAGAGGCTGGGCAGCCACCCTCCCGCTCACCCCCCATCTTCCCCAGCCTCTCTGAGGCGGCTCCGAGGCTTCGGAGCCACCTCGGGAAGGCTGGGGAGAGGCCGGGCGGCCATTCTCCCACTTTCCTGCCATCTTCCCCGGCCTCCCTGAGGTGGCTCTGAGGCTTCGGAGCCACCTTGGGAAGGCTGGGGAGAGGCCAGGCAGCCATCCTCCCGCTTGCCCGCTGCCCTCCCCGGCCTCCCCGAGGCGGCTCCAAGGCTTTGGAGCCACCTCGGGAAGGCTGGGGAGAGGCCAGGCGGCCATTCTCCCGCTTGCCTGCCATCTTTCCCGGCCTCCCCGAGGCGGCTCCAAGGCTTCGGAGCCACCTCGGGGAGGCCAGTTGACCACCCTTCCACTCGCCCACCGCCTTCCCCGGCAGAGTCCTGCCCACCAGCCACCTTACCCAGCCTTTGCAAGGCGGCTCCGGGGAAGCACGGCAGGCCTCCGTGGTGGTGGTGGCGGCGACCAGGTGAGGGGAGGCTCCACACCCCCCACCTCACTAAAGTGGCGTTCGGGGCTTCGTAGCTCCGCCCACCACTTTCCTCCACACTCCCATCCTCCCTAAAGTGGCGATCAGGGCTTCGTAGGCCCGCCTGCCACTTTCCTCCCCCCCTCCCTAAAGTGAGGCTTTGAAGCCCGGATCACCACTTTAGGGAGGGTGGTGAGGTTGCGCGTGGGGGCGGGTGGGAGGAGGCGTACAGCCACGTGTCAGCACAAATTGCTACGCGAGGCAGTGCTGACACGCGTGTCATAGGTTCACCATCACCGTCATAGGGCCTCCCACCATCTTGATTTGATTTGCAGGCAGCCCACATATATTTCCTGATATATTATAGTTCTTGATGACAGTAGCTCTCATTTATTTTATCTCCTCAGATGCCACCACTGCTACTTTTTACCACTATTTCCCAGGTAAGGAGAAGCAGGATGATTTTGGGAGGGGTGCTTGTGGGGATGCCTCTGAGGATACAGGAGGTTTACCTCAACTTTCCATGGCAGTAAGAATGCTTGCTCCCATGAGGTAAGAGGCTATGCTGACGCTTGTTGATTGCTACTGGTAGCGTCTCCCAAGTCAGACAGGGTTTTGCTGAAGAACCAGATTAAATATGTGAAACTGCTAGGCAGCAGTAGTATGGTGGGCAACACTTTTAAAGTCAATGGCAGTGACACTTTAACTAACCGTATTACTACTGTACTGAAGAAGGCAATGATAAATGCCTTTTACCTTGTAAACACTAAGATGTTGAGACAGTCCAACTGAAACATGAGATTGTGCTGGAATATGAGACTCCTAGATTTGAAGGCACTCAACCAGCTACTGGGTTAGAGTAGAGGACAAATGGGAGCAGCATGGTGTCTTAATCATGCAACTGGACTCAAGCGGAAAGGGCGTTCACCTGCTGACAAGCTCAGATGTGAAAGGAAAGTTCAAAGCTGCACAACTCATATAACAGGAACACTGAAAGTGAGAAGCATTAATCAGGGGAAGCGAGAAATTTAAGTCACTATAAGTTGAAGGTGACTTAATGGCAAATAACTGCAACAAGAGTTGTTGGGAGGAAAGAAACTACAGTAATGTTTGAACTTTTATCTAATTTGGGGCTTTACATGCTCTCCTCTCATTGCTGCTGTTGTTGTGTGCCTTTAAGTTGTTTCTGACTTATGGCAACCCTATCACTAGGTTTTCTTGGCAAGATTTGTTGAGGGGGTTTGCCTTTGCCTTCATCTTAGGCTGAGAGAATGTGACTTGCCCAAGGTCACCCAGTAGGTTTCCATGGCCAAGCAGGAATTTGAACCCTGATCTCCAGAGTTGTAGTCCAATACTCAAACCACTGCACTACACTGGCTTTTCCACTTCACTCATTGGTGGGATTTTTTTTTTAATTGTAGGCGTGTATAGCATAAAAATTAAAAAAATTATTAAAGATTCCAGGCAGCAAACCCTTTGGGAATATCTTCTTGAGAAAGTTTACTGAGCAGAGCTATGCAGAGACACAAAGCAGAGCAGACTCAATTAGCATTGGTAAATACAGTTGTCCCTCTGTATCCACGGATTTGGTATCCACGGATTTAAGTATTCACGGCTTGAAAATATTCTTTAAAAAAAAAAATCCAAAAAGCAAACCTTGATTTTGCCATCTTATGTAAGGGACACCATTTTGCTATACCATTGCATATAATGGGACTTGAGTATTCACGGATTTTGGTATCCACGGGGGTCCTGGAACCAACTCCCAGTGAATATGACGGGACAACTGTATTCTAAATCACTTAGTCATTAAGGCCACTCAAACAAAATAAAGGTAAGGAAAAAACTTTACTTTAAAACATCAAAGTGTTTACTAACAAGTTGCAGTCTGCATATTTAAAAGACAAAAGTAGTGTATTTAAGTAACTAAAGGACTTCAGGGAAAAATTCACCCAATCCAAAGGATTCAGGTTAAGATAGAATAAACAAATCAGGATTCCTTAGTATTACTTGCAGTAGTATCCATATTTCTTTATTCTTCAGAAAAAGGTGAGTGTGGGTAAGGGAGAGTTTATCTCTCTTCTTCATGCATGGTGAGTGAGGTGCATGGAAGTAAAGGGAAGAGGGGAGACCCTCCTGGTACAGCTTCACTTAAAGGAAAACAGACAAAGAACAATAAAACATTTAAATCAGGAGGTCACCCCATATCTTATAGCTTCCATGAGCTAAAAAATAACTAAGGTAGGTTGAAGAGAAAAGGGGAGGAACTTAAACATGCAAGGAGTTATCTAAACTTACTAAGTGGGGGGGGGGTGCGCAGGAAGAATGCTATATTTCCTACATTTATCAACCCCCAAAGTTCATTAATTCTTACCCAGGAGTCTTTCTCTAGCAAATGACTTTGGAATGAGTAACTCTGAAGAATGACACTTGTCTAGTAGAGGATGAGGCATATGTAAGCATGAAGGTATCTAAAGGGAGATGTGTGTCCCACTCCTACAGTAGAACCAAATGAATATACAGTTGTCCCTCCGTATCCATGGATTTGGTATCCACGGATGTAAGTATTCAAAGCTTGAAAATATTCTTTAAAAAAATAATAATCCAAAAAGCAAATCTTGATTTTGCTCTCTTATATAAGGGACACCATTTTGCTGTGTCATGGCATATAATGGGACTTGAGTATTCATGGATTTTGGTATCCACGGAGGGTCCTGGAACCAAACCCCAGCAAATATGAAGGGACAACTGTAGAATATACAATATACAATACACATACGGAAATTAAAAAGAGATAACCTGATCTGGCAAGCTGAAACTTAAACTTCAATTCTAACATGCCTGTAATTAAGAAGAAAAGTTTATGCTTTGGTAAAGTGGGATGCCAAATTTTCCATAAGAAACAGCACATATCAGATCTTTGGCACAGTTACAGAGCAACAAGGCACATTAAAGGAAAGGCAGTTTTCAGTGGAAAATTGATTACAGCCAGTCCCTGAAGAGCAGCAGTCTGAAATCAGGCAGACAACTCTGCTACCAGTCTCTGTCACTGAACAAAATAAAGGGAGATTCCTCTTTGTTTCCAAATGGCCCACTTTTGTTCTTGATTTCTTTTTCCCTGTTCAGTTAAGCTACTGATCCCAGAATGTTCCTTGTTGGGTATCTTGTAGCTTCTTGGGATTTCCTTCTTATGTTCAGAATGAATAGCTCTCGTGGGCCTGCACATATTTTTATTTCTCCATTGGCAACAATAGCTATTCCCTCCAGTTGGTACAACTGTAATGCTAGCTCTGTTTCCACAAAAGTTATGTTATCCCTCTACCAATGTAATTTGGATGTATGGGGGCAGGGGTAGGGGAAGAGGGCATTTCACTCCTATAGTAAAATGATCTATTTCCTCTCGGTGAAGGAAAGCAAAATCCCATTCAAGTCTTTTAAAAGGGAAGGGCAAGATCTTCACTCTGTGACTTTTAGATGGAATATATCTTTCAAAGCAAAGATTAAAATGGGGAAATGATTGAAGCAGATTAATTGCATCTCTTTTATTTTCTTTTGAAAGTTACAGGCATGTTTGTGGCTATGGATAAAGAGCTGGCCCATACCAAAAGAACTTCAGTCCCTGCTATTCCCTCACACTAATCCGATGGAGGAAGTGTGATCAACACTGGCTATTACAGGGACTGTCCAGTGTTTCCCCTCCCCAGTTGTGGCCCTCGTGTTACCCAAATTGCATGGGGTCTGTAGGGACCCACTTGTGTCACTCAAATTAAGATATGAATATGGGGAATTTTAATTAGCTCAAATATGGCAGTGAGAGGTTGGGTAACTGACGGGATCTTTACACCTGTGTATACCAGTACTAACTGAGGAGACCACAAGCCAAAAAGTAAAATAAAAATGTTTTCCTTGGAAAATAATCACATGCACTCAAGCTTCAAGCAATCACACAACGCTAACAAAAGATAGGAGGAAATATTTGATAGAGGAATTGATTTCAGGATGATGAGCTATACTATACCTGTCTGATGAGCTCAGATTTGTGCAGAGAAGACTACTCAGGCTTGATGCAGAGGTTGCACAGAAAACAGGCAGCGTGATGGTGTGTAGAAAACTTTGCACACTTTTGGTCATGTTTTGGGGTAATATATATACTCAATATCATACCCTTAAGGGGTGTTTTGAGTGGAGAACAATGTTTAAGTGAGTTTCCCCAGAGTTAAACAATTGAAGCTCTGGCTTCATTAATTGCTCTTAAAGATTGGATCATTAAAACTGATGGGGCTGAGGTGAAGTTATATTGTTGGATAGGCAGAGGTATGAAGGAAGACCTTTGCAGAATAATGGGTGTTCTGACCACTTGTTTGTTTTGGAGTATGACTCACTGCCAGGTGTGTCCAGGGGAAATTAGCACATTCCACCCTAACTACTGTCTGAGGTGGCTTCGCTTAATCTTGTCCTGGGTGTGTCTGTTTTTGAAGATTTCCTAAGACAACTTGGTTAGGTCTCTGGTGACCTCTGCATGAACTCTTCTGGAGATGGCCTGGTCTACTGGGGCCTACATGAACGGTCTGTTATTGCCAATCTAGGAATTATTGTCAATTAATGAATTATTGTAGGGGAGGGGTTGTAAAGGCATGTAACACTGGATCACTGCCTCCGCCAGCCACCAGAGGCACTCCTGAATTGGAGACAGGGACAGCATGACTACCTCGTGCAGGTGCATCACGTGGCTGCTGAGGGATCCACATCTGAAGGCAATCCCAGAAGAGCCAAAGATGTGGATCTGCTGAGGAGGAAGGGGTAGCATCTGCCCATAAAAGGACCAAGGGTAGATTGGCAGGAGGGGCCTTCTAGACCAAAGTGGTCTGACACTTACAGGAATACAGGAAGAGGCCTCATTTAAGGGCTTGTCTATATGGTCAAAATAATCCTCATAGAATGCACATGGAAGGTGATCTGTACATATGGACATTAGCATCGACAAGTCTCATTCAGAAGAGGGCAACGGAATCTACTATAAACTCTGTCTGGGAAGCCTTCAGGACTTCTCCCGAGTTTTTAAAAAGCTCCGTAGAGAATGCAAATGTGTGATCATTAGGACATTCGCATTCTTGTTGCTATGACTAGGCAGCGCAAGCTGATTGGCTGGATGGTGGGGCTTCAAAACAGGAAAAGTGCCTGCTGTCGCCATGTTGGATTTTCGGCTAAGTGAGAAATCGCTAAGGAGATAAAACAGCTATCTTTTACTTTCCTTTTTCCTTTTCTTTTGAAAATATGAAATATCGCTTGTGCACACCATAGTAAACAGTTAATTTTTAATTTTTTATTTATTTTATTTTTTTGGTGACAGATTTTAAAGTGCAAGTAAATCACCCATGGCCACTATATTGGCTAGGGGGCATGTGAAATTTAGGGGGGGGGCTGTTAATTGTTAAGACAGGTTGCAGTGCTGTGAATTGCTAGCAATCCGGTTTAGATTGTATTTCCCCCTCCCCTCGTATAGATGGGACCTCAGAGTGCCTGGCTAATGATCTTCAGTCTTGGGGAAGGAGGAAGAGTTATCTGCAAGGAGATGGCTTGGAGAAGAAACCACAACTCTCCTTCTGAATTAAACCCACCGGAGAGATCTGTAGGCAGAGCAAGAGGCAACAAATAGGGACCCTTGTGAGAAAACAGGCCTTCCCTGAAAATCTTTTCTTGTTTTCTCAACTGACAAGGCCAGGCCTAGCCAGAAAGCCAGCTTATTCAAGCCTCCCAACATACTCTGAACAGCATGTGATATTCTCAGAAACCACAAAGATTGGATCAAATCTTAAAACCCAGACCTTAGAGAGTATTACCCCAGGTGTCCTTTACTTTTAATTTTCCTTTTTTTCTTTTTTCTTTTTTTTTTGCTGAGCATGGGAATTCCCAGGGCTGCTTGACATAGAATTGTCTAATTGGAATTGGCCAAAACGATTACACAACAGTAACACAAAAACAAGTAAATCTCCAGCATAAGAATCTGTCTTGTGTCAGGAGTTAGAGATTGAACTCCGTTATAAAATGGCCGAACAACTGCAGAGTCATGCTGAGTCATAATGGCTGACTCCATGAACTGCCTAGTCATGCCACAGCTACAGGAGGGTTCTTATTGGTGTGTAAGATCATGTGATTTAGTAAGCCAGTGCCCTGTAACTATGTATATAAGAAAGCTCAGAACAGAGCTCACTTCCTTCTCTTCTTCTTGTGAATGCTGATGCCTGGTGAAGCAGTTTGTCCTTCAATTGTAAATATTTGTACATATTGCAACTGCTTCACTTTGAAGATAAAAGTGCCTCTTGCTTATTCGGATATCAAACATTCTGTGTATGAGTATTCTTGGGAATGGGTTGCTACTAAGTCTGCTGAGATAGTTTTTGGCTTCTGCCAGGGATTGCTTGTCCTATCATCCCCTGACATCTTGTTGGAGTTATCCTCATCCCAGATTCTTGATTAGTGACCTGGATCTACACATCTCAACAATCATAACACAAAGACTGAATATATCTGAATCTTCAGAACCAGATCTTCAGACAAAGATCGAAACATGTGTATTAGAGTGAATGTTCTTAACATAAGCCCTGTCCTTTTAAAATCTTGGGCTTGTCTACACAAGCCCCCCGAAAACATAGTGCCCTGCAGAAAAAGCAAGTTCCAGCAGCTGTGACTTGTCTTTTGCTCATCAGCCCCTGTAAACTTTGCATGGGACAGCTCTGGTGCAAGGGCAGTGGGATGGCGATGACGGGGAGGGAGAGAAATGGGGAAGGGAGAGGACAGTGAACGAGCCCTCCTCCCTTCCTTCACTCTCTGTGGTGGTGGGACAACAGCGGCTGCAGCACAACAGGGACCGGGGAAAGGGGAGAGGTTGGCAGCTGCCCTCCTACCTTCTCCGATCGCTCTGGTAAAAAAAAAAAATATGGTGGCAGCGGGCACTTGCTCTGTAACCCAGCCGCTCCCCCTGCACTCATCGCTTCCTCTTATATGAGGAAGCGAGACGTGTCAAATAGCTTGTCTTAATGAGCAGAAATGCACACCCTCCCATTGCTTTTTTAAAAAAGTAGGGAAAAGCAGTGAAGCCTTTTCTTGTGTACTTTTTGCTCTTTTTGGCACCCTCCTTCACAATATGACAAGACAATGCAGGATCCCATTAAGACATCTCGTTTTCTGAGGGAATTCTGTCCACCATGTGGACAACCCCTGACATTGGTTTTACAACACAAACTTTGGGTGAAATCATGCAGAATCTACATACTTGGGCCAGTTTTGTCATATGGAGTCAGACTGGTGTTGGGGCTGAAGTTATACAGTATTAGTTCCAGGAGGTCTGGCTTTTCTAACATATATTTATTAGCTTGCCCTTGGTTTGCTGCTCTAGATTTCATGAATTTGGTCCCAAAAGTGATAGTGTAGGTCCCAGCCAAGTATGGTGAACATAGTGTCATTAGTCTTATTCCATTTTATAATACATGTCCTGTGTCATTTTATAGTAGGCATCTTTCAGATATTGTGAGAGCATATATCCCATTTTCTATATTATGTATTTATAGTAATACTGTATTTTAGCATTGTTAGCAGCCTTGAACAGAAGGGTATGATTTTAATGAAATAGATAAATAATCTGTACATTACCCCCAAGAGTCAAATTAGACCTATCCAAATGATCATGCCAGGTAAATCACAACCCTCTTAACAAATGATAGTATGCTGGGTTTTTTCTACAGAGAGATGCGCTTTCTGTAGGAGTAGTGTCATGTGTAAAGCAGCTCTCATTTATTTCTGATACTGATACAGTTTGCCAACATGCATATTCAGGACCAACTCTGTTATAATGCATACCTTGCTGTTCAGCCATTCACCAAAGTCACCTTGTTGACACTCACTGAAACAGAACAAAAAACCAATGTATGCTGCTCCAAATGTCCTAAAATCATCATTTGACTTTAGGTCTATGTATGGATTCTGGATTTGTTTTGGCTGGCAGTTATAGTCCAGATGCCCAGCCCTGGAAGTTATTTTTTCCAGTACAGGCATCTGGTTATTTGGCACAGACAGACTTGGCTTGAACAGAAGCAAGGGCACTAAGCAGACTGGCTATCCACTTAGTAACCATTAAAAGGGAATGAGTGCTGCATTGTGTTGGCCTTATGCCTGTTACTTTACTATGATAGCTACCAGGCTGCAATATGCAGGAAAGACTGAGATAAGAACTGATCATAGAGTGGAAAGGTCCTCCTAAGATTTTGCAAGAGCGTGCCTCATTGGACAGCAGGCACTGAACCCTACCCTCTCAATGGTGACAGCCCACACTAACCACAACTTGCTTCATGGACAGATGCAACCAAAGCAGGAATGTCTGTGGCCTCAACTTTGGTTTCATTGTTTCCATCTGGCACACCAGAAAGACAAGGAAGGAGTGAAACTGTTGTCTGCAGGGTGTGATTGTAGATAAGAGGATTGTGGCCAGAATACTTTGTTTTCTTAAGGAATGGCCAATTAGATAAGGTTATTTTGGCTGGAAGTGTCCTTCTCAGAAAATGAATACCAAAGGACACCTGTTGCAGAAGTAGTTTGTCCCCGTGCGGCTCTGGCAGTGTCTGTCATGTCCTTGCATATTTTATTTTCAGGCAGCTTGCAATATATTGAAAATCACTAGAATAACATAGCAGATGGTTTCAGAGCAAATGAAGACTCCTCAATCACATACTCCCTCTTCTATTGTTTGTTTGCATGAATTAGGCTTTAAACAAAAGAGGCATAGTAGAAGACAAGTTGCTCAATGGCAGAGAATGTGATCTGTATGTAGAAGGTCCCATTTTCAGGCCCTGAAATATTTTGAGGTATTTCTGGAAAAGCCTGAAAGGCTTGATAGGCTACTGCTGGTTAATGTAAGACAATACTGACCTTAAATGGACCAATGGTTTTGTCTCAGTATAGGCCAGCTCCCATAAGTTCCATTGTGTTTCTGACCATAGCCTTCAACTGATAACCCTGGAGTGCTGCAGCACTTCGACAATACAGTACGTAATATAGCAAGAGTTTCTTTACGTGAACTGTTTTTAGCATCAACAGTTGCAAGGTTTCTTGGGACAGCTCCTTTCTTCAAGTGCTGCCTAAAGACACCAGCATCCTTGGCTTGTCTGACATGCTCCTTGCACCTACCCACAGAAAGTGTGAGAGGATTTGAACTGCCAGCCAAGAGATTAGCCTCTTAACCACTAGATCACCCTGACAGCTGTTACTATTCTGCCTCACCACACTGATTGTTCTGTGTTCAGAAATGCAAACTCTCACTATGGGCCTTAATTGTTGTATACCTTCAAGTCATTCGAAACTTATGGTGACCCTAAGGTGAACCTTCTTGTAAGATTTGTTCAGAGAGGGTTTGCCTTTTCCTTCCTCTGTGGCTGAGAGGGTGTTTCTGCTGACTTGCCCAAGGTCACCCAGCGGGTTTCCATGGCTGAGTGGGAATTTGAATCCTGGTCTCCAGAGTCGTAGTCCAACTTTCAAACAACTACATCATGCTAGCTCTCATGGGCCTTAATGTCACTAGATGTTTGGCACAGTTAAGGTCTGCCTTCCTTCTCACTCTGCTTTTGTATTTGTTGATTGCTTGCATGGCTCCGTGCTGCTTTATTCCTAGGAATGATGGGAGAGAATGGCAGAAAACCTTCCATTTCCCATTTTATTTGTTAATACAAATTTAGAGCTTGATGTACAGATATGGTCAGGATGGTCAGCATATATACAAAATAAAAAAACCCCACAATTAATAATTATTAAATGCAGCAGATTTAGAAACATAGCAGCAGGCAAAATCTATTTCACACACATTCTTGTGTATTAGGAAGCACACAATATTTGATGTTGAGCAAAAGGATATTTTGGGCAAGAGAATCTGATAGATTCCAAGAAAGAGCAGTGGATCCCAAATTTGGGCCTCCAGATTTTTTTTAAAATTCATCTTCCAGAGTCCATATTTAGCAGGGGCATTGGTCAGGGATCCTGGGAGATGGCAGTCCAAGATCCTCACCGCAGAGTCTTCAAGACTAAAATTGGAACTCTATGAACGCAAAACAAATGAATGAAAACAAGAAAAAGATTGTTCCACATATTCCTTGATGGGGGAAATGTGGAATGCATCATAGGGCTTGTCTACATGGGCAAAAAAAACCCCATACTTGCCCTGTTGTCACCGCAGTTGCCACACAATGTTTGTGATGATTTGCATCTTAATTGGGGCTTCTGCAGGAAAATCCGGGTTGAGAAGATTCATGGTTTGCTCCATGTTTCAGTGAAAAACCTGGATTATTGGCCATGTGGCAGCTGCAGATTGATTTTGATGTAAAGCCAGGGGCATGCTTCCAGTGGACGGGACTCTATTCTGGCACTTTTTATTTTATTTTTTTTAATTAGATTGTGCACATGTCTGTATAAGCGTATCTTTGCTTATCCAGTAATACAGTACTCTGGGACAATGAATATTCACATGCATGGATGAACAGAAGAAAAACTGTGAAGCAGACCTAGCCATGTGGCCGGAAATAATGCAGTGTATAGGACATGTCATCAGTTTTACATCACAGGGAGGTCACCTATGATTACACTGTGGCAGGGTACTCCAGAGAAGCCCCAGTGACTGTAGCATTTATGGGGACCACTGCGGATCAAAAACATCCATGGTGGTTACAAGTGGCTTCAGGTTTCCTGACAGCATAGACAAACCAATCAGGAAACTTGTATAGTGATCATGTTGTTGTATTCCAGTTTAAATACATGCACTGAAGTAAGCGTAATAGTGATTTTAGGATTTAAGAAATACTGTATAAAAAATATAGTATTGCTTAAATAATCAGCATTCCAACTAATATTTTCAACTATTTAAAGTTTTTACCAAGTATAGTTTCAAATGTGAGTGTACAAGTTTAAAAGCAAAAAAGTAATACTTTTTAATTATTTAGTAACAGTGATAATAGCACAAGCAATCCTTTAGTGAACTGGGGCTCCCATTTAACCACCCTACCTGACTCCTCAACCTTCTTCCACAATACTTTTATCAAATCCTCCTGTTTTTACTGTATGTGGAGACCAAGTGAAAACCTTTAAGATGTCAAAGGCATTCAAACTGCAGTATTAGGCCCCCAGGCAGCAAAACTGCAGGAGAATGCTTTCTGTTACAAGTAGAAAATGACACCATGCTTATTCTTGGTACACACACACACACACACACACACACGGGGCTAATACCTTGATAATTTACCAATGTTCCACTTAATATAGTTTTAATCTACAAGAGAGAACAAATCTTAAGGCTAAATTCAACTACAGTAAATTCAGTTCTAGCTACAGTAAAGCCATTGAATGTTGAAAGTCAACGCTTATATAAATGTCATTGATTCAGTTAATTTATTCTGGTTTGGACTATATTGCATTTAGTCGATAATTAACAAATACTGGGAAATATAGAAAGAGTTTTAAAAAGTCAAATTCTTAAATAATGGCAGAATGTTAATGTGCGAAGAAAAAACGAGACAGAAAATTTGAGTAGTAAACTATTACTTTACAAGTATGTTCCCCTCTTTCCTAAGTGGTGGAATGTTCCAAGTTAGTTATGGAAAACCACATATTCCAAGTACTGTTGTCACATTTCTTTGTTGCCATTATATACAAGTTTTCCTTCAGTTATCTCAAGGTGATAAAAATGCTTCATTGGAGAAAAAATAATAATCCAAACACCAGAGTCATGTAATACGTTTATTAGGATCAACCAGAACACTGCATACTCAGCAAATTTATCAAATTTACAATACCTTTTCTTCAGGATAAAGGTTAAGCGGAGAAAAGTGAGGTGCAGCAAAAGGTTTTATTGGGCAGAATGGAAAAGCAGATCTCAAGGACGAAATGCTTCCCTGTGAGGAGACAGTATTGGAGAAGAACGGTGTTTCATATCTCTTTATTTGTAAATGTCTAGGTGGGCCAGATAGCAAGCAAGATACATGGATTGTCATTGCTCAAGCAATACCATTCGATCCCAATTTCGTTTCCCAGCATATTCCAGAATAGATTTCCTTCTTGTATTTTCATATTGAGGGAGACTTTCTTTGCAAGTAGGAATGCCTTCAGGTCTTTAATTTCCATTTATGTCATGCCTTTCCTTCCCCTTGAAGTGATGTATATGCTCCTCCCCCCTGTTTTTATCCTCACAGCCTGGTGAGATAAATCAGGCTGACAGTTAGTGACTGGTCCAAGGTCACTCAGTGAGCCTCGTGGCAGAGGAGGGCTCTGAATGAGAGCTTCCCCAGTCCTTGTCCAACACTGTAACTACTATACCATTCTGACACTAGTTAAATACAGTCTGGTGGATCATTATTTGGTTGCCATATGAAAGAACCTGGAAGGAAGGCTACCTTTGCTTGGGTACCACAGAGTGATATGACATAGAATACTGTGCTCTCAGTAGGGGGGTTCCCATCTATCCCTGGTGGGCCAGCTTGCTTCAGGTAGCAGATTACAGAATGGGTGCTATTTTCCTTTTCTCCAATCTTGACATTTAAAAAAAATGACATTCAAAATAGGAGGGAGGAGCTTCATTTTTACTTCTACATTCAAGCATGGTAATGTCTAAGGCCAGCACCACTTTCCAGTCTTCCGGATAACGATTTTTATTACAATGCAGGACTCAGGGGGATTCTTACGTTTTTGAGCTGGGCCACTTTGGGGGACTTATATTTGCCATTATATTTGCTATTAGATGCATGTTCATTGTCGTTGTATGCCTTCAAGCCATTTCCAACTTACGGCGACCCTACAGTGAAGTTATCATATGGTTTTCTTGGAAAGCTTTGTTCAGAGGGGGTTTGCCTTTGCCTTCCTCTGAGGCTGAGAGAGAGTGACTTGCCCAAGGTCACCTAGTGTGTTCCCAGAGCAGAGCTGGGGTTCAAACTTTGGTCTCCAGTCATAGTCCAATGCTGAAACCACCACACCATGCTGATTCTCTTAGAGGCTTGTATCTGACATTTAAATGCATCCACAAATGTAGGAGGACTATTTAAAAAAAACAAGTATCCCTTTCCCTTTCACGTTCTTCAGGTACTCAAGAAGCTAAGAAATGAGTGTGAAATAGGAGAGTGGAGAAGCCTCCCTCACAAGAGTTGCAAACACCATTGAAAATCTTTGGTGACGGTCCCACATGCAGTCTAGCTGCTTTATGTTAGTGGCCTCAGGAGCTACGGATTCCCTAACACACAAGGAAAGCCCCTATGCCCAAATCCCAGTGCCTTGCGATTGATATTGGACGCCCCTCTGCTCCAAAGTTTCAGAATCATAGAGTTGAAAGAGACCACAAGGGCCATCTAGTCTAACCCTCCTGCCCTGTAGGAATGCCCAGTCAAAGTCTCTCATGTTTCATAGTTCTTTCCTAAGTCAGCTGAGAGGGGAGAAAAAGAGAAAGATCCCTTCAGGTGACCTCTGGCCCTCATCATGCCCCAGGCTGGAGGGACCTTTCTGCTGCTGGAGCCTTCTTACCCTCCTGGTGGGTTCTGTGCGCTGGGGAGCATGGGGTTGCCTGGTTCCCCCTCCTTCCTTCCCTCCCTCCCTCCCCATTTCTCTATTAGGAGCCCTGGTGGCGCAGTGGTTAAATGTACTGCAGCCCCAAGGTTGTGAGTTCGACCCCCCCCCCCCCGGGCTCCAAGGTGGAGTCAGCCTAGCATCCTTCCGTAGGGTGGTAAAATGAGGACCAGGCTTGTTGGGGGCAATTAGCTGACACACTATAAACCGCTTAGGGAGTGCTTTGCACTGCCAAGCGGTAGAGAAATACCAACGCTGTTGCTGGGAGGTGCTCTCCTCCGGCTCTGCCCCGGGCGCCGCTCTCCGGCCTGGTGGCGTCCCTCTCTCCAGGGCTGGCCTTCCTGGGAAGCTCCGCTGCAGTGCCAACGCGCCCGGGGGAGACTCTCCACGCCGCCGCCGCCGCCGCGGTTGGCCGAAGCCGAACTGTATGGGAGGAGCCTCGGGTTTTTAATGCACCAGAAGGAGCCAGCAAGCCGACGCCGACGCCGCTCCCACAGCAAGCCCGAGGACTGGCGCTGGCTTTTGCCACAGCAGCAGCAGCGGCGGCGGCGAAGCGCGCTGGGAGGCGGGTTCCGCAGGGCAGGCTGGGCTCCCGGGCAGCGCTTTGCAGCACACGGCCAAAGCCAAGCCCGCAGCGCCCGCCTTGCTTGCCGCAGCCCCAGCCCCGAAGGAGCCCTCCTCGCCGGGGCTTCGCGGCGCAGCGAATTCAAGCGAAAGGGAGGGAGGGAGCGCCAGAGAGACGAGAAAAACCCGAGGGGGAGGCTTGGCGCCGGAGCGGTGTGCTCTTTGCAGCAGCGGACACCATTTTGTGAGTGGTGGTGGGGGGGGGGCTAGTGGCTTGTTGACTCGGGCCGCCCCCGGGGATCGCTGCCTGCGGAGGAGGCGAGCGGCGTCTGCCTGGCCGGCCCCCCGAGGAACCTGTTGGGCGCCGCGATCGGGAAGTCGCCCAGCTGCGGCACTTGGCCCGGGGAGCGCGGGTTGCGGCAGCCGCCCTCGGCATCGGAGCCTGCGCCGCCGCGGCAGCTTTGGGAGCAGCAGCAGGAGGAGGAGGAGGAGGGGATTTGGGTCTCGTGCGGCAGCACCAGCACCACCAGCCTCCGCAGCAGCAGCAGGAGGCGAAGGGGCATTGGTGGCCCTTGCGCATCCATCCCCATTCCTGGCTGGAGGCGGAGGAGATTGGCACCCAAGGGAAATCTAGGGATCTGGACCTTTGCGGCAGCCGCGTCCCTTGCAGCAGGAGGTGAAAGCTTGCTTGCTTGCTTCATTGCCCCCCCTTTTTTTTAAAAAAAAATATTGATTTCTTTTTTTTTTTTAGTCCCCCCTCCCCTTTTGCAGAGGCAGGAAGGAGCATGTTGGTCTCCAGGCAGCTCCCCTTCCCTCCTCTCCGCTGATCGCAGCCGTGGCGGGGCGATGATGGATACTTGCCTGCTTGTTCTCCCTTCCCACAAAAGTAAGCCCGCTGTCAATGGAGGAGGACATTGATACCCGCAAGATAAACAACAGTTTCCTGCGCGATCACAGCTATGCAACCGAAGGTAATAGGAGGCCCAAAGGGTTAGGGGAGAGAGGGGGGGGAGCATTAATGAAATATAGCAGACACCCCTTTCCACTGCGGGAGGCGCCTTGGCGGAGTTGCTAATGGAAAGGCCGGGATCCGGGCGCTACGTGGCGTTGGGCAGATCGTGGCGACCGAGCCTGGGGCGAATCGCGGGGAAGTGGCGGCTGTCTGTCAGTAGGGACGGTCTCGGAGTTGCTCTAGCGGGAAGAGGCACACGCCATAATGCAGTGATGCCGAGGAAGCCTGGGCTCCGAGGAGGAGGAGGCTTAGCAGCAGGTGGATCAGGACTGAATGGCCCTGGGGCTCGCTTAGGTCAAGGACCCCCCTCCCTCGGCTGGTTGGGGGGCTTCCTTCTTGCCCTGATCTCACCTCGCTGCGTTGGCAGCCCCGCTTTTACCCCCTGCGCTCCTGGCAGGAAGGCAGGCAGGCAGGCAACCTCCCTTGAAAACCAGCCCTTGGCTTCCTTGGCTTCCCTTTCGATTGCTCGGGAAAAGTGTACCATCAATTAATGGTGGCTTAGAGGAACAAGGCTTATGTCAATTGACTCATCCTGTGTGTGTGTGGGGGGTCTGCATTACCAAAGCTTGGCAATACAACAGTCTCCCCCCCACACACAAAAAGGCCTTGGATGGATCATGAGGATGACAGACCAAAGCCCTATCCAATGAAACGGCAAGGCTGCTGTTAAGACAGGTGTGGACATGCTTCTGGTGGGAAAGAATGCAGCAGTAATTCTGCAGCAGTCCATTTTGCTGAATCAAGGGGGAGCAGAAATGAAAGGGGGGGGGGACAAAAGTGAGCTACTGGCTGCAAAATGTCCTGAAGGGGAAAGGACATTTTTGTGGTGTGGCTGTGTGGAGATGAAGAAAGAGGCAGAAGGAGCAGCCTCACGGGTTCAGAGAAGATGGCTTGCTTGCTTTTGGCTTTTTCTCATCCCCCAGTCCATCTTCTGCAAGGGGGGACTGAGGATATTTGGCCTTGACTTAGAAGATAAAATGGAGAGGCAGGGTGATTGCGGGGAGGGTGAAACAAGAACTTACCAGATATAGGCAGAATAGAGTGGAGTGGGTCTGTGTGCATTTTCTGTGAAGTCATTGTGTTTGTCTAAGCACCAAAATTAGATGGTTTGTGGATGAAAGGTGGTTGAAAATATGGTGCTTGCTCTTGTGTTCTGGCAGCTATAGAAATGAAGGTGCTTCATGTGTGTAAGCCCACCAATGGGGATGGCTGAAACAAAATGGTAGTTTATGCTTTCTAGTCATGTTGTATTCTTGTGGTACCCACCCTGAATTTAGGGTTTCGCTGATATCTTTAGGATAGGTGATAGAACCTGTGGACTGCAAAACTGCCATAATTAGGCCAACAATAAACTATACATGTAAACGATTTTGAGTGGTCTTGTACTGCATGACATTCTGTTCTTTTGAGATGTGTGGCAATTGTTGGCTTGAAGGAACTGACTGCTAGCCATTAATGTTTCATTTACCCACCTGTAAAATGGGTACTGTGATCTTGGAACACACCATAAAGAAACAGATAAGAAGCTCTTCAAAGATAGTAAGAGGCTTGCCACACTCTGAAGTAAAGCAGAAGGGCAGTGGAAGGTTCCACTTTCCATGCTGCCTTACCACATGACATCATCATTCTTCCGGTGTTCTGCCATTCCGATACTGTGGGAGTCTGACGTAAAACCGTGTCTTTTTTCTAAAAGATTTCTCCTGTTAACAAAAAGAGGTGATTTTACCTTGGTCTCCTACAGGACCAGAATAGAAGAATGACAGTGTCCTGCAGTAAAGCAGCATGAAAGACGGAACCTTCCAGCTGTACTGCCACTTTACTTTGGCATGTGATAAGGCTGTGAGACACTTTAGGTGTTAGGTTAATTGTCGCAAGGTAACAACTTACTCTCATATCCTACAGGAGAATGCAATAATAGAAAGAGAAAGCACATTAAGTTTTGGAATGTGATAAATGCTTTTATAGAGAGCACAAGTCAATTAAAAATGGGAAATTATGGTGAAGGTCAGACCTAGGCTGTATAGTGGGCAAACAAGTATATTCTTCTGGATGGAATGAATGTTTAGTTTCAAGACATGAAGGCGCCAAAGGGAGAAAAATCTTCAGGCGCCACAACACTTGGATTTCTAAAGATTTCATTCACCACATTTGGTGTAATGCTGTGGCTCTTAACCTTTTCTTTACCAGGGACCCCCTTTAAGTATCTTTTTTTGCCATAGATGGCCAAGACTGAACACAAGATTTAAAACCCTAATAATAACAATAATGCCTAATAATAGTAGTAATAATAATACAATTACACCATCCATTAAGCCTTCCCTCAGAGGCACTGGAGGGGGAGGGAAGACTTTTCTCCTGTTTCTTCCTGCAAGTTTGTGGTTGGAGCCGATTGAACGGCAATGTGCAGGCCAAGTCAGGCAGCCAGCCTTTACCTTGGCTCCTGTCACATGGCCACCACTGCAGAGAAGAGGTGGGCTGAGCTGCCTTCAAACCTTCATAGACCTCCAGTGATGACATTGTGGCCCCTTGGGGGTCACCAGACCACACGTTAAGAACCACTGGCGTAATACATAGGCAAGTTTGTGAGTTTCCACTCAACACAGAACTGACATCTAACCAATTGACTGAGTTGCCTTGAAACAGTGTTTGAGATTTGTTTTTATTTAGCTTGGCCAGGAGCAATGGTTTTATAGTCTAGTAAAAATGACTTTCTGTTATATTTTTCTGTGCATATTGAAAGCTCACCCCAGATTGTGATGTCAATGTGATGTCAATGTACATTTCCCCTGCATTTTACCATTGGGGCAATTTTCAGAAATGATGGATGAAGGTGGATGACTGAAAGGACAATATGTTTTCATTTGTGATGCCTGAGACATGAGTCCAGCACCCTTGCTGGTAGCTAGTAGAGTTTTGCAAACCTGTCAGGAGCTTGTTCTTGTCTCTTTTCTGTGACTCAACTGGTACACATAATTAACCTAACTAATATGCATGGTCCTGAAGAGCAATTGTTCCTCCCTTACAACATTTATCTCTCTTGTAATCATGAATCTGTCCATTTGTCCTTTCACTGAACTTCACTTTCACTGAACTGTTTATTGTCATTTTTAAAAAATGTGGTCTGTCTGTCAGATTTATACTAAAGAACACAATTCAGGCAAAACTAACTGAGGGCTCAGTTCTGTTTAGGCAGTGGAGGTGGCTAGTGCAGGCAAACAAACGTAGAAGGTTTCCAGAGACCTTGACTGAGTTTGGGTGTTTATTGTTCAGATGTTTATGCATTTGGTTTATCATTAAGGGAAGAAAGTGGCAGCTGGTGGCTTCCATGTCAGTGGAATGGGAAATCTGCTTCAGATTTTAGTCTGAATGGAGCCAACCAAGGCGCTGAACCTTACACCCAAAATAGATTCAGGCATAGCATGATTCCTCCCGTGTCATGCAAGAAGTAGTTACATGAATCTATAGTGTGGGTAAGATTTTATCAAAGCATACTTCAGAAAATGTATCTTTAAAACATAGAAATCTTGAAAGATCTCTCAGAAATTCATTTGTAGCAAACAAAGTAGGTACTGTTTTGATTGTATATAGTTTATATCTCTTTTCTTCTGTTTCTTTTTTCTCTTTGGGGTGATGAAGGACTTTGGATAAGTTTTAGAATTAATGAAAACATTTCATTTTCATAATGTTGGGCATAATACATCAGCCTTGTAAGAGTTTATCATATATCCATCATTTCCAAATTTTGGGTCACACCTCACAGAACTCAACAGAATACTTTCATTGATGTCAAGGGTGGGAAGCACAGGTGGCCCATGGTCCAACCAAAAGGGGGCACGCTCCCTAGAATGGTACAGTGACGACCCTTCTCTACTGAGACTATGAGGTGCTGGTGGTAGGAGGAGCCACTGACATGTCCTCAGGGGTGGATTGAAGGTTGATCCAGATCTACTGGTAATCTAAATGGTTTACAGTTTCATCTGGAAGTATTTCTGATTTTCAGGTATTTAGCCACAAAATCATCCTCAGCTCTCATTATACTGGTGATAGAAAGAACTCTTGCAGTAACCAGGAGTGTGTGTGTGTGCGTGCGCATGTATTACTTTGTATGAAAGTCTTGGTTCTAAATTCTTTAATTCTAATGCGAGGATCCAACGAGGTCCATGGGCTGATGAGAAAAGCCCATCAGAAGATTTCAGGAAAGATGATTCGAAGGTGTTGCATGGAGAGGAGGAAATCTTCCTCCATTGAGATTTGCTGAAGGGTTTCTTTAATAAACACAAGGACTACATTGGATTCTGCCTAAGTGTGCCTCTTCTGCACCAGGTTCTTAGTGAATCTTTGGAAAAACCAGAGTTGATTCCACAAACTGAATTGTTCTAGGTATTCTAAGTGTATTTTTGTTTGTTTGTTTCATGTCTTTCTTACTTCCAAAGAATTTTTCAACAAAAAACAATGTGGTTTGACCTAGTTCCATTGTGGATCTTCTGTTGGGTAGTATCTGTGCCCTATTGATAGATTTTTTGGGTTTGAAACATGTGAATAAGGTCTTACAGCAGTGGTTTTCAACCTGTGGGTCCCCAGATAATGTTGGACTACAGTTCCCAGGAGCCCTCTGAGGTCTCACCTTGACAGCCAGGTGGTCCTCCCAGTCATTAGTGAGGATGTGAGTGCAATCCTACAGCCTCATTAATGACTGGGAGGACCACCTGGCTGTCAAGATGAGACCTCAGAGGGCTCCTGGGAAATGTAGTCCAACAACACGTGGGGACCCACAGGTTGAGAACCACTGTCTTACAGGATTCTTGAACAAACATGTGCGTGTGTTCTTCTGTTTGGTATCTCATCCCTCTCCCTAATTCTGGTGAAGCAAAGCAAAGGAGAAACATTGCTATCAATCTTTTCATGGCATGCAGTGATTTGCCCTGCCAAGGGCTCTTTCCTGATTTCAAGCCAGTGGGAGCAATTCTCTGAAAACAACATTCCCCCCTCCGCCCTGCAGCATATGTGGTCATGAATGCTTCTCAAATGCTTCATGACATTCAGAACTGGGCTTCTTATGCATGTGTGTGTTATGGCTACACTCTGTGTATCTGACAAATACCATTATGGGAACAGTTATTGTAGTCTGTATAACTATTTTCCTAGTTATGGGTGGCCTGAGGATAATAATGTCTTTGTTGACCCACTTGCAAGGGCTATTTGTCTATATGTGTTTTCAAGTGTGTTTAGGGAATAAGCATTTTTTGAACATAAATGGCTGAAGGAATTTAGTTCTTATGTTCTAGGGCATGGGTGGGCAACCATGGCAAGGACAAAGGCCATTTTTCATTCCTCTGATGGGCTGTGCCATACCATTTTGGCTGTTAATCAGACAAAAATCTTAACCAAAGTCACTTTGGGTTGCAGTTTATCTATAGCTGCTTTTTTGAGTTTTTTGGGGGGAGATGAAGGTTTAAAGGCAATATATTGCTCCAGAACAATGATTTACCACTTTGGAGGTTTCCAGAACAACCATTTACCACTTTGGAGTGGGAAACATCAGATTTTTTTGCAGATGGAAGTGGGTAGTCTTGAGTAAGATTGGAGGTTGTGAAAAACATCCTTAGAGGGGGCACACAATTCCCACCTCTGTTTTAAGGGAACCATTTCTTACTCTGACCCTGGTTCTCTTGCTTTGAAGGACATGTTGTTGTCTGTCTAGTAGAGCTGTTCCAGAAAGCATGGTTTCAAAGCACATAGTCCTTTATTCTGGATTGTTCAGTCAAGGCAGTGGAGTGCTCCCACAAGGTACAGGGGGAGCAACAGAAAAAAGATCACAGTCTTTCTAGAAGTAGAGGAGTGATGGGATCCTTACATCAGGATATGCCCAAGAAGAAGGTTTTTAAAAAGAGAAACAATCTTTGCTTTTAGCTGACCTTTAACTGGACACAATCAGTTCAGTGTGGCAGTATGGAGACAGGGAGGGAGTGCAGTCAAAGCCAGGATCCTGGCCAAGGCTGTACATACTGCTGCAAGATGTCTCTCAGCAAACCCAACAAAGGGCATGTAGGAAATATGTCGAATTCAAGAGATCCTTCAGATTCAGTGATAATAGCTAGTTACAAGTTTGGATGACAGTCTCTCATAAAAAGTGGGGTGGTGCTGATATAGCAGATTCCAGGCACACAAAGGAAAAGGTAGTGTCTTTTCCTGCTTAACAAAGTAGTGGGCTCTAGGCCAGTCTTGTGCTGTTGGCTAAGGCTAGGGACTGTAATAATAATGATGATGATGAAGATAATAATAATAATAATAATAATAATAGTTGTTTTGTACCTGCCTCTCCCAAGGCTCGAGGCGAGATATAGCGTAGATTAAAATGCAATATACTATATAACTAAACACATAAAACCATTTAACACTTAGGTTTGACAGTTGATTTATACACTGTGTGAATTTAAAATAACATTAAAGACCAGTCTCTTCTGGCAGGCCTATCCAGGTGATTTTTACATTGTGAATTTTAAATTGTTTTAATGGGTTTATGTATTTTAACCTACCTTGGAGTGTGGTGGAGTCTCCTTCTTTGGAGGTTTTTAAACAGAGGCTGGATGGCCACCTGTTGAGTGCTTTGATTGTGTATTCCTGCATGGCAGGGGGTTGGACTGGATGGCCCTCGTGGTCTCTTCCAACTCTATGATTCTATAATTCTGTTTTAATTGATAATGGTTGTTATGTATATATTTTTTGTACCTCACTTTGATCCATGGGGAGAGGCAGGTAAGAAATAACAACAACAACATTAAAACACATAAACATTCGATTAAAACAACCATTACACATTAAAAACCCTGACCTCTTCCTGCACCACTGCCTGCCTTGATTCCCTTTGTACCATTTGAGGGAGTGGTTGGAGGATTGTCTTGAGAGAAATGGGACATGCACCTGATACCTGGAAAGAAACCTATGACTTCCTATATCTTAAAGTATCTATTTGGCCTTTATCTGATGAAATGTTTTAAAATAGCTATTCTGTACTCAATTCCTTTAAACTGTCAATTGCTTAGAATATCTTAAATCATATGTTACATTAATGTATGCTCCATCGCCTCAGTCTTGGTGGCGTTCTAGGTCAGTCTTACCATTTTCCATTGGAGACCAAAGGTGTTCTATCCAGTGTGACATGAATGAAACATGAAGAGATGGGGAACTTCTTTTGTATGGGCATTGGATGCATATGTCACATAAGACTTCTGTCCATGAAATAGGGTTTCCTCTTCTTCACATGTTTCCTTTATTCCTTACACATCTGCTCTAGAGGGTCACCCCTGCACCCCAAGAAGATTTGGGAGATGGGAGGGTGCAGGATGGAACTGGAATTGCTTCTGCCAGTTTCTCTCTGCTGGCTGACAGATACATTTAGATACAAACAACTCTTTAGGAGAGTCCTGTGAGTTAAATTATAATTATAATCATAGTATTTATTTCTTGCATGCCTTTCCCTATGGATCGAGGCGTGGAACAACAAATTAACATATAAACATAACATTGGTTAAAAACACATATCAATTAAAAACATATATCAGTTTAAGAGAATGAGTAAAACATTTTAAAACAGTCAACACACAATTTAAAATTCACACTTTAAAATCATTTGGATAAGCCTGTCAGAAGAGGCTAGTCTTTAATGCTGATTTGAATTCTGACAGTGTATTCAGCTGTCGTTTCTCTTCCGTCAGACCGTTCCAGAGTCTAGGGGTGGCTGAAGAAAAAGTCCTCTTGGTGACAGTTGCCAGCCTAGTCCTGGCTGACCGGAGGAAATGTCCCCACAGGACCTAAGTGTATGGAGTGGATTATATGGGATAGGTAACCTGGAGCCAAACCATGTAGGGCTTTAACAGTAATAACCAACACTTTGTACCTTGACCAGTACAAACAGGGCTTAGCAGCTGAAAGAACAGAGAAAATGGCCAACCTCCTAATAGTTGGAATTTCTAAGGAAGAAGGTGGAGCATTCATGAATTGCTGCTGTGGTTGCCAAATCAGTAGTTCAGTTTCTGAACAGACATTGGATAGGATAATCTGAATGTGTTTGTTTTACTCTTACTGCAAGACACTAAAAATGAGTAGAATAAAAATCAGTTTTTAAAATCAGTTTAGAAGTCCGCAATGATGGTGCCATACATTTATGTTCCAAAGATGAGGGGTCACCACTGAAAAGCCTTTGTGAAATCTATTTCTCTATTCCCACAATTTAAGACCAAGCCCAAATCTTTCTCCTCTAACTGATTTTCAGTTGAAGGAGAAAAGTGAGCATGGTGATTTTAGGACCCACTAACTTGAGTTTAGTGTGATCTCCATAGAGGAACAGAGGTAGCTCCTGCAGCCCGTGTACTGATGCTGGGACCAAGAAGGGTTGGCACTCCTAGAAGGGACTCTGGAAGAGCAGCTACATTTGGTATTTACAGTGTCCACTGTGCTATGGATTCTGCTCTGATTACATATTACAGTACATGAACAAATTCGTAATACATATGGAATCAGAATCTATCATCAGGAGGCAAAGAGCTTGCTTGACATCACAGAGCATTTTCCTCCTAAGTGACACACTTGATGTGAGGGTGGTTATGAGACTGATTGACTGAAGTGAGGGCAAAGCCCTGTTGAACTACCTGTAGGATCAGGAACTCCAAAGATGTACCAGAAGGATATGCAAGATCTGCTAGAAGAATTGTCACTTGCTTTCTGGCAAATGCTGTGGCAATATCTTTCCTGATAGTGGGAGATCTTTGACTGGCTCTTAGATCTCCTATGTATATTCTTCCAAAGGCCTTTCCTGATTAGATCCCAGCCTCAGGAGCTGTGTCTCTTGGCCTCTTCTAGTCTTGCTTGTATTTGTTTTTTATCTGATTTTAGTTAGGTGGTTTTTAATTTTATATTAGTTTAATATCTTTTTATGGGGGAGGGTGGGGTGGGTGGTGCTTAGGGATTTTAGTTAGCATTGTTGCATTTTAATTGCTTTAAGCCACCCCAATTGTTTTTAACAGAGGGGTGGGGTAATAATAATAATAATAATAATAATATAATATTATATACAGTATATATACGTCTGAAACATGGGTCACCTATCGCCACCACTTATGACTCCTCAAGTGCTTTCATCAGCGCTGTATACACACAATCCTAAATATACACTGGACTGACTGTGACAATGTTGCTGTCCTTGAGCAAGCAGGGATCACCAGCATTGCGGCCATGATATTGAGAACACAGCTGTGCTGGGCAGGGCACATTTCTAGGATGGAGGACCATCGTCTCCCAAAAATAGTACTCTACGGTGAACTCGCCACTGGTCAGCGTAATAGGGGCACTCCAAAAAAGCGATACAAGGACTCCCTAAAACAACATCTCAGGCTCAGCCAAATTGATCACCAACTATGGTCCGCCCTGGCCTCACATCGGGAGGCATGGAGACGCACTATCCACAATGCTGCAGCCTTATTTGAGCACTCACGGCAAACAAGTCTTGAAGAGAAACGACAACGCAGAAAGAATCACAACCCGGATTGGGCCTTTTTAGTCATCAGCGCGCTTGCAGAAAGTGTGGGGTGAATCCTTCCTGAATTTTCGTTTGCAAAGAAAAGCCAGAGAGAGAGAGAGAGAGATGATGATGATGATGATGATGATTATAGAAATTACTAAAGTTGATGATGATGATTATAGAAATTACTAAAGTCTCTCTATCTCTCTCTGGCTTTTCTTCGCAAACGAAGATTCAGGAAGGACTCATCCCGCACTTTCTGCAAGCGCGCTGATGACTAAAAAGGCCAATCCGAGATAAACAAGTCCGGTTGCAGAAAGCACAGCAGAAGGTCTCCTTGGGTGGTGTTTCCAGGTTGTGATTCTTTCTGCGTTGTCGTTTCTCTTCAAGACTTGTTCAGCGTGAGTTCTCAAATAAGGCTGCAGCATTGTGGATAGTGCGTCTCCATGCCTCAAGTGAACAACTAGCATCATGCCAAGGGGATAGGGCTTAACTCAATAGCTCTAGCTCAGTGTTTCCCAAATGCTGGTTTTCCAGGTGTTTTGGACTTCAGCTCCCAGAATCCCTAGTTATTGGCCAATGAAGCTTCTGGGAATTGAAGTCTGAAACTCCTGGAGGAGCAGTTTGGGAATTACTGCTCTAGCTATTGATGAGAAGGGGGAAGGAGGAGATAAAAATGAGCAAAAAGTTTGAAAAATGGCTTCTTGGCAAGGAAACAAATATGAACCAGATCCAGAGAGTAGAGTCCTAGAAGGTTTTACTTTCACCTGCATGCTTTGTGGTCTGTCAGAAATTATGTGTAAATGCCAAGAAATCATGTGAAACAATAAACCCTTTCTCTTCTGTTCAGCTCCCAAGCAGCTGTCCAGAATAATTGTTTTGGCAAGAGCTTGCAGAATAAGTAACATGTGGAGTCACTTGACGAATTAGCAGTAAATTGTGGTGGGAGAGTATCAGGGACATAACTGTGTTGCAGACTTCTTGGCGGGTGGGCAAGAAGGGAGAGAGCTATTATGAGCTTAGTAAGAAGTGAATTTAATTTTATGGAGTCAGCCACTAGGTGGCCCTCCCAGAGGAAGCCAGACTCTGCCAATAAAATTTTATTGAGGATTCAGACCATATATTCCAAAGGCAGAAACCCAGTTGTTGTTATGGATCTTCTCCTACTGTATATCACAGTACTTAGTTAACTACTACTGCTGTTCATTTAACACACGCACACACGTTTTCTCCCAAGACAGGATTGAACATGATTAAACTATTTCTGCTATAGGAAAAGTACTTCAGAATTAATTGTATGAATATGTGTGGAAAGTTGAAAATGAGATTGTACAAGCTATGTGGGCTTTTGAGGAAGCATAGATGTCTTTTCAAAATACTTTTTCAACAGAAAATAATAATAATAATAATAATTATTATTATTATTTTATATACCGCCCTTTGGTAATCCAATCAGGGTGGTTCACAACATGGGAGTCAACCTCCAGCAGGGATGGAGAGTGTGTAGCCCACTGGGTGTTATTTATTTATTGAGCACCATGGATGTACATGAATCCCAGCAGTTCTAGCCATCTTGGCTGTTGGCGAGGTGTGATACAGTGATGCAGGTATGATGTAGTTTCTTATGCCTGGCCTATTAAGAGTTAGCTATAAACTGGAGATTATAATTTATCCTCTGCTGGTTTGAATTCCAATGTTTATTTTGCCCTCCATTTGTGCCTTTATAGATACGAGAAATAATTTGGTTTGATGATTCTGGACTTGTGTTGATCTGAGAGGAGCATTGGGCTTTCTAGGTCAGTGAGCTGAGCCATGGCAAATTTAGGTCTGTTCTTCAGGCATGTTGCTAATGTGCTGTCCTGAAGGGGCTTAATGTGTAGTGTGTGGAGGAAGGTGGTTTAGGTGGAAAGTGATAGTGTACATGGTGCTTGAAAGATGTAGGAGTGTGTCAGAAGAGGAAGAACAATTGTTAATCCCATAAATTGATTATCGTATATAAATGAATTGGCTTAAGCTACATGAAAGAAGGAAAAACATAAGAGCCTAAATAGAGAATTATCCTAATGGTAGTGAGTGATCACTCAGTGATGATACAGGCACACAAGGGGTTTTGCTTGTATCTTTCTTTGAAAAGTTTTAAGGGAAGTCCTGGACAGGTATTGCTAAGAGATTCTTAAGATTGGGGAAAGTTAGCCCAAGACAATTTAGGTCTCCCATCTTATTCCTTGATGATTGGACTCTTTCCTCCACTTTCCCCCTTGAGCCCATATTCTGCAGTTAAGGGCACTTTAATGTTTTTTATCTTTTTCTTGCAATCCTGTTTAAAAATTTAATCTTTCCTTTCTTATATTTAATCCTACAATTTTTTCTCAGTCCCTCATTTTCTCATCTATACAGTCTATACTGTTCCTGGCCTATTTGAGCTGAGTGTTCCAGTTTTACCCAGAAAGCTTTCATAACATGAATTCCCCCTTCACCCACAACCCCTTCTACCTTCAGATGCCTCAGGGCAACTTTAAAACACATATTTAGAACTTGTATCACACTGACAATAGCTCAAGGAATTCTTAACCTTTCAGTAGCACAGTATTTCCCTCTTGTATTGTAAAGGAAAGCTTCACATACTTGATTCTGGCAAGAGAACAGAGTGATCTGCAAGTGACCTATGCTGTTAAAGAGCCAAGATCTTCTTGAAGATAGCAGGTGCTTAGACCTTGTTCTGTACTACATGTATCTGTATAGGTTGCTCCACAGCCTTGTTGACTGTTGATTCAGTTACTTTGCATTGCATATATATTGGTAAACAAACATTCTAGGCCAGGTTCACCTTTTAAATTGGTTGAATTCCATTTCTAGTGTTTGACATACCCCTCCCACTATTCAAAACTTGAAGTGGACCTTTGCCCAGTTCCATTTTTTGTTTTATTTTATTTATTAATTGAGAGTAGACTTTTTGCTATTTTTAGCAGTCCCTCTGACCTTTTGGAGTATCTCAGGAGGAGAAAATTGCCCTTGGACCCACCACAGTTGCCCACCCTAGTCTGTTCTGCAGAAAGCAAATGAATGTTTTTTCCTTACATTGACAGATTTTTTTCAGGGGGGAATAGTCTTCTTAAAGGGGCTAGATTTTGCTGTGCTGGAATCTTTAAAAGGTTTTTTTTAAAAAAACAACAACAACCTGGAAACTGACTTGAAAAGAGCTCTATGAGACTATGAATTGGCTCATAGCCAATTCATATGAATCTTCATATGAAGATTCATATGAATCTTCGTCTTAAAGAAACCTGCTTCTGCAGAAAATCTCATATTAACTTTCACATTTTCATATTTTTGAATGAAAGAGCAGAGCTGTATGACTGTCATTGCCAAATAATTATATAAAGGAAAGAAGCTATTTCCATTTCCCCCCTTTTCTTCCTAAAGAGAATGTTTGTGTATTTTGCAACTTCCACAGTCTCACATAATGGAAGTGTGCCTGCTGCATGTATTTGAAAGCCCAGAGCTGTGGGTATACAACAGTCCTACTGCGTAAGTATTCAGTAGGCTCTTCAGGATTCAGTCTCCTTAGAATTTCAGCTTTTGGAGTTGGGGAGTACAGTAGAAAGCCTTTAAGCCTTTATAACTCCAAAGGCAGGCTTGACAAATATGTAGGTGATAAAGATTTAATTTTCAAAGATGGAAAGTGATTACAGTATACTGTAATTTGAGCATAGCCCAAAATGTGCTCATTTACAGCTTTAATCGAGGCAACAAGTTCCAATTTGACCACTCACTCCAAAATATGCAGAAGCCATTATTGATGTGCTGTGTAGGAAACCTCCTTCTCTATTTCACCAGTCAGGCCTCAAAGAAAAATAGGGTCTTAATGATAAATATTGCCTCTCTATCTTTGGCTGGTGAGCATAGAGAGGAATGTGTCCTGCAATAATATGACTACAAGTAACTATAACTTTGCAAAATCCATAAAGAAACGTGTGTTGTCACTGTTCAAGAACACAACAAAGAACACATTATGTTCTGCACAGAAAATGCATGTGGGAAAATTACACATGCTTTTCTTTGCTGGAATTTAGACTTTTAGCAAATTGTTTAACATTGACTTATTTTTATTTTATTTTATTTTATTTTATTTTATTGTTAGGTATTTATACCCACCTCTTCAGCCACGAAAGCTCTCAGGGCAGCTTACAAATTGTTAAGCAATAGCACCTAAACATCTATACTGTGCAAGCGGTTTCCAATGTGTGTTAGCTAATTGCCCCCACAAGCTGGGTACTCATTTTACCAAATGGATGGAAGGCTGAGTGAACCTTGGAACCCTTGGGATCAAACTTACAATGTTGTGGCTTGCAGTACTGGCATTTAACCACTGCACCACCCTTGGCTGCATAAAGTACAAGTTATGCATTTTACATAACCAGGTTCCTGAGCAGAAAATGTGTGTAGTTTTCCTGTATGTATTTTCCCATTCATGTGTAAGAATCAATGTATTTTGCACAAAATATATATTTATGTCCCAAAGTATGTTTCCAGCACAGGAAAATCATGTGTATTTTAATGCAAATGCATTTTCCCAACAAAGTCCTGAAATCAGAATATTGCTCAAAAATTGTGCAGCAACATTCTCGCAGACTGGGGAGAAAATTGCTGGAATTATTCATTCTTGCATGTGGAAACAAGGTACTGTAAGCAAAGATTACATCCATAAAGACCTTTCATGTGTATCATCCATTTGTCCAGAATGTTTTACACAGTAAGCATCTTCAAGATCTGCATCATTTTTAAAATTAGTTTGTTCCATCTACCTTTGACCCCCTTTTATTGTTCCTGAACTTAATTTGGGAGGATAAGGTCAACCAAATTTCCAAGTGGCTTTTTGTTCTTTTTTGTTCTGGAAATTACAGTTTCCAGAGGTTCATTGAGCCTGTGTGACTGTCCCTTGTTGTATTGATTTCTGGAAATTACAATTCCCAGAAATCAATACAACAAGGGACATTCACACAGGTTTGATCCAACACTGAGAGGAGCCTGAAAAAAAACTTTCAGAAAATAGGCCAGCTTTTTCTAGAAGCTCACCAAGAAAGCTTGCAAGTATACCTAGCCAGTTGCAATTGAACAAAGGAGAGTCCATTCATCAATAGTGTACTTGTAGGAATAGGATTGTCAGAAGTGCTTGTCCAAGTGTGAGTATACACAATAGTTTTTTTAAAAAAGCTTCAGAAATGCATGTTGCTGCTTTATGAAACTCTGCAGATAGCAAGCAAAAATGTCAATACTGAAAACAAGGCAGGAGTTGGGGAGATGGTAAGGATCCTGTTCCTTGCACTACTGTGAGGAATGCTGGAGAGTATGCTGTACTAAACCTTGCCTGCAGTGAGGTCTGGTCAATCTGTCTTGGGTGGGATCAGGTAGAGAGAGGTAGTCCAGTTGTTCTATTGGCATTTTAAAAGAAGCTACTTGGTGGTTATCAAGCCAAACAGATATGTATCTCAGATAGCTTGGCTTTGAGGTTTGAGTGATGAATGAAAGGCCTCATAGAAGTCCACTGCCTGAATTGCCAGAAGGCCACCTGACACCTGTTCATGAACTAAGTAAGAAGGTTGCCTGAGCCCTTCATGAGACATGGTGTAAAAACTGGCAGGAGAGTTGTGTTTTAGCAAATCTCTTTAACAGCCACTGTGCTTACAGATAAGCTTATCCATTCCCATTAAAAGTTATGTGCTAGGCATGTCAAAGCTTGGAAACTGCAGAACTTAAAGTTGGGAATATGTGGGAATATGTGGCTCTCCAGATGGTGTTTGACTGCAGCTTCCAGCAGCCCTAACCAGCATAACCAGTGGTGAGGAAGATCAGTGGAGTTGCAATCCAACATCTGGAGGGCCACAGTTCTCCACCCTGTTCTAAGGAAAGGAATAACAGGTGTAGAAGCATGTCTGAATTAAGGAACATTTCTTGAATAGTGTTTGCATTGACAACACAGGCTCAGTTCATGAATTTTGTATCATGAATTAGCTTAATCATTTCAATGGGAAAAAAGAAGAGAGTGATTTTTAAATATATATATAAATAATATGCTTTTGCTGTCCTTTGTTTCTATTCTAGGTCACTATCAAGGAGTGGCAGGTGATACAATCTTTACATCATAGTCAAGTTGTGAGAATTAGTCAGGTATATCATTATTATTCCCATCTATTATTCACAGATGAGGAACTGTGGAGTATAAAGGATACAAAACAACTTGCTCACACTTCTAAATCTGGCTAAGGAATTTATCTTAAATAACAAAAGTAAAAGCTAGTCCAGTTTTTTATATACTGGACCACTTCTCTGTCAAATGCAAAAGGTGTGGCAAATTACTGAAAGGGAGGGTCTATACCACAAACTACAATTTCAGTACTATGTGTCTATTATTAAAACTTAAAATGCATTTTACGTTTCTGAAAGCTGGGCAGTGCACGAAAACCATGAACTTTGTACCATGAAACAGAAGTAAAGCTTCAGTAATCATGACAGATCGCTGACTGGTATGCTAAAAATAAATGCATTTCCCTTCTCTTTTATGTAGTTTGACTAGGGCTGTTGAGTAGGAAAGGTAAAACAATAGTCTCATAACATATTTTTAAGCAGCACAGAAATCTCTAGCATAGGACTAGTTCAAACATAGTTTACCCAGCTATAAATCCATCCATGTGTGATAACTACTGAAAAATCTGACATGGAAGTGACCAGAAGTTATTTCCAGTTGGGATTTTAATGTTTTAGTTTTGGGGGCCTGGGAATGGTATGTTAGAATGTGAATTGTGCTCCTAGATAACACCAGGAATGAGCAACTGTTTGGGGACAACTTTTGTCTCTTTTGGCAGTACCTGCTGAACTTTTGGCAGTACCTACTGTTTTCCATGCAAATCCTCAGTACAATCTTCAGATTAAAAGTTGGCAGTGTTGTTTTTGCCCTCAGATTCTGCACATTTCCATGTAATCATTCTTTCTTATAATGAACTTGGATGCCCATCAGTTTGGGAGCAAATTGGTTACTGTAAACTCAGACTGTGGGCCTAAATCTACTTGTCAACCCTAGCTAAAGTAAGCTCATGTAATAAGTGGGGTTTTTGTATGTGTAGACTTAGTACTTTGCAATTTAGTAGGGACTAGCAATTGGCTTTAGGTTGTGGTTTCTGTTTGGGACCCTTGCAAATTATCTATCTTCCCGCTTTATATCTATAGTGTGGTCTGGTGCAGGACTGGCAGCCAGATCACAGACTAAGCCCACTAGGATCGTAGGAGACTGTGTTACATCAGACTATGGTATTTGTCTATCCAGTATTGTTCTACTTGCAGCAGTTCTCTAGGACTGCAAGAAAGCAAAATGTTTTTGTCATTGGTTAACTGCTCTTTTTTTAGTAATAAGTAGGAAAACCTGGTGCAAGAAGGGAAGCTGAATGGAGCCTTCAAGAGAAACACTCTGTGGGGGAGTTAGGATTGGTAGACTAGGACTCCGGAAGACCAGGGTTCAAATCCCTGCTCAGTCCTGGAAAACTACAGGGGACCTTGGGCAAGTGATACTCTTTCAGTCTCAGAGGAAAGCAATGGCAAACCTCCTCTGAACAAATTTTGCCAAGAAAGCCCTAGAATAGGGTTGCCATAAGTCAGAGTCAACTTGGAGGCATGTAACACCCATACATGTTAGGTCCCGCTTGTGTCTCCAGAATTCTGATGTGTTAGAACTTGAGGCAGATATCCATACCCTGCTGCAGTCTAATATTCTCAGCCAAAGCTTGGAAAAGTTACTTTTGGGGGGGGCAACTCCTGAAACCTTCCAGCCAACAGAGGCAATGGCCATTTTGGGCTAAGGGATTCTGGAAGTTGTAGTCCAAAAAAGTAGCCATTGCAAGCTCTGTTTTCAGCTCTGATTTGTGGCAGCAATCTGTTAATTCCTGAAACCTATGACAGAACTCTTTTTGACAGAACTATGACAGATAAACTGGAACGTGTCCAGAGGAGGGTGACCAAAATGGTGGGAGGTCTGTAAGCCATGCCCTATGAGGAGTGGCTTAGGGAGCTTGATATGTTTAGCCTGGAGAAGAGAAGGTTAAGAAGTGACATGACAGCCATGTTTAAATATTTGAAGGGATGGCATACTGAGGATGGAGCAAGCTTATTTTCTGCTGCTCCAGAGACTAGGACACAAAGCAGTGGACTCAAACTACAGGAAAAGGGATTCCACCTAAATATTAGGAAGAACTTTCTGATGGTAAGAGCTGTGGAACAGTGGAATGCACTGCTTTGGAGTGTGGTAGAGTCTCCTTTGGAGGTTTTTCAACAGACGCTGAATGGCCATCTATTGGGACTTATTTGATTGTGTATTCCTGCATGGCAGAGGGTTGGACTAGATGGCCCTCATGGTCTTTTCCAACTCTACGATTCTATAATTCTGTGTTTCTGTGTTTCTATTATTCTAATTCGGAAATTGAGGCAAACATAGCTAGGAGGTAGCAGATGAGAAGTATTCCACAGATTTAGGCTTCCAAAGGTTGCCTGTTCTTATCTTCTGCAAACACAGAATAAATTGTTCTGCACACTGCCTGGGAGCAGAAATGTCTAAACTACAGGCTGCAACACATCCCATAAAAGCACATATAAATTCATTGGTATTTAATATACCAAATTCATTGGTATTTAATATACCAAATTCATTGGTATATTTTCTTCATTAATACAAACCTAATGGTGCTGTTAGAGGTAGTATCCCCTTCGAAGCAACGTAAGCTTTTGTTCCTTTACATTGGATTTCTTGAGGGTGAAACACTTTGGAGGAGCAGGCATTCCCATGATTTAGAGGGTTTGTTCGCCTTAGTGCTGTTGTTTTTGCCACTCTACAAAGATAGGGAAAGGTCAGCACAGATGTGTAATGAATAACTTCCTGTTGCCTTGGCTTTACACTGTATTAGGAATGTTGACATAAATGCTTAGTGCTTTTAAAACCAGTCAAATAAACAGAGGTTGAGGGGAGGAGTGAAGTGGGTAACATTCAGTGGTTCTAAAAGGAAAGAGTGAAGGCTAACTGCTACTGCCTTCTATCATTGTAATCAAAGTGAAGGTTATAAATCTTTTTGCAAAAACTGACAGAAGAATTAATGTTTTAAAAAGTAATTGGTTGCTCCTTGGGATCAGTGGCGTACTTCTTAGATTAAAAATTTTTTTAAAGCACCCAAATTCCTCCAAATGGACATTTTAAAGAAGCAAGTCAATGTTATTCATTACATTCAAAGCAAAAGCCTATCAGTGTTGTTATAGTTACACTGTTTTCAAAGCAATGCTGTTGCTACCCAAAAAGTAACGTGTTTGTAACATTGTTACATGTAACTCCTGTTACTCCTAAATTCTGCTAAAACCCCAGATGTTACAACAATTATTTTTAATTTTTCCAACCATGAGTCGGAACCCTGGGCATATATGTAGTACCTTAAATATTGGTATCCTTTGTGTCCTTTATATTTTGTCAAGCCCTTCTTTTTTCAGGGGGGGGAAGTCCCCTGATATTAAAAAGTTGGGAGAAATCAGCATAGTTTCCTGAGGAGTGACCTTTTCAGTGACAAGAATTTGAGCAATGAGGGTTGGGGTGGTGGCAACAGAGAGTTGTGCTGGGGTTTTTGGAGGGTTGCATGTGGCCTGTGGCAACATTTATAAACAGTCCTACAAAATAATTGGTTATCATAGGAGGCTTCTTTTGTCTTAGAAAGATAGACAAAAGATTCTTCCTTTAAAGTAATATTTGGATATACGTGAAGAAAAACTCAGCTTTGCTGTAATTTGGTTTCTCTCCATTCCCCTCACTTTGGGCAGTAAATACCACTTCAACAGAAATATTGGCTTTGTTGGTTTTTGTTGGTTAGCAGCTGCTGCTGATAGGGTGTCTGTGTGTCTGTGTGTAAGTAATTTGTCTGAAACATCCTTCAATGGACAGCAACCTGTAGTACTAGTTTGTTGCCATGGCAACCCCCAGAAGGTTTCCTGAGCCCAGAATCCTACAGAGCACTGGTCAAACCTCTGCATAAAACCAAAGACAGAGAGAAAAGAACATTGCCAGGGAGGCTTCATTAAAAGCCATACAAATAATGCAGCATCTCACAAACTCTCAGATGTGCCTGAACTGCAGGGGCAAAACAGGTCAGTTGTTCACATGATATGTATATCCCATTCAGTTTCTTCTTTTGTATCAACAGCGACCAAGCGTGTGGCTGTGGCAATGTAAAATTTTCCAAAGGTGAGGGGAAAGACCTGCACCTCATTGTGAAATGCAAGAAAATTGGCAGGCAGTGGGGGAGGGGGGCGAGAAAGAGAGAAGAGATTTCCAGTCTTCATTTTTCTGTATGTCTGGTATACTTTTGCTAAAGAATTATGAAATACCTTTGTGGACCTCATACTGTAACTATGTGGAATTTGGTTTCTGAGAATGTTGTCTTATGCGTGAAGAAACACCAGCTGATATTTCAAGGCCTTGCTTTTGTGGAGAAAAACCTGGAACTAAGTGGGCAATGGCTGAAAGGCAAAAATATTCCAGTCATGTGACTTCAATTTACCCTATTTTTGCCAATGAGAGGGCAGTTCAGGAGAATCTAGGCAGAGAGTCAGGGCAACCAAAACAGCCTTGGAGGCCTGCATAATGTCTCAGGGCAATACTTTGCCCGCCCCTAAATTACAAGCTTGGGGGCAATTCAGGGGCAGAGGAGGTGTTTCCCTTCCAATCCTGCTATGCCCCACCTTCCCCTCTCCATGTGGCTTTGCATGCTAAGTGTAAAAATTCTAAATGCAAATGGGAGTTTCTTGTTAAGGGTTCTGTCAGTAATTACTTAAAACCAGTAGGTGACATTGTATGTTATACATTAACCATAGTAGGCAGCTTTCACTGGGTAAATCTTCAGTCTGGAGCTATGTTGGGCTTATTTATCCAAATTCTTTTAAATTTGAAGGGACTGTAGCAATTTATCAGCTACCTGAAGTCAAAAAGAGGTGAAAAGACAGTTCAGCATCCATCTATGAGACTTGAGAGCAGAATATGAATTGATTTCATTTCAGTAGGAAGTCTTACATTGTCTCTGAGACTAAAGGTCTGCTGAGGCCATGTGTCTGGATCTTTGATTTTTTAAAATTTTAATTTAATGTTTATGAAGGCTTGAAGCTATTGTGTTAATAAACATTTCTTCATCTACATTTCTTCAGTTCTTTCTCACCCTTGGCTCTACTTTATAAACTTTGTTTTGTATTTTATTTTTAAGATATTATCTTTTTTTACAGAGATATTAGTGGCACATGTGGTGTGTAAAGCTGAGAGGCATTATGAAATCAGCTATACAAATAGTGCCTAATAGCTTTTAGGTACCTGCATATCATTTTTACAAGCCCTCAAGCTGTTCTCTTAGCAAGCTAGCCAAGATCATGCCACTCTTGGAATCTGCCCTTCAGATTTTCCTCTGTTCCAGAGCATTCATTGGCATAATTGTCACTTTAATCATTTTGTTCTCCATGCTGGTATAACAAAGTGACTGTTTAGATGGCACAAACTTTGAAGCAGCAGTAATTCCTGTGGAAGGACAAATATTGTGAACAAAAAGATAACCAAATAATGGGTTTACCCTTAATGACAGCAAACTTCTAATTTGATCTTTGTTTTATAGCATTTGGGCTGGCCTCTCTGCAGTCATAAAGCACAGCTATTAATGGAGCCTTCTGAATCTCTGAACAAATTACTGCAACTTTCCTATGCTTGGTTTGGTCTGTGTCTGTAATCTCTGAATAGCAATAAAATGTTAATGGATATAAATACAGTTACCTCCCTGATGTCTAGTTTGTCACTGGAATAACAGTTTCAGATATTGGAAGTGTATGAATTTATATGTAGTTGGACAGCTTACCAAAAATATAAATACTGAATACAGTAACATCTTGCATCACACACATGGTTAGGTACAAAATGCAAGGGGAGGGTTGATACTATTTTCAAGTAGCTAAATAATAATAAATTTCCAAGTCTATCTAAATTGATCCTCACACTGGAGATGTGGAAGGAATATTTCAATCAATTTAAATGGGTTAGTCTTTCTCTCTCCTCTCACAGGGTAGTTTTACTTTAGTTCCCATACTGACAACATTAAATTACCTCATGGACTATTGGCAGTAAAGAATTCCACTGGGTATATTGACATGCACAGAAAATAGTATTAGATGACCGATAGAGAAGTTGGTGACTAGCCATTGGATAGTTCATTTGGTAGAGGTAGATGGTTATTTAGGAAGTGTGCATGGTATGTAATTAAGAATGGGAAGGATTTGGGAGGCCAAGAAGGCTATCCTTGTACAGTACCTTGTTTTCAGTTAGATGCCCCAAGTCCCAGTATCAGGAGAAAGGTGGGATATAAATGAATGAAATAATAAATAAATAACAGATATGTTCATTGGTAACTAGAACCAAAGTAACATTACCAAGGAACAGTAGCCAGAAACTTTCTTTTACCTACATGATAACAAATGCAGATATGTTTGAACTATTCAGTTTGCTAAAATCATACTAGTCATATAGCATAAGGTTGCAAGTAAGTCATGCTTCTAGAAGTCTCATCCAAAATATTTGTTAAATTTGTGTCTCACCTTTCCATCTATGGTGCTCAAGGTGACCAACAAAATTCAGTAAAATAATAAAAGTACCAACATAACAATGAATGTTGAAAATAGTAACATAGTAAATCAGTGTAACAATTAAGTAAGAACAGTTAAAATACAGATAGCCAGTTAAAAACATATTAAAATGTAAATTAAAATGCCTATTGAAATGCAGCAGCAAGAGTAAATAATCTTGTATTTTAATTTTTGTAAGCCACCCCAATTGTTTTAACAGAGGGGCGGGGTATAAACAAATTTTATTATTATTATTATTATTATCATTATAATCTCAGTGCAGTAATAGCCTCTCAATTTAAAAAGGAAATTTTCTCCTGCTAGAAGGACATCAACATGAAACTACATGAGCTTCATTGGCAGGGAGTTCCACAGTCTGAGTTGAGCTACTGAGAAGGTCCTCTCTTGGGTTTTTGCTAGATGCACATCAGAAGTTGGTGGAACAGAGAGGGCTTCCCTGGAAGATGTCAGAATTCAGGCAAGACTGTAGAGGAGCAGACATGCCTTCAGGTAACTAGATCACAAGTCATTTGAAGATTGTGTAGCTCATTGTCAGCATTATCAGTTGTGTCTCTCATTGTCAGCATTATCAGTTGTGCCTTTAAATCAACTGACTGTTTAGTATCACCGTTTGAATGCTTCCTGTTATGCCCTGGTTAACAGCCTTGCAGCAGGATTCTAAAGCACCTAATATTTCAGAACAATCTTTAGGGTAGAGCATATTGGATGAAGAGTTTGTTTCAATAATCCAATAGATGTTAAGATGTGTCTCCATGGCCAGATCTGATGTCTCTTGTTATACTAGCATACCAGTTCTTCGGGTTTTATAGCCTTGGACAGTCCAGAGTTCTAGCATGGACATACGTGTGTGTGGGTGTATGTGCGTGTGTGCGCATGCATGCACACACACCTTCAAGTAACCTGTTGACTTGCGATAATCCCATAAAGTTCATAGGGTTTTTCTTAGGCAAGGAATACTTAGAGGTGGTTTTTCTAGTTCCTTCCTCTGAAATAATAGTCTATAGCACTTGGTGTTCATTGGCAGCCTCCCATCCAAGTACTAACCAGGGCTAACCCTGTTTAGATTCCAAGATCAGACAGCATCTGGTACCCTTAGGCCTGAGCTAAAATTTCAAGCACATTGAAGCTGAAGTTAGAATTCAGTCATGCTCCCAATGGAAGCAAATTTTGTATTGCAGGGAAGATATAAGGTGAGGGCAGGATGAATGGGATGTTCTCTGTATGCTTCTAAACTTGACTTACTGGAGTATGCAATACTCTATCAGAACCTTTAATTACAGAGCAGTGCTTTTTATGGCCTGTTCCCTATTGGAAATTTCTGGCTAGCAAAGAAATGGGATGCCAGATGTCTGCTTGTTATTATCTTTGGTCCTGAAGAGCCATTTGGAAGAAGCCCTCTCAGCTGGAGAATGTAAATAACGCACATACTGAGGGTCTTATTGGTTTGGCAGCAGCCAAAAGTGCTCCTGTCTTAATAACAATGACCATTTCCTTTGAATCAAGGAGATATTTGTTATTATTTAGATACTACTCTGGTGAACACGAATGAGCCTGTCTATAAATAGTGGAAAAATAAACAGTGTGAAAATGGTTTGACATGATACAGGGTCCATGTATGCAACAGTGTATCCTAATCAAAGAACTTTGTGTTGGTGGTTGAAAAGAAACTGGGCTAAATCTGTAGTCTTTGCCTGTAAGTCCTGCTGAACCTCAGTGGGGCTTAATTCTGAGTAAAAACATATAGGATTTGTGGTAAAATTTGAGGTCCCAGGGTGTTAGCCCTTTTTGGGAAACTTCTTAGAAGTTAAAACTGTCAGGAATTAACTTGATTGTAGCAGAGTTAGAGCAGGAACAAGACTCAGAGGTACAGTGCTTTGACCCAGCCATGAGAACAAAGAGGCAGGCAACTTCTTGTTGAAAAAACAATGTAAGCTTTATTAATGGCTCTTAAATCTACATATGCATTGGAGTCTACATCCTAACTAACTAACGAATAAATTTTGGGTGAGGAAAAAAAAGTTCATCTTCACTCACCATCCCAGTGAGACAGAAGGCATTATTGCAGAGTAAGATGGAGAGAGCAGTATGCAGCTTCAAAGATGAAACAAAGATCTAAGACCAGGAAGCAAATAAACCTAGGTCACAGTGATCTTGTAGTTTGGTTGTGTACTGTTTACAACCATGCTCATTAAAGATAGGATGAGAGGAAGGCATGCAGGAGTCCCTACCCTATCTGTCACTTATTTGCTCTAATAGCAATCAAGTGAGGGGGAGAAAGAATGCTGGATTTTTCCCAAAAGGATTGAATTACATGAGCGTCAGGCATCTGGGCATTATGCATGTTTGTGTGTGTGTGTGTGTGCAAGTGCAACATCACAGCTTCAATACATGTAACCAGAGATTCTACTGACAATAGTTAATGGTTTGAAAGACCTTACTTATGACAGGGCTGTGACTGGGACAAGTAATGCCCTTGCTATTTTAGGCAGCTGTCTTACTGGGCAGGGCAAAGTTGCAAGTGGCAGATTAGTAACTCCAGTTTTATATTTTGGGAAGGGGGAATTATGGGTGAACAGATTACAATACACCAAAGAATGTCCAAAGAACATTGTAGGCAGAATGTTGTTGCTGGTTCTTTATCCTGGATAGTCAGGTAGGTGTTGCTTTTCAAACAAGCTTGTTGTCGTTGTGTGCCTTCAAGTTGTTTCTGACTTACAGATGACTCTAGGGCAAACCTATCATGGTGTTTTCTTGTTAAAATTTGTTCGGGGGGGGGGTTGCCTTTGCCTTCCTCTGAGCCTGAGAGAGCATGACTTGCTCAAGGTCACCCAGTGGGTTTCCATGGCTCACTTCAAACAAGCTAGTAGAACTAATACAGTCCTGCTGGATGGGCACACCATGGCCTACCCTGCTTTTCTGGAGTAATGTGCACATCTGCGCTGTACTCCCAACTGTCAACCACACTGCTTCATGCTAGTGGTGTATGGTGAGGCCATGGTAGTGAACCTTGTGCTGCAAGTCTTGTTTCTTCCTGCCTTAGCTATCTACCCTATGACTGAAACTAACATCATGATAAATCTTTTGGACTGTGATTGTAATTATGCAGTCCTGTACAAGAGGAAGACTGTAGCTGTTGTATTCATGAACTTGCTTGTGACCCAGAGGAGTATAAAACTGACCTTTTACCAGGCCTTATCTTTGTTTGCTCCACTGGGAATTCCTTCCCCAGAATGATAGCAGAATCATTCTGTTAGTTAGAAAAGCAAATACATGCCAGGATTTAAAAAACAAAACAAAAACAACCTGCTGTAAGTTGCCCTCCATACTGATTTCCCAAAAGAGTTAGCCATCCAAATGCATCATGCATTGTTAATAATGCAAACACTAGTTGCCTCAACTTTGGCTTGTCATTTTTTGTTTGGACAGTCAGGACCAGCTGCCACGTCAGTTAACCTCATGTTTCCACGTGAAGAATTCCTCATGACTTGCTCCAATAGAGTTAGTTCTGGTTTGAAATAAGCAAGGCCCAAGTCTAACCCAGAGAAAGCTGCCCTAAACAGTTTCCCATGCCCAGGTTATTTTGCAGCTGCATGACAACAACCCAAGTTCCCTGACTGAAGTCTTCCTCCAAAGATGCAGTTTAGCCTATATCCATCAAGAAAAGACATTCATGTGAAGTTGAGGGCTTTCACAGCTGGCATCCATAGGTTTTTCGTGGTTTTTTTCTGGGCTGTGAGGCAGTGCTCTGGAAGAGTTTCTTCTCCATCTGTGGCTGGCATCTTCAGAGAGCATGGCCTCACAGCCCGTAAAAAAACACGAAAAACCTAAAAATGTGGATATTTAGAACTTAGCTGACTTGATTAGAACTTGATTTCTATGAAAATGTGGATTCTGTGTAAAAAAGGCTTTTGTACTCTATAGTTGCAAGTTTTAAACAAAGGTCTAAATCCTGTTGTTACTTCTAACTAGAGAAAAGCCATTGAATTAGTGTTGACTCAACATTTGATTGAAGAGGCCTATCTACTCTTTTTAAAAAAATACTGTATTTAGGATTTTCAAATATATAAAACAAAACAACAACAGTACATAAAACAAAAAGGAAAAATAGAAAAGAAAAAGAGATAGATACAGAATAGAAAGAAATAGAAAGGGAAAAAAAGATAAAAGTGACTTCCAATCCTCTCCTCAGCAGTATCTTAAAGTAAAACAAACTATGGAGATTTTCAGATGATCCTTGCTGCGCAAGGATCGCCTGGGACAGTTTCGTCACAGCAGCGTGGCAGGAGGTCGATTTCTGACGACGCAGTCGCTGCTGCGAGATCGTCGTTCCTTCTCGCGCTAAGGCTTGGAGCCTGCTGCGCTATATTCGCCAAGATTTTATTCACGGAGGTTGTCCATGAATAAAATCTTGGTGAATATAGCACGGCAGGCTCCAAGCCTTAGCGCGAGAGGGAACAACGATCTCGCAGCAGCGATGGCGTCATCCAAAATCAGCCCCCTGCCGCGCTGCTGCAACGAAACTGTCCCGGGTGATCCTTACGCAGCAAGGATTGTCTGAAAATCTCCTATGGCTGCTGTCACACTGCAGAAATAATGCAGTTTGACAGCACTTTAACTGCTGAGGCTCAATGCTATGGGATTCTGGGATTTGTAGTTTTGTGAGATATTTAGCCTTCTCTGTCAGAGAGCTCTGGTGCCACAACAAACTACACATTCAAGGATTGCATAGGATGGAACCATGATAGTTAAAGCAGTGTCAAATTGCATTATTTCTGCAGTGTGTCAGAAGACTAAAAGATCCATCAATACCTGTCTCAAAGAATAATTCCTTGCCCCCTTTCTATGAAATAGAATTATTGATCATCCAAATCCAATCTTAAACCCTTAAAAGTATATTTCCTACAGAATGTCCATCAAGAATTATATATGTGCAGTATTAAACATTAGTAACTACTATCAAATATTTCTGTTCCCCCTCCCATAATTTACATTAAACAAAACTATTAACAACTTGCCTCTTAAGTATACATATTTAAACTGAAGTAATCAGTTTAACCCCTATCATTCTCCCATTTAAGATCCATTTGTTATAACATCAACTGTATCTCCTAACCATCCACAAAGCAAAAGACTACGGCCAGCCCTCTGAATCCACGGATTCTGCATCCACGGATTCAACTATCCACGGCTTGAAAATATTCCCCTCCCCCCCAAAAAGACCCAAAAAGCAAACCTTGATATTTCATTCATTCATAAGGGATGTCATTTTACTACACCACTGTATATAATGAAACATGAGCATCCACGGATTTTGGTATCTGGGGGCGTCCTGGAACCAAACCTCAGCAGATACTGATGCTGCCAATTAGTTCCTAGGCAAGTTACAAAGTGTTGGTTATTACCTTTAAAGCCCTACATGGTTTGGGTCCAGGATTAGCTTCAGGATCTCTTTTCCCCATATAATCTGCCCTGGGCACTTAGGTCCTATGGGGGACACTCGCTCCAGTCAGCCAGGGCTAGGTTGGCAATTGTTACCCAGAGGAATTTTTCCTTCAGCCGCCCCTAGACTCTGGAATGGCCTGCCGGAACAGATGCAACAGCTGAATACACTGTCAGAATTCAAATCAGCACTGAAGACCAGTCTCTTCTGGCAGGCCTATCTAGATGCTTTTAAATTGTGAATTTTAAATCCTGTATTGCTTGTTTTAAAGTCAGAAAAGCTAAAGTGCAGAATGAGCTCAGGCTTGCTAGAGAGGTTAAGAACAATAAAAAGGGTTTTTGGGGGTATGTCCACAGCAAAAGGAGAAAGAAGGAAATGATAGGGCCGCTACGTGGAGAAGATGGCAAAATGCTAACAGGGGACAGAGAAAAGGCAGAATTACTCAACACGTTCTTTGCCTCAGTGTTTTCAGAAAAGGAAAAGGGAGACCAACCTGAGGATAAAGGAACAGAGGTCACAATAGGGGAAATCCAACACAGAATAAGCAAAGAGGCAGTACAGGAATACCTTCTTAATCTAAATGAATTTAAATCTCCAGGACCAGATGAACTACATCCAAGAGTATTAAAATAGCTGGCAAATGTAATCTCAGAGCCATTGGCAATAATCTTTGAGAACTCTTGGAGAACAGGAGAAGTTCCAGCAGACTGGAGGAGGGCAAATGTTGTCCCCATCTTCAAAAAGGGGAAAAAAGAGGATCCCAACCATTATTGTCCAGTTAGCCTGACATCAATACCAAGGAAGATTCTAGAGCAGATCATTAAACAGAGAGTCTGTGAACATTTAGAAGGCAATGCCATAATCACAAAAAGTCAACATGGGTTTCAGAGAAACAAGTCATGCCAGACTAATCTGATCTCTTTTTTTGATAAAGTTACCAGCTTGGTAGATGAAGGGAACGCTGTGGACATCGCATACCTTGATTTCAGTAAGGCCTTTGACAAGGTTCCCCATGACATTCTTGCAAACAAGTTTGTAAAATGTGGTCTAGACAAGTTAACTGTTAAATGGATTTGTAATTGGTTGACCGGCTGAACCCAAAGGGTGCTCCTCAGTGGCTCCTCTTCGTCTTGGAAAGATGTGACCAGTGGGGTACCACAGGGTTCTGTCCTGGGCCCAGTGCTATTCAACATCTTTATCAATGACTTGGATGAGGGAATTAGGGGCATACTTATCAAATTTGCAGATGACACCAAATTAGGAGGAGTAGCTAATACCCTAGAGGACAGGATCAAAATTCAAAATGACCTGGATAGACTGGGGAGCTGGGCCAAAGCTAACAAAAGGAAATTCAGTACGGAGAAATGTAAAGTACTGCACTTAGGATGGAAAAATGAAATGCATAGCTATAGGATGGGGAGACCTGGCTGAATGAGATTACTTGCGAAAGGGATCTAGGAGTCCTAGTAGACCACAAGTTGAACATGAGTCAACAGTGTGATGAGGTAGCTAAAAAGGCCAATGCAATTTTGGGCTGCATCAATAGAAGTATAGTGTCCAGATCAAGGGAAGTAATAGTGCCACTCTATTCTGCCTTGGTCAGACCTCACCTAGAATACTGTGTCCAGTTCTGTGCACCACAATTCAAAAAGGATGTTGACAAATTGGAGCATGTCCAGAGAAGGGTGACTAAAATGGTGAAAGGTCTGGAAACCATATCTTATGAGGAGAGACTTAGGGAGCTGGGTATGTTTAGCCTGGAAAAAAGACGGTTAAGAGGCGATATGATAGCCCTGTTTAAGTATTTGAAGGGGTGTCACATTGAGGATGGAGCAAGCTTGTTTTCTGCTGCTCCAGAGACTGGAACATGGAACAATGGATGCAAGCTCCAGGAACAGAGATTCCACCTCAACATTATTAGGAACTTTCTGACAGTAAGAGCTGTTTGGCAGTGGAACACACTCCCTCGGAACATGGTGGGGTCTCCTTCCTTGGAGGTCTTTAAACAGAGGTTGGATGACCATCTGTCAGGGATGGTTTGATCGTGATTTCCTGTGTGGCAGGGGGTTGGACTGGATGGCCCTCGTGGTCTCTTCCAACTCTACCATTCTATGATTCTATGAAAATGTTTTGGTTTTACTTGTTCTTTTAAATTGATATATATTTTTAACTAATATGTGTTTTTAACCAACATTATGTTTATTTGTTAATTTGTTGTTCCCTGCCAAGAAATAACAACATATTATTCCCTCCATTTAAAAAAAAAAACACAGACAACAATTCAACAGTTCTGTGTTTGCCACAAATCTCAAACTCTTTTTAAATTATTATTTTTCTTTTTCTATACAGGTAGCCACCCATATCCGTGGGGGATATATTCCTGGACTTACCATGTATAAGTGAAAATGTGGATAATAGCTAACCCTATTAAAATAAAGGACTTTCTGTACAAACATGTCATAAAGTATAGGACACCTCTCTAGGCATTTTCCAGCATAACTCTATGGTATGAGTCCCCTATTTTGTGTCCCTTGGATAACTGAAACCACAGATATTGGGTCCGTGGATATTGGGGACAGGGCAACCTGTATATCTGAATCACTAAAGCCAATATAAATCTTTACCTTAAACCAGATCGAACAATGAACCTCAATGTTTATAACTTAAATCTTAAATTTGACATTTTAAAAAACCAAATCTTTGTAATTGACCAAATTGGGCATCACTTTTCTAATTACATAAAGCCTGGGTTGGGAACATTCCTTCATGAAAAACATTCCTGTCATCCATCCCAACCCCGCTACCCATATAACCACCGTTTCCACAATTGATATACTTCCTTCTCTCCATGTTACAGTATTTCTGAAGCCCCTACTTGTTCTCTCCCGACTCTTTCAGTATCGTCTCCAAAACTCCAAAATCTTGATATGGGCAAAAAACAGCAACTGTAAATGTCTCTTTAGACACTTCCAACTTCAAACTGACTCCTCTGTCTTGATCACCCATATCAGGTCCCGTAGCTACCCCCAATTCTTCATGTTCATGTTTATCTTCCAGTTTCTTGGCTAGTCCAAATTTCATCCTAGAATTTACTCTGAAGTTTTTGAAATCATTTTTCATTAATTTGTGTTGCTCCCTTATCGGTTGCCATAAGAAATAATAATCCTCAAGCTCTTTCACATTAACATGAAAGGCAGGAGACTCATCAAGTGCTGATGAAGCCACTCATTTGAAGATTTCTTTTTTCCAATAAATCAAATTGTTGTTACAAAGATAGTTTTAAAAAGAGAGTGCAGTTTGCGAGCAGCAGGCAGATCTACTCTAATCGTAACTCAAGAACAGTATTCCAGCCAAAGTCTGCTATATCTTGGGGCAAGCCTTTGTTACATCATCTTTTCACAAATTCCATATTTTAAAAAGGAGAATGGAAGCTGCCTTGGGTCACCGTCTAGGGAAAAAGGTGACATAAAAATGAAATAAATAAAAAAATAAATTAAATATATCCTTTAGGTTTTCAGTAGTTGTGTTGTTTGCTTGTTTATTGAGTTTTGACACGACAACAGTATATCTAAAAATTAGGAAGAGGTGTGTCCATATTGCTTGTATTTTTTAAAAGTGTGCAATTCTAAATTTTAAAACAAATTCACTGGAGAAATTAATAACTACTTATTCATCTCGAGTTGTGTACAATTTATTGACATTACAGCTGGCATCTGTCTCACAGTAGTATGATATTCCTCAGGTTACTCTTAGTTGTATTTATTTCAAATCTTAGGTAGCTATAAATTTTGCTGTTGTTTAAAATACTCATCCAAGAATTTTAATATTATCTATTAAAAGAGTTAGGTTTACATTTTCTATTTTGTTACAAATGGCTTTATGAGCTGGGTGTTATCCTTAAGATATTGTATGTCTTTAAAGAGGTAGCGTCCAATGTCATAAAGGAGGATGGTTAGGTACCTACCAAGGACCATGTTGTGGTAGGGGCTCCACTGCTAATTTCAGGAGCCTCTAAGGTTTGCTCCTACTCTTTATCATTGCTGCCTGTCCAGCTGTATTCAGCAAGCAAGCAGCCAGGGAAAGCAATAATCTATGCCTGTTTCCCGTCATCTAGGAAGTGGTACAGATTGGGAGAGAGGCCAGAGTAGTGTGGACACACTAAGTGAACAGAGTCCTTTCAGACCATCTTGCCTAAGAGACTTTCAAAACCTAGAAATGACTCTAGATAGTCTGTATACTCTATAAACTAACCAGCCATACTCCAGTACCATATATTTTGATGTATGTAACTTATTTCTTTTGATAAATTAGATGAGAGCTGTTGTGCTTTTCCATCATCCAGTTAGGGTTGGGTCTTCAGTTGGCAGCAACAATCAGTCCATCCACCCACTTTTGCTCATGCCATCCAGTCTTTGCTCAGATTTTTGAGACCAGACTGTTCCTGTACTGTAGGCTTTTATAATTAATTTCTTGGAACAATCCAAGAGAAAGTGATCCTGTCTTAGTATATTGTCTTGAAGGACTGCCAGGATTTCTTAGCAGAAGGAACATACCGTAGTTTCATAGTGGTTCTTTAGAGGGAATCCGTGGCTTGTTTTGTCATTGACCCTTAATATAAGATCATATGTGTAGTCATGAGATGGCTTGGGTTTCAAGAAAGTGGCCACCCATCATGGTGGCAATGATATCACATGTGGACTTAGTTTTTTGTGTGTCCAGCAAACATTCAGTTCACCCAATACTCACCTTTCCATTCTGTTGGGAAGGAGAAAGTAATGGGTTTTTTTAATGATGAAAATAATCCTCCTAGAATTCACTTGGTATCCTACCTGCCCTAATGGCATTCCACATCAGATCACAGTATTCAAAAGGAGGGGGCTAAATCCACTGTAAACTCCTCCGGGAAAGCCTTCATGGCTTTTCACACATTTTAAAAAGCTCCATAGAGAATGCACATTTCTGCTTGCTTGGACAGTCAGATTCACATTCATTCGCATTTGCAATAAAAGCAGAAATGGAAGCTCATTGGTTGGATGTCGGCAGGGAGCGGAGCTTGCTAACATGGCAACCACCATCTTGGATTTTCACTTTAGTGAGTGAGTGATCATGCAATGAAACAGCCTTTTTTTCTTTTAAAAATTTATTTAGGTGGAATATCACACTTTTGCACCTTAGATATGCTTTTTTAAAAAAAGAAAATAGTTCAATGACAGCAACTGGTGAAAATAAACGCACAAGTATTTCACTTGTGCCTGCCATCTTGATTCGCAGGTATGCCCATTGGGACATCAAAAGTGAATAGCTTCTCATGCCTGTGTTTTTGAAAATCATTAAGACAACTAGAAGCAGGTTTGAATTTGCATTAGTGTGCATCAATCCACATCCCCCCCTTGTATAGATGGGCCCAATAAGTGCCAGGTTAGTTGTTGATAGATATTAACATCCAGTTTCACAACACATCATTTATGTAAATTTGGGCATCCATATTCCTGAGGGCTGTGATTGTTTCCCATCATTTGTAGAACTTACTGCTGAGCCAAATGTCTGAACTGGCCCTAATGATCAGTTTCAGAAGTGGGGGAAAGCCATGTTCTGCATTACTAAGTGTAAAAATTTTTTTCATAGCCTCAGCTTCTTTCACAGGGTTGCTTGGCAACTTTATGTAATGATTTCATTAAAGGTACAACGAGACACATAGAGTCTTAACAAAACAATGAAATGAGTTTGTTCAATAGCTAGCTACCTATTCTGTCTTTCTTATAAATGAGAATTAACATCTCCTCTTCTTTCGTGGAAAGAAATGGTCTCAGGGGTAGTGTTCAACACAGCAAACCATTTATATAAATGTGCTTGAGACTCTCTGTGTGTGTGCCTTCAAGTTTCCTGTCAACTTATGATGACCCCATTAATTTCATTGGGTTTTCTTAAGGGTTGTCTAGACAATGAAAATACTCCTCATAGGATTTGAGAAGAATACCTTTTGTCCCAACATGCTGTGAACGAGATTTGCGGTACAGTATTTGGAAGGAAGGGGCCAAAAACTCCATCTACTGCATGGGAGTAGCCTTTACGGTTTTCCCTGAGGTTTTTTGAATAATGTGTGGGCTTGTGCATTATCACACGTCTGGACGTCCAATTTGGGATGCTGCACATTCTCAGTGAGGGTGGAAGTGGAGAGCAGATTGGTTGGATGTGTGTGGGGTGTAGGTTTGCTGGCAAGGAAGTAGCCAGAAGTGCCATTTTCGATGTTCATGTTATCAGGTGTGTGCTTTTTTGCTGTGCTGAGGCAACCAAAGAGCTTTTTATAAGCAGAATGTCCCACTTGCACACCTTTGATTTACAAGTACAAAAAAAATACTGTGCAATGGCTACAACATGTGTGGAGAATAATAATGTGCTGTAATCTCGGCCACCATCTTGATTCAGGCATGGCTGCATGTGCACGTGAGTAGCTTCTCACACAAAAGATTTTGCCAAAAGACCGTGGAGGCAAATGAACACAGCTGTGAATTTGCGATCGTGAACGTCAATCTGCATTATATCTTCTTGTCTAGAGAAGCCCTTAGGCAAGGAATACTCCAAGGGGGGTTTGCCAGGTCCTTCCGCTAAAATATACCTACAGTACCTGGTATTGGCAATCTCCCATTCAAATGAAGCCTTTTGACAGGAAAAGTTAATCAGTAAGAATACAGTACAGAGACTTCTTGAGAAATTCCATCGTCATCATAATTTCATTGTATGTAGCCAATGGCCTTTACAATGTATGGAATAAAACATAAACAAAATTGACAATGAATTATTAAAATATTAAACATAACTGTAAAACCATTTTTACAGACCTCTATAAAACCCTCTACACAATGAGAAATTCATTTCATTTCAATTCATTTCTTGAGAAATTCAATGTTCTCTGCTTAAGAAAGGGGCAGTTATCATTATTATAGTTCAGAGATTGCCTGGATTGCAGTGGAAGTTACTTAGCTGCTGCTAATGGGTTTGAAATTTTATTAACGTAGGCCTGTGAGTCCTTTCTTCTCCTGTATGATTTTTAATGTTTTTGATGAAGAACCAGTGAAGCTTTGAGAGCTTGCATGATGTGTTTAGTGCTTTTTGGTTGCCCCAATAAAGGTATCACTGTTCTGTGGGTTTTGTTGTATGTTATTTGGTTGTGAACTTAAAGATGCAAATAGGTCTTCAGTTCTTTCTATAAAAGCAATTTCTTGGTAACTAAAAGGAATAATTAATTTCAGAGTGGTGCTGCATTTGAGTTCAGTGTGGTATTTTTAGTTTCCTGTTTTATGATGGGATGGGTGTGCATCATCTTATTGGCAGCAAGTCACCCAGTACATTATTCCCATCCATCTGCTTGTCTATTCCTCACTCACGCTCCTCATTTGGAAATAAGAAGTATATACCAGCAGCTATTATTAGCTAAATCCTGCAGCAATCTGCTGTCACAGATGGTATTCTGCGCTTCTAAAGCCCAAAGCCATAGAAACTCATTACAGATAAAGAAATAAAATTAGTGTGGTCCTACTCTATGCAGGTGCAACACCTCCACAGGCAGGATTCCCCATAGGTCTCAATGGAAGAACTCTCTGCTTTCCTTCTTCTCCCCCTCAGCCCCTAGGACTTGCCATGTTACATCCCCATTAGAGGGAATGGGAGAGATCTGTTCACACCTCCCATATCCTCCTCCTCTTGCCACCCACACTACATAGAATTGCTTTCTTTGGAAAATAATGTGTTAAGAGTAGTGGATTCTGTATAAATGCCTCAACCTCTTATATTATATCACTGTAAGGAGATACTGTAATCTGTTTTTATGTATCATTGTAGGGGCATTCCACTGACATAAAAGAAATGGTGGAAGAATCTCTGTCAACAAAAAGGAGGTAGCAAGATACAGTAGCTTTTTAAAATTAAAAATGAAAATTTGTTCATTAAAAAAAATAAGAATGACAGTTGACCTTATGTGCAGAAAACTAAGCACTCATCATTTGTTCAATAGGGTTTGCCATGCCAAATTGCTAGCCCAAAGAATGGTCTTGCTAGACAAATTACTCCCGCATGGCATAAAGCTTCACAAGGGAAATAAGTGTTTCAATTAAATCAGCTTTATTGTATTGCCTTCTTTTATGAAGGAAGGAAACTCCCTGGGTTTTTGCCCTTAGAGATTTGTTATAGAATAGGCTCCACTTCTAAAATGTCATATGGTAAAAACTAGGGCATGCTTCCACATGGTAATCAACCATTTACTGTCTTCATGTGATATCCCTCATGTATGTTATTGCATAGAAAAACATCATTGTTAGTCAAAATAAAGGTTTGGCTAAATAAATTCATGAAGACATATGAAATAATTTCAGTTCCTGTGCACAATATTGTTCTCTTGCAGATGCAAGGAAATGCCAGCTATATACCTTCATGTCTGAAGTGATGGCTTAGAATGCGCTAAAATAAGACAATGACTCAAGCACTTAAATGGCCACCTCATACTTTAGTTGGCTTTAGACATTACTTTTCATTCTATTGGAAATGTAGAAATAACAGTGTGCTTAATGGGGCCCCATGGCTGTTACAAAATATATGCATAATGTGTATATCCAGATACCATATTATTTTGTCTTTCGATGTTATAAAAAAGTTTTAAATAATGATAGAAATTGTTCAGGTCACACATATGGATTCTCACATATCCCAAGTGGATAACATTTCCTGGTGGTTGCATGCAAGTCCTATCACAGATACAGTGGTTTTATCTTTCTCACTATGTGAATCAGTTCATTAATGGGCTGTCCTGAAGCTGATTCTTTACCAATATGTATTCTGCTGATTTTATTAAATATTTTAGCATAATTGCTGTAACAAAAGCCCTCATTCTCAATCTATTTAATGACAGAAAAATACTAAGTTTCAGGCTGATTCCAGCTGAATCTTGGGAAAGTCATGTTTCAGTACCATGGAGAGCTCAATCGCTGTCTGATCATTTTGATTCTTGGCTGGTGCAGAGCACAGGATAAGGATTCAAGAAAGCCTGTAAGAAGAATGAGACTGTCTTGAGGAATCTTAACAACAGAAAAGAACGTGGCAGAAAGGCTGATTTCTTAAATTCCATCCATGGTTTTTAAAAAATAAAGAATCCCCCCTTCCACAACAGGAGCCCCTGAGATAGGCAGTGGTCCTTTATAGGCAGAATTTTTCATTGTCCCCAAAGAAGTATTCTATAGCTTAAGTTGACTTTCTCATTGCAGAAAAATGCTCTCTTTCTCCAGTTTGCTGGATTTGGTCAGATTAAACATCTCAGCATGTTTATTTTTAAGCAAGCATCTGGGGACATCCATTATACCTGGTGATCTGAGTGGGACTTTGTTCCACTTTCTAAAATAGGGCAGTTTAAAATGACACAGATTTCTGATAAGTAGGGATTTTGTTAGAATTGTACTGATATTGGCTGTGTGCTGGACAAATGCTAGACTTTGTTAACTGATTTTTTTAAAAAAATAACATGATGGGGTCCTTCTGGGATTTGTAGTCTTTTGAAAATGACCCACTTTTGATTTTAAAAGATCAACAGAGGGAGAATGGGGAAGGCAGTAATAGTGTACTGCCCTAATTTCATCTTCATTTTTCTGTCATCCGGACTGGGGCATAGTTGAAACATCTATTTGAGGAAACAGGGTGGGTTGGTTTGCATGTCTCATTAAGAAATCCATTATTGGCATATGTAACAGGCACTTGTCCTTTAAAAGCTCTGAGACAAATTACCACCTGCAGAAGAAAGCTGTGGCTCATTGTCATATTAGTACTGTAGAGACTGTATGTTTTGTGCTGGGAGGGGATAGATTGGGGCTGCTTAATAAAAAAAATACGCTCTGTATAGCATGTTGAATGCAGAAGGTGACAGCTGCTCCTCTTCTTCTTAACATCAAACCCTACCAGTATTGCTCTTGGGGATGGAATTGTAGATTTAAAAATCTCACCATATTGGAACTGTTACTGTGAGAACATTTTGAAATGAGATGAACAGGATATCCATATAAATAGAAGACTTAAGGTACTGATTGTACTATTCATATTCACATGTTAATTCTATGCAGTTTACCCTTATTAAATCTAAATGGGGCGGCTGAAGAGTATCTAACATCCTGCAGTGGAGCACATTTAGTACTAAAGGACCTGCCTTGTGTACTTGGTGTCAGGATTGGGTGTGGGGGGATTGTTCTTTATCTCTATGCCTTCATAGAGCTGCTATTTTCAAAGGAGAGCATAATCATGCTGCTATTCTGTATTAAAAGGAGGAACCACATAATGAGACTATGAAATGTCACTGTATGTTAGAGCAGTGAGTCATAACTTTGGAACAGCTGGTGTGTGTGTGTGTGGGGATTTTTCTTGGGGTGGTGTTGGGACTGTTCCCTGTTCTTGAACATCAGCTAGCATAGTACTAGGACAGAGGGAAATATCTAGGAATCTGAAAAAGTATTTTTTAAAAATGTGGTCCATAAAGACTTGGTTGATTGTGTAATATTGTCTCCTTGTGTTGGCTAGACTCTGCTGGGGTTTAAAAGCCAAAAGTAGATCAATATAATGTGATAGGGAAAGGCATTTCAAGTCATGAAAACAGAATGATTACATGTGGGAAGCCGACTAATCCAAAAAGTTAACTCAGACTTTCAAGGCTGGCTGATTTGCAGATTGCAGTGGTATTGAGAAAAGTAGAAAGGTGTTTATGAGATATGCAGAATACCATGTGTGCTAAGACAAAAGGAAGACCAGCAGACCATGTTCAACCATGTGGTCAGATAAGATGAAGCATGATCACACTTGGCTCATACATTGTGAAATTGTCAGAGATTTGGCATGTATGTGGGAATATAAGAATAATTACAAGAATAATTAGAATAATACAAGACAAATTTTAAAATGCTCCTTTGATAAAGGAAGAAAACTAAATGCTGCTGCTTAGGTAGCAGATATTTTTATCACTGTTCACCTTCCGGAATGCGCTCTGCTGTGAATCGGTTGTCCAAATGGGTGGGAATGCACTTTTCTGTGTATTTTATTTTAAAAAAAACTTTGGGAAAAGCTGAAAATGCTTTTCCCTAATATTTTTTTGTGGGTTTTGGCGCCCCTCCTTCCTAATACAGCTAATCACCATGGGATCTCATTAGGAGAAAAAGTATTCTCTTTGCATTCCAAGAGGAGTTTTTCATCATCTAGACAACACCTAAGATTCTATGATCCTACATGATGGCATTCTAGAATGGGTTAGGAATCATGTGTCACTTCAGATGTTTGACTGCATCTCAGGCATTCCTCATCCTTGGCTGTACTGGCTAGGGCTACTGGGTCTTGCAGTTGGACCATAGCTGGAGGAGGGTTGCATGCTTACCATTCATGACCTAGAAGTTTCAGCTGGTGCAGAATACGTTTGTGCAGTGATCATCACATTTATTAATTCCATGCAGTTCTTTTTGGGGTTGCAGTGTGGGAATGATTTGTCAAGTGACCGTAAACAAATAAAGCATCTTCTAGTTTTCTTCACTGTTGGTTCCCTGAGAGTACAAAGTACAATGCACAGAGACAGGGGAATTTCCAGCAGATAATGGGCCATCAACCAACCATTAGCCAAACAGACACTAATCCTCCTTGCATATCTACACCCAGAAACTAACCATTCAAATACACAAATTTACATATCCTCCCCAACAAGGGTTCACAGTATATAACCCCCACACACACACTCCTTCCCAACCATTCTCTGAAGATGCCAGCTACAGATGCAGGCGAAACATCAGAAATAAACTGTTCTAGTACACAGCCTCACAGCCTGGAAAAAACCCAAAGGAAAATCTATGGATGCCGGCTGTGAAAGCCTTTGACTTCACAATGTATAGAAACTTACTTTAAAAGAGATTGCCACTGGAAACTGCATGTACAAACAATAGTACAAAAGAATGAAGATCATCGTTGTATAAATGATAAAAGTAAGTTATAGTATTTGTCTTTTATTACAAAAAATGGGATCTTTTTGTTTTCACTTGAAAGGAACCATCTTTTCTGCTGAGCTTATTTTTTAAAATGTGAGACTGCTTAGTTTCAAAAATTTCTTATCTTTCTTTTTTGTCATATTTTAATATTCAGTGTAAGGTTGTCTCATTTTAGAAATTGCCCGAGATGGAGGAGAGTACTCTATTGTGCAGCTGTATTGGTTAAGTATCAGGCAACAATTTATGTGGAAGGCAAAACACTTTATCCTCATGTTTCAGTAAAGCACCCCTCAGGCTTTAGAACATTTGGCTCTTTTCTTGTAGGGTATTTGTTGCTCCAAATGCCCTATAGGAAGCCCAAACATGGCAAAAATGGCCCCCATGCTTCGACTCTCCAGGACCATTTTAGGTACAGGAAAGGCCTTTTTTAAAATCACAAGTAAACTGGAAGTGATTTCTAGTCCCTGTTTTGAAGAAAGGCCTCTCCTGGGCCTACAGTGGCTCAGTGGGGTATTATAACATGGTGAAAATGTCCCCCCCTGGTGCCCCTGATGGGTGTTGGGGAAGATTTGGGGGAATTTTGTGTGGGGTGTGTGTGTGCAACCCCCCAAGGTCTCCTAGCCCCCTAACCTCCCACAGTTGCCCACCCTGGTTTAGATCTACAGAAAAGCCTGCACCCACATTCGAGGAATAGTCTCCCATAAATCCCCCAATATAGCTGCTTTGATTCTGACATTAGGGATGGATCCATGGGGATAATTTCATTCTGTCATCTTTGTTTTTAAAATGTTTGTTCTTGATGCAAAGTGTGTATGAATATGGATAATATTACAACAGTCACATTCATTTTGCATGTACCACATTCCCATACTTACGTAGAAATCTAGGGAGTTGGGGGACTGGTAAAGATCCCTTACCCTATAGATGCCACCAAGTAAAGGCTGGTTTGCCTCATAGTTGTATTCCTGCAGTGATAGATTACTGATTGGTAAGCAGCTTGGCTGTATTAGGGATGGAAAGAATATTTGAAAATACTTGGGAAATGGCTGAAAAACATGTTGAAAAACTGATAAGAAGAATCCTGAACTGATGAAAAAGTTCATTGTTTGGGACTTATTCTGTGCAACATTCGCACATGGTTGTTTTGCACAGCTTTGTTTCTAGTACCCACAGTGCCTCCAGCCTGACCTTATAAGGTACAATTCTAATGAACAGGTATTTGCATTCTATAAACTTTTATTTTTGAAACAAGTGTGTGAACTCCTGGAACTGATATGAGATTTTTCTTCATGTGACTTAATGAATATTGTACATAGCTACAGATGTACCTCATCCATTTGATCAGTAGAAGACTTTACAAACATTTTGAGCTTAACATGCAGGACAAGAAACCTCTGCAAGTGTAGATAGTTTTGTTTGCTAAACAGTTCATTCATTCATTTCCATTCATTAGCTTTGTACCTGGGCTTTTGTTTGTTCCATTATCCAGTTCTATATGTTAATGAATCTGCCTCTGGGCTCAAACCTATCACTTACCCGTTTATTTTATTGATTTTAAAATACAGCAATTCTCCAGGTGTCCTCTCTGGGTTAATTAATAAAAACAGCTTGGCTTATTATATGGTCATTACAAAGATGTGTTTTCATTAAAATTATTCAGTGTCTATGACATTTTTGTTTGTTTTCAGCCCTCATTTAAGAGACTGAAAGCCGAAAGGCTGGTGAGTGTAACAGTCTTCCTTTTCTCCTCCTCTTCCTCCTTCCAAAATGGGAAGTAGAGAAAGATCCATTGGGTCTCTTTGTGGGGTTTCTGTCCCACCACATGCCTGGGTAAAGAAGTAGTTTGAAGGGCAATTTTGGATGGATAAAAGGAAAGTAGCCCCTCCTCCACAAATCCTCTGCTATACTTTATAGAGTCTCCCATCTAGCTGTTTTTTTTTTTAAGCTTGAGGAACAGATACAGGTCCTGCCTCTGTAAAGTCAAGTTTGTTCCAGAAGCATAATGAAGATGGGGAGAACTTGCTAAGCTTCTGTCATTACCGAGGTCCTTATTCGGAACATGTTTGTAGTGTGATTACCACCAGAAAAGACAACCTTATAGCCACCCAGTAGGGACAGCTGCAGAAAGCAGTGGTCTAATAATTATTGGGTACCAACTTGCTCTCTTGTTACCCAACTTGCTATCTTGTTCCCCTCTTGCATAATAATCAAAGGAAGGGTTTTGTACTCCCAAGTGGTTCTTCTCTTCTCTCTCTTAAGGATAATTGCTGTTGCTGCTGTAGTGTGTATGTCTGTGTGTGTGTACAGGGGGGTATATTTTCTTTTCATCTGTGTCTAAACCAGTTGTTCTTAACCTGTGGTCCGGGGACACCCAGGGGTCCATGATGTCCTCACAGGGGGTCCATGATGGTTCGAAGGCTGCTTGGCTGCTTGAAGTGGAGTGGCCACATGACAAGAGCCAAGGCAAAGGCTGACGGGCTTGGCCTGAACATTGCCATTGCCATTCAATGTGCTCCAGCCACAAACTTGCAGGAAGAAGCAGGAGAAAAGTCTTCCCTTCTCCTCCAGTGCCTCTGAGGGAAGGTTTCATGGATGGTATAATTGTATTATCATTGTTGTTGTTGTTGTTTTAAATCTTGAGTTAAGTCTTGGGGGTCTGCAGCAATAAAATATGTTTAAAGGGGGTCCCTGGTAAAGAAAAGGTTAAGAGCCACTGTCCTAAACTGTTGCCTGTTTCTCAGTGGCAATTTTGCACTCCTGCTAACAAATAATGAGTAAGCAGTTTCTCATAGAGGTTTTAGCCTCCAGGGGGAAGGAATATGTTAAACTTCCCAGTTTGCATCCCTTGTCAATGAAGGCCACAGCTTACTCACATAAAGAGAAAAATGTTTATTTTAAGTTTAAAGAGAGAGTAAACTGGACAATGCATCAGTGAAAGTAGCTGCAGAATGAGCTTCAGTGGTACACAAGTATGTGGCTGCATGATAAGGACCTTGTAGGATCCTGGTACGCAGTTGGCAGTAGTTGGCAGGATGAAGAGCCCTTCATGGGAAGGTTAGAGTCCCAATGAGCAGGCAAAACAAAAATAAACCTCTCTTTAACTTGCCAACTTACCTGGCTTTCCCTTTTGTAGAGGGGCTCATCTCCCAGCTCCCTCTAAATATATCTTGGCTTATAGCACTCTTAGGACACAGCTACACTGCAGTTTTTATTCTGAGAAGATGCAAGAAATAGAGAACTTGATTATGTCACCTACTGTACCCACAATTTGTCACGGGTAGTAAAGTCTCAGATTTGTTGTTTACATGTACCTTGGCCTCCCTGTCTCCAGCCTCTGCTTCCCTCCCAGTCTCCATGCAACTAGCCTTCCCAGCCTCCGCTTCTGCCCCAGTCCCCCATGTAAGGAGTCTTCACAGCTTCCGTTCCTTCCCCAGCCAGCCAGCTGAGCAGCTGCGTGGGGACCATCTGCTTTCCTCCTCCATGACTGAGAGCTCGGCGGCTCACCTGGCTGGTCCTCTCCTCTCATCCATGTGACTGACTTGTCCTCCTTCTGCGGCTGGCTCCAGCTCCTCAGACAAGCTGTTACATAAGTCCTTGGTTATAGCATTTTATTCCCTTGCAACTCAGGTTCAAAAGAGAAGATTGCAGCCCTTCTGTTGTCTTGTAGCCTCAGGCTTTCAGCTCTCCCCCTTCAGGGCTAGTCAGCGGTCTTTTATGGGCCTTTTTTGGCCCAGCCCACTGAAGAGGCTTGGGGTGGGGGGAACAGCTGGTTCTTCTTCCCTCCTGAGGCCAGGAAGATGGCAACAGGCAGCATGGCTCCTCTGGTGAGTCCTGTTCTTCTGCACAGTTCTTTCCCTTTCGTTAAAATAAAAGTTAGGGCAGTTGGTTTTTCAGCACTGAAGCTTTGTGATATAATAAAACTAGACTGAAAAGGACTGCAAATTTTCACATATATGAGTATAACTATTTATCATGAACCTCAAAAGTGGACCAGGCATGGTTGAAAGTACTTCAAAGTACTTCAAATGAGCTGCAGACTGAATTTGGGGCCTTGTCTAGTTGAGAAGCTATAATGTGGATTGCTGCTCACTAACACAAATTCACAGCAGCGTTCATTTGTCTCCAGGGTCCTTTGGCAAAATTGCTGGTATGTGAAGCCGTCCATGCTTGAAGTTCACATGCATCCATGCCTGCAAATCAAGATGGTGGCTGAGAGTGAATTACTCACATTATTATTCTCCATAAGTTGTTGCTGCTCCACAGTAATTTTTTTTAAAACTGAAAATCAAAGGTGCACAAGTGTGACCTTCCGCTTACAAAAAGAGTTTGGTCACCTCAGTGCAGCAAAAGAGTGCATGATGGGCAATGCAAAACTCTAAAATGGCACTTCCGGCCACTTCGTTGCCAGTAAGCCTGCCCTCTGTGGACGTCAGACCACTTCCTTCCCACTTCCGCCCGCGCTGAGAATGCGCTGCGAATTGGTTGTCCAAACAAGTGGTAATGCATATTTTCACACATTATTTAAAAAACCTTCAGAAAAGCCATGAAGGTGTTTCCTCTGCACTTTTTGGAGTTTTTGGCCCCCCTCCTTATGAACAAGGCAAATCACTGTGGGAACTCATTGGGACAAAAGGTATTCTCGCATTATATGAGGAGTATTTTCATCGTGTAGACAACCCCACAGTCATCTTGTGGCACATTCATCTTTTATATTCCAGAAGTATATTAGTTCTCTTTTCAGAGTTGCTAGCTGAAATCTCCCATTCCCATTTCTTCAGATCAGTGCAACCAGTGACCAGACATTAAAGTAGGTATATCAAAATGCACAACAACAACATTTAATATATCTCTGCCAACTAACTAAACTATAACTAACTAACTAATATATCTCTGTAATGACAAAGTGCTTCACAAAGAACAATTAAACCTGAATTCTGTGTATACTTATTTGGAAATAAGTACCATTGGTGTCATTGTGATTTCATTCTGAATAAATATGCAGAACATGATGCAGAATATAGACATAATTCCATAAACTATATACTTAAGTCACAAAAGACAGATGAGGAAGAAGAGGTTGCTCATTAGGTGTTTTGGGAGGGACTGTAGTGATTGAGCAGAAGGTTTCTGGTATCTTGAAGTTACACTGGGAAATTTTCCTGTATGAAAAACCCTACAGAGCTCCTGTTTGTAGTCCCTGTTGGAAAAGAGTAGCATAGCATGAGGGAGTGAGACAAAATGACACAATATTGGAGAAAAATAGTGTTGGTGTGGCATAGGGAACTGGTCCACATATTGGACCACCCACCTGTTGGCCAGTGATCCAACTCACCCCCCCCTCCATTCTTTGGAAGTTACACCAGAAGAGGATAAGATCAGAGATCCCACATGGATACAAGACACTACATGATTAGTTAGAAATAAGAGTATGTTTAATAGTCCCCAACCTGGGTATGTTTCTAAAAATATTACTCCCAAGATCCTTTAAGGATATCCCCAAGCTTGGATACCCCTGCCACCATAGAACTACCCCAGTGCCACAACAGAATTGTGACAGAACAAAGCAGTTATAAAATAAACTTCGTGATGAACCTCAGGCAACCCAGTAACAATACAGGAGCATGCACCAAGCTTATAAAACAGGGTTAGGAACAAAGTGTGTAGGTGACTGAGACTGCAGAGTGGCCAGGGGATGTCTCCCCCGCATCCCACTGGGCAGTCTAACACTTTAGCTCTGCTACTTGGTCAAGCCAGTCAAAGATCTGATTGATAAGCCATGGAGGGAAGCCTGGATGAATCAAGCTGCCCAGATTGACTCTACACTTCTGTGGGGGCACAAACAAGGACCTCTCAGGTCAGCTGGGCAGTTAGTGTGGTACTGAGCTAGCTGGAACAATGACTTGGTTATAAGACATATTCCTGTGCTCTTCCAGTACTTCTCAGAGCCTCTTGATTACAAATAACATTGATAGATGCACAGTCTAACAATTAGAGAAGTTTTTTGTGCTGGCTGCTAATACTGGGTGAAATGATACATTCCAGACTAGGAATGGATTAGTGTCCATTATTATTTAGTATTTACTTCCTCCAACACTCCTGTCGTTTATCCCATTTGTCTGCTTGAATAGCAAAGAAACCTGAGAATAAACTCCAAGAGATGCATTTGTCAATCCTTATATTTAAATAATCATACTGGGTTTCACAAGAAATACTTGAGGATGGTAGTTGAAAAGAGATACAGATGTGGAGCCCATTCCTATGCATAACCCTCCCTTATGAAAGTTGAAGCCATTGAATTCAGTTTTATTTATCTTTCTGGTGTGTATTTTATGACTACAGACTTAACTGATGTATATGTATGTGTGTGTATATGAGTATGCATGCAGATTATGTTTGTATACATCTGAAAATAAGTTGAGTCAAAGCTCCATGAAATTCTTTATGACAAGCTTTTTTATTTTGAATAGTGATGAATAATTTTAAATAGAAGATCATTACATGAATGAATGATGATGAGGTAGCTGCATTGAATCAGAAACTAGAAATTTGCATTACCTGAGACTCATGACTCATGGTGCTAGGTACCAAGGCAGGTGCTACAAATGGGACTCAGTTAATTAATTTTGTTGCTGACTGCAGTTAATGTAGTAGAATGTGAATGCATGCTCTGCTTCCCAAGGGAAGAAGTTAACTTCCTGTTATCACTGATGGGAGATCTAGACAAAGCTCTTGACTGTGCACATTTTGATTAGGCAGATTTTTTTACTTGTAAGTTAACATTTTCCTAAAATAATAAAGTAATGAAAATAGGATTACCATCAGTGTTCAAGATCTTTTTCTTGTTTCCAGTAAATAAAGTCTTAAAATTTATGTATCTACTTATTTCTAAAAATATTTTTGAACTACCAGCATTTCCAGTGAAAATGCACATCACAGTCACAAAGTTCAAAAATATTGAGTTGGACCAAGACTTCGTCATTCTTAGACTACACTCTTTAAAATCAGTTGGGAATTAGTTTAGTCATTACTAACATACATTGTATTGATTTCAGTGGGCCTGCTGTAAACATGACTGAGACAGAATCCCACTCATTAAATCTAAAATAGAAATAAAAACAGCCACAAGGGGGGAAAAAATGGAAAAATGGAGGGAAACTCAGGAGTGAGTGGGCAATGAGAACTAAACGAAACCAATAGGCTGCTCACTCAAAGGTGAGGCAAGTAGTATGGTAAATAAAACAGGTGTCCTTGTGGGTACAATCTAGATACCACTCTTAAAAGAGCCTTATTATCTGTCCCTTTACTTGGTCATGCTTTGATGGAGAAAGGAGACTACAAATTGTTGAGTGTAGTGCCTGGATTGATGCTTATAGAATCACAGAATCATAGAATTGTAGAGTTGGAAGAGACCATGAGGGCCATCTAGTCCAACCCCCTGCCTTTCTAAGTAAGGTCCTAAAGCAAGAGGTGGCAACACAATTCCAGGCATTCTTGGATGAAATGGACTGCCTGATCCATTCCAATCTGGGTTCAGGCCTGGTAATGGGACAGAAACAGCCTTGGTCACCTTGGTAGATGACCTACAGCAGGATTTGGACAGGGGGAGTGAGTCACAATTGATCCTCCTGGATCTTTCAGCAGCATTTGATAGCATTGGGTACCATCAATCATGGTATCTGTCTGGGTTGTCTGGTTGATATGGGACTTGAGGCATTGCTTTGCAGTGCTTCCCGTCTTTTTTGGCTGAACGTTCCCAGAGAGTAGTGCTGGGAGACTGTTGTTTAGCCATTTGTTCATTAACCTGTGGGCTTCCACAGGGGTCAATGTTGTCCCCTATGTTTTTCAACATCTACATGAAGCCACCGGGAGAGGTCATCCAGACCTTTGTGGTTGGTTGTCATCAGTATGATGATGTTGCCTAGCTCTATCTCTTCTTTACAACTCATGCCAAGGAGGCTGTAATAGTACTGAGCTTATGGAAGGAAGTAGTCTTTGCTGTGGCCTCATAGCAAGAGTGGAGATTCTGCAGCTCACAAGTTACTTGTGGCCCTCTCATAGCCGTTTTTGTGGCCACCAAGATTATATGTGTGTGTGGGTGTGGAGTGTTTGTGTGAAAAATGATAATTCTGTTCTTTGAAGCCTCCAGGATCAGGAATTTTGCTTTAAAACAAGGTGCCAGGGGCCTTGATACCTTGCCCTCCCACAATGCAAAATGTGGGTTTTGCAAAATTTGAAGTACTGTAGACCTACATCTGGCCACTTCGACTTCTGTTTTGTCTTCCCTCCCCCTACAGGTTTTTTTTTTTTTTGGTCCCCGTTTCTCCAGAGCTTGTCTGCTCCTTCCTTACAGATTTAAAACCTGCTCTTGAGTTAATTCTGGATGCAAACTGATAACCAGATTGCCTGAAATAACACAAGAGTTATTTAAATTCTCTGGTGTTTTTTTCTTATATCCATTAATTTCCACAGCAGTGCCATACTGGGAAACATTATAGTGTATGCCACTATAAATTGGAACAACATTTCAAGCTCTAGCAAACTGATTTTCCACCCGCAACTCCAATATCCAGTGTTTTGAAACAATACCTGAGTCAGCAGACTGTCATTGATTTATGGAGAATACTTGCTTTGCCTAATTTAGGATCATGTTTTGCTCATGTCAAAGGACTTGCAATACATTTTCCAACTCCCCCCCCCCCTTGAAAAAAATAAGCTTTGGCCACTTTTGTTTAAAAGAAATTGCTACAACTGCAAACTGAGCATGGCTTGCTCTGTGTTTCCATTGATCAGAAGCACTTGACTAATCACTTCCTGTAATTAAATTCTTTGAAGCAATAATGTTAATCTTCTTAGTGCACATAAAAAGCTGACCGACAGCTTGAACTGTAAGAATTGCAGTTGTTTATAGGCATGCTTTTTCAGGCTCAACAGTTTCATTCTACACCAGAAGCAATTAATATAATCAAATTCTCTTTCCTTCATCAGAGAAACATTAGTGATGATATTTTGTGCTGATCAAGTAGATTTGGTACTTCAGGTTTAGCCAACAGATGCTCCTGAGACAGGGAAATAGTATTCAGTTGGTTTTAGAGGTTGGTTAAGGGTGAAAAGATAAGGAATGTGGAGAAATAAAACATGAAAGCCCACAAATTGAGATCTGTTTACATATATAAGCCTTATGTGGTTTTCACCATGCAGAGAAATGCTAATGGACATAGTGGACAGGGGAAAGACTTGAGGTTGCCTGTGACGAATGTTGCTGTCCTTGAGCAAGCAGGGATCACCAGCATTGAGGCCATGATATTGAGAACAAAGCTGCGCTGGGCAGGGCACGTTTCTAGGATGGAGGACCATCGCCTCCCCAAAATAGTACTCTACGGTGAACTCGCCATGGATCAGCGTAAGAGGGACGCTCCAAAAAAGCGATACAAGGACTCCCTAAAACAACATCTCAGGCTCGGCCAAATTGATCACCAACAGTGGTCTGCCCTGGCCTCAAATCAGGAGGCATGGAGATGCACTATCCACAATGCTGCAGCCTTAATTGAGAACTCACGGCGAACAAGTCTTGAAGAGAAATGACAACGCAGAAAGAATCACAACCCGGAAACATCACCCAAGGAGACCTTCTGCTGTGCTTTCTGCAACCGGACTTGTTTATCTCGGATTGGCCTTTTTAGTCATCAGCGCACTTGCAGAAAGTGTGGGATGAGTCCTTCCTGAGTCTTCATTTGTGAAGAAAAGCCAGAGAGAGAGAGTGGACTGTGGGCAGTTTGATTAATCACGTACTATAGCATAGGTATCATTTTGTTATGGCTGGTTCTATGGCATAGGCACCTTCTTCCTGTTTCTTTACACTGGAATGTGTACCATGCTAGCTTGTGCCATGAAAGTGTCTGCCTTTATTCCTGAATATAATCACATTATTTTTCCTCACTCTCTAGAGCAGAAATCTTGTGCTACTGGAAGAACCGTGAGGATAGTTTCAGAATTGTGGCGACACAGAGATTGTGCTTTATTTGAGATTAGCATTGTTATTTTTATTTTATTTATTTCTTTATTTATTTATACCCCGCTCTTCAGCCACAAGGCTATCAGAGTGGCTTACAAATTGTTTTAAGCAATAGCTATTTACACATCTACACTGCATTAAAGTACACTACATCCATCACTTTGTTTATGCCTTTTTCCCAGACTGGCATTCAAGACAGCTTACAAAAGGCAGAAAATTACAACAAAAACACATATAGTTAAAAGCATGTAAAAGTTGAGATTAAAACGTATTAAACTAACAACAAAATTAAATTAATCTAAAATATTACTTTAAGTCAGATATTAAAATCCCTGCCTAGGAAGGTCAAAACCTCCTGTGTTCCCCATAAATAAGCACTAGAAAAATCTGTGGCATCACTAAGGCTGGTGTCACCCCTCCTCCCGATGGGGTCCCCATGGTGCAGTTTGGCCTTTTTGCACCCCCACCCCCACCAAGTGCCACCACTGGGAAAAATGAACAATTCATCTTTGTAATGTATTATCTCCCAGTCTTAGATTTTGTAGCCCCGATGAAGAAATATGAAGTCTGAAAGGTCGTTTAGTACATCAATCAGTCTTAGAACATATATGTTCTGACAGTTTGGTCTGCTTTCCTATGAGGTTTAAAAATACAAAAACTGCATAGGCAATATTCTTTATAGCTTGATCTTCCTCCTTTAGAATAACTCTCAGTGAAACTGAACAAAATCATTGAGGATCAGTACCTTTTAATGCTAAGCCTACAAAGTATTCTGTAGAGACCAAGTTGTTTATTGTGCTGTCAATCTGCAACCTGAGCTCTGGAATTGGTAGGAATTATATACTTTATTATGTAAGTTTAAAAACACTTCACTTTTAGCAAAGTGTTGCTACATCAGCTAGTCTTTGGGGAAAGTACATGGTATCCTCTCTGCATGTTGCAAAGGACTATGGCTGTGTTTGAGGATACATTCTCATTAGCAGCAGTGTTCTGACCAAGCCTTGTGGACCCTCACTGCTGCCTGGCATATGCTGAATGTATTCTCTGGAACATATGTAGCAAACTGAAGCTGTGCATTTCATAGAATGAAGCTTGTCCATACCATCACAAGTTGTTTCACCTGTTAAGTGTTTCATAACCCATATGTGTTATGGAAAAACAGTTTGGAAATGTCTACCGTCCTGTATGAAATATTATGTCAAGTTTTATTTATTTATCTATTGGCTTTGAGAGATTGTACTTACATGTTCAAACAAGATGATGGAGTGCTGAACAGTTGAATGTGGGTGTAGGTTGTGATGCTGAATCTATTCTAGCCTGTGCCTAAAGAATGGTTGTAGCTACACATACTCTCTCATCTTTCCATGGGTGGTTGGGAGCTGTTTGACCTACGTACTCAAGTGAAAGATGTGATTGATCCCATCTTGGTTCCAAGTCAGGTGAATTCGATCTGAATCCAAGTTTTGATTAGCCAGATTTGCTCACGTTGCATCCCTTTATAACTATAGTTGTCCCTCCATATCTGCGTATTTGGTATCCATGGATTTAAGTATTCACAGCTTGAAAATATTCTTTAAAAAAATAATAATCCAAAAAGCAAACCTTGATTTTTCCATCTTATATAAGGGACACCATTTTGCTATGCCATTGCGTATAATGGGACTTGAGTATTCATGGATTTTGGTATCAACGGGGGGTCCTGGAACCAAACTCCAGCAAATATGAAGGGACAACTGTAATAGGAAAATGGTTGGACATGTGACTAAATCCTCATATATATTATAACCATTGCCAAAGAAAACACTGGTACATATAATTAAGCAATCTTCATTTACAGTGTTTAATTAGTCTTTCCTTAATTTTTTGGGGGGGGAGGTTGTACCCCAAAAAGTAAGTGGTTTATATTTTGCTATATGATGCTATAGCCATTAAAGCTCTTGGCACACATCTAGTGGAAAATAATACAGGCACGTAATGAAACATAGCCAAGGATAACTGTCAAGACCCAAGGACAGTCTGTCCCTTCTGCTGGCCCCAACCTGCAGTAAAATTTGTTTTTGAGACAGAGGTTAGAAGCAGGAATGGGGCAGGAATGGAGTGTGTTCCTGTGCACGTGCATGCATGCATACATGCACGTGCTGGCAGCAGTCTTTTGGATGCCCTGGCAATCTTGTTTTCACTGGGTGGACAGGGCCCAGTTGTTGTTGTTGTTGTTTAAGGGCCATTTAGGGGCTTTCATTCAATTGATTCTATCTTTCTTGCTCAGGAGAAACGCCTGCTTCAACGGCTGCAGCAAAAATTTCCATTTAGCATTGCAGCAGTTTAGTAGGAGGGGGGGCTGCAGTGGTGGCTGGGAATGCGTTTCAGATGTGATTTTAGTGCTGAGCTGCATGAAGGGATCTGCAGTAAAGGGTGCTGAATAATTCATAAGAACTAATACATTCTATAAATTTCAGTAGATTATTCCTTCTACATTACTTCCAGGAATGTATTCATTATTTACCAAATTACCTTTTATAGACTCTTCTTAGTGTGTATCTTATTTAGCAGCAAATTGATGAAAGAGTATATGGTTAAAATCTGAACTATATATTATTATTTATTTCATTCTTAACCTAGTCTTCTTCTGAGGAATTCAGGGCAGTGTACATGACTTTCCCAAGCCCTTCGTATTCTCACAATAGACTTGTAAAGTAGGTTAGACTTTGAGAGAAAAAGAGATGGTGAGCTAAGAGGTTTGAGCCCTGATCTCCATGGCCCTAGTGTCACACAGCGGGTCTATTGCAGTAAGACATGTAAGTTTACATTACAGGACATTTGTTTCTTATTTGTGGTGCTTATCATACTAGTCACTTGTTTCAGGTAGTGCTCCATTTGCAAATCACTTCTCCTGCTACTTGGAAAGGTAGAAGAATGGTAGTGCACTCTTTTCAACCATCACTGCATTTGCAGGTCAGTGATGTTGGTTGCCATGTTTCTTTTTTAACCCTTGAATTATGACAGTGCCATTTACACCACCCTGTTTGCCCTACCTCATACTCCATGGTTGGTGTTGTTGTTTTTTTTTTTTTAAGGGAAGCCATAATTGCACAATTTCAGAATGATACTGTTATGGACACAATACCACTTCCTACATTTTTCTATGCTTTTTCCTGTGAACCAACACTTGCCTAGTTTTGTTTTTGTATATTATTCTTTAAACTTTTGTGTATTTACTCTTCAAATGTTTCCTGAACCCTCATTTCTCTGGGCATTAATCCTTAATAAGGTTATATAGGGATTGTACTATTGCGCTACTTGCCATATTTAAAAAGTAATGTAAAATAATGTAAAAAATATGCTGGAGGATGGAAAATAAATGTACAGAGGTTTTCTTGAGAACTCTTGGGAATCCCAGTGTCCTCCCAGACCATAGCTGAAGTTGTCTTCAGGGAATCTGCAAGGGAGGAGCAGTGAAACCACACCCATACTGTGCCCACTGTGCTCCCAATATTGCAATAAAGTAGAATGAAACATTTGCACCCAAAGTGGTTACTAAACACAGCAGGATCATTAGCAGATTATTTCAAATGGGAAAAGAACTGAGATCCAAATCACCATGGTACAACACCAGGAGAGCCACAAAGTTGTGTGATAAGCTCCAGGTAAAGATAGGACTGTTACAGTACAATTGTGGTATAACAGTGTTATGTGATAAGTTCCTTTGTTATGTTAGTGTAGAGATGTGCTGCAGCCCACATAGGGTCACCAAAGGCCTTTTAGGCAGCTTGGAGCCCTTTGTCTCCAACTGTGCTGGGGGGGAAAAATGAGGATATGATTTTTCCAGTCTTAGAGGTCTCCAAGAGCAGTTTGGGGTTTTAACAGATTAGTGGAGATGGTAAATCCATGCCTACCACCTGAAAACCCAACAATCAGAACTGGAAGTGGGCATCCAGTCGCTTTCTTCTTGGATCCCCCCCCCCCGTTTTCATTGCTCCTCCTTGCTATTTTTAGGCCTTCTGTGGGGAGGTGCAAATTTGGCTTCCAGACCCAGCAAAACTTGCCCACACCTGCTCTAGAGACTTTTTTTAATACTTCCTAGTACTGGAGATGTCATGGAAAGTGTTTTAGAACAATTCACACAAGTGATTGTGGCAAATGCCATCAAATGTGGAGGAGATCCAGCATACTGAGGTTATCCAGTACATTATGACATATCCCTATGCCTCTACAGACTTGATGTTTTCCTACATGTTTTAAAGTTCCCAGTGGAAGAGTCCTATGGACCTTGAGCAGATGTATTTGCCTTGTGAATTGGCCTTAGTTCTGGAAGATTCAGAAACATCTTATAGAACCCAGTGGGAGAATCTTACGGATCTGCAGAAACAGTTCAATGATGCTTGGGTACTTGATTGGCTAAAAAAACCACACCCAACTAAAAAAACTAACCCCCCCCCAAAAAAAAACCAGCCATAATCTCCTGATAAAGTCTCCCAGCATGAGCTTAATCAGGACAGACAATAGGGAAATGATTTGTGCAAGGGATGGATGTGCAAAGAGCACCAAAAATTTTTCTTTGGTTTTTTTTTCTGGGCTGTGAGGCCGTATTCTGGAATAGTTTCTTTCTGATGTTTCGCCTGCATCTGTGGCTGGCATCTTCTCTACATCCTAAATCTGTGGCTGAAGATGCCAGCCACAGATGCAGGCGAAACATCAGAAACAAACTATTCCAGAACACAGCCTCACAGCCTGGAAAAAAAAACCAAGGAAAAACTGTGGATGCTGGCCGTGAAAGCCTTCGACTTCACACAGCACTAAAAGAGTTGGCTAGTTCAGTTAATAGCAAAGGAACATTTTAAGGATGTGTTGGTCCTGTATTACAAATACATGTGAATGTCTTCAGTGAGTAAACACTAATGTGAATGCTTAAAATAAAATAGCAAAGACTTTAATTTATTGGCAGTGTTTGACTTGCTGAATATTCCTACAATGAAAAGTTCTCTGTCCAGACTATCTACTAACCTACTCTAGCTGCTAACAAATGTGTGTGAAGAAACAAATGCATCTAAGTCAGAATTGGTTGAAAATCCAAAGCAAGATTTGTGAAAACTATTGGAAACATATGACTTAGAGCCTTGGTATCAACTCTCTTGTGTACCAATATAAATTTGGATTGTTATTTTAATGTAGGACTTGACTACACTGGCCAGAATACTGTCCCTTATGGCTGGAGTATTCTGGCCCTCGATGTGGCCCAGACTCTGTTACTGTGACAAAATGGCCAGAAGTCTGTACGCACATGCTGGCCAGTATCCACAGGTGCTTCTGCTGCTGTTGTGTGTCACACTCTCTGAAGCCAGGGAAGAGGCCTTCAGCATGTGATCAAAGCTCGTCACATGCAGGACGTTTTGTTCACATGCTGGGGGCATCTTTCCCAGCTACAGAGCATCACCAGTGGCAGTGGTGGCCAGCAATGCAGCCTGGCATGCAGGTACGGACTCCTGTGTTCCCGCACCTATCCCATCTGGGTTTTTCTGCATGATATGGCGTTTCCGGGAGGTTATTTTGAAATGTTTAAAAGGGTTTACCTCGGCTTCCCCCTGGCTTTGGCTCAGACATCATCAGGATTGTCTGGAGGCAAATTGGGGCAAGAGCTCTGTGTCATTTGGAATGCAGGGCTCCCACACAGGGGGAATCCAGGGTAAATTGTCCATCTAGATAAGCCCTGAGAATACAATTACTCCGAATTTATTCCTGGGACAGCAGAGATCACTCTCTTTTTCATTGACCCACCTTAAAATCTTCTTCTAGAACAGAAGGGGTTCGGATAAGGCAAATTATGACTTCCAATAAATAAGTTTGCTCAGAGAGCGGTGTTTCAGCAGCAAAAGTGCCACAGCTTCATTTTTCTCCCTGGGGTCTGGTTTCTTCCTTCCTTCCTTCTTTTCTTTGGGATGGAAATATAGAGAATTTTTTGACATTGCCCTTCCTGTTTATGTAAACCTACTCATAAACTCATTGATCAGATCTGTTCAGGCTTTGGAATTAAGCTTCCTCTTGGAAACTAATCTCAACCATATGTTCTGGTCCCATAGCTTCAGGAAAGGTTCAGAAGTGCCTATTTGCATCACCTGAGGCTATTGAAATTCTGAGTGCAAATGATTTGTGCATAATTTATTACTCTTGCTGTGGTTGCTTATACTGTAATTTCCTTTCAATAGGCCTTGCCCTGGTTTTAATTATATGCAATGAAGCAATGAATGTTAGTAAGGCAGTTGGTTCTAGGGTTGTCTGAAGCCTTCAGGCCAAATCCCCTGCCCTTTTAAAGCCACAAAGAAGCCTGGAACTTCAAAACACAACACGAGATTCTCCCCATTTTTTGTTACAAGTCTTCATTTAAGTTTAAGGAAAACTTACATTCAGGCTTGCATTAAAATGAATTACTGTTTAGTCTTGCATGAAGCAAATATCCCTCTTAACATTTTAAGGTGCATCATAGAATTAATAAGGCAGAATTGATTAGAGATAGTATCAGAATTGGTCTATAATTCCTTATAGTGACATTATTGCATTGTAATAATATAATGCCCTATAACAAAACATGAGATTTTTACAGCTGTGACAGACACAGTCAGTAAGCACCAATGTGCCATCACTTTGTATCATATTCATCTTGAAGAAATGTGGAAGCCATGGCCCCCACAAAGGAGGGGGACTGACAGGGCTCTAGCCTGGGGGCCCAGGTGCCTGGGATTAGGAGGGAAGCCCGGCATGATATTATTCTAAGTTTTTATTATGTAAATCCATTTAGTTTTAAAAAAATAAATCTAAATATTACTTTGGTGTCAACATTTAAACTGACTTATTTTAATTTTTATCCTAAATCCTGTAGAGCATCTCGCTGCCCTTAATCTTAGCAGTAGGTAGGGGACCTGCCAAAGATTCTGGCCTGGTTTCAGGGGCCATGGTGATTTCAGGTTTCAGGGGCCATGGTGGGACCTATTGTTGTGTGCCTTCAAGTTGTTTCCAACTTATGGTGACCCTAAGGCAAACTTATCACAGGATTTTCTTACCAAGATTTGTCCTTGGAGGCTGAAAGAGTGATGACTTGCCCAGGGTCACCTAGTGGGTTTCCATGACTGAGCAGAGATCTGAACCCTGTTCTCCTAGTGCAATACTCCAAAGCACTATACCACTCTGGCTCTCACTAGAAATACCTGTAGTTCTGTTACCATAGAACCATACCTCATTTTATCCAACTTTCAGTTTTTAAAAAATAGGCCAAGTTCAAATTCTAATTAATGCAAGCAGTATAGTTTCTTTCCAAATCTTCTTGCTTCTCAACTTCAGATTTAGTTTTCTTAACTGTTTGTGACACAAACTGCCAACCTTCTGCCCCACCCCATTCCATGCAGAAATGTCTCTGAGCAAAGGACATGATGGGGCATGAAAGTCTATGTTTTTTAACAACACATACCAGGCTGACTCTTCCCTTTTACCATCACTCATCATGATTCAATGGAGAGGTGAATCATGATGAGTGATGGTAAAAGGGAAGAGTCAGCCTGGTATGTGTTGTTAAAAAAAAGCCTCTCCATTGACGCCCCCTTGTCGTGGGAGAGAGGCTTGCGTACCCTAATGATGTTTTGAGCTATGCTGGCGGTGGCATAATAGCCACTGGTAGGGTCTCCCATGCCAGACAGGTCAAAACCGAAGGGTCTAACAAAGAGCGTCAAAGGGCAGGATGGGCACTCTAGCCTTGTGGCAACCGTCCTAGGAGAAAGAAAACTCTAATCCCAAACCCGGGCAGATGGTGCTTGTCCAACCCTGTAAGGTCAACCATCTAAGAGAAGGAAACTCTAATCAAACCTACGGCCCGAGGACCTCACTGCCACGTCCATGCTTGCAAGGCCACGGCAGATGAATCTCTGGTTTAAAGGGTGAGGCCAGTTCTGTGCACGCTGCGCTCCACCAGAAAAATCCATTGCACAGGCTCGAAGGACAAATCCATTTCCAAAAAAGCCCTGTAGCGACTGGCGAGGGACGAAACCGGCAGGTGTAAAGATGCACTGGAAGCCGCAGCCCCAACCCTGCATGCAGGCGGCTCAGGACATTGGTTGCTCAAGCCTGACCCGGGAGATGACAGTCTTGTTCGGCAGCATCCTGAACGACCAAGCAGCCTTTTTTAAGGAGAGCACTGCTTGCTCCATATGGAGAGGGGCCTAGAAAAGGTGGCCTAACGAAAGCTCATCCCCAACTACCTGGTTGGCTAGCCGCGGCCAACGGGAATCTTCTGATGCGGTCAAACCAAGGCAAAGAAACAAAGGCACATACCGGCCTCCAAAGGTGTAAATAAACTGACACTTGCATGCTGGAACATCAGAACCATGCAAGACTCTGAAGATAGTGGACGGCCTGAGCGTCGTTCTGCCCTAATAGCCCTTGAACTATCACGGCTTAATATTGACATCGCTGCTCTTAGTGAAGTTCGCTTCCATGAGGAAGGCAGCCTTAAAGAACATGGTGCCGGCTACACACTTTACTGGTCTGGCAAACCCAAAACCGAAAAACATCTTTCAGGAGTAGGCTTTATGATTAAAAACTCCATTGCCTCCAAACTCGAAACCTTACCAACAGGACACTCTGATCGCATTATTTCCTTAAGCCTCCCACATGTTGTTCTCTTTAGTATATATGTCCCAACCATGCAAGCCGACCCTGTAGAGAAAGACAAATTCTACACAGACCTACGCCAACTCATACAAAAAGTCCCTGTAGAAGATAAAATTATTATCCTTGGTGACTTCAATGCCAGAGTAGGAAAGAACTCCGAAGCCTGGAAAGGTGTCTTAGGCAAGCATGGTGTTGGAAATTGCAATGATAACGGACGCCTCCTGCTAGAGTTCTGTGCAGAACAACAGCTGACTATTACAAACACAATCTTTCAGCAGAAAGATAGCTTGAAGACAAGCTGGATGCATCCCCGATCCAAACATTGGCACCTCATTGACTACGTTCTAGTCCGTCAGAGAGACATTCGTGATGTCCGTCATACACGAGTGATGCCCAGTGCAGAATGCCAAACAGATCATCGCCTCGTCAGATGTAAACTAAATCTTCATCTTAAGTTCAAACCTAAGAGGGGTGGCATCTTAAAGAAGAGACTCCAAGTCAACAATCTTCAACAAACTACCATGAGAGACAACTTCCAGGCAAATCTACAAACGAAACTTGAAGACCATCCTACAGATCCTTCTCCTACAGTGCTTTGGCAACATATCAAAAATAGCATCCTCCAGTCTGCAGAAGAATCCCTTGGCTTCTCCCACAAGAAAAATCAAGACTAGTTTGATGAAAACAACCAAGAGATCCAGGAGCTGTTGGCAAGGAAGAGAGCTGCTCACCAGGCATACCTCGCCCAGCCAACCTGTCATGTAAGAAAAGCAGCTTTCCGCCTCACATGTAGCAAACTACAACAAAAACTCCGAGACATGCACAACAAGTGGTGGATCAATATAGCAGAAAAGACACAACGCTGTGCAGATCTGGGTGATCATAGAGGATTTTATGAAGCTCTTAAAGCAGTGTTTGGACCTACTTATCAGGTCCAGAGCTCCTTATACAGTACAGATGGTCAAACATTAATTACTGATAAAGCCTCCATCCTAAATCGTTGGGCTGAATATTTTCAAAGTCTCTTTAGCGCCAACCGAGTAGTCCAAGCCTCAGCTATCCAATATATGATACAAAAACCAATGAAAAATGAATTGGACATAGCTCCCACTTTGGAAGAGACCCTTAAGGCCATACAGCAGATGAAAAACGGCAAGGCAGCTGGGATTGATGGAATCCCACCTGAAGTTTGGAAACACGGAGGTCATGCACTACACGGAAAATTCCATGAATTCCTTGTGAATTGCTGGGAAAAAGGGGAACTGCCATCAGACCTCTGAGATGCAGTCATCATCACCCTGTACAAGAAAAAAGGAGCAAAATCCGGTTGCTCAAACTATCGAGGCATAACACTGCTCTCTATTGCTGGAAAAATCCTTGCAAGGATACTCCTGAACAGATTAGTTCCTGCTATTGCAGAAGAACTTCTCCCTGAAAGCCAATGTGGCTTCAGAGCCAATAGGAGCACTACAGACATGGTATTTGCCCTTAGGCAACTGCAAGAAAAATGTAGGGAGCAAAACAAGGGTCTCTATGTAACATTTGTCGACCTCACCAAAGCCTTTGACACTGTAAGTAGAAAAGGTCTGTGGCAGATCCTGGAAAGACTAAGATGTCCCCCCAAATTCCTTAAAATGATTATCTTGCTACACGAGGGACAGCGTGGTCAAGTCAGATATGGCGATGCTCTTTCAGAGCCCTTTCTAATAACTAATGGAGTGAAGCAAGGTTGTGTTCTTGCACCAACTTTATTTACAATCTTCTTTAGCACGATGCTCCAAAGGGCTATGGCAGAGCTTGAAGAAGACGATGGCATCTATATACGCTAGCATACTGATGGTAGCTTGTTTAACTTAAGCCGTCTGAGGGCTCACACTAAGACTCTAAACTATCTAGTCCGTGAGCTGCTCTTCGCCGATGATGCTGCCCTTGTTGCCCACACAGAAGCAGCTCTGCAGCGCCTAACATCCTGCTTTGCAACAGCTGCAGAGCTGTTTGGGCTAGAAGTCAACCTGAAGAAAACAGAAGTTCTTTACCAGCCTGCACCACAGGACGAACACCACCATCCCCACATTGCCGTCGGCAAATCTGTGCTCAAGTCCGTTCAGCAGTTCACCTACCTGGGAAGCATCATCTCCTCAGATGCCAAGATTGACAAAGAGATCGATCACAGATTAGCAAAGGCATATAGTGCATTTGGAAGACTTCACAAAAGAGTCTGGAGCAATAAACACCTGAGGCAAAGCACAAAAATCAGTGTGTATAGAGCCATTGTATTGTCTATCCTCCTTTATGGATCTGAAACATGGGTCACCTATCGCCACCACCTATGACTCCTCGAGCACTTTCACCAGCGCTGTCTACGCACAATCCTAAATATACACTGGACTATGTGACTAATGTTGCTGTCCTTGAGCAAGCAGGGATCACCAGCATTGAGGCCATGATATTGAGAACACAGCTGCGTTGGGCAGGGCACGTTTCTAGGATGGAGGACCATCGCCTCCCAAAAATTCTACTCTACGGTGAACTCGCCACGGGTCAGCGTAAGAGGGGCGCTCCAAAAAAGCGATACAAAGACTCCCTGAAACAACATCTCAGGCTTGGCCAAATTGATCACCAACAGTGGTCCGCCCTGGCCTCACATCGGGAGGCATGGAGACGCACTATCCACAATGCTGCAGCCTTATTTGAGAACTCACGACGAACAAGTCTTGAAGAGAAACGACAACGCAGAAAGAATCACAACCCAAAAACATCACCCAAGGAGACCTTCTGCTGTGCTATTTGCAACCGGTCTTGTTTATCTCGGATTGGCCTTTTTAGTCATCAGCGCGCTTGCAGAAAGCGCGGGATGAGTCCTTCCTGAATCTTCGTTTGCGAAGAAAAGCCAGAGAGAGAGAGAGAGAGAGTCATGATTCAGCCTTATGGTAAATTGGGATGTGAAGTAATCACCTGAAAGGTCAGGGCATCACTGGCATTGGTCAGCTTACCATCTCCCACACATGTAACTTTGTTTCTACTTTTTGAGATCTTACAGAGAGACTTGTCACACTAGAGAAGGAGGCAGCAGTGCACCCCAATAATAGCGCCACCCATCTTACCTTATTGCACAACATCAGTATGTTTCAGTTGTTCGCTGGTTCTGGTCCCATAGGAGACCAATTAACAAAAATATTTTGTTTGCTAACAGATTAGGTAAATCCTTATATGGCACGGACTAGAGAGAATCCAACACTACCAGTGCAAGGACATATAATGCCAGAGAGCTTTTTAAAATCATAGGTATAGGGGGAGATGAAGTCCAAAGGGAACTTCAGGAGCATGTGGAAGGGTGTTTTAAAACTTCACTTAAAATTTTTTAAACACACAATTATTTAATTATAGAAACGTAGTGAATCTTTTCTGCTTTCAGCAGTAGATGCTGTTCTGCCTGAAACTTCATACCTTTGCTTCATTTGCGGAAACTCACTTAAGAGGGCAGACCTTTCTTCCCTATTACACATGGAAGACCTGACTTTTAACATCATGTCTCCCTTTTCTTCCACTCTCTCCCCCATTTGGAACTTTTGGCCTGAATTTTATTTATATATTAATTGAAAATGTTTATACAGTATTCTGGCCATTTGGCTGTGCCTTTGTGGGAGTTCACAAATATAAATATGTCAACAGGTGACTTGAAGGCATTTACACACATACAAAGGAAGCTCTGGAAAAGGGACTTGCCCTTCTCCATAAACTCAAGCTGTACACTTGAACTCTTGTGTGTCTAGTCTATGCATGTTAGTAGTGATCATGCAAGTGGTGGCAATCTGAAAGGCACAGCAAGGGTGTCTTTCCATCTGCTCTACGTTACAGGGCTGGAGGGGCAGAATTGTGTTTGTCACAATTGATTTTTAAAAATGTGATTTTAAAAAATGTGATTTTAAAAAATGACTGACTGATCTTAATATCCAAATTCAGCCCAGATTCTTCAACCTGTAAAAAGTCACTTTCCAAACTATTACATTTGGAGCTAGAAATATCCCCATATTAATCAGTTACAATGCCAGTACAAGCACTTTTGCTAGGATGGGAATATTCTACCTATTTACTCCTGAAACTGGTCTTCATAATTGCTTCAGTATTCCACATTTCTCACTTTCCTCAAGAGCTTAGTTTTCCTGCCAGTCAGTCCTTTTGAACATAATGAACTATCATGTAGAGCAATGGGGGACTGCTCTCATAATCTGCATCCCTCCAATCGTCTTTTGGATGCTAATGAACAGTACTAGGGAGACATCAACCATTACAGTGCATGGGGCCTGAATAAATCAGAGTGTATGGATCATTGACCACCTTTGTTGTAAAACAAATGGCTTGTGGTCAATTAATCATATAAAGAAACATCTAGGGTATATGTTGCAGCCGAGAGGGGGGAGAATTATTTGTGAGCCCTGGATCTTGTAGTTCATAAATACAACATCTGTTAAAATATGTAGAAACTAGAGTTGCAGCTTATTGGTGCAAATGTAGTTTTTATAGATTGATTAAGTTGCAGGATTAGTGTGTGATTTTGGAAGAGCCTTCCTTTGTTTATCTGTGGAACCATCTTTTTATTTGTTAATCACTCATTGACACATCTTCATTTCTAAGTTTTAAATGCAGAAAATATATGACTCTTATTTGGCCATTAGATAAAACACATGTGGAAGGCGAGTATCCAAGTCCTGCCCCCTCCTCGTGTCTTTTCCTCTCTGTTGTCAAATAAATAGCATCTTTCTGAAAGGGAAAACCTTCTCTGTCCGTGGAGTTGCTTTTCTAAAAGAGCTCTCTCTCCTCTGAATATGAGAAAGTAACTCTCCGGCAGAAGGATAACAAAGAAAACTCACTAAAGGTGGGGACGGTATTTGCATGCTCCTCCTTGTCACATATTTAGTCTGCTTGGATTCATAATATCCAAACAGGGCTGTTCAGATGCCGTGATGATGGGAATGCAGTTGATCAAGAAGAAGCCAGCCGCCATCATCTTCTTCCCTTCTTGTTTGCTGTCCCAAGGCCTGAAAACTAGTATTTAGCTTGCTCAGCCTTAAGGTACTAGGAACAAGATTACTTTATTGACCTTGGATCCTAATGCACCATGAAGAGAGCTTTGCAACTTATCCAAGTTGAAATTCTATGTTTTGTTGATGTTCATGTAGCCTTCAGGCACAATTAACCTTCCTGTTAAACATCTTATGGGAGTTCATGCCATTGGTATGTGAATCTTTGCTGGTTTGATTCCCTCCACCCTGCCCCCTGCTTTGGTATGCGGTGTTTTTTAATTTAAATGGAATGATATTGGCTACCACAACCTCTCATGAGTCTGTTTATGTTAAAAACCTGCAAGCACTTTGATATGGATTTAAAGGTCACCTGCTCTGACACAGAAATTCATTAAACAAATCCATTATCATCTACTTAAAACCTGACTTTGTAACTTAAAAAAACAACAACAAATATTCCCAGATTAATGCATCCTGATGGTGTTGGTAAAAAGAAGCATTATTTCTCTCTGTACCAGGTGTATGAGGGAGTCACTCTTGGTACAATAGGTTAGGATATAGGCTCAGAATACTGAAGGTGTTAGTTGGGTGCTCCTCTTGGTCAGCCTGGCTGAATTGCTTGGTCCTGATAACTAAATAAAATCAGGCCCTGCTATGCAGTCTGAAGAGAGAGAATTAGGTAGTACAATCCAGAGGTGATAAGTATTAGTTTATTACTTTACGTCTTCAGCTAGAAAAACCACATTGTAAATGCCTGTTTGAAAAGAAAAAGAAAAAGATCCCTGAAAATTGAAAACTAGCATAGCATGGACTCCAAGGTGATCAGGCAACGCTAAAACTTTTCTCCCTGGTGTACTAATTTTATTTGCCTGCATACAAGGCAGGCAAACAAAACCAGGCATAGCTCCTTTATCTTAAAAGGCAATATTCTTGTATCAGTGTATACAATGAGCAATGTTCTGGAGAACACAAGATCCCTTCCAGGGATGTGGTTCTGTTCTTAGAGGAATAGGCAGATATCCAAAACCTGATGCTGCTTTGCCTGCTGCCTGCAAAACTATGCTGACTGGTGTTTACTGGCATTGCCCTATGACCATTCCCACTGCTTTCTCTGGAGGCTTGATTGAACTGGTATTCATTCTTGTTCCTTTCATCTGGTGAATTTCATCTGTGCTGTAGAAGTCACGGGCATAAAGAATGGAGATTCTGTATAACCTCACCCGGCCCCACCACCAACAACTGGGAGCTTGAAAGCTTTGGAGATGAGAGGAATGATCTCTCCCCTTCCCATCCGCCTTGCTTGCTGCCTTTGGGCAAAATTGCTTCTCTACCATCCGTGAAAGGGGTCCTAAAATTCCCAGAGTCACTGGAGGGGATACAACCCACCTACCAAAAATAAAGAAAGGTAGTAAGGCCAAACTAATCAGTGGTGCCCTGAGGCTTTCCAGTTCCTGTGACAAATTAAAAGAGGTGAGGGGAGCACTAGGGAAGTGGACCGGAGGGGATTGTAGGAGATGAAGCAGTAGAGTGTAAAAAGTTTGGGCAAATTAGGCTGCCTGAAACATCCAATTTGCATGTTGAAGAGGCAGGAAAGGATCAGAGGGTGAAAGCCAATTAGCAGATCAAAGGCAGAGGAAGCAAGACTTCCTAGAATGGTAACCAGTGAAAGAAGAAGTTATAGACAGGGGTAAGATGCTATATTAAAAACTGGGTTGGGCTTGTCATAGGGTGAAATATAATAAATGCTGAGAGGATTTGATTAAAGAGCATTCTTTGTGAGTACTTCCCATTTCCAGCTCATATGCTGAACGTCTTCCAGCAGAACATCTACTGTATATGCAAGCCAGCCCCTCAGCATGACTAACTACAGTTAGCACGCTGGGCAAACCTAGAGTTACTCGCACAGTAGATCTACTCAAGCTATAGCTATTTAACATAGACTTCTGGCTGGCTGCCTACCCATTTGTCAGGGACAGAGGAAGAGGACAAAATAGCAGGAAAGGCCATGAGATTCCCTTCAGTAAAGCTCTTCTTCCTTTTCTTCTGAACATGTTCCAATGCAGAAATACATATACTGTACCTATTCCTACATATGCTTCTCCAGTGCATACTTCAATGCTAAATACATTTTAAACAGTGCTATTAAATATTTTTAAATGGAATAGCTTGATACATCTGTTATCCTCTCTTTCTTCCCCCTTCTTAATTTTTCTTATTAAATATGATTATATAATTAGATTCAAGATTGAGCCAAGGGTAAGGAAGTTAAAATTATTTGTAACTAAAGAGAGATTTGAAGTGGAGTATTTGGCAATAACCAGTGTAGCATTAAAAAAGTTATAACTGCATAGTAAACCTCTCTGTGTTGTGATGTGTTGTTGTTTTTTTTTAAAATAATCTGTGTATTGCCAAATGTGATGAAAGGGGAGAAGGCAAATCACAAATCTTTACAGATTGGTGAAGCAGTTGAAAGATGCCACAATTGTCTCCAAGAAAGGACAAGATATGATGGAATGCAGTGGGGTACTGGTGCATATGTTAAGAAATACAGTCGGACCCCCATATCTGTGGAAGCAATATCTGTGGTTTCTGTTATCCATGGCTGAAGCAAATAGGAACACATACCATAGAGTCATGCTGGAAAATGCCTAGAGACATGTCCTCTAGGCATCTTCTAGTTTCTCCAACACAACCCTATGATATGTTTGTACCAGAAGCCCTTTATTTCAATAGGGTTCACTGTTTTCCATGGTTTCCGGTATCTACAGTAAGTCTGGAAACTGATCCCCCATGGATATGGGGGTCCGACTGTATAACTGATTTGAGAAAAGTAACTTGAAGGGCTAAAGCAAAGAAGAGTTAAAAGACTAGCGAGTTAAAAGATTACTAGAGATAAAACTGAGAGAGAGAAAGCTGAAAGCGTACGAAATGAAATTTGGTACATGGTCAATGAAGGAGCGTACAAATGGATACAAAAAAGAGAATTGGTATTGGGGCATTAGGGAATACTTGTACAGGGAGATGATGGAAAGTCTGGAAAGTACATGGAAGACAAGGACACCATTGGGGCAACAACAAAAAAGTGAAAATGGGGTGAACAGGAATAGAAGGTGTGCTAAGTAACTAGAAGAAAAATAGAGTTCATCATATTCATGTTCTGGCCAACCCAACTCTGGCACAACAGCGATTATTTCACTGCCATTACACTGTTTCTGCAAATAGGTGCACATTAATGGAAAGGGGCACTGGTATCATGCTAACTTCTGATAACATGATCTCATAGTGTTTCTGAAGTGTCTTCATAGACAAAGAAAACCCCCAAATTGTAGCAGCATGTGCTGGTTTGTTAGAACCTGAAGGAAATATAATTGTTATACTGATAATTATGCTTCATTTGGGAGTGGAGGGTATTTTGGAGTCTTTTGTATGGGTGGGTATCTTGTTATTTTGGTAGACAGTGTTCTGTCCTGCTGCAAAGAAGATAACTTATATGATTATGGCAAAGGGTTTATTTCTGATGGGTGGCAGACCAAAGAATGTATGCACTAATTGATAGAAGTGATGCCTATCAATAGCTAGCTTTTGTGTTCAGAGCACCAAATTTCTATTTAGATATTTAGATGTTGATTGTTGGCTTGGCCTTCCCCCCAAGGTATTTTGAGCATCTGTGGTGTCACAGTAATAATGTGTGACACCTCAGTATGTTGTGCCAGTGCAGCAGCATGGGTCACTGCTGGAATTCTATGGTGACAACAGCCAAACCACCAGATGGTGGGCATGGTGGTCTTTACAGATTTGTTTATTGAGCACAAAACAAGGAGGAGAAGGTACAAAAGAACACTGAATAGTAGAGAAAGGGATGAGATAAGTTTTTAACCAGCAAGCGGCCAAGGCAGTCCTAGTGAAAACCACATATAATTATTTCTGTTATCCTACACACACACACACACTGTTTGCAGCACTGTAGTCTTACTGCAAATCTGTGTCTGGTTATAAAGTTCTTGCTATTCAAGGCTTTCATTCCTGTATTCTGATATTGTTCTTCTTAGCCTTTATACAATTGATGACATATTATACAACAAAATGGTGTCGTGCATTTACATTGGTGGAAATGGTCCAAGACAACCAGGTAAAGAAGACTTATCATGCTGTTTACAGTGTTCTTCAATGGATAATGCTAAAATTTACATGGGGTTTCTTTAGCCTTTTGTTCATTATGAATGCACCATGAAACATGTACTATAAAACATGCTATTTGCTCTGGATTCATACTGATTTGCCCCAAACCATCTAGTAATGATTAGGAATTGTGTCTTTTCAAACCATGTCCTGGTTGAAAACGTGACCTGTTTGACTAGAATAAAGCCTACTTCTTTTACCCTCTATCTAGTATAATTGATCTTGTTACTTTTTCCACCATGATTAAAATCTCTTAAGTGTGGCCACCTCAATTTACAGTTCACATTTCAAGAAGGGGTCTCTTATGTCTTGCCAATCCTCGGCATGTTCACTCGTTAAATTATACATATGCTAATGAAGTGTGAAAATCAGCCAAATAACAACTCTCTGTAATCGCTTAATGTCCCCAGAGCACTGTGGGTTTTTTATTATTATCTTATGATTTGCAACCTATTCTGAGTCACGTTTCTTTTAGGGCGTCATTCCAACATCTGAGGTTAATTAGCATTTTTACTCTTACCCCTTCAGAGAGAAGCTCAGGCGAATGCTTGTCACCCGTGGAACAGCTCACATTTTCCATTTTGAATTAACTAATCCCCTGTTCCTATTACAGCCCAGAGTGGCTTCCCACTGCAATGTCTGGGTGCTGCTTGCTCTGCCTGGGGGTAATAGGTGGTGATAGACTGTTAAAATATGGAGCACTTTTAAGGTTGTTTATTTATTTTGATGGACATGTCTTTGGAATATGCTTCCTTCGTCTTGCTGGAATAAAATTATTTCTTCTGAAATGCTAATATTTGTATCATAGTTCTATTGCATGATGATGATGATGATATTCTGTTGCTTTTCTATTGTGTTGATTTTTCAAATCTTTTCTCTTGCTTCATGGAAGGTTAGACACCTATAACTTACAACACTGGTTTGAATTCTGCTAGACTTATATGCTGTGAAGGTTATTTACAGCTCTATGCACTGTTTCACTGATGTAATTATCTTGCCAGATTTTACTGGTTCCCTTATGAATTCCCTGCCCTCCTCCAAAAATCTTTCTTCAGCTGTCTCTGGTACAATCTTCTCCTGTGTCATCCTACTCCTCTGAAAAGTGCATGTTTAAATTGTCTTAATGCAAGGAGTTCTGTAGTAGCAGTATTATGAGCAAGAGCCAAAGTTATTATTTCCATCCTGTCCCATAATTCTTTCCATCCTGTCCCATAATGCAGGAGGGGAGAAGGGGCCTGGTACAACCCTTCCAAAAATACCAGTCAGCATTACCAACAGCTAGACTTAATGGGTGTTATGGTCCAATGTGTCTGGAGGACAAAAAGTTGCCTACCTTTGGCTTAGAGCTATATATGATTATGTTATGAATATTTTGCCCCAAATCCAGGTCCCTGCTGTGGTGTGGGGATTCACAATCTGTGGCTGGCATCCTGTTCCATAGTTATGAGATCATACTTAAGATCGTAGCTGCTGGAGTTTCACATTTATAGTAATTAACAACTGAATGTGATCCCCAAAACATACCTATTCAGCCTTCAGTGCCTCAACTAAATAGTTTATGAGGAGCTGCAGATCAGGGTACTGGGAAATGACATCTGTAGCACTCTACAAGTCATGGGGCACATTGAGGCAAGCAGTTGCAGCAGGACCCTCAAGGGCCTCTCCAGCTGCCTATTCTTGACATGCCCCGCAATTGGGATAGTGTGCCAGATGACATTTCCCAATACCCCAACCTGCAGCAGTTTGTAAACCCTTCATTTGGGACACTGCCAGGCTGAATAGGTAGGTTTTGGGGATCACATTCGGTGCTCTGTTATCATAGTTAAGTCTGACAATGCAGGATCTCGGAAAATGAATAATGCCATCCTAAATGTAACATACCAAGACAGATGAACTCTTTGTGGAATGTTTGCTTTCAGGTTTCTTATTAATTGTGAGTAGCCTGTGTGCTCTGGTCCTGAGTATCACCTTGGGGAGGGAATCCTTTGATTTTGTGGGTTTCATATTTTTAAACTCCATTGTTTGATTGAAAAGCTCAAATCTTCTGCTCTTCCTTGTAGACATATTATGCTGCTAGGTCTCAGAATATCATACTTCTGTTAGTGCCAGTGAGTAAACAGCATGGAGTGCTGTTAAAAATTAAGTGAACCCTTTCTCACAAACAGGCTGCCTGCAAACACTGTTTTGCTAGTTCTCCTCCTGGCATGTGCGGCAGGCTCCTGAAAAAGAGGTTACGGATGTAGTTGTCTTACTTTGCAGGAAGAGAATTAAGGATTTTGTTGGGATCTGTATACAGTTGGAGCAACCACAGCCAAGAATTCTGAGCCTGTAGAGTTTTGTAATGTGCCTTGAGAATAATGCTCCCTGACTTTCCCCATTGTTGTAGTTTCTGATTTGTGTAGATTAGGATGCTTGTTTCATAAATATACCATGATTTATACTTGAGTATAAATAAAAAAAAACTTTGGACAAAAAATCAACCCAATCGATTGGGTCAACTTATCCACGGGTCAATGGTGGAAACAGATTATGACAACAACGGCTGGATGAGCTCTGTACTCCCTGTCATTCTGGGTGCTTGAGGTGGAGTGGATTGGTGGTGGTCATTTTTAATAAGGGCTTACCGTATAAGCCTTGTGAGACTTGGCAGTCTCTCTGCAAGCCTCGCAAGGTGAGGCTTATACAATAAGCCCTTATTTAAAATGGCTGCCACCACTCTGCTCCACTTCAAGTGCTCAAAATGGTGGACACACCACATTCTTCGGGCTCCCTCACATTGCTGCTGAATGCTGCTCAGGCCAAAAAAGAAAGTGGGGAGGAAAGGAGGCCAGCTTTTCTTTCTCTGGTTTGGGCAAGGGAGGGATAATGGGGTGGGAACGCTGCTTCCATGTCCCACTACTCCAAGAGGGGCTTCTTACCTCAGCTTCTTGTCACTACCTTCACACTGGTCCTTAATAGAGGCAGGTTGCTTTCCATCTCTTCTCCCCCACACTTAAAAAAAAAAAATTCTGGCTGCATTCTCATTCTTTTTCTTCATTTATATTCCTTTCCCTATCTGTATTTATATAAACGCAGACATTTTAAGATCAGCAATGCAATTTATACCCCCCTTCAAATGAACAGATCCTCTCCTCTTTAGCTCTTCCTAAGTATATTCCCTTTATGCTTTTTTAAAAGGAGAGGAAAAGATTTGTCTGTTACATACCCCTAAGTTCTACCCTCAACTCATTCACAGATCATAGCAAAATCTGTAATTTTGGCCCCCAAATCTGCCCTTGATTTATACATGGGGTTGAATTATGTGCAAGTATATACGATATGGTAAAATTCTTCAATTTTCCTTTAATTCCCTCTGAGGAAATTGGTCATGTAATGGATACTTACTGCAAGGTATAAAATAGCACTTTTACTTCCTTTTTACAAACATGTATCCCAATTGTCTTTTAAATATCTCATTCATTTTGTTCTGGAAATGACAGCTTTTATGTGTATTACACCAGGGAGATCATGAAACATCCAGTGGAATTGTGATGACATTCCCTAATGCTGAAGATGCACCAACTTGCATAATGACAGTCCTCTAATTGTCATTATTTTGATTTATATTTGGGGCAAAACCACGAATTTTCTTCCTGCACAGGTTCATGCGGAGTGCCTTTTAGTCCTCAAAACTTAATGCATTAACCCTTGCAAGGAATTTACTTTGGCTTCTCCCATTTCAGTGATGTCTTTGATAGATTTTTTTTTCAACCTCTTTTTATTACATCTCAAGTTCATATTATCAGTATACAAACATCTTTAGTCATCCTTAGCTTTCTATATTAGGTACATAAAACATAAAACAAAAAACAAATATTAAAATAAAACAGACATTCAACCAAGCTGTCCTCTAACATTCATTTAAAATCTGTAAGCAAATTACTTCTGTCCTTCTAATTTCTTAATCTCTTCCACTCCATCTTCTTCCACATCTTCCATTCAGTTTGGCTTTCCATCTGGCTTATCCAACTCTAATCAGTCATAGCTCAATGCATCTTTTTCATTAAATTAAGATTATTTTGTATGTTTCAATTACTTTGTAACCTCCTAAATCCATATATTTCAATGTATCTCAAATATATATTTCCCCCTTTTCTCCCTGAAATAACTATGTAGATATATATTCTTTCCCTGTCTTTCTCTATATCTTTTCTCTTTTCTCTCTGATTTATAAGAAATTGTTATTCTTTGCTTCTAAAATGTGATTGCTGCAAATTTACCTCATCTGTTTTCCAAGTATCTTGATAATTTGGTCCAATCTTCTATATGACCTTCTATGCTTTTCCCTTTTAGAAGAGTTGTCAGTCTGTCCAACCTTATTACATCATACAACTTTTCTAACCACTGGTCAATCGTTGAGTAGTCCTTATTTTTCCAAAAGGTTGCATATGTCGTCCTCGCTGTCGTTAGCATGTAAAAAAGTAGTTTGCCATGTACTTTTTCTATTTTTTTTCAACCATTCCCAATAAGAAAACTTCCGGTTCGAACAGTATATGAATATGATAGCAAGATTTTACAAATTATTACTAAAATGGGATACTGAAGAAGAAGTAGTAAAAGTGAACATGATACGCTGGGCTCAGAATGTAGGACATCCCAGTGAATTAAGGCAATGGGAAAAGATGTGGACAGTTCAGATGAAATTAACCCTGTGTCAAAATATCAGAGATAATTTGTATAAAATGTATTTTAGGTGGCATTTGTTGCCACACCAATTGTCTAAAATGTATACGAATGTTTCAAGCAACTGCTGGAAATGTGATGAACGTAAAGGAACATTTTATCATTTATGGTGGAGCTATAAGAGTGCTAAGAATACTGGAAAGGAATTCAAAAAATAATGGAAGAAATATTAAAATTTTTAGGTCTTTGATAGATTTATATCTGAAATAGTTTAGAGCAAGGTTGGAACTCCTGTAATGTTTTGCAGCCTTTTCCTCCCTTTTGGATCCTTGGGAAAGACATGAAAAGCGAGAGCATCAGAGATCATTAACAAATTTCTTTATTCTACTGCTATACTGGATAGGGATGTCTAGCTATCATATTGGACACCAACAGTCCCTGGATGCCTGTCAGTCTCCTCCTGCCTCAGGCTAAGACCCCTGGGACCTGGCTTGGGCAGGCTGATTTGCAAAGGCATTGCTTGGGGCCTTGTAAGTTATTTACATTTTCTCTCTGTGTGAGAGCTTGATTTCTCTCTATGTACACACATCCATTTATTCCTCCCTTGAGTAAGTCTGCTCAATGCCCCCACATGCCTGCCAGTGGGATATAGCCCAGTTTTATCCATCAATTAAAACACACACACACACACACAGCAGATACAGTGCACTTTTGTCTCTTTACTCTTCTTCTCTTGATGAAGAATAATGGTTTTTACACTCCTAATAGCAGCAATGCCTTTGGAGAAAGGCCACAGCCTTTTTTAGGAAAACAAACATTTCCCCAAGTCCAAGCACTTCCAATTACTCACCTGACAGCACCTGAGGCAGCTAACTGCGCTGCAGCACTGCCTGAGGCAGAAGAGACAGGGAGGGGCTGGCTAGCCAGCCAGATATATCCCTATTTTCTGTCTTGCTCCTCATTTCCTATCCAGACCAGCAGAGACAGTGCTAGAACAGAAATCTGATTCTTTGCCATGTGTATACATGTGGTGTCTGATAGATTACTGACCGATGGCAAGACTCATAAGGCAGGAGGAGTGATATACAATGAAGAGTAAAGTGGAATTTGCTGGTTTTCTTTTCAATCTAAATTGAAAAGAAGAACATCCACTTTTCATTACATTCATTTTCATTCATTTCCTGTCTTTAAAACATGAATAATAGTTCTTATTTTACACAATGATATTACTATAAGGATGAATGATTTACAAGATTGCTTCCTTATTGCAAAGGGTGCAGCAGGATTTACTCCCTGGTGAGTATGTTGCTTTGGAAAAAAATAATTTGAAAAGTCAGGGATAAATAGCCTAAATAATCAGGAAAACAAGCATATTTGGGACTGTACTTCTATACTTCAATCCTACACAGATTTCTTCAGATGTAGATCCCAGTGCTACATATGGCTGTCTTAATATTGTAAAGCATTTGGAACAGATAAACAACATATCAAGAACTAATTTACAGAATAGCCCATTTTCCTCAAAACATACAAATTGCTTATAGCTCTAAAACCATAGAAATAAATCGTTTATGAGCAATCCACTTTAATGCTGAATAGAAGCTTGCTCCTTTTGGGTTGGGAACTGATCAAGGAAATCTATAAATTGAATTCTGGCTGGGCTTCCTTACTTGTAAATGACTTATTTGGAGCTCAGCCCATATTAATTTAATGAATTCCAGCCTATATCCTTGTAGTCTTTTAAAAATAAATTGACCAGGCCCTTGAATCACTAGTGTTCTGGAACAATCAGGCTCCTGAAATACAAAAGGCATTTAAAAGTAAAAATGGGATAGAAGTATTCCAAGTACAGTGCCATGAACCAGGGTAGGTTCTATTTGAAAGAGGTGTCAAGGAATACTGCATTTCTTCTATCCTCTGTCTGTTCCATCTGGCATGACGTGTTTCTAGCTCCTTGGTTCAACTATGTAAAATAGCTGTATATAAAATGACAAGTCTATGTGCAGCTAAAAAAACTAGCTCAGTACTGCCCATTGCTTTAAGATCTTTGTTGTTAGAATTCATACAGCAACCTCTGGGTTATTCCAGCCTTCCAGCAGGGATCACAACGTGTAACAGGAGATCATTTGCCTAGTCGCACATGGGCCAGATGTCTTATGTCTCTTTTAGTGTGTCTGTTACCCACGTGAAAGTGAAAACAGTAAATTGGCTCAATGAAGGAAATTTAGAGTCCTTTTCTTGTGCTTTGTGTCCTTAAAAAAAAACAACAACCCAGGTATGAGAAATAATGTAGTTGATACTTAAAAAGGGTAGAGGAGCAGAAATGAAATGAGCCCTGGAAATTCTAGAAAGAACGTGTATTGCAGTGAAGTATAAGTTGTATATGAATAGCCTGTTGAAGACAGGTTTAACCTGAACTTAATGTTGATTGAATGGCTTTTGCAAACCTCCCCCCCCCCTCCCACTATTGCAGTAAGTAAATGATTCCTCTTTTTGTAGGAGATTTTAGGAAACTTTCTAGGGTACATCCTTAGTTCAAGCAGAGCAGTAGCCCGTGCTTCACTGTTACCCCACTTGAACTATATGTTCAAAAACACTTACCATCTCTCCCTTTGCAGCAGTGTATTGGAATGTAAGTATCAGCACTTTGGGGCAGGCTGTCTTTCAGAGACATTTGTCTGCCATTGCTGGACATTTTGTTGAGGAATTCTTGCCAGGCTTCTGAGAAAGCAGAGTCCCCTGGTGCAGAGTTTGGGGAAAATGCAGCTCTACATCATTCTTGAGTCTCGTGAATATCCTATCCAATCTAGCATCTTTTCCAGAGCTTGGAAGAGTTGCCTTTTTGTACTACAGCTCAAGATTCTGGTGGTTGTACAGTATTTGAGGAAAAAATAATAACTCTGTAAGCTTTGATCCTACCCAAAGAAGTATAAAAGCAAAAATACGGTACTAATAATGGTATTCTGCATACCCATTCATCATTTATTCCCACTGTGCTTAAAACAACTTAAAATAGAATGTCTAGTGATTGTATGTACAGTACAGTTATTCATTGTTAGTCTTAACTCTTATTGTAGTTCTTCATGATTACTACTATTACTACTGAACTTAGATTAACTGTGTGGCTTTTTGGAGGTAGCAGTAGGATTCTTTTTGAAAATACATCAGTAATATAAGAATAAGAAGCATTTACTTTATATAGCACCTTATTTATTTATTTAGCTCTCTTATAGGAAGATGCATGACTAAGATCTCATTTTCGTCTGAAAGTGTTGATAAAGTCACTGGCTAAGCACATTATGTGGAAATAGGTCTCATGTATTACAGTGAAATTTACATCTTGTCTATATGTGGTGGGGGGGAATACAACATGTCCGGAAAAACAGACATCCGCAATGATGCGACCTGTCTTCACAGTCAAAAGAGCCCCCCTAAACTCCACATGACCCCCTAGCCAAGATGGCGGCTGCAAGTGATTGCTCACGATTTTAAATCTGCCGCCCCCACTTATTTTTTTAAAAAAACAGTTCCCCATGCTGCGCACAAGCGATAGTTCGTATTTACAAAAAAAAGAAAGGAAAAAAAAAGAGTATGAGATCACCGTTTGATCAACTTACTGGACCTTCACTTAGCCAAAAATCCAACATGGTGGCAGCAGCTGCTTTCCCTGTTTGCTAGCCCCGCCCCATGCTCATCCAGCCAATCAGATTACACTGCCTCGTTGTATCTCTGCGAATGCAAGTGTTCAAACAATAGCACATTTGCATGTTGTATGGAGCTTTTAAAAAAATCTGGATGAAACACACGGACTTTGCAGTGGATTTGGCTGCCCCCCTTCCAAATGACAGATATTTATGTACATGTCTGTATGAACGGATTGCTGTACGTTTGCATGCTGTTTGGATTATTTTGACCATATAGAAAAGACCTTATTGTCATAGTTATGTGCTTAGAATTGCAATGTTAGCTGTTCCTCAGCTTATCTGGAGATCTGAAAACATCTAAGGAAACTTTCTTTTTGTGTTCTCATTACTGTCCAGTGTTTTCAGAATTTATCTTCTCTGGAGTGCAAGAATAGTAATGATTAGAGGGTAAGTATTATGAAGGTCCCTCTATGATCTAGATTCCTATCATTTGCTGCCAATGACCACCATTTTATTGAAACAAATTATAATCTTTGGAAGTACAGAGAAAATACTTGTCTACCTTTCTTCTGTGACATGGCCTTAACCCTTGGGAAATTACATTTTATATTCTGTGCACAGGGCATAGCAAAAAGAAAATCTCTTTATGCAAAGCATATGAAGCTTTCAGTGGGAGCCCTGCAAAAGCCTCCTTTAAGTCTAGCTAATTATGACTTGCAACCTGTGCCATAAATTAAAGCTCAGGATGAGCTCATGACCAGTCAAGGTCTGTAATGTTTACAAGCCATAAGGTCATGGTGGAAAACAGCAAGGAACAGCGGTTTAATAGGCTATTGGCCTAGCTGTCAAAATTATTAATTAAATTTTATCTCCTCTCCTACATGCTTGAGTGCCAAGAGTATGAAGCTTCAGATGTGAGGAAACTGTGCATAGTAATAATTGGGTGCTTATCAGGCCAAGCAGTCTTTTCATATGGTCCTTTGTTTGACAGCTATCATAAAACTCTGATAGAAGATACCAAGATTTCTGAAAATGCCAATAGAATGTCTCTCTGTATCAGCAGATCCTTCCTTGGTTTTAGGTCTTAATATAAAGAAGACAACTAAGAATCAATAGAATGTGTACTAATATGTCTATCCATAATTAGCTTTAAGGTGGGTCCCTCCAGTGAGAGCATCCAAGGCATCAGCTGCCATACATACTTTGCAGGCTGGAACACTTTTGTATAAAATCACTTTTGTACATAAAACTGATTTTATGTATGTACTCTGTATGTAAATCATTTACATACAGATTTACTCTGTATGTAAATCTTTTAGGATTGTTTTTTCTTTTTTAATCTTCACTTGCCAACACCCCAATTTGTTGGCAGCCAGTTCCATGCATGGCCCTACTATTTGGTAAAGCAAAACAGCTGTTCAGGCAGCAGGTATTGTGTATCAAGTAACAATAGCAAATTGTTAAAGTCATTTATTTTGTTCTCTTAGTATTTTGACTGCTAGCATCAGTGGAGGTTGGGGATGGGGAAGCCTGAGGGATTTTCTCCTTTATTTGTCAAAACAACATGGTGGGGCTGGGTTATGATGAACCTTGAGGTGGGTGAATGGGGAGTACCATTTGCCTCAGGCTGCAAAGTGTCTTGGGCTTGCCCTGAAGCACACTGGGTCCTGACCTCAAAATCAGGTCCTCACTCCCTTAAGCTAATTTCTCATTGGTTCTATTCACAATAATTTTAGCATATGAAATATAACAGGGCATCATATTTGCTACTTTGACTTCTACACAGAGTGTTCTGGCCTTTTATAGACTCACAGAGTGGAAAGAAGCCCCATAAGCCATTGAATCCAACCCTCTACTCAATACAGGAAGCCGGCTGGCCGGGTACTTACCCAGCGGCCGCCTTTGCGGCCAGTGACTCCCTGGCCTCCCGAAGCCATGCGGCGGACATGGCGGCTGCCATGTCGGTGGGGGCTCCCCCTTCCCAGCAAGCTGTGCTGGGATGAGAGATACTAGGCCGGCCAATCAGATAGAGGCTACTTTGCCCTGATTGGCCGGTTTGGCAAGACCCCGGCCAATCAGCGCTGACGCTGGTCGCGGCTCCTGATTGGTCCGGGGGCAGGGTTAGTCTTCAGCGTGGTCCGGCCAGGGAGTATTTATTCCCGGCCGGACCACAGCCCCAGTCAGTTGGGTCTCTGGAGCCGAAGACCCACCCTCCCTCCCTCAGTTAGTTTGGCTTATGTATTGGTCAGATCACTGTTTGCTTGTTTTGTACTACTTGTATGTTCCTGTACTATCTCCTTGTCACAACTTTCTCGATGGGCAGGTAGGCATGGGTTCGGTCTTGCAGGGGGGGCAGGAGTCTCCATTGGGGCCTAGGCAGGCTTGCCGTTTCCTTTGTGCCACCCCTGGAGACTTGGCCCCGGGTAAGCTGCAGGTCACGTGGGTTTCGCAGGAATGGCCATGTGATCGGTCACGTGATTTGGTCACGCAATCAGTCACATGGCTGATCACGTGACTGGTCACGTGACCCAGTTTTCGGACCGCCTACCCGTGGGGGTCAGGCGCTTTTGGTTGCTGAGCAGGGGAGAGGGGTTCTCCTGGCTCAGCATTAACCCACGCCCAGTCCAACCACGGCGACTATCACCAAACAGAAAGTTGTGGCCTTTTCTGCCAATTCATTCTTTCATATTGTAAATAAAACATTGTTTGGTTTCTCAATCTGTGGTATGTGTTGTTCGGGGCTCGGGAACAGGGGACCTTCTTGTCACTCGACCGCAAATCCAGCTACAGCATTCCTGGCAGATAGTTGTTCAGCCTCTTTTTGAAGAAGTCCAAAGAAAGAGACCCCACCACCTCTCTAGGCAATTGGTTCCATTGCTGAACCACTCTTCCTGTCAAGAAGTTCCTTCTAACATTCAATCAAAATCTATTCTTTAGTAACTTCAGACCATTAGACTTATCTCTACCCTCTGTGACAGCTGTTCAGGTATTTAAAGAGTACAATCATGTCACCTCTCAGTCTTCTCTTCACCAAGCTGAACATGCCCAGTTCTTTCAACTTTTCTTTGTTTTTTGTTCTCCTCCCTCTTATCATCCTTGCTTTCTTCTCTGAACCTGTTCCAACTTGTCTATATCCTTCTTACAGTGAGGTGCCTAGAACTGAACACAGTACTCAAGCTGAGGTCTGACCAGCTTAGAATATAGTGGGACTATTATTTCCCTCAACTTGGAAAGTATGCTTCTATTAATGAAAGCTAAAATAGTATTTGCCTTCTTTGATGCAGCATCACACTGCTGGTTCATGTTCAATTTATGATCAACAATAATCCCAAGTCCTTTTCATATGTAGTACTGTTTAGCCATGTATTCCCCTGTGCATTTGTTTTTTATGGCCTAAAAATAGATGTTTGCTTTTGTCTCTATATTCAAATTCAAATCACATTCTGCCCAATTTGCTAGTTTATGTCGTTTTGAATTCTGTTCCTGTTTTCCAATGTGTTAGCCACTGCTCCCAGTTTTGTGTCATCTGAGTCACTGATAAAAATGTTGTAGAGTAATAGCAGTAGGACAGAACCCTGAAGCACTCCACTCAAGACCTCTTTCCACTTTGAAGCTCAGCCATTGAAGGTGACTCTTTGAGCATTGTTTTCCAACCAATTTTGAATCCACCTGATGGTGTTCCCATCTATTCTACATTTAATCAAGTTGCTAATCAAAGTATTATGGGGGACCTTATCAAATACCTTGCTGAAATTCAAATAAATGACAGCATTCCTACCATCTACTAAACTAGTGACCTGATTAAAAAAAAAAGGCATAAGATCAATTTGGCGGGACTTGTTCTTGACAAACCCATGCTGGTGCTTACTGATCTCTGCGTTGTCAAGAAGATACTTGCAGACAGACTCCTGTATAATCTTTTCTAATACTTTTCCCATTATAGAGATCAGGCTGGTTTGTCTGTAGTTTCCTGAATCTTTGTTTTTGCCTCCCCTCCCCCCCCCTTTTTTTTTTTTAAAAAAAAGAGAGGGACAATGTTTGCTCTTCTCCAGTCCTCTGGCACCTCACCTGTTCTGTAAGATTTCTCAGAAATGATGGCAAGTGGTTCAGAGAGTATATCAGCAAGTTCCTTTAGTACTCTGTGATGCAGTTCATCTGGTCCTTCAGATTTGAACTCATTTGGATTAGCTAGGTGGTTCCTGACTAACGCCCTATCAATCTTGATATTTGTATTATTAAGTAATCCCTATTATTTGTCCTTTGATTGGCACAACTTTATATTGACAGATAAAGATATAAGCATAGGCATAGGCATAGACAGCCAGCATGGTTTATTGGTTTGTTGGACTAGGACTCCAAAAGATCAGGGTTCAAATCCCCACTCAGCCATACAAACCCACTGGGTGATATTTATCACCCTGAGAGGAAGGCAATGGCAAACCTGCTCTGGACAAATCTTGCCAAGAAAAAAAAATATTGACAGGGTTGTCATAAGTTAGAGTTGACCTGAATGCACATTACAGTATAGAGATATAGATTGATAGAGGATGCATGACATGAATCTGTAACGTGCTGACAGAACTTTCAAATGTTAGTTTTGATGAGACAACAGTAGTAGCCACAAACCCTCTGTCACCTGAAGCACTGCAAGATTGTTTGACACAGTTTGACATAGTAGATGGAGCAGGACCACGCAACTGTGATTCACCAGTCTGAATCCAGACAGCCAGACAGCCATGTATGGAAGCTTACCAATGGCTTGATAACCTACTTCCTTATTTTGTTGTCTGCCTGATTGAATGAACACACATGGGCTGTTTGGTGTTTATTGAGCCAAAAGACCTGGTCTCTGAGAAGCATTTGGCTTGGTGGATCATAAGATGGATTAGAGTTTAACAGACTCCCATTTCAGCCACAAACTCAGATCAGCTTCGCATTTTGTCTGCATCCAGGAAAACAGGAAATGTGAATTCCACTTTCTACTTTCATGTAGTCAGTGTAGTATTTTAAATATGGGAAAACACATGATGTATGGGTTCAGGAGAAACCTACCGGTATTTGTTTATTATATTTATGTCCTACCATTCCCATAAGGATAGCGTTCATGGTTCTTCCTTCCTGCTTTGTCTTCACAATAACACATTCACATAGGTTGGGCTGATAATGTCTGAGTATAAATGTGGCTGGGAGTTAGAAGTGATTGGGGAAGTATTTTTAAAAAAATAAATAAATAGGCCAGTCTAAGCTTCTTGAATGTGCCTGAGTTATTCCTTGGATCATGGCAGGAAATGCAGCTTATATGCTTCCTATTGTGTCTAATATCTGAAGCTGCCCTCATGATCTTCCCTTGCTTTTTTCATTGAAACTCTCAGTTTCCCATTGATTCAATAATAGGAAGAGCCCACTCAGAATGGTGTTGTGAATTATACACACAATAACATAAAGCATTTGCACTTTAAGCATGCTCTATAAATAACTTATAGTAATACGGAAAGGCTTTGCCATTCATTTCAAATCAGACACTGTAAGTAATGAGATAAGAGTAGCATACCCTTGAAATGGGGAAGCTTTCCATAGCTCCTTCATAATTCATGTCCACGTGTCTGTCCCTAGAATGGCTTATAAGGATGGGAACTGCCAGAAACATCTCATTTTCTAGGTCACGTAGAAAGCTGGTACAAAGGCTGTTGATACATTCTGACATTTGCAGACTCTGAAAATCCTGGGTGAGTAAATATAACAGAGGACTGAAGTATTTGGAAGGACAAATCAAGCACTGATTGATACAAAAGGCCCGTTTACATAGACGCTGGCCCACTGAACGAGCTCACCTAATGAAGTTTTTTTTTTTATGGTGAAATAAAGACTACTTTCAGAGAAACATCCCTCAATTGCATTGTGAGAATAATTGTGTGTGTTGCCAGTAATAATGCAATGTTCCAACCATGTACACCCACATCATGTCACACCAAACTTGGAACATGGGCAAGGAAGCCATGGGTTTTTTTCAGTAAGTAAATGTCATAATAGATGACACTGGGTGTTTCACATGACAGCTGTGTTGAACTAGGACACATATAACTATTTAGATGTAATTATTTCCCCTTTTGAAGTAAGTAAGCCATAGCTGAGTTATATTACAATTGCCATTCAGCAAAGGATAACGTTCCTCCTTTTGAAATGTAACTTTGACTTTTAATTCCTTTTATAGTCACAAGGTATAAAGGGGGAATATCACATGGTTCAAGCACTGGTTTTTGCTGTGCCTCATGCTTCTGCCTTGTGCTCAGTTGTGAGAAATAGGGTGGCAGTGAAGTGGATGGGAGGAGAGTATGTTGTGTTCTAGAGGCCAGAGGGTTGTACCATTCAGATTTTTAAAAAATAATTTTAAACAATGACAAGTAGAGAATTCAGAGACATAGCTGTTTTGGTCTCGATCAGTATGCAAAAGGATATTGTAGCATCTTTGAGACTAACTAAAAGAACGAAGGCTATAGCATAAGCTTTTGTAGTCTGAGGGTTTGTCCACACTACAATAGGGCTTGTCCACACTTGTCCACACTGGGGGCTTAAGCTGTGGCCAGTCCGGAGCATTATGCTCTGGATTGCCCCAGGCTCAACCATGATGGTGGCCACATGCACAAGCCCCAATTTGGTGTGGCGGCATGTTGTTGTCCACATGATCCAGCTGGGTCGACACTGCATCAGCCCCACTGGCCCATTCCCTGTTGTTGGAGCTGCTGCAGTCACTTATTCTCCGGCAGAGGAGCTCTGTGGAAAGCCTGCCCAGCTTGCCGGTGCTTCTGTTGAGGTCAGAATAGGGGACCCATGCAATCAATGAGGAGGGGGTAGAGTGACCCCATCCTTGTTGACATACGTCCAGGCACCAGAAGTCAGCAGAAGTCTCAGCGTGCTGGGCAGGTTTTCCACGGAGCTCCTCAGCCATGGGAAGCGGCTGCGATGGCTCTGACAGGGATCCATCCCTTCTCTGTGCTTCTGAGCATGGGGTAAGAGGGATGATGCTGGTCTTGCCATGTAGACAACTGGGTCTGCTGAAATAATAATAATAATAATAATAATAATAATAATAATAATTTATTTCTATCCCACCCTTCTGCAATGCAATCGGCGGCTTACAGTATAAAAACTCCATAATCACAATACCCTAGCCCACCCACCCCTTAAAATACTATTAAATGGATCTGATCCAGCGGTCCAGATGCCAACAGACCCTGAAGCTCCTCTAGGGGTTCTGGTAAACACCAGACTTTTCCTCAAAGTCAGGTTAAGGACTAACATCCCCAGACGTAGCCATACATCATGAAGACTGCCAGTACCAGATTTGGAGTGAGTATGGTATTTTTGCATACCATATTTTTGCATGCATACAAGCCCTGAGTATACTTCATCAGCTGCAGTATGATGAAGTAGACTCCCTTTAAATATCTTTTGTTGCTGTGGACCGCGAAGACAACTTAGGATTTAGAACCCTAATAATAACAATAATACAACAGTAAATAACAACAACAACAGCAGCAACAGCAACAATACCTGATAATAAGAACAATATAATTACACCATCCATTAAGCCTTCCTTCAGAGGCACTGGAGGGGGAGGGAAGAATTTTCTCCTGCTTCTTGCTGCAAGTTTGTGGCTGGAGCTGATTGAATAGTAGTGTTGAAGTCAAGACAAGGCAGCCAGCCACGCTTTGCCTTGGCTCCTGTCACATGGCCATTCCACTCCAGAGAGGAGGTGGGCCAAGCAGCCTTCAAGCCTTCACAAACCTCCTGTGATGAGGACATTGTGGACCTCTGGGGGTCCCTGGACCACAGGTTAAGAATCACAGCAGTAGAGAGTTACTTTAACAATGTAGTTACTTTGTAGGGGAAAGACCTTGAAACTGTAACTATAAAGTATTACTTTTCAAAAAGTTCTGCTGCTGTGACACTGCAGGTGTTTGCACTGGTATATACAAATGTATATTATGTGCAATGTTATACCACCAGAGGGTATCAATAGGTGATAGCTCCAGTTACTGAGTACCACCTTTTGTACACATCATAATAAATGGCAGTGCTGAAATAGGAATGAGTAACTGCAACAGGTCCAGGTGCCACTTTTAAGCCTCAGGATCCTCTGGAAGCAACATGGGCTACTTGTAGGGAGGCATGAGTCTAAAATTAAAAATGTATTAAAAATTCCAGGGATCTAGCCCTTTTTAAAATAAAAATATCTTCTTTAAATAAAAACAAAAACAAAAAAACACTTTTCTTTCAAAGCAAGCAGAGTAAAGCATCTGGAATGCAGACACAGCTCAATTAACATTTAAATGCGTGATCTGATCACCCAGTCAATTAGACGCATTAAAACCACAAAGATGTCAGTTTAAAAATGCATATCAAAAGTTTACTAAAGGTATATCAATCTTAATCTGCATATTAAAACAAACTTAAAGGGTCCCTAACAAAGAGGATTTAGGGTAGGAAAAGACTCACCCAGCCTTAAGCGGTATGGGCTGCATGGTGACTCATCTAAAAGGACTCAAAGACTGCTAAGCCTGCTAAGATGGCTCCAGCCACATGGAGACAAAACTTAAAAGTAACTTAGACAAAGTGTAATAATATTTAAATTAGGTCATGTGATGAATGACCCATTGCTCCAGTTGGCTGAAATTGCCTAGTGAAAGGAGAAGGGAGTATGAAAGAACTGATGCATGCAGGGAAAAATCCTAAACTGAATTTAACATGGGATACACAAGATTGCATTGCATTACAATAATGATTTCCCCACATACTACACTACTGAACAATAAAACAAAAAAGGCAAATACAGTGGTCCCTTGGTATCCGCTGGGGTTTGGTTCCAGGACCCACCCGATGGATACCAACATCTGTGGATGCTCAAGTCTCATTATATACAGTGACATACGTAGTTAAATGGTGTCCCTTATATAAAATGGCAAAATCAAGGTTTACTTCTCGGAATTTATTTTTTGGGGGAATATTTTCAAGGCATGGGTGGTGGAATCCATGGATACCAAATCGATGGATATAGAGGGCTGACTGTAGCTGGATGCCCATTCATGGTTCTCAAAATGGGCATTCTTTGATGTTTGAAAAGTACAGGGAGACCTTGCAACATGTTTAAAAGGTAAACCATAACTCCTGGAGGCTTCCTAGACCAGGCATTCACTACCACCCCTGCCTTTTGCCAGAAAAAAAAGTTTATCTGGGAATTCTGGAGGTGTCAGGGGCCGCAGAAATATCCTTAGGGACCACATGTGACCCTGGGCCATCCTTTACCTACCTGTGCACTAAAAGATAAAGTCCTTTTACATTTCTATCCTTTTGTCCCTGCTGTTTTTCCCCAAGAAGAATTTGCTAGTTAGCCATATAGCTTTGTGTTGCAGATGGTTTCTGTACCATTCTACAGCAGGGAGCAGTGGTGTTTGAACCATCTGAAAACAGTATCTTCTGCAGTCAGTAGTGTTGTTACTCTCCCACCTCAAAGACTATGGCATCTGTAAATCCAAACACTAATTTACAACACATCTGTCATTTTTTTTTCTTATAATGGATTAGCACATGATTCAATAGCAAGTTTGAGGAGGTTTTTCGGATACCAAAGTGCCCTCCCTTAGAGGAACACTGAATGCTCAGTGTGATTTCACTAGGCTTTTGGGACCCTGAATTTGCTAGTTTATTGCCAATGAGGCTGTCATGGTGACTGGGTAGCAAGCCTTTTTAGTGTGCCTTTGCTCATTAGCATTTGTACAAGCTGGTCTGGGCTAAAGCACCCAGGGACAATGCGGACCAAGCCAGACATTTTTTAAACTGATGAGAACTTGATGCTGACACCACATGCCTGTTCCTGGCCTGTTTACGCTGCTGTTTTGATAATGCATGATTCAAGGAATTGTATACACCTTTGTTCAGTGAGCATGTACAGTACATTTAAATAGATCACAAGTATTAAGAGTGAAATACCAATTGTATGGTGTGAGCCATTCCTGGCCCTGCTAATGTTACTTAATGCAATCCATTCATAGTAACTCCCATTACACAACTCTTGTGGGCATGAGAGTTAAACACAGTTCCTAGCTTACAAATAGCAGAGCAAATAATGGTTATTACCCTCAAGCCATTGTGTTTTTCCAAGTCCCTATCATCAGTATGGTAATACTATTTAATCTCTTACTCTGATTTTAAAAATTCCATCAGAGGAAGGTAAATATGTTTCTGTTCTGGGGTTTACTCTGTTAAAAACATTACTGGATTAACTTTATCTTTGCTATTACAGGGGTCTTTTAGGAGTTAACACACTCTATTTTTTAAAAAGTGAATAAAATAAAAAGTGAAACCAAATTAGTAATATCTACAGGTTAATCTCAGTGGCAAGTACACTTTACTACAACCAATTTTAGATGTTTGCATAGATTCTATTGGTATTGTGGAGAATGCCTAGCATAAAAAAAATCTACAGGCATTTACCCCTGGTATAAGAAACCTATATATCAAGAATGTTGGATATATATACACACACACACACACACACACACTGTGTGTGTGTGTGTGTGTGTGTGTGTGTGTATATATATATATATATATATATTATATATCTCAAGAAACTTATGGTCATGTTGTGTTTTATTACACATATTTTCTTCACATTTAAATTGTTGGGAAGTCTTTCCTCTATTTTATTATAGAGTTGTACCTCATTTCCTGAATTGTCATAATACAGAACACCTAATAAAATCATATTTACCATGTGTTCTTCATAGTGTTTAAAAGCCACATGATCCTAGGGGAAAAGGGGAAAAATTAAATCTTAGATCACAAACACACTGTATCCTTGAGAACACAGCTGAGCTAAGAAACACATGAGATGAGATGCTATTTCTTTTGACAAGGGAGCATCCATATAAAATCTATAAATCTTCCCTAATTTCTGAATCACAAGAATTTTTATATTGATTGGTCTTGTGCTTTCACACTTATGACTTTGGCTTGGGGAATGTGACAGGTTTTGTTCCCATGTTCCCAATTGCACTGTGTTTAGTTTCCATCTTGGGTTGTATAACAATAGTTCTTAATCTTTGTTCCTCCAAAGTTGAAGTCCAAAATATCTGAAGGACCAAAGACTGAGAACTAGTGTTCTATCATACCAGAGCTTGGAAAAGGTGGTTTTGAGGGAGACTGCAGCTCCTAGAGCCCACCAACCAACATGGCTACCAGTGATTATGCTTGGTCAGAAGACTGTGGTCATCCAACAAGTGAATTCCCCAAGCTCTTTTTCAGGCAACATAAACTTGCTGTGGTGGCATCGTGCTCCAGGCAAAAGTAGAGATTGGACTAACTAGGGACAATGAAGAGCTTTATTTGTTATCCAACCAACAGTGTCCCCAAATGCACTCCTTTGCTTTCGCCCATGAACATGGGTGAGAGCCAGTGCTGCCATAATGTGGTGGAGAGTACTGACACTGTGCAGCCTGTCTCCAGTGTTGCAGAAGAGGGAGTGACTCACTTCAAACATACAGCAATCCCTCTGCAACAACATTTTGCTCATAGGTGAGCAGTAATAATTTCTTCATTGAGCAGTCTTTTTAGTTTTCTAACTAGGTAGACAAAACTATATTTCAGGTGCAGTGGTGAAGAGTTAGTCTACACTTCTGGAGGAGGAATTGTGGTAACACTCTTTCATCTTGTAAACTATGATTGTAATGATGTCCAGTGCAATGTGATAGTGCCTCTTTAAAGACCAGGAAGATACTGTGGTCTTAGCTGAGTCTGCCACTAAGTAACAAGTTGACAGCTTCAAAATGATGGCTGGAGCAACCGGGGAAGCACAAGCCATCCATTACAAGATGGCTAGAGAGAATGTTCCTGTGTCTTTGCTAAAGAGAAGATTTCCCCTCTTTCTCCTCCTTTTTTTGGCTGTGGGTTCTTCCCTGCCACTCCTTCTGAATTTGAGTTTAATGTAGAATTACTAGAATTGGAGCATGTACCATTTGTGTATGTACAGTCATGTAAAATAAAGAGTAAGGTCATACCTATCCGGTCCAAACGGGGCTCCTCCTGAAGTTTTTCTGTTGAAAGGCAAATAACCCTTGCTTGTATATAACGGGGATGCGCAGTTTGAAATATTAATCTAAATTCCAAGAAACTAAGCACTCTTGTTGCCTGTACCTTTTGAATGTGTATACTACTACAAAATTTGGCATAGTTTACTTACAGGTCATCCATAACAGCTGAGAGAGGGTGGGTAACATATTTAAGAGCTCCCTTCAAATACATTGATGCTGGCATGCAAAGAAAGCCTTGCCTGTACTCTCTCATGCTTGGAAAGGGAGTAGTATGCAGGTATATGTTCTGTACAGTGAGATCAAAGTACATGGAAGGAGGACTCTTGAAAGTGACATAGTTGTAAAATGTGCAAGCTGATTCCTGCACAGCAGGCCATACTGTAACCACCTTTTGCCTTACTGCAGACACTTCTCACTTTCTAAGGAAGTGCCTTTGAAATGTAGATTAAAAGTGTATTCTGGCATTTCTTCCAGAGCAATGAGCTTTAGTTAAAACACATAATGTATAGTTGTAGGAAGATTTCTTGCACAGTAGCTGGAGGTGACTTCTCTTCCCCTGCATTTTTATTTCTTTCCCCTTTTGCCCCTTTGAAAATGCTTTACTTTCAGCAAGCTTATTAATAAGAAAAATAGCCCTTACTGTATTCAGGATGAAATTCATTTTTGTGGACAAAGGCCCTTTGTTGGGAGCTGGCTGTGTTCCTTCGGCACAGGCAAGATTATTCTGAAGATAACATTGATTTTTGCCCTTCAGAAGCATCCAATAAGAACAAGCCTTTTAAATTTTTTTGATTACTTTAAAAGTCTGGTGCTAGAAATGGGAAGAAAATTGCTGTTCAAAGTTCAAATCTGTAACCTCGTAGACTACATATAGGAAGGAAATGTCATCTGATATACAAGTTCCATCAGCAGTTCCAGAAAGCTGTGTAGATGTATTGCTGAGTTTTAAATGTTTTAATCTGATCAACAATATCTTGGTCATGTACCTCAGTTGGCTGAGGTGCCAAAATGCAACTGACATTAAATGAAGCCAGAAATAAGCCACCTGTCCTAAGAAACTTACTGGCACTTTTCAAGGGGATGCATTGTGCTTCTACTAGAAGAAGGGGGAGGGAAACCTTATCATCAACTTCCAGGTTGTCAAGACATTTAGTCATAACATTTGAGATGTGCCCACTCACACTCTGCTTGTGCAAAGAGCCACGAATGGGTATCAAATAGGCATTTCACTTGCTGTTTTCTATCTTCTTATTCATTGATGAAGCCCATTCTATTGGATTAGACCTATCCCCATATATATTAGCAACAGAGGTTTTAAGGTTTGAGACATAAGAGAATAACCTTTTAGCCATTTCCACTTGATTTACCAGCTGATGTTATCTGCAGGCTAATCTGTCATGGTTCTATTTTATTCCAAATATCTCCTTTGTAACAGGAATCATAGGGAAATGATTGGTAAGGTTTTGAAAGTAACATGTATAAGAAACAAATCCTATGGCTAACATTCGATACTCTGTACTGCCAAACAAGATGAGAGCAAACAGAGGATTAGTTTAAGAAGAAAAATGTGGCACATTTTTTTCCTGTGTGGTCTTCCCCTTCTGAGAGGGGAAAACTCCAAAAGTGCTAAGAGGAAAAGATTTAGAAAGGAAGTTGTATATGAATTTGTTGTTTTGTGCCTTCAAATTGTTTCTGATTTATGGTGGCCTTAATACAAACCTGTCACAGGGTTTTCTTGGCAAGAGTTGTTCAGAGGGGGGTTGCCTTTGCCTTCCTCTGAGGCTGAGAGAGTGTGACTTGCCCAAGGTCACCCAGTGGGTCTCGGTGGGGAGTGAGGATTCAAACCCTGGTCTGCAGAGTCATAGTCAAATACTCAAACCACTACACCATGCTGGCTCTCTGCTATAGAGATTACCTAATCTCTAAAATATTTGAGTGACATTCAGGTGTGATTAGTCCAGCACACATTTCAGGCATTTGTCTTTCGTGGGAGCCAGGGAAGAAATGGTAGTTCAGCAAGTATGAAGAGAAAATACAGGTCCTTTAAGAGTCTTTCCACAATAGCAACCAAGTGAATTTATCACCTTGACAGACTAGAGGCAAACAATAACTCTCCAAGGGGATTGATCCAAATCCCACTGGAAGTTTTCCACATGGTTTAATGGATCACAAGCTCCTCTGAAGCCTTCCAAAATCAAAGTGTCTGTCTCATATGGCCTTCTGTAACTAAACTTGGTAAAGGCTCTTCTTCCCACTTCTCACATTTTTTTAATTGAAGTACTAGTTTCTGAAACGATTGTCTCTGGGTCAGAGCTTGGAAGTATTGAGTTCCAAGTGATCTAACTACAACTAGGTATGATGGGTCTTTTATTAATGTAACAGAGTTTTCAAAAGCATCCACAAAAACAAAAGGGAACTCATACTAACCAAGCCTATGACTAATGAAAATGCCTAGAACAAATAACTTAAATTGTATGTAATGTGTTAAACATGTATATAAAAATATACCCCAACCTGATATTATCAAAAACGTGGATGTGTGTACAAACAAGGTTAGGACAAAATATCAATTCCACACAAGAACTTGTCTAAATAAATGAGAAAAGCAACTTTTAACAAGTTCAGCAATATTAACTAAACAGCCCATATAGATAATAAAATCAGACAGGTACCGAATGACCGAAATGCAGGCATTAAAATAGAGTGTTGTTGTTGTTATTATTTTTGTTGTTGTGTGTCTTCAAGTCGTTTCCAACCTATGGCAACCCTAAGGCAAACCTATTCGAGGCTTTTCTTGGCAAGATTTGTTCCGAAGGGGCTTGCCTGCTGCTGTCTTTGAAGGAGATATTTAAAACTTGTCAGCCAGCATGGTGTAGTCATTTGGCCATTGGACTATGACCCTGGAGACCAGTGTTCGAATCCCCACTCAGCCATGGAAACCCACTGGATGACCATGGTCTAGTCACACTCTCTCAACCTCAGAAGAAAGCAAAGGGATACCCCCTCCTCGGAACAAATCTGGCCAAGAAAATCCTGTGAGAGCGCCATCTTAAGGTCACCATAAGTAGGAAATGACTTAAAGGCATGCAACAACAATTTAAAACTCATCCAGAGCCTTACATCAGATACACATAGCAACTACTCTGCGGTCACTCAGTTTAATAGTAACGTTTTCTTTCTCCACTCCCACCCTCTTGAAATTAGGAAATTTTAAAATACATAATGCTTATTCATGGTACATGATAATTAACTTTGGTGAGGTTTGCACACAAATATCAGCAGGGCTTCACCACAGGCAACCAGACCAAATGGGCAGTGGATGGTTTTTGATGTGTGTGGTCAGCAAACAAGGATCTGCTATTAGATTTATCTAACCATTTTGCTCCAGTGCTTTTATACTAAAAGTAGCTGAGAGAAGCTCTGTGTTTAGATTCAAAGCTGGATCTCCCAACACCAGCAGCAAGGCTTCCAGCAAAGCTCTTTAATTCCTTGTCAGAATGAACTTAATTAAATCCTCTCTGACTTTTGTTTAAAAAGTAATCTAATAAGCATGTGACTCTAGATTTAGACATTTATTATAGTCTGAATTTTGTTGTTTATCGTTTTCTCAGCAAAGAAAAGAATTGCTCAACCTCTCTTCCTCCGCCACCCCAGTTCTGCAATTTTGTGTATGATTCTCTTAAAGGAAAATAATGTTCCACAAGTAAGCCATCCTCTGTTGCGTGGGTGGGGTATGCACATGTAATCCATAGCATTGAGATTAGCTAAAAATGGAATGCAAATGAACACTTCGGATTTGTAGGATTGACATTTTAAGCTCAAGGTTTCTGAGGTATAGTGTATGTTGAAATGGAGCAAACCCCTTACTCCAGTAATGCAGAAAGTAGGTCACCATACAGCTGGTTCAGTTTAAAAAAAAAAAAAAAGATTAAAGAATTTTGCCCTTGGCATTTAATCAAGGATCCAAAAATTAATATGTCACTTCTGCCTCTTTGCACACCATGTTTTAAAAGCTGAGTAGGTAACACCTCCAGATGTAACACATTGTGAAGATACACACACACACACACACATCCATCTTAGAAAACCAACTTGTGGCCAAAAAACCTCTCAAATTTGGAGGCAAGTTAGATACAACTCCCCTCAGGGCCCATCTGGACTGGCCAAAAGGCTTAGGAGTTGTACCTGTCTCAGTTTAATCTCTGTGAATTTACAGGACCAGCTGGGGCTTTTGAAAGCCAGGACAGGGAATGAGTTTTTTAAAAAAACAACCCTGGGAAATCCTGATATTGGCAGGGATAAATTCCCACATCATGATCTGTTGTTATCTTTGTTTCTCATATACCTGTGGACATCCCACTGATGATGCGTTGCATGGGAAAAGATGGAAAGGGACAGAAACCCTGCCGACACCATCGTTCATCACACCTTCACCATGACACAACACTTCTGGCATGACTAGAGTGGGGGTGGAATCAGGATCAACCACTATGAGGCATGAACCCAGAAACATAATAGCCTGACATCTACTGGGATTATTGGGGGTCCCAAGGAGCCCTGAGACTGGACCGTAAAAAGGAGTAGTAGAAAGGCTCTCCTGTTCCTCTACTACTGCTAGCTCAGTAATAAAAGACTTCACATCATCTTAATTCTTTGCAGTGGGCAATATGAGGGTTCTTTTCTTTGACAGTTTTGGGGTGGAAGTGTAAATGAGTGAGTGGCATTGAACAAAGGAATATTGGGTGTGAGGAATCCTTAGAGAGATGCTTCTGGGGTTCTGTGTCAAAGTGGCTTGAATTATCTGTGCATCCTCTTCCCATGTCTCCCCACTCACAGCCACTCAAAGAGGCTTTGACCCTTGGGGGTGGGAAAAGTAAATGCAACTCATTTCTTCTCTTTCTGATTCTGTGAAAGGTGCAAAGCATGTTTCAGACTATGCTGTTGCTGTCTGCAATACTTTTGCCCAGCATCAAAATACTGAAATTAAAAAATTCTCTGAAATACTATTCATTTGAAACCTGCATGTTCAAGGCCAAGAGTGGACAACTTGTGGTCCACCAGATGTTATTGGATTTCAGTTCCCTGCAGTCCTAGCCAGCATAGTCAATGGCAAGACTTTCAGTTGCCAATGGGAGTTGCAGTCCAGCAACATCTGGAGGAACACAGGTTGTCGACCCCTGTTCTCGACTATCACGGATGCCCAAGTAGCTATGTATTTGGAGAGGCAATGTTTGGCTGGGAAATAGAGTAGAAATAGAAATAATAAGTAAAGTATGTACTGTATCAGCCGTAGAGGTCCACAAAAAATACTAGATCACATAGCTTATTTACTGATCCACCTACCTACAAATACTGTTGCTATTGTTAGTTTTATTCGTACCCTATCTTCTTTCCTAAATTGGGATTCAGTGTATCAAATATGTAGTATGTTATTGGTCAGAAGAAACAGCCCTCTTCTAGCAAAAACAATTTTGCCTGGTGGCCTAGAAGTGACTCTTTATTGCCATTGGCAACCAGAGGAACCAGTGTTTATCCTGGCATGGTGTATACAGAATAACCTTGTGAAGGTGATAAAAAGTTTTGTATCCTAGCCAGTTAGGGGCTCTCTGTGTTATCAAATCTTTCCACCTTTTGTGCTTGGTAATATCTTCTCCCTGTTGCTCCCCCTACCACTCCTGCAACTTCAAGATGATGCTGAGGGGTAAATATGGTCCACTAAGTCTAGATATCGTTAACTGTGCAAATATTAGGATTCTCTGGTTGTTTAAGATGGATTTTTGCTATCGTAGTCTGCAGATCCTAATAGCAATGTGAACCATGACCTCTCCATTTGAGATATGGCTGAACAGAGATTTATATGATTCCTCTGTGGATAAACATAGGCGTGATATACCAATGCTGCATTAATTTCTTACATACTTTGAAAAAAACTGAAGCACCTGTATGTTTGTTTTTGTGTTTTCTGGATCCATTTAGGTCTTTCTTCAAACTTTTAGAATACATATTACTATAACTTTTAAAGCTATACTAAATTACAATAAAGATAAAAGAAATGATAAATTTATAATTAAGATGTTGTATCTTTTAAAAGATATAATATTGTATCTTATTTCTTTAGAATGGGAAATGCTAGCTTGCTTAGACTCCGGAGAGAACAGAACAGCCTTTTATAGGCTGAGACTTGAAGCATTACAACCTAGTATGTTTTAATTATGTCAGTGTAGACAGTTTTTTTGTGTATTTTCACATCATCATCATTACGATAACGACGACAATGATGATGAACACATGTTAATTAAAAAGATTATCCCATCCTTCCCCATCCCATCCCTGAGAAAACTTCTTCAGATGTCCCAGGGATGGCCTATGTACAGCCAGTCACATTGTTTCTTCCTTGCCCTTTTGACTGTGGAGATTTTCAGACAGTGTTTAACAGCGCCTACCGCGGGATTAGGTCCCGGGAGAGGAACGGTGCTCTTGCGCGGCAGGGGGTCATTTTTGGACATGTCCGTCCCTCTTCTGGGATCCTTCGTTGCACGTCCGTGAAGCTTTGGAAGCGGCCGTGCCATATTTTAAGCACGGAAGTTGTCTGAAAATCTCCTCTGTCTGTGCTTCTTGAGGATGAAAATACCTCAGTTTCCAACTTGTGCCAGCCTACTTACTGCTCTGATTTTGACTTTGTTAAAGTACCATGGAGAGCCAGAGGGGAGAAAGAGATAATATAGCAGGCAGGGTGGCTAGGTGGAGAGACATCAATTAGGTGAGAAAGTAGGGTAAAATGTCAGGGAGCTTAGGAATCAGGCTAGCTAAAGCAAGGAGAGTGACTGGGTAATGGCTGAAAAATCTCCAACCTTAAATAGAAGGAAGGCATGAAGAGACAAAGCACAATGACCACATGCTCACCTTTGGCTCTTTTCACCATTGTGAATGGCTAAAATAACCAGAAACAAACCAGGAACCAAAAGATTTATATAATGTCTAAATAGATAAAAAACTTAGATGTTTACCTAGGTACTTACCTGTGATTTACCGAGATATATGTTTGGAAAACTACTTTTATTCTTTCCATCCACCTGTCATTTTATTTATATCCCTCCTTTCTCCCATATGGACTCAAGGTGGCTTGCAAAAAGACAGAAAGTACAATAAAAACACATATAGTTAAAAAATACAAAATTAAGATTAAAACAGTATTAGGGCTTACTACACAGGCAATTTACCCGATCTTGGAACCCTGCAGCCCTGATGATGCAGAGCTTTTGCCCTGTTTTGCCCCCAGGCAGTCCTCACAACCTCTGGGGCTAAGATGGGTGGGGAGATGCACCCCACATTAAAAATGCCTATTACAGCATTAAAAAAAAACCCAATAAAACCTGTTCCAGCTAGCAAAAAACAAAACAAAAAAACAACAGGTCGGGCCCGTGTAACTGCAGGAGCCCGTTCTGGCATGCCAGCCCGTCACTCAGTGTTCATCTGGACTCCATCCCATTTCATGCTGGTAATGGGGGAGCAAGAGACCAGATCCATGGGCATAATATGCTGGTGGGGTGTATTCTGACCAATGTAGATGAGCCTTTAGACAACAACAGAATTAAAACCATTTGAAATCTTACTTTAAAACAAAGATTAAAAACACTACAACACCATTAAAACAATTTCCAAAGGCTGGCTGGAAAAGAAAGAACCTAACTTGCTGCTGAAAGGATAGCAAAGAAGGAGCCATCCTAGCTTCCATTGTGAGGGGGTTTCAAAATGTGGGAGCAACCACAGAGAAGGCCTTCTCCCTTGTTCCCACCAGCCATGTCTGTGAAGGTGATGGGATAGAGAGAAGTGCCTCCCTTGCAGATCTTAAACTCAGGCAGTCTCATATGGGAAGATACAGTCCTTCAAATAGTGTAGGCCTGAGCCGTATAGGGCTTTATAGGTCAAACAGGCAGCCAGGGGAGCTGCTGCAACACGGGAGTTGTCTTTGCTTTTAAATCAGTGTTTCATATGCTTTTAATTCTATAGGCCATTTAATTCTCTTGTAATGATAACCTTTTGCATGTTATTCATGTTTTTAGCCATAGGTGTTTTTACGTGTAATTCTGTATAGCACCTCCTTGTTTTTGCTGCCCTAACAGTCCAGGTTTGTGGATGATGTTAGATTCTTGGCTAGTTTGAGACACATAAGCCTGGAGTTCTTGTTTAGCAATAATGCTAAGTTTTTGCCCCTTCTTATTTGTTTATATTTTATTTTTGAGGAGCCTGTGAAATGTACTATAAATGTGGGTTTTTTTTAAAGAGATAAATGAGCTCTTCAGCTTTCAGGACCAGATGACACTAAGTTGCAGATGTTTTAGCCAAAAATAAACAAAATCCTTTAAAAAACATTTTTCTAGTTGATGTTATTCCAGAAGTTGGCTAAGCTATCTTTAGCTGATTAAATTCAGATCTTAGCTGCAAAATCTGATGTCTGTCTGTCTGTAGCTTTAGACGTACGTACCCCTAAATATAGATTTGTGGTATTACACAAATCCTTATATAAATTAGCATGATACAAATATAGGTTATTCTTGTGATTGCTTGACTAGTACTTGCATTTTTAAAACGTATCTGCCTTCTTTCAAAGAAATTCAACATATTATTTTCCATTTATTTCAGTGTGTGAAGAAACTATTGATTAATGATGCACTAAATTACTTTAATGGCTTTTCTTGACTTATGTCTCTGGGTTCTGTCTGTTTCTCCAGATTTTACTGGGGTTTTTAGGGAGACCTGGTGGCTCAGAGGTTAAATGCCAGTACTGCAAGCCACAAGTTTATGTGTTCAATCCCAGACTTCTCTCCCTCCCACTCAAGTGAGATGAGCTGATTTAAACTGAGTGCTTGCTGAGCAAGCCAGGCGCTCAACTCCCCACTCTCCTGGGGCTTGGCTCCATTGGGGGGGGGGTGAGAGCCAAGCCCGGGGAGAACAGGGAGTTGGCAGAAAAGGCACTTTTTAGCCCCCCCACCCTTCCCAAAGCTGCTATTGAGTTTTCTAAGCCTTGTTGAGGCTTTGGGAGGGTGGGGGTGGCTGAAAAGCCTCTACACCATGCTCACTCCACCACTCCCAACCTTCCCGAAGAGGCTATATGGGGCTCTCAATCCCCAGAGCCTCTTTGGGAAGCCCGGGGAGAGGCCGGCCAGACTCCCTCCCGCCCTCCCGTCACCTTCTCCGGCCTTCCTGAGGCGGCTTCGGGGTTCCAAAGCCCCGGAGCCCCCCCAGGAAGGCTGGGCAGAGGCCGGGGAGACTCCTGCCTGCCTGCCACCTTACCCGGCCTTTCCGAGGCGGCCCCGTGGGTTTGAAGCCCAGGAGCCCCCTCAGAAAGGCCAGGAAGAGGCGGGGCAGAGTCTCTCCCTCCCTCCTGCCACCTTACCCGGCCTTTTTGAGATGGCTCCGGGGCATCGAAGCCCCAGAGCCCCCTCAGGAAGGCCTGGGAGAGGCCGAGCAAAGTCCCACCTGCCCACCCACTGCCTTCCCCAGCCTTTCCAAGGCGGCTCCAAGACTTTGAACTCTTGGAACCTCCTCAGGAAGGCAGGGGAGAGGCCGGGCAGAGTCCCGCCCACCCGCCTGCCACCTTCCCCGGCCTTTCCGAGGTGGCTCTGGGGCTTCGAAGTCTCGGAACCCTCTCAGGAAGGCCGGGCAGAGGCCGGACAGAGTCCCTCCTGCCCACCTGCCATTTTCCCCAGCCTTTCCAAGGTGGCTTCAGGGCATCGAAGCCCTGGAGCCCCTTGGGAAGGCTGGGGAGAGAAAGGGCAGAGTCCGGTCCACCACCTTCCCTGGCTTTTCCAAGGCGGCTCCGGGGCTCGAAGCCTCGGAGCCCCCCCAAGAAGGCCAGGGAGAGGCTGGGCAGAGTCCTGCCCGCCACCTTACCCGGACTTTCTGAGGCAGCTCTGGGGCTTCAAAGCCTCAGAGCCCCCTCGGGAAGGCTGGGGAGAGGCCAGGCAGAGTCCTGCCCGCCCGCCCGCCCGCCCGCTGCCTTCCCAGGCCTTTCCGAGGCAGCTCTGGGGTTTGAAGCCCTGGAGCCACCTCATGGAGGCTGGGGAGGGGCCGGGCAGATTACTACCCGCCCGCCTGCCCACTGCCTTCCTCAGCCTTTCTGAGGCGGCTCCAGTGAAGCACGGCAGGCCTTGGGGTGTGTGGCCAGGTGGGGGGAGGCTCCACCCCCACCTCCCTAAAGTGGTGATTGGGGCTTCGTAGCCCCACCCACCATTTTCCTCCACCCTCCCACCCTCCTAAAGTGGTGACCAATTGCCATTTTAGGGAGGGTGGTGAGGTTGCGGGGGGGAGAAGGCCTACGGCCGCATGTCAGCCCAAATGGCTACGCGTGTCAGTGCTGACACACATGTCACAGGTTTTCCATCACTAGCTTAGGGAGTGCTTCAGCACTTATAAGTGGTATATAAATATCCATGCTATTTAGAACAGAAACATTGTAGCCTTTAAATTATCCAGTGCCTAAATAAGGATGCCCCATTTGGCCCATTCTGCATTCCCTTGCTGGTATCAAAATACAGGCTCACACTACTGTACTGAACAGGTACATTAATTTGCAAAGAACAACATAACATGGAGACAGAGAGGGGTCATTTATATGAACCAGGATATGCCAGCTCCCTGCCAGCGTATCCTGACTACAGACCAGGCCTGTTCTTCCCCTGTTACCTCGATGAAATGGGCTGAAGTCCAAACAGGAATGCCATCCCATCCCTGCAACTGCTGCCATTTTCTCTGCTGACTCAGAAGGCAGGAAGGCGCCCCACAACATACAACGTAAGACCCCTTGAATGTGATTAGCCTTGGTCACGTACTGAGGGACTCCTGTGTGACTTCTGGGTGAGCCAAGGAGATGGCAGTGGCTGTGAGGACCAGTGTGCCAGATAGGCTTCTGTGGACATGCAGGGCCCAATCCAGTTTTCACTGGCAGAAATGGAGTAAACTACAGTGGGCCCTTGGCATCCGCTGGGGTATGGTTCCAGGGCCTCCTGTGGATACCAGTATCCATGGACGCTCAAGTCCATTAGATACATGGTGTAGTAAAATGGTGCCCATTATATAAAATGGCAGAATCAAGGTTTGCTTCTTGGATTATTATTCTTTTGGAATATTTTCAAACCATGGATGGTTGACTCCGTGATAAAGAATCCATGGGTACGGAGGGCCATCTGTAGGTATTATTTCAAAATGGTTTATTGGGCCCTACCCCATCTTCCCCCTGTCTCAGCCCCGTATCTGCCTCAGGGGTCATAAGGACTGTCTGGGGGCTGAATGGGGCAATGCCCTGCATCATATGGACTGCATGACTGCAAGACGGGATATTTAGCCCATGTAGACCTGTGACATGGAGCTGTCTTTCAACATCCACTTCTCTATAGGTACAAAATATCTTTGGCTTAGACTGGACTCATGCCGGGCTTGGTCACTCATTCAGTAATGCACCATTGTTCAACCTTCCTTTTCTCACTATAATGCTAAAATGAGCATTACAGCACTACACGCAAACCATGTGAGGAGGAATGCGCCACCAGCATAATACTCATTAATTAGAATGAAACAATAACAACAACAACAACAACAACAGTAATCACATTATAATATACAGTAATTCAATATATAGTTCTGGGTGTGTGTGTACTTTTCTTGGATCTAGTGCAGATACTATTTTACTTGTATTCTGCATTTGTCTTTAAAAGCACATGGCATGTGCATCAAAGTGGAACAGAATGAATATGATAATGTAGAGCAGAAGATGGCAAAACTGTAAAAATGATAGCAATCAAATGGTGAAAACAGCTGCTGGGCATGAGAGGAAGCTTGCTGCTTCCAAATTTTAACTCACTCACTTAGCTGACATTTGGGTACAATTCATTAAAATGTTTAGAAAATCAATAGGGTTGCCTGATAGGCTACCAGATGGCTTCACTTGGATAGCTAAATACACCCTCTGTGGCAACCACTAAACCATGGAGCAGTATATAAAAATTCTGACAACTATAGATTGCCCATGCTGTGGTACATGTGCTTAAGTTTTTTATACGGTAGCTAAACAAAGTGATATGAATCAGGAGTTATAGCTGGCCAGCACAAAAATCCCTAGGCTCATAAGATGTGACCTTTAGAGATCAATTTCATCTGTATTGGGTGCAATTTTATAGAGCAAATAAATTACAGAATCTGTTCCACTGGAGATGCTGTGCAAATAGCAGGAATTAAAGATCTAGTTATTTCTCTTTGTTCTAAAGAAAGACTGTAAGACTGTATCTCCTTCAAGTTGCACTTTTACTAATTAAAAACTCTGTTGCATAAAAATTTCACTTCACACATTAATGGGGTTATCAAGATTAAACTGAGAAGGGGGACTTGGGCAGCTAGGTTTTATTTAAACAGGGTTTTTCAGAGGTGCTTAAAGCATTGTCTCAGTAATCCTTATGCTCACCACATAAAGGAGAATGGTATTATCCCAGTTTTCTGGCAGATGAGGTTGTGAAACAATGGTTTGTCAAGGGACAGCATATGAATTAAGGATTGAGATTTGAGTGAGAATTTGTAGCTGATAGTTTATGCTCTTAGTTGCTAAAGATTACCTTTAGCATGGGTCATGAATGCTCACCACAGAAATTACAGGAGTGTTGCCTGTGCACTAGAACATAGCTTAGCGACACATCACATACCATACCTTGCATGGAAAAGGTCCTAGGTTGAGCTGGTGCTGTGTCTAGTTCAAAGGATCAAGTAAAAAGTGATGGGAAAGCTCTCTGTTGAAGACCCACAACCACCAGATGGCATAGCTACATAGAACTGGTATAATGCAGGTGAATAGGAGCAGATTTTAAAAGACAATTAATACATTGCTCAGTATCTTCACTTGCCTGCAGCTGATTTTTTTTTTTAAATGAGAGCAGCTTGATCGATCAAGACTCACTTTATGTTTTAAGGGGAGGGAGGGATTTTGGGTTGTTTTATACTGTCTACCATTTTATCATTGTAAGCCGCCCCGATTGCTTGCAGAGGGGCGGGATATAAATAAATTTTATTATTATTATTATTATTACTTTCTCATTAAGAATTTTTCATTTGCATCCACTTCTGGTTCCATGCTCAGTTCAAAAAGCACTAAACAGTTGGGGATCAGGACTTTTGAAGGTGTGCATTCAGATATCCTCTCAAATTAGCAGCCGTGTCAATTTGTAGTTGATTTCAGAAGCCCCGTATATTTATTTATTTATTTATTTATACCCCGCTCTTCAGCCACAAGGCTATCAGAGCTGCTTACAAATTGTTTTTAAGCAATAGCAATTTACACATCTACCCTGCATTAAGCAGTCTCCAGTGTGCATTAGCTAATTGCCCCCACAAGTTGGGTACTCATTTTACTGACCTACGATACTATGGAAGGCTCTACCTCTACCATGCTCTACCTTCAACAGAGGCATAATGTGATGGGTGGAGACATGAGACAGATCCTTTGGTTGGTGGCATTCCTATTATAACACTCCTGTCTAAAGGGGATTGATCATCCTCTTCTTTGTTGTCTTTTAATAATAATAATAATAAAAATTATACGGCAGGTGGCTTGGGGCTTATCTATACTGGGCATAAAAATCCTGATGAAATTTGAACTACTTTGGCCCAGAGTTGTAGCACATGAAATTTGGACTACTCTGGCCATGATAAGCACCACAGCTTACCTGGCCAAAGCCTGAATCCGAATTGCTCATCGGGGGCTTCTCCACTCAATAGTTAATTTGGATTTTTACCCCTAGTGAAACTGTGGGTCTGCCGCCACTGCTAGCCAGACACCTCCATGCTGCCACTACCGCAAGTGTGGGCTGGAAGAACAACAGCTCTGTATTTCTGGCACATAGCCTGGTCTCAGGTGAGAAGGAGCAGCCAGCCCTGCCATTGTGAGGCTGGCCAGTCATTCTGGCTTCAGAGAGAGAGAGAGAGAGAGACTAGTGCCAGGGCTCTGCTTTTCTGGCACATAATCACCTGCTCTGTGGTCAGAAGGAGTGGCCATCCCCGCCATCATGAGGCTGGCTGCTCCTCCTGGCTTCAGAGAGAGCAACTAGTACCGGGGCTTTGCTTTCATGGAGCACAATCACACTCACTCTGAGGTCAGAAGGCATAGCCAGCCTCACCATTGCAAGGCTGGCCCCACATTCTGACCTCATAGAGAGCAATTGTGGCTCATGAATGTAGAGCCCTGGTGCTAGTTGCTCTCTCTGAAATTAGATGGAGTGGCCAGCCTTGTGATGGCTGGGTCTGGCTGCTCCTTTTGACCACAGAACAGGTGATTATGCACTGGAAATTCAGAGCCCCAGTGTTAGTCGCTCTATCTGAGGTCATAAGGAGCAGCCAGCCTTGCAGTGACGGGGCTGGCTGCTCCTTATAACCTCAGAGAGAATGTCTAGTGCCTTCAGAATGAAGTTGTATTGGGGAAGGTAAAAAATGGCAGTGCCTCATGCAGCGCTTGTCCTTTCTCCCCCCACCCACCCACCCCCCAATTCCAGGGAGGCATTGTTCATGCTAAAATTTTCTCCCACGTTTCAAGCAAACTCCAGAGAAAACTGACTTTTCTAAAGCCTGGATTAAGGTGGTATTCTGGTGCAAGTCTGGTGCGAATAGGGCTTTACAGTGCGTAGACTAATCACACAGGCTTCAGGGAAAGGACCCTGCATAGTGTCAGGCAGTTTCGGGGCGGGGGAGTGTTGAGTTTTTTTCAAAAGTATAGACAAGCCCTAAGACTTATCTTCTACCATGTTTGGAGTGTATTTGAACTTTGCTTGTTGGATTTGTTTTTGACAAAGTCCTGAGTTTGTTCTTTCACTGCCCTTCTGTAACTTGCTTATTAATTTCCTCATCTTGTTTGAGGCAAAAAGACATAATAGTAACCATTTCTCTCCACAGAGAAATCTCTTAAGATGGGAGAAAAGATCTATTTTGAACCTGAACTCACTTAATAGGATTGCCACTTTTTTTTTTTTAACAAGGTCTTCAGGCTTGCATAGCAGCAGAGCTGTCATTCGTCAAGGTACAGGCAGCTTTCTTACCATGACATTTTCATGCTGGAGACACTGTGCCTGTTGATGTTTAGCTTGTTATTCAAATCTTAAAAGCACAGGAGTTCTCCCAGGACTGAGTGAACAAACCAACAAAAAGTGCAAGGGACCCTGATTATCAAGGTGCCTGACTGGATGCTAAGACCTGAAAATACTAAATAGAACAGTTCACTCAAGGTCACTGTGGCATAGCAGGGAATTGGCCCTAGGCAGCTTAATTCACAGACATCTGTTGGCTCTCCCGCCTGTTGCAAGATGTGGCACCTCTAAAACAACAAGAAGGCACATTGAAGGAACTGTTTAGCTTTTCCAGTGCCAGCCCTGTGTCATGGCATCTGGAATTCAGTAGTAAATGTTGTGTTTCTTAAAAGATTTCTTGACTGTAAATCATTTTAAATTATTCTTCATTGTGACAAATTGCTGACTTAAACAGACAGGATTTTGAAATCACTGCAGAAAGAATGAATTTCTGTGCTCAGTCATCCATACCCTGCAGCCAAATCCTGGATACTGTAAGTTACATTCATACCCAAACATGAGTTCCTTGCTTGGATATTGGAAAAGTCTTCCTGCCCTCTGCTTACCTTATCAATTGCTTTCACAAAGTACTGAAGTCTGTTAAATAATACTTTAAAAAAAAAAAAACACCAACGGAAGCAAACCTTAGTGCATTTTTGCTACATATGGATTGCTGAAAACCATGCAGAAATGAAATGGATCAATATACCCTTCTTTCAGCTTACCAGTACAGTGGAGCAAATCAAATGTTCTGATAAATAAGAGCCAGCTTGAATACCGAAGAACTAATGTGATACTTCATCACTTGCCAAACAGATTTCCTCTAATTTGTGTGGATATGCATGAGAAAGAAAGAAACGTAACAGTGGAAATTACAAACTGAAAGTGATATAAAATGGATTTTCATAATTGTGCGATTAATCATTTGTTTCAGATTTATTGCATTACAGAGAACATATTTCCTAATTATACCAAGCTTACATGCAGTAAAGAAAGTCTCTGGATACATTTTATCAAGGAAGCAGATTCTTTAACATTCTGTGATCAGCATTTTAAGTGTTTGGTGCATCTGATGAGTATACTTTGTATGATATTTTAAAATGTTGCTGATTCTAGTCTATCCGCTTCCGATTCATAGGAGAAAGAGTCTAAACTGTGACACGTGCAGCAGAATGAATGATTGCACCATGGGGTGGGGAACTGCCTGGGTCGCTGCTATGTCCCCCAATCCTCCTGATGGTCCTCTCTCTGAATTATTTATTCATTGCTAGAATCCTCCCTCACAAGACTTAGGCAAGCGGGGACAATTTTGCCATGTTTCCTCTAAGGGCTGTCTTAGGCTTAGGAAAGACCAGGAAGTAAACCTGAGGCAGGGGGGATACTGGGTGCACAGATGGGGGATATTTATTGGGACTATACAGTGTACACACACAGTGTACAGTTATGAGATTTAACCCTCTTCTTCTTCTCCCGCCCTTCCAGTTTGAGAAGGGAGGCTTTTGTTGGTGCTAGTACAGTTGTCCCTCCACATTCACAGAGGCTAGGGGTGCAAGACCCCCACAAATGTGAAAAAAACATGAGTAAAAATATATGCAAAGATTGGGGGCATGGATGGAACACCTTGGAGGAGGAAGGAGGGAGGCTTGTGGCCCAGGCAGCCGCTGCTGCAACCCAGCCCACCTAGGCCTTCCAGGCCTCCACCGCCACCAACACCACTATCACTCGCCCTGTCACCCCCACCATGCCCCCGCTGCTGTTGCCACTCCCTCCATGCCCCCACTGCCATACCTCCAGGGCCTCCGCCACTGCGTATGCCATGCTGCCACCACTGTTGCCACCATGCCCCTGGCAATAGCCAGTTGGAGGCTTTGCAGCTCAGCAGCTCAGTGACGGTTTCCTTGATGAACTGTGGCTTTCCTCAACCTTTGTCTCCCCCCCCCCCACAAGTTATGATAGCCGATTAAAGCTCACTGGGCAAACTGCCCACTTTAATCGGCTTTCATCCTTTGTGTGTGAGGGACAAAAGTCGATTAAAGCGGGGCGCTCACTGAGGACTCCGTCGGGATGGTTTGCTCAGTGAGCACCCCACTTTAATCAGCTTTCATCCCTTGTGTGTGAGGGACAAAAGCCAATTAAAGCAAACGCCAGGCAAACCCATGGTGCTCACAGCAAAGCTGCGTATTCCTTGCGGGGGAGAGCTGAAGGAGGAGCAACCCTCCAGTGGCTTTCCGTTAATAGACAAAACGGTGAAAGGTGAATCTGCAAATGTGGAGGGACAACTGTAAATCTTTTTCTGCCAATATGTGTTATAAAAATAGCTCTGCCTGGTTAATTTCTGTGTCTCAAACTGCTTTTAAACATACAGAAGCAGGACCAGTATGTAGAAGATGGTAATATGAAGAACATCATTGTGAGAATAGTATGTTGGTTAATTTTACTGTACAGTTGTCCCTTCATATTCGCTGGGGTTTGGTTCCAGGACACCCCCCCCCCTGGATACCAAAATCCGTGAATACTCAAGTCCCATTATATGCAATGGCATAGCAAAATGGTGTCCGTTATATAAGATGGCAAAATCAAGGTTTGCTTTTTGGAGTATTATTTTTTTAAAGAATAATTTCAAGCCATGAATACTTAAATCCAAGGATACCAAATCCGTGGATACGGAGGGACAACTGTATGTATGTAATAGGCTACCAATCTGTGCTTTCCCTTTCTGGATATATGCAACAAAATGCATGTGTGTGAAACAATCACTTGTAATGTTCTGTCTTCCTTTTCGATTGGGAGGGTCCCTAACTCAGTGGTTTGCTTTGCTTGTCAAAGCTGCCAGCTACACAGAAGGTCCCAGGGCATTTTTGGATAGGTGTGGAACTAATCCTGTCTTGAAGCTCTGGAGAACCTCTGCCAAGCAATCCCAACAGTAGTGATGTAGATTGGCCAACAATCAGGTTCATTAATTAAGTTTCTTCTCAAAAGTAGCAATGAATAATTTCAACAAGGTTCTTCCTGCTGCAAAGAAGCTTTTGAAAACCATGCAGATTTTGAATAATAATAATAATAATAATAATAATAATAAAATTTATTTATACCCCGCCCCTCTGTTAAAACAATCGGGGCGGCTTACAAAAATTAAAATACAATACAGATAAAATCCCCAAACACCCCCACCCCACCCTCCCCCATAAAAAAAATATTAAGCAATTATAAATTAAAACCAACTGATCAAAAAATAACAATTAAAAACAATAAATACAATAAAATACTATAAATGGCCAGCGGACTAAAAGAAGCCAGGATCCCCTGAGGCCGGGATCTAATTAGGAAAGGCCTGCCGAAAGAGATCCATCTTTAGTGCTTTTTTAAAGCTACTCAGGGTTGTTATCTGACGGATCTCGTTCGGCAGGCCATTCCACAATTTGGGGGCGATTACCGAAAAGGCCCTCTGGGAGGTTGCAGACAGCCTAGATTTTTGTGGCTGAAGCAAATTCCTCCCAGAGGACCGGAGTGCACGGGGAGGATTGTATGGGAGGAGGCGGTTCCGGAGATAAGTTGGACCCAAGCCATTTAGGGCTTTAAAGGTAATAACCAACACCTTATACTGGGCCCAGAAACTGATAGGCAGCCAGTGGAGAGATTTTAACACTGGAGTTATATGGTCTCTCCGAGATGTTCCCGAGACCACTCTGGCTGCCATATTTTGTACCAACTGAAGTTTCCGGACCAAGCATGAGGGCAGCCCCATGTAGAGGGCATTGCAGAAATCTAGAGGAGAGGTTACCAGCGCGTGCACCACAGTCTCGAGGTCCTTTACTTCCAGGAAATGGCACAGCTGGCGTATCAGCCGAAGCTGATAACAGGCGCTCCTGACTGTCGCATTCACCTGACTCGTCATCTGAAGTGATGAATCAAGGAGCACCCCCAGACTGAGAACACAGTCCTTAACGGAGAGCGTGACCCCATCCAGGACTGGAGGTTGCAACCCAACTCCTGGTTTTGGGGCCGCTACCGTGAGCACCTCCGTTTTGTCTGCATTTAATCTCAATCTGTTTTTCCTCATCCAGCCCATTACTGCTTTAAGACAGTCATTAAGAGGAGAGACACCATCGGAATTTGAGGCCGACGATCAGGACAAGGAGAAATAGATCTGGGTGTCATCAGCGTACTGATAACACCCAGCCCCATAACTCCGAATAATCTCACCCAGCGGCTTCATATAGATGTTAAACAGCATCGGGGACAGGGTGGCGCCCTGCGGAACACCACAAGTAAGCTCCTTTCTTCTGGAGCAACTGTCCCCGAGCAACACCCTCTGGGACCTGCCCGAGAGGAAGGACCGGAACCACTGGAGCGCAGTGCCTCCGATTCCTAACCCTCTCAGGCGATCCAAAAGGATGCTATGATCTATCGTATCGAAAGCCGCTGAGATGTCCAAAAGCACCAACAGGGTCACGCTACCCCTGTCGATGCTTAGACGCAGGTCGTCGGTTAAAGCAACCATGGCAGTCTCAACTCCAAATCCTGAAGGCTATTTGCAATTCAGGACATATTGAATTGCATGTGGTTGTTTTGGGCAGAAAACTGGATTTTCTGTGATGAAAACAGCATTTTTTTGGTATGGAAAATAATTTTTCAACACAAAAATATTAATTTTTGTGCGGAAAATGCTGTTTTCTATGCAAATCAACCATGTGAAAAATTTATGGAGAATAAATCTTCAATTACAGGTTTTTATGCACAGAAAACAACATTTTCTGTACATGAATTAACATTTCTATGTTGAAATGTTATTTTCCGTGCAGGAAATACTGTTCCTGCATAGAAAGTGCTGTTTTATATGCAAAACATTTATGTATTTTGTGCAGAACAAGTCTTGAACTGCAAAGATGCACTTCAGTACAGGGTTCTTCTCATCAGATTTTCTCAACACCCCAAAAACATATATTCAGGCTATTTTTTTGAACATTTTTTTCCATCCCTACATTATATTGAAACTTCTTTGTTCCAAAATCATTCCAAATAAAAATGCCTCTCATGTAAGACTTTTTAAGCAGTCCTTGCCTAGACCATAATATTAACAGATTGACTCCTACTTGAAAAGGTAATGAAAAGTAGTAAAAACCTGCCCATTAATGGCTCCAAAAAATTCTGAAAATGACATTCTAAGGCTTGCGTGCATTTTAGCCTTGCATAAAGCATATTAACACATTTCTGCTACAATGACTAGCTAGAAAAATTGGTACATTAAACTGAGCTGTCAGCAAAGTCATTAGAAGCTTTCTTGAATGAGTTTAAAATCTCTTGTCGCTAAACATAGTGCTGTGGATAATATAAAACCCTTCTGAGATTGAGTTTGGCCCATCTTTCTTTTAGAAATCTCTTTGCAGAGGTCTGACCGCTTCCATCCCTCATTTCTTCCCAAGAGGCAGCTATTGTACCAAATCAGTACTTTGATTATATTTCTAGACTCCACAAAATAAGACATTCAAATTAAAAACAGAAGAGCCAATATCTCTTAGTTACTAGATGTTTTATGTTCCTTTCATAGGAAGTCATGCAGCTCAGTTGCATGCATTCCAGATTTCATTAAAACAAAGATTTGAGACACCCATTAAATGCCACTGTAGTTCTCGATTTTTCATCGTATCAGGAAGATTCACCAGATTCCATTTCTAATTATTCTGGTTTAGCATAGTGTTTGCATGTAATAGGTGTGGTGGGTAATAACATTATTCTGGCCTGGCCAATTAAAAATGATTGCTTATTCAAAAAAGAACATCTTATATGCTGTAGCTGTGAAAGTTAATGTCAGTTCATTACAGATAAAAACTTGAGAGCAACCTTGGACTATGGCAGCTCAGTTGTATATCCCACCATTTGCCCATCAAATTGCTAGTTGGTAATGCTAGGTCTCCATCATTTCCTGACAAAAGGAAGGAAGGGATGCCAGAATAACAAGAGGCTTAATAAAAGATGAATGCTGTGGTTTCAACCCTTAGCCTGTTGACCTTTTGATCTCTTTTTAGAAGGGACATATGTATGGCCTGGAGACATATGCTTTACATTCTGATGGGCGCTGGTGGGACCAAAAGCTCATCTGGGTGCAGGCTGGGAAAAGCGAGAAACAAATGGAAATGAAATTCCATGCCAGGCTTGTGTTAAAGACCCAGCTGGGTGTTCCAGATATTTGAAGGTATGCTCATCATGTGACCTACATTAAAGCTGAACTCTGAAAATCTGGCCCTTCAGTCCAGGAAAAGACAGACAAATATTCATATTGTGATTTGCTAGTCCCTCTTTTAAGCAGAAAGTGTAGAGGAGAGGCCTCATCCATTTTACTTAACAGAGAAGGAGTACAGTGGGCCCTCTGGATCCATGGACTCTGGATCTGCGAATTCAACTGACTGCAGATTGTCGCACCTCATATTATTAAATGGCGGCAACATAAATGTGGACACACTGAAGCATGCATGTTCATGTTGCCTCAATTTAATAATATGGGGAGTGTTCATCTGAAGTTTTTGGTATCCATACGTGGTCTAGGAACCAAACTCTCACAGATCTGAAGGGCTTGCTACACCTTTAACTGAGAAAACAGTAATTGAGATAATCTTAATTATCAAATGAACACACCAAGGTCAATTGTCCAGTGACAAGAATCCTCACATTTGGAGTGGACATTCCCCAAGGGTTGGAGAACCAATTTTGGCAATTCCTGATCCCAAGTGGGCTGCCCTCACTGCTGAGTTAACTGAGTGCCAATTACTTTTGCACTTTGAACTCAGTTTGCAGCAATTAAAGTAATCTGAGGACACCAGGGGGAAATGAGAAGTGGAGAGAGAAATTAGGACAATTTAAAAGCAAATGATAAAGTGGGATGATGATGATTAATCTGGACAGTCTCTACCTGACTGTTACAGTTAGGGGATATGTGGTCCTCTAGACAAATGTTTATTATTCAGAGAAAAGAGGAACTACAGTAACAAGTTGCAAAGGTCTGTAGTGCAGCACTTAATGATAGATCATTTTCATATTTCTACCCTGCCTTTTATGCAATAGACCATTTACAAAAAAGGTAAGAGTAGGCAGGTCATGTGGGTAGAGTGATCAGTGTGTTCAGAGATCTGTGTGGAGGCGTGTGGATGGAATCCCAAGTGAATTTTCTGTCTGAATTGGAATTTGTCAGGTACTTTTAAAAATGCAGTTTTAGAGAACTTTCTTCATCCACACTTTCTTCACAGCTTTCAGGCATTTTACTGTTTCAGATTCTTCATTGTGCAATGTTATACTCAGTATTAAGATGAACATTCTTCAAATTTTCACCAGCTCATATAAGAAGATTCAGTAGCAGAAGCAAGTAGAATGATACGAGTATACTGTACACACTCATCTTTGTGACATACTCATCTTTGTGATGGGGCAATAATGTTTCAAACCACTTTTGCTGATGAGACCAGATGCGTACTGAGTTTAATGCAGTGGAATTGATTTCTGTTTGCTAGCCTATCATTCCCCTCAGCAGGGGAAAATCAATATAGATCAATCATGTGTGATTTTGCATGCCATTAGATCCTGATTTAACCTCTGTAGCCCCCTCCCCTACTGTGGACCACACAGTATGAAAGAAGATTGATTGCTTCAGATAATCTGGGCATGACCCTTGCATTGAAACATTAGAAGCCCTACCTCCTTTCCTAATACTTTTAAACCTAATTATGATACATAGGGCTCTTGAAAATGTGCCATTCCTCTTCTGGGGAAATTGGAATTATGGGCAAGAATCAGACTAGGCCATGCTGGCATATTAACCCTGAAACTGAAATTCAGTAAATTAAACTTTATGGGAAAAATAGCTAATCCTCCTAACCCTAACTTAATAGCCTGGGCCAAATGCATGTAAACAGCTGCTTTCCTCACCACATATTGTTATGCCTTCTGAGATAGCTGATATTTTTAATTTCTCTCCCCTGTGCAGCGTTTGTACTTCTTAACAATATCTTAACAAAAAGATGAAGAGATATTTATGTTTAGGCTGACTTTCATGACCAAGAATAATATGTTAAGTATAATTTTAATTAAGTTGCAAGCTTTATGCAATTAATGATTTTGACTAGCAAGAATTGTGTATATTAAAAGACTAAAGCATGCAGGTCATACACAAAACATGACACGCATTCCTCCCAAGTCAAATTTGGTATGTGTGTGTGTGTATGTATGTGTGTGAGAAGGGGGTTGTGGAGAGAGAGGTGACTTTTATTTAGTTGGGTCTAAAACTATGAGGTAAATATCTTCTGTACAATGGCATTTCTATGGTTTTCCCTCTCATAATAAGGATCTGAAAAACCTGGGTATGGCAGTACTTAGAGTAAGTGGGGAAAGTAATACAGTTGTCCACCATATCCACGGATTCTGCATCCATGGATTCAATCATCTACGGCTTGAAAATATTCTTTCCCCCCTCTGCACAAAAAAAAAAAACAAAAAAAAAAAACCCAAAAAGCAAACCTTGATTTTGCCACTTTATATAAGAGGCACCATTTTTCTATGCCACTGTATATAATGGGACTTGAGCAGCCACAGATTTTGGTATCCATGGGGCCCTGGAACCAAACCCCAGGGGATACCAAGGACACCCACTGTATGTCGTCTAAACCTGGATATTCCAAAATGCTAAAAAGTTTGTTTTGAAAAGTTGATCTTCGAACAGTTAGTATAATTAGGGTGAATCATGTTTTCAGATTTGGAGTGTCTGAGTCTGTTTCTAAAGAGCAATCACTGGACTGGTAAACTCACAATTATTACTTCAGTGATCTCTCTACAGTTGTCAAATGCTTTGACACAGAGCCTTTGTTCTACATGCCTAGCATTCAGCACATATCAACTTTTATTTTAAAGGGGTGTCTTTTCACAAAAGTTTGTGGGAAGGAAGGAATATGTATCCTTTGTGTTATAACATTTTCATTTCACTTTATTTAAAAAAAACTGACAATTTCATGAGCTCAGCAGAAATCTTTGGGTGTGAGTTATTTTATTTTCTAGAGTTTGAACCAGAGAAGAAATGAGGATTCGTTTTGCTTTTTTTTTATTGGTATCTGTCTTCTCATTTGGGGATTCCATAGTCACCTGTAGTCTGTAAGCAAACAATCAGGGAGCAAAGATATATATGCTTTGAATCTTTTAATTACTGGGATCAGTGGTGAGGCTTCAGCAGCACCAATTGTTGTTCTTATCCATTCCCTCATTGCCTGTAATTTTCTCTTTACCTCTGCATGTTTACTTTATCCATCATAACACCATAAAGGTTCAGTCTTTAATTTAAGCTCTCTTCCCCAGTTGCTGGAACCCTGCCGTATCCTACTGGTTGCCTTTATTAGAGCCACATAGGAGGCCTGGGGCAAAGGGGATTATTGTACAATACCTCAGAGTGGTCAGTGTGTAGCATCCCTATTCCTTCAATAAATCTCTCATTGGCCTTTTTCTGTATGGTGAGCTTGGGAGGGGGGAGTTACCATTTGCAGTGAATTATTATCTCAAACTTACCAGCATTAAATTGGATTTGGCAACCCATAGCTTGGAACGTGAATGATCTTCATTTAATAATTTGGCAGTACAGTTTGATGAAGCATTGTTTTAAAATGGTATGTCTAAATTTATTTTATGAAGATTTAGAGTCTTTATTTAAGGTGAATAATAATAGTAGCAGTAGTAGAGATGTAGAGATGTGGAGGTCTGGGAAAAACTAAACAAAAATCAGAAAAAAATGGTTTTTCCAGGGGGGGTTCCTGGAGCCTTGTTTGTTTTTTTCCAAAAATTGAAAAAAGGAAGAACTTTGATTATGGAATGTTTTATTTTAGCATGATGAATAAAATCTTTAAGATAAGGTGTGCATATATAATTGTTTGAATACAATAATTGCTTGAATACACTATTTTTAATATACCAATTGTGATAATTTTATGCCGTATCAAATTGTACATAGTCATATTTTATGTTCCTAAAGTAACAGAGTAACTTTCAATCTATAAAAAACGCTAATATTGCATTTTTTAAAATTTTTCCAAAATTTTCAATTTTTTCTGAAACCCCCCCCCCAAAAAACCCCATCCCCCCCCATGGCTTCAAAATTTCTGAAAATTTTACATCTCTAAGCAGTAGTAGTGGAATTACGGGCAACTCAAATCTTTAGCTAAAAGCTACATTAGTAATACTAGCTTTCAGCAGAGATTAAGTCCATTTTAAACAGCAGCTGCAGATATTATGAAATGGGAAGTCAAAGGCTTTCACGGCCGGCATCCATAGATTTTCCTTGGGCTTTTTCCGGGCTGTGAGGCCATATTCTGGAAGAGTTTATTTCACCAGTCACAGATGCAGGCGAAACATCAGAAATAAACTTTTCCAGAACACGGCCTCACAGCCAAGAAAAATCGCAAGGAAAATTACGAAATGGGTTTGCTCAACAGGCTTGACTCATGCTTCCTTTTTAAAATGTAAACTAGAACTGGCATATCTTTCTCTCGTAGCAGAATCTGAAGATTTCAGAAATAAAAAGTTATTTCTTGCTTCCCCGATAAGGAATGTGTATGTTCTCACTTGACACCATATTAACATATGGGAAGGGGAAGCATGAAGCACAACTCCTTCCATTCTGTTTCCTTCTCTAAAGTATCAGACACCACCTTGAGAACTATATCCTCAGTTCCCTCGAGATCATCAATATCAGGGAAGATTCTAGAGCAGATCATTAAACAGAGAATCTGTGAACATTTAGAAGGCAATGCCATAATAACAAAAAGTCAACATGGGTTTCAGAGAAACAAGTCATGCCAGACTAATCTGATCTCTTTTTCTGATAAAGTTATTAGCTTGATAGATGAAGGGAACGCTGTGGACATCGCATACCTTGATTTCAGTAAGGCCTTTGACAAGGTTCCCCATGACATTCTTGCAAACAAGTTTGTAAAATGTGGGCTAGACAAGTTAACTGTTCATTGGATTTGTAATTGGTTGACCGGCCGAACCCAAAGGGTGCTCCTCAGTGGCTCCTCTTCGTCTTGGAAAGATGTGACCAGTGGGGTGCTACAGGGTTCTGTCCTGGGCCCAGTGCTATTCAACGTCTTTATCAATGACTTGGATGAGGGAATTAGGGGCATACTTATCAAATTTGCAGATGACACCAAATTAGGAGGAGTAGCTAATACCCTAGAGGACAGGATCAAAATTCAAAATGACCTGGATAGACTGGAAAGCTGGGCCAAAGGTAACAAAATGAAATTCAATACGGAGAAATGTAAAGTACTGCACTTAGGGCGAAAAAATGAAATGCATAGATACAAGATGGGAGAGACCTGGCTGAACGAGACTATGTGTGAAAGGGATCTAGGAGTCCTAGTAGACCACAAGTTGAACATGAGTCAACAGTGGGATGCGGCAGCTAAAAAGGCCAATGTGATTTTGGGCTGTATCAATAGAAGTATAGTGTCTAGATCAAGGGAAGTAATAGTGCCACTCTATTCTGCCTTGGTCAGACCTCACTTAGAATACTGTGTCCAGTTCTGGGCACCACAATTAAAAAAGGATATTGACAAATTAGAGCGTGTCCAGAGAAGGGCAACTAAAATGGTAAAAGGTCTGGAAACCATGCCTTATGAGAAAAGACTTAAGGAGCTGGGTATGTTTAGCCTGGAAAAAAGACAGTTAAGGGGCAATATGATCGCCCTGTTTAAGTATTTGAAGGGGTGTCACATTGAGGATGGGGCAAGCTTGTTTTCTGCTGCTCCAGAGACTAGAACACAGAACAATGGATGCAAGCTCCAGGAACAGAGATTCCACCTCAACATTAGGAGGAACTTTTTGACAGTAAGAGCTGTTGGGCAGTGGAACACACTCCCTCGGAGCGTGGTGGGGTCTCCTTCCTTGGAGGTCTTTAAACAGGGGCTGGATGGCCATCTGTCGGGCATGCTTTGATTGTATATTCCTGCATGGCAGGGGGTTGGACTGGATGGCCCTCGTGGTCTCTTCCAACTCTATAGTTCTATGATTCTTTGAGATAGTGTATATCACCCGTGGTGTCACTAAGGCTGATGTCACCCCTCCCCTGGTGGTATCACCTGGTGTGATTCGACCTTTCCACACCCTGTAGTGCTGCCACCGTGTATCACTGTTGACTTGCTTCTATAGTTGTTTCCAAGTACACATGCTTAAATTAGGCATGAGTTGTTTTCTAATAATAAATTTTCACTAGAAACAAAAATGACAAAACTGAGGCTATTGTACTTGGACATATCATGAGAAGACATGACTCACTGAAGAAAACAATAATACTCAGAAAAGTTGAAGTCAGTAGGAAAAGAGGAAGACCACATTACACACAGCTCAGTAAAGGAAGCCATGGCCCATAATTTGCAAAACCTGGACAAGGCTGTTAATAACAGGATCTCTTGGAGATTCCTCCTCCATAGGGCCACCATTAGTTGAATCTGAATTGAAAACACAGAACGATAACAATGTTTCCTGAGATTTCACTAAGCCCAAAGGCCTATAAACACAGGTTTATGTCCTTTTCTAATGAAGAGTTATTTATATATATATTTACCCCACAATATATTATGAATAATTTTTTCATGAGTTTTTTTTAAATGATGAATTATGCCTGTTGGTAACTTTTTGTTATAGAGATTAATTTATTTCATATAGCTAGCAGTGTATACACATGGAACAAAAAATGTATTTTGTTTGTAAGGATCTGTTGACTAGCAGTTAGAATTTTAAATTGTTTTATTGTTGTGATTTTATTGGTATTTTACCATTTTGATTTGGTGGCTGCTTTGGTGGCAGTGCAATATAGAAATGCTAAGTTCATGTAGATGTACTCATAAATATAAATCAAAATAGCAAGGCATCCCCCAAAACATATTCTTTATAATATGTTTTTGTCAATGTAGTGTGAGAAGTAATTCCAAATATCCAGCCTTGATTTTTATCAATATGGGATAATGGACAATTAAAATGGGTAGGATAGTTTTAGCATCAAGGCGATAACATTAAAATAGAGAGTTCTGTGCCTTGAAAATCTATAAGGTCCAGGGATATGTCACCTGAAAGGGCAGAGATTGTGCAATATGCAATGTTGGCAGTGCGAGTCAACTCAGATGTGGGTCCCACTGAGTTCACTGCAACTGAATTTCAGGTACATGGGCTTAGCGTTGCAGCCTAAGATTGTAATTTTATATGCATCTATTTGAAAGTGGCACCTCCAAACAAGGCAGGATTAGTTCAAGGGTAAACAAGCATAGGGCTAGGTTTGTTACTGGGCAACAATCCTGTTTCTTATGTTCTTTGCTATCACCCTGTCCCAATTTTGACAGGGTGCCAATTTAATAGTATTATAACAGAACTATTTAAACTATTTTAATGAGTGGATTAAGAAAATATGGTTATATATTGGATTATGAAGTGATGAGGCTGACAATTGAGCCTGCTGCTGTAACACATGCAGGCCATGGGAAATGGAAGTTTTCATTACAACTTCTCAAAGTTAGGCTTTGAATTGCCCTCCCCACCCCACTGTGTATGTTTTTAAGGATATCTATTATTACAGTTTCTTTTGAAATGCTCTCAATACAGTGGGCCCTTGGTATTTGCTGGGGTTTGGTTCCAGGACACACACAGACATACACACACACACAAGCACACACACATCCATGGTTGCTCAAGTCCTGTTATATATAATGGCATAGTAAAATGGCATCCCTTATATAAAATGGCAAAATCAAGGTTTGCTTCATGGAATTTTTTTTTGGGGGGGGGATATTTTCTCACCACTGATGGTGGAATCTGTGAATGCCAAATCTGTGGCTACAAAGGGCTAACTGTACAAGAACGAAGTACAGGAATGAATAGAGGATGCCAAGCATAAATTTAATCCAGACAAGATGGAGATGGAGGGATGTTTGCAACTTGTGCAGGCATACCTCAGTTAATAAAGCCTCTGACAAGGAAACTCCTTTATACAAGGAGTCTTTTTGTTCCCATATAGTTCCCCCTTTTCCTATTTGTCTTCTATCTAATGGGAAGATTTGTTTTAGTAGCATCAGTATTTGCAGGACGCTGAAGAATGGCTGTAGAAACACAGACTTTTGGTGTCAGGTTGTAACAGTGTGTGTATAATAAACATTGCAATAATGCTTGACTCTGGAAAAACTGAGATTCTACTCTAACTGATTCTGCTTGACTTGTATGTGCTTGCCTACACTAGTCCAGGTAAAGAGCAGCTCCCTCCAGAATCCCTTACTGGTTATGTTTGAACAACAAAACAGGGAGAAAAGCGGAAAGCAGATACACCTGCCTCAACAACTACTTCACTCTGTGTTAAAGAAGCATAGTTTATAAGTCTGGCCCCCAGAATGGAAATCATAAGACATGTTGGAGGCTGGTGAAAGAAAAAAAATTCCTTGATGTATTTGGAAGAAGTTTTCAACTGATCTTTAGAAGTTTTAAGATGTTTTTCTTTACTTATGCAAGGCTTACCTAACCTGGTTGCTTCATTTTTCACACACACATATTGTTAGTTCTGAGTAAAAATGTTGCTGAAACATGTGGAACTGCTCTTTATTTTGTAGTGTAGGAACTTATCTCTATTATTTCCATGTTATGGACCTCTGGTATCAAATTTACTGTTAAAGAAGTAGTGCCCAGGAATACATATACTTTGTTAACTGAAATATACCTGTAGTTTGTTTATTTGGTTCTTTTAACAGCTTTGGATTGTTTTCCAGTTTCAGTGGGTGTCAACGAAAGCTTACGCCATGATAAAATTGGTTAATCTACAAGACTCTCACAGTTAGGCTTATAACCTACTCTAATGGGTTAGTTGGAGAGTTGGGCCTAAATCCAATTACCAATCCCAGCCAGCATAGAACAGTTGAACCAATTGTTGAATGGTATGCCAATACTTTTGGAAATGTCATTGATTCAGTGAGTCTGCTTTAAATGAGACTAGCAATTGGATGTTGGTCCTGGTTAGAAATATAATTTGTTGGGTGGTTGGTTGGTAATTTTCCATTAGGCTCATGGAAGTAGTCTTCTTGGACCCAAATAGACTGTTGTGTACTTCTGTACCCAACAGAAGTAGAACTTTCTTTCCGTCCTCCTCTTGCTGCAGTTCTCTCATACTGCCAAAATCTGTTCCGAATGGTTTCAGAGCAAGTTTTGCAGTGAGGAAACTGCAAAAGACAGAGAGAAAACATGGATTCTGATGAAAGCAGATGAATCCAGCAGACATAGATGGTTGGATTCTGACCTAGTATTTTTAAAAAAATATACTGAAATTGTACCACAACCACCACCACCACATTCTCATGCTAATAGCCTACATTTGTTATCAGTTTTCACAACTTTAGAATTTACACTCAGAGATAATATTTATTTGCAGTATTGAAAGGAGAAGGAAAATTGTTCATGGCCATTCTGTACCTTGAAGTTGTTTTTTTAAAACCCCTTTGGTTTCAACCATCTAATTGCAATTGCTACCGGTTCTGTGGTTTCAAATAGAATTTTAAAAAATTAATTAATTTTAATTAGGTATTTATACCCCGCTCTTCAGCCACAAAGGCTATCAGATCGGCTTACAAATTGTTAAGCAATAGCAGTTTACACACCTACACTGCATTAAGCAGTTTTCAGTGTGTATTAGCTAATTGCCCCCACAAGCTGGGTACTCATTTTACTGACCTACGAAAAGGATGGAAGGCTGAGTGAACCTTGGAACCCTCTGGAATCGAACTTGCAACGTGGTGATTTACAGTACTGGAATTTAACCACTGCTCCACGAGGGCTCCAATTAAAACATCAGCATCAGCTACCATTTTCAAGATGCTTCAAAAAGTAATCTAGGATACTTGCGGAACAGGATTCTCTTTGCAATCCTGTTACTTCTGTAATGAACAAAAGACCAACACATCTTATGACAGACTAAGAATACCTTGAATATCACAATACATATGCATGAATGAACATTAAGATTTAGCTTATTTGGACCCATTTCTACTGTTGGCCATTACTTACACTAGCCCTCGGGTGGGGAGGGATAATCTCTGTAGTTCCAAGTGTTGTGATGTGGATTTTCAGTGCAAAAAGGAAGCTTTTGAAGAGCCCAAAGCCTTCCCTATATAGTTGTCCCTTCACATTCACAGTGTTTCACATTCGCGGTTTTGTGTATCCATGGTTTGTAGCTGCTGCTCAACTAGCTCAAACTCCACGACCCCACCCTCTTCCTCCTCCTCCTGCCTTGGCAACAAAACACTCCAGCTTGTTTTCTTACCTAGCACAAAAACAGCACTGCCCATTTAATAATACTAATACTAATAATAGTAATAACAACAACAACTTTATTTTTGTACCCCGCCTTTTGCCTATTAGGCATTCAAGGTGGCTCACAACAATTGGATATAAAAACAAATTCATAACAATAGTAATAACTTAAAACAATTTACCCCCCTTAAAATTACATATAATAGTGCAAATATTTAAAATAACTGGCAGATTCACCAGTGACATAAAATAACTACCCTAAAACTTTAAAACTATAGAATCAAAACATAAAAACATAAACATAAAAAGAGGGAGAAGCATCCATTAAAATGGTCTGTTCTATTCAGGGAAGGCCTGTTGGAAGAGATCCGTTTTGATGGCTTTTTTGAAATTCTCCAAGCTAGTTGCTTGACGGATCTCCTCCGGCAGGGCGTTCCATAGTCTGGGAGCAGCGACAGAAAAAGATCTTTGGGAGGTTGTTGTTAATCTAGATCTCATTGGTTGCAATAAACCCCTCGCAGAAGATCTAAGGGTATGGGGCGGATTATATGGGAGGAGGCGATCCCTTAGGTAGGTTGGACCTAGGCCATGTAGGGCTTTCTAGGTCATTACCAACACCTTATACTGTGCCCAGAAACAGATAGACAGCCAGTGAAGGGATTTTAAGATTGGAGTAATATGCTTCCTTCTCGATTTTCCAGTGGCTATCCTGGCTGCCATATTTTGCACCAGTTGTAGTTTCCGAACTAGATATAAGGGTAGCCCCATGTAGAGAGCATTGCAAAAATCGAGTCGTGAGGTTACCGGTGCATGCACTACAGTTTCTAGGTCCTTTATCTCGAGGTAAGGGTGCAGTTGGCGTATCTGCCAAAGCTGATAACAGGCGCTCCTGACCGTCGTGTTCATCTGAGCAGTCATGTGAAGCGACAAGTCTAGGAGCACCCCCACACTGCAAACACAGTCCTTAGCAGAGAGCGTGACCCCGCCCAGGACTGGTGGTTGCAACCCAATACCAGGTTTAGGGGCCCCCACTGTAAGCACCTCCGTTTTCTCTGGATTCAGTTTGAGTCGATTTTTCCTCATCCAGTCCATTACCACTACAAGACAGTGACTGAGGGGAGAAATACCATCTGTCGTCATGGCTGATGACCAAGACATGGAGAAATATATTTGGGTATCATCAGCGTACTGATAACACCCCACCCCATGTCTCTGGATGATTTCTCCCAGCGGCTTCATATAGATATTAAAAAGCATCAGGGACAGGATGGCTCCCTGAGGGACGCCACAGTTAAGCTCTATTTTTGATGAGTAACTGTCCCTGAGCATCACTCTCTGGAATCTATCTGAGAGGAAGGAATGGGACCACTGAAGTGCAGTGCCTCCAATCCCCAACTCTTCCAGGCGTTCCAAGAGGATGCCATGATCTATCGTATTGAAAGCCGCTGAGAGATCCAGAAGCACCAACTGGGTCACGCTTCCCCTGTCAATGTTTTGGTGAAGGTCATCTACCAGAGCAACCATGGCAGTCTCCACTCCAAACCCCGGTCTGAAGCTGGTTTGAAATGGATCTAGAAAATCGGTTTCATCCAAGATCACTTGGAATTGAGAAGCAATGGCCTGCTCGATCACCTTGCTCAAAAATGGCAGATGGGAAACCAGTCTATAATTTTTCAAGTCCAGGGGCTCCAGGGAAGGTTTCTTTAGGAGCAGTCTCACAACCTCTTCCTTTAAACAAGATGGCATAACTTCTTCCCTAAGAGACACATTGATGGTCTCCTTGAGAAAGACCATCAATGCATCACCCCCCTGGACGACCAACCATGACGGGCAAGGGTCGAGAGGGCACGTCATCTTCCTCACTTTTCCAAGGATCTTGTCCATGTCATCGGTACTCAACGGCTCAAACTGATCCAGTCTAATCTCAGAAATGGGTTTACTGGACACCTCATCAGTCGACTCTGCTATAAACACAGCGTCCAAGTCGGCTCTTATTTGAGAAATTTTATCTGCAAAGTAGTTATTAAATACATCACAGCAGGCTGCTGTTGGGTTAAGTAGAGGGTTCTGTACAGGTGGAGCCCGTGTGAGCTCCCTTACCACCCTAAACAGCTCTGCTGGATGGGACTCTGCGGACACAATACATGAAGAGCAGAAAGATCTCTGTGCTGCACATATTGCCTCTCAATAGGAATAAAGAAAATTCCTATGATGAGTCTTGTCAGATAAGAGTCGAGTTTTCCGCCAGGTGCACTCTAGTCGTTGTCCAGCCCACTTCATCTTCCTAAGTTCCTCTGTGAATCATTGTTGTTTATTTGGAGCGGATTGGAAAGGACACTTAGCAGCGATCGTGTCAATGGCCCTGGTGAGATTGTTGTTCCAAGTATCAACCAGAGCTTCGACAGAATCACCAGCATTACCAACCAAGGAACCCTCCAAGGCTTTCTGAAGACCTATTGTCTCCATTAGCCCTCGAGGGTGGACCATTCTGATAGGTCCTCCACCCCCAGTGGGGCGGACATTGGCTCTAAGTCCGACCGTAACCAGGAAATGATCCGTGCATGACAGTGCGGTGGTACTTACTACCTCCGCCCACGGATTTGCCTGTTCCATACTGAAGACCACATTTAAAACACTCAGTAAGGTTGTGTTGTTGGCAGGGCAGAAGGAGGGAGAGCTGGGGGTGAGGCGAGTGTGCGTCAGGAGCATGGTTTGTGTTGCTACCACAGTGGCAGATATCGGCAGTCCTGTTGGTGGGAGAGGAGTCTACAATACTGTAGTGTAGTACGTATGTTGGGGGCGGGGCTTAACTTATTCACATCTTTTTACTTTCACAGTGGTGCTCCACCCTTAACCCCAGTGAATGTGAAGGGACAACTGTATTTACATGCCTTGTTCATACCTGTTTGCCGCATGTTTATGTAGCTCCCCAAAATTTGCTCATTTGGCATGCTGGTGTTGGTTGGTTGGTTTTAAAACCCCTAGTCATTGCATGTAGCTTGCAGATTTGAATGTAAGACAATGACATTGAGAGCTACTAATTCAGAACTTGTAGATGCTTCCTGAAATGTGTTGTCCTTCCTCTGAACACTGCCTGAATGGTCTGCACACCTTAGACTTTGAACAATATCATCAGCATGATTGATAAGGAAACAATTGCTACTATCACCTGTAAACAGTAGGTCAGCTGCCACCTATGTGAGTAGGATTGTCATATTGCCCATATAGGGTGGCTTTCACCTGCATCCTAGCTATCTAACTGTATCTGGTCTGAAAATCTGTCTGTTCTTTGGCACCAAATATGCCATCATGTGCTGATTACTAATTGACCTTTGTTTAACCCCTGCTCAGTATCTTTAACCAGATTGTGAAGCTGCATCAGTTTGCCCAGAAAGTTCTTATGCTAGATTGGCTTTATAAATATCTAATGTCATTTATGTGGGAGGAAGATCTAGGTTTCCTCTTTGGTGTTCATACAGCAATGCAGAATAGGAGAGCCCTGTCTTTTAAGTTTCAAAATTATTTCACTCTTTGAGTTGTCTGAGGTAGTCCTATGGTTGCCAGGACCTCCCCTCCATCACTTCCCACCTCCTAATCCCAGATCCCATTTTGCTAGCCCTATGATCCTAGCCCTCTGATCTTTCCCCCTCCCTTCTAATTCCTGATATCAGTTTCCTTTTGTTTGCTGCTCCCCTATTTGAAATTATAGTATCGATTGATGAACAGTTTCTGTTCTAAAATTTTGCATAAACTTAATTTAACTTATTTTTTTAATGGTGGCATCAGTATCAGAGCCTGAGATAAATTGCTCCCTGAAAGTGTGAAGACTGACTAGGAAGAATAAGCACCAATCTACATGAAATAGGGAGCCAGCATTGTGCAGTGGCTTGAGTTGGGCTAAGAATCTGGAAGATCAGTCTTTCAATTCCCCTCTTAGTCATGGAAACCCACTGGGTGACCTTGAGCAAGTCACACTCTCTCAGCATTAGAGGAAGGCAATGGGAAACTTCCTCTGAATAAATCTTGCTAAGAAAACACTATGACAAGGTTGTCACAAGCCAGAGACCACTTGAAGGTACATAACAACAACAATCTGCATACAGGAAGGAGTATGATAAGGAAGCTGTTGCATAAGAAGAGGTAGCACAAATTTCTGAAGCCTTGGTTAAGTGAATTTTGGGTTACTTTGTTAGAGTAAGAATGTAACTGTTACATGCTAACTCAGAACTGTGTTCAGTAAGCCTTATTACCAAGACGGGGTGTGGGGATGGCAGCCTGATTTTTTATGGTTTTCTTAACTTTCCCCCCTCCTTTTGAGAGTCACAGTACCCAATATGCAAAAGTGTCTGAAAAAAAATTAACCATATATTTCTTTCCTATAAAACAATGTTGAAAGAGGCAGGAAGTCAGCCAGGAATCTGCTTAAACTTTTCTGAACACTTTCATGGAACACTGTCTGATATACAGATGAGACCACCCAGATTTAAGAAATTTGAAAATGGCAACCTTATGTGAGAGGTGCATATGACCTTTCCCCCTTTTTTCCAGTGGCTCTGAAAAAATGGGGAAAGGTTTTCATTGATAAAGAGGAAAAATATGCACAGAATACACCCCTCATTTCAGTTCAGTCATATTTGTAAGTGAAATAAAATGAGCAGGAATGTTTTCACTAAAATCCAAACGTAGTCCCACCAATATTACTACACCAAGGAATTTTCTAGGTTGGCCAACCTTGGTCTCTTATCTGCCTGAACTAAAAAGACATTTTTGTTCATCTTGACTTCTTAGACTACTTTTTATTTTCCATCCCACCCCCGATAAAAACCTATTGCTTCTGAAGAAATCAAATCCAATCTTCAATTTATTTAGCATGAGAGCAATAAAGAACATTAATGCACTTCAGAAAGGAGAGAACAGCAGAGCTGGTATCATCTTCCATTTGGAGAAGGAAGGATCACCATGGAAACTGTTTTTCTGTTGAATTCTGTGCACTCCAGGCATTTGATGTGTAGGAAAGCAAGGAAAAGGGGAGGGGTAGGGAAAAGGACATTTCTTATTCTTTCCCCTCTGTTGCCACAAAACTGCTGCTGGAATCTTACAAAGAAGAGTCATGAATTATAGATCATGCAAATATAAATCTGTATGGAATTCAAATTAATATTATACTGCCTTGGCTTTTAAATGAAGGAGGGTTTGAAGTAGCAGGCAACAGGATCAGACTATAATGCTTAAGAGTGTTGCAAGTTAACCTGAAAGACAGGTTAGCCTCCACAGTGGCTTGTATGCATTTTAATCATTTGTAGATATCACTTAGAGGAAAGAGGATGCTTCCCATACTAACAAAAAGAAGAAAGTTGAGCATTTTCTTTCATATGGATTTCAGAGTCAATCCCTGGCATCTCCTAGATAGAGCTTGAGGGAAAAACCTGCCTGAAACACTGGAAAGCCATTGCTGATCAGTGTTGATATTACTGGACGAGAAGGGTCAAGGAACACTGATGTTCCAAATTTCCTTCCATTCCTATTGCAGCAAATTCATCTCTGCCCCTCTTGAACCTGTTGTTCATGGGTATGCATCTCCTAAAGGAAAGCATTGGTCACCTGGTCTCTCCTATCTACTCGTTTCAAATGTAACAGGAAAGACATGGCCCAAGATGTACTGGAGAGACACCATCCCCCCAATTTCCTTTTGTGCTCTGTGCAGTTAGGGCTGAACACCCCCCACCCCCATGTACACATCTTGTAAACTGGGACTTCCCAGCCACATTAGAACTTCCTCTGGTGTTACTTTTATTTCAAACGTGTACTGGTACCTGTAATCCTGGTATCTACAGTTCTCTTCAGCTTCATTCTTTCAGCTATATCCTCCTCTCATTTGTCACAAACATGTTTAGGAGCAAAAATGATTTCAAAGGCTTATGTCTTTGGATAAGCTCTAAGTCATGGCCAAATGGCAGGGCCTGTTTATATACAGGTTGAGTCTCCCTTATCCGAAATGCTTGGGGCCAGAAGTATTTTGGATTTTGTAATATTTCAGATTTTGGAATACTTGGATGTACATAATGAGATATCTTGGAGATGGGACCGAAGTCTAAACACCAAATTCATTTATGTTTATATACATATCCTGAAGGTAACTTTATACACAGTATTTTTAATAATTCCGTGCCTGAAACAAAGTTTGTGTACATTGATCCATCAGTAAGCAAAGGTGTCACTATCTCAGCCACCCATGTGGATGATTTAGGATTTTGAAATATTTTGGAATTCCAGACAAGGGAGACTCAACCTGTATTACATTGTACTCCTGCTAAACATTTACATAATGAACTTTTTCTCTCTTCTTTGGTATCCATTTGTTACATGTGTGGCAGTTATTTTCTCTTTTCAGAATAGTCAGGGATTTTGCCTTTATGTTAACCAGTCAAGTTAATATTTGGTAGCTTCAGAATAACTGTTCCAGATACTGGGCTGAGTGTTTGAAATGAAAATGACTTTCATTTACATAAATTGTGTGATCATGTAGACTGCTGAGATGTATGTGTATCCCAGGATCATATTGAGCATAGTTATTCAGGTTAACCGGTATATGGTTTTGTTGGTAACTGACTTGGCATAAAAAGTAGCTCTTCCATATTTATGAAGTCGAAGGCTTTCATGGCCGGCATCCATAGGTTTTCCTTGGGTTTTTTTCCCAGGCTGTGAGGTAAACTCTTCCAGAACATGGCCTCAAAGCCTGGGGAAAAACCAAGGAAAATCTTCCATATTTCTTGTCCTGTTCTTGGTGATAATAGCTGAACCTTGGCTCCCCATTTGTATTATGGGCTGAATACTGTGCGAATAGCAATCAGGTTTTAGTTGCCTTCTATCAGACTTGGCAAATTATATACTTATTTGTTCATAATGATGATCCACTGGCTAAAAGGACATATACTATATTTGTATTTCTTAGACCACAATATAGCCACAGTGTGATGAAATTCAAGCTTTTTGCTTAAAAACCCCCTCATACTCTGTAATGCAACAGGTCTCCTTCCTAGGCATTCCATTTTTAGTTGCTCAGAAAGGTGCGTTTCAATTCTACTGCAACCCTTGTGGGCCTCTCAGCTGTTGTCACAGCACTGTCTACAATGAAATTGTCTTCCTAAATCTATTCATAGAAAGCAAATGCTAGAAATTAGTTAAGACAAACTTCAGAAAGCATTCATGTCTTGGTAAATATGCTTAGTGCTGAAAAGACAGGCCAATATGGAGAAAATTGTGCGAATATTAATTGAAGCAGCATGGAACTCATTATTCACCTGCCAGATGCCATCTGGATGTTCATGGCCCAGCAGACACTGGGTGGGGGGAAAGTAAGTGGGGAACGGGATTCTTCCATAGAAAGTGGATGGATCCATGGAGAGTGGCATGTTTAGAGAGTGAGTTCGTATGCTTCATTCAAATCGCATAATAATAGACATAAATGGAAGCTATTCTGGAAAAGAATACAGATTACCGTTAGCCAAGTATAACTTGCAGCAGTAGCATGTAACTATCTGGTAAACTAATCATCTAAGAGTGGGCAACTATCAAGAGTTAGGGTGCCATATTGGCCTCCAGGGAACCTTGGAGGGACACACCCACCATACGCTCAAAGCTGAATTTTTTGCCTTCCAGTGCTGACCAATGGCAACTAGAGGGCATTTTTGTCATGTTTTTGGCCCACTCTAGGCCATTTTGGGTACAGGAGAGGTTTTTTTCCCCCAATGGAATGTGACCCAGAAGTCATTCAAAGGCACATGGATCCATCACTGCTCCATATCTTTCCCACTGCAATACAGTATTTAGATATGTGAAACATCTTCATTGGGCTTGCATAATTTTTTACTCCCAAATGATGAGGCAGGGTATGGCAATACCCAATGTGATGGTTCTGTATCACAAATTGTGTTGTGCTACTAGACATTATTGAGAATGGTTCCATAATACTTTATAAGATATTATGTCAACAGTTATCACACTGTTGCCCTGCCTCATTTATTGGCTTTCACAAGGGCTTCAGATGTCATCCTCCTCCACTCGTAAGACTTCTTTGCTTTTTCCACACCATCTTTCATCTTTTTTTCTTGCTGTGAAAAATCAGTTAAGGAGGAAACGAATAGCTTCATTATTCCTTTTAACTGCAAGCATGAGGAGCCATCCATTTGGATGGGAAGGAAAGCAACATGGAGCAGCAACAGTTCTGTGTCTCTTGTAATATCTACTTGCACTCTGCAACAAAATTCTAATACCATATTTCTTAGAGCAGGCAGTTATGTTCTCTTCCTGTTTGTTTTTGCACCAGGGATTTCTAAATGCATGATTGCAAAATACATTGGGCTTAAACTGCTGAAAATGTGTACATCCTGTAATTATGTTGCATGACAGACGTGACACAAGATAATTTCTTCAGAGCAAAAAGGTTTTGAGTGTGTCCTCAGTAGACAGTTATAACATATAGCAGTCTGATACTACCCTCATTGGTATGGCTCTGTCCTAAGGAATCGTGGAATTTTTAGTTTGATGAGGTACTTACCGTAAGAATCTCTGCTAGGGAGCTCTGATGGACCATCCTGAACTACAGTACTAGAGCTCTCTAACTACTCATTGTTAACTGCCTTGAGTCCTTATATTGGGAGAAAGGCGGGATATAAATAAATATAATACAGTTTGTTTTAGAGTTGTAAAATTTCCAGAAATTTTGAAGCCATGGCAAAAAACCATTGGGGGGGTTCAAGAAAAATGGAAATTTTCAGAAAAATGGAAAAAATGCGACACTAGCACTTTTTACAGATTGAAAGTTACTCTGTTATTTTAGGAACATAAAATTTGATTTGGCATAAAATTATCACAAATGGTATATTAAAAATACAGCATATTCAAACAAATATTACAAACGGAATTTACTTTTATTTATTTTTTTAATTTTTATTTGCAACAAATAGAGCAACAATCTTCTGAACTGTAAAGAATCTCTTTGGTTTTGCTAGTTTATATGGAGCAGGCAAAAAAGAAACAGTTTTAAAAAGGAAGAAATGCATCTTGCTCTTGCATTGGAGAGTTCAATTTGTAACCTAGGACTTGCTTGTCCTCAGCGCACAGAAATTAGAATAATCAGATACTGTACATAGTTTATAGAAACGATTTGGAGAATCTATGAACACGTTGTCTTAAAGATTTTATTCATCATGCTAAAATAAAACATTCCATAATTGATTTTCTTCCTTTTTTCAATTTTTCAGAAAAAAACAAAACAAAACAAAAAAGCTTCAGGAAAAAAATGGGGAAAAGTCCCCCCCCCTGAATGTTTCCAGGTTTTTCTGGACCTTCACATATCTAATTTTGTCTCTTTGAAGTGTTCCATACTATATGTAAACAAACCTGTCTCTTGCTGCTGTATAAAGGAATAGGAGGCCAGGAACTAGTCACAGAATGACATTGACTCTGCAAAAGATTTAAAACTAGAGGCAGATGCTTCCTGTCCCCTTGGTTCAACAGAGGAAAACAGCCTATGAAGGAAACACATAGGTCAAATGTGTACTGGTTTGTTTAAGTAAACCAGTTTAGGGTTGAGTGAAAACCATTCCCCTGATCTGAAACATACCGGTATATGTAGTGGGGCTTTTGTTTCCTTCCTGCCCTCCTAAATGGCTACTCTTTTCAAAATTAACAGAGACCCACCATTTGTGGTCAGTCACTCAGCATCAACTTAGTTCTGTTTGGCATGAATGAACAAAGTCATTCTGTACATTCCTACATTCTTTTTAACAACAATACCAAAATCTTGTGAAGAAAATGAGAAAGCTTATGGCAGTCATAGACTGAAAACAAATTACAGTATACACCATAAAACTTAGTCTCTCAAGCAATGAACATGGATGCCAAAAGCTAAAAATGTGTAAACGCTTTCATTTTCTAAACAATAAGAAGCCCTTAGCTAGCAATACTGCTGTGCTGGAAGCCATTTTCCTTTCCTGTTCATACTTTGCCTTCACTGAGAACTGCGCTAAGATGCAATTGCTGAAGAAAAGGAGGGAATAGTTGCAAAGGAATCAACCTCTGACCTCCCTCCCCAAGAATAGCTTTGAAAAATCCACTCATCAGCAGGTTGCCTGTTTACCTGAGTGCTGTATAAATACTTCTTTACCTCACCTATTGAAAGTTAAGCATTTGGACGTTATCCATTCCCTACCCAAAGATATGTTTATCCTAATAAATACATTTTACTTTTGATTGATGAATTAGTAATAGTAATATTAGTAATAAGCTGTCGTAGTATAAAAGTGGATTTGCGGGATGGTCAAAACAGAATAGCAATCTTGGAAATGTAAATGTTAAACTGCTTTTAAAATATGCTTGTACAGTTTACAAGAAAAAAATGAGACCTTTTGGAATGTGGAGGATTTGGGTATCACTCAAGGACGCAAATCCCATTGAACTCAAATGGATTTAATTTCTGAGTAAACCTCTTTTGGGTTTCTGAGCATATCTGTATTTCAAGAGTGTGGCAGAAACTTGCTGTGAATGTCAGGACTGGTTTCATATCTCTGGAGTGCCCCAGATGGAAGTCTCTGGGTTCCCCTTTTTCCTGTTGTGGACTCTGGTGCATGCATTCTTCGTCAGTGCACCTTTTTCCTTGCCTCTTCAGCCTCCTCTTTTCTCACCATAAGGGCCCTTTCCTGAGACGGATACTAGGTCCTGGGCACCTCCATTCACTGCCACCTTTTCATCCCCACCTGTTGTCAGCAGGTGGATCTCTTGTTAGTAAAATGGTGAATCTATTCTGAGTTTTAGTCTACACTTTAAAAGAGCAGGTTCAGCATCCCACTGACATGGCAGCCATCAGTCCCCACTGAACCAACAGCTTCTGGACTGGAGTTGAAGGCACAGTAACACTGGTGGTAGAAGGAAAGAAGAACATTGAATGCAACGCTCTCACACTCCTTTTGTTAACTAGCACTTTCCTTGAAATATGAATCCAGTGACAGTAAGGCCAAACAAACAACCCAACAACATCCCTACAACAGACTCATGTTCTGCTCCCTCTGCCAATGCCTCCTGTGTCAGGAAACAGGAGATCAAAATAAATTTATCTCACAGAATGACTGGAAAGATTCTTTGTTCACTGTTGGAATGCAGAAAAACAGTATGGTTATGTCTATGCTGTTCCTGTCAATGTTACTTTGTATTAAGATTGCATATCCATGTTCATTTTCTGTGGTTTTGCATGTGTTGATTACAGGTGTGTCCCCCCCCAATATCCACATAACCAATATCCATGGTTTCAGTTGTCCACAGCTGAAAAACTAGGGACACATACCATAGAGTCATGCTGAAAATGCCTAGAGAGGTATCCTCTAGGAATCGCTAGTCCTCCAACACAACTCTATGGCATGTTTGTACAAGAAGTCGTTTATTTTAATAGGCTTTGCTATTATTGGCTGTTTCACTTATAAATGGTAAGTCCAGGAATATATTGCCTGCGGATATGGTGGTGGTGGGAAGAGACCTGTATATTGTACAGCATGAATTTTGAGATGCATTGAAGTAGTATGGTGGTGGAATGCAACGCCACAGAGAGCATTAATTGATATTTATAGCTTCATTTACCTGTTGCTGCTTCTTGGGGACTATGAGGCACTGTTAAATCAGCACAGTATTCTGACTTGCTTCATGCTTCTGAATTCTGAAGTAGAACAGATAATTGCTGGATGAGATATGTCTTTCTACACTGGCACAAGATATTTTCATGTTAGCTTTGTCATTATGAGGCATGTGGACAGACACCTTTCCTTTTGAACATACTTTTGTTGCAGATGCATAGTCAAACAGTGATATTTAAATGCTTGAAATATGAGACTGACCTCCAGCCCTCATGTTGACTGTGATTGTGTATGCAGCATAAAAGATAATTGTACATGACACTGGTGCTGCATTTGGATAGTGTATATGAAAATTCCCTGGGCATTTCCAATACCATTTGATCAACTTTTGAAAGAGTTTAGGTAATTCTGACTCTGAGGTTACAGGAATAGCCACACATAGCCCTAAAAAAAGGAGAGCAAAATAAGTGCAGAGGAATAGCAGGATTTCCCCTTCATTGTCTGCAGTGCCTGCTGTTTAGTGTGTTTAGTGGTCTCTTCTTTCTTTTTAAAGTATTATGTTATTTCAGAACTGTTCTCTTCCTTTCTACCACTAGATCTATTTATTTTTAAAGGGGAGAAAAACTAGATTATTCATTTGTACCTAAGCAATTTCCCCTCTGTAACAAAGCTACTCTTCCCATAGATGCCCCAGGACATGACAATTGAGCGTTACAGGTTAGCTCTACTAAGTGCTCTCTGTAAAGTGCTGTCTGGTGTCAGAAGTGCTGCCCTCACACCAGTCTTTCAGCCCATCAGCCAATGTTAACGCTTCAGATGCTTATGCTGGTGGCAAAAAAGGGAGCACCATGTTCAACTATTGAAAAGTGCATGTATGGAGTTTTAAATCTTGACTGTTCTTTGCTAACAATGCCTATGAACTCCCTTAATGATATTCAAGTACAATAGAAAATCTAAGTGCTCTATAGAAATTCCACTGGGGAGGCAAAGCTCTGACAGTAGTTGTTCCTGTAACTATATAGGCAATGAGGCCTTTAGATGCTAGTGCAAAGCCAGTCTGCAGTTAACTTAAATTGCCTTTGTCTTTTTCTTTTCAGCTGACATTATCTCTACAGTAGAATTCAACCACACAGGAGAATTACTAGCGACAGGGGACAAGGGGGGTCGCGTTGTAATATTTCAACGTGAGCAGGAGGTAAGTGCTGGTGAATGCAAAAATGCCCATTTTTATCCTTTTAAAAGAAGCTTCCTGCTGCTTCCTAATCTTTGTGTGTCACTCTTCACCCTGCTTCTCTTCTTGCAAACTAAAAATTGCAAAAAAGGCCATTAACATCAATAGGCCAGTTTCTGTCTCCAAAAGCACCCCGCAAATGTTGTTTTTTTCTGCAGCCTTTTGCTCCCGTTACAACCATTGCAGGTTCAGAGTCTAATGTAAATGGAATACTGCTGAAGCATCATAAATTCAGAGAAAACCAACTGCTTTGTATTTGCTCAGCTAAAACGTATTTTTAAAAGTCTGGCTAGTTTCATCTTTAGCAGGATTTCCTTGCCCCAGATTGGCTTAGCTTTGAATAGGTTTTATTATAGGATATACTGATTCAGAGCAGCAGTGGTGATGGGCTTGATTAAAGTCTGTTAAAAAGATTTTTTTTTCTAAAAAGGCTATGACTACCTATCAGAGGATTGTCAATGATGATTTTTTTTGTTAGCACAATTGTTCACTGAACACATCTTAATTTTAAAAAAAAATATTTGTATGTAAGAGTGGAAAAAATACATTCTATTTGCTCTCAGAGCATTTACAGGCTGGCTCCTACAGGGTTTTGACATGTAGGTGTATGCTCATGTGTCCTTGCTCATCATATATAAACCTTTAATATGATATGGAGTCTCTGCATGCAGACTCACCATACAGTCTAAGCACTGCAAACAAGGCACAGGTAGATTCAGTAAGCAGAACGAGCCAGGGGTAGCTGTCTTTGTGCAGACTCTGGTTTTCATGTTATGTTCTATCCTACAGTTAATTTTGAAAAGCAAAAAAAGGACACATTTACCGATAGGCTATTTCAAACCACCAATATCTATGGCAACTCTCACTTTAAATACCCTTACTATATAAGCTGTCATAATGGCTAATATTCCTAATCATCATTGCATTTAAATAACAACAATTTTGCCTTCCCTTGCCCCTTTTCCCACCTGTTTTGATAGCCACTTCATGTGCTCCACCAAGCTGCCTTGTTCCATCAGTCCTGCATGGTTGGAGGCTCCCTCAACTGCCTCACTCACGTAGGTCACCTTCCTCTTCTGGGTCTGTCTTCCTTCTCCCCTGCACCTGCAGGTTGTGTTTTCTATCTTTCTCTCTGAGCACTCTGCCAGCTGGCTTCCATCCCTTCTCCTAGTGGAGCTCTCGATGGAGCCAGTGAGATGGCACAGGGGTCACAGGAGGATAGGAAGTTGCCTTATACTGAGTTCTTCTAGTCTGTTATTGACTGGCAGTGGCATTCCAGGGTTTCAGGCACAATGCCTTCCTAGCCCTACATAAGATGCTAGAGACTGAACCTGAGACTTTCAGTATGCAAAGCATGTGCTCTACTGCTGAATCCCAACCCCTCCCCACCAAATAAGCATGAGGTTTCATTTTTTCCAGCACTAAGGGTATAGCATAAAATGCATTATTATAAATGGATACACTTACAGGATTGGAGACTCAGATACTCGATCTCTAAGCCCCTTTGGGCTTGTCTAGATGGGCTATTAACCCTGTTTTCCCCCAGTCTTGGAACCCTGCAGTCCAAATGACGTGGAGCTCTTGCCCTATTTTGCCTCTGGGAAGTCCTGATGATGCCTGAGGGATGGGACCCCAAGCACCTTTAAAGTGCTAAAAACAAAGATTAGCTAAAAATTGATACAGCTATACCTCATTTAACGCAGTAGATGTGTTCCTGAGCTTTACTTCTTTAACAGAATCTGTGGTATCAGAGATAGAAATAACAAGGAAAGGACAGCGATAGTTTCCTACACTGAAAAAAGAAGAGCAGTTCAACATGTTTCAGCAGACTTTTAATTCAAAACTAACATTGTGCCCATGTGCAATGAAACAACCAGGTCAAGTAAGCCTTGAGTAAAGAAAAACATTTCAAATCTTCTAGAGACTACTTGAAAGTTTCTTCCAAAATGCATCCTGAGATTATTACTTTTCTTTCAACAACTTCCATGTTTCTTACAATTTCCCTTATTATTTCTGTCTTGCTCTTCACAAGTGATTCTGTTCATTAAGTGATTCTGTAGGCAGTTGTTTGCCTTACCTGTTGTATGTAAGCACCCACAGCTACAGTAGGATCACCTAGAGCAGAATCCCAGTCTTTCAGGTCAAACTTTATTGCATTGTTTACTCCAGAGACACTGCTACAACCCAGCACTGAAATTCTTCTCCAGCCCTCTTTCACTATCCTGATGCCGATGCTGCAAAAACCGAAAACCTTCAGCTAGAAAAGAAGAAAAGGGAGAAGCTGGGCTGGGCTCCCAAAAAAAAGACTGTAAAAAGGAGTTTCTTTATCAGTGCCTTTGTTAACTAAGGTGTGCCTGTACTATGAAAGTTAAAACACAATTAAATAATCATCATATTAAACACCATTACATTTTCAAAAAGTATAAAATCATATAAAACACAATAATAAAGTTTATTTATTCCCACCCCCAATAAAAGGCTCCTTGCCACCAATTAATCATTAAAAATCCATTTGAATAAAAAGGTCTTTGTCTGCCGGCAAAAGGAGAATAGAGAAGGAGCCAGCCTAGCCTTCTGTAGAAGGAAATTTTGCAAGCTGAGAGCAGCCACTTCTATTGTATCAGATTGAAGGCCCATGTTTCCTGTTACATACCTTCCCTGTTTATGAAATTCTCATCTGTACCTGTATGTGTGATCTTGTACAAAAAGCAGGCATTATTTTGAGGGTCTTCAGCCTTTACTGCCTAGCTGCAAAAGGATCTTGTAGCACCCATGAGACTGAGAGAAAGAAGTTTGTAGCATATCCTTTTGTAGGCAATGGGTCCTATCTTACTGCCATCTTAGAGCCCCGCAGTCCTGATGACACAGGGTTTTTACCCCATTCTGTCCCTGGGCAGTCCTTGTTATCCCTGGACCAAAGACAGGGTAGGGCCTGATAAAACATTTTAAGATAATACCTGCTTTAATCTGTTCTGGCATGCTGGCCTGTCACTGCAGCTGCTGGTGTGCTGTTGCTCTTCCGCAGCAGGAAGGAGTCCTGTAGTATGTGACCAAGGCTGGTCATATGCAGGGGGCCTTGGTCATATGTTGCAGGCCAGCTTCCTAGCTTCCAGGAGAGCAAGGAAGACTGTGGCAGCTGCAGTGACAGGCCAGCATGCCCCATTTCATGGAGGGAACAGGCAAGGAACAGGCCTGATCCATCAGCAGGAACTCTGGCAGAGAGCTGGCATATCCTTGCCCATGCAAACAAGCCCTGAATGTACTTCATAAGGTGTAGCTTATGCTACAAACTTCTTTGTCTCAGTCTCAAAAAGTACAACCAGATCCCTTTGCATAATGATCCAGACTAACGAGGTGATGCTCTTTAAATGAATATTGCCTAGTTGGTACAGCTCAGTTTTTGCTAGTGTGACATCCCCTGGTATTAGTGTAACCCCAGCCATGAAATTCCTAGGTGACTTTAGAACAGGGGTGGGAACAGAGGGATTTAAAGGGCATTTCCTAGCATTCCTCACCATGGTGTATGCTGGCTAGGGTTGCTGAGAGATGCACTCTGAGAATGTATGGAGGACTACACCAATTTCACTCCATTTATGAAGAAGCTGCCCTCTGTATCCACCCCACTCACCTCCCCCATGACGTGTGAATAGAATAATATTCTCTTATCAAGCAGGGTTATTGGGGAGGTCTTCGTTAAAATTGTTGCAAGAATCTTTTTTAAAAATGGACCACGCTGGAGAATTCTTAGAAGTGTAGTGCAAAACAAAGAAAGAAACAAAAACACCTTTCTTGAACTCTGAAAGTTTCAGATGTGAAGTGCTTTGAACACTCTACTGTGCTGCTTAAATACTGATATGCAGCATTGTTGAAAATACGTATATCATGTCCTGATTCCTCCAGGGAAATTGGCTTTTTATTCCTCTACATGGTTCCACCCTGTGTCCAGGGCAATCACATTGAAACATTTCAGTATGAACCAGGCTGTGCCCAGTCAAGCTGAGGGCAGTCAGTGGCCATTTTTCTGTTTATGGCTGTTGGAAGAGGTATTGCTCTTAAAATGCTTGCTGGCCATGTGAAAGATTGCAAAGCCTAGTTCACACTGAAGAGTATCTGTGGAATTCCATACATAGAAGAAAGAAGCAGCTGGCTTGCATGTGTGAACTGAGCTTCCCAATGGCCGTTGCCATTCAGAAGTGCTTCACAAGGGTATACAGGACCTTTCCAGATAATTACTATAAGAGGTGGTCCATTTGGTAATTTTCTATTTATATTAATATTATTATTTTTCAGTTCCATTAAATGCTTGTAGATCTGTAGGTAAGCATCTTTTCCCTTATACTGCAGAAGGGGGCACATGGCAGGATACATGTGGCTTCCAGGATCACCAGGCAAACCACCACCACCCTGCCACACACACATCCAGAATTAATATTTTTAATTGAAGTAGGCTCCTTGTGCTTCTCTATGGGCCTGGGGAAAGAATTTTGTCAGATTCCCCTCCCCAAGCAATTTTGGGTCTGGAGCAGCTTTTTTCAGAGCCACCAATGATTTCCTGTCACTTCCTGTTTTGAAAAAAGCCTGACCCTGGTCCATAATCATGCAGGTGGTGGTGGGACCTGGTGAAATTGGCTCCATGGTCCCTAGAGATAATTCCCAACCACATAAAAATGTTTTTGGATGCGAATGGTCTGATAAAAGGCATGGGCAGTCCCTGGACTTGGGGAAGGTACCTGGCCCTGTTTTATTCGCCAGCGTAGATCTGATTCTGTGCATAAGCCGAGTAGTAGCATCTGTCTCTTGATCTGAGCCACTTTTTTTGACTCACCACTTTGTCCTGGAGATAACCGATAAGGAAGCCTTCATTCACTCCTGAAACAAAACAAAACAAAGGTGTTCCTCCTGCTTCCTATCACCAGCACACAGAGAAAGTGACACACAAGGAGAATGCATTCTGCAGGAAAGATCTCTTGTGTCTGCTTTGATATCTAAACTGTAATGTGTCACCATAATCAGACATTTCCCTGTCTTTTAACAATCCTCAGAGAACAAAAGAATCAATTGAAAATTTGCTAGCTCTGGCTCTTTTAAGAATCCCTTTATTGTTTCTTTCCCACTCCCTGCAGAGCAAAAATCAGCCCCATCGCAGGGGAGAGTATAATGTTTACAGCACATTCCAGAGCCATGAACCTGAGTTCGATTACCTGAAGAGCTTAGAGATAGAGGAGAAGATCAATAAAATACGATGGCTCCCCCAGCAAAATGCAGCCTACTTTCTTCTCTCCACCAATGGTATGTTGCAATAATAAGAGGTAATTCTTTGGTTGCTAGACAAAGATCCTGCAATGCTTTGGTGGCTTATAATAATCATATTTGTAATCCATCTATAGGAAAGGTAAGTATATTTCTTATCTCACAGAAATGGAGCAACGGAGGCACATGTGTGTTGCAAGAAAAAGAGACAGCAGCAGTGGCTGAATTTTAAAAAAATGACGAAGGTTAACAATCCTTGGTGTAAATGGAAAATCCTATGTCAAGTTCACCACCTTCCCTTTTGCGATGTGTCCTAAATTTTATAAGGAATCTTGACACAATGTTTCATCCCCCTCCTTCGTATGATTAGTTACTGTTTTGTAGTGAGGAAAAGCCCAGCCTGATAACACCAGGACTCAGGGTGCATATTACCAGGGCTTGGAAAAGTTCCTTTTGTACTACAGCTCCCAGAAGCCCCCAGACATCCTGATCTATTGTGGCTAGGAGACTCTGGGCATTGTAGAAATAACTTTTCCAAGCTCTTTATGGTACAGAGCATGAGAATGAGAATGAGAGAACATTTCCCACAGAAACCCTGTGTTTCTTTTTCACATGCATTTTTGCCCTCCAAAGCTCTTTTGTGCTTGAGGAGGCAGGCAGCTTTGACATCCTTCCCACATTTGCAGGGAAATACATGTTTTTGCTACAGAAATACTCTTGTGCTTGAAACTTCCTCCCAGCTTTCATATTATTCAAAAGGCCTAACCTTTTCCTAGCACTCACTCTTCTACTTTGTCTATCTACAGCCCTCTCTACCACTGAGGTGGGTGACACGTGCTAACTGTGCCCCTGCCTGGTTTTTGACCCCTGTCACCCCAACTGTCTCCTGACGTGCTGTGGCATCATGGAATTTTAGCAGTGTGTTGGCCAATATATCTTCTTCCCCCCAATGCCTCTTTCTCTCTCTCTCTGGCTTTTCTTCACAAACGAAGATTCAGGAAGGACTCATCCATCCTGCACTTTCTGCAAGCGCGCTGATGACTAAAAAGGCCAATCTGAGATAAACAAGTCTGGTTGCAGAAAGCACAGCAGAAGGTCTCCTTGGGTGATGTTTCCCGGTTGTGATTCTTTCTGCATTGTCATTTCTCTTCAAGACTTGTTCAGCGTGAGTTCTCAAATAGGCTGCAACATTGTGGATAGTGCGTCTCCATGCCTCCCAATGTGAGGCCAGGGCGGACCGTTGTTGGTGATCAATTTGGCCGAGCCTGAGATGTTGTTTTAGGGAGTCCTTGTATCGCTTTTTTGGAGCACCCCTCTTACGCTAAGTTCACCGTTGCCAGACCAGTAAAGTGTGTAGCCGATACCGTGTTCACCGTTGCCAGGCTAGTAAAGTGTGTAGCTGGTGCCGTGTTCTTTAAGGCTGCCTTCCTCGTGGAGACAAACTTCACTAAGAGCAGCGATGTCAATATTAAGTCCTTCGAGCCTTTGCAATGGATTTTTCTGGTGGAGCGCAGCGTGCACAGAACTGTTCCTCTGCTGTGGCCTTGCAAGCATGGACGGTAGCAGCGAGGTCCTTGGGTCGTAGGTTTGATTAGAGTTTCCTTCTCTTAGATGGTTCACCTTCCCTCTTGTCGTGGGAGAGAGGCTTGCTCACCCTAATGATGTTTTGAGCTATGCTGGCGGTGACATAATAGCCACTGGTAGGGTCTCCCATGCCAGACAGGTCAAAACTGAAGGGTCTGACAAAGAGCATCAAAGGGCAGGATGGGCTCTCTAGCCTTATGGCAACCATCCTAAGAGAAGGAAAACTCCCCCCAATGACTGTAATGTAAAATAAGGTATGCAGGAGCACACACCTTGAATTTTTAAGCTGAATTCTGCTCCTTGAAGCTGCTCATAGAACTAAAGCCTGCCTTGTGCATTTGGGACTCATGGGCACTAGATAGAAAAAGGAGATAGGAAGAACATATGGACTATCCCCCTGCAACCCTGCCACTATCTTGTGTGCTAACTGCACGATTATACTAATTGCATGTTTAGTGTCAGTGTGAAGAGGCCTATGTGATTCAGGCTGGTGGTGCACTACACTGACATAATGGACCATTACACTGGCTCAGGTGCACTTTTACCAGGATTCCATAATAGTTTCGTGTGGAGGAGAAAGAAGAGAAAGCCATCACCACCTGGAGAGGAAGCTCCTGGCTCCCAAGCAGCCTGTCTCCATGGTGCCTGGTTTGTGGGTGGGTCCTTGAAGCAAAAGACACTTTTCCTTTTTCAAAGCAGCCTTGCCACTGTGCTTTTAGCTTCAACAATCCACCCACAAACCAGGCACTGTGGAGACAGGCTGCTTGGGAACAGGCAGCTCCCTCTCTGAATGGAGACAGAGATAACTGTCCCTGCCTTCCCCCCTCAGCTGTCCCTGCACCCTCTTGACTTCTGCTGCTGCTGCACCTGCTGCCACTTGCTGTGCCTGCTACCTCTGCAGGATGTCAGCCATATACTCACACAGAGCTCTGTGACAGATAACAGCAATTTTCAGAGGAATTTAGAAACCTCAGATAAATAAGTAGCTGAAATCAGGTATGGGACATTTCTTAGCATTTTTACTTTCTATAAATGATCCACTCTTCCTGGGGGAAAGATGGATCAAATAAAGGCACCCTGTTATATTATGTCCTTCTTCCCAATCCTATGCTCCCTGGAATTGGCTTATTATTTATTCAGGTATATAACTTGAAAACAGGTTACTTTGTCACTGATGATTAGTGTGCTAAAGAAGAATTTTTGACCATTAAAAACAGGATCCAATTTATCAGTAACTCTATGTAAAACTTTATGTATAATATTATTCATAATAATACTATTTATACTTGGATTTGGAAAAAAAATCGTTGTGTTGTGTCAGAAAAATATTCACCATGTAACCTCAGGTGAATAGTTATTGAGATGAGAAGGGGGAAATCCATTATTTAAAGCAGCTTCAAGTGAAGCTGTGAAAGTTTTTCTGAAAGGCTCCTAAGCAATTTGTATATGTAAGAAAGCTTACTGAGTTGCAAGGGGGACCTCAAAGAGTTTGAAATTGCATGTCCTAAGGCAAAATACAGCAAGAATTTTTCATTTCTTTGTCTTTATATTTTTTTGTTGTTGTTGCTTGGCAGTTCCTCTGTCCCTTCCTCTCTTCTATGTAAGAGCATACATAGTTGATTAAAGCAGCAGAGATATTGTCCCCTTACAGTGAGACTAACTCTTCCTATTCATTATATGGGGGGGGGGTGAGTTATTGTGCCACTGATATTCGATCCAGTGCAATGAACAGCAAAGAATAAAATCTGAAAGTTGTGTCGCCTAGAAGGGACCAGAGTGAAAGGAGATATTTAAGTGTTTCAATTGTCCTTTCGTCCTATGCAGGGGATGGGCAGGGGTCAGGATGACAAATCAGTTTTTAAAATATTTTAATTTACAGCACTTCTCATGTGGTAAAACAGAACGGTAGGGTATGCCATTTGCTACCATTCAGTTGCTCTTTGTGCAATGGCTTGTGTACTAGATGTCTGTGTGATTATTAAGAATTGCAGAATTGTGGGGAATTGGGCTGTGGATCTATACACCTTAGACAGCACATTGAACAGAAAAGATAATATAAAAATACACTAGATGATGAACTGAAGGCATATCTGTAAGATAAGACACAAACTTTTAAAAAAACAAGCTCAGGAGGAAATGGTGAGGAGAACCGGTCACAAGCATGTTGATCAATTGGATTCTAAGCATGCAATAATCCATTGGTAGAACTTTTTTTTGTTAGCTCTCTAGTACATGTGCAGCCACTTCCATTACAATTGGAGGCAACATATCTTTGTGAATTGAAATACAGTTGTCCCTTCATATTTGCTGGGGTTTGGTTCCAGGACCCCCCGTGAATACCCAAATCTGTGAATACTCAAGTCCCATTATATGCAATGGCATAGCAAAATGGTGTCCCTTATATAAGTTGGCAAAATCAAGGTTTGCTTTTTGGATTATTATTTTTTAAGAATATTTTCAAGCTGTGAATACTTAAAACCGTGAATGCCAAATCCGTGAATGTGGAGGGACAACTGTATAAGAAAATCATCCACACCCACACACTCCAGTTTTGCTCTGATTTAAAGCTAAACATGCTGTCAGGTTAAAAACACAATATGCAGTGACCCCAATTTGGCAGTAACACCAGAAACATTTCTTAGACCTCATGATTGATATGAGAGAGGCGATGGCAGAATTTGCACTCCCCTGTTGTAATAGGGAGGGTAGAAATATTCCTAATTTATTTCAGTTTTATGTAAGCTTATGCTTCATGTTATGTTCAAATAAATTTTAGCATGAGGATCCAGTTATGGTAGTAGGATGAATGAAGCCTTAAGATGGATGTGACTTAATTACTACAGGGGAAAGAGGAAGGTCTAATTATCTTTCATAGTCAACTTACTTTGTGTTACAGAATTTACCCTATTGATCATTGTAATAAAATTCTGAGAGTTATTAAACTCATATGAGGGGAAGACTCCCTGAAACACAATGAAGATTAATTATGTAGCCTAATGTTCTGTTAATTGAGTTTTTAAATAGTTTTTAGATCAACAGGGATATTATCTTTCTATTCTGGAAAGTGTTTTAATATGCTAGAAAGTCCCCAAAATATTTCACATCCCCTCTCTCCACCATTGGTCTCCAAATGTTCCTACGTTATTCCTAAAACAGTATAAGATGTGGCAAAGCCCTAACATCAAAATGAGTTGATACAACAATATTCACAGGAGCCAACTGAAATGCCCCCAAAGTGAGGGCGGGAGGGAGGGGGGAGGTAGGAATGAAGATGAATAAGATTGTCTTTAAAGGATGGTGGGCGCAATGACAAACTGCTGATAGAACACCTGCCAGGAAGGGGAAAAGAAAACACCATTATTCAGAATAAAAGCCACATGTTCCTGAGGCTCTTTCCCTGAAGGACTTCATGGCACAGGATAAATGGGATGAGAGTGAAATGATGAAGCCAATGGAAATATCCACCTGCCAGGCAAGCTGGCAATTGTGGAATTTAGTGTAGATTCACTGTCAGTGATAAAACGACAGGTTTTATTATTTTTTTCATTGCAAGGAGGAGGCAGGAGAAACTGACTTTTGAGTAAATTACAGACGTGATTGGGCTCCTTTCTAGGCTGTACTTTGAAACCCTTTGCACTTGCAATGTAATCTGTTGTAATCAAAGATCAGCTGAAGCCGTTAACTCTCATGTAACTCTAAATTGCTTTTATGGAATGGTGCACATGCTAGTTTTCTTGTTGAAGCTGTTCCCTTATCCTTGATCAAAGTAAATTTAATTAAGGTTGACATATGTTGTGGGCAGGTTGTTCAGTTTTGGGATCTAGATTACAATCAGAAGTCTTCCAGAGCAGACACTAGAATCTAGCTTGGTAGTATATGGCTTCAAAATGTAGTTGAAATATTTAGAGATACTATGGATAGATTGAGTAATCATGAACATTCTTTATTTTGCCAAATAGCACCAGAGTCAGCTATTTGGTTTTATAAGAAACCAGAGATTAGTTCTTTGTAATTATACCTTTTATTTTACACAAAACTATGGTTGTGACTATACTAAAATCAAATGAAATGCACATTCTGCTAAAACCTCTCCTTGAAGAAATGCATGTGCAGCAAATTAAATAATCACTGCAGAATCACAGAGAAAATATTTTCAAAACCTCAATATAGGCTAAATGAGTATGTAAAGTCACATTTGTTTATGTTTAAATCCACAAAACTGACAGTGTCCTTTGAAACTGGATTATTTGCCACGGCTCCTTCCTATTGAATCCTGGGATTTTTTAGTTTAAATGGTGTTTAGCCTTCTCTGCCAAAGAGTGCTGGTGCCTCACCAAACTACAAATTCCAAGATTCCATAGCATTGTGCCATGACAATTAAAGTGGTTTCAAACTGGATTATTTCAGCAGTGCAGATGCAGCCTATCTTTAAATACATAGAAAGTGGGGGGGGATCTATATTGGTGTTTTGTGTGATTCATTTTAATGTCATGAAGGACAGCGGGGAAGAGAAAAAATGGTTATTTTTCTTAGTAAATTTAAAATTCTCATCTTAAGTATTTTTTTTAAAAAAAATTGAGGAACTGAAAATTTTCTAATCATCCATCATGCAGCTTCATAAATCTTCCATGGAAGACAGTTTTAGTAACATTATCGTTCCTATCATTTGACAGAAGGATTGTTCAGACTGTAGATTAGAATCACTGTTGAGTCAAGAGTTCCACACCTGTCTTGAACTGATAACCTGAGGAATGACAGCCAGGGCTTCAGTCTGTTTGGCTGCACTCAGCACCAGCCAAAGAAAGGAACTGCCCCAGCCAAGGATGACATTTCACATCAGTATAGTACAGTCAGAAAGAGAGATTCTGGTCTTATCTCTGAATTTCTATCCTTCTTGAAGGAAGGAGGAAAGCTAGCTTGGGACAGGTCCCCTCCTCTAGGACACAGAAAGTAGATGTGGAATTTCATATCTGCAACAGGAGGGATTTTTCCCTTCATACCTCAGACATAATAGCTGGGGCCAGTAGTACTCAAGAGAGCAAAAGTAGTAGGATGTATAAGCCATCCCTCTGAAAAACTGTGGCTCTTTTTTGGACTTCAGCAGGTAGCATCCTTAGAAAGGAAGTTTGTCATTGAAATAAGAGCATCCCTCAATTAGCACAGTATGGATTATGTGAACAGAAATTCAGAGGTAAGACCAGAATTTCCATTTCTCAATTAAAGTGCTGGTGATATAAGATCTGTAGCTTGAGGATATGCAAAAGTTGGTTGACCTTCAGAACCAACAACCCTCTGGCTCTTCCAGTGTGTGCAGTGCATTTTGGAGAAGGGCTACCTGCTGCAGCTGCCTAGCAGCATAGTGATGGAGCCCTAAAGGAAATGTCTTTCACTTCTGTTGGACAGGCTGAGGGAATATGCAGGTGGACAGAGCCCAGCAGCTGAGGAATCCCTTTCAAATATCCTCTCTGTGTGTTTGTTCTGAGAAGTGAAAGTGGTGCTGTTCAAGTGGCTTTTTTTATTATTGTTGCTTTGGTTATGCTCATAGAAACAGTGGCAAAGGACCTGTGAATACTCTGGATATGGAATCTGGAGTGCCTTCCCAAAGGAGTGGCCTTCCTAAAGCTTGTTGTCTTCCTCCCTTTGAAAGAAGACTATCAAGGTGATACTCTTTGACCCATAAATTGTTCTGGGACAGGTTTGATTATTTGTCAGCAAGAACATAGCCTGTGTGTGCCTCCCACAGAGATGGCTGGCATCTAATTATGTGAGAGCTGGGTTTGAGAATGTGGGCCAGCAGATAGGTGTTTGGATACAAATCTCTCTTTCTTCTGTGGCCATGGATTTCTTTGGTACTCTTGGTCACAATTGCTTTGTTCACTTTCCGCTGCCGCTTTCCATCTGTAAAATGATAACAATGATAAAATGAGATGACACCCAAAAGCCCAGCACATTTATTGAGCTGGGTAAATGATAAGTAGCAGGTGAATATTATTCAGTGTTAAATTTAGTAGCATTCAATATGACTTAGAAAACTTCTCAGTTGCCTATTCCTGTTCTCTCCCAGACAAAACTGTGAAACTATGGAAAGTCAGTGAACGAGACAAAAGACCAGAAGGGTACAATCTCAAAGATGAAGATGGAAGGCTGCGAGACCCCTCCACAATTACCACACTACGGGTAAGACAAATACAATTTTTCTAACTCTTTGTTCCTGCTTTTTGTGGAAAGGGGAAGGTAGAATTTAACATATACTTCTTATAGCAAGTATCATCACACATTAGCTGTGCACATACCCCCAGATCCTTTAATTACATATTTTAGATGCCACCATTTCTTTCTCTTTGGACTTGGAGGTCAGCTAATAGGAGGGGAATGGAAGTATCATTGAAGAGCGTTTCAAACTGCTCCAAGTAGAGAGGGTTTCCCACCTAAAGTTTTCTTGTGTGGAGATTATCTGCTTGCAGGTACTACCGGCCTGGGATACTGATGATGGGGGTGGGGGGAAATACTTGCCCTGTAGTTTACTCATTCATTAATGTAATTATTATGCATTTGTTGTAAGTGCTCAGACAGAAAGAAAAATATGATTTCCCAATTCTGACTGTAAAAAGGTTTGGCTATATTATTCTGTACATATGCAGTCAGTAGTTCTTATCTGGACAGAAGGTTGTGTCAGTAGTAGTAAGATTTATCATCTAGTTGGTACGGTACACGAACCCTGAAAGAGCATTAGGCTGCCAGTTTGAGTTGGTAACTTCTAACCTAATGTGGCAATATATTTGTAAGAGACCCTCCAGGCTGTTTTAGCTGCAATTTATACTGAATCCAGAGTCATTAATGTAGCACATGTGTATTCATCAGAACTCTGTTTTAATTGCTTTGGAATTAAGTGAACAACACTATTACGTACTGTATATCTTTTATTTCCATCTCATTCAACAGAACTATTCCTTTCCCCTGCTCTTGAAGGAACTCCCTGGATTAAAAATGTTACTTCTTGTAGAGAAATATGTGTGTTGTGATCTATGCACATAGTTGATTAGGATCTGAATCCTAACCAGTATCTGTTTGGGTCTCTCTGTTTATGACACATATTTCATGCGCAGAGGAACTTCTGTGCATTCTTTAACTGCCACAGGGAAATAGCCTTTTTGCTAAATTATGTTTTATAAAGAAGGCAGTTTCATTTCCTAGGCTCTCTTGAAATGTGTTTCTTCATCTTGTTGTGTCCTATTGTATGAAATGTCTGGTTTAGTATCAGTTATTTGTTTAACATACAGTAGAACCCCCATATCCACTGATTCAATTATCCACGGGACACAAAACAGGACACCTACCATAGTGTTTTCCTAGAAAATGTGTCCTCTCTACCCATTTTCTAGGTCCTTCAAGGCAACTCTCTAGTATTTTAAACCAGAAGTCCCATTATTTTCAATGGGGTTCGCTATTATCCATGGTTTTTGGCATCTACAGGGGCCCCCAGAACCAATCCCCAGCAGATATCGGGGTCCTACTGTACTAGCTAACATAGTGGTGTGCATTATTAATGTTGAGCAGTTTTATTTGTGGTGCTGTGATTACTCTGGCTCACCTTCATAGTTCCTGGTTTCATTGCCAGCCGGGCCAGCAAGGGCATTTAATAACTCTAGACAGCTAATTAATTCTCACTAAGAAATAAATGGTTTCCATATTGCATTGTCCCTTCTTGCTAGTAGGCACGTTGTTCAAGGCTGAGGAAACATTTTTACTTTATTATATGTTTGCTTGTTGTTATTTTGAATATGGCCTTTGGATAGCTGCATTTTCTCACTGTCATTCAGGGACCTATTAAATAATTTCTCAAAGATCCTGTATGTCTAAACCAGGGTGTTGGTCTATCCACAGACAAAACTGGGCCAGCTATTGCTGTTATCTTGTTTTGTTTTTCTTTAAGAGTACTATCAAAAAAATTATTGCCAGGAGATGGCCTTTCTCTGCATCTTAGCTCATTAGAAAGAGGGGGGGGCATGTAGTATGCAAAAAACAAGATCACAGCACAAAGATTCAGAGCTGGCATCTTTGTTTTATCTAGATCCAAGCAGAGATTCTCCGTATGGCAGAGGTGACTGTTTGATCCTTGGGTGGTCCAGTGATCCTTGGGAACTGATCCATTCCCATAATGCCCAGAAGTCACAGATTATAATAGTGAGCTCTTCCTAGACTATTTCAATTACTTGTTTAAGGCACACTGACATGAAAGTAACTCCCTTTTAACACAGTGTGCCTTACTGCTAAGTAAATGCATGTATTGGGCCGCAAGAGACTTTGTTAGACCTGAAGAACATCAGACACCCTTTACACAGCAGTGTAAAGTATAAAGCGGTGTAAAGTGCTGTGCTGGATACAACAGGCAGCTTGTTGACAGCAGTTTCATTTTCTGTATTGTTCTGAATTTTCATTATTAAGTGTGTTTTTGCACAAGTTGTTATGGGAGAATCAGGAGGTAAAGTGTTGAAAAAAGAAGGAATTTCATCATACTACTGAGATGGTGCTGGACTGACTGGCAATTTGGGGGTAATGCTGGACCAACTAGCATTTTTATAGCTTTTGCTCTTTTGCATATTTGCAATCTGGGAATCCATATCGTTCCACACACAGATCTAGAAGCCACTTTACTGTAAGGAAAGGTGAGGCAGCTACCTCGGAAGATTTGGGACATCAATAGCATTACCACCCTTATGAGACGGGAGAGAGATGGATCTTAATGGGTCACAATCCATCAAGAGGAGCTTTTGTACAGGCTCAATGGAAATGAACTGGAACTGCGCAAGAACTGTGCTATCTCCACATTCATCTTTAGGCACATTTGCATTGGGAGTGATCATGAATCATATGCCTAAAATAAAGGGGGAAACTAGAGTAGTTCAGAGTGGAGATTTTCTGCAGTACTTGTTGTCTACCTGGAAGACTGTACAACACAATCCTGTGCAGGCCTACTCAGAAGCAAATCTCATCAAGTTTTTTTCTCCCCCTTCAGTGGTGCTTGCTCCTTGGTAAATTGATACAGTTGGTCCTCTGTATCCATGGATTCGGTATCCATGGATTCCTCCATCCACGGCTTGAAAATATTTCCTCAAAAAATAAGTTCCAAGAAGCAAACCTTGATTTCACTATTTTATATAAGGGACACCATTTTACTATGCCACTGTATATAATAGGACTTGAACTTCACATTTTTTTGTATCTATCGGTGGGGTGGTGGTGTTGTCCTGGAACTAAACCCCAGCGGATACAAAGGGCCCGCTGTATAAGTTTGCACTTAATCTACGTAGGATATATGGCACTTGAAAATGGCTGGAGGAACACATAAATGTTTGTTGCATGTTGTTAATATCAATTGTAGATTTAAACATTTCTTACAAATAGTGTCGTAATTGAAAAAACACAGAGACAAGATTAAGATTTTAAAGAGATTTTGCAGCAGGTTCATATTCTAAGGGCAACACTGATTATTCTCCTTGGGTGGTAACATCTCACATTTTGTGAATTTATTCCAATTATTAACAAGCTGTGGTCAAGTGGATGTAGTTCAACATAATGAAGGTTATGACATCTCAGTTAAATGTGTCTACAGTAGCACCCCCGTATCCACTGATTCGCCAATCGCGGATTCAATTATCTGCGGTTGGCGGTGGCAGGGGAAGGGAGGGGGAAGAGCGATCGTGCTTTCCCCTCCCTTCCCCTGGCATGGCTTCATTCGTGGCAGGGCCATGGCAGGGGGAAGGAAGGGGGCAGGAGCGATCACGCCTGCCCCTCCCTCCCCCCGGGAGAGCTCCGTTCATGGTGGGGGCGAAGGGGGAAAGGAGGGGGCAGGAGCGATCGCACAAGTCCTTTCCCCCCAGGAGAGCTCCGTTTGCAACGGGGCCATGGCGGGGGTGAAGAGAGGGGGCAGGAGTGATCTCACCTGCCCCCTTCCCCTAGGAGGGCTCCTGTGGTGGCGGGCTGGTGTTGGTGGATGGAGTTTGCTATTATCCATGGAAATCACCATCTGTGGGGAGCCTGGAACCAATCCCCATGGGTACAGTGGTGCTACTGTACTATATTGCTTCAAAACAAATAAACAGTAATAATATTTACCTTCTGTTGGGAAAAATTTGAGGTCTCAGGGTGTTAGCCCTTTTTGGGAACTTCTTAAAAGTTAAAACTGTCAGGAATTAACTTTCTTGTAGCATAGTACAGCAGAGATGGAGTGGGACTTAGAAGTACAGTGCTTTGACCCCAACCGCGAGAGCAAAGAGACAGGCAACTTCTTGTTAAAGAACCAACTTAAGCTTTACTAATGGCCTTTAAATCTACATATGCATTGGAGCCTACATCCTAAATAACTAGTGAATAGACTTTGGATAGGGTAGAGGTGAATCTTCACTCACCATTCCAATGAGATGGGATGCATTTCTATGGAGCAAGAAGGATAGGCACCATGCAGCTTGAAGGCAAGGAACAAAGGGTTGTAAAAGACCTAAGACTATAAGGTTAATAAACCTAGGCCATGTGATCTTGTAGCTTGGTTGTGTACTGTTTACAACCATACCCAGGAAAGATAGGATGGGAGAAAGGCATGCAGGATTCCCTGTACTATCTCTCACCCATTTGCTCTAATAGCAAATAAGGGTGGCGGGGGAGAAAGAATGCTGTATTTTCCAACACTTTCACTACTGCTTACTGTTATTATCTCATTGACTACTGCTTACTGTCATTATCTGATTGTCTTAGACTTCTGAGTTTTCAAATAGTCCATGAGTGGCCCTGAACCAACTTTATCTTACCATCTTTTTCTTTAAAAAATTATTCTGTTTTCATGGACCAATGAGAGGGAATTTGAGACATAAGTGTCTCAAATTCCCTCTTATTGGTCCACAAAACCTTAAAATAAGTGTAGTCTAATGCAATTCATTATTATTTCAGCTGGCAAGTAAAGAATATAAACCAGGTATATGCATAGTATCTATACATGCACAAAATTTGTTTGGAGAGTTTCCTATTTGACAGCTGCCAATGAACCCACCCCCCTAACAGCACTACCATCACAACATTGGTGCATGCACATCTTTGGGTCACGTTCTATAGCCATCCTGACATTTAACCATTTCATCTTTAATACTAGTTTAATATTCTAACATGTGAAGCCTAGAATAATTGAGATTCATCCAAAGAGAAAACCTTAGTTTCATTCCTTAGTCTAGAGGAGTGCTTCTTAGGCTACCTGATGTGGGGGACCAGTATATTATTTTCCCCCCAGTGTGCCAGGGACTGGCACCATATTCGTGCCCTTTGGCTACAATTGTTTCTTTGTTAGAAACTTGTCACATTCCAGCACCCAATAGGTCACCAATTGGCACCAGTCCACCAACCACCATTTTGTGTAGCAGTGGCCTAAAGAGTCGCCTTTAGCGTTTTTCATCTAATACTTAGGGACTAGGCATTGCAATTGCTAAAGAATCAGATTTTGATGTGAGTTTATGCGATTGACAGCCAGGGCTTTTGGTGCCTTTCATCTTTCATGATATAATTTCAAGTTTCTTCTTCTAACCATTCCCCTTTCTTGACTTATTTTAACAGTCATTAAATTATACAGAGGTTTAGGACCTGTGAAGGTCAAAGACTTGGAAGAAGAACTGAGCAACAGAGTACTGGGATTTTTCATGCCTGTGAGTTCAGCGATTTATCACTGTCAAAAAGATCTTTTCCATTGACCAAGGTGAACTTTCCCTGAATAAACAGATGTTATATATTGGGAAAAGTTCTCATGGCTTAATCCTTTTGGCTGCTGTACCAGCAAAGAAGGGAGCACACCGACCATTAGACCAGTGCAGGTCTATGACGTGCAAGATTCTGTTAATTTTCCATTGGCAGCAGCTAACACTGACATTTGGGGAACAGTGTCACAAACCATGGCATAGAAATGTCCAAGGATAGAATAAAAAGAACACATCTCTGTAGCTATTTGGGGGCATCCATGTACCTTGCTCTCCTCAGCACAGTACACGTAGGCTATAGTGACATCCTGTATGTGGTGGTAACATGTTCTGATAGAATTAAAGGTGATAAGAGTGGATGTTCTCAACTGTGTATTGTGTTTTATTGTGAAATGGGTGTTGGGGGAGTTAGAGCATTCCCTCCTGTGCTGTACTGTGGCTGCACAGTAAGCTACCCATCCAACACCAAACCCCAATACTTGAGTGCCTGTGTGTCCTTGTGTGAGAGTGAGAGTTCATGTGTGGGACATAAGAGAAGGTGAACAGATCCCCTAACAGCTCAAAGGATCCTGGCATGCAGGGGAGAGGGGGTGGGATTAGGACCATGGCATGCATGCTTCCAGTTTCCCTCCTCTTGTGTCTATGCTGTACCTTCCTGTTTCCAGGGCTCCACTACAGTAAGAGGGCAGTCTGATTTGTTTCCTCTTTCATACCTATACTTGTCTGCATATTTCAGAGATCTGTGCCATTATAGCCAGAAAATTCAGGGTTAGCAGTGCAGAAAGGTGGGGCTTCATTACCAACTGTGTGACCAATGCCTCATTGACCATTCCTCCTACCAGGTGTGACAATGCTGATGTTGCATTTGTGCTGAAAATCAGAATTGTCACAAGTCCATCAATTTAAAAGACAGGAGGACAAAGAAGAAGCTCTGGTATGCAGACATTTGGCAGAAACATCTAGATTCTCTGTAACAACTGAGTTAGCAAATTCTATCCATTCTACAGGAAATAACTAGTAAAGAAGCATTCATCTTCAAAAATAGAGTGGGAGAATAGTTATTTTGTTTCTGGAAAATTGTCCATTTTATTTATTTATTTATTTATTTAATTTATTGTTAGCATTCAGTGTCAAAGTCTTTTCCAAGAAGAATTTTCAGAGAGAAATTTTAAGGTCTTTAAAACAAAGAGTTGTGTAGCCTTGAAGTCTTAACACATTTTGAAAGATGTGGTTGTATTAATCTACCTTATCAGGTGCAAAGAGAAATGTGCTTGGGTAGCAGGATGTTGAAGAAAAAGTGTGAACAGTGAGATCAGATGGAAAACAAATGCTAAACAACAACAACAGCAACAATACCAATCTGAAATTACATTAAAACTTTAATGTGTGCAAAATAAGCACAGTGACCATTCACAACAACAGTAACCAATGATAAAACAAACATCCTAGGATAGCTCAGTTAAGTAATACCTGTAGTGGAGTAAGCAGCTATTATTGTGATTCAGGCCATAGATGACAGAACTGAATTCCTACATATCTGCCAACTGAAAGTAACACTTCAGGTATTTTGTGAAGTGAATTTTAGCTAAGCTTGCTAGCCTATGAGGTGAATTAAAGCTCTTGGTTTTTGCTATACAAACTCTCAAAATTTAAAGCTTTAGTAATACATTTAATCCATTTACAGATCAAACAATTCCAACACAATCAGACTAGCATTAACTGCCTGCATTTCCCTCCTCTTAGCATAGATGGCATTTAGTTGCTGTAATTTTCTGGTATTTGTAGCAGCCTAAGGGAATACGTAACTGCTTCCATTAAAGCACTTTGAAGAAGCAACACATTTACTAAAAGCCAGGTTCAATAGTGCTTATTAGGTGGCCCAGGTAATGTGAGCTATCTGTAAAAATTAGGGTGCCTTTAAGCAAACTGTTCTCTCTTATTGTGTGGCATACAGAAAGCCATAGATACTTAAGCCTGTTTTGCCACTCCCCTGCTGCCTTTTCACACAGACCTGCTGACATTTCAAGGAGCTCATCTTCTATAGAGATCAACAACAGCATTAGAGCTTCTTCTAATGAGCCTCTCACTTCAGAGCTACAATATAGACCCATTTCAATCTAGCTTTAGAAATAAGTTTACTCTTGTGTCTTAACATAAGATATTTGACGAGGTAGAAAAAGAAATTCCATAATAGAAGGAGCTATTACTTCCCAAGTGTACATGGTGCTTTATAGAGTACAAAAGGACAAGTCTCTGTTCCAAGTAGTTTACAATTTAAAATTCAAGAGAAGGGGAGGGGGAAAAAAGACAGGGATGAACAAGGAAGCAAGGTGTGTGTGTGTGTGTGTGTGTGTGTATGTATGTATACCTTCCACAGTTGAACAGGGATTCAAACCCTGTTCTTCTAGAGTCCTAGTCTTCAAGCCACTGCACCACGCTAGTTCTCAAATATATAGGGTATGTGAGAGCTAGCATGGTGCAGTGGCTTGAAGACTAGGACTCTAGGAGACCAGGGTTTGAATCGCTGCTCAGCTGTGGAAGCCCACTGGGTGACCTTGGATAAGTCACATTCTCTCAGCCTAAGGCAATGGCAAACCACCTCTGAGTCACTCTTTCAAGAAAAAACAACAACCTAGGATAGGGTCACCTTAAGTCAGAATTAACTTGAGGACACATAACAACAATAATGCAAGGTAATAGTAAAGGATTAATTGAAAGGTGGGTGTTTAATAATTGTATTATGTTACTTTGGTGTTGCCTCCCCCCCCCCTAATGAACCAACAGGACTGCTTGCATGTTTCCCTTGCAAAGTTATGCTAAAACCTTTGATATGGGTTTTTTGCTAGAGCTCAATTTACCATGGTTAGGGTCTCTAAAGTGACTCAGTCTATACTAGGGAATGTTTGCAAGGAATAATTAGCACAAATAACAAATAACATCTAGAGTTTACAATCTCTTTAAAGGGGAGATGTTTTGACTTTGATCCTGCATTCTACAAATCAAGCTTCAACAGAAGCACCAATAGAAGTATTTCCCCCTCATTTTTAAGTACTCTTCCAGTTAGAAGAGAAGGCTTGCAAATGTCCCCCTGGGGTGTTCTGCACAGCAAGATATTTTCTGTTTCCTTTGATGAACCAAAAAAAGTAGGGGGAGTGAAACAGCTTCTGTGTTTAATAGCAGAAGATCTGATTTTGAGAGCAGTGGAATTGTAGCTGGCTTTTTTCCCTTATGCTTTTTATTTTGATAGCAAATTATGTTTCCTGAAAGTGACAGCTGAGCGAATATATACATGTGCATATAAAATTATCCCATCCTACAAAAGGTTAGTTGGTTTGAAGTTCATATACTCTTTTCCTGTGCTAGACAACTAAAACCTTAAGCCAAATATGCAGTTGATTTTCAATAAATGGAATCCACTTACATATTAGTTGCTTCTTGGTGTGAGATATTTGGATATCAAATGACAAATATTAGGGATGACAAATATTAGGGATGACAGATATTAGGGAAAGCTGCAAATTAAGAGATATAAACATGGCTCATAGTCAATCCTGTGTGTCCTTCCACCACTCCTTTTGAGGTGGCATATGTGGTGGTGATCTATGCCAGGGTTATGAGAACTTAACAATCTGACTGTGCTGTAAAGGTCAGGCTTGCTTGCCTCTTTGGGCTCATCTACATGAGCCAGGATACACTGGCTCCCTGCTGGCTTATCCTGGCCATAGATCAGGCCCATTCCTCCCCTGTTACCGCCTCCAAATGGGAGGAAGTACAGATGGGCACACTGGCCCTCCGCTGCAGCCACTGCTGCTGCAGTCTCCCCCTGGAAACTAGGAAGCTGGCCTGCAACATGTGACCAAGGCCCCCTGCATGTGACCAGCCATGGTCACATGCTGTGGGACTCCTTCTTGATTTAGAAGAGCAAGGTAGACCGGCAGTTGCAGCAATGAGCCAGTTTGCCGGGGTGGATTCTTGCAGTCTTGTGTGTCCCGATCCATTTCTTCCCAGCGGCAATGGAATAAAGCAGATATTTTAGTATAACAGTTTATTGGACCCTACCTGTCTCCCCCTACATCCTAGCCCCATATTTGCTCTAGAGGTCATGAGGACTGCAGAATGGGGCAAAAGCCCTGCATTGTCAGGATTGTAGAGCTCTAAGATGGTGGTAAGACAGTGCACAGGCCTTTTGTTTCTTGGTTCAGCAGAACAGAGGCAAAGCTACAACAGAAATATTTGGCATGAATAAGTCGGGTACTTGTAAGCGTGGGACAATCTCCTGTGTTTGGATTACTGCAAAACACTCTGTGTGGGGCTGCCTTTGAAGAGTGTTTGGAAACTTAAGTTGGTGCCATGAGAGATTTAACTTGGGCAGGTTACAAGGACCATACAACTCCCCTGCTACAACAGCTCCACTGGCTGCCAATCTGTTTCTGGGCACAATTCAAAGTGCTGGTTATGACCTATAAAGCCTTATATAGCTTAGGTCTAGGCTATCTGGAAGACCATTATCTCCTCATATGAGATTCTCAGGAAGGGCCCTTCTCTCAGTCCTACCGCTTTTACAGGCTGTTGGTGGAGATGTGAGATAGGGCCTTTTTGGCACTTAGACTCTGGAACTCCCTTCCTAGGGAGGTGGAATGGCCCTCTCTTTGCAGTCCTTCCATCAGCTGGCAAAGCCTTTTTTTGTTCTGATGTGTTTTGAGAACAGAAGATTTATAAAGAAATGGCTTTTGAAACTGTACTGATGTTTAAACCATACTGTTTTTAACAATGCTTTTTCTATTTTAAAGTGTACGTTTCAATTGTTTTTAAATATTGTTGGCGGTTAACTCCATTTTAGTGTTGCCCTTTTGTAAGTTTTAACTATACCATATTTTAATTTTGAAGTTGCCTTGTATTTTGTAATTTGTAAGCTCCCACTTTTGGGGAAAAGGTGGGATAACAGCAGCAGCAGCAATAGCAACGACAACAGTTTTATTCTGGGTGCATTCAGGCACCTCACTGAACCAGAATCCTAAAAACACAGTGGCTTTTTGTAGGAAAACATGCTGACCAGTTGTTCTCACTGCAAGTGGCTAAACAAACCACAGACCTTTCACCAGCAGTTTGTTTACCTTGATGGCCCTGACATCTGGGGACCACAGAGATGTAGTTGGCCCACCAAGTCAAATCATTAGTCTGTCTGTAACAACCGCAATGATTATTACTAGTAGTAGTATTTGTTACATATTTTACAAACAATAGTGTCTTTGATGCAGTGTCTTTAATTCAGAATGGAAACAGAAGCCTTCCTATAGGCTTACAGCCTATACACATGGAAAGAAAAAGAAGGAAGGTAGAGGTCAGGGAGACAGTGGAGAAATAGACAGGGAAATTAAATACTCGAGTGAATGAAAGGCATGTAGCATAGATGAAGTAGTTATATCTAGACCAGCTCCAGATTTTTGGCAGAGATGTTTCCCAGCCCAGATATTCAAGATTCCTTTTAAATGCACGGAAAGCATCTCTTCTGCCACTGAGCTATAGACTCTATCCTATATTTGGGGTTTAACCAGTGACATTTTTGACAATAAGGTTGGTTATTAGTGGGCTAGAATCCTGGTAAATTTTCACTCAAGACCAATTCTGGTCAGTTAAGGATGTCAGTTCTGTCTGAAGATTTTGCCCAAGGTATAGCAATTTGATGATGATGCTATTTCAGAAAATTAGCCAGTGTTATGTTGAATGTCCAAGCAGCACTCTTGCTGTGAGCAATTCTATCAGTAAGAATGATCTTTTTTGAAAAAAAATATTCAAATATGTAGCATGGGCTAAAAGCAGAAACAGGATATTAGTTGTGCTAGTGCCAATACATTCTCATCTCATCAGAGAATCAGTGGAAAAAATGTTTTGTGGTTCACAAATCTTTTAATAAAAATCCTGGTTATAACAAAAGAAAAACATGTGACATAGAGTTACAGGTGTAAGATACAAAAGTGGGAAGGCCAGGTACAGACCTAGAGTTCATGACTAAGATCAAAGATCATCTGTTCAGACATATTCCTTCTGAAATTGCCATGCAAGGACTTTGGTAGAGTATTTTGAATATCAAGCCTAGAAAAATAGTACATGTTTTTAAATGCTGATCCTAAGGAGAACAGAAGACTTGTCTACTCTTAGGCCAGAGCATGGAAATGTATTTTTTGTCTGAGGGATTGTCAGAGTCCAAAAGTAACTTCTCTAAAGTGCAATCAGGAGCAACAGGCAACCAGTGGTATGGAATTGTCCTTCGTATTATATTCGTGCTTCTCATTACTCCTCTGTGCAAATTTCTTTCTTCCCTTTCTGAGAGCTTACAGCCTAGGCTGGCATGGCATACGGTAACATTGCAGTCACCCTTTTTCATTTAATGAAAGAAATGTCTGTCATCTAATCAGCTGAACAAGCATACCTCTCAGTCTCTATCACTCTCTGGCTGTTTCCTGAATAGATACCTGGCCATCAAAAAAGGAAATCTAGTTTGTCCCGATCTCGCCACATCCATTGTCATTGCTCATTTATATTCTTTTTTTTATTATTATTATTGTATTTTTTGTATTTTTAAAGTATGTTTTAATTTGTAAATTATTTAACTGTATTTTAAGGGAGGGTGGGATTAAGGGTTTGGATGTATATTTTAATTGTTGTAAGCCGCCCCGATTCCGTTTTGTAGAGGGGTGGGATATAAATAAATTTTATTGTTGTTGTCGTTGTTGTTACAGCTATTGGCCTTGCTGGAACAGGTGGAATACCAAGACATCAGGGGTTCCAAGCTAAATGTTGATGTCATTTATTGAATGGGTTGAAGGGCCTTGGAAGCTGGAAGCTGGAAGCTGGTGGGTCCACAAAGAGACAGGGGGAAGCACCTGATCAGTTTGTAAATGTCACAGAAGTTCAAAATGCAACATGTGTGCATCAAAAAAGGCCTGCAACATATAAATCATTGTCTCAATTTTCTGGGCAAACTAAAAAAAAAGAAAAAAGGAAGAGGACATTTTGAGGTTGACTAGTAGTGTGCAACCTTATTAAAAAGTCTTCACTTTCCCTTTGAAACAGAGGTTTGTCCATTATTGAAGCAAGAAGGAACAAAGTCTGCCATCTTGTAGGAAGACAGAGATGGATGTTCACAGGCTTGTTTTCTAAGCCATTGATTTCTCTCACATTTACTAACAGCCAGCAGTGGATGTGAATGGCTGACCACTGGCAGCTACACCAGCACAATAGCAAAGAAGCAGCTCTACACAGAATTCTTCTGTAAAGAATTCTAATTCTCAGTTCAGTCATGTTCCTAAAAAGGTATATGCCAAACCCTGCTGTTCTTCTTTCCAGCAAAGCTGCTCTGATAGTCTTGTGGCTGAAGAGCAGGGTATAAATAAATAAACAAATAAATCTTAAATGGTCTCAATTTGAGGCAAACATACCAGTTTAATACTTAGGCTGCATGTAGAACTTTTGAAACTGGAGAAGGAAGGTGTGACTGCATCCATGCTTGTCTTCTTTCCTCACCTGAGACTGGGTGTTGCTTTTATACCAGCAGTGGTTGCAGTAAATATGAGTTAGCAAGCTTTAATGCTTTTGCATTTGGGCCAGTGTCTCCAGGAGAGTAGATTCATTATCTCCACTTTTCCTTTCACCAAGCAGTGGCTGTCTAAGGAATCACCATGCTAGTGCCGCTGTACAAAGGAGGCCATGTGTGTGTGTGTGTGTGTGTGTGTGTCTGCGTGCGCACACACACTTTTATTCTCCTTGTCACTGCTTTGCTCTCCTTGTCTTAAAATATGCCAGAAAGCCATCCTGCTGCCAGTGGAATCCTCTGGGATGTAAGGAAGAAATGGAAAGTAGGTTATAGTAATGCAGTGAAACTACAATGCCAAGTAATCTGGAGAGACATGTCAGATGAGTGAACAAGTAATAGATGTTCTTTGCAATACAACAGAACCCATTGCCTGCTCTGCTTAAGTACAAGAGATGGGTATTCCCTTGGCAAAAGAAGAGGGAAGTTTCCAAAGTATTCTCCCTACTTTCATCTGTGCACTGTGCCTACAATCCTTTGCATGTTTACTAAGAAGTCCAGGTATATTCAGTAGAGCTTACGCCTAAGTAAGTGTCAAATGTGTAACTAAGAGTGAATCTTAAATTCCTCTTCCTTTGCCAGGGTAAGGCCAGGCAGAAATAGATTTCATTATCTACAAACTGCCTTTTAAAACCGCCATGGTTAACAGCCCAAGATTGTATAGTGTATATGTTTATGTGCCTTCAAAGGAGCCAGCATGGCATAGTGGTTTGAGTGTTGGATTACAACTCTGGGGACCAGGGTTCAAATCCCCATTAGGCTATGAAAACTCACTGGGTGACCTTCGGCAATTCACACACTCTCAGCCCTCAGGAAACCCTTTGATAGGTTTGCCTTAGGGTCACCATAAGTCAGAAACAACTTGAAGGCACACAACAATAACATATGCCTTCAAGTTGCCTCTCCAGTTATAGTGACCTCATGAATTTCATAGGGTTTTCTTAGGCAAGAAATACTCAGATGTGGTTTTACTGGTTCCTTCCTCTGAAATTATTATAGGGCTTTTATTGCCTTCAGCACACACTTTTCTTGCCTCTTTTCAGGAATTTAGGAAACTGCCCTTTACTGGCTCAGGCCACTGGTCTATCTCTCTCAGTGTTGTGTACACAGACTGACTCCCTAGACTAGAGTCTTGGACAGGAATTTTTCTGAAACTTAATTGGAGACAGAATCCAAAGACATAGCCATGTTAGTCTCGAATATCCGTATGCACAGAGATCTTTTTAAAAAATGCATATTTTTTTTTACTCCAAAAGGTCCAGAATCACTATTAAAAACTGCCACACAACCCACTCCGGACCAAAAAGGCCTCGAAACTGAAAATTGTCTGAAAATGAAACAACATCATTTTAAATTTATGGTCTGTACAACACTGTGGCCTGCTAGGGCTGCAGGTGAAGGTAATGTCCTGCCCACAGGGCAGTTGCCCACTCTTGCATTATACTCTTAAATCTGTATTATCTGTACTTCAGGTACGTCCTTTTGTCTTTATATCCTCAGTTCCCCTAGAGTGAAAAAGATTGCTCCATAATGCCCCCCACCTCCATCAAACAGAACAATGTGAATCATCCACTCTTTATTGTAGATTTTAGAAACACAGACACATTATGGATTCCAACCACACCCATGCAATGGATATTAAGAGTAAAAACAGTTGTGCTGCAAGAATTGTGGCTTTGTCTTTTGTGTTAGATGGACATTTTTCTGCTGTACAGAAATTTACCAAAAACAAAACAAACAAAAAATAAACCCAGAATCCAACACACACATTCTAAGGAACATTATCATTTTAATGACATATAGGGTAATTTGAAACAGTTGCCTTTTAAAAAAGAATGAAGTACCATAAAACTCATGTGGCAGAACTAATCAATTTTGAATGATCAGATCATCATCAAACCGTTGCAACAAAAGTAATTAAAAAGGGGGGGGTAAGTTTCCTCCATTTGTACTAAGCAGAGTTCAATGGGCACCATTTGCATGCTCAACTAATCTCATGTAGAAATTCCATCCCTACAGATAGATATATTTTGGCTATTCTTGACTATGTCAGATTCGTGCTAAGATCTATGCACTGTGATGATTCTGGACAACCTGACATAGCTCAAACATTTTGAAAGTATTTATTCCAATTTGTCATTTAGATAACAACTGGTGAGACTCTCTTTGTCAACCAGTCCACAGGTAACATTCAGTTAGTTACTGGCTGCGGACTGAAGAAATAGTCAGTGGATTGTTTATTGTGGAAATCCATATTTATGAACTCGGCAGTTAGTGGAGAATTTTTTGCAGGAATTAAACCAATTAAGCATTTGTTAAATAAATTTGCCCCGTTATTAGCCACTACATGTGCTGTAATTGCCTTTGAAATTTTGACAGCAGTACCACTACACAGGGCCAACGTTTGGAAGAAAGTAATGAATTGAAACGAGTGAGTACCAGACACGATGTCAAAGTCTCTTTGAATCCTGATACAAAAAATACAAAATAGTGAGTTGAAAACATAGCTGGTTAAGGGATTCCAGGAGGACAGAATATTGATAGTGATAATTACAAGAGGGAAGATAATAACATTCCAGACAAAATTCCTTGTGGAGAAACCCAGGTAGGAAATATATTTGGGGGGGGGGTGCAGCCAGACTTGTAGGTCCAGGGTCATTGCCACAAAGCATCATCAATAAAAGTTTCCGGAGGGTAGAAAAATTCAATTAAAAAAATCTTTAAAAGATGGGAAGCTGAGGTGTTATGTGGAATAAGCTAGGATTAGAAACAGAATGTGTTGTTTTTAATAGAGTAATGCCCATTAATAGAGTGATATTTTGACCCAGAACAACAGCAATCCTGGGATCACCTTAATTTTCTACAATTTTCACTGAAGTTGTTTAAAATGATTGTTGAAATCAATAGAAGAAATTATCTTCTAAATTATCATTTTACAATTTGTGGACCCTAGCAGATTTCCTCATTCCAAGGATCAAGGGAATGGTTTAGAGATGGGGAAGATGATGTTATTATAGCTATCATTTTGAAGAGTTTAAATAGGAATGTTCAGGGCCCTTCAGTTATTGTATCTCCCCCCACCCCCACATACACACATCAAATCCCTTACAAAATGCTATGGAGTCAAAGTGGAAGAAAGCAGGGTTTTCTTAACCCTCTCCCTTCTGTGTGTTTGTTTACTAAAAAGCACACTACTTTCCCCATCTCCATCTGGCGACTTGACATAAGCAAGTCACATGTGTGCATTTATTTTGCCATATCGTTTGCAGTTATTTGATATGCTCTGCAGTTGGAATAATAAAGGCTACAGATTAATGTTAGTGGGGTTATAAGGACATGGAGGGAAGGAGATGCCCATATTTTTACAACAGAAGCAGTGCAGTTGACTCTTTTCAGATGCATGATTTTACTCACTGATATTTTTCATCCACTCACTCCATCTGCAAAAGAAAGGCATATATTGTGCAAGCATGAATAAGATCTATGACTGTGAAATTCTTGTTGAGGTAAGGGTAGGGAGAGAAGAGACAAAAAGAGTCTTTTATTGCCCTTCCTCCTTTTGAGGGGTATTTGTTCTTGCCCAGGTCATGAGCTGGATTTTTTCTCCACTACAAGCTCATTATTCATCCATTTAATATTTGTAAACTCAGCTTGGAGCTTCCATGACCAGAACTGACCTCCTGGAATTTTTCTCTTATTCATCTGATTTTCTACAGCAATTACACTGTCGGTCTGTGTCTAGGCATACTGTAAAAACAATGTGCTCAACGGAATTATCAAGTGGAATTAGATTGCTATGACTTTGCATTTGATAACACAATTGTGCTTTTGCATAATTCTCCCTGATTAGTGAAACGAGAGGAAACTATCAATCTGGCAGATGAGTTTCTGTCTTCTGGCTCTTTTTGGATGGGAGAAATATATCAGTTAGATCACTTGGAAGATCATGTCTTTTAGGGACTGAATTGCTAAGCAGACCATAAATCTATAGCTGTCGGGGAGCGGGAGGTGTTAGGCTGGCTCCAGTTACTGCATGCTGCTGAAATTTTAGAATGTGAGAAAAGAAACATTGCCCAAAGCTATCCTAAGTGATAGAATGTGGGGCAGGAGGAATAGGAGGAAGGTGGGGGTATGTCTGAATAAAGCTTTCAGAGGTTTATATGAGGTCATTCTGCTTTTCGATTTCCTTGTTGTGCTTGATGTTTCTGCTTGGTCCATGGCTTATCTGCATTGCCAACAGAAGCATTTCCCCCTCTGTTTCTATGCTAAGATTAGCTTGTTTCTCTTGTATCACATGTTTCACATGCAGCCAGATTCGTAGGTCCAGGGTCATTGCCACAAAGCATCATCAATAAAAGTTTCCGGAGGGTGGAAAAATTCAATTTTAAAAAAATCTTTAAAAGATGGGAGGCTGAGGTGTTATGTTATACTTAGGGGTATTTTCCCCCGAGACTCAAGAGGGTCACTGGAAACTGCCTGATATGATGGTACAATGACCTGACTTGTTCGCAGAAGTTTACCCAGTGATGGTGGTGGTGGTTATGGTGATGGTAGTCCAGATGACAGCATCTGCCATTTGTAATTCTCCTGTTTTTTCCCATTGCTTCTTTCATCTTTCCCCCTTTAACAAATACAGCCTGCAAAGATAAAAAAGACAGAATTCTGGCACACTGTCTTTTGTCCAGTAGTACTAGTCTGTAAGCACCAGTAGTACTAATTAGTAAGTCCTAAGAGATGTTAATATTGCCTGGCTCCTACATGTGTTTAAAAAGAGCTTCAAAATTGCAGAAGGGATGTCTTAGAAACTAAATCCAGTTGTTAGCCCCACCTAAAGTAGGCCAGTTGAATCAATAGGATTTACGTAAGTACTGACTTACCAAATTTTTGTTGATACAATAGTTCAGCTCTAGCTGGCATTAACTATTGGATTTAGCTCCCTAAAAGCTCTTATGTTAGAAATACGATTGAGTTTTCCTAATGCTCTTGTAAGCTATTGTTGTGTGCCTTCAGGTCGTTTTTGGCCTTTGGTGACCCTAATGTCCAGGGTCATATCTTGGGGTTTTCTTGGCAAAATTCGTTCAAAGGGTGTTTGTCTTTGCCTTCTGAGGCTGAGAGAGTGAGTCACCTAGTGGATTTCCATGGCTCAGTGGGGATTCGAACCCTGGTCTCCAGTCATAGTCCAACGCTCAAACCACTGCACCATGCTATGTCTTCCTTGTAAGATGTACCTGTTTCCTTTCCTCAAGACCAGAGTCATGGTTGATATGAAAACAAGTTCCAGAAAAGTAATCATGTCAGTGTTTTCAAGGAAGGAAGAAAGAAGCATTCCAGATAGTTCTAAAATAATAGAAAGAGAATACCCTTCCACCAGCTCTTTGTAGATGGAATTTACACATTGTTTAGCCAGACCATCTTTACTTTCAATGAAGTTGTCCTTGCAAAAGGTCAGGGTGATCCCCTCTGCCTGCACATAAGTATCATTTTTCATGCTTTTACTTTTATTTTTTATTGCTTGTAGTGGGAATGTGAGAAACACTATGGAGAGAAACAGGAATAATGTGAGAAGCAGAACAATCTTGCACTAGCATCTGTTTTTGTTCTCATCAGGGGCAAGGTCAGCAATATCCAGTATATACAGGCTGCCTTGTAGGTATTTAATTAGAGACTGTTCAGGGATGCTGTGGTTGCTTTGCAAATCCTGCATTGAGAAGCAAGCGGGACCCCATGACTTCTGAGATCCTGTCCAACTTCATGAGTCTATGCAGCTCCTTAAAAACTAATATATTTATTGTCCTGTTCATTTTATCACACAGGTGCTGGGACATTGAGACCAGTCATTTGGAAAGTTCATGGAAAAGAAGGGAAAAGTCTGTCCATAGATACAAATGAGCCTACTTACCCTGTACATGAGATTTTACCAGATGTAGGCGCTCTTAAAGCATAGAGTTGAAATCCAGTGTAGTATAGTGGTTTGAGTGTTGAACTAGGACTCTGGGAGACCAGGCTTTGAATCCCCACTCAGCCTTGGAACCACAGGGTGATGTTGGGCAAGTCACATTCTCTCAGCCTCAGTGGATGACAGTGGCAAACCTTCTCTGAATAAATCTTGCCAAGAAAGTAATATGATAGTGTTGCTGTAGGACAGAGTCAAGTTGAAGGCTCTGAACAACAACAAACAAAACACTTCTCACAACAAATGCACCAATGTTAACAACACTGAAAGTAACGATGAGGAACTTTCCAGTCCCAAGCAGCTCTAAGAGCCTCCAAGACATGTCATATGAATCAACGAGCTGCCGAAGCAGAGAACCAGGCATGCTGTGGTGGTGGCATGCAATTTGTAGAGTGTTAATACAGTGCACAGGAATTAGGATGATGGCTCAAGCTGTCTAAAGGCCTAGTCTGAGGCAGGTGTACCATGTCTCGTTTAAGCAACATAAGAGCAGTGTCCATGACCACCAACTTGGTGTTTGCAGAACGTATAGGTTGACTGAAGCACTTGAATGGCTGTCCCTGCTGGCAGCTCACTTTGTGTTGATCATGAAATGATCAAAAGTGCATAAAGCAGGGTGGTGAGCAACATAACTTGAACTAGAAGCTGCCTGTGTGAAATAATGGTTTTTCTCCTTATCCATTTAACTCAAGTTCTTAACACATCAAATGTGTAAAATTGGCTGTGGTTCAATGGTGGTTTATCCTGGGGTATGGTGAGGGGAAAGTGTATTCACTGAGTGGCAAATATGGGTAGGGTTTTTTGATCTGAAGTGCCAGTCCTACTTGGCAGAAGATGAGAAGGCTTGGCTTGGATGCTGTGCAAATCCCAAAAAGCAGGCACACAACAGTGACTGCTTGCCAGGCAGCAAATCCATAATGCGTCGTAATGCACCCCTTACATCTTCCATCACCCTCCAGGAACTACACATTAAGGTATTGAACTGTGGTCCTACATCATTGGCACTAGCTGCTCATGGTCCAAATGACAGGGTATCTCTCACTCCTCTGCAGAGTGAGTTACCCTCCCTTGCTCAGACCGTGGTCCATCTTTCCACTGTAAATTAGATGGTGTGAGCCCTATGCTTCAATGATGCAATCTAGGCTACAGAATCAATAGTGCTTGAGTCAGCTGATTCCAAGGGCCATTCTTTGTTCACTGATCCTATAAATCCCTAACTTCTGAGACTGCTGTTCAGTCCAGTCATGCTACCTCTGAGAGCTAGGGCAGTATCCGTTTATTTTATTTTATTTATATTCTACCTTTTCCCAAATATGCAAACCAAGGTGGTTTACAGTATAGAATTAAAAGAAAATATAGTTAAAGCTATACAATATAGCCCCTATATCCACAGGGGATAAATTCCTGGACTTACTGTGGAAATGCAAAACTGCAGGTAACAGCAAACCCTGTTGAAATGAATGACTTCTGGCCCAGGTATCCCATAGAGCTGCACTGGAGAGCCTAGAGATTCCTAGAGAGAACATCCCTTTAGGCATTTTCTAGGTCCTCCAGCATGATTCTGTGGTCAAATTCTGGCAGAAGCACGTCATAGAATCATGCTGGAGGACCTAGAAAATGCCCAGAGAGAACATATTTTTTTCAGATGTGGGTAAGAGAAACCATGGGTACCAGTCCCATGGATACAGGTTTTGTACTGTATGTGGTCCAAAAGTTGAAAAAAATTCTCCATTAAAATATTTGAAACATTTTAAAATACACAAAAAAACAAAAGATAAAGGTGCAGCACACTTGTTTAAAAGACCTGTCTTTCTGCCATTAGAGACTGAAGGCCTGTTTATATAAAAAGGTCTTTGCCTGCTGGTAAAAAGAGATGAAAGAGAGGATCAACCTGGCCTCCAGTGGGAGAGAGTTCCACAGTGTGGGAGGAGCCACCAAGAAGGCTCTCTCCCATGTCCTCATCAACAATGTCTGTGGTGGTAGTAGGAAAGAGAGAAGGCCCTCCGCCAGAGATTATAAAGTTCAAGCAGACTCGTATACATTCTTCCAGTCTGGTTGCTGCAGGGATGGGAATTGTTCAGCTTTCAAGGGGGGGGTCCTATGTATACCTTGATACCCTAGATCCACTGTTAATCTTTTCTGTCTCCTATGCGTGTTTTTTGTCTGAAGAAATCTTTTGTCTGGTGTGCTTTTGCCCTCAAAAGGAATTTTCATAGTAACAACAAAAGGGCCTCAAAAGGAGTCCAAAACCAGCTTGAAATGAGAAAGTAATGCTGTATCTTACTCAGGATCTGACAGAACCAGAATTAGTCAGCTGACCTTGGCACATCTCTACCCCATTGTAGGGCACCAAAAGTGCCTAAGCCCCTACTCCCTGCCTTCAGTCTTCTTGATCATAAACCTGCACCTGCTTTGGCCAGCCCAGGAATCTGGCCTCTTTCTGCTTTGGACCACACATGAATCTGATCTCTTTTTACCAGCAGGCTCAGCTGATTGACAGTTGGCCTTCTTCCTCTGATTCTGGAGCGGAGCTGCTTGGCATCTGTACCTTCTTGAAGTCTAAAATTTTGTTACAAGCCTCCTGTTCACACCCATATAACAATTCATCTTTCTAATTGCATTTTATAAGGTAGTTTGCAGCCTACAAAATAATATGTCATCCTTTCTGTCTGCCAAAGACTGTCCGGTATTAATCTCTAACGTAATTATGGGTCATCTTTTACACTTAGCATAAAGCAGTTCATTGCAGGGATCATTTCAACTTCCCTTTAAGTTGAACCAATAAAACAAATTATGGTTTTTCCAGCATTTTTGTGGCTGGCAGCATGGTTGTATCTCACACCCCCCCCCTTCAGTCAGCTTTTATGCTAGATAGCCTGAACTGCAGGGCTTGGAGATTAGCCTGTGCTACTGAACATCTGTGTGGGAAGGCTTCAGAGACGTCAAAAGAGAAAGGGAACACAAGGGGCTAAGAACATCAAACCAAAAGGAAAGGACCCTTTTGAAAATTCATGACAGTGAAGAGTTTTTAGTGAAAGCTTCTCTTCAAGAAATCTGAGGACTTCAGTTGATGTCAGAGAGGCTCTGAAACACTGCAGGGGGTCAAAGAAGGGAAGTACAATGCCTCAGCTGTAATTGCTTGCAATATGCAGTCTGTGGAAGAGGGAATCAGAATGCAATATTCTCTTTAATATGTAGGAACATAAATTCTGCCTGCCTTGAAGAGGAATGTGGGTCAGCACGATGGCTTGCATCTTGCTAGGGGTGCTCCAGATGCTGGAGGCATATATATGGTACTGGATTCCACATAGTTCTTTATCCTCAGAACACATCTGGGAAATCGTTTCTGCATTGAAAGCTTTGCCTTCCTCCTAACTAGGGTTTCCAGCATAAAAACTGGAGAGGGATCCTCTCATAGTTCATAGTTCATAGTTGTGTGGAAGAAGGAATTTCAGCAAGTATGGCTTGCTACCTGGTTACACGACAAGCAGCACCTGCTGAAATTCCCATTTCTACACAACCAATAATTGTGTAGGACTCATCTTCAGTTTTCAGTCTGACAACCTGTTCCTAATATATAAGCTTCTGAGAAGAATAAGAGCATTTTTAGCCAGGCAACTGCATACATACATTTGGGGGTGGTATGAGTGTGAAGGAGAATGTGGGAGAAATATTGTCATGTTTTCCACTCCAGCATACAGACAATCAGTATTTTAACTTGCACTTTACAGGTTCTGTTGGACACCATCTTATTGCCTCACTGTACACAGGTACTATGCAAAGCAACTAGGATGCCTAAATGTGTTTGTTGCATTTTTGGAGGTTAAGTTCTAAAATGTAGAACTTCTAAATTTGGGTGGAAAACTGTGTGGAGACCAGGAACCAATTTGTTTGGTTTGTTGCATTTTTTGATGCAAACTTGTTTTGCATCCAATGTGTTTGTTGCATTTTTGGAGGTGAAGTTCTAAAACGTAGAGCTTCTAAATTTGGGTGGAAAACTGTGTGGAGAGCAGGAACCAATTTCCTCCCAGGCCCCCTGCAGCCCATCCCATAGCAAGCCCAAATCCCTCAATTTTTCTCTGCAGTCTCTCTCTAGATGGCAACAGGAAGTGACCTTGTGGCACGTCCTATCTCCATTTTGAGAGGGACTGAAGAGGAGAACAGAGTCATTTGGGTGCCTACCCCTGTTCTGAAAGATGCACTAACATGGGTTAGAACCTACCTTACATTCATTTGCAAGTACTGTACAGTATTATACTGCTCTAAGAAGGGCTCTGTATGTCTGTGCCTACGAGTAAGGTAGGCTGCATTGTGAAAATGTTCTGTATCCTTCATATATAGTGTTAATCGCCATCATCACATCATCCATATACAGTGTTAATCACCATTATTACATCACCCACAGTATTCTTAAGAAAGATTGATAGTCACCTTCTGAACAAAAGAAATGGGGTTTTAGAGCTAGGAAAACACCGCACCCCAGTTGACTACAAATTGACAACATACCTGGGTTAAGTTTGCAGGTGTTTTTTTAAAAATGTCTTTGACTGACTGCACTGGACAGCATGCACATACCGTGCTATGCTAAAAGTGCCATGATTTCAAAAGACAAAAGTTCCTAACTATAAAGTACACATAGGTTACCTCATTTGGGAAGCATGCCTACTTAGCTGTCACAGCTTTGGCTGCAAAAAAATATGCAGGACAAGGCCACTTAACATATATTTTGGAGGTAAAATGGTGATTGATAATCATACACTTAATAAATGGTGCTGCATAGGTGCATTTTACACTCATTATTTGTTTCAAAAGTACCGTAGTTTGGGTATGGAATGACTGTGAGCATCTTTCCCAACCCTTCTGTAATAATACAATATTCACGCAGTGTTCTTAATGACAAATTACACAAAGACATCCCCACCCCCTGCTTTGGGTCACCATACTCTACGTTGACCCACCGTGAGCATGGACTAGTAGTGTGCAAGTTGATGTGGAGGAAGCATGAGCTGTGATGCCTTCCCCCCCCCTCCTTCCGCTTTTCAGCCATCTCCCAGTGTATCCTATTAGGCTATGAGTTGAAGGAGGCCAGTTCAGGGCAGAAAAGTGAAATGCTGCTTTTTCTCTCCTCCTCCTCATCCTTTGCAATCCTATCTCCATCCTATCTTTTTATTTTATTAGCTGTAGGTGTGCTCTGAATTAGCTGCATGTGCTCTAGTGCTTGAGCAGTTCCATGTGCCAGGAGCATGCTCCATAGTGAAATGTTAATTGAAAAGCTCAACAGGACTCCTGCTGGTAGGTCTGTCAAGAACTGCTAAGCACATTCATTAAAGCAAACAACACTCCCTCTTCTGTTCAGTTTCACTGCCCTTATTGTGTGCGTGGCCACATCCAAAAAGGGTATCTTGGAAGAGTCAGTCTAGTAAGCCAGCTCAGGGGGCTAGTTCCCCACAAACACTAGTGATATGCACACCCCTCTCTCCCTCTATTTTGCACAAAAATTATATATCCTGTTTTCTCTCTCCTTTTGTCATTCTCTTTGTAAAAATCTGTGAAGAGAAAGATTTATAAATGAAAAAAAACCCTCCACAAAGTATTTTATGTTTTAAAAATGTTTATCACCCTATGAAGTAACTTGTGTATGTATGTGCCTTCAAGTCACCTGTCAACTCATGACAGCCCCATGAATTTCATAGGGTTTTCTTAGGCAAGGTATCCTCAGAGGTGGTTTTGCCAATTCCCTCCTCTGAAATAGAGCCTACAGCACCTGGTATTCCTTGGCTATCTCCCATACACGTACTAACCAGAGCTGACTCTGCTTAGCTTCCAAGATCAGATGGGATCTAGTGTCTTTAGGGTATTTAGGCTCCGCATGAAATAATTTAATTCACACTAATTATAGTAGGCTATTCTTATGAGAGATGATGTCCAAGAAAGCAGCAAGTTACAGGCAGTTATTAACAGTCTGGGAGTTCGACCAAGATAAAGATCAAAAGACTAGGAAAGCAGCCAATTCTCCATGATAGCAAAGTCAATTAAGTGGAATCAGATAAGTTTTGAAACAAGCAAGGTCCAGTTTCTTGAGCAGCAGCAAAACCATCAGGAAGGCACACAGAGAAGAGTCCAGAATACAGTCCAAGGGGCAAAGCTTATAGAAGGCAGTGTAGTTCAGAAGTCGGTCTGTGGGACCACAGGGTCAGGCAACAGCGTAGTCAGGAACAGTCCAAGGTCTAAACATGAGTCAAGGCAACAGAAATCAAGGCAGTGAAGTCAGCAGGAAGATCAGTTGAGCCCTGACAAAGCCTCCATATTTCCCCAAAGCATATATATATATATAGCAATCAAGGCTTTGCCAGGTGCTTCTTGATGAGCAGGTGTTTCTCTAAGTCTCAGCGATTTCCTTTGAGCTTCCTTTTGAGATCACTGCTGGCTGTATGATGGTAAAATCTCTTTGTAATCTGTGAAGAGAAAGATTTATAAATTAAAAAAAAATCTCCACAAAATATTGTATGTTTAAAAAATGTTAGTCTCTTCTTCATTCTTATCTGAATTGGCAGGACTCTCTGCTGGGACTGGTGCCAACCCACTAGGGCTATGCTCTTCCTCTGCTCAAGCCTCCAGGTAGAGTACACTATATGTAGCCATGAAGCTACTACTTAATATGCGTATATGAGCCTCAGAAAATGGCTTAGTGTACTCAGTAGAAGGAATCTGAGCTAAAGCCACCCATAATCATTTTAGCAGATGTATGTCTGCTTGCGGGGGTCAACTGGTCATGTCCGTACGTCAGCGTGTTGAGAGAAATTGTATAACTCAGCTAAATTCAACTTGGGAAGTGCAGTTGCAGGTGAGGCACAGCAAGATCTTTGATCTTGGCTGTAGTCTGTAGGAAGGAACATTACCCCCCCCCCAAAAAAAAGCAATTTCCCCAATCTATTTAGTTCAGGGGTGAGAAAATAGTGTCTGTGCCCTTGCTAGGGTTTCCCCCTTCCCCAGCAATCAATCCCTCCAGGTCTCCCTTTTTCTGGCCAAAACCTCAGGGTGGATTACTTTCAGTAGAAGCCCCCAGGAGTAGCAATTCACTTTTTAAATAGGTTGTAGCCCTCCCCACCCCATTTAACATTAAACATTAAAAATATACAGACTATCCCACAGACTGCCAAAAATACCCCTCATATCACATACCCAGAAATGGCTGGAAAACCACTTCTGATTTTGCAGAAAGTTAGCCCCCAGACTCACAGGAGTTGCCCACCCTGATTTAATTTTTTTCAAGGCAAAGTTTTAAAAAGTTGTGCTTTACCCATTTTGCGTAAGCGCTTGTGCACATTGTTGGGGTGTGTGAGAGAGAACAACCCAAAGTAAAGTTGCAACATATGGCCTATGTGCAGGACTCTGTATGAAGCCTGAAATTCCTATAAAAGAATGGTGGATTCCTGAGGCAACCGTCCAAATCCACAAGATTAAGAAATTCAGATGGGGAAAATTTCATTAGCATTTTTACTCCCCAACTGTCATCTACAGGTACCATTCACACAAATAAGGCATGGCAGCACCTCCTCAAGCTGATGCCAACAGTGATCTTTGAATAAGGAACCTTGAGGTTAGAGATGATCCACCCCGCCTGCTAATTCCTCTCAGTCCCTCTTGGGTAACAGTGGGGTGAATAAAACCCGCCAGGGGTGGCCGGTGGGTCCATCTCTTTACCACCACTTTTACTGTAACTGTTTCAAACTGAATGAGAGCTGTGCTGGTACCTGACCTTAGTTCATCACTGGCAGATTGCTGTTTGACTCAGAGCAACTGCAGGCAGAGCAACAGAGTGGATTTGCTATTTCCGCAGTGGTGCCCACCAAATAAATCAACAATCACTTAAACCGTTATTTTCCAGGAGAAAGTTGTCATATAAATAAAACAAATAACAACCCACCCACCCCGTACCCATAGGGATACACTGCTGGTTTTACCATGTGTAAGTGAAACCACAGATAATAGCAAACCCTGTTAAAATAAAAGACTTATTGTACAAACGTACCATAGAGTTACATTGGGGGACCTAGAAGGATCTAGGCATTTTCCAGTGCAACTCTATAGTATGTATCCCCTATTTTGTATCCCCCGGATAAGTGAAACCACAGATCTGTGGATATGGGGGAGGCAACCTTTAAAATAAATTAAACAAGCCCATCATAGAATTTCTCTGTTCAGCTATGATAAGTTTAATGTGAGACCTTTCAGACAACAAATGATAGAAGAAACAATAGCAGAAGACTGAGTAGGAGAGTTTAGAAGGAGGGAGAATGTGAGAGTTACCAGAGAGTGATAAGTAGAGGACCAGTTTATCTTAATGCAGGAAGGTGTCTCCTCTCATTTCATAGGAATGACCTAACAGAGAAGAACCAACTGTGAAAAATTGTAAGCCTATAATGCTTTCTGCAAGATATTACTCCACAGGTAGTTCTGGGCAATAATTCCTATGGTTGATAGTCAACAAAACTATGCTTTCTGAAAAAAGAAACGGGGGGGGGGAAGGAAGAGAAAATGAAGGCTTAGCACCAGGAGCTCCCTCTGAATTTGGCAGTCATTGTCTCACAGCATTTCTTCCCATACCAAGAAAAGAGACATACTGTCTAGACAGGTGACATTTTACTTGTAATTATAATAAAATGATTTAGCTGAGTGCAACAGGAGGGGGTATCAGCTACTACTGAGTACACTAAGCCATTTTCTGAGGCTCATATACGCATATTAAGTAGTAGCTTCATGGCTACATATAGTGTACTCTGCTAAAGTTAATGGGGTCAAAATAAAGCTCAATAGGAGCTTGATCAATAGCATCTCGTGGCATGCAGATCAATTTCTGCATCTACTGCTGCATTGTTAAAAACATGTGCTCTCTCACATGTTGTCACTACCTCTAAAAATACATGTAGGAGTCAATTGTAAATGACAGCACATAAAACTAGGTAGCTTGAAAAAGACTCATGAACAGGAAGATTCTAGAAACAGCATTCAACGTTTGCTAGGCTTCTTACCTTTTGTGTTTTAATTCTCATTTTAGCAGGAGTACTCCATGTTTTTAGGCAGAACCTTTAGCCGTTGTTAATGACTGTTCAGTTTCAACTGCTTTGAAGGGTGAGTGTCAGCAGACTGGAGGAGGGCAAACGTAGTTCCCATCTTCAAAAAGGGGAAAAAAGAGGATCCCAACAATTATCGTCCAGTTAGTCTGACATCAATACCAGGGAAGATTCTAGAGCAGATCATTAAACAGAGAGTCTGTGAACATTTAGAAGGCAATGCCATAATCACAAAAAGTCAACATGGGTTTCAGAGAAACAAGTCATGCCAGACTAATCTGATCTCTTTTTTTTTTTGATAAAGTTACCAGCTTGGTAGATGAAGGGAATGCTGTGGACATCGCATACCTTGATTTCAGTAAGGCCTTTGACAAGGTTCCCCATGACATTCTTGTAAAATGTGGGCTAGACAAGTTAACTGTTAAATGGATTTGTAATTGGCCGAACCCAAAGGGTGCTCAGCAGTGGCTCCTTTTCGTCTTGGAAAGATGTGACCAGTGGGGTGCCACAGGGTTCTGTCCTGGGCCCAGTGCTATTCAACATCTTTATCAATGACTTGGATGAGGGAATTAGGGGCATACTTATTAAATTTGCAGATGACACCAAATTGGGAGGAGTAGCTAATACCCTAGAGGACAGGATCAAAATTCAGAATGACCTGGATAGACTGGAGAGCTGGGCCAAAGCTAACAAAATGAAATTCAATACGGAGAAATGTAAAGTACTGCATTTAGGGCGGAAAAATGAAATGCATAAATATAGGATGGGAGAAACCTGGCTGAATGAGACTACGTGCGAAAGGGATCTAGGAGTCCTAGTAGACCACAAGTTGAACATGAGCCAACAGTGTGATGCGGCAGCTAAAAAGGCCAATGCGATTTTGGGATGTATCAATAGAAGTATAGTGTCTAGATCAAGGGAAGTAATAGTGCCACTCTATTCTGCCTTGGTCAGACCTCACTTAGAATACTGTGTCCAGTTCTGGGCACGACAGTTCAGAAAGGATATTGACAAATTGGAGCGTGTCCAGAGAAGGGCAACTAAAATGGTGAAAGGTCTGGAAACGATGCCTTATGAGGAGAGACTTAGGGAGCTGGGTATGTTTAGCTTGGAAAAAAGACGGTTAAGAGGCGATATGATAGCCCTGTTTAAGTATTTGAAGGGATGTCACGCTGAGGATGGAGCAAGCTTGTTTTCTGCTGCTCCAGAGACTGGAACACGGAGCAATGGGTGCAAGCTCCAGGAACAGAGATTCCACCTCAACATGAGGAGGAACTTTTTGACAGTAAGAGCTGTTCGGCAGTGGAACACACTCCCTCGGAGCATGGTGGGGTCTCCTTCCTTGGAGGTCTTTAAACAGAGGCTGGATGGCCATCTGTCAGGGATGCTTTGATCAAGATTTCCTGCGTGGCAGGGGGGTTGGACTGGATGGCCCTCTTGGTCTCTTCCAACTCTGCAATTCTATGATTCTATGATTCTATGCCTACCTCTTGGGTGCTCAAATGTTCCTTACATTGCACATAAATCTCAAATGCTCTTGTGAGAGCATGTCTCTTCCAACTGCCCATGAAACATAGCATTCTATGAATGAAAAAATAATTGGGGTGCCTCCTAGGTCTCCCAAAGTAGGGATCTTGTACAGCCTACATCTTAAGTCAGACCATCCCAAACATTCCCTTCAAATTCTGTAAGAATCCATCTAGCCCATTACCCATGATGTGGAGACAGCCAGACAGAAGCTTAATTTTATTTACATTTTCAAATGATGTGCCACAGTAGTCTATATGAATGAAAAAAATAATTGTGATATACCCCCTCAGGTTCCCTTGAAAATGAATTTCATTCATTCCAAATTGCCTATATTTTTAAGTCAAATCATCCCAAGCATACCCTCCAAATATGGTGAAAATCCAATGAAAAAATAATTGAGGTACCCCCTCCCAAGCCTTCCCAAAATGAATTTCATTTACACCCCTCTAACTTTGGTGAAAATCCATTCAGCATTTTTCAAGTGATTCAGCATTTTTCATGTACAGGAGCAGGCAAAGAAGTTTATTTCTGCCAACACACTAGAAGTCTACGTCTGCCAGCCTTCTACATACTGATGTAGATCCAACTGAATGTGTTTACATTTGCCGGTTTTTAAAGATACAGCACTCTGAAATGAAGAAAACACCTGTTTCTCCTTACTGAAATGCTTTACACAGTAAAAAAATATTGTGTATCAATTTTTTTTAAAAAAATGTAAGCACAAAGATTAAATGACTTGGACAGAGTCATCTAAAAAACCCCGTGAGCAGAGCACTTGCATGCAAACCAGGAATCACATAGATCATCTTGTTGTTCTTTCTTTCTGTCTGCTAAGCTTTTTATGCTGCATTGGACTGAGACTTGAGACAGCTACTTTTGAACAAAAGATGATTAATAGGGGAAGCCTAACTCAATGATGTGGTGGCTACAGAAGGTTAGGAATAGATAGACGTCTCTTGTGCCATCTGACCTGCCCTTATGCTGGCATAATGTCAGAGATCTGCAGCACAATTGCTCTGCCAAGTGAGATCAGCTGGCAGAAAAGACCAAAAGGGAGAAGAGATGGAGTAAGGGAAGAATGAAGTTATGCTAGATCCAAACCAACCCAAGCCCAAAAAAATAGCCATTGTCCTGGCACAAAGTTAGGACAGAGCCAGGATAGTCCCAAGTAATTTCCAATGTTCCTGGGTTGAGAGGGTCTTAGCTTCAACACAGTTCCAGCTGGTATGATATAGAGTATCCATCAGCCATCTTGGTGAATTTGGACTACGCTGTCAATTTTTTTCTAACTGGTAATGTACATAGCCCTTTAAAGTAAGCAGATTTAAAACTCAGAAGAAAGGTCAGCAGCTATTACCCTGGTTGGACTGAATCGTCCTACTCCCATCTTTCTTTAACTTTCTATTTATTTAGTTATTTAGTTAGTTGTTATGTACTGTGAACTTGGCTTTGACTTACGGTGACCCTATGAAAGAGGGTCCAAGATACCTGTTCATCAGCAATCCTGTTCAGGTCTTGCAAACTCAGGGCTGTGGCTTCCTTTATTGAGTCAGCAAAGCTTGAAGAAGAAGACGGCATCTTATATACATTACCGTATTGATGGCAGCTTGTTTAACTTAACCCGTCTGAGGGCTCGCACTAAGACTCTAAACTATCTAGTCTGTGAACTGCTCTTTGCTGATGCTGATGCCCTTGTTGCCCACACAGAAGCAGTTCTGCAGCACCTAACATCCTGCTTCACAACAGTTGCAGAGCTATTTGGGCTGGAAGTCAACCTGAAGAAAACAGAAGTTCTTTACCAGCCTGCACCACAGGACGAACACCATCATCCCCACATTGCCATCGGCAAATCTGTGCTTAAGTCCGTTCAGCAGTTCACCTACCTGGGAAGCATCATCTCCTCAGATGCCAAGATTGACAAAGAGCTTGATCACAGATTAGCAAAGGCATATAGCACATTTGGAAGACTTTACAAAAGAGTCTGGAGTAATAAACACCTGAGGCAAAGCACAAAAATCAGTGTGTATAGAGCCATTGTACTGTCTAATCTCCTTTACGGGTCTGAAACATGGGTCACCTATCACCACCACTTCCGACTCCTCGAACGCTTTCATCAGCGCTGTATACACACAATCCTAAATATACACTGGACTGACTATGTGATGAATGTTGCTGTCCTTGAGCAAACAGGGATCACCAGCATTGAGGCCATGATATTGAGAACACAGCTGCGCTGGGCAGGGCACGTTTCTAGGATGGAGGACTATCGCCTCCCAAAAATAGTACTTTACAGTGAACTCGCCACGGGTTAGCGTAAGAGGGGCACTCCAAAAAAGCGATACAAGGACTCCCTGAAACAACACCTCAGGCTCGGCCAAATTGACCACCAACAATGGTCCACCCTGGCCTCACATTGGGAGGCATGGAGACGTACTATCCACAATGCTGCAGCCTTATTTGAGAACTCACGCCGAACAAGTTTTGAAGAGAAACGACAATGCAGAAAGAACCACAACCCGGAAACATCACCCAAGGAGACTTTCTGCTGTGCTTTCTGCAACCGGGCTTGTTTATCTCGGATTGGCCTTTTCAGTTATCAGCGCACTTGCAGAAAGCGCGGGATGAGTCCTTCCTGAATTTTTGTTTGTGAAGAAAAGCTAGAGAGAGAGAATATCATAGGATCTCAGGGCAGTATGTAATAAAATCAGTTGAATCTATTTAAAACAATTTAAAACATTTTTAAAAAGCAGCACCAAAAGAGAATTGGAAACATTCTTTCTCATTACTTTGCGTTGTTTTTGTCACCTTGGAGAAGGAAGGCAACAAATATATTCAAAAATAAAAAATGGTTGGCATTTTTGCCCCTCATGAAAACACAAATTAATATAATTTGTTAGCTAGTTTATTTTACTTGACAGCCTATGTAGATTCTTGATTTGGCTTGTTACACTGAATTACCCTTTAATAATGGGCATATAGAATCCCAGATATAGCCCCCAGGTTACTCTGGTAATTGAATAAGGGATGTATTTAAGGAGTTGTCTGTATTGGTTAAGACTATCATGACAATACTGGTAGGCAATGGTTGGCTTAAGTAGAAGCCTAATGATAAAAGCTGTATGCTAAGTAATTTTTAATTGATATCCAATAAACAACCATTTGACTTGTGACTGTCATTGGAGAGATGCACTGGGTCTGAAAGTCACTTCATGTGCTATCTCTACTAAAGTGTTAAAACAGAAGAGCAATAAATGGATGAATGGGGACTCTGAGTGCACAGAACAGAAAACATTTCACAGACAAAAACTGGGACATATGTGGTCAAGCAACATCAGAGTGTGGTCATGATGGCAAAAGTTATTAATGAGGAAGAACACACAAGCTGGGAGGGGCTGCAGCAGTTTCCTTTTGCTCAGGTCTACCGGAAAGGGCAAGATTTCATTTTCTCCTCTCCCTTTTTCTGACTTCAGTGCAAATTGGTTTTACTCTTTGAACTCAGCTTGCACCAATGGAAATAAACTGAGTAGAAGGCGGAAAGTGGGAGGAGGCGAGAGAAACTGGAACATTTTAAAAGTGGCTGGAAAGGTGCAGTAGCAGAGGATTAATCGAGGCTGTCCCTGCCAAATCAGGAAATGGAGGATATGAAAGAGCAATTTGTGTTCTTTTCCTGGTGCATGGTTTTTCTTTTTAAACCCTTCGACATCATTGATACTCACCCATCACATTATACATACCCCCCCCCTTGACATATACGTCTCCATACTGGAAACTTATGAATTGTCTTAAGAACCAAAGGAGATATGTGCCTAAATCCAGATTAGTCCCAACTAGAGTAGAGTTGAATCAATGGGAAGTTGAGTTATATGAATTATATGAGTTCCCCTGACTCAGTGGGCATACTCTAGTTGGGACTAACCATTGAATCTAGGGGCATTACAGGCAGGCATGGTTGTACTTGAGATTTCTACCCCATTCTTATCTCAAGTGGAGCTTGGTCCTCTACTTTTTCTTTTTAACAAAGAAAGGGGCATATGCATAAGGGGTGCTGAAGCCTCCTCCCTCCTCCTCTGCCTTTCCTCTTCACACTACTTTATTGCAGGCACTTTTCTCTTAGCCTGGTTCTGAAACTGTGAATTGCTTTACTAGAGAAAAAAAAGTATCCAAAGGGATGGATGAAAGTATGTTCCAGAAGGACAAGAGTTCTGTCAAGATGGCTTCAACTTACGGCAATCCTATGAGTAAGAAACCTCCAAGACACCCTGTCATCAACAGACCTGCTCAGGTCTTGCAAACTCTCAGGTCCATGGTTTCCTTGAATCTATCCATCTGTAATGCGGTCTTCTTCTTCCTACTGCCTTCTGTTTTACCTAGGACCATAATCTTTTCTAATGAGTCATAGCATCTCATTGTGTCCAAAGTATGATATCCTCAGTTTGGTCATCTTGGCTCCTATGGAGAGTTCAAGCTTGATTTTCTCTCAGCCCTTATTTGTTTTTGGATTTGTTTGTGTGTGTGTTTTTTTAGCAGTCCATGGTATCCATAGAACTCTCCTCTAGCACATTTCACATGAGTTGATTCTCTTACTGTCAGCTTTCTTCATTGTCCAGCTTTCACAGCCATACCAAGAAATTGGAAATACAACGACATGGATGATCCTGACTTGGAATTCAGTGATATATCTTTGCACTTCAGGATCTTATCTAGTTTCTTCATAGTTGTCCTTCCAAGTCCTAGTGTTCTTCTGATGTCTTGATTACAGTATCCATTTTGATTTATAACTGAATCAAGATATAGAAAATCTTTAACTATTTCAGTGTCTTCATCATGTACTTTAAAGTTGTACAAATAACCTGTGGTCATTATTTTGGTGGAAAGAATTACCAAAATTGCTTGCAAAAATGCATGTACTTGACAAAGTTACATACAAAATGTATATATTAGCTAAATGAATTTTAGAATGACTAAGAAGTCCTGGTGACAGAGTGGTAAAATGCCAGTACTGCAAGCCACAAGGTTATGAGTTCAATCCCAGAGGGCTCCAAGGTTGACTGGCCTTCCATCCTTCCGTTGGTCAGTAAAATGAGTACCCAGCTTGTTGGGGGCAATTAGCTAAAAAACATTGTAAACCACTTAGGTAGTGCTTTAGCACTGATAAGTGGTATGTAAATATCAATGCCATTGCTATTGCTTTTAAAAATAAATAAATCACAAGCTGATCTAGACATGGGATAGAACAAAACTGGAAAATAAAATTTACATAGTCACCCATTCTATAGCACCTTATTTATTTATTGCCATTATAAGTAATCAAAGGAAATGCTTAGATCAAACACATCATTTTATAACTTATCCATTGCCTTATTAATGAAATGCCTGCTATGGCATTTGAGTAGGATTGTCTGGGAGGAAGGCCTGTATCTTATACGGATCATGTGTGTGCACACATTTACACATGTATGCATCCCCCTTGTGCCTCGATGTGTATTCAGTATACAATACAATATACAGATGTCTCCCATTTTGGGGAAGAAGATATCTCCTCTCCCCATGTGGGTCTCCATTGGGAGCACTTTTCTCTATAGAAATGCATAGTAACTGCGCACTTACATGGGATAATGTAAAGAGGTGCACTTGATGACAGCATTTAAACTAAACCTGCCTCCTGCCATTAGTAATTTTAGTGTCTTGGATCAAGAGAAAGCTTTGGTTCCTGAGGTCACAGTCAATGTGTTTCATGCCCAGAAATTCAGCAAGAGGTGTTCTAATAACCTCCATTGACTTAGCTCTGCCCCTTTTGCTCCTTGGACTCAATTTCTTGGTGTGATACTCGAGTGGAAAGAAACTTCAGAGCGGAGAAAAGGTTGAAACAAGATCTTTGAAACAAACCTTGTAGATATTTTAATATGCCTTACATCCATAGCTGGAACATGGTACCAGTCAGCCTGAGTCCAAACAGATTAAATGTTTCCTGGACCTGGATAAAGTTTTGCATGTCTGCCTTTTTACCTCAGGGCTTTCTACACATTTCCCCCCCTCTCTGTTGAATCATCACCCCCACACATGCCAAAACATTTGTAATTTCTCTTCAGGGAATTTGGCCTTCCTTGAAGAATTATGAATACTTGTATTCAGAGTAAATACAAAGCCTTGCTACAAGGATACAGAGATGCCTACAGACACATTCCTAGAATAAAATGTACCGTAAATGTGGAATTGTTCATTTCCGCCCTGCATATGATATTCATAAGGGGATTTGTTCAGCTTTCTCCATGATCAATCTCCTCTTGCCATCATGTCAGACTGTGAATTTGAGTGAGCATTTGGCCAGAGCAGGTGGAAAGCCAGTTAAGTTGTGCCACTCTAACGGTTAGGAAGAATTTTTTTAAAAGTAGCCAGTTGCAGTTTTTGTGCCAAGGTCATTAAACGTAGTTAGTTATTTTTATCCTTACATTTTAAAAAAAGCCCTCTTTGCTCTCCTGATCTCAAAATTTACTAAATAATTACCCTGAACACTATTACCGGTAGCTGCTTGCTTGACACACAAAGCACAGTACTCTCCCATCATCAGTACCTGACAACAAAGAGCAAGGCAGAGCATGAGCCAGCGCTTGAACCATGTGATATTTCTCATCCACAATGCATTGAGGCTCTGCCCCTGTAACTAAAAGTAACTAAAAAGTTACTTATACTGCAGAAGAAGTGGTGTTATCAATCATTATGTGACAGTCATAATGTAATGATGCCTTCATTACTGGGGAAGAAAGGCACAAATTACTAGCAATTGGTTAGTTGTAGTGAGCCAGTGTGGAGTAGTGGTTTGAGCATTGGACTATGACTTGAGACCAGGGTTTAAATCCTCGCTCAGCTATGGAAATTTGCGGGGTGACCTTGAACAAGTCACACTCTCTCAGCCTCAGAGGAACGTAAAGGCAAAAATCCTCTGAACAAATATTGCTAAGAAAACCCCATGATAGGTTCACCTTAGGGTCATCATAAGTCAGAAACTACTTGAAGGCACACAAAAACAAAGTTGTTTGTAATGTGTTACTCCTGAGCTCTGTGCTTTGCCTACATAACTGCACAGAGCAGACTAAAACCTTTTGCCGAAGTTTCTAATTTGTTTTTTGTTTTGTTTTCAGGGGAATCTTGTATGACCATTGAACCCTTTACCTTTTGAAAACCATCATGTTTCTGACAGTCTGAATAACTGCTTGGTCCCTATAGTCTCTGGGCTAGACCATGTCCCCAGGTGGCTGTGCCAAGTCCTTCAACAGCAAATGAAGCATCATTGAATATGTCAGGGTGAATTAGAAAGCAGGCTCATCACATTAATCTCAGACTCTGAGCTGGCAGTTCCTATGTTCTAGTGTCACTTGATCCTGGCTGTCATACTCCTGTCCCCACCTCCACAGCCATGGGAAATCTCTCTGGGCAGCATATAGACAATACTGCACAGTAATGAAATTGCTGAAGAAAATACTTTGCTGGCATTGGCCACCATCGTCTGACACCTTTCTGTTATATTAAGTGTCCTTATGGTGTTATATACTTGAAGGTATTATTTATGCTGCTGTTCATGTCTACTGGCACTGAACATATCTCTTCATTGAGTGATATCTTATTATATTATACTTAAAAAGAAAAAAAAACCTGTGCTATGTGTTTTAGTATGTTGTCCACTTCCAGTTCTGCTCATCATGAGATGAATTAAGCTTGATGACAAGGGTATAGAATCCATACTAATCTTAAATTAGATGCTTCAATATCTTCTTTCTAATAAGAGATTATTCAGAAATATTCTCTGATCCAGGATTAATTTGCTTGGCAAAGGTTTGTAGCTTTTTTCGTCTCTTCCAGAGATTGTGTGTTTTGCAATAATACTTCCTTGTACAGCTTGAAAATCACGATTAATAATCCACAAATAAACAGATACCTGCAGTAAATAGGGCTTGCACAGATGTAGCACTTTGGAGATTCCATTCCTGATTGAAACAGGGAAGTCAAAGTAGATGCAAGCTCCTTCTGAAAAGATCACAAATAAACATTTTGGTGCTTTGTATTGCCATTTAAAGAGATTCTGGTTTGTAAGGCTGAGAAAATGTCTGCTCAATAATTTTGAAAGTTACAGAGTAGACTGCATTGTGGGACTGTGTACATCAGTGATCTGACCCAGTAAGATGTTTGTTTATAATATAATACAATAAAACAGTCATAAACTAAGAAGTAAAAACTTAAAATTAAGGCAGGTAAAACACCTCAACAAAATCAGTAAAAACACACAAATTAAACCAATTGTGCCAATCTATAATGGCAGGCACTTCAGTTTTGATTCTTTCAAGAACTTTTGATATTATTCTTGTTTTCTTTATAATAAAAACACCGCACAACAGCCACCTCTGTAAAAAGAAAAAGAAATTGGAGAGAATAATGGATAAGAATGAACATTGTCAGAAACAATGTGATTTGTGGAAAATGATAAGAGAAACTTTTCAAGAAGCCAATTTTCAGACCATTGTTTTGGTCTAGGCCTTACATAAGAAGTTAACTTCATCATGACCTCTGTGTCCCATATCCTACAAAACTAACAGAAAAGCTGAGCAGCAATCTGTGTCTGCCAGTAAAAAAAACTTGGATCTTTAATATTTTTTGAAAATTTAATTTGCTAGCTATATTGAACTTTTAAGGAATGGCAGAATAAAGAGTAAAATAAAATAAATATAAGACATCTTCACATTACTACAGTACTACAATGCTAAAAGCAATGTTCCAGTTTTCCTGCTGTTCAGCTTTTGTTTTTTTTTTCCTCCATACGAAAAGATCCTTCTGGTAATGCCATATGTCCACCACTAATATATTATTTTATGCTTTATGTTCTCCTCTCTTAATGATGACAAAATATTATGCACAGATTTTTGTGATAGACTTGAAATTGTGACTGATTTAGCTGCTCGATTGGAAAAAAAACAGATTTCAAAAGAAAAGGGTTTGAATCAGGAAGCACAAAGGGAGAGGATTGTTCAACTTGTGTCCACTCACTGTCTCTCTTGCAGTTGCCTTTTCTTTCAGAATTCAGAACAAGAATAAGTGTGTTTCCATGTAATGTGTAGAAGGGATCTCAGCTGAAATGAACAAAATTAATGGGAAATAAGGCTGAGGGTACACAGCTTTGTATATTATTTCATAAACCACCATTATTCCCTTCATGTTTATGAGCAGCACAGGCTTTCAAATTCAAGAGCCAAGTTATTTTGTGCCACTTGCAGTGGTGATTAATAAACAGACTGATTAAGGAACAATAAGATAATAAGACCTTGTAGTAACTGAAACTAAACAGCACAGCACCCCCTTAAAAATGATCAGGAACCAGAGAGCTGTATCTGCAGTTTAGAGACAAATGGTTGTAGTGCAGTACATTGGGTGATACTTTTATATGGTAGATTATACAGTGACTTTTTTTCCATATTTGACCAAGTGCTTTTCTTTCTTGTCTTTGCTAGGTACCTGTGCTAAGGCCCATGGATTTAATGGTGGAGGCAACTCCTAGGAGAGTATTCGCAAATGCACACACATATCACATCAACTCCATATCTGTGAACAGTGACTATGAGACCTACATGTCAGCAGATGATTTGAGGATAAACTTATGGAACTTTGAAATAACCAATCAAAGTTTTAGTATCCTTTGCTTCATGAATCTGGCTGGAGTTATTCAATCAGAAGAGACCTCTCTTGAAAAGAACAAGCTTGCTGAACCTCAAGTTTGCATCTCTTGAATGGTTGGTTTGTTGTGTTCTAAAGCACATTTTTATATTTGTACTTGTCTTGATCCTACATCCACGTTTTAGCCTGCAGAGATGTTTACTCAAAAGTGAGGCTTAGTTTGTGGATGTTCTACATGACAAGGGTTCATGACCGTGGTTGTCTGTTTTTCTTGACATGATTCTCCCTAGAGTATGATTTATTTATTTATTTATTTATTTATTTATTACATTTGTATACTGGGTAGTAAGTAGTTCTCAGAAGTCAAGTATATTTGTTCTGTTAGAAATTTGAACCAAAAAGAACTTGAGAAAGTGGGTCATTTTAGGAGGCTGTGAGTTATCTGGATGGAGGGAGTCACTAGTGTTTTCACTTTGCATTTCAAAACGGTAACACACATGTAGAGCCTAGAAGATGAGTAAAATATTAATCAACCCGATGGGAGAATACTAGTATCTTGACAAGTGGTTTCTTGAAAAGTTTGTGCTAGTGGCTGTAGAATAGCCACACCATTAAATTGTCTTTGGATTGGCCATGTGCTATTCATTTCAGGGGTGACTGGAGTTGTGTGAAAGTATAGCTTGGTAACCTACAGCATAAATTCTTCTACACACTGTTCTGAATGCATGTCCTGTGAGGGTGATGATAGGCAAAGATTAGGGTCCCATTCTCATGTAATTCTTGTAGGAGGAGAACTGCTTCTTCCCGGGTTCTTTCCACACTGCTCTAGTACATGTATGAATGTAGGAATCAGGTGGACTAGAGAGTCCTTCCCATCAAAAGAAATAGCATGATGATAATTGGATGGGAAGGAATCACACAGTTGGTTCTTCCCAGCTGGGTCCCATTGTTGTGATATGCAGTGTAAGACTGCTCCTTCCTATGGAATCCTGGGATTTGTATTTTTACAAGATCTTTAGACATCTCTACCAAGGAGTTCTGGTGCCTTACCAAACTACAAATCCCAGGATTCCATAGGAATTAACCATGGCAAATAATCCAGGTTCAAACTTGATTATTTGTGCAGTGAGGATTCAGCCTTAGTTTGTCTGGACATGTGGTTGGCTTCCCTCTGGCAGCAGCCCTAGAAAAAAGTTGGGTGGGAAAGTCTGCTGGTTTTTTTGCAAGAGGATAAAAAGTGGGGAATTTCAGCATTTAACATTAGGTTAAGTGAAACTAGGTACATCTAAGAACATTTCCACTTTAGGTAGGAATTGCTGCAAAATTTGGCAGCTAGGCACTTTGGCAGCCAAGGGATTTTCTGAAGGTGAAACAGTTTGTGCTTGAGGATATAAAAAGGGGAGGAGGTGCTAGAGCAAGTACCGATTTTGGTTCTTAATCTAGCCATTAACAGCTCTCTGTGGTTCAGGAGCGTACCAGAGCACCTCATGTACCATAGAGCCCTGTCAGTGTATAGGGCAGTGATTTCCTCCCTTCTAGAAGTGTTTGGGGTTTTGCTTTGCTTTGTTTAATATGGTGGCAGAGTTTGTCAGTGGTGGGAGTGGGAGCAGAATAAAAACAGGCGGGAGGAACCTTATGCTGTGGGCTACATGCTGTCCTTTGTTGCCTATAAATCTTCCAGTGGGTCAAGGATTATGAGAATTGTGAAGGCTGCCACAGTTTCAAAACTGGTAATGAGGCAACACTCCATTTTCAAATAATTGCCAGCACTATGTTGGAGAAAATGTTGCAGGAAAAAAGCAGCTTCTTGTCTGGTGTGAACATTCAAAATTAAATACTCTAAGCCCACATTTTTTTATTAATCTGTTATTTAAATATTTCTATTCTGCCCTGTATCACAAGATCTCAAGGTGGCAAGCAATTTTTTAAAAAAACTATTTTTTTTCCTTATCTAATAATGCTGTAGGTTACATTTGCCCTGCTGCCCTGCTCTGACATTCCTGTTTTAAAGGTGCCATTGCTTTCCTCAAGACATGTACCCAAGTAATGTGTTGTGGTTTTTCAGCTTAGCTTGCAGTCATGTGCATGTTTAGTTGAAGCATGTTCTGCTGAAGGTTTTTTATTGTATTGAATAGTTTCTACCAACAGTGCAGTGCAGCATGCTTGAAGGAGAAAGAAAGAGGGATGAAGGGATAAAAGGACAACACTTGCATTGAGGAAGAGAGAAAAAAAGCGGGGGAGGAACAGAGAGAGAATAGAGAGGGAAAAAGTGGGGTTGGGAGGTAGGATCTTGGGGCAGGAAGAATGGGGAAGGCAAAGCCACACAAGAAAGGAAGAACCCTTTGGAGAAGACATTCTTTCATGATCTCCATGATAGAGAAGGAGGTTGCATGACTAAGGATTTACCTGCTAAAACCCTTTGGCTACAACCTTTCTCTTGCATTTATAACAAGGTTTAAACTGAAACTAAAGACAAGTGATTTTAGAGGCTTTTCTTTTCCCTTATTTTGTGCTGTTTAAGTGTTCCTCCTTTTAAAATGTGAATTGATGTTTCCGTTTTTACTGATCAGTCAGGCTTCTGCTTCCTTAGATAGCTAGAAACTTTATGGCAGTTCAGATCAGCTGGTTGTTCTTGGAGGGTGGTCCATTCCAGTTTGGTTGACAAGTTGTTGGATTTTCCTTGCAGGAACAATATTGCAAAGGGGAGTTGGAATAGCAAGGTGTAATTTAAAAGACAGGTGACATTGGGAGCATGTGGAGAAGAAATATTAATAGCTAGCTTTCATTATATGCTACAGATGCGTGACAGGCTGCTGAAACAGGCATACAAATGAGATGATGCCAGGCACAACAGGAATAATAACAGGACCAGTGACAATAATTTTCTTAAAACAGGTATGCCTAAAACCACCAGAATGCTTCATGCTGCTCTCAGGCAGTGTTCCCCTCAAGTAAATAGATAAATGAAGGTTTTTCTTATGGTCCACTGAAGTTTTAAAACCTTAAAACTCCTAGATGTGTTCATAAGTACTTACGTGATCTGTGCATTGCCTCCCCCTTCCTTTTCTCCACTTGTGGCCAGCAGGATGGGGATTTCTCTGGCTGGTACAGCATGTATCCTCATCTTCTCACCAAAAGACAGGATACCACCAAGCTGAAGAGGACATGAGGCAGCAATTGTGTGAGGAGGGGCCAAAAGAACAATAATAATATATTCTGAGAAGTGGTCTCAGGGGATAATTGGAAATGAAGAACTAAACACATCCAGCTCTATAACTAACTAACTAGCTAACTAACGATCTTTCTGCCCGCCTGCCTTCCTTTATGTATTTGATATCCTGCCTTTCTTCCACGATGGGACCCCAAATGTCTCATAGCATGAATTAAAGCAAGGCGCATCTAATGCTACCTCTGAGAATTCCTTGCCTATGAAAGCTCTATGAATTTTGTGGGGTTGCCATAAGTTGACAAGCAACTTGAAGGTACATACAAACATACACAAGGTTTGCAGCAGCCTATATTTTCCCAATCTGGTATATTCTAAATGACGGAGGCCTTCTGGTCTGACCATGAGTTAGAGAGGGAACATGCCAGCGTGTGACAACTCATATACCTTCTCTAAAACAACTGCCTGGCTGGAGTGGTTTGTGAGTATATAGATGCCTAGTTGAATTCTGCCCAAGAAAGGACAGTGAACAGTTACTAAATTGACACTCACTTTTTCAGAAGAAGGAGAAACACCGAAATGGATATTATATATTTTATATAATCCTGCCAAAGTCACTCTTAATTGCAAGAGTATCAAAATGTAGTATTTGCATAATGTAAAGTGTGGAGGCCCAGTTAACTTAAAGATCCTGTTACCAGAAAGTGGGGACATTATACACAAAGCTTCTACACTAGAATTGTTGTCTCCTTTGGTTCTGTGGAGCAGGAAATACAGTTCCTTCTGACAACAGATTAATTTTGAAAGCCTCTTTTATCCTGCTTTAATATCTAAACCAACTTAAGCCGTCTGAGGGCTCACACTAAGACTCTAAACTATCTAGTCCGTGAGCTGCTCTTTGCTGATGCTGCTGCCCTTGTTGCCCACACAGAAGCAGCTCTGCAGCGCCTAACATCCTGCTTCGCAACAGCTGCAGAGCTGTTTGGGCTGGAAGTCAACCTGAAGAAAACAGAAGTTCTTTACCAGCCTACACCACAGGACGAACACCACTATCCCCACATTGCCGTCAGCAAATCTGTGCTCAAGTCCGTTCAGCAGTTCACCTTCCTGGGAAGCATCATCACCTCAGATGCCAAGACTGACAAAGAGATTGATCACAGATTAGCAAAGGCATATAGCACATTTGGAAGACTTTACAAAAGAGTCTGGAGCAATAAACACCTGAGGCAAAGCACAAAAATCAGTGTGTATAGAGCCATTGTACTGTCTATCCTCCTTTATGGATCTGAATCATGGGTCACCTATCGCCACCACCTACGACTCCTCGAACACTTTCATCAGCGCTCTCTACGCACAATCCTAAATATACACTGGACTGACTATGTGACGAATGTTGCTGTCCTTGAGCAAGCAGGGATCACCAGCATTGAGGCCATGATATTGAGAACGCAGCTGCGCTGGGCAGGGCACGTTACTAGGATGGAGGACCATCGCCTCCCAAAAATACTACTCTACGGTGAACTCGCCATAGGTCAGCATAAGAGGGGCGCTCCAAAAAAGCGATACAAGGACTCTCTGAAACAACATCTCAGGCTCAGCCAAATTGATCACCAACAATGGTCCACCCTGGCCTCACATTGGGAGGCATGGAGACGCACTATCCACAATGCTGCAGCCTTATTTGAGAACTCACGCCAAACAAGTCTTGAAGAGAAACAACAACGCAGAAAGAATCACAACCCAAAAACATCACCCAAGGAGACTTTCTGCTGTGCTTTCTGCAACCGGACTTGTTTATCTCAGATTAGCCTTTTTAGTCATCAGCGTGCTTGCAGAAAGCGCGGGATGAGTCCTTCCTGAATCTTCATTTGCGAAGAAAAGCCAGAGGAATATCTAAAGGTTATAGAAAGAGGGGACAATGTAATTTTTTATCTAGAAGTGACTGTTGCTGGAGAAGAGGCAAGACATCTGTTTTTTCTTGCCCTGATCCTTCACCCAGCCAAGTTATAGACAACTTAGAACTGCTTCACATAGAACATGATTTGCCTGTGCTTACCATCATCAGTGCAGATATTTTGAAGTGTGTATGTGTGTGCATCTCCAAACATATGTGCACACAATTTGAGTTCCCAAAATACTTGAGATGTTTTATGCCGGTAGCAAAAGTAGCTAATTTATCAAGTTGCAGGGGGCTACATTTGGCTGAATACATCACAAATTATGGAAGCCTCCTTTGTGTATTTAGAACAGTAAACCTACAGTTCTCACAAGGTTCATTGTCATGTGTGATTATTGTTTTACAGTCAGTTAAGCACTCCATCAAAACTATATGCGTTCACACAGGTGATAAGGTGAAAATTAGTTATATGGCTACAGTCCTACACAAGTTTGTTCTACTATTACTGTTATCTAAGAAACAATTGATTCTTTACAGTTTGTAACTAATCTCCAGTGTCAGAATATAATAGAACTGTGGAAAAATAATAGCATCATTTGCTAAGATAGCTAGCTAGTTAGCTTATATCTGGCTATTCTCCTAACACAATGTGGCTCAGATTACAAGTTAAAAACAAAATACAGTTAAAACAATGGATAATACAAAAGTTTTTAAAAATGAAGCAAAGAGTCTAAATCTATGTGTTTGATTGGCCTGGTGCATATGGTATGGGGTAAGATATGGAACCTAACTGGGTGAAGTTCTGGCGATGGATCTACTCCCATTGTCCTTGCACCTCCTTTCCTTTTAAATAGGGCCGTCCACTTAAACAAATGGGCCTGCCACTAGATGTTGCTATGGCAGCACTTAACCTCTGTTAGTGCCAGAGCAATTTAAGTATTGTCTTCCAACCAATCAACCAACCTGTATATGTCCTATTAAAATGTGGGGGAGGGGAAGCATTGGAAGCTGCATTGTGCTGAGTTGTACCATTGGCCTCTCTGGCTCAGCACTGTCCACAGTCACTGGAAGTAGCTCTCCAGAATTTCCAGTCATACCTGGATAAATTGATGCTTAAACCTAGAGTCTTTTTTGTGCAAAATATGTTACCTGTCACTTCCCTTAAGAGTGTGTGCATGTATGCAGAGTAACGGAAGGTGGTATCCAATTTGTGGTCACCAATCTACTCATGTGTGCTTAGTTCCATTGAATTAAATGAGTTTAAGATTTCAATTTCAGGAGGAAAACAACACTGGCAAATGCAGTAAGAGGACTAGAGCTCCTACTCAAAAATGCTGGTTCAGATCTAGAAAATTCAAAAGGTTTTGTGCAGGCATAGGAAAATCCCATGTTTGTAAGTTCACAGATGACCACTAAGAGAACGACTAGAGGAGAGAAATAAGAAGTCACAACTCCTCTCCAGTATAAGCCATTCTAGAGTGGTTACAGCTAAGCAACATCTTATTTTTTTTCAAAACATCCAAATATCTCAGGGGGAGAGAAACATTCAGCGTATTAATGAACTCAGTGTTGCATCATCCAAGCACCACAATATTAGTTTGCCTTACATTCATCCTAAGCATTTGGATACATGCCATATTCAAGCATATGATGCATTGCAAAGTCTCTACACTCCTTGATATGATTTGTTGCCAACATTCTTAGTAAACCAGTAGACAGACAGAGTTTTTATGGGTCCATAATAGTAATGCTACATGACATTTCAGAAATAACTTTTGGGTTAAGACTATGAATATTTCAGGTCTATTTTTAAGTGATTCTAAAGAAGCTGTATCTCTCTTCCACTAAAACCATTTCCTCCAGTGATTGTCTCCTTGGACTCTGTGAATCTTATCCAGGCTACATGACTTGAGAAGTGAAATCTAATTGTCTGTGTAGGCAGAATTTGAATACAGCTGTTAGAGCAATCTTTTCACTCTTTTTATGTGCTGTACAGACTTGACTTCCTCCTTCTGCATGCGTGTTTTACTCCTTCATATTGGAAACATACACCTTTGTTAAATATTTTAAACAATGCAACTTAAAAAATATTTGGTAAAGACAGTTTCTGGAATAAGTGACTCCATATTTAAAAACAGCAGTAGGCATGCAAGCAGTATTGATTTTGCAGGAAAGAGCCCATATTTCTTAGCCCTTTGGCTTGTAATTTTAATCAGAGGGTCATCCTTCCAGGATGGATAGCAGAGATATTGAAAGCAAGCTTGAACATCTATGAGAAGCTTAAAAATGAAGGAGGAATGAGGGTGAGGGGGAAGAAAAAGAAATGCGGCAGCACCTGTAAGACTAAATAATTTTTATTTTTGCATGAGCTTTCATGGTTATAAACCCACTTCTTTAGAAACTATGAGAATCTTGTACGCTGATTGCTCACACTGCTACCTTCCTTCTGGTTGAATCACAGGCACCACCAACATTGCTTGAGCTGTTTCCTCACTAGTAGAAGAGATGTGAAGACAGTGATCCATGTGCCACTCTGCACTTTATAGTTGCTGGCCAGGATCAGATTGAGTCACACTGTTCATGCAACAAACCATATAACACCAACTACCAAAGGAGACACTGCTGATTATCTGTATACAATGTATGGTTTTCAAACAAATAAAGGTCTACTTTGTTTGAAAATCACACATTGTATACAGATAATCAGCAGTGTCTCCTTTGGTAGTTAGTGAGTCTTTTCAGAATCCTTTCTGTTGTTGTTGTTGTTATATACAAACCATAGAACAAGCAGTTTAACTTTTTCACTGCACATGTAATGAGACATCCAAGACCTTGCTATGTGAGCAGAAACTGGATTTTCTGGATGAGATTGCTGCATGTGCCAGTCTTCTTTAGGCTCTTGGCCCTTATAGGGTGGCCGATACAGATAAAGTTTTAAATGGTTTCCATTTAATAATATTCTTTCAACATTCAAAGCATTTTACATCTATAACCTCTCTACTCCTTAAACAACATTTTAATATATGCCAGTGTATTATCCCACTCTTGTAGGTAGGGGGCTAAGAAAGAACAAATGTATTGGTTTTTCATCATGGCATAAGGGACCATTTTTATTACTACAGTAGCCTGACTGATATATACTAGATAAAAACAGAAAACATAAACAAAAGCGGAGTGGGTCAGATCAAAAGCCCACCTAATCTAGCATTCTGATTCCCATAGTGGCCAGGCAGATTTCTATAAGAAGCCTATAAATGGAATATGAGGGATACAACCTGCTTCCTCTTTTGGTCCTCTGATCCTGGAAGTAGCCTATAGCCATCCTAAGTCCCCACTGAGAACCTTATTCGCCATGAATTTGTCCCATCTTTTTTTAACATTATCTGAGCTTGTAACCATCACCATGGCTTGTGGCAGCAAACTGCATAATTTGATTATGTGCTGTGGGGGAAAAAATCATTTTGTCTCTACTGAGCTTCCCCCCTTCAAGCTCACTGGATGATCCCAGGTTGTAATATTATGGGAGAAGAAGAAAGAACGTGTCTTTATCTGCTTACCGTACACTTCAAAACCTCAAGACTGTCTCCACTTATGCACCCACACACACACAAATTAAAAGGATCCAGTGTTGTGATCTAGCTTTGTTGAGTATTTGACCCAGTTAACTGACCATTTAGCTTGCCTTTTCTGCTTCGTTTCTATATCTCTGTTGAATGGAGCAAATGCAACTGTTCATAATATAGATGGTGTATAGACTTTATGATATTGGCAGGTTTATTTTCAGTGCCTCTCCTAATGATCTGTAATATGGAATTGCCTCCCACCCCCAAGCCACTAGGTTGGTTTCTCCTTGAGCTACCTTGATGACCACAAAATCCCACACTGGCAGCTCAGATTCTGCCAGTGTGTCTATGAGGTCAGGGGTCTAGTGTGCTTCATTTTACATGATTAATTTTACACTTGTCACTATCCATTCTCTTATCCATTCATCTATTTTGGAAAGATCCTTTTGGAACACTTCAGAATTCCTGTTGTTTATACCCTACTGAATAATCTGGTTCCTCTAGTAAACCTGGCCTCTTCACTGCTCACTCCTGAGTCATTTATAAACAAGTTTAATATGGTTTATCCACACTGCAGTTATAAGAGCTTGGCACTACTTTAGGTACCATGGCTCCATCTTATAAAGTGTTTAGACTTTCTGTCTTTCTCTAGCGCTGTAGTTCAGGAGAGTAGGCTAGTGGTAGGGGGAGTAGCCTCCTACCAGAGATTTCTCAGTACTGTATTTCACCATGCTACGAATTTCAACATTTTGGTAGGATCCATAGCAGGAACTGTTTTAAAGTAAGAGTTTAATTAAGTTTTAGTTCCTTTGTTATTTAATGCTGTTTTATTCTCAATTTTGTATGTTTTTAAATTATATGTGTTTTATTTTATTTTCTCTTTTTGTAAGCCACTTGAGTCCCAGCCTGAGAGAAAGGGAGGATATCAATAAAGTGATGGATGCATGCCAGTTAAAAGGGTATCAAGCTGGTACAATTCTGCAGCATGGCCCCAGTTAAGATCTTCTCCCTCCATTGTGAGAAGTGTCAAATTATTCCTACTTTCTGCTTCTTACACTTCAATCACTTGCCAGTCCATGAGAGGGCCAGCCCTCTTATTCCATGAATGCTTACTTTGGAATTTGTTAAAAACTTCTTAAAATTCCAGGTATACAATAGCCTAAATATAATTGCTAGTCCAAACTAGAGCAGACCCATTGGGTCATTTGTTGAATGTCAGCACTTACATAAGTTACATTAATTCAGTGTGTCTATTCCATCTGGCTCTAACAACTTGAGTTAGGCCACAGTGTACTGCATCAGCTATAGCCATAGGCTGGGTTGATATTACAGCTTGGAAATAACTAGTTAGGATAGTAAGTTAATTGTAATTTATTTCTTTTTCCCTATATGTAGGGCATAATGAATGCATTGTGATTGTAATGTAATATAGAATAACTCAACTCCTTTTCTAGTGTAACTTTTAATTAATAGGTATGGTGTATGAATTTCATTCCTTTGGTTTGTTTCTATTACAGAGCAGCCTATTATTGCATTCTTCTCTTGTTTTAAGGAACTAAAAAGCAGCGGTTTGGATTGTCTTTGCTTAACAAGGAAGAATAGTGTTACTTTTTAAGATGTAAAATGATGGGCTAAGTCCAATGGTTAGTCTCAACTAGAGTAGATCCATTGAATCAATGACAACTTGGTATGTCAATCAACATTTATATAAGTTCTATTGATTCAGTGGATCTACTCTAGTTTGGACTGACGATTAAATTTAGGCTTATAACAGTAAATATGGAGTGGTTCCTTTAAGGACCTCTGTGTGTGTGTATGTGTGTATCTTGGACCCAAAAATAAAATACTTTTTAGTGGTAATTTTCCAATCTTTGGTTGACAGTCCTGAAGAGCGCTAAAAGGCTATAATATACTTTTAATTGTTATTTAATAAACATACATCCTCCCCTTCCCCTTCCAAAAAGAGCTGAATCATACAAGATATAAAACGTATAGAAACAGCAATCATTAAAGCTTGTTAACAATAAAGCAGCAGAGTTTAGTTAGACAAAACCTGCCTTTGCAGTAACCATGTTCTTTCTTCTTCTGAAAGAGTTGTATTTTGATATATACTAGATATTGTGTGTGTGTGTGTGTGTGTGTGTGTGTGTGTTTAATCAGCATTTCCACCAATTTATCTGGAACAGATGGTAAACCAACTGGCTTGTAATTTACTAAATCCCATTTTTTAAAAAATGGTGTTACATTGGCTGGTTTCCAGCCCTCAAGTACCAAAGCCAATCTCAGAGACAAGTTACATAGTTTTCATAGTAATTTCAGATGTGAGCTATATAAGAACTTTCACACGGACACCACCCAGATCCAGTGACTTGTTAATTTAAGTCACTTGTTAATTTGGTCTTCCACAGGGGACGTGCCCAATGAATTGGATACCTTATCTTTCTCAAACACAGTTTTCATTTGTGAGAAGATGAGAAGGGAATTAGAGTGAACTATTCAATTTCCCCATCATACAACATTAAGGAAAGTATGTTTCACACAGCTACATTTCATCAGTAATCCCTCCAGGAATGGGATGTTCCTGCTCTCCCATTTACTCTTGTTAACAGCAGGAACTTAATTTGTTTTCCATATGGGGCAGAGAAAACCTCTGTGCTTTTCTCTTCCCTCACCCTACCTTGTCCAAAGTAAGGTCTCAAAAAGCCAATAGAATTGTCCCATGCTGGGTTTTCCATAGTGTGAAATCTAAAACTGCTTGACACCAACTGGCTACCATCTGAAAGCATGACAACAGAGCCAATCATCAAAAGATCATCTGCTTTATTTAGAGCATTTATTTTTGTCTAAATTGTAAGTCTAGCTGGAAAATCCTACAACGTTTATGATGCCCTGAATCATTGTACAGTTATTTTCTTGAATTATGCTATTCAGAATAATCAGTAATTAATTTCTGAAAACAAAAACCTCAGTTCCCTTTGGTAGAAATTCCTAATATTGTGGTGCTTTGACTTTTTTTTTTTAGTGGTTTCATTTTGAGCCAAGGGATGGAGGAGAAACAAAACCATGATGTTTTAACTCGCCTGAAATTAACTAAGTAATGTAGGGTCAAAGTAGGATTTTCCATTAGCATGCTATTACTTTATCTCCTAGCCTAAAATCAGTGAAGAAGCATAGGGTGCCATTTAATTATTTAATGTTGACACAAATATTTCTATGAGACTTTTTTTAAAAAAGAAAATTCCAGCTAGATTTCCTGTTCCAGTTTGTTTATTTGCTTGAAAATAATATCGTTTGGAAACACCACATTACATCATGGCGATATTTGTCTGTGGTGATTTTTGCCTTGAATCTCAAAATACCCATAATATATTTCCATAAAATCTGAATCCTGCCACAAGCCTCTCTTGAAAAGAGACAGGTGTAGCTCCTTTTCCAAGTAAAATGCTGATGAAGTTTTCACCTCTGTGTCAGTATGTTACAGTTTGGGAATTTAGCTCAATGTCTTTCATTGCCCTGCTTTTTACACTTTTGCTCTACATATGCCCAAACCTCCTGAGATGTACAGATTCTGTAAAAATAATACTCTATATGTGTTCTCACAGTCAGCCAATTTTGCTGGAGGTGTAAGCAATGGAAGGGTAGGAGGGGGACTTTAGGTGTTTCTGTGGAACTGTGAGATTTGAGATGTCTCTGAAGTAACTACTGTAGAATGGTATGAGGTCTTGAAATATTCTTCCCCCCACTGAAAAGAAAATTAAGGCTGCTGTTTTAAAGTAAAAGTAAAGTATGTGCCTTCAACTCACCTGTCAGCTTATGGTAACCCCATATATTTCTTAGGGTTTTCTTAAGCAAGAAATAATCAGAAGTGGTTTGCCATTTTCTATAGTACCTGGTATATTTTTTTTATTTTTTTAGTTATTTATACCCTGCTCTTCAGCCACAAGGCTATCAGAGCGGCTTACAAATTGTTTTAAGCAATAGCTATTTGCACATCTACACTGCATTAAACAGTTTCCAATGTGTGTTAGCTAATTGCCCCCACAAGCTTGGTACTCAATTTACCAACCTACGAAAGGATGGAAGGCTGAGTGAACCTTGGAGCCCGCTGGAATCGAACTTGCAATGTGGTGGCTTGCAGTACTGGCATTTAACCACTGCGCCACCAGGGCTCCCTCTGTGCCACCTTGGAAGATCACTCCCTTCCAAGTACTAACCAGGCCTAGCCCTGCTTAACTTCCAGGATCAGATGGGATCTGGTGTCTTCAGGGTATACATACCCACTATGGAGTTTCTGTTGTTGTGTGCCTTCAAGTTGTTTCCAAACCTATCACAGGGTTTTCTGAAGGCGAGCATGTGTGACTTGCCCAAGGTAACCCAGTGGGCTTTCATAGCCAAGCGAAGATTTGAACCCTGGTCTCCAGAGCTGTAGTCCAACTCAAAGCATTATGCCATGCTATGTTATTTTCTATGGAGTTGCCCCAATGAAAATTATGAGTAAACATGCGTAAGGTTGTGCTGCGATTAATAGGAAGAATTTACCAAGTTTCTGTGGTGAACAAATAGATGTGAACAAAAGAAAAATGCTTGGATAGTGGAAAAGTGTGATCATAACCAGAGGAGTCAAGCGGAATGTTACCTGCCCAAAGGAGGTGTGTAAACAGGGATGGTCAGTTATTATGGGGACACCAAATGCTTTCTCAGTTTTATGGCCATTCGTCCTGCACCTGCTTCATGTTATACAGAAGGTTTTCCTGTGGCAAATGTCTCTTGGGAACAGGGGTCATCTTCTGGAGGGCTCCCATAAAACCCAAAGTAGCTGCCAGAGGAGCAGATTCACCACCCCTGCAGGAACATATCCATCAGTAGAGAGTAGTCACAGCTTTTCTCATCCTTGACACAACAAGACACGCTGTCAAAACAGTGTCAATTCCGGTGAAATTTTTCACCGTCGTGCTACAACAAGAAGGGCAATACTTGTTTTCATCAATAGCAGCAGTGGCCACAAAAAAGGTGGGGGTTGAACAAAAATGTTTTTGTGCAAAGAGTATTGTGCAAAACATTGGTGTGTGTGGGTGAGAAACAATATTTTTGTGCAAACATTTCCTAAATTTTCACAAAAAGGTCCTGAAATAAAAAAAAATCATCTCAGGCTCACAGGCTCTTGTGATTTCATTTATATTCCTAATCAACAACATTGTAGGATGATTATTACTCTTACAACAAAGAGACCTGGGCAAAGGGCTTGTTCACATTACACAGTTATAGCACTATGATTCCCCTTTAACTGTCATGGCTGGATCCTGTGGAATCCTGGGGATTGTAGTTTGGTCAGAGGCACCAGAAGACCTCCCTGGCTGAGATTGCTAAATGCTCCTTCCTAGTCTTTTCACATGGTGAGGTGTGTACTACCTGGTATTTCTAGGTACAAATTATGCCAATATTTGCTTTGTTAAGATGATTTTATAGATTATTACTGTTCCTACTTCACCCTGGGTAATAAGGATACTCTAAATTGACATAGCATCATGTTTCTAGGAACAGTGCCATTGTATTGACCAACGTTGCTGAATGTGAGGTCTTTTAGATGTTCTTGAACTGCAAGTCCCATGATCTCTTACTTTGGCTTTGCTGGCAAGTGCTGATGGGAGGTACAGTCTAACAAGTTGTAGCTATGAAGGGCCAAACATTTCTCCACTCCTGGCAGAGGTCTAGCAGTGACCCTTAGAACGAACCTCCCTCAGGGCGAGGGCTTAAAGGAACATTGGCAACTGCCTTACATTGAGTCAGACCATTGGTCTCTCTAGCCCAGTTATTGTCAGCTCTGACTAGGAGCAATAGCTCTTCAGGCTTTCAGGCACGATTTTTTCCTAGCCCTACCTAGCATTCCCTGGTGGTCTTCCATTCAAGCACCAGCAAGGCTGAAGACTACTTAGCTTCCAAAATGGGACATGGTTGGACATGCTTATGGTGTTATGGTGTTTTGTAGAGTTTAGAATGTCACTTTTAAAAAATAAATTGTAATGTTTACTTGTTTTCATTTCTGAAAGGTGATGTGTTACTGTTACTTGTTGGGTGACTAAGTTACTGGCTGGTTACATTGTGCGTTCCTTTTTAAAGCACCTACAAGAGTTGGAAAAGACCCAACATTTGGAGGGAAAAGCTCAAAATGCCACCAAAGATTTTTTATTCTACCCAAAGTAACAAGTAACCACTACTCATTACATGGGAGAAAATAACAATCTTACCTGTCACTTCCTTTCTTTCAAAAGGATGTTGTCATCTCTTCTCCCAAAGTAATATGTCAGAAGTAAGATTGCTGCCTCTTACACATTCTTGAGCTCTGTTATCAAACTGCCTTTATCAGCAAAGGTTTTCTTTTGAGGGATGGAAGAGGCTATTGAAAAGGAGGCCTCCAGACAGTCCCAGTTATCAAGTTATCTCAACACAGGAAGCTTGCTGCAAGGAAGGAGCAGTTAAATCTCTGTGTTGTTCTAACTGAACTGCATTTCAACCAACAACCTGTAGAGACAGGCTGGGAAAGGCACTATACATCGAGATCCCATCTCCTCAGTATTTGACTTGGGCCCAAGCAATACTGACAAACAGGAAGGATTTGTTTGTTGGCCTGTCAAAGAAAACCATATTTTTAATCATCTGTCAAGTTTGAGACTTTTTTGAGTCCTGAATGGAACAGCAAAACCAGACATTTCAAGTTTATTACTGTCAACCAAATGGTCTGTCAAACATAAAATATTATTCAGGAGGGTGTGTGCTTATTTTTGTAAACAAGACATGTTCCGAACTTCCAGTAGCATGGCGGTATGAATAGCTGCTTGGTAAGAACGTCTCTGCCAAGTAGCTGAGATTCTCAGGCCAGGATCAAGGATTGTCAAGTAAAATTTGATCCAAATTGTTCCTCTGATAAAGGGAACACAAAAGGGGCTCGCAGGGACCAGATTCCAGCTCCTGTCGAGGAGGGAAGACCCCTCAGGGGGATCGGATCGAAGCTGAGTTGAGCCAGCAAAATACCACCACCTACCCTTTTTAAAGCATCGACAGTAAGTTGAAAGACTCTAATTAAAGCTCATTAAATACCTACAGTAAAGGGCTTTATCATTTGAGAAATTTGGAAAGTGATTTATTAGAGGAGAGAATTGGAAACTCAGATTGAAAATAACAATAAGAAAGGACAGTAGAGAGAGAAAGAAAGTGAAAGGACACAAAGTGATACAAAGTGTCTAAAAGAGAAAGTGTCTAAAAGAGCAACAAAGACACTTGTTTTCTGCAGCTCCAGAGACTGGAACACGGAGCAATGGATGCAAGCTCCAGGAACAGAGATTCCACCTCAACATTAGGAGGAACTTTTTGACAGTAAGAGCTGTTCGGCAGTGGAACACACTCCCTCGGAGCATGGTGGGGTCTCCTTCCTTGGAGGTCTTTAAACACAGGCTGGATGGCCATCTGTCGGGGATGCTTTGATCGTGATTTCCTGCATGGCAGGGGGTTGGACTGGATGGCCCTCGTGGTCTCTTCCAACTCTGCAATTCTATGATTCTATGATTCTATGAAAAAGTCCTTAGAGGACAGTCATTCACACTCATAAGGTGAAGGGTAAATTACAGGGTAAAAGGTGAAAATACTGGATCTTCTTCGTGGTCTCTGTGAATCACACAGTTGGGTTACTCCTGCGCCTGCGCAGAGCTTTGGAAACTTCTAGAATCGCTAGGCAGAATGTGCTTTGATACATTTTTGGCGGCAACTCCGCCCATCCTAACGGTCCCTTATAAGGGCTTCCCGCCTAAAATCCCCTCAGTTCCTTTCCGCCGCGTTAGCAGCTTAAGGAACTTCTGTGCGCTAGGTGTTTTTGAGATTATTGGTATTTGACTTGGCTTGCTCTTTGGACGACGTTTTCTTCACTACCCCTAACGGTTTTGTTCTCTGACTCTGGTATTTGGCTTTTGACCACTTCTTCCGGCTTTGACTACGATTTCTGCTCGCTCCTTCGGCTTGTCGCTACTTCTGCTCTCTGTTACGGACCTTGGACTGGCTTGACGACGATTCCTTCCTTGACGATTTGTGTGGTACTGTGATTTATGATGTCTTCTAAAGGGGCATTTAAGCGGTGCGTGATTTGCCAAGCGAAACTCCCGAGTGCGGATGGGCATTCCCGCTGTTTGATCTGTCTGGGCGAGTCTCACAATGTCGACGCTTGCGTCCATTGTAAAGCTTTCACCCCGCAGGCCAGGAAGCATAGGCTCTCACGCCTTAAATCTTTCTTATACGAAAAGGCCTTGCTCCCGGCCGCACTGCCTGCCTCTGCGTCGGCTCCTCCATCGGAGTCTCGGGGCCGTGAACGCTCCAGGTCCCCACCTTCATCTGGCCAGAAGCGCCGTCGGTCTCGAAGCCCTTCGAGGCGTCGTTCTACTGCATCGGACCCCGAGGCTCTACACTCCACCCATCGACGTGTATCCTCGGATTCGACTCGAGACCGTTTGGTGAAACCTACCGAGCCAGCTCCTTCGACCTCTAAGCAGGCTTTGGGTGAAAAGGAGCCCTCTTCCACTGACCCTATCTTGACCTCGGAACCGGCTAAGAAGAAAAAGGAGAAGCATCTCTCCAAACATTCGGAGGGCAGGAAAGACAAAGACAAGAAAGCCAAGCAGGCAGAACGTGCGGTTCCACAAGTCCCTCCTCAGGATCCGAAGGGCTCGGACGAGGCGTTTCTTCGCCCTCCACCTCCACCTACTCCGGATGTGGCAGTCCATGAGTTGCGTACCCCTCCTCGACCTTTGGATGTTGTGACTGTTGAGCTTTCCCCTGCCGTGGATGTTGCGAAGCGGGCTGAATCATCGCCAGCTCTAGTTGTGTCACGGGACCAACTTCTCCGACGTCACTCCTCGGACGTTGACGTGGAGATTGTCGAATCCGAAGACCTGCCTCGGCCTCTCACTTCTTCCATCAGAGAGGATGTGCCTGCTTACTCTGCATATGACTTGGCCCGTTCCATCTGCAGAACTCATCTGGGCTCTCCGTCAGGGTCACAGATCTTTAACCCCAGAGGACATCTTATTGAGATACCGCAACCCTCGATTCCGAGACCACGCTCTCGTTCGCCGGTAATTTTGGATGTTGCTTCGCACCGAGACGCCACTGTTCAGGTTTCTCCACCTGAGCACCGTCCTCTGCCACGGACCCCACCAACCCCGCAGCCTCGCTCTCTGACGCCGATTCGGCCTAGAAGCCGTTCGCCTGACGCATCTTCATCGGAGTCAGTTGCTTCCTCGGACTTCTACAGGCCCTATTTACCATCCCCGAAGTCAGAGCTGATGGATGACGATTCCTCCTCCCCAACGGATGATGTTCGAGCCTTTGGGGAGCAGATGGTTAGGATGGCACACGCTCTGGACTTGAAATTCGAGGAGCGTCCAGCTGATCCTGTGGATCCCATCTTTCAAAGAATTCAATCAAAAGCTCCACCAGCTGCGGTCATACCAGTCCTGCCCTCATTGCTGAAGCTAGCCCAAGGGTCTTGGGAAAACCCTTCATCGATACAATCCACATCCAGAAAGATTGACAGGCTATATAGAGTGGGTGGAGAACATGTCGACTGGCTGCAAAACCACCCGAAACCGAACTCGGTGGTCGTAGAGGTGGCTCAAAACAGAAGGCAACGCCGGCCCCTATCGTCCCCTCCAGACCCTGAGGGTAGGAAGCTCGACATCGTCGGCAAAAAGATATACTCGGCGGCTGGGTTGAGCTTCCGTGTCGCTAACTACTCGGCTTGCATGGGAGCATACCAGCAAGTGCTATGGGAACGAATGAACCTCTTGATCAAAGATCTCCCTGAAGAACGGCGCAGAATGGCGGAGGCCATACAATCCGAGGCACAATCTCTCGCAGGCCTTCAGATGAACTCGGCCAGACACATGGCAGACTGCGCTGCAAAAGCCATCGCGGGTTCGGTAGCGCTGAGACGACATGCTTGGCTACGTTCTTCTGGCCTCACGCCCCAGGCGTCTGCAACAATTGAAGACCTCCCCTTTGACGAGTAGGGCTTGTTCAACGGTTCTACCGATGACAAGCTCGAATTTGCGCAAAAGATGAGAAATACGGCCAGGAAGTATGGTATGGGCTCCACCTCCACATACCACTACCGGTCCAGAGGGAGGTTCCCATGGCAGGCTTCACCATTTGGCCAACAGCCCAGGAGGGGGTATCCGGGTCAGACCTACCGGCGTTCCCGTTATGTCCCTTCCACATCGCCAGCCTCTTCGGTGAGGAGCCAGGGCTCGGGCTCCAGGCACCGGCAACAGCCAAGGCAACGGCCCAGGGACCAGGGTCGAAGGAAATTCTAACCCTCCTGTCTGATGATCTCTTTGTTTCTCCTTAGACTCCTCTCTTCGGAGATCGACTGTCCAACTACCAAGACGCCTGGTTTTCAGTGACTTCGGATCGATGGGTGCTCCAAATCGTCCAAACAGGCTATTGGATAGAGTTCGACACTCTGCCTCCGACGGGACGGGTTCGTTCAACACCGCCCTCCCCTCCCCTCCTCGAGGAGGTGGACACTCTGCTGCAGAAAGGGGCCATCGAACCCGTCGACTCCAATCTCCATCACCTCTGCTTCTTCTCGAGGTACTTTCTGGTCGACAAGAAAGATGGCGGACTGCGTCCGATTCTCGATCTTCGCGGAGTGAACAAGTACATAACGCCAAGGAAGTTCAGGATGGTGACCTTAGCTTCGATCCTTCCACTTCTGCGGCGGGACGACTGGTTCGCATCCATAGACCTGAAGGACGCCTACTTTCACATCAGGATCCACCCAGCCCACAGGCGCTTCCTGGCGTTTCAGGTCGGGATCGACGTCTTCCAGTTCAGAGTTCTTCCCTTTGGTCTCTCCACCGCTCCTCGTGTCTTCACGAAATGTATGGCAGTAGTGGCGGCCTTTCTTCGCCAGCAGGGCGTAGAAGTTTTCCCTTACATCGACGACTGGCTGATTGTTGCGCAGACTCGTCATCAGCTCGAACTCGATATTGGCCTCTCCTTAGATGTCTTAGGCTACCTGGGACTTGTTGTCAACATCGAGAAATCCCAACTCTTGCCAACGCAGATGATTCATTTCATTGGTGCACGTTTGAACTCTCTAACTGCGACAGCCTACCTGCCGCGGGACCGCTTCGACACCCTACGCTCCATGATCTACACCTGCCGTCGGTCAAGAAGGCTTCCGGCACACTCAGTCCAGGTGCTCCTCGGTCACATGGCCGCTACGACTTATGTGACTCGACTTGCCAGACTGCGATTCCGACCTCTCCAACATTGGTTCCTGCAGGTATTCGATCCTCTTCGCGACCTTCCAAACAAGATGCTCACTATGCCAAGAGCGGTCCTGAGGTCGCTGGATTGGTGGTTGGTTCCGGACAATGTCTTGGCGGGCATGCCCTTCGACCCTCCGCAACCGGACACCTCTCTGACAACGGACGCGTCGATGCAAGGCTGGGGAGCGCATCTCGACTCCTACGAGATCCGAGGCTCATGGAGCATGGAGGAGCAAACCCTCCACATCAACGTACTGGAGCTTCTTGCAGTTCAGAAAGCATTGAGGGCTTTCGAGCCTCTGGTAAGGGGCAAGTCGGTACTGGTGCTGACGGACAACACGTCGGTTATGTACTACATAAACAAGCAGGGAGGCACGAGATCCCCGCAGCTTCTTCAACTCACGCTGGACATATGGGAATGGTGTGTGACAAGAAAGGTGTTTCTCCAATCCATCCATCTCCCAGGGGAAGAAAACACTCTTGCCGACGGACTCAGCCGTTCGAGTCTCTCCATCCACGAGTGGCAGCTCCACACGTCGGTCACTCTAGACTTATTTCGGACATGGGGGTTCCCTCAAGTGGACCTTTTTGCTTCCCCCGAGAACGCCCAGTGTCCCCAATTCTGCTCGAGGTACCCAGCTCGGAACTCGAGAGGAGACGCGTTCCTGTTTCGATGGTCGGGACCGTTACTCTACCTGTTTCCCCCGTTCCCGTTGCTGACAAGAGTGATCTCCAAGCTGCGTCGGGACAAAACGAATGCTATCCTCATCGCTCCATGGTGGCCTCGACAACCGTGGTTTGCAACCTTGCTTCGCTTGTCGAATCGCCGTTTCATACGCCTTCCATCCCGTCCAGATCTACTCACCCTTCAGGAAGGCAAGGTCAGACATCCCGACTTGGATTCTCTAAACCTGACTGCCTGGAGGTTGACCCTGTGACCTTCCCCTCGGGCTCGGCCACTTTGGGTTCACCTTCGGTACCGAGACAAGCTACGCCTCTACACCCAGACGTCCAAGCTGTCATCGATGCGGCGAGGAGGCCGTCCACCAGAAGATCTTACCACTATAAGTGGAAGAAGTATGAAAGTTTCTTGGCATCCCGGGATCCAGTCCCTGCCCAGTTCTCCATCCCGACAGTCCTTGAATTTCTTCTCCACCTGTCTTCTACGGGTCTGTCACTGTCTTCGATCCGGTGCTACCTGGCGGCCATCTCTACTGAATTCCAGGCGAGAGGTCTCCCTTCCCCCTTCGTGGACGTCAAGGTGAAGAGGTTCTTGAAGGGCTTTGCGAACCTCCATCCCCCGGTAATGGAGCCGACACCGCCGTGGAGCCTCGAACTGGTGCTCTCACAGCTTGTCCGCCGACCCTTCGAGCCGATGGCTTCCGCAGATCTTCGACTGCTTTCCTGGAAAACGGCATTCCTTGTGGCCATCACTTCGGCGCGTCGGGCTAGTGAGCTTTGTGCCTTGAGGTCGGATCCTCCCTATACGGCTTTCCACAAGCACAAAGTGGTCCTCCGTCCAGACATCTCCTTCTTACCGAAGGTGGTCTCCAGCTTTCATCTGAATCAAACCATACTCTCCCCGCTTTGATGCAGGATCCGAAGGATGATTTTGAACGCACCATTCATCTGATGGACGTTCGGAGGGCTTTGGCTTTTTACATTCAACGGACTGCATCCCACAGAAAGTCTCCCAAACTGTTTGTGTCGTATGCCGACTCGAAGCTGGGAGAGCCCATCTCTTCACAGAGACTATCCAAGTGGGTGACATCGACCATCGCCCTTTGCTACGAACTGGCAAAGAAACCCCTGCCTTCTCGAATTCGAGGACACTCTATGAGAGCTGTCTCTACTTCGACAGCTTTTCTCTCTGGAGTGCCTCTAGAGGACATTTGCAGAGCTGCGACTTGGTCGTCACCTTTGACTTTTATATCTCATTATAGACTCGATTCTCGTTCTAGGACTGACGCGGCCTTTGGGAAGGCTGTGTTGTTATCTTCCATACAATGAGTGAGTGTCTTGGTGGCCAAGTCATTACTGTTACCTGTTTTGTTCATTTCAATTAATATTGTGCTTTTAGTATCTTACTCTCAAATGGTTGTTGTGTATGGTATATAGGTGTAGGACATACCCACCTCCTGAATGGAAGCTTGCCAGTCTACACCCAACTGTGTGATTCACAGAGACCACGAAGAAGATGGACAGGTTGCTTACCTGTAACCATAGATCTTCGAGTGGTCTTCTGTGAATTCACACAGACCCGCCCATCCTCCCCTCTATGTCCTATTACATCGTATCAACATGCTTAATGTTCCTGATGCTGCATATTGCGGCGTCATTCAAGGAACTGAGGGGATTTTAGGCGGGAAGCCCTTATAAGGGACCGTTAGGATGGGCGGAGTTACCGCCAAAAATGTATCAAAGCACATTCTGCCTAGCGATTCTAGAAGTTTCCGAAGCTCTGCGCAGGCGCAGGAGTAACCCAACTGTGTGAATTCACAGAAGACCACTCGAAGATCTATGGTTACAGGTAAGCAACCTGTCCTTTATAATAGTTGGGACATCGGTTTTAAATTAATTGCTGATATTAAATTAATTCCAAAAGGGGGAGTATTATTGTAATAACTGATATTAAGATATTGGTAATCAGAAAAGAAGTTAAGCAGTTAAGACTTACTGATAGGACCCTTGTTGATCAGCTCACCACCTATGACTGTGTAAAGAATTTATATAGAAGGATTTAAGATTCAAGATTCAAGACTACATTATTGGTTCGATATTTGAATAAGAGTAATTTTACAGTATAAAGGGTTCTATAGAACAGAAAGGAGGAAGGAGAATCTATGATTCTATGATTCTATGAGTAAGACATAAGAGGAAGATATAAGTGAAGGAAAAGAAACAGTTCAAAATCCAACTAACAAACAACATTAAAGAATATTTAGATTAAAGAAATAAAGATCTCCAAGAAAAACAAAATGGCTACAGGAATGACAACAAGACAGAAAACTATACAAACTACATTGATAAGGAGACCATCCTTAGAGACATCAAATAAACCTATGGATCCAATGCAGACGTTGGTGAAGGAATTCCAGAAAATGAGACAAGATGTAAGAAAAGATATGAGAGACACAAGGACAGACCTTTGTCAAGACTTCAAAAGAGAAATCGACAGTTTGAGACAGGAAATTGGAAAAATAATGGAGGATGTAGAAGAACTAAAAACAAGAGTAGAAAATGTACAAGGTAAAGTGAATAAAATGGAGAAAACAACAAAATCCTTAACAGAAGAATAAGAAATAGAGGAGACTGAAATAATGATGGAAATAAAACAGAAGTGCAAGTGTCTGAAATTGAGAGGTATACCAGAAGAGAGAAATGAAAACCTCTATGAAAATCTATTACCAGAATATATTGATCAACTGCTTGAGAGGCTGGAAGGAGACATTGATAAATTATTTCGAATCAACTCGATTGCTGCAAAGAAGAACAATCTACCTAGAGACATGGTCATTTGTCTAACAAGGGAATGGAAGAGAGACGTTATATTACAGATAAACTACAAGAAAAAATTCATGATAGGGGGGAAAGAAATAAAGATATTTAAAGATGTTCCATCACAAATTCTCTGAAGAAGAAAAGAATATTATTTCTTGACAAAGAAACTGCAAAGCAAAGGGATAAGATACAGATGGGAAGAGATTGAAGGCGTATCTTTGACATTTAAATAAAAGAGATATAAGTTAAATTCGGTAACAAAAGCAAAAGAATTTTTCAGAAGATATGAAGAAGAATTGGAAAGGAACTACAATCAAGAAGAACAAATGGATAATATTGAAAAAGAAAGGAGAAAGTCGAAACAAATGGAAGAAACAGAAGAAGAGGAGGAAGTGGAGGTAAGAGAAGACTTAGAGACAGAAGAACAAGAAGAGCAAGAAGTGGGAGACTTTGATGACCAGGAAATTCTATCATTATACAAAAATGGATGTGAAAATAATCTCCTGGAATGTGAGAGGACTTAATTCACCCACAAAGCGAAATCAAATATTTCATTGGTTGGGAAAACGAAGATATTAAATTATATGCTTGCAGGAAACTCATATAAGGGATACTGATAAAAAAAATTTACAAAATTATAAACTAGCACAGCAGTATTTTTCAAGCATTCAAAAGAAAAAAACAGGAGTAGTAATATAGGTGTCCAAAAATATCACTTCCAAGGAAATCTTTAAAGACAAAGAAGGAAGGTATGTAGGAGTGGAGATTCAAATAGATGGGTCAAAAATCTTATGGGTAACAATATATGCATCCCACAAAAGAAAATATAAATTCTACAAGGAATTACAAGCGAATCTGTCTGGACTTGAATATGAAAAGGTAATTATAGCAGGAGACTGGAATGGGATTTTAAATTCAACAGAAGATAGAGCATCACAAAAAAAGATAAAAGAAAATCAAGGAAAATTACCTAAATTCTGCTTTAAATTGATAGACAACTTGGCATTAAATGATATATGGAGATTAAAGGAGCAACACACCAAGGATTATACCTATTATTCAGAAGTCCATAATTCGTTCTTGAGAATCGACATGTTCAGGATATCCAAAAGCTTAAACAAAAATATAGCAAAAGCAGAGATACTCCCAAGAGCTTGGTCAGATTACAATCCAATTACACTGGTATTTGGGGGGGGGGGATGAGAGATTACACATGGAGAATAAATGAGACTTTATTAAAAGACAGAGAAATAATAGGTAAAGCCAAAAAGAAAAAAGAAATTAAATAATACTTCCAAGAAAATCTAGGGAAAGGAACAGACATTGATGTGGTATGGGATGCCCATAAGGCAGTTATGAGAGGATTTTTCATGAAACAAATTACAAATGGAAGAAAATGAGAGAAGCAAAAACACAGAAAATAATGGAACAAAATAAATTGAAAGAACAAGAATTGAAAAAGAAACCAAATAATTTAACAATAAATAAGGAAATAAAGTTATTACAAAACCAATTGGCTATCATTAACAGCCAAAGACATAGAGAAGAAATTAAGATATATTCAGCAAAATAAATTTGTAAGGGTAATTCTGGAAGTTAGAGAGGGCTCAAAGACATACACAAAACAAGAAAAGATAAAAACAAATTTTTGAGAAATTTTACGCAAACTTATATACAGAGAATCGAGACAATTCACAGAAATATCAAGGAATTAGAGACTATATGGAAAAACAGAATATCCCTAAACTTGCTAAAGAACAAAAAGATTTATTAAATCAACCCATATCAACAATGGAGATAGTGGAAGCCTCAGGATTAGATGGATATTCTGGGACATATTACAAAACATTTATAGAAAAATTAACTTCCCCTTTAAAAGAGACAATGAATCAAACCAATCAAGGTAAAAGACCAAAAACTTGGGGAGATCCAATTGTGACTTCAATTCCCAAAGAAGGTAAAAACTTGAAAGATCCAGCTAATTATAGGCCAGTATCTCTTAAATACAGACTATAAAATATTTGCCTATATTTTGGCAGAAAGATTTTTTAAAGTGTTAACAAATTGGATACATACAGATCAAGCAGGCTTCTTGCCGAAAAGACATGTGAAATCAAATATAAGAACAATTTTGAACTTATTAGAATATTACGATAAACACCCGGGAGAAAAAGCGGCATTTATATTTATGGATGCCGAAAAGGCGTTTGATAACATCAATTGGAAATTTATGAAATAAACATTACTAAGTATGGACATTTGAGAAAAGTGCTATAACTGGATAGAAGCTATATATAACACTCAACAAGACCAAATTATAATAAATGAAGAGAAATCAAATTTGTGTACAGTCACAAAGGGGACACAACAAGGATATCTACTCTCACCGCTACTTTTCATTACAATGTTGGAAGTGTTAAACAGGAAGATTAGGGAGGAAGAATCTACTAAAGGACTAAAATTAAAAGAAGCATACAAGTTTAAGGCCTTTGCAGACGACTTGGTGATAATATTGGAAGATCCAATTCAAAGATGTTCAAAATTATTAGAAATGACCAAACAATACAGAGATCTAACGGGCTTCAAAATAAATGAAAATAAGACTACGGTATTAACAAAAAACATGACAAAAGAAGAAGTGGATGAACTTTTTAAAAAATCAGACTTCCAAAAAATGAAAAAAGTTAAATATTTGAGCATCACATTGACCAAAAAAAATCTTCAGAACTCTTTGACAATAATTACAATAAGACCTGGTTAGATATCAAAAAAGATTTAGAAAAATGGAAGAAATTAGGATTATCCTTACTGGGCAGAATTGCAGTTTAAAAAATGAATGTATTACCAAGGCTGCAGTTACATGGCAGGTTTTATAACGATAAATTGCACTTTAGCACTTTTTCGTACCAGTGGTGGGTAGTTTACACGGTCTATGGAGGAAAAAGCTGTATTTTGTTGCTCTTTCATTTTTTTCCACTTTGAGATTCACACAGCCAAATGTGTTGGGAGTGTGACCAAGCATTGGAGAGAAGACAAAGGAATGCCATAGGAATGTCTGCCCTGGCCCCAACTCCGTGTGCTTAACAGCGGATGGACGAAGAATGTCACCCTTTGCCTCTCCCCGCCCCCAGTTCCCTGCCCACAAATCAAACTCCAGACAGAAGGTTTTTTTCTCCGTGCTTAACAGCTGATCGACAAAGGGGCCAGTTACATGACAGAATAAAGTGTGCGATATTCCAGATTTCCGTCCTTTCGGAAAAGGGGCGAATAGTTCTTACAATTTATGGCTAATTTGGATGATGGCTTTAGTTTACACAGACAAAGGTGTGGGGGGGGGATGGCCAGGCAGCTCCATCATTATCATTTAAGCCAGGCAGAAGACGGAGAGGAAGGAATGAGGGGGCAGCGCTTAGGGGAAAAGAGATCGTAAGTTGGTACCTTTGTCTGTATATAAATCAACAAGAAGGAGGGAGAGCAGCTGAGCTTCCTTTCAGTCTGCAATCCCTGTCAGCTGTGCTTTTCCCTCTCTCCCCCGTGCAAGCACACAATATCTCTCTGAAACAGTAATTATGCTAAAACCAAGCTGGCTCATCTCTAAGCAGAAGACAGGAAGGATTTTTAATTTCCTACCGCTACTGAGTCTCCCCCCTGACTCCGCATCTAGCCAGCCAGCCCACCCCTTCATCATAAGAACGAATCACAGTGCAGCTCTGCTGCAACTGTATCGGGAAGATTGCTGGTAATTCACACGGACTTGCCATTCACACTACCAATAATGCGCTAAGTTGCACTACTTTTCAAATAAACCGGCAAAAGTAGCGACATCCCCTGTCACGCTACAGTTGGGTATTTTGACTTCCCCCCCCTTCTGAATAAGGCGATACTGTGTCTCGATCCGTGGGAACAATGAGCAATCTTAGCGGTATATTTAGGTGAATATTTGCCCGTGTAAATGCAGCCCAAAACTTTTGTTTTATTCCAAAACCTACCCATAATCACAATGAGAAACCATTCAAAATTTGGCATAAATATCTGACAAAATTTATATGGGTAGGTAAGAAGCCCAGGATACGTTGGAAATTAATGGAAGAGGAAAAAGAGAAATGAGGATTGGCAACACCAAATTTAAAAATCTATTATCAAGCATGTAGTCTGATATGGATCAAAGAATGGATGTGCCTCTGGGACAAAAAAATGCTAACATTGGAAGGGAAAGGCCTGACGTACGGATGGCATGCTTATCTTTGGTTCGAGAAATTGGATAAAAATTAAAATTTCAACGACCATTGTTTAAGAAGAGCCCTACTGAAAACTTAGACCAAAATAAGGAATATATTTTATAGTGAAATTCCAGATTGGGCATTTCCTCATGAAGCTTTTATAAAACATGTCTTAATGAGCTAGGAAAATTGGTTAACACTTAAAGAGTTAATAAAATGGGAAGATAATAAGTTAACAATTAAATCCAGAGAAGAGCGCCAAGAAGAAAAGATGAATTGTCAATGGTTTACACACAGACAACTACTAGAGAAAATTAAAATGATCCACAAACTTAAGGGGAGAAGTAGAGGGAAAACAGAATTAGACGAAATAATATCCAATACAGAAGACCATCTTATTTCAAAGCTATATAAATTATTACTTGAAAGAGAAATGGAAACAGAAGCAATCAAAAATTGCCAAATAAAATGGATGCAGAACATAGGCTACACGATTCCACTATCAGACTGGGAGAAAGCATGGAAGATAAAATGTAAAATTTACGCTAAGTAATGACTTAAGAGAAAATTATTACAAAATGTACTATAGGGGGTATAATACATTGGGAAAAATAGCAAAAATGACTAAAAACAAAGAGTACAAGCACTGGAAATGCAAGAAACATTATACCACATCTGGTGGAAATGTGAAAAGATAAAAAAAATCTGGATAGAAATACATGAAATGATACAGAAAATCCTAGAAATAATGTTTGAAATAAAACTGGAATTATATTTACTTAACATAACAGATAACAAGATGGAAGGTGGATTTAAAAGAATCATATTATACATGATTACAATGGTAGGGATTGTTTACGCAAGAAATTGGAAGATGGACAAAATGCCATTAATGGAAGATTGGCTCTTAAAAGTTGACAAATTTATGTCAATGTACAAATTAATGATATTATTAAAAGGCCAAACATTAGACAAATTTGACAAACAATGGATGAAAGTAATAGAGTTTTTCAGAAACTGGAGATAACAATAAGGTGAACTATGGAATTGTGTGTTGAAAATAAAATAGTTCAGGTAAAGTGGAAAAATTACAGTACACACACACACACACACACATATGGCTTTTCTTCACAAACGAAGATTCAGGAAGGAATCATCCCGTCATTCCACGCTTTCTGCAAGTGCGTTAATGACTAAAAAGGCCAATCCGAGATAAACAAGTCCAGCCGCAGAAAGCACAGCAGAAGGTCTCCTTGGGTGATGTTTTTGGGTTGTGATTCTTTCTGCGTTGTCGTTCCTCTTCAAGACTTGTTCGGCGTGAGTTCTCAAATAAGGCTGCAGCATTGTGGATAGTGCGTCTCCATGCCTCCCTATGTGAGGCCAGGGTGGACCATTGTTGGTGATCAATTTGGCTGAGCCTGAGCTGTTGTTTCAGGGAATCCTTGTATCGCTTTTTTGGAGTGCCCCTCTTATGCTGACCCATGGTGAGTTCACCATAGCGTACTATTTTTGGGAGGTGAATATAAAAGTGAAAAGAGTGGGGGATGGGCTAAAGGATGAGAAAACTGGAAATAATATAGAGGAATATCAAATAATTGTTAATAAAGATACAAAAATAGTTAATATGAAATTTAAAGAATGGGTTTCCTATGTGATGTATATTTAAAAAAGCAAACTATGTTATATATGATACAGCACAAGAGACAAGTAAATGAAAGAGGTATGCAAAAGGATAAGGAGTTATGTAATACTCGGGAACTAAGTAAACAAGAAAAGGGAAGGTGGGAAATTAAGATTTTAGAAGGATTTAAAGAAAATAGAATATGAATATGAGTCTAAAGGATGACAACAATGATTTCATATGTATATTTGTTATCTGTGAACTTTGAAATTTTGAAATAAAAATAAATAAATAAATTACAAAATTAATAATAAACAGACATGTTCCATCAAGATGTACTTGATAGAAGAAGGTACTTGACACATGGTGATCACTTATTATCACTTCTACTGATAAGTATCCAAATCCAAAATCTACTGTACTACAGTTCCTTTGAAGGAATCAACCAAAATATCAAAATAGTGAGTGGGGATTTCATGTTCTCCAGAACTCTTCATCGGGCTTGATGATGGTAAAATGATATGCCGGGGGCAGTAAGAGACAATGTTGCAAACACAAAGATTGAAATAGATCTGGAATCCATTTTAAGGCTTTTTTAATCTGTGAAAAGAAAGCCTGTTTTGAGTGTTTAAAGAACATATAGAGAGGATAAAATAAGTGTGTAAATGTGTGTGTAGAGGTGGGTTCGAACAACCTGTCCCCTTTCCTTTCCACATTGAGCAGAAAAGTCCAAAAAGGAATGCTAAGTTTTAAATGAGGCTTCTACCATACCATTGCCCTGTGTCATTCACTTAATTTTGTGCTTACTTCAGATGATGATGTCCTCTACCTATAATCCTACCTTGATTTCACACCACTTCTTTTTCCTTGCTGCAGAAAACCCTCCATTTGGAAAGGTGCTAATGTGCTTGACTGAATGTATAGCCAAAGGCCCATAGGAGCCCTTCAGATTATTTTCCCAGTGTGGGAAGGTAGGTGTGGGCTGGAGTGGTCAGGGGCACCCTGTGCAGGGTTGGCCCTCCAAGTGTTGTTGGATGGCAGGTCCCATCAGCTGTAGTCATCTTGGCCAATAGTGAAGGTTACCAACTACCCACCCCTGCTGAAATACCATGCTAACCTTTTCTGCTCTGCCCTGCCCTGCCCTGTTCTGTTTTGGTTAACATCTGTCCTGATAAAACAATTGTTATTCAATATTCTATAACCTTTTGCTTGGTCCTACCAAACATATTTCCTTATTATGGATTAAGTTTACAAAATCCCATGACCAAAAATTGCATTGTGTTCAGAACACAATAAGAACTTTTCTATGAAGATATTTTCATCTTAGAAGTCTATAGTGTGTATGATATAAAGCTGATGTAAAACACAGGGGGACTGAGGAAAGTGTCTTTTGGAGAATCAGCAGAATTTGGTCTAATAATCAAATGAATTTCCTTGTTCAGCTGGGCCAATATGGCCAACACTTGGAGAAGCAACGTAATGAATATATGCCAAATCAAGATATTTGGTAAGAAGGAAAGAAGGAAAGTGACTTGTAATGACAGCAGGCTGCCAAGTATTACTTTGTTGAATGAGTAAGGTTCTGGACACTATGGTAATAGTTGCCATATTCCATCCAAACATAGTGTTTGGTAAATGTTAAGATGCTGGTGTTTGGGCTTCCTTGATCTCCTTATAATGGAACTGCACAGTTACCAGAATGTAATTATACTGAAGATCTATGGAAATTTTAGCCTACATATGTTGGGTTCTACTAGCAGAAAATGTAAAGTAGGTCATATCTAACCTGATGTAAGATGCAGGGAATGCAAGGATCAAGGGTAAAAAAGCAGGAGCTAATAACTCCTCATTTTCATGAGAGAAAAATGACTGGTATTTTAAGTGGTGTTCCTCTTCCTTTCATCTCATCTGACTAGTTTGTTTATTTTCCACAGACTATTTCCCCTGGTGTTGCCAATTGATTTTGTTTTCTAAAATAGAAAAAATCTATTGCACATCGGCCAGGGAGCAACCTAGTTGACTAATGAGTTAGGAGTAATTCTGAGTCAATGCCTAAGCACGTGGTTGATGGCAGATAAAGGAAAGCACTTGTGAACCAACATCCATCATTACCACTGGATGATGAAACAGGAGGATGTGTGAGGTGCTCACAGTGATAGAGGCTAAATAGTATGTGTGATATTGCAGTTGAAAACTCCATCAACTAGAAGAGATTCTGCTGTGCCCACATTTTTGAAGGAACAGTGCTCCATGTATTCTGTGTTAATTAATGTGATAGAATGACAGCTCATTGTAACTTGAAATCTCTGTGCATGTTGTGTACATACACTGAAAGGATAGAACCCCTGCTTCCTTTTTATAGTCCTCTTGCTGTCCTGGTTGTGAGCAAAAGATGAAGGATAAATTTTTTAAAATGCTGAAAGAGCAACCAGTTTCTATTAACTGAGCATGTGTATGAAATCTGGGATTTGCCTCGGGGTTCTGAAGAATAGCTTTGGAAACAGTTTCTGAGTAATGGGCTATGGTGGAAAATGTGTTTCTTTCTCTGGGACAGGAAAAGGGAATAGGGCCCTGTATGAGATGTGTGACCAAGGGTTTTGCATTTAAATCTTCATTTCTGTAAAGAGTTATGCCTGTCACAAGTCATTTTTAAAGTCTTCCCATAATAAAATGCAGGCATGCATAAAATGACTCCCATACAATATTTAGGTGAAGGGCATCAGAATCATTTCCATATAAAGTGCTGAGATATGCTCTTTTCTAACATGAAGTTAAAAGGGAATCTAGGAAAGGGTGCCTAGAGAACTTCAGCTAGGTATGAAATAATAACTAGGTTCCGAGGGCAGACTAAAACATGCTAGATTTAATTTCTTCCTTATAATGTTTTATCTTAACACCCATGTGAGGTTGGTTAGTTCAGATGTTAGACTCTAAAAAATAATAACTGCACAAGATTACCCGCTGAGCAGGTATTTCATGCCACATTGGACATTCTTCCTCTCCTACTCTAGTCTGGATTTTAGTGTTGAAAAAAAATCTATCTGTTTGCTTTGCCTTGATTCACTTGTGCCAGATATTGTAGATATAAAACCAGCAAACATGGAGGAGCTGACAGAAGTGATAACAGCAGCAGAGTTCCATCCACACCATTGCAACACCTTTGTCTACAGCAGCAGCAAGGGGACAATAAGACTGTGTGACATGCGAGCCTCTGCCCTATGTGACAGGCACTCCAAATGTGAGTATTCCTTGGTCCTGCCATGTGCTGAAAGATATGGAGGGAGGATTGAGTGAAATGGATTTTGTGTTATTTTGTATGATAGGTTCTTTTCCTCCATGCAAAGGGAAGAAGGAAAAGCATCCTTCATTATCAATTACCTACGGTAGTTTTTCCCTGGTACAAGATATACTCACAGGAAGTTAATGGAAAACATTCTCTTTCCACTGTACTTGGCAATATCAAATGCTAAAACACCCTTCCATTTTCCTAACATATGGAATACTTGTTAAATTGATTTAGTATGTCACTCTGTCTGTACAACCAAACCCGTATCTTCCTGCTAGAATGAGCTACACCCAGAGCATCATTTAATATCTGGTTCACTGGATTCTGTGATATCTTATGGGGACTGTTTAATGTCAGACTGAAAATTCAAAGTCCCTGGGAAAACCCTGGTTATGGAAGGAGGGAAGAACGCCATAAATATTGACAGACAGTTGCTTTAATGCATAGGAAATGTGGCCACCTCATTACTTGCTATTGTGATAAAAGAGACATATACAGTGGTTATAAGTGGTTCCATTTTGTTATGGCAAAAGTGGATAAAATTACTTTAAAAGATTAGTTTTGAACTCAGCTGTATTTTCACTTGCAAAATTTAGCTCAAAGTCCAGTTTTCATCTCTCAGCAACTTTAGAAGTTTTCCAGTGTGGGATTTAGAAACTAATTATTACAACTGTGGTTTTTATTTTACAAATCAGGTGTGGATATTAAATTGTACCTCCAGTACTGCTTTCTGTAAGAACAAAGATGAGTGATTATAAATAGCTAATGGCTTGTTCACACTATAAAATCTGGGTGTTAAAAGGAGGATTTACTGGCTCCATACATTGCTCAGAGACAGTGTGTTGTAGCGGTTTGAGTGTTGGGCTAGGATTCTGGGAGACCTGGATTTGAATCACTGCTTGGCCATTGGGCGGTCATGTGCAAGTTACACTCTCTCAGCCTCAGTGGAGGGCAATGGCAAGCCTCCTCTGAACAAATCTTGCTGAGAAAAACCCATGATCATTTTGCCTTCAGGGAGCCATTGTGTTGTGCAACAGCTTCATCACTCATCTAGCTAACAACTTTCCATCATTTACCACACTGCCACAAAAGTTGCCAGAGGTCTGTTAGATGATGCAATCATACAGTTTGCTTGTTTTCACTGTATCTCTGCATAGATTCACTCACCCAACTTTTCACCTCACCTATTTGTGTGCAGTTAGATCTGCCCCTTACATGAGAAGTAATGGTAAGCAAGGGGATCTTTTAGCACCTTTGAGGCTAACTGAGAGAAAGAAGTTGTAGCAGAAGCTTTCGTAGACTTGGTCTACTTCCTCAGATGCATGGAGAAGCAATGCTCATTTAAGTTAAATGGGCATACAAAGAACATGAACGCTTTCATAATGGCTTCATGACAGATGGGTTCATAATGGCTTCATGGTTCAGATGGGAAGCATTCTCCTAATACTCTCATATTCTGTTTATTTTATTTTATTTTTATTTTCTGGTGCAGGTGATATATAAAAAAGTTTGTCTTGGGAGTTTTTAATTCCGAAGGTTTTAATAGAAAATATCAGCTTCCATCATCTAAAACACTCCAGTAGTTTGCACTGGATGTTCAGGTCAATCCCTTAACCCCTAATAAACAGGTTACAAAAATGACCTTTCAGTCTTATCTCTTCCACTTAGTGGAAAATGTCATAGAAGCCAATTATTTGATTATTCCAAGCGTATGATTACAACTCTGATATCTAGCACTAGAGTTCATAGAGTCCCTTTATTTTATTTTTTCACTGCCTCCTCCCAGTGCTGGTTGTTTTACTCTACCAGAATCCAGTCTGGATTCATACTATGTAAGTATTAAGAAGCAAACTAGATTAATTTCCATCACTTTTCAGCACCAAAGACTTTGGCTTGGTTTGTTCCTTTGTTCTGTTGCTGCAGTGTCCTTTAGAGCGCATACAAGCCAATTGTGAAAACACGTTCAATTTGACCTCTCCCTTGACGTCTCATATTGATTTTTCCCTATCCTTCAGAAGCATTGGCCCTCAGTCAATTGCGGTTCAGCGGACATGCAGAATGGAGGCAGTTCATCTAGGTTCAAAACAAAAAGGAACTCTGGCCTGGAATTTATTCAGAGGAAATATTTAATAACAGTTTGTATTTAATGGAAATGCAGATGGTAGTTAAGCACACCCCAGTCCTGTGTCTGTAAAATGTTGCAGGTGGATATGATGAAATGTACTGTGTGGTAATGTTAACTGAAGCTCTCTATACCACTGTAGATTTGATGGGAGGCTCAACAACATAAAAGAGTGAGCTTGCTTAATCCACTACTTGTAGACCTGAAAGCAAGTCCATTGATCAACCTTACCTGTCCTGTGCTGTTCTGGTTCAGCCTTGTCTGTCCTATGCTGTTCCTCCTAGAAAGAAGTAATTCTTTTTAAGAACTATTTCATTCTTGGCAGGTGGCTGCTGCAGATGTAGCAGTGAGGGAAAGTGTAGCCAGGTGTTTTGTTTTTGCACTGCAGTATCAAGGTCACATCTCTGGATATGTTTGTTAGAGGAATTAAATTCCTAGGCCTCTCCATTGACGCCCTCTTGTCATGGGAGAGAGGCATGCGTACCCTAATGAAGTTTTGAGCTATGCTGGCAGTGGCATAATAGCCACCGGTAGGGTCTCCCATGCCAGACAGGTCAAAACCGAAGGATCTGACAAAGAGCATCAAAGGGCAGGATGGGCTCTCTAGCCTTATGGCAACCATTCTACGAGACAGAAAACTCTAATGCCAAACCCGGGCAGATGGTCCTAGTCCAACCCTGTAAGGTCAACCATCTAAGAGAAGGAAACTCTAATCAAACCTACAACCCGAGGACCTCGCTGCTACTGTCCATACTTGCAAGGCCACAGCAGATGAACCTTTGGTTTAAAAGGTGAGGCCAGTTCTGTGCATGCTGCGCTCCACCAGAAAAATCCATGGCACAGGCTCGAAGGACAAATCCAATTCCAAAAAAGCCCTGTAGTGATAGGCGAGGGACGAAACGGCAGGTATAAAGATGCACTGGAAGCCACAGACCCAACCCTGCATGCAGGCGGTTCAGGACTTTGGTTGCTTGAGGCTGATCTGGGAGATGACACTCATGTTCGGCAGCATCCTGAACGACCAAGCAGCCTTTTTTAAGGAGAGCACTGCTTGCTCCATATGGAGAGGGGCCTAGAAAAGGTGGTCTAACGAAAGGTCATCCCCACCTACCTGGTTGGCTAGTTGCGGCCAACAGGCATCTTCTGATTTGGTCAAACCAAGGCAAAGAAACAAAGGCACACACCGGCCTCCAAAGGTGTAAATAAACTGAAACTTGCATGCTGGAACATCAGAACCATGCGAGACTCTGCAGATAGTGGATGGCCTGAGCGTCGTTCTACTCTAATAGCCCATGAACTATCACAACTTAATATTGACATCGCTGCTCTTAGTGAAGTTCATCTCCATGAGGAAGGCAGCCTTAAAGAACATGGCGCCGGCTACACACTTTACTGGTCTGGCAAACCCAAAACTGAAAAACATATTTCAGGAGTAGGCTTTATGATTAAAAACTCCATTGCCTCCAAACTCGAAACCTTGCCAACAGGACACTCTGATCACATTATTTCCTTACGCCTCCCACATGTTGTTCTCTTTAGTATATATGCCCCAACTATGCAAGCAGACCCTGTAGAGAAAGAAAAATTCTATGCAGACCTACGCCACCTCATACAAAAAGTCCCTGTAGAAGATAAAATTATTATCCTTGGTGACTTAAATGCCAGAGTAGGAAAGAACTCCAAAACCTGGAAAGGTGTCTTGGGCAAGCATGGTGTTGGAAATTGCAATGATAACGGACACCTCTTGCTAGAGTTCTGTGCAGAACAACAGCTGACTATTACAAACACTATCTTTCAGCAGAAAGATAGCTTGAAGACAACCTGGATGCATCCCCGATCCAAACATTGGCACCTCATTGACTATGTTCTAGTCCGCCAGAGAAACATTTGCAATGTCCTTCATACTCAGGTGATGCCCAGTGCAGAATGCCAAACAGATCATTGCCTCGTAAGATGTAAACTAAATCTTCATCTTAAGTTCAAACCTAAGAGGGGTGGCATCTTAAAGAGGAGACTCCAAGTCAACAATCTTCAACAAGCTACCATGAGACACAATTTCCAGGCAAATCTGCAAACAAAACTTGAAGACCATCCTACAGATCCTTCTCCCACAGTGCTTTGGCAACATATCAAAAATAGCATCCTGCAGTCTGCAGAAGAATCCCTCGGTTTCTCCCACAAGAAAAATTAAGACTGGTTTGATGAAAACAACCAAGAGATCCAGGAGCTGTTGTCAAAGAAGAGAACTGCTCACCAGGCATACGTCACCCAGCCAACTTGACATGTAAGAAAAGCAGCTTTCCGTCTCACATGTAGTAAACTTCAACAAAAACTCCGAGACATGCAGAACAAGTGGTGGATCAATATAGCAGAAAAGACAAAATGTTGTGCAGATCTGGGTGATCTTAGAGGATTTTATGAAGCTCTTAAAGCAGTGTTTGGACCTACTTATCAGATGCAAAACTCCTTATACAGTACAGATGGTCAAACATTAATTACTGATAAGGCCTCCATCCTGAATCGATGGGCTGAACATTTTCAAAGTCTCTTTAGTGCCAACCGAGTTATCCAAGGCTCAGCTATCCAACATATGATACAAAAACCGATGAAAAATGAATTGGATACAGCTCCCACTTTGGAAGAGACCCTTAAGGCCATACAGAAGTTGAAAAATGGCAAGGCAGCTGGGATTGATGGAATCCCACCTGAAGTTTGGAAGCATGGAGGTCATGCACTCCACGATAATTCCATGAACTCCTTGTGAATTGCTGGGAAAAGGGTGAACTGCCATCAGATCTCCAAGATGCAGTCATCATCACCCTGTACAAGAAAAAAGGAGCAAAATCCGATTGCTCAACTATCGAGGTATAACACTGCTCTCTATTGCTGGAAAAAGCCTTGCAAGATTACTCCTGAACAGATTAATTCCTGCTATTGCAGAATAACTTCTTCCTGAAAGCCAATGTGGCTTCAGAGCCAATAGGAGTACTACAGATTCGGTATTTGCCCTTAGACAACTGCAAGAGAGATGTAGAGAGCAGAACAAAGGTCTCTATGTAACATTTGTCAACCTCACCAAAGCCTTCGACACTGTGAGTAGAAAAGGTCTGTGGCAGATCCTGGAAAGACTAGGATGTCCCCCAAAATTTCTTAAAATGATTATCTTGCTACACGAGGGCCAGTGTGGTCAAGTCAGATATGGCGATACTCTTTCAAAGCCCTTTCTAATAACTAATGGAGTGAAGCAAGGTTGTGTTCTTGCTCCAACTTTATTTACAATCTTCTTCATCATGATGCTCCAAAGGGCTACGGCAGAGCTTGAAGAAGAAGATGGTATCTATATACGTTACCGTACTGATGGTAGCTTGTTTAACTTAAGCCATCTGAGGGCTCGCACTAAGACACTAAAATATCTAGACCATGAGCTGCTTTTCGCTGATGATGCTGCCCTTGTTGCCCACACAGAAGCAGCTCTGCAGCCCCTAACATCCTGCTTCGCAACAGCTGCAGAGCTATTTGGGCTGGAAGTCAACCTGAAGAAAACGAAAGTTCTTTACCAGCCTGTACCACAGGACAAACACCACCATCCCCACATTACCGTTGGCAAATCTGTGCTTAAGTCCGTTCAGCAGTTCACCTACCTGGGAAACATCATCTCCTCAGATGCCAAGATTGACAAAGAGATCGATCACAGATTAGCAAAGGCATATAGCACATTTGGAAGACTTTACAAAAGAGTCTGGAGTAATAAACACCTGAGGCGAAACACAAAAATCAGTGTGTATATAGCCATTGTACTGTCTATTCTCCTTTATGGGTCTGAAACATGGGTCACCTATTGCCACCACTTACGACTCCTCGAATACTTTCATCAGTGCTGTATATGCACAATCCTAAATATCCACTGGACTGACTATGTGACGAATGTTGCTGTCCTTGAGCAAACAGGGATCACCAGCATTGAGGCCATGATATTGAGAACACAGCTGCGCTGAGCAGGGCACGTTTCTAGGATGGAGGACCATCGCCTCCCAAAAATAGTACTCTATGGTGAACTCGCTACAGGTAAGCGTAAGAGGGGCGCTCCAAAAAAGCGATAGAAGGACTCCCTGAAGCAACAGCTCAGGCTCAGCCAAATTGATCACCAACAATGGTCTGCCCTGGCCTCACATCGGGAGGCATGGAGACACACTATCCACAATGCTGCAGCCTTTTTTGAGAACTCACGCCGAACAAGTCTTGAAGAGAAACGACAACGCAGAAAGAACCACAACCCGGAAACATCACCCAAGGAGACCTTCTGTTGTGCTTTCTGCAACCGGACTTGTTTATCTCGGATTGGCCTTTTTAGTCATCAGCGTGCTTGCAGAAAGCGCGGGATGAGTCCTTCCTGAATCTTCGTTTGTGAAGAAAGCCAGAGAGAGTAAATTGCTGGGAAAGTTCCTGCTCCTCCCTCCTATGCCCTCCCCCCTCCCAGGAGGGTGAATTCATAGTCCTCCTGATTCTATCTTGAACCTTCTCCTTGTGTCTTAATTTTATTGCCTACCCTCTTTGGCAAATTCATAGTATTTTTGCGAGTTCATAGCATTTTGCATTTCATAATATTAGGAGTAGTGGAATTTTTCTGCAGGGAAAACTGCTGCTTACCATGCATCTGAAATGAAAATTTGCCGTCTCTTTTGTACTGCAAGAAAAAATTGCCAGGTTTTGTCCCATTATGGGAGAAAATGTCAGCCATACCTATATATAGGGGAAATGAAATGTCAGCTTAGGAGAAGGATTAGCCATATTTCTCTAAGATACCCAGCCCTGTCATACACATCCTGAAAGATGGCGAAGAACAAGACTTTGCACCTTTATGATGAGGCCATAAACATAACAAGAATTGAAAGGTTAAGTTAGAAAATAAATAGGAACAGAATATATAGCTTCTCATAGGAATGTGTTTGTAAGACGGTATACGCTTACGGGACAATTTCAGAAGGCTCTGAAGAAAAGATGGGAGAGAGCTATTTATTCCTTTCATTGTAACAGGAAGAACTAGAATCTTCTTCAGACTAGAACTGGGATAGCCCCTAACCCCCAATTCTTCCCCAAATGGGCCCTGACTAGCCTAGATAAGAAAATCTTTGCTTAGTCTCACAGGTAAGAATTCTGAATTTTGAAAATCTTCTCACCTCCTGGGTGAGGTGGTAAGAGCTCATGCACTTTTCATGTAAAAGAGAGAGGTTCCATGGCTTCAGTATCAGCCAGCTTGATGAAGAACTATAGATGTAAATTTCTGGAAACTTTGAAGCCATGAGAGGGAAAAACCATTTTAAAAATTTAAAAAAAAAAACCAGATTAGCACTCTGTTACTTTAAGAACATAAAATATGGCTATGTACAATTTGATTTGGCATAAAATGATCACAATTGGTATATTAAAAATACAATGTATTCAAACAGTTATTGTATTCAAACAATTATATATGAACATTCCATAATCGATTTTCTTCCTTTTTTCATTTCTTTTCAATTTTTCAGGAAAAAACAAAAAAGGCTTCAGGAAAAATGGGGGGCGGGACCACAAGTTTTTCCTTAAATTTTCCAAGTTTTTTTTTCCAGCCCTTCCCATCTCTATGAAAAACACAAATACTTATATACTATTTTCTAACATTTTCATTAGCTTAAAGAATAGTTTGCCCTTAACATAGACTTTACTGTAATTGGACAAATATGGCTTTGAGTTCAAGTATCAGAGGCAGTATGTCCCATAGACCAGTTGTGGGGAGCAGGAATGGGAGGGTGTAGCTGTACCCTTGTCCTGCCGGTGGGCTTCCATCAGCAACTGGTTGACCATTCTGTGAACAGAACCCTGCACTTGATCTGATCCAGCGCATCTTTCATGTCCTTACTTTCTTATTTTGGAATTTACCCAAGTAAATCACTTATCTTGCAAAGACTCTAGTAATTATCTACACTTAGCACTACTGCTCAGTAGCTATTTTTATGGGGGGCCCAAACTTGCTGTCTCAACTTGGGACAGATGTCTGCTCAGAGATACCCTTCTGCCAGTTGGAACAGGCCCATTAATAGGTGATGATGGAATGTAAAACTTCCTCTACACCAGTTGTCATGGCACCCCTCAAGTCTCCAATAGTAAGAGATTTGTTAGAGAGAGAGAGAGAGAGAGAGAGAGAGAGAAAGAAGGGACACCATCTGGTCTTTGATAACAAGACAGTTCACAGGTTTCTGTGTTTCCAATTTTCACATTGCATTGGTGGTAATTGCAAATAATGAAGACAGAAAATGTGAGGAGGAAGCTCTTTTATCTTTGCCTCTTGTAGAACAAAGCACAGAGCAGGCTGTTTGAATGTGGTCTTGAGTAAACATATTTTGAAGAGGAGGCTTTTGCAGCAGAGTCCGGATGTAGGCTCAATTCAGGGAAATCTAGATTCACCCACTTCTGAATCCTACTTTCTGTATGTATAATCCTTATTGTGGCCTGCTGGGCAGTGAAAAATGACATTCTGGCAAGTGGGGCCCATTTACAACGAATGGACCTATTACTTGAATCTCATTTACATCAAATAACCTTCTCTCAGTGTATAATCCTGTATCCTATATGTAAATACCCCCTTTCTTTTACCTGATTTTTTTCAAATTTACATTGCATGCCTATACACAAAAAATGACATACATACAAGTGTGTGTGTGTGCGTGTGCGTGTGTGTGTATGTGTGTAAATTCAGTATGATTGAAAGGTGAGTGGGTGCTTGAACCTTCCCCCCCCCCTTTTTTTTTTATTACTGTGAAGCTAATACCAGCTTTAGGGCTAGCAACAGCTTTGTGGGGGATTTAGATCAGGAAAATAGAGCAGGGGGAAGATTACCATCCCAACACTTCAGCCCTGTTCACATATAAAGGCCTTGCATTGGCTGTTCTAAAGTAAATATAAAAAACCTCAGGAGATCACCCACATTGCACAAAGGCTGTGCCCCTAAATTCTTCCCATGATTTAAGTTTTGACATTTTGGCAGTGGCTGCAAACTTTCTCTTTCCCTGGCCATCAGTCCTGTACTTCTGCATGTTGTGTTAGTGGTGCTAAACTTGACTCAAGCTAACACCAAACAGACCTCACGGAAATGATGCAGCGATTAAAATGTCTCCCAAATCCTGCTCCCTGGGGTGCCTGAGCCTATAATTATTACAGCCATGACATCCTCTCATGGAAGTTAGATGCTTTGCACAAGCCACCTCAGTTCTTGTGGGGTTTTTTCTTCTGCTGTTGATGTTTTTATTTTATTCTCGAAAAAATCCCACATCATCCGATTTCCTGCTGGCAGCTAAAGGGCTGCAAGCTGGAGACTGCTGTGAGGAATGCCATTTCAGATTTGTTGAGAGATCATTTATCTTGGCACTTCAGGGTTTTTTCTTCCTCTCCTTCTCCTTGCATACACAGTATCACAAAATTTAGGAATTCATAGCTCAGCATTCAGTTATTTAGAGGGTAATAAGGCTAACCAAATGTTTGTGCTGAGAAAGGAAATCCTACTTACTTTAGTTGGGTTTTCTCAGTTTTTTCAAGCAGGAACTTTGACTACCAATTTCAGACTTCTGTTTTTTTCTTCTTCTTGGTGTCAGTATGTTTATTGTTGTAGGGGGTCATTACCCTTCCAAGAGTACAGCACTGATGCCAGAGCATGGAAAATTACTTTTCAAGACTGCATTTCCCAGAATTCCCCACCATGTTGGCTAGGGGATCCGGGAGTTGGAGTCAACAATCATTTTCCCAAGTCTGCTTAAGGTGCTTTCTCTACAACTTCAAACAATGGCTATTGACAGAAATATTAAAGTCTGACAACTTTCTTATACTTCATCTTTTGTCCTCACTTCACATTTTACAAATATGTCTTGTAGTAAGACCCCCCTTATCTGTGGAGGATATTTTCCTGGACTTTCTGCAAATACATGAAACCATGGATAGTAGTGAAAGCTATTTCTTTCAATTAAATGAATGACAAAGGCATCAAGATGAATATGCAGCTTTGAGAGGAGGCCCTAAAACTGGTCAGAACTTTAAAATCTAAGAGGAAGAAGCTGCGACCACATTTATTTGTAGGTTTTATTTGTAGGCCAAAGCTAGTGCACAAGGAATAAAACATAAAAATTAACAACAGCATGTGGTCAAAAAAAGAGGTGGGAACAAAATGCTTTCATATGCAGAAGGTCAATAGTAGACTAACACTAGTGTCTCAGTGCCATAGTGTTAGGCTAGTATTGATCTTCTGATGATACATCAGAAAGGTATCCATCATCATAAAGAATATCATCAGAAGGTGATCCTGGATTAGGTAGCTGGATAGCATACAGCATGTATACAGTACGAGAAAACACGAAACTATGTGGAAAATGCGAGACAGAGCGAGTGCGTGAGAGAACGGAGTGCCATTTCTGGAATTTTCCATTTCCATTCCATTTTCCATGTAATAGTGTGCAGGAATTTCCATTCCACGTATTATCTCTTATGTATTTCCATTTATTATTTCCATTTCCATTAATATTTTCACACTGTATTTTAGCACAAGTAAGTGAAACCACAGATACAGGTCCCATGGATAAGAGGGTCTTACTGTAGATGCATCCTGATAATGTGTCCCAATTCTGGATGGATAAGTGGGATTTTGATCTTACATTTAATCTTGATTACATTTGATCTTACACCAGGGAGCCCTGGTGGCGCAGTGGTTAAATGCCAGTACTGCAAGCCACCACGTCGCAAGTTCGATTCCAGCCAGCTCCAAGGTTCACTCAGCCTTCCATCCTTTCGTAGGTCGGTAAATTGAGTACCCAGCTTGTGGGGGGCAATTAGCTAACACACATTGGAAACTGTTTAATGCAGTGTAGATGTGTAAATAGCTATTGCTTAAAACAATTTGTAAGCCGCTCTGATAGCCTTGTGACTGAAGAGCGGGGTATAAATAAATAAAAAATAAAAAAAATTAAAAAAACATTGAGCAGGGGGACCCATGCATTGAGCAAGGAGTTGGACTCAGTGGTTCATGAGGTCCCTTCCAACTCTATTATTCCATTACTCTCTTTTGTGGAGAGGATGACAGCATACAGTGGGTGTTTAAGAATTTATATATGAAGGGAAGGGGGGTTAAAACCCCCCACCACTTGACCATATGTGGTCTCACCTAGGAGTATGCAGTCAATGGAAAATGTTTTTCTCAAGCTTTACTGTGATATAACTTTTTATAAGAATGTGTATTTGTATTTACAGGATTCAGATAAAGCCATGTATCCATTTGGTGGATCTTTGAGAAATAATTTAAAAACAGGATCTTACCTGCAGCACTTCATTAATCTGTTTTCATGGGCAGTTCACATCCTGATTTATTTATACACAAAGTAAACAAGATTTTTGTGGCTGTTCTGTATTGACTTCCATTGACTAGTCCGTTGTATTGATTGGCCCATAAAGCTTTCAGTTTCCTAGACAGCTGTCAGAGTTGCTTCTTATTCCACTCATTGATGGCTTGGTGGCTCTTGGTTAACATGAATGATGGCTTCTTTCCAAGACTGAGTGCTTTCATTAAACATTTTCAAGCCATTAGAATTGCAGATCTTACCAGAATTCTACTGAATGAGCTGACACTGTCTGTATCACCTTGATATGACCTCTCTATCCTAACAGTATGACATAAGTACTGTAGATGTACAAGAGAAAGCAGAAACTAGTATACAGGTAAGACATTTCCATGACAGAAAGACAGCAAATGGGAGTGGATGCTTTGGGGGGAAAGGTCAGGAAAGTAAGGCAGGAAAGTCCAGGCTTGGTGGCTACAGCTTTCATGCAGAATATCTTATCTAGCTTGGTGTCACCAACCTGAACCAGAGGATTTCTGTAAGCAACCCAGATGGTCAGAAGGCTGGGGAGAAACTCTGCAATTACAGAGAAAGAGGAGAGGATTGGATGTCCAGTCTTCCATAGCGCTGCATGATTATAATATGCCTACCTTTCAACCCATTGGATCCACAGTTGGTCCCATAAAAGGCTTTTGCTTTACAAATCAGAAGGTGATGTAAGTAAATGGTGTTCCATCTGCTCCCCATAGCCCATGTTTATTCCAAAAACCATTTTTTGCCTTCAGTAGCTTCCAGCCATTTAGTCAGAACCCAGGTTGAAATTAATTTCTTTCTATACTAATATGGGAGAGAATCTGTCCCTGAACTAGAGTGTACAGTTTGTGGCCTGTCTCTGCCATAGGCTTCAAGACCATGAAACCTAGACACTTGAAACTTGGTATGCAGCCTAAAGGGACTCCAGGGGTGTGCACTTTGGAGTCATTTGGTTTTAAAAGACAGTAATTAACTGCAGTACCATATTCAGTCATTAGCTGCAGACTTCGCTAAGCAGTGAACAGGAAGCTACTGCAGTCAGGCCTGGAATAATCTCCAGAGGGGCTCTAGGCAGCTCCAAATGGGCCAGAGGCACAATAGGCATGCAATTCTTCACTAAGTTTCTTCTCAAATGTAGCAATTAGTAATTTCAGCAATTTTCTTCCCGCTGTGAGAAAATCTTCCAAAATACTGCAGTTTTCAAAGGCTATTTGCAATTAATTTCACAGGGCTTACTCTGTGCGAAATTCCCACATGGCTGTTTTGCACAGAAAACAGCATTTTCTGCACAGGAAATAATATTTCTGCATTAAAATATTATTTCCTGAGCAAAAAAATTTGCTGTTTTCTGTTTAGGAAATACTGTTTTCTATGCAAATCAACAATGTACACATTTTATGCAGAATCAATCTCCAATTACAGCATTTTCTCTGCATGAAAGAATATTTCAATATTGAAATATTTCCTATGCTGAAAATGCTGTTTTCTGCACAAAACATCTACACTTGAATTTTGCACAGAAAAAATCCCAAACTTCAAAGATTCTTGTCAGTCCTGGATTCTTCTTGTCAGGGTTTCTCAACACTCAAAAAACATATTTTCCAATTATTTTTAAATATTATTTCCATCTCTAGGGCACTGTAGGGAAACCAAGATGGCAAGTCCTATTACCACTTTCTTCTTTAGGGCCCTCAAACTCTTTAGAAAAGGTGTGTGATTGAGAGAGAGATGGTCCTACTACCTGATAAGGGACAGAGGAGAATGAATAGAGGGAGAGGCTAAATGAGCACAAGGGCAGAGCAAAAGCAACATCTGTGAGAAAGAAAGAGTAGAGATGGGGAGAGAATAGTAGAGCCATAGGTTGGAAGAGACCACAAAGGCCATTGGGTCCAACGCCCTGCCATGCAGAAACACACAATCAAATCATTCCTGACAGATGGCCATCCAGCCTCTGTTTAAAAACCTCCAAAGAAGGAGACTCCACCACACTACGAGGCAGAGTATTCCACTTCCACTGTCAGCAAAAGCAAAAGACCAAAAGGAAAGAAAAAGATCACAGAGTGTAGGAGGGAAAGATTGTATGAATCTGACAGAACATCTGGAGGGGTAGGGAAAAAGAAAAAGTACTCAGCTCTGTGAAAGGAAAAGAGCCCCAGGGCAGCTGGAGGAAGGCCACCTTGGTAAATGGGTGTGGTGATAGTATGAAGGGGGAGGGTTGTTGAGTGCATCTTCAGCTAATTTAAGAAATTAACATTTTGTAGTTCAAGGTTTTTAATGAAACTGAAGACCCTTTTATAGTTTTTGCAGAGAAATATTAAAATGCAAATAAAGATACCATTGGTGTAATTTGAAACTGTCAGATGCATGTATAAGCTATCTCCCTGGCTTCAAAACCTGGTTTTTATGACTTAATTGCCGGTACAACATGCCCCTCCCCACCCTGTGTCATTGGACAAGAGAGAAGGCTTGAGAAGAAGCTGGACTGATTGAAGAAAGAAGGTTAACCACCCACAGCCAGGATCTGATTTGTAAATTATGTTTTATATAAAAATAAAGACATTTGGGGAACATTTCTCAAAAGCATGTAGGTTTTCTTCAATTAAAAAAACCTGATTTTTATGGTCTTTTCCTTTATCTGAAAATCTAAAATACAGTCGTCCCTCCACATTTGTGGGGGTTATGTTCTTGAGACCCCCGCAAATGTGGAAGAACCACGAATAACAACTGCTCCCGCAACCCACCCACCCCAGAGAGAGGGAGGCGGCAGGAGGGTGTCTGGCCAGCCTGGCTGGCCTCTCCACAAGCCTTCCTGAGGGGACTCTGGGCCTTAGAATACCCGGAGCCCGCTTAGGAAGGCTGGGGATGGCAGCGGGCAGGTGAGCAGGCGGGAGGGTGGGGAGGAGGTTGCGCTGCCTCTCCCTGGCCTTCCAAAGCGGACGCCGGGGCTTTGGAGCCCCAGCGCCCTCTTCGGAAGGCCAGGGACAGCAGCGGGCAGGCGGGTGGGGAGGATGCTGCACTGCCTCTCTCCGGCCTTCTGAAGCGGACGCTGGGGCTTTGGAGCCCCGGCGCCCACTTCGGAAGGCCGGGGACAGCAGCGGGCGGGTGGGGAGGAGGCTGCACTGCCTCTTTCCGGCCTTGCAAAGTGAGCGCCGGGGCTTTGGAGCCCCAGCGCCCGCTTCAGAAGGCCGGGGACGGCAGCGGGTGGGCAGGTGAGCGGGCAGGCGGGCAGGTGGGGAGGAGGCTGCGCTGCCTCTCTCCGGCCTTCCGAAGCAGACGCCGTGGCTTTGGAGCCCTGGAGCCCGCTTAAAAAGGCCGGGGAAGGCAGCAGGTGGGTGGCTGTCTTCCTCTCCCCAGCCTCCCTGAATGGACTTCGGGGCTTAGAAGCCTTGGAGTCCCCTCAGGAATGCCGGGGAAGGCAGCGGGCAGGCGGGGAGGAGGCTTTCTGAGCAGACTGCGGGGCTTTGGAGACCCAGAGCCCGCTTAGGAAGGCCGGGGAAGGCAGCAGGTGGGCGGGAGGGAAGCTGCCCGGCCTCACCCCGGCCTTCCTGAGGGGACTCCGGGTCTTAGAAGCCTCGGAGTCCCCTTAGGAAGGCTGGGAAAGGCGGAGGGAGGGAGGCTGCTCACCCCACCCCCCAGCCTTCCTGAGCAGACTCCGGGGCTTTGAAGCCCCGGAGCCGCCTCTGGAAGGCTGGAGAAGGTGCAGGCAGGAGGTTGCCCTGTCTCTCGGCAGCCTTCCCTAAGGGCTGGGGCTAAACCGTGAATAATCAAAACCGCAAGTGTGAAAGCCACGAATGTCGAGGGGCAACTGTAATTAAAAATTACTCATGTTACATTTTCAGAAAAGTTTTATTTTTTCCCTCACCTTACTGTGTTAACCATTATGAAAATAGATTTATACCCCAGCATTGCATCAGAGTCCCCCAGCAACTTATTAAAATTTTAGGACATTTAATCATGACTATATTAAAACTTATTGATTTCCGTCAGTCTATTCAAAATATGAGTACAGTTGCAACCATACCAATAAGATAAATTAAAACATCTCAAAATATTTATGATTATGATAAATTTCAATTGAGTTTTAAGGTCTCCATGATAACTATGTTAACCTAAGCCTTGAGTACCACTGTTCCAATTGAACCATGCACACACGTTTGTGTGCGCACACAAAAAACACACAAATACATATTGCTATGAAACACTTAAGAAAGACTGGGAGGTCTGATCCCAAATCTCCAGATATTTCCAATTCAGTACTTAGTCCCATTAAAACTGATGAGGCTTTAGCATTTAAATATGCACATTCTATTGGTTTCAGTGGAATTTGCAGCATAATTCTGTACGTGTTTACTTAGAAATAAGTCCTATCAAATTCATTGAGATTTATTCCCAGGTAAATGTATACAGGGCTGCAGAGCTACTTTCATGTTTTTTTCCATTGTGTCCATAGTTCTTATATTCTGTTCGTTTCTGTGAAATGATTATTATATATAAATATAATGCTATCCTAAATGTCGCAATTTGCCATTAAATATTTCCACACCAAATGTTTCCACATGTGAAAACATGAATACTTGGCCTAAGCCCTTTTAACTTCTGCCATGACCCTGTTGTATGTTGTTTTTCTTTTTGTGTGTGGTACAGTTTTTGAAGAGCCTGAAGACCCAAGCAACAGGTCATTTTTTTCTGAGATCATCTCTTCAATTTCTGATGTTAAGTTCAGTCACAGTGGGAGATTCATCATGACCAGGGACTATCTCACTGTCAAGGTTTGGGACCTTAACATGGAGAACAGACCTATTGAGACGTACCAGGTACTTCCTTCATAGGGTTATTGGGATGCTGTGAATAATCAGTGGGATGGATGGGGGCTGTTCTAAAGCTTACATATATAAAGTACTTTGAAATGGGAGACATGCTTTTTTCTTAGGTGAGGAAGAGTGTGTGGAAGGCTCTGATAAAACAACATTCACACACACACGCTTTGTGGTTGGTACTGAAAATAGAAGTTTTCAGGGTAGAGTGAATAGATTCTGGGGCCAGAATCCACTTGGTGATTTAAGCTGGCTTAACTAGGGGTTTAAGCCAGTGCAACTACTTTTTCTGACATTGTAAAAGAATGTATCCAGTATATAGCTTGGAAAGGCAGTGCAGTATCTGCTGCATGGCACACAGGGACAATTCTGCCCCTTGGCTTCCCCATGCTACACCAAGCTGTTCTCCTTTTCTCTCCCTCTTCCTCTTCATCAGTACACTGGCAAAGCTAGCTTCAAATAGCATCTTGGGGCTTGTCTACATGTGGGGCAAAAACTTGGAACGGAGTTCTGCCAGCATGCCCCCACATTCGCCCCGAAGCCCTGAACATTATTTGTCTTCACAGGGATGTGGTGTGGGGTACCTTGTCTTCACTGTCCTGTAGAGTTTCATCCACCACTGCCACCTTGACCATAATTTAAAGATCAGGAGGCAGTTCCCAGCCAAAGGGAGAGGTTTTCTCCCTTCCCCCTGGCTCAGCAGCGCTGCCTCTGTCTGCTCTCCCACTTGCCTGTCACAGGAAGAGGCACTTGAAGAAAGTGACAGAAGCACTTGAAGGAAGTGATGGGCAAGTGGAGAGCAGGCAGAGGCAGCAGTGCTGAGCCAGGGGAAGGGAGAAAATCTCTCCCTTCATCCTGGAACTCTTCTGAGCTTTAAAATGGTTGCAGTGGTGGTAGTGGCAGCTGCGGCAGCGGACAAAAATGTGAAGAAAACCCCAGATCAACAGAACTCAGCATCTAGGTAAAATACCCTGGAATGCCTCAAATCTGGGCCATGCAATGTGTGGCCTGATCGCCCCAGGTTGGGGAAAAGGCCGTACATCATGTGGCCTGATTGTCGCAGATTTGGGGGAATTTGTGGGGGGGGGGAGAAGATTGGGGTTTTTAATAGTGTAGACAAGCCCCTGGCCAAAGATAGCTTCTACCTTCTGTGAATCTTCTTCACCCAAATAAGATTTTCAGGTAGTCTTCCTTACCTCACTGACAGATTATTTCATCAGTTAGCTAATCAGATAGCTTTCCATCATGGGAGAAAGCTGTGATCTTTCCCAGTATTGTAGTCACCAGCCTCACTTCTGTGATTCAGGCTCTTGGGTGAACACTGAACCACTTAGTGTATCCATTCTACAGCAGAAGCCTAAATCTGTAAGATGCTGCTGTGCAGAGAACTAAAAACAATGTTGCTTTGGTTCAACAGATTTTGAAATTCAGCCTTAACATACAGGCTGAGATAGTACATTGAACAGGTGGAGTGTAGCACTCTGCTTCCGCACTTTCATGTCTGTTGCCACTCTGGCAATTGTCAAAGCCATGAGGGCCTGCTGCTGCTGCTGCTGCTGCTTATCAGGGAGAAGGGAGAGACGGGAAGCAGTTCAGACAAAACAGCAGCAGCTCTCAGCTTGGAGGAGGGAAGAAAAGAGGGTGCCCTTATAGATGGGAGTGTACCCTCCTTTTCCTTCCCCTGAGAACCCAGAGCAGATGCATCTTCATTGGCTGAATTGCTTCCCTCCTGCCTCTCCTCCCTACCAGGAAGCAACAGCAGCAAAAACTATGGGACTTAACAGTTTCTGGAGGGTTTTTTTTTGGGGGGGGGATAGGATAGAGGATAGTTCCCTGTACCCAATCTAAAAAGGATTATATGCACACATGTTAACTAGATGCTGTCCGTGGTTACCACTGAACCCTGCTTACCTCTCTCTCTCCTTAGGTTCATGATTACCTTCGAAGCAAGCTGTGCTCCCTCTATGAGAATGACTGCATTTTTGATAAATTTGAATGTGTGTGGAATGGGTCTGACAGGTGAGGAGCATTATCAATGGTTACATGGAAGATTTTCTTTTCAGGTGGTAATTGCCGCAAAGGTTTACACTCTCTTGCCTGTTATTTCTTTTGCTTTGTGTGACGTGGTGTGGATTTTGCTGCATTTAAACATGGAGATAAATGAAATCTAAAATCTGTTTATTGGAGGAGAGAGGAACACAACTATCAGAAGTTGTATGGAAGGTCCAGCTGGCACCTCTTCTAATGGCCTAGAACAATGGTTTATAACCATTGGTCCTCCAGATGTTCTGTGTCCTCTAGAATAGTTTTGATTTAACAGTGTGGGGAGACAGAGAGCAAAGAAAGCTATCTCCCTTACCAGAGAAAGCTTCCCCTCCAGCTCCTCAGAGGCTTGGGAGCCAGAAGTGCAGCCTTCTTTGGTGATGGAGACAAATTTCACAGTCATTTCCACCCTCATCATAGCAGCTGCACTCATTTTGTGCCTGCTGTTCTACTGTTGCCTGTGCTGCCACAACCACAGGCACTAGCAAAATTAAACAAGCCAGTGGGATCATGGCCTTGGACTTCGCCTTTCAGAACTGGCCATGCTGGTTAGAACTTCTGGGATTTGGAATCCAAAGTATCTAGAGGACCAAAATTTGAGAACTATATTGTCATAAAATGCCAACATAGCAAGTGCAACAGGAAGTATCCTGAAGAGAAGTTACTTTCTTGTGTAGGGAATTGAGTTAGAGTGATGTCCTGGCACTTCACCCAACTGCTTCATCCAATAATGCTCTCATAGTGGCTGTTCAAAGAAAGCTGTTCTTAGTCCTTCAGTCATATAAAAATGCCCTAATCTCATATAGGATGGTGTGTGCTCAGATCCAGCCTTGTGGGTTATTGCTGTTACCCAGTTATCAATGAGCACAACAGAAAGATGACATGTCAGCAATTGATTTTGCCCGTATCCATGTACTATCCTGGTACCTTTTAAGCCACCATGCTGCGTTTTAGACTTGAAATTCCTTTCAAGTCTAAAACGCAGCATGGTGGCTTAAAAGGTACCAGGCAAGCTGCATAACACAAAGGTCTTTCCTTCAGAACCGTGTTCCCAGTAACTACCACCTGAACTGACCATCTCACCCTGCCTAGTGACAGGGCCAGCCCTTGGGTAGTGCTGTCAATGCTGACTTAGCTGATCCTGTGTTTGGTGATCAGAGCTGAGACTTCTTAGCTGTGCAAATCTGCCATCTGGAGCAGATTGGGGGTGGGTGAGATTGAAGTCCTACCATATATAGCCAGGATGCCTCCTGGTTCCTGTTTTCCTGTTGGATGCATTTCTCTAAATGTCTCTCTAGGCAGTTGCAAAACTGTGGGTGGTAGTTGGTGTTACCGAGGAGGAAAAAAAAGATGTTGGGGAAAGAGAAATGACTTTAAATTTCACCTGGCTCATCATCTGGTATGATTTTTGACTCAAACTCTTTGCTCACCTTTCAGTGTCATCATGACAGGATCCTACAACAATTTCTTCAGAATGTTTGATCGCAACACCAAGCGTGATGTGACCCTGGAGGCATCAAGGGAGAATAGCAAACCCCGTGCCATCCTGAAGCCCCGCAAAGTTTGTGTAGGAGGCAAACGGAGAAAAGATGAAATCAGTGTGGACAGTCTGGACTTCAGCAAAAAGATCCTGCATACAGCTTGGCATCCTTCAGAGAATATCATAGCAGTGGCAGCAACAAATAACCTGTATATATTTCAGGACAAGGTTAACTAGGAGGAAAAAAGATATTCCTTAGGAATCTTATGTACTGAATACTAGCAAACACAAGTTTTTAAATGTTTCTTCTGTTTTCTTCTCCTCTTCCTCATTTGTTTCATTATTCCTCTGCAGACATTAATTATGCAGAGGTAAGCACTCAGATTCCAGTGTCTGTTGCTTTCCCCAAAATCTTAAGAAATTGGGTCAGCAAAGCCTATTAGGAATATTTGATTTCTGAGTACTGAGAGCTACAAAGTTACACCATTAATTCAAAAGCAATCTTGAATTATTTACGCTTTCAGTTGTCCCCAGTACTCACTAGTAGATTTAGTTTCTTTTAAAATACTGATATAGAAACCTGTCAGTTTATAATAAAGTTAAGATTATAGTAATATATTTACAAAAAGACAAAAACCCAATCAAGGCCATAAAACAAGGATGTATTGCATTAAACCATCCTATTTTTTAATTATTATTATTTTGGGGATTTCCCTTCTGTTTTACATCTGTCCCCAAAGAGGAATTCACTTTCCTTTGCAAGTTCATTTCTTGTAAAAATATATTCCTTTTATTAACTCAGGGCCTTTCCAGATGATCATGTATTGTGCATAAGTTATAATACAGAAGATGTAAAGGTATAGCTAAATTATTGTGAGAGTACAAATATCATTTTGTCCCATCTACTACATCTATTGCAAAACAACAAGACTTTCATCTGGGGAAATTCAATTTCCATTCCCACTCCCCTCCAGATAGAGGACTTTGAAGTGCCATGTGTACTATAGCTTTACAAGTGTCATGGGCATGTATTGGCTAGTATCTGTGGACATCAGTGATGATCAGTGACACACACTTCCACCATTACCACACCAATAACTTTTTCCCCAGAGGTGGGGAAATTTGCCATATGGGACTAAAGCTCCCAGTTTCAATTGAGAGTTGTCATTCAAGAAAGGAATTTCTCCCAGCTCTAACCCACCCACACCCCAGTAGTATCCAACCAGAACTGAAGACATTTAAAGCACCATTGATGTTAATGGGACAGATTAAAACACTTGGCTAACTCTTTCATTGAAATCAGTGAGCTGCAAAAATGTTTCTGTTTGGTTGAATGTGAGAATGTATGTGAGAAGATGAATACCGTACTCTTCTTCTGTAGTACTCAAGTCCAAAATCTTTCTTTTCTAACTGGCAACCTTCGCAGTGCATTTTACATGAATAATAGTGTCCAAATTACAATTTTTATAATGTCCTCTTTAACTTTTGTTCCATTCTGTCCATATTTGGCTCCAGTGATGGAGCACAAATGTAGCCTCTTTAATTTTCTTTAAAGGGGGAAAAGAAATCCTCTTGCATGTATGTGACCCGCGCACACACAAACCCAGCTATTCTCCATCCTTATATTTCCTCCAGCAGTCCCCCCTGCTGATTCCTTTCCATGGTCCTTGGATAGGATGCTGCATTGCTAGTGTTGGACCCAGGCTGGTGTGTGTTTGGCCTGAAAAGGGAGGAGGCCCCTATTTATTGTCTGGAAAGGCCCTTAAGCAGGAAAAAAGAAAGACAGGGGGTAAAGAAAGGAGAAACAGGATTGCAGCAGCAATATTTAGATTCATCACTTATGAAGAACCATGAATGCTATTGAAGGCAGTTACCTTCCTTCATCATACCCCACAAACAGCCTTGTATGGATCGGGCTGTGTTCATCCTGTGGTGCCTTTTGCTGGTATACAAAATACCATAGTTAACAATGCTTCCAAAATGCGATAACTTGCAAACCAAAATGAATCTGAGCTTTCTTCTGCAATTCCCATTAATTTAATTTAAATTTAATTTTTTTATTTTACTTTTGTTTTGGGTGGGAAAACTCAACATTGTTCTCTTTTAATCTTTTGCATGTCATCAGTGTGTATTTATGAAGTTTTCCTTTTTCTCCTTTTTTTAGTAGTGTGTTTTAAAAGTATGGTTTATTTATTTATTTATTTGTTCCAGTAGAGATTCCCCACTCCACACTTACCTTATTGGGGGGGGGGACTCTTAAGTTACTAATTTATGTCGTTTAAAAACAACTCAACCAAACCAATATGTAATAATGCTATTATCGCCTGGCTGCTTTCTAAGAGAGGTTGCCCATGGTTTTGCAGTATGAAGATTAGCTACCAATAGCTCTTCATCTTTGCATGGTAAAACTCTCCTATTCTACTACAAGGATAAACCAGGTCCCATCTTTATTTGGTCAGCATTTTGTGGAGGGGGGAGGGGGAGGGAGGGAGAGGTTTTCAAAAACAAAGGAATAGAAAAGAAAATACAACTAGAGAACAAGCTCCTACAAGATATAAACTCAATACTTTCTCTGACAAGGTGGATCTTTGAAGATCAGTATGCTGTGCATTTTCTCTGATTATGAAAAAAGTGGGGCAGTAGTTGTTCCAATCTTTGTGATTGTTGCCATGAAGCATAGAAGAATCTCCAAACACACTCTCCAGTAAAGGATACTTGGAAGCCTTGCCTCATGCTCCCTGGCCTGCCAGCAATTACACCTGATAAATTAAATGGTGACCACAGCTTTCTCAAGAGACATCAGACTGCTATGAGGTGGCACAGAACCTGGGAAGGGAACATTGACATTAGTAGCCTGGGGAACCTGAGGAAGTTCAGCTATTTGGAACCCAGCTTTTTTGTTTTTATTAGACTATTTAAACACCCTGTCTGCTCTTCACGAGACTGCTCAGGACAGGGGGAAATTAGACATTTTGCCTTGTTTAAAGTAATGATTGCAAGAAAAAAAAGTATGCTGGCTTATAAATTTATTACAGGTAACGGCTTTCAAGAGTAACCTCTTTTTTAAAAAAAATGAAATGAAAAAAAAATAGGAAGAATAAATGCTTCATTTTTCTTAAATAAAAACCTACACTCTGGTGTCAGAAGTAAAAAAAATTGGTATTCCAAGTAGTCTGATGGGGAGTTTCTGAATCCAGATGCTGAGGAATCTGACCTGAAATAGTTGGCACTAAGCTCACCCTCTGGCAGACTCAAAGGGCTTTGTTCAGACAAAGAACATCATCTAGATTATGAGCCTCTTGCTTCACTTTTCTTCCTCACGTTTTCTCCTATGAACTGAGAGTAAAGGTGGTATTCTGGAGAGGAAGAGGCTGTAGAGGTTTCTTGCTTGATATCAAAGGCTAATCTCATGCAGCACTGAGCAGCTAAGCAAATATGCCTGGGAAAATTCACAGACAGGACACTGAAAAATGGTAGCCATTTCCTATGGCTTGTCACTTAGTAGTTAGTATTTGGAGGTGTATCTTGCCTCTCTCTATGAGAAATGTATATTGTTAAGATTTAGCAAAGGCTCTGTTTGGATATATGCAATGGTGTATAAGATGAGTTTGCTTCTTAACATGTATCGCTCTCACTGCATCATAAGCCACATTTGGAAGTTGTGTAAGAATTTGAAAAATAAATTGCCAAACAGTGTACAGTGTTGTTGTCAGAGGGCGGAATTCAAAGTCTCACTTAGAGCAGACCCATTGAAACAGTGGGGCATAAGTGAGATTAAGCAGTCCCATTTGTTTCAGTGGGTTTGTTCTAGACAGAACTAACTTTGGATTTAGCCCAGAATGCTTTATAGACATCCCAGTGTGCGGAAAGTGCTTGCCAGTGTTCACATCATGCATGGAGGTCCTTACTGGTACTTGCTGCTGTGCAGGCATTAACACTGTATTCTGTCATGCACCTTTGGGATCCAGATTGACTCCCATCATCTTGCCTTTGAGAGATCCGTAGAGAGCATTCCATACATAAGAATTCAGGGCCAATGCAGACTCAAAAAATTATATGGCCATGGGCTGGGAAGCAGTTATTCCTACTGGAATGTTGTCACCATAATGTCAAGGAATGAAAAGCTCCTTTCACATACTTTGCTGTCATTATTACATGACAGTGCTCAGGCATTGTGCACAAAAACTGAACTACTTTTCATGTGCCAACCAACTGGAGATCTTTACAAGTATTAATATTTGCAAGTCTTAAGAAAATACTTGTTAATTTCAGATCAGATTTTCCATTTCATTTGGGGCAGCTTGCATACTAAGTGGACATTCCTAGCTGTAGAGATCACACGCATGAAATACTATTTCCTCTCAGGGCCAGCACTATACTCCAAAAAGTATAGGATTGTTTCTGATCATCTCTGTTGCCATTGAATAATCATCCCATGTTCTCCATTTAATAATTCGTGGAGCTGTCCACTTTTACTGGGGGCAGCAGAAATGGTCAGGGCGAGGCCTTGAAAAAATGAAAATTCAGGGGAATAGGAAGGAAGGATGGATATCATATAGTGGTACAAGAAGTGTTGTACAGCTTAAAAAAAAAAAAGGAAAAGAAAGAAAGAAAAGTCCAAGGCATAGCTTGGAGGACAGATTAAGAGAATGCCTCAAGAGAGGCTTATAATGAACAAGTCAATTGATCTGGTGTATCGCATGCACCTGAGGTGAACAGAAAAACAAGAAGTGATCCTAGAACCATGTTTGTTGTTCCTAAAGCTACAATAGTTTCTGAGCAGGAACCTTCCTATCTGGCCATTTATAGAAGAAAGACCACTCAGCTTTAATTCACAACTGAACAATTGTGGGATATGACTTTGGTGAATATTAATGGAAGAGATTCAACAGTGACTTTGGTGGAGGTGAATCTGAAGATTATTCAGGGTTTTTATATATTGGCTGGCCCATATACTATCACAGTTCTGTTTAGGGATTATCTGTTCAAAGAGGTTCTTGTATGGGCTAGAAAGGCTTAGGATGAACAAGATTTCTCATTCCATCTCTGGTGGTTACATCCAGTTCTTTACTTAGGAAAGATCTAAGCTTTATTACCCTGGCACCAGAAATTTTGACTCATTGCCATATAAGGGGAAGGTTCTCTGAAGTTCTTTGGTCATGGTCCCTCAGTAATAGAAGATTTGATAAGAGCATTACAAAAACTATGCCTGAGGAGTCTGTCTAATTTCTTCGATGCTTTCCTTATTTCAGAAGAGCTAGAGATATTTTCAAGAGGTGTATTAAGGGAGGGGTACATTATTACTCTTATGGCTGTCTTGGATAATGTGGTGCACATTAGACATGGCATGATTCATTGTTGAAGGCAGCCTACTAGAGTACCATAAAGTGTGTCCAAGCCATGTCAGCACACAATCAATATAGTGTTCACTGATGCGAGAAGCAACATTATCACCTCCTGGAGACTAACCCCCAAGCCCAGCCTGAGCACTAAATATCTCCAATAACAAGACTATGTGAAGTGACAAGGGCTATTATTTTTAACCTGCGGTCTAAACCTCTCTGAGAAGCAAAGCTGCCAAAATCCCCCATTTGAGTTTATCAGTGCAGCCTCCTCAGCCCCTTCATAATCCCACAGCAGACATCAAAATGCTTGCCTAACACAGCCAAGATTGGCAGCTCCATTTAGATGGATTGCCAGACAGCACGTTTGGTTGATGAGACAGGTGAAATGCGGGACTTCTTTTATGGTGTTTGTAATCATCTTCTAAAAGATGGAACTTTGATTTCAATGTATCAGGGAAAATGTACTCTAATAAATGAAACCTTCTCCCACCTTGGATTCTTTTCTAAAAAAATTTATGGTCTTAATATCTGTACTGTAAAGAAAAGTCTTACCTCAGAGCAGCTTTCACTACTCATAAAAGGAAATCAACACAGATTTCTAAACGTGAAATAAGAATTAATCATTCATTACAACACAAGCCATGACCACAAAAGCCTGTAAAATTTTTATACAGTTTTATTTCATGCTAATATTTTACAAGGGATTAAAATTTGATGCTAAGATGAGAGAAACAGAAAAAGTTGCATCCGAAATCTTATTTTACAGCTTTTGAGTTCTTCAGCTTCTCATAATTCATAGTGGGGTCATTCTACCAACTTCAACTTGAGCAACTTGATCATATAAAAGAGTTTTTGAAGTAGAATTTACAGCTGAAAAAGTTAGATCCATAAGCACCAAGAGCTGTGAATAGTACATATACAGGTTGATCCCCATATCCACGGCATATATTCTAAGACACCCCCCCCCATGGATACCTGAAACTGTGGATAATAGGGAACCCTGTTATTTTCAATGAGATGAGTTGACCATAAAATCTCATTGGAGGACCTAGAAGCGCATAGAGATTTTTTGGACGTGGGTAAGTGAAATCGCTCGTGGTCTCTTCCAACTCTGCAATTCTATGATTCTATGATTCTATGAATTCGTGGATATGGCAGGGGGGTCGGTTTTGACCTGGAGTTGGCTCTCTATAATTTTTTTAAAAAAACAGTCTAGTTGTCCTGATCACTTTATGACAGCATTCCCATAATAAAATGCATGCCAAAATTCACTCTGTGCATGCACACTGATCTTCAAGACATCAGCTTTCTTAATTTGTATGGGGAAACAAGAAAGGAAAATATTCAGTAGCAGTTTCTCCTTCCTGGTTGTTGCCAGAGCTTTCACTAACTAAAAAGGAATTGATAGAAGGTCTCTGTCTCTATCTGGTTTTTCTTCAGAGCCAATAGGAGTACTACAGATATGGTATTTGCCCTTAGACAACCGCAAGAGAAATTTAGACCTCACTTAGAATACTGTGTCCAGTTCTGGGCACCACAATTAAAAAAGGATATTGACAAATTGGAGCGTGTCCAGAGAAGGGCAACTAAAATGGTGAAAGGTCTGGAAATGATGCCTTATGAGGAGAGACTTAGGGAGCTGGTTATGTTTAGCCTGGAAAAAAGATGGTTAAGAGGCGATATGATAGCCCTGTTTAAGTATTTGAAGGGATGTCACGCTGAGGATGGAGCAGGCTTGTTTTCTGCTGTTCCAGAGACTGGAACACGGAGCAATGGGTGCAAGCTCCAGGAACAGAGATTCCACCTCAACATTAGGAGGAACTTTCTGACAGTAAGAGCTGTTCGGCAGTGGAACACACTCCCTCGGAGTGTGGTGGGGTCTCCTTCCTTGGAGGTCTTTAAACAGAGGCTGGATGGCCATCTGTCAGGGAAGCTTTGATCGTGATTTCCTGCATGGCAGGGGGTTGGACTGGATGGCCCTCGTGGTCTCTTCCAACTCTGCAATTCTATGATTCTATTTCTGCTTTGGTCAGAACAAGGGTCTCTGTAACATTTGTCGACCTCACCAGAGCCTTTGACACTGTGAGTAGAAAAGGTCTGTGGCAGATCCTGGAAAGACTAGGATGTCCCCCCAAATTCCTTAAAATGATTATCTTGCTACATGAGGGCCAGCACGGTCAAGTCCAATATGGCGATGCTCTTTCAGAGCCCTTTCTAATAACTAATGGAGTGAAGCAAGGTTGTGTTCTTGCTCCAACTTTATTTACACTCTTCTTCAACATCAGGACTACGGCAGAGGTAGAAGAAGATGGCATCAATATACATTACCGTATTGATGGCAGCTTGTTTAACTTAAGGCGTCTGAGGGCTCACACTAAGACTCTAAACTATCTAGTCCATGAGCTGCTCGTTTCTCATTTGACTAAGCCTTTCAATTTTTTTGTTTGTGTGTGTGTGTGTATTGGCCTTCAAGCCACCTGTAGATGTATGGTGACCCCATGAACCTCTTAAGGTTTTCTTAGGCAAGGAATACGCAGAGGTGGTTTTGTCACTTCTTTCCTCCAAGATATACCCTACAAAACCTGGTATTCATTGGTGGTCTTCCCATCCAAGTACTAACCAACGCAGGCCCTGCTCCACTTCAAAGATCATATGGGTCCATTGTAGCTCAGCACTGACCAATGATATATCTCAGACTGGTGTCTTCTCCAGCTTTCTTAGTAGCGGTAACCTTTGAAAACCTGAAAAGGTTATGGGTTGAACATGACATCTTCTGAACATGAAGCATGTGCATGCACACCCAGCTGTACTCCTTTCCAGATAATGTCTCACAAGGTAGCACAATTTTCCTTGCAAAGGGCCTGCTAAACCAGTAGTAATTAACATGTTCTATTGCTTTCAATGAGGCAGAGTCACAGCTAACTTAGATCAGGGCCAGCAGCCTTTCTGATTGAATTCTACATAGAACCATAAAGTTGGAAGAGACCACAAGGGCCATCCAGTCCAACCGCCTGCTATGCAGGAATACACAATCAAAGCATTTTAATTAACTAAAATAAATATATAGATTCTAAAACCATAAAATAATCTTGCAGTGCAGGTCCCTAGAGTCCTTGTAGTATCCATGTCAAGTTTCAGATACCTAAGTTTCATGGTCTTAGATGGCAACATGATCTGTATTACACTGCCAATTGAGAATGTATTCAGATAACCCTATTGATTGAAATAACCTCAATTTAGCAAAGCCAAGGCTTGGAGGGGGAGACACTGCTACATGTTCCCAACATTTCTGGGGGTCATCAGGAGGAGGAAATCATTAATTTTCCTAGATATTCTGTTCCAGCTATCCAAGAACCTGTAGGAAGTCTGATACTCTACTACTCACAGACTTCTGATGACTCTTGTGTGTTCCATCTCAGTACTATGCCATTCAAATGACTTTTCAAACATATGCAGCATTACACCACACTGGTTTAATTGACTGAAACACCTATGATTAATGAATGTGTTTCTTTAATTGGATTTTGGTCCTGTTCACTAAACTTTGTTTTATAAGCTCTGTATAAAAAGATCTACAGTTTTTAAAAAAAATATTTTTAAGAACTTTCCAATACATTTTTAAAAAGCTGGGGGGGGGGGGAAGAGAGTTTTTTTTTAAAAAAAAGGATTTTTTTTTACATTGATTTCCAGCTTTCCTAATGATGGTCATACAGCTTACTAGTGGCATCACTAGGATTGGTGTCACCTGGTGTAGTACGTAACTTATGGGGTTGCCTCCCATCCTCCTCCTGTCATATTTGACCATACAGAATCCTTAGTAATGTTTTTTGTACCAATATTACTTGTAAATTGGAATTCACATGTATCACAGAATATAATGGCAACAGTACTGACAAACAATTAGTAACATCAAAGTTATACCTTTAAATGTCAATATCATACATACAGCCTAAATGTATTTACACACAAGGCTGGTGCTTCTGGCTCTACCCCTTTTGCTTTTGACTCCACCTACCACTCAAACGTTGCCCTCAAGGACTTCTCTAAAAATAAACATGGTCTGTAGACTTAAAGAGGTTTCCCCCACTCCACTTATTTTAAAAGGACAACACCTTGTCATTCCAACCTGCACATGCATTAAGATTACCAGATAAGAATTCTTGAATGGATGTCTTTAGTAATAAAAACTTATTATGGAGGCATGAGGGTGTGGACTGTTTTTAATGTCACAGTCTCTCTGTTTGAGGAACACCCTTATAAACATAATCATCTTTCTTTATGCCTGCCGTTTCCACAAAATTAAGACTCAAGGCTCCAGTGTTGTGAATTTTTTAGGCCTCTATTTAAAAACATTCCTATTTGCCCAAATCATTTGTATACAGGTACATCTCTATTAATGAAGTCCTGACATGACTTCTTTAACAGAAAACTTGGTCCGAGGCAGAAATGTCATGGAAAGATGCTTGTTTAGACAGTTTACCCCATTTCCCCCCTGGTTTGGAGCCCTGCAGTCCAGATGATGCAGAGATTTTGCTTTGATTCACTGCTGGACAGTCCAGGTGGTGTCTGGGGCAAAGCCATGGGGAAGCCAGAGTAAACCATTTTAAAATGTGTTAAACTAAACCCTAGGAAAACTCACGTTATGCTGGAAAACCTGGGAGGAAATTCAGTAGTCCTCACCTGCACACCGGCCTGTTACCATTGCCGTCATTGTCGCATGTTCTCTGAAGCTGGGAAGGAGGCCCCCAGCACATGAACAAAGCCCCCTTCATGTGACTGGCCTGGATCACATGCTGAGGGCCTCCTTCCCAGCTTCAGAGAGAGCAACAGCAGTAATGGTGACAGCAGCATCCACTAGAACAGACCGGTGTGCAGGTAAGGACCCCAGACTATTTCGTGGTGGTAATGGGAAGGATCTGGGCCAGTTCCAGGGCCAGGATACACTGTCCAGAAGGCAGCATATTCTGGCAGGTCTAGACAAGGCCTAAGGAAAGGTTTCAATACCACCAAAAAAGAAGATGAGCAATTCAACTTGTTTCAGCAGTTTTTATCCAGAACTAACAATATGTACATGTGAAATGAAAAAACCAAGTCAGGTAAGCCTTGCAGAAATCAACAAAAACATTTTGAACCTTCTAGAGACCACTGGAAAGCTTACTCCAGAATATATCCAGGGATGACATTCTCTTTCATTAGCTCCCACTTTTCTTACGAATCCCATTTTGGTGGTCAAACTTATGGATCTAGGACTTTTTCAGACAGAAAAAAAACCCCCGAGGAGGTTGGGAGAAGAATGGGGCTGTTTCGCTTACAGAGCCCCTTTTCAGACAGCCCCATCCTCCTGACCTTCTTCCGACCACCTCCTGACCTTCCCCTGTGCTGCAGGCACCTCTTTTTATTGACGGAGGTTCTCCATCAATAAGAAGCAATGCCAGCAGCACGGGGGAAGGTCAGGAGGAGGTCGGGAGGAGGTCAGGGCTGTCTGAAAAGGGGCTCTGTAAGTGAAACAGCCTCGTTCTTCTCCTGACCTCCTGGTTTTTTTCCCCCGTCTGAAAAAGTCCCTAGAGTAACAGCATGCTTTTTTTAACATGCTGGGAGTTGGTGAGGGGGTAGGGCTTATCTGCTTTCCCCTTTTCTCTCTGTTTTGTTTTTCATACATGCTCAGTAAGAGATTCTGGAGGCAGCTGCTGTTTACCTTGCCTGTTTTAGGTGTGTGCACACACAACTACAGTAGCAGCTTGTCTATACAAGGCTATGAAATGTGCAGTGATATGTACTAATGTCAATTCGCAGCAGCTTTCATTTGTCTCCACAATTTTTTGGCTAGATTGAAGGCATGCAAAGCTATCCATGTTTGTTGTTCAAATGGGCATGCCTGTGAATCAAGATAGCAAGCATGAGTGAATACAGTAGTAAAAACAATCTCTAACCAACACCTGCTTTGTCAGGAATGGAAAACTAATGGCCCTCAAAAACAACCTAGAATTTGACAAGACTACTAAGATTCACTTGTGTCTTTTTTACAGCTCTTCTGACAGGGTTGAATACAGCCTGGATTCAGGATACATTCATATTGTCCCTGGGATGGCATCTCAGGAGACCATATGACACTTCCATAGGTGAAAATGGCAACACATTTGGAGAAACAAAAGTCTGCCGTGTAGGTCTCCCTAGATGTAGGAGGAGCTTTCTGCCACTGTGCCTTCACCACCAGGAACATACATCTCAGCCTTATTTCACCCCTGTTGCATAAATATCAAGGGCACATTGGACAATTCTACATAAACGTGTTGCTTTCAGACACTAACCTAGGAACAACTTATAATGTTGCCAGATTCTGCGCAGCTGCGGTTAAAATACGACAGACAATGTCCTCAACAGTAGAATAGTATCAACCTAGTCTTGTTATACTGGAGCTAACATTTTAAATACTGCTTTTAGCCTGTTTTTATCCTGTGTTTTTACCTTTACTCTGTATCCCTGTTACCTGTGCTGGTCTATGACCGTAATAAAGATTCTATTCTATTCACCTCACATCATTTCTCCCCCAATTTATTCAAATAAATCATATTGTTTGCCATAATATAATGATACATAGTATTTAGAATTTTAATACAAAGTACACAATTCCAAAGTATTCATTGCTTCCTTCACATGCAATTGCTTTAATGCTTTTTTTTCCTTACCTCATTTCTTTTGCATCAGGCATACTCAATTAACAAAGCCTCTGACAGTGAAGCTTCTTTTAACATAGTCTTCTTAAGCCTGCCCAGCCCCCTCTTTCTCTCCTCATCCTCAGTCTAGCTAGAAGTTTTAAAGTAGCATTGGCAATGGGGGGATGGTGAAAGAAGGCTGGAGGAACACAGACTTTTGGTGTTGGATTGCAGCAATATGTCTGCAGTAAACAATGCAATGAAGATTGACCTGGGAAAGAAGGAGATTCTGCTTCAGCTGATCCTAGGGTATTGTCTATATGGCAAAAATACTCCTCATAAAATTTGAAGAGAATACGATTTGTTTAAATGAGATCTTGCATCAATCTGCTGTATTCAGAAGAAGGGGATCCAAAAATGCCAAATACTTCATGGAAAAAGCCTTCATGGCTTTTTCCCCTTTAAAAAAAATCTTCAAAGGAAATGTGCATTCTCACTTGTTGGGACAACCAATTCAGTTTGATATGCATTCCCAATAAGAACAGAAGTAGAAAACTGATTGGCCAGATGTGTGCAGGGGGAGGAGCTTGCTGGCAAGGCAAGTTCCCCAAACCACCATGTTGGATTTTCATTGTAGCAATCGTGCACTGAGGTGATGAAACAGCCTCCACCGCCTTTCTTTCTGTTTATTTAAATGGAATATCACATTGCTGCACCTTGGATATGCTTTTTTTTTTTAAAAAAAAACCCACTGTTCAGTGGTGGCAACTGATGGGAATAAAAACACAAATACTGTATATATAAAACAGCTTTACTGCTACTTGAAGCAATGACTGGGCAGTCTAGCATCCTTTGAAATAAATACTCCAATGGGAGCAATGCTGCATCACACTATCCCATAGTTCCTAGGGGGTTTATTGAAGAAGGAAATGATTGCCTTTTTACTCAAAAGCATATCTTCAAAAGCATATCTTCATAAAGGCATATCATATAATAGTTTTACTCAATCACTGCTCCCCTAGTCAATGAATATATATCCAACCTCATATTGCCCTTTATGGTTATATATCTAAACTACTTTGTGCTAAACATGATAGTTTGTCCTGAAGCCACAAGATTGTTGTCCTGTGCACACACAAGACAGAAATAAAGGGGAGGTGCTTGATGGCTCTGTTCCTTTCAGTTGTGTGGGGTTTGTTTGTTTCCTTTTTGCCTGGAAAACTTTCCCCAGAGGTATAGATCATGTGCCAACCTGTGCTAGATTAAAAAAGAATAATCCTGAGATTATAGAGTGTGGTGGTATTGAAATAGGGTGGGTGGATCTATGGTCATTCTTCTGAGAATGGAAGAGCTCCTTCCACCAGCAGAAATCCTCTGTTCTAGTGGGAACAGCAGCAATATGTTGGTTCTTCTCTTCATCTTCAATCCCCGTTCTCTCCTGGAAATCTTCTCTGGAGAGCTGGCACTCTCTGGAACAGGGCAGGAGGCAGTATGGAAGCTGAAAGGGAAAAGGGGAATTGGTAAAGATTGCATCCCAACTCACTTTTCCTTTTCATCATCAGGAGTTTTCTGAATGAAGTTGTGCTTAGACAATGCTCCTTCACCAGAAAAGATCAGCGGTCCGAGTCATAAGGCTTGTCTAGATGAGAAGATATAATGTGGATTGCTGTGCATCAATGCAAATTCGCAGTAGTATTCATTTATCTCTACAGTCCTTTGGCAAAATCACTAGTATGTGGAGCTATCCATGTTTGAAGTGCACATTCAGTCATGCCTGCGAATCAAGTTGGTGGCTGAGAGTGAATTACTTGCATTATTATTCTCAACAAGTTGTTGCCACTGCACAGTAATTTTTTAAAACTGTAAATCAAAGGTGTGCAAGTGCAATCTTCCACTTAAAAAGCTGTTTGGTCACCTCAGTGCAGCAAAAAAGCGGCAACGCAAAACTCTGAAATGAAGCGACTGAAATTTTAAATTGGTTTGGGTCCAGGCTATCTGAAAGACCGTATCTCCCTCTACAAGCTTGCCCGAGTGTTCAGATCAGCAGGGGAGGGCTTCCTCTCAGTCCCACCACTTTCTCAGGCGTGGTTGGTGAGGACTCGGGAGAGACCCTTCTCTGTGGCTGCCCCCAGACTGTAGAACTCCCTTCCACAGGAGGTCTGGCTGGCCCGTTCCCTGCCCTCTTTTTTCTGGCAGGTGAAGGTGTTTTTATTTAGATAGGTGTTTGAAATACAAATTTTAATTGGTGTGCTGCTTTTAATGGTTGTAATTTTTATTGATATTACATTTTTACAGTATGCTGCGTTTTTAACTGTTATATTTTAATAATGGTAGTGATCTAATTCTTTTTTAACTTTTGTAATGTTTGAGTTGTATTTTTTAGATTATTGTAGGCTGCCTTGAATCCCATCTTGGGAGAAAGGAGGGATAGAAATCCAATAAACAAACAAACAAATAAATAAGACCTGTTCAGAAGTGGAATACACTGCCTCATAGTGTGGTGGTGTCTTCTTCTTTGGAGGTTTTTAAGCAGAGGCTGGATGGCCATCTGTTGGGAATGATTTGATTGTGTATTCCTGCAGGGCAGGGGGTTGGACTGGATGGCCCTTGAGGTCTCTTCCAACTCTGTGATTCTATGAAACTACTGCAATCTATGAAACTTCCAACCATTTCATTGCTGGCAAGCCCACCCTCCATGCACATCTGATCAATCAGCTTTCCACTTCCACCCTCACTGAGAATGTGCTGCAATGCGACTCGGTTGTCCAAATGAGCAGTAATGCACCTTTCTACACATTATTTTAAAAACTCCAGGAAAAGCCACGAAGGCTTTTTCCGTGCAGTAAATGGAGTTTTTGGACCCCCTCCTTCCTAATACCACAAATCTTGTTTGCTTCTCATTGAGATAAAAGGTATTCTCCTCGCATCCTATGAGGAATATTTTCACCATTTAGACAACCCCATAGTCTCTCCATATGCAAGAAATAGATGAGAACATCTTACACATCTGGTCCATAAATTTACATGTTAAGGTAATTTTGCTGGCCAGTGAACACAGGCAAGTATCTTGCAACCAAAATCAAACCCTGTATCTAACTGTTAGATTATATCATGTGGTTAAATACTTTAGCGTTCAGGAGAGTGAGGAATTGCAAAGTGATGTGAGAATCGCCTGTATTTCAAAACTCATTTATTGTACTGAATGCTTTCTGCTTCTATGAATTTTATAATATTTGACATTTATTGCTTTTATTGCTATTTTATTTGATTTGTATAGTGCCTCAAGCACCCAAGGGAGAGGAGTGATTCATAAAAGTATTTAAATAATTTAATTTAAATAATTATATAGATAATTGCATTTAAGAAATATCAGCTTTTGTCATAAAGTACTTGGGATTATTGAGGAGAAAAGCTAAGACTATAGCAGTGTTTCACCATTAATAGAGTCCTGATAATGATGGTGGTGGTGGTGATATCATTATATCCATGTGCAGCACAGTTTTGTTTTGTTTTTATTTTTTTTATTTTTGTTTTAAACAATGTTGTTGGTTAGGAAACTTCAAGGGGAATGAGGTGATTTCCAAATATTGCACACACAGAACAGGAGAGAGAGCAATAAGAAATGGTTGTTGCTGTGTGCCTTCAAGTCATATGGCAACCCTAAAGCAAACCTATCACAGGGTTTTCTGAAAGTGTATGACTTGCCCAAGGTCACCCAGTGGGTTTTCATGGCTGAGCGGGGATTCAAAATGATACTGCCCTTTAATATCTTTGTGCTATTTCACAAAAAACACAGAAATTGGATGCAGTGCCACGAGTTCACTAATATTTACCTAAAGCTGGAGGGAAGCCATTTACACCCAAGACATTGTGAGAAAACCCCAAAGCTGGCCTGTTTTTCAGGTCATCTGATATCAGATCCCCTGAGGCAGAGGCAGGTGATTGCTGAGAAATGTCTCATACCAGGGGTGAAGTGTGCACATTGCATTGACATAAAGACCTTGAACAGCAATTAAACTCATCAGCTAATATCTCAGATAGAGAAAGGATCTATGGCAGGAAAGAGAGACCCTGAGGGAAGAGACTCCCCCCCCCCGCTGTAATTTACTAGCCAATCAAATATGATTATTTATTTTACTTTTTTTTTGCATTTTTTAAGCAAAAGGGGGCCTGTTGTTTCTTCCCCTTCTCCATCATTTTGATCAACAGGCTTTTAAGAGCTCCAGTCTCTGCACAATTTTTGTTCAATGAGAGAAGTAACTCCTTTTGTTCAACCTGTGCTCTGCTAGCTTGCTGTTAGTTCTGTATTAACTTCTGCTTTCCAACTAGAACTGTCTGTGTTCTCTCCTCCTCCTGATCGTGGGTTGCACACAATATCAATCCTTTTGTGGGCAGCGGGACTCTTTCTCTCTAGAACAGTCTTCTAATCCATTTGAGGAATACTTGTGGCTGAAGAAACTTTGGGGATACCCCCTTCCTCCAATGGAATCCTGGCTCATTGGGACTGTGTGCCATCTAAATGTGCTACATAAACTTCCCTTATGTTCCATTATAGATCTCCTTAATTTCTTCTTTAGGTGTAATCACAGGCAGCTGAACTGTCTCTCAGGTACAGCCAAATATGCAGATTGAATGGTCATGGTGGCTGGGGGATTCTGGAAGTTATGGTCCAAGAAAGGAACTTTTCCATGATTTGGATCAACTAAATATTGCCATAAATGTTGGGAAATGCATTTGATTCAGTCACAACAGTTAAAAGGCCAATTACAAGAAAAGTGATCCTTCTCAGACATTAGGAAGAACTTCTTTGCTGTAAGTGTTGTTTGACAGTGGAATGGGCTGCCTTGGAGGGTAGTGAGCTCTCCTCCTTTGGAAGTCTTTAAGCAGAGGTTGTCTTTATGCATCATTCATGACTTCTTGCCTCCATCAAAAATGTTCCACTTTAAAGTCTACACAGCTATTCATTATATTGCTAGTCACATTTGCCGGCCGATTGCGGAATAAAGAGACCACACACATGAAATGGGGTGAAATAAAGTATTTTATTTAAATCAGCCTATTTAAATCCCTCTAAGTTCTTCAGCAGGGGGAGGCAACCAGGTGAGGGACAAGCTGAGTAGGTCTAAACCAGACCACACCCCTCAGCCTCCCCTGGCGAACACCTGGGTCCTGGTGAGGAATCCCAGTTGCCTGGGGTTGCTTGCCAGCCGGCCCGCATCTGGAAGGTGAACCCAAAAGTCCCTCACCCAAGCCCCACAGTTTGGGGTGAAGGATTATCCTTCAGGCCAACCTCAAGGCAGGTCTCCTTCTGTCCACTTAGGCCCCACGACCTGAAGTGGCCCTTCCAGAGACCCTACCTTCACTGAAAATTGGTGCCAAGGTGCCCACCGAAGCTACTCCTCCCCCTTCCCTGCCACAGAAAGGGGCAAGTGTCTGGTTAGTCCCTTTCCCCCACCAGCTCATCCAAAAGTTTCCTCACCCCTTGCTGAAGATCACTCAAAAAGATTGAATTTCTGGCATCTGAGAGATGTACCCCATCAACTCTGTAGAGCTCGGACCTCTTGGACACAATATTGAGATGCGGGCGATAGCAACCCAACCCTTTATACATGGCATTCTTAATCTCCCGATTAGCGCCCTCCGGGCTTTGTCCAGTGAACGGGGATCACCTTCCCCTCTCCAATGCCATCTTGGCAATATGGCAGACCACATGACAGTAACATCAGGCCATCTCGACCTGATTACCCATATGTCGTGGATCGCCTGAAGGACCAGCGCCTTCCCCTTCAGTAGCCCCAAATCATTCTCCCCTAAGTGTATAACAAGAATATTAGGAGGAGGCCCTTGGCGCTCCTCAAAAAGCAATGGCAACAGGCCACGCCAACGTAAACCCCTTCACCCCACCCACTCAACTGTTGCCCCATTCCCCAGACTCAAGTGAGGCCCAAAGTGACACAGTCGGGTGTCGGGCCACCCAGTACACCATACTGTGGCCACGGATCAGCACCCGCAGCCTCACCACCATCGGCCTAGAATCTGAAAAACAAAAGGGGAAGACAACAAGTTAGTAGGTGAGTGGACGCACGTACCGCAGAAAGGAGGAGGACCTTCATTAGCCAATCCCTTTGATTGCTGTTGTCAGCATGCCCATTGCTGCACCCGTGGAAGCAGCTCCTATTCGGAAGGAATGGGTAGCAAAGTGGACCCCATGAAGACCCAACTTACCCAGTGCTCTAGACGTCAATGTCCAGAATTGGTATTTAGTCAGCGGGGAAAAATCCGCATGCACAAAGAGGGGGCCCGATTGTGGCTCCCGGATTGCTAAAAATTGTTGTAAGGCCCTGACTGGGCATAACTCTAGGTCACTGCACGGCAGCAAACAACGTTGTTTGCCCTTCCCGCGCTGGTCCATTTTGGAAAATCGCAGTGTCAGTGTGACTTGTTGCCCCTCCATGCGAACATCCCGGAGTTCCAGAGCTCTATGAGACGCATCCTGCCTGGATGCTTGCACGAGCTCACTGATGCGTAGAGCACCAAAGAAGGCTGTCAAAGCCGCTGCATGGAAAAGCAGCACTTCATATGGAGACATAAAAATGCCTGCCCAAACCTTGGCTAGCCCTTTCAAAATAGTGGGAGAGATTGGGACTCTACTGTCAGTCTTACGTCCATGTGTCCTGGACCAGCCTTCCAGGGCTTTACGAATATGGAAATCCCCGGTACAGTCTGGAACTCCCTAAGCCAAAAGGCAATCACTGAGAGTCTAATTTTTATAGATTGTGGGGATAAACCCTTGCGATATAGAAAAACGCAGAACTGAAACAGATGTTCAAAGGGCACAGTAACATCCTGTTTAAAACCTGAGTGCCCCCTAAATTGAAAAAACTCACGTAAAGCCCTGGTGTACCCTTTCATTGTGCTCGGTGCCATGGACATACCTAATGCCCTCACGAGCTCAGACTCCCAAGCCTCCACAGGCTTGCTGGCATCAGATGGCCCTTGAGTGCAGCGTTGGGGGCCAGCTCTCTGAAGCGCTCCATCTGCATGTGGGAAAGAGCGTCAGCAATACCATTGTTAACGCCCGCCACATGCCAAGCGACAAACAGAATATTAAACTTTAAACACTGTAATGTAAAGACCCTAACGATCACCATCACCTGAGGAGATTTTGAGGTGAGGGAGTTTATCACCTGGACAGTTGCCATGTTATCGCACCAAAAGTGCACAGATGAATTTACCAATTCCTTTGCCCAAATAGTGGCCTCCACCAAGATTGAGAAGAATTCAAGGAATGTCAAATCAGCCACAATATCAGAGGCTGCCCAATCACGAGGCCATATACTGGCACACCACCGTCCACCAAAATAAACCCCAAACCCCATAGATCCAGCTGAATCTGAGGCTATCTGTAGATTGCCCTGAAGCTTGTGTTCCTCACGCCAAAATGAGACGCTATTAAAATGTTCCAAGAACTGTTGCCAAACACGCAAATCAGACCTTACATCCTTAGATATCCGAATTAGGTAAAATGGCTGTTGCACCCCTTTAATAGCGTCACATAGTCGGCGAAGGAAAGCCCTACCGGGGGCTACCACCTTACACGTGAAGTTCAGATGACCTATAAGGACCTGAAATTCACGCAAGGAAGCTTTGTGTCTAGATAGAAACTGTAAAACCCTATCTCTCAGATCAGCGACCTTAATACTGGACAGTCTGCACTGCTGGTTAACCGTGTCAATTTCGACACCTAAAAAAGTTAACACCTGGGCCGGGTCTTCTGGTTTTTCAGGTGCTAGGGGAACCCCCAATTCACCCGCCAATGTTTCATACTGCCACAGCAGATAATTACACTGTCCAGATAGATATGGTTCGATCATTAAAAAATCATCCAAATAGTGTACCACACTGTGTAGGTTAGTCCTAGCCCTAAGAGCCCACTCAAGAAAGGTGCTGAAGGTTTCAAAGGCATTGCAAGAAACCGAACAGCCATGGGGAGGGCCCGATCCATATAGAACTGCCCTTCAAACTGAAAACCTAACAACTCAAAATCATCTGGATGAACTGGTAAGAGGCGAAATGCAGATTTTATATCACATTTTGCCATCTCAGCTCCCCAACCCTGTTGTCAGACCAGCCTAATGGTAGCATCAAATGAAGTGTATTTCACGGTACACAAATTGTGTGGGATAGAGTCATTCACAGAATCCCCTTTCGGGTATGACAAATGGTGAATGAGTCTAAATTCCCCTGGGGCCCTTTTGGGCACAATGCCCAGGGGTGACACCCTTAGGTTGGGGACCAGAGGACTAGAGAAAGGACCAAGAACTTGATCCTCATTAACCTCTTTTTAAATTTTTTCTTTAACAACGTGTTCCATACCTAAAACTGATTTTAAATTGCAGGCCCAAAATGGCCGCCTAACACCCTGAAACGGAATCCTAAAACTAAACTGGAAACCTTCAAGCAGATATGTGGCAGCCTTCCTGTTTGGATAGACTTTTAGCCAGTGTCTCAAAACTTCATTGTTGATTGGGCTGGGCCCCTTTTTGAGGGTGAGGAGCGGGACCTCCACCCTGCCCTCCTTGATTACCCCTACCACGGGCAGGCAATTTGCCCCTGGGGCAGTTCCGAAAGGAATGCCCTGCACCACAAATGGAGCACTCGTGGCTGTATCTGCAAGGCTTCTTGTTGCAATATCCATGCAAACTAAACTCCCAGCACACCTGTTTAATGGCCAAGGCCGTGCTAGCAGGAAAGCGAACTACAGGGCTGCTAGCTGCCTTGATTAAATGTCCACTATGAGTCCTTTCACCTTGAATCGGGCGAGCATAACTGAGGATGCATCATGTCCCATCTCAATGAAGGGTAAATTGCAGCCCGCATCCTAAAGGCCTCATCGTACAGCAGCCATGCCGGACCTGCAAAATCACTGTAAGCCCTGTGGATAATGTCCAAGTATTGGAACAGGGCCGCTGCACGATGAGGATGTGCTTTAACCACAACCCCCACGTAAATGAAGAAACTGGAAAGCCAATTGGTCCAGTTCCTCTCTACCTTTCTCTTCTTCAATTTCTCTTTCTCCTTCTCATCCATCTCCTCTTTATCTTTTTTCTCCACTTCTCTATAAAGTAGAGAAAATACATCCACATATTCTCCTTTCACTATCTTTTCCCTAGTAGACTGAAGCAAATGGTCACCCAATGGGAGGGACATTTCGCCAAAGGGAATGGCAGAGTAAGCCACTGCCTCATAACCAGTCACCTGAGGCGTGCCAGCCCAGCCCTGGCCCAGCACAGGAGGGCTGACCAAAGATCCTGGCCCATAGGATGTCCAGGGTGACCATTGCGGGGTGACCAAATTCAATGCTTGCTGAGCCAGGATTGGCCAGGAAGCAAGCGATGGCTGCATGCCCAAACTGGTGTATCCCATGTGCTGACCACCATAGGCCCATGGCCCCCAAGGCCACACCACACCGGTGGGTAAAGTGGTTGTCTCAGAATGCGACTCACCTAAACTCCCTGGGATTACAGTCTCAGATGCCTTCTGGTCTGGAGGAGTAACAGCAGGTGGGTCTGTGCCCATGTCTCCCACGACTTTGGATCCCGAAGCTCCATCCGGATGCATGTTCCTCTCCAAAGTATCTAGGCAGGAGAGAATCTCATCAGCAATTCTCCTTTTCTTAACCTGACGATAAGGCTTAGTAGTTTCCCCACCCTGCACACCCTGTAACTTTTCTAAGTGCTGAATCCTGGCCAGTATGGCTTTCCAGGGAATCTGGTCCTCCTCCTCACTGGATGACTGAGGGCCAGGGTCTGCAGGAACTGGGAGCGGCTGCTTAGCAGCATGTCCTTTGCCCTTGGCACCACTTTTTCGTTTTTGGGGAGCCATACGAGTCCCAATGAATAGTGATCAAATAAAGTAACGTATCCAAATAGCTGCCGCTATTATTATTATTATTATTATTATTACCAAATTCAGGGGTTACTATATCCCCTCCACCATTCAGCCCCTGTACAATCAATGAGTATCAATGACAATAACAGTAATGTAACAGCAACCTCAATAACAGTTGATGATAATCACTATGATTTCCACAAAATGGCCACCCTTCTAAAAATACCCTTCAAAATGGCTGCCCTGGACGCCTGTCTGAGGAACTAGGAGAAGGGTGGGAGGGGCAGCAAGAGTAGCCACCTGGTGGCCCCCCAATAACAGTAACTATAGCCCATGTTCCACAGTGGCTAGCAAAGCCCTCTAGAGGCCCACCTAAGGAATTGAAGAGTGGAACTCCTCCAGCAATGGTAGCCCCATGGTGGCCACCAAATCCTCAGAATAACAGCCCAAAATTAGCAAGTGCCCCATTACACATTGAACCCAGGCAAGCCACCCACGCCCTCCCTCCAAAAATATACAAAGCCCGTCCCGGTACTCCCTGTGTCCAGCAATCCAGCGCTGCCGATGAAAACTGAGGAGTGCGCTCTCTGACATTGTCCAAAACAGGAGAGTCGGAGCACCAGAGAGAACAGCTGCTGAGTCGAGCCCAGGGCAGACCAGGCTGCCAGGGTGACAGAGCTGTGAGGATCCACTCGCCCCGGCTTGCCAGAGGGCTCTCCCAGAAGCCTCCCACCAGGGATTCAAGAGGCACGGCCAAAGCCTCCCACCAAGCCTCGGTTGCAGCCGCGACCAAGCAGAGGCGTACTCTCCTCTGCGGCCTGCCAGACCAGGAGATCCAAGTGCCATGCCATGGGAGGTGAGAGGGCCACCCTGCCAAGTGCCGTGCAGACAGCCAATGCCACCCACGAGCCTCGGTCGCAGCCGTGACCAGGCACAGGTGTGTGCGGGGGAGAGAAAAGCATGGGGGGGTGCACGGATTCCGCCCACGAGCCTCGGCTGCAGCCGAGATCAGGCATAGGCGTGCCTGGGGGGGGAAGAGCGCGGATGGCCACCGAGCGCTCGCGCAACTCCCCAAACCCCGCTCACTCTACGCTCCAACAGAAAAGCACCACTCTCGTCAGCCAGGCACGATCAGTGATCAATGATCGCTTTGGCTGAAAGGAGGGAGGTTAAGGGCGGCAGGGCTTTATATTGCCTCTGGCCCCGCCCTTCACCCTCAGTCGCAGGCGCCGCTGCCTGCTACTGGAAAAGTGGTCTCCAGACCACAATTACGGTGGCAAAGGCAGCTCCCCTTTCTTAATGGCTCTGCCACACAGTGGGGAGGTGGATTCCCCCTGAACTGGTGACTACCTCTGTTAGTGAGAATCACAGTGATAACAATGGAATACTTCAGAGAGCTGCCTACAGTGGGAGAAAGCTAACCATTGAGCCAGCATTTCCATCCATGACAAGACAAAAGGCTTGTCTACATGGGCAAAATAAAAACATCTCACCTCATTTTCACAGTGAGCAATCCAGACATAACATAACTCTTGAATCTGGATCTGTTCAGCTCCTCAGAGTTTTAATCTGGACCAGAAAGAGTTGGTCCGTTGGATCTGGACAGAAAAGTTGGATATTCACGTGTGTGTATACTGCACTCCATAGCAATGTCGTGTAGGGGCGGGGGAAGGAGTTTTGGTGGATGTGCGGAAAAGTTTGGGAGGTGGCTTCCTGGGCCAGGCAATCTTGTTCCCTGTTTCAGTTTCACTTTTTAGTGGCTCCTCTGTTGCCATCCCCCCAATACAAGACAGTTTTTCAGAGAAGCACATACCAGCATACCCATATTGTTAGCTGTGCAGACTTCTGCTTAATATGATGTATGAAGCCCCTCTGATCCATGGAAAAAGACATATGGGTGCCGTTTACACAATGAAAATGTAGTGGGAAGAATTCGTGTCAAACCCTGGTTGTTTAGGCATACATCGGGTCGGACATGTGATTTTCAGAAGGGGAGCCACCTTTTATCCCACAACCTGCAGGACTTCCAGTCCCGCGGTTTGTGGCGGTTTTTAAAAAAGTCACTGGAGGATTTGGAAAATCAGAAATGTAAACAGCCCAGGACAAGCTATCTCGGTACTAGGTGATGACCGGAAATGGTGAGCGGGGGCGGGCTCAGAAATCAGCGACCAGAAAAGGAGGGGTCGGTCACCCATGCAACAGATTCAGCCTCACCAGCTGAAAACAAAGGCATCCCTTCCAGCTGCACGAAGTTTTGTGTGTGCGTGTGTGTACTAAATGACCCTGTTCAATGGATTTCTACACTGCAAACCCTTCAGCTTTAACCTGTTCCTCTCCTGTATACTGGGTTAAAATTTTAAAGAGAGAGTAAATTATAAAGAGATCGTGGGCAGAGGATCGCCCATTCATCCTCTGCCTGCACCCCTTCCCTGGGTCTGAACGGATAATCACACATTCATCCACCACCCCCCAGGCACAGTAAAAATGCCCGCATCTGAGAGGATGATCACACATTCATCCATCCCCACCTAAGGCACAGTAAAAAATGCCAGCGTCTGGGTCTTTCAAAATGCCTTGTGTGTCCTCCCCTTATGATCCCCTGCACTGGCTTGAAACCTTCACTCCACAGCTGCCTCTGCTTAAAGGATTAATAATAATAATAATAATAAAATTTATTTATACCCCGCCCCTCTGTTAAAACAATCGGGGCGGCTTACAGAATTTAAAATACAATACAAATAAAATCCCTAAACACCCCCACTCCCACCCTCCCCCATAAAAAAACATTAAACAAATATAAATTAAAAACAACTAATCTAAAATCACATTTAAAACTATAAATACAATAAAATATAATAAATGGCCAGCAGCCTAGAAGAGGCCAGGATCCCCTGAGGCCGGGATCTAATTAGGAAAGGCCTGCCGAAAGAGATCCGTCTTTAGTGCTTTTTTAAAGCCACTCAGGCTCGTTATCTGACGGATCTCATTCGGCAGGTCATTCCACAATTTGGGGGCGATTACCGAAAAGGCCCTCTGGGAGGTTGCAGACAGCCTAGATTTTTGTGGCTGAAGCAAATTCCTCCCAGAGGACCGGAGTGCGCGGGGAGGATTGTATGGGAGGAGGCGGTTCCGGAGATAAGTTGGACCCAAGCCATTTAGGGCTTTAAAGGTAATAACCAACACCTTATACTGGGCCCGGAAACTGATTGGCAGCCAGTGGAGAGATTTTAGTACTGGAGTTATATGGTCTCTCCGAGATGTTCCTGAGACCACTCTGGCTGCCATATTTTGTACCAACTGAAGTTTCCGGACCAAGCATGAGGGCAGCCCCATGTAGAGCGCATTGCAGAAATCTAGACGGGAGGTTACCAGCGCGTGCACCACAGTCTCGAGGTCCCTTACTTCCAGGAAATGGCGCAGCTGGCGTATCAGCCGAAGCTGATAACAGGCGCTCCTGACTGTCGCATTCACTTGACTCGTCATCTGAAGCGATGAATCAAGGAGCACCCCCAGACTGCGAACACAGTCCTTAACGGAGAGTGTGACCCCGTCCAGGACTGGAGGTTGCAACCCAACTCCTGGTTTGGGGGCCGCTACCGTGAGCACCTCCGTTTTATCTGGATTTAATCTCAATCTGTTTTTCCTCATCCAGCCCATTACTGCTTTAAGACAATCATTAAGAGGAGAGACGCCATCGGAATTCGAGGCCGATGATCGGGGCAAGGAGAAATAGATCTGGGTGTCATCAGCGTACTGATAACACCCAGCCCCATAACTGCGAATAATCTCACCCAGCGGCTTCATATAAATGTTAAACAGCATCGGGGACAGGATGGCACCCTGTGGAACACCACAAGTAAGCTCCTTTCTGCTGGAGCAGCTGTCCCCGAGCAACACCCTCTGGGACCTGCCCGAGAGGAAGGACCGGAACCACTGGAGCGCAGTGCCTCCGATTCCTAACCCCCTCAAGCGATCCAAGAGGATGCTATGATCTATTGTATCGAAAGCCGCTGAGAGGTCCAGAAGCACCAACAGGGTCACACTACCCCTGTCAATGCTTAGACGCAGGTCATCAGTCAAGGCAACCATGGCAGTCTCAACTCCAAATCCCGTCCTAAAGCCAGTTTGAAATGGGTCTAGATAATCGGTTTCATCCAAAACCACTTGGAGTTGAAGCGCAACTGCCCTCTCGATCACTTTGCTCAAGAATGGTAACATAGAAACCGGCCTATAGTTGTTCATGTCCAGGGGGTCAAGGGAAGATTTTTTCAGGAGCGGCCTAACGGCTGCTTCCTTTAAACAAGATGGAACACATCCTTCTCTGAGGGATGCATTGATGATGTCCTTAAGGAACATCATCAAGGCAGTCCCCCCCTGGATGGCCAGCCATGAAGGGCAAGGATCGAGAGGGCAGGTCGTCTTCCTAACCCTACCAAGTAGCTTGTCCACGTCCTCAGTACTCACAGATTGAAATTGATCCAGTAAACTGACATCAACGGAGTTGCTGGACACCTCGTCAATTGTTTCTGCCAAATTACTGGTATCTAAGTCGGCTCTTATCTGAGAGATTTTATCTGCAAAGAAATTGTTAAACGCGTCACAGCAGGCCGTCGTTGGGTTAAGCAACGGGTTCTGCGCAGGAATAACCTGCGTCATCTCCCTTACCACCCTAAACAGCTCTGCTGGACGGGACTCTGCAGACGCAATACGTGCAGAGGAGAAGGATCGCTGTGCTGCACGTATTGCCTCTCGATAGGACCAAAGAAAGTTCCTATGACGAGTCCTGTCGGATAAGAGTCGAGTTTTCCGCCAGTTGCGCTCTAGTCGTTGTCCAACCCGCTTCATTTTCCTAAGCTCTGCTGTATACCATGGCTTACGGTTTGAAGCGGGTTGGAAAGGACGCTTGGGAGCGATCGTGTCGATAGCCTTGGTAAGATCGTTGTTCCAGGTATTAACCAAAGTTTCGACAGGGTCACCGGCGTTACCAACCATTAAACCCTCCAAGGCTTTCTGGAATCCTATTGGTTCCATTAGCCTTCGAGGGCGGACCATTCTAATAGGTCCACCACCCCCGGTGGGGCAGACAGTGGCTCTTAGTTCAGTCTTGACCAGGAAATGATCCGTCCATGACAATGCGGTGGTTTTTATAACCTCCGCCCACGGATATTCCTGTTCCGTGCTGAAGACCGCATCGAGGGTATGACCCGCACAATGTGTGGGCCCGATGACCATTTGGGATAGGCCCATGTTTGTCATGGTTTCCATGAACTCCCGAGCTGCACCAGTCAAATTTGTCAAGCTGTTCTCAAGTGGAATGTTGAAGTCCCCCAAAACTAAAAGTCTGGGAGACTCCAAGAGCAACTCTGAGACCAGCTGTGTCAGCTCGGTTAGGGAGTCTGCTAGACAACGGGGTGGTCGGTATACTAGCAGAATCCCCAAACTATCCCTGGTCCTCAGACTAAGGTACATACACTCAAAGTGGACTGTGTTTCGGACAGGTATCCTGGTCAAGGTCAGATTGTTCTTATAAACCAGAGCCACTCCGCCCCCCCGCCCACTTCCCCTCACCTGCTCACTGACAGAATACCCGGCTGGGAGGGCCTGCGCCCATGTGACAGCGCTATCCTCTCCCAGCCAGGTTTCTGTGAAGCAAGCCAGGTCGGCATCCTCATCCAAAAGTAGATCGTAAATAATATGAGTTTTATTCTTAACCGACCTGGCATTGCAGAGGAGCAAAGTAAGGTTCTGTGGAATGTTTGGTACGCTCTCCAATCCATTCCGGGAAACAGGGTGAACTGAAGGTGGGATAGCTAACAGACAGCGATCCCGCCTTCTTTTGTACCATCTGTTCACTCTGTTCCGACCATACCTCCCTTTCCCCAGCACAACTCCAATTTCTGCCCCCACTCCATCCCCGGCCTCAGCTGACGCCAATTGCAAGCTTAGAGTCCCTCTGGCTGCTGGCTGGTGTTCCTGAGGGGTGTGGGAGTGGCTTAAAACGCCAGCCACTCCTGGCCACGCCCCCTCCTGCTGCTGCTCTGCTTCCAGAAGTCCTCAGGGCCCTCCACAGCCCTCTGGCCCGGTGGAATGGGGAGAAGAGGCTGCTTCCGGCTTAGAGTCCCTCTGGCTGCTGGCTGGTGTTCCTGAGGGGTGTGGGAGTGGCTTAAAACGCCAGCCACTCCTGGCCACGCCCCCTCCTGCTGCTGCTCTGCTTCCAGAAGTCCTCAGGGCCCTCCACAGCCCTCTGGCCCGGTGGAATGGGGAGAAGAGGCTGCTTCAGGCTTAGAGTCCCTCTGGCTGCTGGCTGGTGTTCCTGAGGGGTGTGGGAGTGGCTTAAAACGCCAGCCACTCCTGGCCACGCCCCCTCCTGCTGCTGCTCTGCTTCCAGAAGTCCTCAGGGCCCTCCACAGCCCTCTGGCCCGGTGGAATGGGGAGAAGAGGCTGCTTCAGGCTTAGAGTCCCTCTGGCTGCTGGCTGGTGTTCCTGAGGGGTGTGGGAGTGGCTTAAAACGCCAACCACTCCTGGCCACGCCCCCTCCTGCTGCTGCTCTGCTTCCAGAAGTCCTCAGGGCCCTCCACAGCCCTCTGGCCCGGTGGAATGGGGAGAAGAGGCTGCTTCCGGCTTAGAGTCCCTCTGGCTGCTGGCTGGTGTTCCTGAGGGGTGTGGGAGTGGCTTAAAACGCCAACCACTCCTGGCCACGCCCCCTCCTGCTGCTGCTCTGCTTCCAGAAGTCCTCAGGGCCCTCCACAGCCCTCTGGCCCGGTGGAATGGGGAGAAGAGGCTGCTTCCGGCTTAGAGTCCCTCTGGCTGCTGGCTGGTGTTCCTGAGGGGTGTGGGAGTGGCTTAAAACACCAGCCACTCCTGGCCACGCCCCCTCCTGCTGCTGCTCTGCTTCCAGAAGTCCTCAGGGCCCTCCACAGCCCTCTGGCCCGGTGGAATGGGGAGAAGAGGCTGCTTCCGGCTTAGAGTCCCTCTGGCTGCTGGCTGGTGTTCCTGAGGGGTGTGGGAGTGGCTTAAAACGCCAACCACTCCTGGCCACGCCCCCTCCTGCTGCTGCTCTGCTTCCAGAAGTCCTCAGGGCCCTCCACAGCCCTCTGGCCCGGTGGAATGGGGAGAAGAGGCTGCTTCCGGCTTAGAGTCCCTCTGGCTGCTGGCTGGTGTTCCTGAGGGGTGTGGGAGTGGCTTAAAACGCCAGCCACTCCTGGCCACGCCCCCTCCTGCTGCTGCTCTGCTTCCAGAAGTCCTCAGGGCCCTCCACAGCCCTCTGGCCCGGTGGAATGGGGAGAAGAGGCTGCTTCCGGCTTAGAGTCCCTCTGGCTGCTGGCTGGTGTTCCTGAGGGGTGTGGGAGTGGCTTAAAACGCCAGCCACTCCTGGCCACGCCCCCTCCTGCTGCTGCTCTGCTTCCAGAAGTCCTCAGGGCCCTCCACAGCCCTCTGGCCCGGTGGAATGGGGAGAAGAGGCTGCTTCAGGCTTAGAGTCCCTCTGGCTGCTGGCTGGATTAACATTTTAAAGAGACAGGACAACTGCAAGCCTCTGGCACCCTGCACTCGACTTCCTGGCTGAAAGCATACTGGCTTGGGCTTGTGTGTGTGCTTGCATGCCGGAGCTCCAGTCCACTCTGCTTTTGATCTTTCTCACACTCCCCAGCATGAACTGATCGCTCCTTCCTCCCCAGTTTAGCTGGCTTTAAATGGTGTTCTTTCATTTCTAAAGGAAAGCACAGGGTTTAGCCACAGATCACTCCTTCCTCCCCAGGATTCCTCCCCTCATCCCCTCAGCGCCTCATCCCCAATGCAACACTCATTCATCCCCTCATCCCCAACCAGAAGCCTGAACAAACATTTGAGCCAGCCAATAGCATCGCTCGTGGCACGGAACTCTAAAGGAAGTACATCACTGAGGTTGTGAAAAAAAGAGTAATCGCATCCGTGATTGACAATTAAAAAAAATCCCGGGACCGTAAACTTGTGTAAACAAAAAAACCCGGGATAGTATATAGTGGGAGAAGGTACATATCACGGGACGGGATGCCATGTAAACAATGATCCTGGGATCTCCCGGGATATCCAGTTCAGAGACAAAAATCGTATAAACAGGGAGTGGTGAATACGGGATCAAGAAGTCCCAGGATGCCCCGTGACAAAAACTACCGTCTAACTAGCACCATGTACATTCACATGCATGGAGGGAGAGGAAAAAAACTGGAGTGGCTATGGCTGTGTGACCACACATACTACAATTTATAGGACCAGGATGAGTTTGGAATGGAAAACTGTGTGGACAGTGCTCCTGAACTTGCCTTGGTGTGTGTGGTGATTGTGTGGACAAGCCTGTGGTTGCTGCAGACCAGGATAACCCAAAGGTAAGTTGGATTTTCCTGTCAGTGTAAACAAGCCCAAAGTAAAGCATAGGTAGCATTTAACTCATAAGCTGCTACCTCATTTTTCAGATAACACCTGGGGGATAATTAGTAGAACCTATCTACTTTCCTGATGCAGCTTCATCTATTAATATCCCTTTCCACCAGCACAGGATCCAAGGTAGTGTGAGAGGAGGGTAACTTTGGGGATCTTTTCACCTATGTATAACTGTAGAGAGCACTCCAGTTGAAATTAAACAAAGTATTTTATTTGAATTAACACAAAAGATAAACTAGTTTACGAAAACATACACTCTTAAGAACCATACAAGGCTATTGAAGAGAAAGGGTGAAGGGGTGGATAGAGAGAAGTCGGGTTGGAAGGGTGATAGTTACCAGTCTTGGAGAAAGAGGGCTAAGTCGTCAAAAAAAAGTGACCCTTTATTCATGCCTGTACTACACCCCTGGAACAGTTGAATGATGACATCATATGATAATTTTGCCCTTTTATGTTATCATCGTGTCCTTATGACACATTTTTTCACACATCTGATGTTCTTAGAGTCAAACAGCGAGAATGTTCTGTTCCAAAGTCAGGAGAGGCCATGTCAGTTTGTCCTTGGCTGAGCCCACTAAGAAGAGCAAGGCTCCACCTCTCCTCACCTCACCTCAACATCCTGCTGAGTTAATTGAGTTAATTATATTTGCACTTTGAACTCAGTGGGAGGAGAAGATAGAAACTGGGGCATTTTGAAAGCAACTAAGAAAGTTAGACAGCAGACAACTAGTTGTTGGAGGTATGTATGTTGTTAGAAAGTTAGACAGCAGACAACTAGTTGTTGGAGGTATTGTGAACCTTGTTCACAAACTTAGGAGCTCAAGGAAGGTCACAATAAAATTAAAAACAGCTACAAATAAAATACAAAAAGTTATAATTATAACAAATTATAAGTCATTTTTATTTAAAAAATGTTAAAATACATAAATTAAAATGTAAAGCCTTTTCCTTGGAATTCAGTTGCCAAAAGCCTGCCCAAATAAAAATATCTTTGCTTGCTGCTAGAACAAAGAGCCTCCTTTGGAAGAAATTCCAAAAGCTGGGAGCAGCCACTGAAATGACTTTGTTTCACATCCCCACCCAATGCATCTGAGAATAGTGACACTAAAAACTGAGGCTCATATAGGAGAAATATGGTCCAATTAGGGGTTGTCTAAACAGTGAAAATATTCCTCATTGAATTCAAGGAGAATCCTACCTGTCTTAATGGCATCCCACATTGTATCACCGTATTTGGATGTGGGGGGGGTGTCAAAAACTCCAAAGGAAAAGCCTTTGCAGCTTTGCCTGGAGTTTTAACAAAAGAGTGAGGGGAATGTGCATTCCTGCTTATTGGAACAAGCAATTTGATTAGATTTGCTTTCCTATACGAGCAGAAGCTGAAAGCTGATTGGCTGGATAAGTGCAGGGGCAGGGCTTGCTAACAAGACAAGCTCCCAGAACTGCCATGTTGGTTTCTCACCTTAGCGAGTGAGCACTAATGAGATAAAACATGGCTTTGGGTTTTTATGCTTTTCTGTTACGGCAAAATCTTGCTCTATTGCACCTTAGGAATAGTTTTTAAAAAATACTGTTTGGTGGCAGCAAATTGGTAAGTAAAAATGTGAATAATTCACTCGCAGCCGCCATCTTGATTCACAGGCATGCTCATTTGCACAACAAACGTGGATAGCTTTGCATGCCTGTGATCTGCCCCCCCCCCAAGACATTAAGACAAATTGCTGCTGCTGTGAGTTGCCTTTACTGTGGAGTAATCTGCTTCTTTTTGCCTTGAATAGACAAGCCCTTAGTCTGGATCCAAGCCATATAGAGCTTCATAGGTCATAAGCATTCAGCGCTTTGAATTGTTTCCAGAAAAGAGGCCAGTGGCCAGTGAAGTGCTTATAAACAGAAAGTCTATTCTGCTATCAAACAGCTCTAGCTGTAGAGTCAGAAGCAAAAGGATGTATCTCTTCATGGAGAATAAATAATTTTCTTCTAAAGTTTACCTAAAATCTACTTTCCTGCAATTTCTGCCCATTAGTTCTAGACCTATTCTATGGAACATTGACAAGTCTGCTTCATCTTCTGCCTAACAGACCTTCAAATATTTGAGGACTGCTAATGTCTCCTTGTTGTTGATTTTGATGATCATAATGATTTATTTCTATCCCCTATTTTCCCCAACATTGGGATTCAAGGCAGCTTCCAAAAGTCAAAATAGATACAGCTAAAAGCATATTATCAGTAAAAGCATAACAAAAAGTAAAAATGTACAGTTGGCCCTTCACATTCGCGGTGGTTAGGGGTGGAGCACCACTGTGAAAGTGAAAAAAACACAGATATATTAAGCCTCACCCAAACATGCTGTATTCTCCTCCCGCCAACAGCACAGCAAGACCCCCCCTTTCCTGCCTTTGCAGGATGCCTCAGCTGATTTGCAAAGTCCCTCTGCCTCTCTCCACTCCAGATTAAATTGTTAGTAGCAGCTGCTGCTGCGCTGGCAACCACCAACAAGACCGCACCTCTGTCTATTCTCCTATCTTTGCAACAAAACCACTCCACGTCTGGTGCTGTCCTGGCTCCCAGATCAACCTGTGCCATCTTAACAAATTTATTCCACCTCATCTCCCCACAAACTGAAGTAAAAAGCACAGTCTCTGCCACAGCGGTGGCAACAGTTCTCGGGCACACAAAACTTTCCCACCCTTGCTTCCCCCCCGTGCCTGACAAGCAACAACACCCCATGTCTCTTGCTGTCCTGGCTCTCAGTCGACCTGAGCCACCTTAACAAATTTATTCCACCCCATCTCCCCCCAAACCAAAGCAAAAAGCACAGTCCCTGCTGCAGCGGTGGCAAGAGTTCTCAGGCATACAATACTTTCCCATTCTCACCTCCCCTTCTCTCTGCCCTGCCAGCAACAACACCCTATGTCTCCTGCTCACCTGAAATCCACACCAATATGAATTGTGCACCATGATTTGGAGATAAATGTTACTACACCGCCTTAAAACTCCATTGTCATTCAAATGCAGGAAAGGGAGAAATAGGCAATGTTGTTGGCTGGAGTGGAAGAAGAGAAGGAAGAGAACAAGGATGGAGTGAGTGTGGGGTGGAGCCAGTCTTCCTGCCAGAGTGGAGGGATGCAGAGGGACTTTGCAAATCTTACAGAATCATGGTGGTGTGGAGATTGTGTTTTTTCCAGACAGGATGAGGGTGAGGAGAAGGAGGACAAGGTCTTCCAATAACAGTACTATTTATGTATTCTGGCAGTAGCCACAAACTGCAAATACGCAAAACCACGAATGTGAAACATGCAAATGTGAAGGGATGAGTGTAATTAAACTATTAATAGAATTAAGAGAAATTTAAAACATATTCATTAGAAAGGCAAGAAAATAAAAGCACTATTAATCTCCTAGAAGACTGGAGGAAGTGTATGTCCACCCATAGCAATGGCAGCTGCTGTGCCAGAGTGAGAGATCAGATGGTTTCCCAGCACCAGAAAAAGGGGACAACTTGCCCAATGGCACTCAGAGGAGAATGCTTTCCTGCAGAACCATGTGCCCTGGCTTCAGTGCAACAGATGGTAAGCTCAGATGCTAAGAAACAGAAACCTTTTTTGGCCAAAGGGACTCCAGCATGGGCAATTCTTTGGCTGCATTCTTTGGCTGCTTTCTCTGTATTCTCAAACAGAATGTTAAAATAGCCATAGTAGCAATCCAAACTTTTCCCTCTGTGACTGTAAGAAGAGGCTGTTTATGAATCAACAATTCAGAGATGTCCCTGAAAGCCTTTCTTCTCAGATACATTCCTTTCTTACATTCATGAAATGTCCCCTGCATTAAGGTCAATCTGTATGTAAGCCATACATTTAACTGCATCAAGATTTGCTTCATGTGAAGCTGCCTTGAGTCAAGTATCCTCAGATAAAGAGAACTGCATTGACTCTTGGGTAGCTCTTTGGAAAGTTACTTCTAGGGACTTACAGCTCTCAGAATCTTTTTGCCAGTGTGACCACGGGGCAGCAAAAGGGAACCTTCAGATAGAGAACACAGTAGGCCTGCTGTATCCACAAGTTCATGATCAACTGATTCAACCCACCATGGATTCAAATGTATACAATATGCTATCTGCACTGTACTTTTCCCAACACAGTATTTGAACAAAACAGGAGATCTCCCTTTATAAGTCCTTAATTAAAAATGGCATAGGGCAGCGGCAAACCCCAACTGCCACGTGGGCTGCCAGGCACACATTCTTCATGCTCTCCTACCTCTAGGGAGCCCACCAGCTTCTGCCTTGCAAAGGAAGCATGACACTTTGAAAGCAGAAGCAGGTGGCTGGCGGTCTTCCCAGAGGCAGGTGAACCCGAAGAACATACACCTGGCAACCAAGTCTTGTTGACACCTCCATTGCTGCCCTACACAATTTCTAATAGGGACTTGAATATCCACATGTTTTGGTATCTGCAGGGGATCCTGGAACCAATCACTCACAGATACTGAGGGCCCACTATAGACTGAAATGAAATAGATGACGGGCTAAAACACAGAAATCTTAACCAAAATGAATGTGACTTTCATAGAATGACCTGTTTGAACAGCAAGGAAATATTTTACATCAGTAGTTGTTTAACCATTTAAGGGGTGGGCATGGACTCCCTTTATGAATCTGATGAACTGTGGATCCTCTCCCAGAAGAATGCATGGGGGGGGGGAAACCTATACTTTTTTCATACAATTTTATTGGATTAGAAATGGATTTCCTTCACATAGGCTAGTCTGGAATGAAATAATGACAATGAATACTTGAAAAGCTGAAAGTTAACCTTAAAAATTAACTGTGACAGGAAACCTTCAAAGCAACAGGAAGGACATCAAAGAAGAATTTTTTTAAAAAGCATTTTTACACCCAGTTCAGGAATCCCCATGATGTCCATGCATGGACCCCAGGTTAAGAAGCCCTGCCTTTATCTATTGCAGTGAGAAACAACAACAGCACTGCTCAGCATCCCTGTTCATGGTGAAACAGGAGGCAATGTCCTTGCCCAGCTATAAGGAACATTCATTGGTCCAGCTCAGGGTTGAATGGATATAAGGAATGAATTTCTCAAAGTTAAAGGTACATTCATCGCAATGCTTACCAAAGAACACAAATCATTTTAGACAGCCAGTCAGGAATTGCCCAAGGAGGGGAATGGATTACAGCAACTTCAAAGGGCCCCCACCTGCCTTGCATGACATCCCCTCATTAAAAGCTTATTTGCTTTGATTCGCAAACCATCATGTAAAGCTACAAAAGCATTCATGAGTATCATCATCACTTCATGGTAGAAAAATGAACAAACCTTGGATTTGTAAAATGCTGTAAATTAGTCTAGCTTGATACAAAAGGCTAGTAAGCATTTATACTTCTCTCTGTCATTCCAATATTTTTAGTAATTATTTGATTTGCTTCTGTCTTGCCTTCAGAAGCAAAACAATTGCTACCTGCAGTCTAAGCTTATATTATAGCAGGAGATAACACACACACACACACACACACACACTTGAATATATTATTGTATCATGGTGCAATTAGACAGGACAGAAAAATATTAGAATACTAGCTGGACTCGGTGTACCATACACTGTTAAAAACTCCTCCAAAATGTGCCTGGTAGACCTCACAACAACCCTGTAAGGTAGGCAGGTGGATTTAAATTCCTCCTCCCCCTTCTCAGCATTCCACACTTTTCCCGGAATTGCCAAGGGTGACTCATTCTGTTGCCTTGCTGCTGCTGCTGCCACCACCACCACAACCACCAGTTGACTGCCTAGGTCCTGTTGCAGGCGGCCTGTCACCACCACCAGTTGACAGTCTGGGTGCCAATCTGGGCCACAGATTGAGTGACAGGAGTGCATTGTGAGGTGAAGAGGGAATTTGTATGTGGGTGGGGTCTCCTTCCTTGGAGGTCTTTAAACAGAGGCTGGATGGCCACCTGTCAGGGATGCTTTGATCATGATTTCCTGCATGGCAGGGGGTTGGACTGGATAGCCCTTGTCGTCTCTTCCAACTCTACAATTCTATGATTCTATGGTTGTGTGTGTGTTGAGTATGTTTCCTGATCAGCCAATCAGCACACTGGGAAAGGCAACATACCCAAGAGAATTATATATATAGTTGTTGCAGCTAGCTATGTTGTTACCTGGCCTTATACCCCCTCCTTCCCATAATTCATAATTTGTCTTATTTGTCTTTATGTGGTTTTCAGTAGACCAGGGCAAACCGAACATTATGGCTAGTTGAAGGTTACTTGAAACCTATGAAGAGGCCTTGGAAATTCCCCAAAAACAGACACGCCCAGGACAAGATTAAGTGAAGCCCCGTCAGACAGTTGTTAGAATGGAATGTGCTAATTTCCCTGGACATACCTGGCAGTGAGTCACACTCCAAAAACAAACAAGTAACCGGAACACCCAATATCCTGCAAAGGTCTTTCTTCATACCCCTGCCTGCCCACAATATGAAGGTTGCCTTAAACCCATCAGTCGATTATCAGACGGGCTTAATAATCTGGGACAAAACAGGATTGTGAAAGTATTTCCCTTTCAGACAGCATCATCTTTGTCCTGTTCTCCCTCCATGCTGCCTCCATTCTGTCCCCGTGTTTTCTTATTCATGGGGAAAAGTCATTAATAGATCACCATTCCATTTCTGAAATGGAATCGCGGGTGTCTGAAACGGAGCCCCGTTCTGCTGGCACAATGCCAGCATCACTGTGAGGTCACAGGGAGTCCATGCTGAACACTTCCGTATTTGATCGGGACATTGAGGTAAGTGACACCCTTTTTTACCCTCCCCGGGTTACTTGGGGTTTTTGTAGTGTGTTCAGCTCTTTCTTTTACTGTTTGATGTTTCTTTTTCTTTTTAAATTTACCACGTGATTGTTCTCTTGCGAGAATGGCCGAGATTTGTTTTACAGGACGTGAATGCAGCTTTGCAATGGCTGCATTCACTACTGGCCTGCTGAGGGGAAGGGGTGCAGTTTCTGTCTCAGGATTAAGGTAGGTGTTTGAAAAGTTGTTCTTCAAAGTGTTACAGGGACTGGCGTGGGGTGGGGATGGTACCGAGAGGGCCCGTCTGATAATCTCCTTAACCTCCTAACCATTAGCAGCAATCAACAAAGCCGGAACTTCCATTGTTTAACTCTGGGAAACTCACTCAAGCATTGTTCTACACTCGAAACACCCTTAAGGGTACAATACTGGGTATAAATATTACTCTGAAATCATAGCCATGTGTGCACAGTTCTTCAGACACCATTACTCTGCTGGTTTGCTGTCACACTCTCAGATCCAAATCTGAGTCTTTCTTTGCTTCACAAATCTCTGCTCTCTGAACACATAATTATAGCCCATTCCCCAAATCTGTTACTCTATCCAGTACTTCCTCCTAACGTTTTGTGTGGTCAATAAGGCATTCTTTTTTATTGACGGGCCATCAATTGATCAGCTGTGGCAGTTTTTTTTGTAGAATTGCGAGTGTGTGAAACCATGCCCTATTCTGCTGGCATGATTCCAGCCTCAATGGGCAGTCCATGCCAGAAGACTTCTGGGTGAGAATGTGAAAACTAGCTACGGGATGCTCTTTTTATGAATCCCCCCATTTTGCTGGCAAGTTTTAAAGTGCGTTTCAGTGCTGTGTTGTTTTTTTTTAATTTAGCCATTTTATTTTTTTTTTACTTTTAAGCATCATTTTGTCTTCTTGCAAGAACCACTGAGATCACGCACACCCAGAAACTCAGAAGTTCAGGGCTGCTTTTTCACCCTATTACAGCAACATTTAATAAAAAGGGTTATTTTGCCAGCACACTAATGGTTTAAAATATGGTGGCAAAGAAACATTTTTAGAGGCTTGTCTGATAAAGTCCATAGTCTTACTGAATACAGAGCACTTATGAATATGCAATTCTGGGTTACAAATCCATAACTGCAATACAGAATGCCAGCCTGAGTACATAGTTAGGGACGATCTGTTGAAATTAGTGGAGTTTCATTTAGATTATCAGACGCATCAAAAGGGATGTTACAACAACACCAGAAGATCGCAAAAGGGCTTCCTTACCAGACGTCGGTGTTATGCACTCATTCTGCTCCCATTCTGTAGGTGCAGTTTTTTATTGATGGTAGAAACCATCAATAGATTCCCCGTTCCATTTCTGTCCCAGGTTTCCATGTCTATGAGAAAGTGCCCCGTGTTGCTGGCAAGATCTCAGTGTCAATGGGCGGTCGCTGCCAGAACACTTCCAGGTGAGATTGGGACATCTAGGTAAGGTACCCTCTTTTTATGACCCTCCCCAGGTTACTTGTTAATTTTAAAGTGTGTTTTTTTTTGTTGTTGTTTTTTGCTTGCTGTCACTTTTTCTGTTTTATTTTTCTTTTTAATTTTGGATTTCCTGCGCTCGCATCTTCTCGCAAAAATGGGCACAATTTCACTCCAGGAAGTGAATGGAGCTCCGTTAGAGCTCTGTTCACTCCTGGACTGCCCTGTCGATGGGAGAGGATATAAGTGCAGTGGGGAGGGTGATTGTGGTGGGACAGGGGTGGGAGTGGAGATTGTGGGACAGGAACACTTTTTTTTTTTTTGCATTAATCTCCATCGTTACAACCAGGCAAAATCCTAGTGAAATTCATTGGATAAACTCTCAGCACAAGTCTGAATCCAACCCATTATAAATAACACTGGGAGAAAAGCAATTGCTGTCTGAAGGCAAGCCACGTCTTTCACATGAAGAAACCATTCAACCATTCTAGGTACTGAGGGATAAGACAGATCATAGAATCATAGAGTTGGAAGAGACCACAAGGGCCATCCAGTCCAACCCCCTGCCTTGCAGGAATATATATTATGTACTTCAAGTATAATTATTCTAGGATTGATCCCTGATCTTCAGCAAAGGCCATTTTAGTTTTCAATAATGGGGTAGACAATAGGATTGCAGTGGTTCCTAGCACTGTTTCTTCGCAGTGTTTAGAGAGATATATGTTGGACATTCTAAGGGTAAATTACAAACAACAACAATGTATTTTTAAAATCATAGCTATTTTGCATATCTTATAATAGTAATATTAGTAGTACAGGATTTTTTTTAAAGCCACAGGCATTCGTTTTTTAGTATATATACTAGGGTTGCCAGGTCAGGACTATCCCTGAGATTTTAGACCAAAACTTGAGACAAAGGGACAAACCCTTGTGAAGCAGGCCCTGGTGATTTTAAAATGGTGATATTGGCAAGGGGAAGTCCCTGATGGTGTCATTAAGCATGATACATTAAGCATCAACCACATCTGTAGTATATGCCATTCAAGTCAAAAACATCAAGTCTAGCAAATGAGATGAATATACATACACATACTTTTCAAGGCAGCATTCTTACCCTGAGATGCCTCCCTCTTGCCTTGAGGACCACAGAAGAAGGCCCAGGCCTTGAGATCTGGAAATCCTAGTATACACCTAATAAACAAACTAACTGAATTAATTCTAACCATGATCATTCCACCTGGTGGTCAGATTATGGTAGGAAAGGTTGGAGGCTTTTAACAAAGTCTACAAGCACCGCTAACCTCCCCCTCCCACACATTTTAGCCTTTAGCCTTCTAAAAACAATAGCTAAGGAGATCTCATAAAAGATGTGGGTTCTTTTTGTCTTCTGCTTCCCCCCATAAGTTAAACACAGGGAATGTGTAAAGTCAATCCACTGTCCAGAAACATAGGTGCTCCTGAGACATACTTATATTGTATTCTGAAGCTGTGGTGGTGGGGAAGTGTTTGTCTTCATCCTCCTGGTTGTGGTAAGGGAAGCAACAGTTAAGGATGCTGGAAAAAGCGGCTGGGGCTAGAGAGAATAAGGATCTCAGCTCCCCTGCAACACCCCCCCCCCCCGAGAAAACTAATATGAACTTAGCCTGATATAATCAGTTCAGACTTATTCCTCCTAGAGACCACCTCTTGGTTTCTACATTTGCTTCTGGCAATGCCATTTCCTTTGCATGGATGCAGCCTGCATCTCCACGACTAATCTAATGTGAAAGCCGGCTGTCTCTGTTGCACTTGACACCCTAGCCTAAAGCTGAGGTGGTCCATCACCCATCAGTGACAGGAATGCAGTAAGCACTGCTGGTTTGTTTTTAATTTGCAGGCTTTCGCTTTCTCATCCCTCCCTTAATGCAATTTGTCATTGGGGTAAGATTGCTGCGCCAGGCATAAGTGACATAACATATAACAAGTATTAAGCTCTCTATCATCAGAGCTGCTGGACAATCAATTTTAATGCCGGTTTCTCCTCTCCCCACCCCCCTCGTATGCCTTCCTTCTACTGAACTTAAGCCCTGATTTGCTGTCCCTAGTGAATATCAAAGAGATGGATTTGGGAATATGAGACACGGCAATGTCCTGGGCTGGGTGTGAAGAGACAGCCTTGGGCTGACAGGAGGGCCTTATCATAATGCAATATTATCAGCCAGGTTTCCAGGGGATTTTAAGCTATGTAGCACCTTGTTAAGACTCCCCAAGGAATCCCATGTCAGCCTGCTCTGCTATAAGCCTTGATCTATGGTGTGTCCCTCCTCCCATTATGCTTTGCTCTTCTTCTTGCTCTACCAGGGAAAAATGGCAGATTGATAGTCTTTCTTTGCCATTACTCAGCTTGGAAAGGGGAAGTTGGGTTTCTCTGGCATTCATCCTTAGTGTCCTTTTCATTTTAATAATATTTTTTCAAAGGGATTCACAACTGGGAACATGGAATAAGGAACCAATGGACTCTCAGAAACAATCTGCAAAATAATTTCAGCTCAAGATGGTAAATGTATAGTTGTTATTCATCTGTTGCTCTCTCAGAATAGTTCCTAGGGCACCACTTGCTTTTTTTCTCTTTTTGCCAAAACTCAAACTGCAATATGTCATTACTTGGAAGAAAAGTATGAAATTTGTCCTCCAATTAGTGTATTTCCTGTCATGAGAAAAAGTGTGTTGAATGTGTTTGCACAAATGCCATGATGCCCTATTGGCTGGTTGCCTGTGACTTCATGGATGACAAATGGTGAGAGCAGTCCCTGCCCTGGCAAGCTAGGTTGCCAAAAGACTGGAAACATCCAACAGAGTTCAATGGAAAAAAGAAATAAAGGTTGGACTCCTGTTAGTGTCTTATGCACATGCAAGTTCTCCTATGAGAGTGGCTGAATATTTTTCTGTGATGCAGAACAGCCATATTCAGTTCAAGGTTGTGGAATAGGAATTGTGCATGTTATGTTGTTTCACATGAATGAGCCTTGACATGGATTTGTGTGCTCTTAGATTCACATAAGTTGTCCCAAGGTGGTGGCTTCTTCACTCTCATAAAGGCCCACCTGCTGGACCTAACATTGAGCTGCTGATGTACTTTCCATGCCTGATAGAGAGTAAGGGTGGGTACTGCAGAAGTGTTAGGCTATGTCCCTGTAGCAAGACTGAGATGATTACATCAGCAACTAAAAGCTCCAGAGGACCCTGGTGGATCTTGGCGGATGATGTAATTGTTACGTGTTTGGCTATGGGAACATAGCCAGACACTCCTGTGACCCCCCCTGCTCTCCACCAGGCACAGAATGGCTGTGTATGTGTATGGGGGTGGGGGCTTTAGTAGCTCTACTATAAATCTGGATAGGGTGTAAATGGCTCAGCACAGCATTGTTCTGCCTAAGGAGTTACTATTTTATGTAGGATCGTGGCATTAATGTGTCAAACCTTTCCCACTAACTTCCCCACCTCTGGTAATATGCCCTTTCCCTTTTGTAATTTTATCTGCTTATTCAGACTGTGGAAACAACAGCAAACACAACAACAACAGCATTCTTTCTTTTTCTTTTTTTATTATAATAGAGCATTCTACTTGTTCCTGTCTAGTGAGACAAGCAGCTCACATTATTCTCTCTGCTCAAGACAATTAGCGTGGGCCTATTTTCAAGGTAAGATCTGTCATCAGCAGGGAAGTACATTAAACCCATCAAACTCTATCCTGAAATCAACTCCCATGAATGCCTCTCTGGTGATGGAAACTGAATCAAGCATTCAGTATACACAGTAGCATTGAGAGCTCAGCTGCTTACCTGACCCCCTTCCCCTAACCTCTTAGTCAGAAAAGATGCTCAAAGCCTTTATTCCATTGGTCTTTTGGTATAGAGTGATTTGTTGTAATAGAAGCAATTCATTGTCCCATTTCCACTCCTGACATCCCTTAGAATAGCTTTGCAGTACGGCAAGGTGCATAGCTGAACAGGATATTGGCATAAAACTCCTCAGATCACAACAGAAGATTTTCCTAACTCAGCATTGCATCTCCGTCAGGGGGTCAGTCAGATGCTGAAAAGGAGAGGTTGGCTGGTAAGCTTGCTGTCGTGTTTGGGTTTTAACCCCAGCACCTATTATTGAGAAGTACACTGCCTCTAAATATGAGCTGCCATGACTAAAGACATTATCACGTGAGCCCCATTGCCACTGCAATTGTGTTTGCAAATGTGAATGGACAGAAACTGGTTTAGGAGCCCTCAGTATAGCACATCCTTTCAATAGCACACCTGAGTCTGTTTCAGCCACTGATGATCCCTGGGCTCTCTTCTAGGGCAGGAGGCTCGCTTAACTCCTCCTTCCTGCCCTAAAGCCCTACCCAGCATATCTTTCATGTTTTTTTTTTATTTTTATTTTTTAGTTGTAATACAATTTGGCAATTATGGCAATGCAATTGAGTGGCGGGGGGGAAGAAAAAGAAGAAAAAGAAAGAAAGTGGGTGGGTAGGAAACTGGCCTTTTTATGGATAGTGAGGGGGAGGGGGAGAGGGGAAGACTGAGACCATATGACTGTCCAATCTCAGGACTGCAACTGGAGAAATTTATTGCACCTGGGGATTCATGGCACAGCAGTGTGATTGGGAACTTATTGACAGGTGTTCCCCGTCAATGGCAAGAGACATCCTAACCATGCTTTGGAGCACAGCAGCAGTCATTTGGAGGCAACGTCATGTGATAAGTACAGTTTGTTGGGGTTTGGTTCCAGCCCACCCCACCCCCCACGGATACCAAAATCTGTGAATACTCAAGTCCCGTTATATGCAATGGCACAGCAAAATGGTGTCCCTTATATAAGATGGCAAAATCAAGGTTTGCTTTTTGAATTATTATTTTTTAAAGAATATTTTGAAGCCATTAATACTTAAATCCATGGATACGGAGGGACAACTGTATTGCCAAAGGTGTTATTATCCAACTTTTATTCTGCTTTAAAAGGCTTGTGTGATAAAGTCCTTAATTTTCAGAGCATGTAAATGTGTGTGCATGCACACGTGCACATGTGCCCATGTGCACATGTGCCCATGTGCACGCACACACACACACACACACACAGTCTATTTTGATTAGGGGTTTCATTTTGTGATAATTTAGGAGAAATGGACCATGAAGACATCTTTCAAGTTAAATGAAGACATGTGACTAATCTGTCAATCACAAGAGAATCAACAGCATTAGTTAAATTTAAATACGCCTTATGGACTCATGCAAGGAAAGGAGACCACCATGAAATCAAAAGACTTTTATCCAAAAGATCCCCTCCCTCTCTTTTTCTTCTTACTGTCACCTGGACACTTCTTTCCTTTCATGGTATCAGATGCTGTGTTCCTGCTTTCTGACATTCTAGCTGTAATATTGGCTTGCTTCGCATAACAAGAGGTGCAGGAATAAGGTGCAGCAGTTAGGAGCTGCAGCTGCAGTAGCTGTTATGGTAGTTTAATCACTGTGATGTACACAGAACACAAACTCACATATCTTCAATAAAGTTCTTTATTGGAAGAGAAGCATGTGTCAGGGACATTTGCAAAGCTGCAACTGAGGATCAAACTAACAGTGGAAAAAGATAACAGACACCCAGCGTGAGAAAGCAGAAAAGGGAGGGCAGTATACCATGGGGGAGCGAAAGGCGCTGAACCATCTGTCTGGCCTTGAGCTTCTGGTAGGACCTGCGTTCCCATGGCAACCAACATCTCCCAGACATTCCAGAGGCCCAAGATAGAACCAGTCCCAAACTAACAAACTTGTCAGGGTCCTCCATGAATTCCACTCTATATCCCAGAATTCATGGACGATCCTGACATACAGTTGCCCCTCCACATTCGCGAACTTGACATTCGTGGTTTTGCTTATTCGCGGTTTTGGGAGGGCCCCCTGGGGCCCCCCAAAACCGCGACACGGGGCCTCCAGAGGCCCCGTGAAAGCACTGGGAGGGAGCGGGGAGGCCTCCACGGGGCCTTCGGAGACCCTCCGGAGGCCCCGCGAAGGCCTTGGGAGGGAGGGGGGAGGGCCAGGGAGGCCTTCACGGGGCCCCCGGAGACACTCCGGAGGCCCCATGAAGGCCCGGGGAGGGGGTGGGGAGGGGCCCTGGGGTCGCTCTGGGAGGGCGGGGGTGGCTGGGGAGAGCGACCACGAGGCCTCTGGAGGCCTCTGGGTCACTCTGGGAGGGTGGGGGGAGGCCGGGGAGAGTGACCATGAGGCCTCCGGAGGCCTCCGGGTCGCTCTGGGGGGGCGGGGGGGAGGCTGGGGAGAGCGACCACGAGGCCTCTGGAGGCCTCTGGGTCGCTTGGGGAGGGCGGGGGGCCGCCGGGAAAAGCCACCGCGAGGCCTCCGGAGGCCTTTGAGTCGCTTGGGGAGGGCGGGGGGAGGCCGGGAGGAGCGACCACGAGGCCTCCGGAGGCCTCGGGGGTCGCTTGGGGAGGGCGGGGAGTGGCCAGATAGAGCGACCACGAGGCCTCCGGAGGCCTCAGGGTCACTTGGGGAGGGCTGTCATTATTCGCGGAATTTTCACATTTGCGGGGGTCTATGGAACCTAACCCCCGCGAATGTGAAGGGACAACTGTACTTCCCCCCTGAAGATCAACCCCCCTCTCAACCTGGCTTATTGGGAAAGCGGGCATGAAACTTTCGCAATAAGCGTTTTGCATTGACATGTTCAGAAGCCACCCACTCCGCATGGCCCAAAGGCAGGTGTTTCCACTTCACCAAATACTGCAACCCTCCCCGGTGAAGCCTTGAGTCCAAAATCTCAGAAATCTCAAAATGCTGGTCCTGGTCCACCAGGATCGGCTGAGGCGGGGGTTCCGGCGCCGGATGGTGATGGTCTGGAGGGCTCGCGGGTTTGAGTAGGCTGGAATGAAACACAGGATGCACATGTCGGTACAACTTAGGCAAAGACAGTTCATAGGCCACTGGATTCACCACCCTAACAATACGAAAAGGGCCAATGAACTTGGCCCCCAACTTCTTGGAGGGTTGAGGGCACTTAAGGAACTTGGTGGACAAATAGACCAGATCTCCCACCTCATACCTTGGAGAAGGGTCTCGCTTTTGATCAGCATAATGTTTATAGCGTACTTTGGCAAAGTCTAAGGCCGAGATTACATGAGGCCAAGCATCTCTGACCTTTTGACTCCACTGGGAGACCGAAACAGGGTCGGAGTTGGGGGGCCCCTGCAACAAAGGCAGGGGACCGAAATCATGTCCAGAAACAACTTTAAAAGGCGAGAGTCCAGTGCTCTGGTGGGTGGCATTATTGTAAGCCACTTCAGCAAAAGGTAGCAGATCAACCCAATCAGACTGTTGGAAATTTACATAGCACCTCAGGTATTGTTCAAGTGTCTGATTCGTTCTCTCCGTTTGCCCGTCCGACTGGGGATGATGGGAGCTGCTAAGGACAAGCTCCACCCCTAGAAGGTTTGTGAAAGCCTTCCAAAACTGCGAGGTAAACTGGGCCCCCCGATCAGACACAATCTTGGCAGGAATGCCGTGAATCCGATAAATGTGCTGAATGAACAACCTGGCCAATTGGGAGGCCGTGGGGAGTTTTTTACAGGCCACAAAGTGCGCTTGTTTTGAGAACAAATCAGTGACCACCCAAATAACCGTCTTTTTCCTATTCTTGGGTAACTCAACTATAAAATCCATGCTGATGACCTCCCAGGGCTTGGTTGGGGTGGGTAGAGGGTGGAGCAAGCCTTTGGGCTTCCCTGACCCCCCTTTTGCCACTGCACATGTGGTACACCCCTTCACATATTCCTCCACCTCCTTACTCATTCAGGGCCACCAAAACTGTCTCCAGGCCAAATGCAAAGTTTTGAGATACCCAAAATGCCCCGCACTTTTGACATCATGGCACTGCTTGAGGATGCTCGCCCTCAAGACTTCAGGAACATACAGGTGATCACCTTTCCAGGCCAAGCCCTCCCTCACTGTCACCTCATTGGTGTGAGCCAGGAACCATTGGTCCGTGGGCAGTTCTGAGGCCAACTGAGAATGCCACCCCCCTTTTTCCACTCGAGGGCCTTTTGGCGTGGCAGAGCCCTCCGCCGTAGGGGACACTTCCCGGGGCCCAGTGTCTGGGGATGGGGGGTCAGGGGTCATGGGCTGGGGCTCAGGCCCAGGTGGCAGAGGCGAGCCACTGTCAAGTTCATTTGGTCCAGGCTCCGCAGCAGGGCTAGCAGGGGATTCCTGCTGCTTGGCTCTGCTCCGTGTGAGAACTGCTAATCCCAAATGGGAAGGAGAAAAGACGGTGTCAATGACCTCCTTACGCTTACTCTCATGCTGCGGGAGCCTGGACAAAGCATCAGCCAGAAAATTCCTTTTCCCCGGAATAAATTTTAGAGTGAAATTAAATCAGTAAAAGAAACTGGCCCACCTGACCTGCTTGGGGCTCAAACGTCTAGGGGTAGCCAACACTTCTAGGTTCTTGTGATCAGTCCAAACCTCAAACGGTTTGGGTGAGCCCTCCAGTAGGTGGCGCCAAGTCTCTAGAGCCAACTTGATTGCACCTGCCTCCTTCTCCCACACCGGCCAATTTCGTTCAGTTTCATTAAACTTTCTGGACAAGTAGGCACATGGCCTCAAATCCCCTTCCTCCCCCTTTTGCAACAGAACACCACCCATCGCTACATCTGAGGCGTCCACTTGGACCACGAAAGGCTGGGAGGGGTCGGGGTGTTTAAGAATCGGCTCAGAAGTAAAAAGGGATTTCAATTTGTCAAATGCTTGTTGACACTGTCGTGACCACACAATCCTTTGGGGAGGTTTGTCCCCTTTACTGTGCTTGGAACCCTTGCCTTTCTCACCTTTGGTTTTCACAAATCTGTCAGGGGGAGGGCTACCGACGCAAAGTCAGGGATGAAGGACCGATAAAAATTAGCAAAGCCCAGGAAACTCTGTAGCTGTTTCCTGGTTCTAGGGGCTTTCCATGCCAAAACCCCTTTTACCTTCTCTGGGTCCATTTCAATCCCCTTGTTTGAGATGCGGTACCCTAAATAATCCAAACGGCTTTGATGGAACTCACATTTAGACATTTTTGCATACAAATGATTTCCCCCTAACCTGGCAAGCACCTTTTTCACCAGTTTCACATGGGACGTATAGTCCTCTGAATAAATCAATACATCATCTAGGTACACCAACACTCCTTTGTACAGAAAGTCATGTAACACATCATTGATTAGGTTCTGAAAAATTCCAGGGGCCCCTTTTAGGCCGAAAGGCATGACGAGGAACTCGAAAGCCCCCAAGGGGCAATTAAATGCAGTCTTCCATTCGTCCCCTTCCTGGATCCGTACTCTGTAGCAGGCCTCCCGCAAATCCAACTTCGTGAAAATCTTCCCCTTGGAGAGATGGGCTAATATGTCCTTCATCATGGGCAAGGGGTACTGATTGTAGACACTGATCGCGTTTAGCCCTCTGTAATCCTGAATTAAACGAAGCCCCCCATCGGCCTTGAGCCTAAACATCACCGGAGCCCCCACGGGCGAAGTTGAGGGCCTAATGAACCCTCGGGCTAAGTTTTTGTCTATAAACTCTCGGAGCGCCTCCATTTCAGCTGGGGTCATAGAATAAATACGAGGCTTAGGTAGGCTTGATTCCGAGAGTATTTCGATGGCACAGTCAAAAGCCCTGTGGGGCGGCAAAATGTCGCACTCCCTCTCCTCAAACCATATTGCTATGCCTTATATTCCACTGGCAACCCTTTCAGCTCCCCTTTTACTAAGGCAGTCGTGTAGTTCTGTGATTCACCCTCCAGGGGGCCCTCTGGGGATCCTCCCCCCACCCTATGCTCCTTGGTACACAGTGGGTCTGTAAAAGTCAGTGTCTCTTTTATCCAGTCTATGGTGGGGTTGTGGTACTTTAGCCAGTTCAGACCCACGACTGCCGCGGGGACTAAACCTGGAGCAATCACAAACTGCAGTTCCTCCTGGTGGGTGCCCATCCTCATGTGCATGGGTCTGGTCATGTGTCTGGCGGGGCCCCCCTTCATCATTCCCCCATCCATTTGGGACAGCCACACGGGCTTGTCCAGCTTAACAGTATTAACGTTCAGTTCACTGACTAAGGAGGGGTGGATGAGCACTTGGGTACAGCCAGAGTCAATAATTAACATTACTTTTCGGGTGGGGCCCTCCCCTCCAACCCCCACTCGAGCTTTGATAAAGAACGGGCCTTTCACTCCACTCACCACAGCATCCGGGCGCCCTTCGAGGTTAGCCCGCCCTCGGGCGCTCAATAGGGCGGGCTGGGTCCGTTTCCCGCCGGCTCAGCGTCGGAGGAGTAGGACCCACTATCCTCGGGATCATCTGAAGACTCTCCTGCCGCATGGCCTGGCACCAGGGCCCGGGCCGTCACTTTGGGCTTGGGCTTGAAGGGAGTCTTGGCGGGCACGGTTTTCCCCTCGCTCCATGGAGGCTTGGCGGTGACGGCTTGCTCCCGAGGGCTCCTCTCTGGGCACTCCGCTATGCGATGTCCGCTCTTTCCACAATGCAGGCACAGGCCCTTTCTCATCCTTCTCTCTTGTTCAGACTCTCCGGAGGTGGCTCCGCCTGAGCACCCTGCCTTGGTCTTCTTCCCAGTGGACCCGGAGGGCTTCCCCTCCGTCCCTAGCTGGCGGCGCAACATCTTGATGCTGCCTTTCACAGACTCCACTTCGCCAGCCAGACGCACCCACCCCAGGAGGGTTTCGGGGTTTCCCTGGAACATGGCCCACTCTAGGATGTCAGGATTCAGCCCTTCTTGGAAAAACTGCACCTTGACCTCTTCTGACAACTCAGGCACTTGGCTGGCTAGGCGGCGGAACTCAGCCGCGTACTCTGCCACTGTCTTAGTATCTTGCTTCAGGCGCCTAAGCTCCACCCGAGCTCACTTCCCTCTTAAAGGGTCTTCGAACTGGGTCCTGAGAGCCATCAGGAACTCCTGGTAATTACCCAGTTCAGGTGCTCCCATATCATAAAGTCCCACCAACCACTGGGCCGCATCACCCTCCAATTGGTTGGACACATACTGCACTTTCTCAGCCTCAGACTGGAACTCCCCTTCCCACTGAGTCATGAAACTCACCACTTGAGTCATGAAGTAGGGTAGTTTTGCTGCATCCCCATCAAACTTCGCCTTCAGATGCCGTTGCTTCAAGCCCCTGGGTCGCTCCTGTGGCTCAACTGGTCCAGCCCCCGCAGGAGGAGCCGGTCCAGGAGCCAGCAGGCCAGGGACATCAGGAGGCTGAGTGGGGACTCCATCCCCAGGTGCCTGGGCAGCCGGTGGTTGAGCTGGAGGAGGCTGGGCCCCTCCAGGGGCTGGTGGAGCCAGAGGGGTTCTATGCAGGAGTTCTAGGAGTACCTACCGTATCTCACCCATTTGCTGTTTCAGTTGAAGAACCTCGGCTCCAACTTCTGCCAGGGAAAACTTCGCTTCTGGCTCCCTAGCCCCCTCACCCTGGGACCTGTCCCACCGGGACCTGCGTTCTTCTCAGCGGCCGGCCCCTGCCCATGGCCAGGCGGGGGCCAAAACCTCTCGCACCGGAGTGCCGAAGCTTGCCAGGCTGCCCCTCCCTGGAGCCAGCTCGACTCCCAGCTCCCAGGGCTCAGTGGAGAGCAGAAATCTTCCAGCCCTCCGGCGGTCGGCTTGTGCCTCCAGCCGCGACAGCTGCAGCACCTCCCTCTGCCCCAGTCTCCTGCTTCGAGGCATCGGCTCCATGGGTGCTGGCCACAATCAAATCTTGGTCCGCCTGCGTGCCAGTCTCCGTGTCCTCAGACATTGCGGGTAAAGGCTCCACAGTTTCAGGACGAGAAAAGAAAAGTTGAAGAGTTGCAGCTTTCTGTGATGTACACAGAACACAAACTCACATATCTTCAATAAAGTTCTTTATTGGAAGAGAAGCATGTGTCAGGGACATTTGCAAAGCTGCAACTGAGGATCAAACTAACAGTGGAAAAAGATAACAGACACCCAGCGTGAGAAAGCAGAAAAGGGAGGGCAGTATACCATGGGGGAGCGAAAGGCGCTGAACCATCTGTCTGGCCTTGAGCTCCTGGTAGGACCTGCGTTCCCATGGCAACCAACGTCTCCCAGACATTCCAGCGGCCCAAGATAGAACCAGTCTCAAACTAACAAACTGTCAGGGTCCTCCATGAATTCCACTCTATATCCCAGAATTCATGGACGATCCTGACAATCACATTGATGAGAAGAAACTGGCAGCTTAATTTTTCAGTCAGAAACCTGTTTTTCCTGTGCTCTTCCTTAGTTATTTCCTTGGGCGTATTCACTGGTTCAGGTGTCTGGCCAAACCTTGATACTGATGGATGACGTTCATATGTCAAGTTGTTTGTGACTTCACTAAATGGGGACAGGAATATACTGTATCTCAGGGCTGTTTTGTTAGGCAGATTTCAAACTGTTAAGACCCAAAATGTGGGGTCTGGTTGCAGACTTGAATATCACACGCTTGGCTATTATGTATTATGCCTTGGGTACTGTACTCTTTTTTTAAAAAAAGGAAATGTATAACTATAGTATTACAAACTCAACCTCTCTATGTGCGTCTGATGTTCAAGGATGCTAACTGTCTGGACTGCCCGCTTTATGAGTACACTTGTACATATGGATAGATTTCATCTTTATTCAAGTGATACTGTGTACCTCTAAAAGCACACCCAGAAATATTTATGAGTGCTAGTTATCCAGATGTGCCCCCAACTTGATCTATCAATGTATCTTCAAAACTTACATAAATACAAGACTTACCTGAATTTTGAATGTACATGTACACTTACAGCAGCTGAAAGCTGACCATGGATAAGCATCCTTGAAATTGTTGAGTAATTCATAGAATCATAGAATTGTAGAGTTGGAAGAGACCACGAGGGCCATCCAGTCCAACCCCCTGCCATTGCAGGAATACACAATCAAAGTATCCCTGACAGATGGCCATCCAGCCTCTGTTTAAAGACCTCCAAGGAAGGAGACCCCACCATGCTCTGAGGGCGTGTGTTCCACTGCAGAACAGCTCTTACTGTCAAAAAGTTCCTCCTAATGTTGAGGTGGAATCTCTGTTCCTGGAGTTTGCATCCATTGCTCCGTGTGCTAGTCTCTGGAGCAGGAGAAAACAAGCTTGCTCAATCCTCAATGTGACACCCCTTCAAATAGTTAAACAGGGCTATCATATAACCCCTTAACCATCTTTTTTCCAGGCTAAACATACCCACCTCCCTAAGTCTTTCCTCATAAGGCATGGTTTCCAGACCTTTCACCATTTTAGTTGCCCTTCTCTGGACACGCTCCAATTTGTCAATTTCCTTTTTGAATTGTGGTGCCCGGAACTGGACACAGTATTCTATGTGAGGCCTGACCAAGGCAGAATAGAATGGCACGATTACTTCCCTTGATCTAGACACTATACTTCTATTGATGCATCCCAAAATTGCATTGGCCTTTTGAGCTGCTGCATCACACTGTTGACTCATGTTCAACTTGTGGTCTACTAGGACTCCTACATCCCTTTCGCACGTAGTCTCATTCAGCCAGGTCTCCCTCATCCTATGCATTCCATTTTTCCGCCCTAAGTGCAGTACCTTACATTTCTCCGTACTGAATTTCATTTTGTTAGCTTTGGCCCAGCTACCCAGTCTATCCAGGTCATTCTGAATTTTGATCCTGTCCTCTAGGGTATTAGCTACTCCTCCTAATTTGGTGTCATCTGCAAATTTGATAAGTATCCCTAATTCCCTCATCCAAGTCATTGATAAAGATGTTGAATAGCACTGGGCCCAGGACAGAACCCTGTGGCACCCCACTGGTCACATCTTTCCAAGACGAAGAGGAGCCACTGCTGAGCACCCTTTGGGTTCGGCCGGTCAACCAATTACAAATCCATTGAGCAGTTAACTTGTCTAGCCCACATTTTACAAGCTTGTTTGCAAGAATGTCATGGGGAACCTTGTGAAAGGCCTTACTGAAATCAAGGTATGCAATATCCACAGCATTCCCTTCATCTACCAAGCTGGTAACTTTATCAAAAAAAGAGATTAGATTAGTCTGGCATGACTTGTTTCTCTGAAACCCATGTTGACTTTTTGTGATTATGGCATTGCCTTCTAAATGTGCATAGACTCTCTGTTTAATGATCTGCTCTAGAATCTTCCCTGGTATTGATGTCAGACTAACTGGATGATAATTGTTGGGATCCTCTTTTTTCCCCTTTTTGAAGATGGGGACAACATTTGCCCTCCTCCAGTCTGCTGGGACTTTTCCTGTTCTCCAGGATTTCTCAAAGATTATTGCCAATGGCTCTGAGGTTCTATTTGCCAGCTCTTTTAATACTCTTGGATGTAGTTCATCTGGTCCTGGAGATTTAAATTAATTTAGATTAAGAAGGTATTCCTGTACTACCTCTTTGCTTATTCTGTGCTGGATTTCCCCTATAGTTTCCTCTGTTCTATTATCCTCAGGTTGATCACCATTTTCCTTTTCTGAAAACAGTGAGGCTGAGCTGCTCTTTGCTGATGATGCTGCCCTTGTTGCCCACACAGAAACAGCTCTGCAGCGCCTAACATCCTGCTTTGCAACAGCTACAGAGCTGTTTGGGCTGGAAGTCAACCTGAAGAAAATGGAAATTCTTTACCAGCCTGCACCACAGGACTAACACCACCATCTCCACATTTCCGTCGGCAAATCTGCGCTCAAGTCCGTTCAGCAGTTCACCTACCTGGGAAGCATCATCTCCTCAGATGCCAAGATTGACAAAGAGATTGATGACAGACTAGCAAAGGCATATAGCACATTTGGAAGACTTTACAAAAGACTCTGGCGTAATAAACACCTGAGGTGCACAAAAATCAGTGTGTATATGGCCATTGTGCTGTCTATTCTCCTTTATGGGTCTGAAACATGGGTTACCTATTGCCACCACTTATGACTCCTCGAACGCTTTCATCAGCGCTGTATACGCACAATCCTAAATATACACTGGACTGACTATGTGACGAATGTTGCTGTCCTTGAGCAAGCAGGGATCACCAGCATTGAGGCCATGATATTGAGAACACAGCTGCGCTGGGCAGGGCACATCTCTAGGATGGAGGACCATCGCCTCCCCAAAATAGTACTCTATGGTGAACTCGCCACAGGTCAGTGTAAGAGTGGAGCTCCAAAAAAATTGATACAAAGACTCCCTGAAACAACATCTCAGGATCGGCCAAATTGATCACCAACAATGGTCCGCCCTGGCCTCACATTGGGAGGCATGAAGACACACTATCCACAATGCTGCAGCCTTATTTGAGAACTTACACCGAACAAGTCTTGAAGAGAAATGACAACACAGAAAGAATCACAACCCGGAAACATCACCCACGGAGACGTTCTGCTGTGCTTTATGCAACTGGACTTGTTTATCTCAGATTGGCCTTTTTTAGTCATCAGCACATTTGCAGAAAGCGCGGGATGAGTCCTTCCTGAATTTTCGTTTGCGAAGAAAAGCCAGAGAGAGAGAGTTAGCATTTTGTCATCTTCTCCATGTAGTGACCCTACTGTTTCCTTCTTTCTCCTTTTGCAGCGGACATACCCCAAAAAACCCTTTTTATTGTTCTTAACCTCTCTAGCAATTACATATGAGTATGCATCTTATGCCTTTCATGAGAGCCAGTGTGGTGTAGTGGTTTGAGCATGACTCTCAAGACCAGGGTTCAAATTCCCACTCAGCCTTGAAAGTCCATTGGGTGACCTTGGGCAAGTCACACTCTCTTGGCCTCAGAGGAGGGCAATGGCAAACACCCTCTGAACAAATCTTGCCAAGAAATCCCTGAGCTGGGTTCACCTTAGCATCACTGTAAGTCAGAAATGACTTGAAGGCACAGAACAACAACAGTGCATCTTATGCAACAGATAGTTGAAACAGGTCTCCACTTATGGAGAAGTTTTTAGGAACTTCTGAAGTTTAAGAGGCATAGAGTTATCAAGAATGTGTTTTCTAGTATGCACACAAACACATATGTATGGGAGGGTGGTAGAAGTATGATGTGCATTAGGACAATATACATCTTCAACCTTTTTCTGGTTTCATTCTTTTATACATATGCAAAATGTACCTAAGTGGGAGTTTGTTTGCTGAAGTGAACCCCAAATTGTACTGTAACAGTGGCACTGCGGGACTGATTCACGGTTGAAGGCTCCTAAGCTATATCAAATTTAAGAGGCATAGAGCTATCAAGAAAGTGTTAGAATGTGTTTTCTAGTATGCACACAAACACATATGTATTGAAGATTTTCACACGGGCTATATATCCTGTGGCAGGAACAGAACAGAGTCAGGAAAGGTTTTCACTTTCAAACGACGTTGTTTCTGTTCTGTCCTGCATCCATCCTGCTCCTGTGACTGTTCCGGAACAATGTAATCACGATTTTTCATCATGAATAGACCTCCCGTTCTGTCGCTATCACGCAATCACGGGTGTGGAAATAGAAGCCCTGTTTCTGTTCCAAAATGACTGCCGCGGAGGGAAGGTCCGTTCCGAGCACTTCCTGTATGATCTGGACATCCAGGTAAGTGGCACCCTTTATTTTACCCTCCCTGTTTTGATTGTGTGATTTAAAGTGTGTTTTTGTGCTTGGTGAACTGATTTTATGTTTGGGGGAGTTTTATTTTTTAAATTTACCACCCAGCCATTATCAAACGATAACATGATAATGTTTCAGACGGCCGGTCATAAAAGCAGCCTTATAATGGCTGTATTTACGGCCAGCCAGTGAAGGGAGGGGGAGCCCGTTTCTGCCACGGAATTAAGGTAAGTGTGTGAAAGATTTATGTTATTCTGTGGCAGGAATGGGAGAGGAGGTGGCGGGGCAGTAATGGGGCATTTTGGCCCCGTGTGAAAATCTCCATATGTATGGGAGGGTGATATAGGTATATATGACCCTCATAATCTGTAACCTTAGCTTGTAGTTACATAACTTGTGCGTAGCCTGGCAGTGGATTCAATGCTGTCTGAAAAGACATGTGCTGCATTTCTGTTGCTGAAACTAATCGGGTCTAGGGGAAATATTTGATTGAAAGGTCACCTGAGAAACGGGTAAGCATCTCTGAGTTCCTCAGAGGAAAAGTGGGGTGTAACCACAATCAATCAAGCCTACTAATGTGATCTTGGGGATATGGGGAGGGGGGGTGTCCAAGCACTGCTGTCATTCAGTAAGAGCATGTCAGTCATGGCAAGGACTTTGTTGTTATTAACTGCCATCAAATTGACCTTGACTTATGGTGACTCTATGAGTGAGAGACCGCCAAGTCACCCTATCCTCAACAGCTCTGCTCAGGTCTTGCAGGCTCAGGGCCATGCCTTCCTTGATTGAATCTCTCCATCTGGAATAGTGTCTTCCTCTTTTCTTCCTGCCTTTTCCCTTACCAAGCATTATTGTCTTTTCTAGTGAGTCATATCTTCTCATGATACATCCAAAAGACGACAGTCTCAGTTTAGTCATCTTGGCTTCTAGGGACAGTTCAGACTTGATTTCCTCTAGGATCCATTTATTTGAGATCTGGTGAAATCAAATCCTATCAAGTTGTTGTTGTTGTTGTTGTTGTTGTTGTTGTTGTGTGCCTTCAAGTCATTTCCAACTTATGGCAACTCTAAGATGAACCTATCACAGGGGTTTCTGAGGCTGAGAGCATGTGACTTGCCCAAGGTCACCCAATAAGTTTTCATGGCCAAGCAGGGATTCAGACTCCGGTTTTCAGGATTGTAGTCCAGTCTCAGCCCACTACATCACACTGGCTTCTCCTACCAAGTATACTCTTTCTCAAAGAAATCTCACTGCAAAGTGTTACATTACAGTCAAACTGGACCCAGCAAATGACTTCTTTAAGACAAGGCACTAGCCCATACTCTGCTCTCTTTTTTGCCTGATTGAGCCTGATTTGCATATGCGAGAAAGCTTCCTGGGCTGATAAATGTTTCTAATTTGTTCTCTGAATGTCAGCATCTCAGTGCTGCCTTCTGCCCTGGTGCTTGTAAAGATGAAGTTTTATGCTGTTTGTTTTTTAATTAGGGCCCTATATTTGGAGAAACAAATAACTTGTATTTAATTAAAAATCACTCATGCGCCTCCATCAGCTGAAACTTGCTGAAAACGAGACTCCCAGATGGACCTGGGGCAGATTGATAACCAGAAGGAGAAGAAGATATCAGAGTCTTGTTATAGAGAAATAATTAAGAGATTAATAGTGAAAGTTGCTGCAGTGATGGGACAGGAAAGGGTGCATCATTCATCCCTGGATGTCACAGGCAGGCCCATTACAATACCGCCACCCACCGTATTATTACAGCTATAATCATTTCTGTAATATTTTAATGAGTTGGTGCTGTGTTCATAACTACCGAGGAAAGTAAATGATTATTTCCCCCAGAAAATGTGGAACTGAGAGATTACCTGTTTGAGGCCAGCCAGGGAGGTAATGGCTGAAAAGAGATTTGAACCCAAGCCTTACAAGTCTCTCCATCTAATGATTAGACCAAACGTCAATACAGATTGTCATGTTCTCTCTCTCCATAAGTATGCTGGCATTGCTATAATCTCAGCTTCAAAACATTCATTCGTGGTTTAGGGAATATTAGACTCTGGGAAATAAAACATTCCAGCTCAAACAAGGGGCTTTGTTCTTGGCCTTAAGATCCCATGGAACAGGAATTCATCCATCTGTGACCATTCGCTTTCTACCAGAAGGCTCTGACAATGACTTGAACCAAGGAGATACTGTTCAAAAGCTTACAATATACCGTAGAAAGGAATTTACTTTACACAATTTTTTCAATAACCTTGGGATTCCAGTTCCCAGCTTTTCCTTTGCATTCAGGTGCCAATCCCTACTGTATCTGACCCTCAGGGGCATCAGAGTATTTAGGCCAATCAGAGCAATTAAGCCAGACTGATGTCCCTCAGTGACATCAGAGCATTTAAGCCAATCAGACTATTTACTGATACTAGGCAGCCTGATTGCCTGGTACCATGCCAGGGAAAATGATAACAGGGATATATTCAGACCATCTTATTTAAAAAACCACTGATACCATAACCCATGAGTTTGTCTTTTGTTTTCAAAAAAGATGACTACTTGAAAATTGTGAGTGCTAAAGAACATAGTCTTGAACAGTAGTGTGCTTTGTGAATGCAGATTGTGTTTGTTTTAAGGTTGTGGTTACTACCAATATATTCTATCATCATGGGGAAAATAAACATTTGCTTCCTAATCCCTTGTCCTAGGAACCATTCATAATCTTACATACCTCTGTTTTACCCACCAGTGGGTTTTCATTTTCTGAGTCCATAACTCATTAGCTTTTTCTCATAAAATTAATTGCTGTAGTAAAGAGAATGCTGGACATTGTTCATAATTTGAAGTGAGCTCTCCTTTATCAATTGGTGTCTGAATCTGCTTGCTTTCCTGCTTGTTCCCAGTCCCTTTTCTTTCAGCATAGTTTTCTTTTCAATTATAAACTTGAGGAAGAGCGCACAAAATTACTGTTTTACACAAAGAGACCCTTGAATTTATGTACTGAGTTTTGGAAAGCTTGTGGGGAGAACACAAATGAGCCGACTGGAAAGGACAAGACTGTTCACCCTCCTCTTCTTCCTGCTGAGTTAGCTGAGTGTGCATTACTTTTATACTTTGAACTCAATTTGCAGCAATTGAAGAAAACCAAGGACAGAGGAGGACGAGGAGAGAGAAAGCAGGATATTTTGAAGGCAGCTGAGAAAGTGAGACAGCAGAGGATTAAATGGGACAATCTCTGCCAAACTGGGACAGTTGAAGGTTATGGCATTTCCAAAAAGGAAAAAGGAAGGACATTTCCCAAAATGAGGGGTGGGAAGAAGATACCAGTTTGTATCAAATGTGCATATATTAATCATCATCACCATCATCTTCATCTTCATAATGACCACCACTTTCCAGCTGAAAAGCTCACCAGAAGAGTGTAGCAGGAAGTACTGTATAGTACCTAGACATAATTTTTCACTCAATAGCAATATTAAGAAAATGGGAATTTATGGATAGGTGAAATGGATCTGAGGAAGACCTGAGACTATTGTATAATGGTTGAATCACTCAGAAGATTTCAATTATTTATTATTTTATTTTACCCCAGTTTGTATTCTGTTTTTCTATGTTTATGGATCCCAAAACATTATAAGGGGCCTATCTCCAGTCTGCAAGGGAAGGCCTGGTCCAAGGAGATCTCCTCCCACAGGGAAATTAAACTGAGGATTGGGGGTGTCCTCCTATGCTAAGCAGCATAGCAATTGCAGGAGCTAAGGAGCACTAACTAAGGGGTCATTAGATACTGCAGACCCGATAGTCTTCCAACAGAGATATTTCCATGGCAATGATGGCACAATATTCCATTGTTCAATGCTGCAATGAAATAATCAGGGTTCAGTTTATGAATACAGAGGACAAGAGCAACTTTACCTTAAATTGAGTTCAGAGCAGGCAGGGGCTTCTCATTGCATAAAGCGTTACACACCTCAGTGCCACATCTTTCCTCCTGAGGAGAATAACAGTAGCAAATGGGAAATGATGTGGAGCTGACTGCCTATGTGACAAAGGGCCTTCTGTTCTTCTCATGCTTGTGCTCTATTGAAAATCCAGGGATGTGTCAAAGAAGACTGACAGAGTGTATCTGTGCTACATAGTTATATCTGTCCATTTCTGCTTTAACTGCCATAGCTCCATTGTATGGAAACTTGGGGTTTGTAGTTTAAAGGAGTAAACTAGAACTCTCTAGCAAAGAAACCTAAATCCCTCATCAAAATACAAACCCCAACATTCCATATGACAGCCATGACAGTACAAATGCTATCCAGATGGAATAACTGTATAGTGTAGATGCATTCAGAGATGGGTATTATATGGGGTTCCTGCTCTGACTACCATCGTAGAATTTACCAGAGCTTGGAAGGCTCTCTCTCTCTCTCCCCTCGCCTTAGATTTTAACTTCCAGAATTCCCCACTTGGCACAAATGAGGCCATGCTGGACTGGGGATTCTGGGAGGTGGAATCCAAGAATAACTTTTCCAAACTCATGGGCTGCACACATATGATTTAGAATCCTACTAGAGTTTCAGATCATGAAGAAAGCAGATAGATAGATAGATAGATAGATAGATAGATAGATGAAAAGCATGTTGCTTCAGAGCTCCCTGACCAATGTAGAGGCTGTTTGGGGTATATGATCTAGCAGGTGGATCTTGCAAGCATGGCCCTGTTGTTCCCATTAGGAGATGGTTGTAATGTGAGCTACTACTACTACCTGAATAGGGCAATATAGCTAGGATTTCCTAGCAAGTTCACAGAAGGCAAAGAGTCTCTAAATGGAATGGCTCCAGCCACTGATGCAAAATCTGTATCCAAGGTCACCCTGGGATTAATGCACAATCTAGAGCTCTTTAATTAAAATTAATACATTTATGCACCGGTTGCACATTTAATGTAATGCTGAAGCTAAATATTAGCCTACAAGATGCTGTCAGTGCAATTTCTTTCTTCTCTGTTTTACTCATCTGGAAATAGTAAGAACCTTAATGAGTGGATGATATTTATAAACTGAACATTAGTGGAGTGACCTTTGTTACTAGTGCCATTTGTTGCGCTATTGTGGCCTCAAGATGCTGCTTATGGCACTTTTTTTCATCCAGTTGCATTTCATCTTGAGGGTGACCTGGAGGTCTTAGCTATCCTCTGATAATTAGCAATCCTTTTGCTCTGGCTTTAAGGCCCAGGTTCAGTTACCATGAATCTATAAAGATTCCAATTGAATAGGTTTTTTTAATTTTATTTTTGCCTTGCTAAATTTTATATTTGCCTTGAGCCCCAGTTCTGGGGGGAAGCAGGGTGATGGTATTACAGGCCAATAATAATTGTTATTATTGGCCTGCATTTTTTACGAGCGACTTAGTTAAGAATAGTTAATTGAGGAACTTTTCCTGGCCCGAGCCCCTCCCCCAAAACCTGGTGGAAACCTCATTCACCCGTGCTCCGATCACCAGCAGATCACCAGCAGACTGGACAACCTTCCCCATGCAGCTGATACCTAGTAAAGTTGGTTGGAGTAAGGGAAGTTATGACTAAGTAGTGATTGTGAACAATTACAGAATACTGGCTATAGTTGTTGTTATTGATGATGTTGTTGATAGGTAACTTTTCACATTTATTGGCCAATGGTCATTTATTGGCCATTAAGCAGAGTGTGCCCATTGCTTGAGGTGGTAGTTGAGGGCAGAAAGGCAGTCCACTGGTAGTTCCCCTCTGTGGGTAATAGAGCTGTGTGCTAGACTAATCTATAGTGCTCAGATGAAATGGATGATACTGTCCCAGCAACAGTATTGAACAAGAGTTACCTGCTCCTTCATTCAGGTCACATTGTAGAAGGGTTGCTCTTACTCTGATTCATTTACAGATCATTTGACAGATCAAGAGAATCAAGGAATATGGGTAGATGAGTTCACAAAGTGGAGAAAACTCATCAGCATGTTTTAAAATGGCTGTCTTTCCTACATTTCTGGTGGTGCACATTAGAGAACTGAATGGGGAACATGGGAAGCCTAGCTGGCATTGTGCCTGATACATACCAGCTGGAGATTGAGATGCAGATTTGCCACTCAATACCTACCATCTGGCACCATTCTCAACTCAGACCCTGGTGACAGTATCGTGGCCTGTGCTACAAAACTACAACAAGGGCCCTTGGAATGCTTTCACTGCAGGTTGTTTTAAGGGCAGCACTGGCAATGCTTCCCAATGGTTAAAGCTCCCCCTCCAAATCTCCCCCAACAATTTGTCAGTCTATTTAAAGCTTTTGGCTTGACCAGTCACCTACTTCTATCTCAAATTATTCACAGCTCTCAAAAACCTGGGAAGCAAAGAGTTACCAGCTGCAGGCAAACAAATAAAATGAGTATTCTGTTTGCAAAAGGAGACCAGTCAGCAGCTAGTGTGGTGGTGGTGGGGAGGGGAGCATGCAAAACACTCTGACAGGGCAAATGCTATAATTGCTGAGAGGCACAGAGTATTTTAATTTAAAATAATATGATATATTTATTTTGTAAGTGAAATATGCACCTGTCATGTAACTCCCCACAGGCATTTGAAGCTAATGCACATAACTCACTGGCCAACATTAATGGTTAGAGGTTCCCATCTCTCAGAGTAAATTATGTGTGTAGCCTATAACCTCTTCCCTGAGGTAAAAGGCTGCATGGGCAGATAGATAGCTCACTCTTCCCCCCCCCCCATGGCAACAAATCAAGGAGGACAGGGAGCAAATCCCAGAGCTAGAGATGCTGGTAGGCACAACCCCACCTCTGTCCCAAGGTGTTCAGGGGCAAAAACTGTTCACATGCCATTGCTGGCTTTGTCTTGGGGGGCTGTGAGGGCAGGGGATGGAGATGCAGGGAGAAAAGCATCCAGATGGGACTGTGTTATCTGGCCTTACACTTCCTCCCTCTAACAACTCAGAATTTGGCATATTGGGCACTTCGTGAGGTCTAAGGTAGATGAAGGCCAGCCATAGATAGTGTCAAATGGTGGTCACAGGGGCCTATGAAGATGTCATGGAAATTCCCCAACAAACACGTCCGGGACAAGGTTAATGCAAGACCCCTTAGTCAGAGTTGTTAAGGAGGAATGGGCTAGTCTTCCCTGGATGTACCTGGTAGTGAGTCATACTCCAAAACCAAACAGTGATTGGAACACCTATTATCCCCACTCATCTCCACAAACACCTTTCCTCGCACCTTTTCCTCTCTACAATATGGAGGCTGCCATAAACCCATCAACCTTAATGTTTCAACCATTAGCGGCAATCAACAAAGCTGGAGTTTCCTTTATTTAACTATGGGAAACCCATCTAAGCATTGTTTTACACTCAAAACACCCCTTAAGGGCACAAATTGGGTATAAATATTACTCTCAAATAATAGCCATGTGTGCTACAGTTGGACACCATCACTCTGCTGGACTGCTGTACCACCCTCAACTCCAAGTTTGAGTATTCCTTTGCTGCACGAAACCCTGCTCTTCAGGACTGGTAAATATCACCCATAACTCCCCAAATCTATTCCTCTATCCCAATATTTCTGCCTTGACTCTGTTATCTTTGTGTGGCTGTCTTGTGAGAATGAGTGCATGTGTGAGTGCGTCCATTATTATTTTCAAATAAAAAGCATTTTTAATTCATTTTGGCTTTGAGTCTCATCAGTGAATGTTGGTATATACAGGTACAAAGCTCCTGTAAGTTACTCGACCTCTCGCAGTCATGCCTTTGAGCTAATTAAAATTTCCCAACTTAATATCATAATTTTAGCGTCACAGCTGTGGATCCCAGCAATTTGGGTAACAACTGCATTCCATCACATAGCCAAAGCTCAATCAATGTTTTAAGGGCTTGTAATATGAGGCTGTTTAGACGGTAACTAAATTGTAACAGATGTTAATATTCCCCAAGATAAAAGATGGAGTATGGTGAAATGGTTTGGACTAGGCCTTTGGAGATCCAGGTGAACCACCGAACTCATTGGATGACCTTGGGCCAGTAACTCTCTCACAGCATCATTGTGAATAAAGTGTTGAGGAAGAGAGCTGTTTATGCCACTGGAGGAAAGGAAGGCTATAAATGCAACAAATAAACATTTCTCTTTGTACTTTCTGAACTGGCTGGCAATGCATGACTTTTTTGTTCTCTTTCTCCCAGAAACTCAAAGGGACATTGCATTTCCTATATCATCCTCACAACAACCTGCTGAGGGTTTTGATACATTTTACTGCATTTAACACAGCCCACACTACCTTTCCGTGGTAGTGGGATTGCAAGCTCCTGTGAGGCAAGAGGTCATGCAGATGGTAGCAGTGCTGCTGGTAGGATTTCCCATGTCAGAAAGGCTTTTACTGAGGAGCCAGACTACATGTGCCAAACAACTATAGGGCAGCTGCAGTAGTGGTGTGTGTGTGTGTCACACTGATGGACGATCTCTCAGAGACAATGCTAATGGCACCATAGCAAACACTTGTTAGTACTGAGCAGAGGAAGGCATGGTAAATCTCCTTCTGAAGATCTTTTACCGTGAAAACCCTTTCATGAGACCATCCAAAATGAAACATGGGATAGTGCCAGAAGATAACACTCTCAGTCAGATGGCACTCAGTGAACTACTGGGATATAGCAGGGACAACTGTGAGTAGTGCTGTGGCTAATGATGCAACTGGACTCAAGCCGAAAGGACATTCAACTGTTGACATGCTCAGAGGTGAAAGGAAAGTCTGAAGTTGCATAACACATATTATAAAAACATGGAACATGAGAAGCATGAATCAGGGAAGCTAGACATAATAAAACAAGAAATGGAATATACAGTTGTCCCTCTGTATCCACGGATTTGGTATCCATGGATTTAAGTTTCCACGGCTTGAAAATATTCTTTAAAAAAAAAAAATCCAAAAAGCAAACCTTGATTCTGCTATCTTATATAAGGGACACCATTTTGCTATGCCATTACATATAATGGGACTTGAGTATTCACACATTTTGGTATCCATGGGGGGTCCTGGAACCAAACCCCAGAGAATATGAAGGGAAACTGTATAAGCATTGCAGTACTTGGAGTGAGTGAGCTAAAGTGGACAGGAATGGGACATTTTGAGTCAGATACAGTATTTTACTCAGGAAATGAAAATCTAAAAGAAATGGGATGGCATTTATAGTGAGAAGAGATATAACAAAAGCAGTCAAAGGACATAATGCAAATCTGACTGAATCATATCAGTAAAACTTCAGGGAAAACCCATCAATATAATCATAACCCAAGTTTATGCTCCAACTACAGAGGCAGAAGAAGCAACGGAAAGATTCTGTGCTGGAAATTGATCACACACCCAAACAGGACTTCTTGGTAATCATAGGCAATTGGAATGCAAAAATAGGAAATAGAACAGAATGAAAGATTGTAGGAAAATTTGGCCTAGGATCAAGAAATGAAGCAGGAGCCCAGCTGACTGAATTTTGTGAGGCCAACAGTTTGTTCACTGCAAACACATTCTTCAAGCAACTCAAGAAGTGACTGTATACATGGACGTTACTTTGTGGCCAATATAGAAGTCAAATAGACTACATAATTGGAAGCAGAAGATGGAGAAGCTCCATACTCTCTGCAAAAATAAGACTAGGAGCAGATTGTGACACACACACCATGAACTACTAATATAAAACATTATAGTGATGCTAAAGAACACTAAACAAAACATCATGCCAAAATACAACATGAATAACATCCCCGCAGAATTGGAAGATAATGTGAAAAATAGATTTGCACTATTAAGCGTGACTTACTAGGAGCAAGAAGAACTCAGGGACATTGTCAGGGGGGATACAAAAAGACACCTGACAATGTCCCTGAGTTCTTCTTGCTCCCAGTAAGTTATGCTTAATAATGCAAATCTATTTTTTAGTGTAGTGTGATAGGAGATTATCAGACGTGTCAAATAAAGCGGAACAGGGACTCCAGAGTATCGGGAAAGGCTTTCCTTTTCACACGATGTTCTCCCTGTCCATTCTGCTGTCGTTCTGCTCCAGTGCTGCCCCCGTTGTTGTTTTTTATTCACGGCTTAAGCTGCCAATAGATCCTTCATTCCATTTCTGTAATGGAATGTCGGGCATGTGAAAGGGTGCCCATTATGCTGGTGGGATGCCAGCGTTAGTGGGAGGTCCAGAGTGTCAAAACACTTCTGGATGCCTCCCTTATGAAAGGCCCCTGCTGCTGCTGCCCAGATCACCCCTCCCTGCACCCCGATCGCCAGCCCTCCACCCCTCTGATCGCCAGCCCATCACCCCCCGATTGCCAGCCCATCATCCCCCGATCACCAGCCCTCCACCCCCCGATCGCTAACCCTCCACCCCAATCACCAGCCCTCCACCTCCTGATCGCCAGCCCATCACCCCCCCGATCGCCAGCCCTCCACCCCCTGATCGCCAGCCCTCCACCCTCCCTCGATCACCATCCTGTCCCTTTAAATCCTGGCTCTCCTCTCTCACGAGAACAGCAGCCAGGATTACAACAAGGAAGTGAAAGGAGCTCTAGAGCTCCTTTCACTTCCTGGGCTTCCCGGCACAAGAACGATTCAGGTAAGTGTGAAAGTTTTCATTCTTGTGCCAGGATAGGAGCGGGAGAGGGGTGGGAAAGGAGATTGTGGGATGGGAATGCTTTTTTGTTCCCATCTGATAATATCCACAATCTCCAGAGTCAGAATCCATGAATGCAACTGTTTAATGACTTGTGCATAGGGATTGGGGATGCTCTATGACCAACAGTGCAACACATTAAATGACCGAGTAGAAATAAAAAGATGATGGAACCAATACACTAAAGAACAACATAAAAGAAATGAAAGGGTGACAGATTCATTCAAGGAATAACTATATTGTCATAACTCACCCCCTGGACCACTCAGATGAGGAGGAAGCAGATTGCAAGGAAGCTGCAGCTTCTGACAGTGGAACTCTATCAGTGGTAAGGTCACTCAGAGGTCTCTCATTCATGGGGTTGCCATAAGTCAAAGTTCACTTGATGGCAGTTAATAACAAACAACAACAGCCTACTAAACTTCCTAACTGAGCAGGAGCTGGAACTTGTGTTGTCTCCATTCTGTGGGGCTGTCAATTGGCAGAAATCAAGCAAGTTGGTTAAACTGAAAGAATCCATCAAGATCACTTTCACAGCAGACATGGTTGTCACTGTTCTAGTACACAACTAATTTGCTGGAGTTTAAGGATGCCCTGGTCATAAAGGCAGCATTTAACCTAGTTCAAATAGCAATGGTAATAAATTAATAGTTAAGTTTGCCCTTCTAATGTAAAAACAACTGAATTAGATTTTAACCCTGTTCTACTAATGTTCTTATCTCTGGGTCAGGCTGGTGTATGGGAATTGGAGGCCAACCCAACAGTATCTGGAGAGCTACTGGTTCCCTAGTCCTGCCCCACACTCTTCCCAAAGCCTTGCCTTCTAGGACATGTAAAGGCATGCATTACCCATCCCAATAGTGAGCAATAGCTGTGTTTGCACTTGATTGCAGGAGCAGTATGCTTGCTCATAGCCACTGTTTTTAAGGCTCCACTGACTGTCATGGGAATATATCTGCATGGATGTGGGTGAGGCTGTTTTGGATCTAAGTGCAGCTTCGAGCACCTTGTCTGAAGAACTGCAGAGCTGATTTGATAAGCTTTCAAATCTTATTTGGTCATAGGCTTGCTTGGTGAGGACATGAGAGAGAGCCTTCTCAGTGGCTGCTCCCACCCTCTAGAACTCCCTTCTGGGAGGATAGGCTATCTTCCTCCCTGCTTTCCTTTCACCAGCAGGCTTTTGTTTAAGCAGACTTTTAATGTATAAGCAGTGAAGCATTTTATTTTAATGTCTTATTTATCTTTTGAAACTTTGTATGTCTTTTAAATGAGTTTATTGTTTTATGTGGTTATTTTAATTGTTTCAACATTTTATTCAGTGTTTTTTTTAATTGTTTCTTTCTGGGAGTTGCCTTTGCTCCCACTTTGGGAGAAAGGTGGCATATAAATGAAACTAACTAACTTCACTTTCCTGTGCAAATTCCTGGAAATGAAACTGCCAAATTAAGCAAGGGGGATGGAGGCTGAGTTTTGACCCCTGGTAAATCCTATAGTTTGATCCTTCTGAAAGGAATTTGCTTTTAACTTTAACTTTTGCTCCTCTAAAGTGAGTTTCCTTTAAATCCCAGGCTATCAAACCGTTTTTGACAGCTGAAATAGTAAATAATTTCCTGATTTTTCAAGGAATGAGCTGGCAGGGTTATTTACCTTGAGGGGAGTTTAGGTAATGCAACACTCATTTTGAGTCCTAGATGGGTCTTTCAGAGAAACACTGCATTGAAAGATACGGCAACAACTTTCCTATACACCCAGTTAAATATTCCCTGGGTTGAATGAGTGGCAAGGATGTTCAGTTTACTTGCACTGCCATTGTATGGATTGATGCTCATTAGGTACATTCTGTATTAGAATGAAGTATAGATACACAGCACTAGGCACAAGTGATTGGTAGTCCTTTCTTAATTTGATTTTTTTTAAAAAAATGCATTAAAATACACACCAGTCACCAGGTGATCTGACCTGTGTAGCCAAAGGTTCTGGATCCAAAACACTGGATCAGGAGATGTATTGGAAAGCTCAGCACAGGAGGAACTATGAAATATCTTCTCTCTCACCCCCCAGCCCCCGCAAACCACACCTTTTAGTTGCTACAGCTCCTCCAAAAGGCCAGTTGGCTGGCTGGTGGAGATTGGAGGAGTGGCAGAGAAGCATCCCGGTATGTTCCTATAGCTGGACACACAGAGACAAAGCATCCTCTGGAATGGTTCTGGAGATTCTGGAGGATGACATCAGTGCTGTCCATCTAGTTACAAGAACAGAGCTGGGCCCTTCACCACCACCACCACCACCACCGGCCAGTAAATTTCTCTCCATTGGCATGAGGTGGGTGGCTGAAGCATCTAAAAGGTGGGTTTGCGGTGGGGGGAGGAGGAATCGGTCATAACAGGATGCCAGCCTGTTTGCCATAATAGAGATTCAGCACTTCTGCAACCTCTTTCCCAGGGAGCTTTGGCTGGGAAGCACAAGACAGTATATTGACTATAAGCAGAGCCTTGCCCTTTATCCTAAACACATTTGGTTGGATCAAGACTAACCATGACAAGACACTCACAGAGACATCTCTCACCCAGAATAGGGTGGAGGGTAGAGGGTGCTGCTGGGAGAGAAGGGGGAAGTGGCAAAAATCAATTGGGCTCTTTCTTTCAGGGGGAGGACCTGCTAGATCAGAACCCTTCCATTTGTGGAATGGCTTGTTGAACACCACGAGCAGGATTGCTGCTGCCACCAATTGCCATGTCCTTGTGTAAGCTGCTTACTTCCCTGTGATTGGCAGCAGTGGCAGTTGGTTTCCAAACTAATGAGCAGGAGTGCCAATGCTGCTGCACATTGTCATGGCCCTGTGTAAGCTGCTTGAGGGCGGAAGTGTTGGCCAGTGGATAAAAGTTGGCGGTGTTCTCCATTCCAGAAGTACAAGCGCTCCCCAAGTATCTTTTAAATATTCTATTAACTCTTTCCAATCTTCCTTGTATTTTTCCATAGATTTGTTCGTCATTAAGCAGGTGAGTTTGTCTACTTCTAAATATTCATTCATTTTTAAAACCCACTCTGTCACCTCCAGTATTTTTCCTCCTTCCATTTTTTTGTGTATGTTATTCTAGCCGTCGTCGTCATGTAAAACATCATTTTACCATGCCCCCCCCAATTCTTCATAAACCATACTTAATAAGTATAAAGTTTGAAGGTATAAAATAGATAATATGTAGAGCTGTAAAAAAAGGAAAGAATGGATGACTGATGACAAACAACTGATAGGAATAAATTTGCAAAGCAAGGGTCGGGGGGAAGGAATGGAACGAAATAGTAAAGATAGCCAGTAACAGAGCTAGGGGGAAATTACACTCCTATAGGGTAAAATTATGCAAGATAACTTTGCCATCACCCTCCCAAGAAAAACACTTCCCCAAAGAACAGTAAGCTGACTTCTCATGCATACACACAGAGAGTATGCATATACACATGCAGACATACACAACACAACTTCTCAGGGAGACAATAAAAAGTGGTGTATCCATTTTTCTGTGCAATCTCCACCTTCTAACAGTGGCTATAACATTATCAATTCAGATGAATTGGTCCTTCTGCAGATGATCTGTTTGGACCATTGCTCTTCATCAGCAGCTGAGAATATAAGCAGTCAAGTAATATTCAATATTTAGAGCACACCCGGGAATTCTAAGTCTGGGATTTTTTACATGACTACACATGAAAATTGATGTGTTGCTTGCCATTTTATTGGCCTAACAAAATGAGTATAGGCAAATAAATTATTACCGTAGCATGGTTTATTGTTGATCAGAATTCTGAGTTTTTTTGAGTAAATGTCAGAAAAAACATAATTTCCCAAGCTCTTGATTCTCTCCCTCTGCTGGATACATCAGTGTTGTTTTTGTTTTTTTTAATGGCAAGAGGAGTCCCATAGACTGAAAGAGGCTTTCATTTGGGCTACAATGAAAACCACACAGAAATATTTATTTCTGCTAATGGACTGCACAGTCCAAAATGGCAATGTCTCCCTGGGCATGAAACACGGCATATTTTGCATAATTGGTTTAGCTGCAAAATAAGCAGATAAATAAATGTTAATGAACAGCTGTTCCCAATAAACAAGATAAATTAAAATTAATAATAATCTTCTTCATTTAATGAACATGCTAACCATATTTTTAAAGGTAAGGATAAAAAATGCATGAACCCCTGCAGGGAGGTGCAAAGCCAAGCGAGAGAAATGTATTTACAGGCACTCCAGGGTTACCTCTGGGCTTCAGAGGGAGTAGGCATTCTGCCAAAAACCCTGAGGTTTTCTTTCTTTCTTTCTTTCTTTCTTTCTTTCTTTCTTTCTTTCTTTCTCTCTCTCTCTCTCTCTCTCTCTCTTCGTTCTGCTGCCCAGGAGGTGGAGAGATTTGTTATTCCACTGTTTTAGTCCATATTATACTTACTGAGACACTGGAGAGCCTTCCATAATATGGTGCCCTATGGAAGTACTGGACTGTAGCTCCTGTCAGACCTAATCAGCATGGTCAATGAAAGAAACAATATAATTGAAGCCCTCTGAAGGGCACCATATTGGGGGAAATGGCTAGGGAGAAGGCTGGAAACTTGGGGGTTGTCTATATGAGGCTAAAAGAAATGGATTGCTCCACAGTAATAGCAAGTTGCAGCAGCTGTGACTTGTCTTAATGGTTTTACCGCCCCCATAACCTTTGCATGCCCTCTAGCCACGATGGCAGCCATGAGTGAATTACTCGCATTTTTAAATCTGCTGCCTCTAATTTTTTTTAAAATCTATTTCCACAATGCGCATAAGCGATATTTCACCTTTACAAAAAAAGAGTGGTGGGGGGGGAGAAAACAAAACCATAATTTATTGCCTTAGTGATCACTCACTACAGTGAAAATCCAACATGGCAGCATCAGGCACTTGCCCTGTTAGCAAGTCCTGCTCCTCATGTTCGTCTGGCCAATCAGGTTAGCGCTTCCCTCCTATGGAAAAGCGATTCATATTGATCAATTTTCCTTGGTTTTTTTCCTGGGCTATGAGGCTGTGTTCTGGAAGAGTTTCTTTCTGACATTTTGCCTACATCTGTGGCTGGCATCTTCAGAGAATGGTTGGGTAGGAGTGTGTGTGTGGGTTTATATACTGTGAACCCCTGTTGGAGAGGATATGAACATTTGTGTATTTGAATGGCTAATTTCTGGGTGGAGATATACAAGGAGGATTAGTGTCTGTTTGGCTAATGGTTGGTTAATGGTCCATTATCTAACAACCATTAGCCAGACAGACACTGATCCTTCTTGCATATCTCCACCCAGAAACTAGCCATTCAAATACACAAATTTACATATCCTCCCCAAAAAGGGTTCACAGTATATAACACACACACACCTGCACTCCTTCCCAACCATTCTCTGAAGATGCCAGCCACAGATGCAGGCGAAACGTCAAAAAGAAACTCTTCCAGAACACGACATCACAGCCTGGAAAAAAAACCCAAGGGAAATCTATGGATGCCGGCTGTGAAAGCCTTCGACTTCACATTGATTCATATCGAATCGCTTGTTCCAATGAGCAGGATTGCAAATTCCCCTCGTTGTTTTTTAAAAACTCTGTGAAAAGCAGCAAACGCTTTTCCTATGAAGTTTTTGCCGGTTTTTGCCCCCCTCCTTCACAATACAGTGAAACAACGCGGATTGCCATTGGGACAGGTCATCTTCTCACATTCTGTGAGGAGTAGTTTTGCCATTTAGACAACGCCTGGGTCTCCTACTCATCAGAGCAGACAACAAAAGGAGAGCATATGAAAGGACTGGGGTTCTCAATAGCAAAGAGAGAAACAAATCAGACCATAGGGACACAGGCCTGACTTACACGGTATCTGAATGAATGCAGTTCACTCATTTCAAGTCCACTGTCTCTCATACCATCTTGTCCATGGATTAATATTTCCAGGTGAGGTCCTTCCCTACGTATCATCAGTTAGAGATTAACCTTATGTTGATGCCAGGAAGAAGAAATGTTTGCCTCCCAGAGTTGTGGACTTTAGCTCCCATGATTCTTTGCCATTAGCCACACTGGCTGGGACTGGGACTGGTGAGAGTTGAAGCCCAAAATATTGGGAGGGCCAAACTTTTCTCATCTAGCCAAAGAACAGAAGCTTTCCTGCAATGACACCCAAATTTTGGAGCACCCTAGGACATCTAGCTGGTGCCAACATTATGAGCTTTATGGTGCAAGATCAATACATTCTTGTCTGAGCAGATGTTTTAAGATGCTAAAATGCCCAGGCTTCTTCTCGAGGAAGAAGGACTTCTTCTCAAGGGAGGTGCATCTCTGCCCTGCTCTCATGCCATCCTGTACATAGTGAAAACCTTTCCTTTTTTGAGGGGGAGGGGGATAGGTAGCTACTCCCTTACTGAAACGGCTTTAAGCTGTTTAGATTAATTATTTGATATTGCTGTTAGTACTTCTAAACCCTTACTCCTCTGCTTTAGGTTGCAAAGTTACAATCCTTATGACAATGTCCCATGGCATAGGATAGACAAAGCTCTCACTTTGGCAGGGGAGTGTAACCAGACATAACAGTCCCCACGTTTTTAATAACTTATACATTGGCTATATTTTATAATTTGGCTTGATGTGGCCTTCTATGAGGTGGGAGATTATCAGACAGGCTCTTAAAACCCAGTCCTGTCCTGGATCCCACCCCCCCCGCTGTCCCTGTAGTTGAATAAAAAATAAAATTTCAGACACTTACCTTAATCCCGGGATAGAAACTGCTCCTCCCCTTCTGGCAGTCCAGGAAGTGAATGGAGCTCTCACAGAGCCCCATCCACTTCCTGGAGACCAAATCACGTGGGGAATTTAATTAAAAAAAACACACACACAAACCCAAACGTCAAAGAAGTACATCAAGCACCTAACACCTTAAAAACAAATAAACAAGTAACCCTGAGAGGGTACAAAAATGGCTGCCACTTACTTGGTTGTCCCAATGGAAGCAGGAAGTGTTCTGTATGGACCTTACAGGACACCTGGCATTGTGCTGGGAATTAAAAAAACAACAACTAACATCAAAAAATTAAACCAAGCACCTGAACAGCCTTTTTTAAAAAACAAGTAAACAGGGGAGCATACAAAAAAAGCCTGTCAGTTACCTGGATGTCCAGATTGCCACCAGAAATGTTCACTACTTACCTTCCAGGACCTTACAGAGGAAGGCAGCCGGCAGAAAATTTAAAAATAAAAATACAAGCAGACATCTAAAAACTAAAACAAGCACCAAAACACTCTTAAAACTTTACCACCAACATGGGGATGGTACAGAAAAGGCTGTCACTTACCTGGATGTCACGATCGTACACGGAAGTGTCGGCATGGACCTCCAAGATCGTGCCAGCATAGCGGGGCTCCTGTTCACACACCTGTGATTCCATGACAGAAACGGAATGGGTAATCTATTAATGGCTTAAGCCGTTAATAAAAAAACGGAAACCAAATGGGGTCAGCACGGGGCCAGAATGGGAGAGGAACAACGTTATATGAAAGAAAAATTATTTAATGATCCTGTTGCATTCCTGTTCTGGTTTCTAAAGTCCGTGTGATAATCTCCACGATGGTAAATCAGGTCTCCCCTATGCCCAGGGCTGGAGTCGTGCTTACAGGCACGTATAACCAAAGGAAGGGCCCCCATAAATTCTTCAAAGGGTCATATCCCCAGGTAAAGATCATGCGGGAACTTCAGAAGACCACGGTTAGAGTGTTAATGGTTGGTGTTTTCTGGGAGTCTCCGAAGGTGAGATATTCATGGATCACAACAAAAGTAGTTGGAAATCTCATTGTCATGCCAGATGCATGGTGTTGCCTTTCCCAATCTTCATATCAAAAGAAGGTAAGTTGCCTGTCATCCATCAGTCCTCAAATATTCCTTTCATCATGACCATTGACATATCTGAGGATCCATTCCTTAACTTTGGAAATCTCTGGCAAAACATTTGTCTTCCTCTCAAAATCACTTCAAGAAGAAATCGACTATAAATATCCCAAACCTCATTCTCAGATCTCTTTCCTCCCATCTCCATGCTAGTCTGTGTTTCCAAATGCTCCCTCTCTCTCTCTCTCTCTCACACACACACACACACTCACTTGCTGCCGATCAGTTGCTGCACACAAACCTCTCCCCTCCCATTTACCCATTAGTCTGTGGCACCGATTCCCCTTTGTTTTCCCTGTCCATTGTGCCTGTTGCTGCTTGAATGTCTCTGCTCTATGGATTGGTACAGTATAGCCTAGCATCCTTTCAGTCTATTCCCCTATCCAAATATTCTCTGCTATCTTTGGAAGCCTTGTGTGAGTGCTTGATGCCTGCGTATTGGTGTGAATGTTATTTAGACTATTTAGACATTTTAGTTTATCTTTGATACCTGGTTTTGAGTCTCTTCAGTGAGTACTAGTGTACACAGTTAAAAGACCCAACAGTTACCACCCTTTCGCATGCCAATTTGAGCTAATTAAAATTCCCCAAAATTAGATTCGGACATGTGTGGAAATTCCATGGACCTCTGCAATTTGGGTAACAGGAGGTCCAATTTCCCATCTGATCCCCATGGAACTTTCTGTGGTCCTCTGCACTTCATCCCTAGTGGTGAGGGGTGACATGGGCAGAGCAGATAAGTGTTTTTAATTGGTTTGTTTGCTCTTTTTAAAAAATAAATAAATAGTGGATTTAAAAAGTGTGTGTACACACGCACATGTGCACACACCTTCAAGTCACCTGTCAGTTTATGACAACCCTGGCAGTCTCCCATGCAATTACTAAACAAGAGTGGACTCTGCTTAGCTTCCAAGATCAGATGTGATCTGGTGCCTTTAGGGTATTTAGGCCCTCATTAATAAGATCAATAATAAGATTAATAAGATTAATATTAGAATTATCCTACACAAGGGCCCTCCAGGTGTTGCTGGACTGGTCTTGCCCATGAGGTTCCTATTCTTGCTGACTCCACCCTCAACTTGAGTAAAAGATCTGAATGGGAAACCACATGCTGTCAGCTGAACAGATGCATAGCTTCCTCTTACACCGGGGGTGGAAATCATGTGGTCCTCCACATAGGGTTTGGATTGCAACTCCTGAATAAGACTTACTGATGAGTAGGTTCAGGCCAGAGTGCCATGTGGCTCATTGGTGTTTGTTGTGAAGCCTTAAATACTGGCTAGATGTCTTTGGCATCTAGAGATGAACTGAACCTCTTTCAGAATTTTGAGGAATGATACCGTATAAATTGATATTGGAATGTCCATCTCACATTTTAGACAGGCTTCAGGAGTGGCTTTGGTTTTTGCAAGGAGGAAAAGTCTATTCATCTGATCAGAAAGTGAGGAGTGTCTCTGTTGAATTAGAAGAAGTCTTTTGGCACACTTATTTATGTGAGGTGGGCTCTTGACATTGTGAGTGGATTTCACCCCAGCATGTAGGAAACTGGATGAGACTGATCTGTTTGTCTAACAGTACAACACTAAATGAAATGATTGGACATACCTAAGTCCCTTATCAGCAATGAAACTCTCTGTGTTTTAATGAACTACAGTTGTCCCTCAGTATCCACAGATTTGGTATCCACAGATTTAAGTATTCACAGCTTGAAAATATTCTTTAAAAAATAATAATCCAAAAAGCAAACCTTGATTTTGCCATCTTATATAAGGGACACCCTTTTGCTATGCCATTGCATATAATGGGACTTGAGTATTCACGGATTTTGGTATCCACGGGGGTCCTGGAACCAAACCCCAGCGAATATGAAGGGACAACTGTAATTGATTTCCCCTTCAACTAGTGCCTTTAAAATTGGAACTAGTCCTGATTAACCAGTACCACCCCCCATTCTCGCTCTTCCTCCAGTGAGGTCCACTGGCATATCAGGGGTGTACCTATTGAGGGGAGAGGCAAAATGAAGGCATTGCCCCACAAAATAAGAATTCCCCCTCACTATGAATTTTTCCTTCAGAATTTCTAGCATTGTAATAATTTAAAACTTCAGTGGAGCATTGAGAAATACAGTTTAGGAATCCAAAGAAAAGAGGCAGGCAATGTCACCAAGGGAATGTGAATGCAGCAAAATAGAAGAGTTCTAATTGTGAACAATTTTTCAGTGTTCCACTCTCTGCGATGGTAGAAATTTGGGGACAGAAGGAAATTTTCATTTCTGGCAATCCAACAAAAGTCCCTACAGCCAGAAAACCCAAAACATAACCAAAAACCAAACTGAAGGGTTCTGCCAAAAAATAACCAGGATAAACTAACCCCACTCCCAATCATAAAAAAAAACAATATGAAGAAATGAAAGGATAACTAAACCCTGGAGCAGAGAATCCAATAAAATTAATATTTCTAAAAGGGTAACAATACCCCACTGAAAAGTGTGCAAATGCTAAAATTATTAATAGTGAATAATAAAAGCTCAAGGCCAGGCGCGTTTCGACAGCAGTCTTCCTCAGTGGCCTACAAGCATTCAAAATGTATAATAACTCAACAGCTCACACCGTACAATGTATAATAACTCAACATTGTTGCTTTGGAATTGAGCAGAGTCACATTGTGTGAGCTGTTGAGTCATTTCTTCATATTGTCTTTTTTATGATTGGGAGTGGGATTAGTTTATCCTGGTTATTTTTTGGCAGAACCCTTCAGTTTGGTTTTTAATTTTCATTTGTGGCACAGAATTCTTTTTTTGGGGAAGCAATGCCCTCACTCACACACACCTAGCTACACCTTTGCATACTTGGTCCACCACTACCCTGTTCCATGATTTTATCCTTATTATAGCCCCATTTGGTGTGTGTGTGTGTGAGAGAGAGAGAGAGAGTGAGAGAGAGAGAGAGAGAGAGAGAGAGAGAGAGAGAGAGACTAGCCCATGCTTACTCCATGAGCTTTATGCCTGAATGGGATCTAAACTTGATAGGACACCCTAGTTCAAGGAGATGATCAGACATGGCAAAAAACACAACAGGAACACACAAGGATGACGTCACTGTCATGCAAATGGGTCCCGGTTTCAGATGTCATCATCATCTTCGCATGCTGAGTCTGTGCTGCAGCTGTGAATAAAGCGTCACTTTTCATTGATGGGACCTCCCTGTCAATTGAAAGTGACACCTTATACTCAGCATGCGAGGATGATGACAACCCGTCAATGAAAAATGATGCCTTATTTGCGGCAGCAGCACAGACTCATCACACAAGGACGACGAGGACGTCTGAAATCAGGACCTGTTCGCGGGATAGTAATGTCGTCCTCGCGTGCTCCTTTTGGGTTTTTTGGGTGTGTCTAATAATCTCCCAATGCTCTAATCACTGCAGAGCACACACTTTCTGCTCACTTTTTTGTTTGACTTTGGAAGCTATGCAAACAACCACTGTCAACTGTTTGCCTGGGAAAAATAGATGCACCCCTCCAGCACTTCCTCTTTCAAAATCACTGTTAACTTCCAGATGTTGGTAGAATCCTTAGCCACTGCTTTCCGTTTCCATCCTGCATTTCTGTGTATTAGGCCCAATACGTCATCCTTCCCCCAGATCTTAATTCTTAATCTGTATTGTTCTTCATACACCTCACCAAAACTCCAATGGGAAGGATTTAAAATATGGGTGGGAAACTGTGGAAGACTAGTGGGGCACATTAATCCTCCAGGAGACCTTGGAGGGTTGCACACACCCCGGACTAACTGCTCTCACAAAAATCCATTTTTTTGTCCCTAGGTGACTTCTAGGAAGGCATGTCCATCCATCCATCCACAACCTTTATTAGGCATAATACAACATATACATATAACAATAGAACAATAGGACTTCAAGGATCATTTTTAGACAGGTTAAGCCATATGTTTGCTGCCTCAACCAAAAAGTTTGCCATTAGTCTGGTAATATGTGGATTACGATCTTCCAATAAGAATTCCACTGATAACCTATCTGTACAGACATTCCTTTCCAATAACCTCCTTATCAACTTTTCCCTTGGAATTATATACAATGGGCAAGTCAATACAATATCATAGAGAACATCAGGGGCTTGAGCACAATAACATATACGGTTCAAAAAAGGAGTCTGCAAATATCTACCCTTGGTCACATTGGAGGGATGTACATTCAGCCTTGCAAGGAGAAAAGCCTTCCTTGCCACTAGCAATGAGAGAGTTTGGAAATAATCTGGGATCCCATCCTGTACGGGTGGGATACCAAGCGTTGCTGGAGAGCAAACCCTAGGAGGTGTGGGATAAGACAGCTGATGCTCCCTCTCAACAAGGCAGATCCTAATAGTTTTAAGACCTTCCTTTTCAGATAACAAAAGGAGAGAATCAAGATTTAGACCCATAGACACTACTTTACTTTCATAAAGGGTTGCCCATCTAGTGTAGTAAACATCAGATAGAAGAAAGCATAAAAGGCCAGATCTATTGGGCCTAAAATGGATCTTAAACCACAATCTATAAGTCAACAGCCAAGCTTCAGTTTCAAGAGAATTCAAGCCCAATTCTGCATAAAGAGTCAGATGGTGTACAAAAGGGGGGGACCGCTAATATTCTCCTGAAAAAAGAAGTCTGCAGTTGTTCAGTCTCCTTACTAAAGGCTGGAATCCAGGTAAATATACTATAAAGTAATTGCGGTCTTAATTTGGCTTTATAAATTTTTAAGGCTGTCTGGGTATCCTGATTACCTTTTTTATAGTAAAAAGATTGTATAGCTGCTAAGGATCTTTTCCCTGCTAGAATTACTTTATCTCTCAGTGTCCATTAAAATGTAAAAGGACACCAAGGTAAACATATTTCCTGACCTGGTCAATTGTCTGATTACCAACCTTCCACATTCTCAGGGCAAATCTCTTAGAAAATACCAGTATTTTGGATTTGTCAGAATTTACCAGCAGGTGAGATTTATCACAATATTCAAAAAATATTTTTAAGGCTCTTGCCAACCCCACCTGAGTTAGAGAAAGTAACAATGTGTCATCAGCATATTGGAGTACAAATAGTGGCCGATTACCCAGCAATGGTAGATGAGAGTCTACTGTGGCCACAAAGGCAGGTAAATCAGCTACAAATAAATTAAACAGGTGAGGAGCCAACAGACATCCTTGTCTAACACCTTTACCAGAGTAAATAGGGTCTGTTAATAAAGCTAGTTTCAGAGAACTTCACTCTACACTGATTATTTGTATGAAGTTGGCTTAGAAGAAATAACAGTCGAGGATCTATATTAAGCCTACCAAGCTGTCCCATAATAGTGGCCGGCGAATTGAATCAAAAGTGGCCTTCAGATCGATAAAAGCCGCATATAATTTGCCTTTAGGGTGTGACAGGTATTTATTTATGAGAAATGAAAGCACTATTATATGATCCTCAGTGGATATGTGTTTTCTAAATCCCGCTTGCTCCGGACCTATCAACCCTTGAAAATTCATCCAACTCAGTAATTTTGTATCCAAATAACTGGCATAAAGTTTGCCCACTACCAATAGAAGACTTATTGGATGATAATTACCAGGATCCTGTCTATCCCCCCTTTTAAAGATAGGAATTATGATGGAATCTTTCCAATCAGCTGGAATCTCACCAGAGTTATTAACAAGCGTAAATAAATTAGCTAATGCCTTTGTCCATTGCTCAGGGCAGAACTTCAAAATTTCTGCCGGGAGGCCATCATATCCTGGGGATTTGCCAGATTTTAATTTAAAGATCAACTGATGCAGAAACTCGTCAGCAGAAACTGAACTCCATAGATTAGGAGGATTTTTTATTAGTAGATTTCCCTCAAATGCTTGTGTACTCATTTTTTCGGTATAATAGGAAAACTAAATCAAGGGGGATATAGTAGGTAGAACCACAGAGCTCTCATTATTCATATATTTCCTAACCGCCACCCAAAATGGTTTCACATTTTTGGATGTCAGAGCATTATCCAAAAACCTCCAATTTTGCTGGAAAAATACCTTCCTTTTGCCCTCTACCTGTTTAGAGTATTGTTTACGGGCTTTATAATAGGGCCCAAAATTCGCCACTGGATTGGCCAAAGCCTGATGGAATATTTGTCTTAATTTCCGTTTCCAGACAAGACAACTCTTGTCAAACCATGTTCTTCTACCTTTTATATCATTAGGAGGATAAGAGGCCTTATTTTGGAAAGTAGTTACAATATCCATATATGCCAACAAGGCTTCATCTATCCTAGTATTAATAGTTAAAACATTAAAACAATTTAGAACCCAGACATCCTTAAAACTATTACTAATAGAATCTTCCATTTTAAGATCCCAACGGATGCGTTTCAGTCTTTCATATCTATGGGCAGTCAGATCACTTCTCAAAAATGTGATACTGGCTCAGATAAGTTAAAGAAAACATATAAGGGTAGATGGACACTTTCAGTTCTTTGACAAATCTCAAAATCAACAATGAAATTCAACAACTCAGGACTGATTATTACATAGTCAATAGTACTTCTCCCTATGGGTGAATTATATGTAAATCCATCCGTTTTTGGGAACCCTGCAGAGCCATTTAATATTAAAAATGTGTTACTAATACAAAGATTAATTAGAAATGTCCCATTATTATTAACTTTTAGATCCTTGCCAACACGGGGAAGGTTCAGCGGGAAAGGTGGCAAATCTGGATCAATCATAAGGTGCTCACAAAGATGATCATTAGAAGGCCCAATTCTTGCATTAAAATCACCCAATAAAATACACCTTGAAGTATCAAACCTATTGGTAATACCTTCAACATAGCTAAACAGTTGGTCCCAATAAGTGGTCAGATTAGGCTCATTAAAAGTAGGAGGGATATAAATATTAAACAAAATTATCTTATCCTTCGTTAATTGCAGAGAAAGAGCCTGCACTAGGAAGGTATGTTTTACGGCTTTCCTGGCCCCTAGAGGGCATCCTAGGACATTTTTTTTTAGTATATTTAAAATGAAAACATGGAATTTCATTATAAAACAAAACAAAATTAAGCTTAGAAAGAATTACACAACTCTTATATACAATTATAATTACACAAAAGATTTGAAAATGATGGCAGTTACAAAAATAGTGGATTTTATGTGCTCAATGAGCAACTAGTTTTTAAAACATGAAATTTAATATGCCATTTTCTACTCTGACCTTTTCAGGAAATATTTACATTTTTTAAAAAATACTTTATTTTACATTAATAACACAAAAGAAAAATACAGCTTGTAGAAAGAAAGATTATATGGTCTATTCATTAAGTTCTTAACTTCAATGTATATTTACATATATATATATATATATATATATATATATATATACACATACACACACACACACACTCTTTGGCATTCTTGGACATTTTGAAGGAATTTTTTAAAATCACAAAAAAATGTTTTGTTTGATTTTGGAAACTATGCAAATAACCACTGTCAACTGTTTGCCGGGGAGGGGAGAGTCTAGGGGGTTGCCAATCATGCTTTGATCATGATTTCCTGCGTGGCAGGGGGTTGGACTGGATGGCCCTTGTGGTCTCTTCCAACTCTGCAATTCTATGATTCTATGTTAGAAATGCCCTCAAAAGAGCACATTTTAAAAAAATGCTTCTTTTTTTATTATCCCTGAGAGGCTCTAGGGGCCACAACAACAGCCCTGGCTGGCTGTATGCATCCCGTAGGCTGAACTTTGTCCACCCCAATTTAAAATAAACAAACACTCAGTGATGTCATTCAAAATAAGTAACAACCATTTCTACTTTTTTTTGGCCAAAATGTGTACTTGTTGATCCAAATTTTTCAGTTGTTGTATGATTCATCATTTTCCTTACAACTGGTGGTGGTGGTGAGGATGATAATGATGAAGGCAATGATGATGATGATAGAATTGATTGGAGAAATGGGTGTAGAGGTGTGCTTACCTGCAGCAGAGGGGAGGAGTGGGATCAAGACCAAGAACTCTTCAGATGATATTCTCTCTCTCCCACTCTCTCTGTCATTCTCCCTCCCTCCCTCTCCTTTTTTCTTTCCTGCCTGCCTTTTCTTCCCTGATAGGGGCTGCCTGAGAGGTGGCCATCAACTCCCTTTCCCCCTCTTTCTTAGACTTCCCTGATGGTGTGTGCCACTGTGACAGAGCCAGGGCTGACCAGGAAAGCTTCTGGCTTGCTGCTGCTGCTGTTCTTGGAGAAGGTGGCTGGCAATGAATGAAAGTGCGTGCCAGTCGGAGGGGGGGCACAGTGAAACTTCTCATTTTTTTGTCCCCAGAACAAGGACCTCAGCAAAACGGACAAATTTTAACAACCAGTTCAGGTGAATTGGTGTGAACTAACTGAATGATACCCTGGTCAACACCATACCCACCCATATTGAAAAACAATGTTTTAGCAAAGGAGCGTGGGAAGTTCTCATTTATGGGTGTAGTATGTGGGGAAATAATCATTGTAATGTAAAAGCAATCTTGTGTACCTCATTCACAATCTTAGATAAGTCTAGGGTTTTTCCCTGCATGCATCTTGTTCTCCCAAAATTCCCTTCTCTTACTTCACTGGGCACTTCTAGCCAACTAGAAGTGCTGGGTGATTCACACATGACCTAATTTGAATTTTATTGTTTTTGTGTAACTTGCCTTCTTCTGAATCTGACTCTCAATGAGAATGGAGGCATCTTAAGCTTTCCTGTAACCATGCCATGATGCATCGGAACCCAGCCATGGCTGTAGGCTGGTGAGTCTATCCTACCCATTCTTAGTCAGTTAGGGACCTTTTCTTAAGTTTGTTTTAGTATGTAGATTGAGACTGATATACCTTCAGTAAACTTTGTTTTGCATTTTAAACTGACTCTTTTGTTTTGTAATGAGTCTAATTTAACTGGGGGATCCCAGATCTCTGAATACACTTTTAAATGATAATTGAGCTTAAGTCTGCTTGCTAATCGCACTCTGCATAAAGCGTGAAGTCAAAGTGACTGAATGATTTTTAACTCCTTTTAAAAGGAAATAATTCTTGTTGTTTTTAAAGGACTAGATCCTGGAATTTTTAAATGCAATTTTATTTTTAGACTCATTACCTTCCAACAAAGGGACAGGCTTAAGCCCTACTGACCTGGCTATTTAACTCTGGCCCCTTCCTATCCTGTCTGAATGGGGATGATTTCTCCTCTCCTTGCCCTGCTATTGCCAGTGACTGCCCTGGCATGTGTAATGCATTTTAAAAGATAGAGGAGGTGCTTTTTCCTTGTTTGTACATCCCTGCTAACTCTCTGCTTCTCCCCCGCCCCTCCATCAGACCAGATTAATGAGAATTCTCATGGTAGGTCAAACCTGAGACAAAGTACTTGATGGCTTCTTTTTAAGTGCAGCAATTTGATTACAGATACTGCACTTTGCCTGCTTTCCATCTACAGTGCCTTTGTAGAGGCTAAAAATATCACAATCGCTGAAGAGAAGTACTTTTGATCAGAGGAGCTTTGTGCTGTTTTGAATAGACTGAATTTAGCTGGTTTAGCTGCTACAAAAGGATGCAAAATACCAACCTAGTTATCTCTAAATGCACGGCTGGACCAAATGACTGGAAGAGACTTGATTGGTATAGCCACAATATGGATTACAGTGTCCCACGTACCGGAAAGTAATTAACGCATGCTGTTAAGAACCTGGAATGGGCTACTGGGAGAGAAGCAAGTGTGATTATAAATTTACACAGGAAGTCTTTGCTACCCATGGTAGACACCAATTAATTCATCCTGAACACCATCATTAATATCTTTCCATAGAAACAAATACAATCTAGGGGTTAAATGCTAATTAGAGGGAGGGATGAAAAATGATCCAAAGCTTACCTCCACACTACACATGGATGAATTCTAGGGCAGAATACTCCAATTAAACAAATGTTTACCATATTTTCATACTGAAATGTGAATGCTGATTTTAGCACTTGACTTCCCTGAAAATTTGTATTTGATTAGAAGTAATCTATGGAGTATTAAAAAAAGTGCCTAGGGATCATATTGCAAACATGTGTTGGATAATGGAGCCCACCAAAGAATTTCAAAGGAAAATCAGCATGTGTTTTATAGATTGTAGCAAAGCCTTTGATTGTATAGAACATGAACAACTATGGATCACGGTTAAAGAAATGGGTATGCAACAACATTTGATTGTTCTGATGCATAACCTGTACTCAGGACAAAAGGCTACTGTTAGGACAGACTACAGAGAAAGGGAATGGTTTCCAATTGGCAAGAGGGTCAGGCAAGGCTGGATTTTATCACTTTATTTGTTTAATTTGTATGCTGTACATATCATACTTAAAGCGGGATTGGATTCAGAGGAAGGAGGTGTGAAAATTGGAGGACGGAACATAAACAATTTAAGATACACAGATGGCAGTATACTACTAGCAGAAAATAGCAAAGACTTGGAATGGTTGCTGAGAAACATCAAATAAGAAAGTGCAAATGCAGGTTTCCAATTGAACATTAAGAGAACAAAAATAATGACCACCGATGATTTACCTAAATTTATGTAAAGCAAACATTATGAAGACATTGAGGTTGTCTGACGTTAGATGGTGAAAATACTCCTCATAGAATTCAAGGAGATTATTTTTTGTCCCAACGAGATCCTGTGGTGATTCACCTTATTTGGAAGGAGGGGGGCACAAACCTCCAAAAAGTACACAGGAAAAGCCTTCGCCTTCTCAGCTTTTCCCAAAGTTTTTAAAATAATGCGTGGGAGTGTACATTAGTCCTTGTTTGGACAAGCGATTCAGGATGCTGTGCATTCTCAGAGAGGAGCAGGAGTGGACAGCAGATTGGTCAGATGAGCACTGGGGGCAGGCGTGCTGGCAAGAAAAAAAAGTATATGGCTTTGAACAAAAGAAAACAGAATTTGAGTTGCAGTTATGTGCAGATGATGACCACTTGATTGGTAAAATGTATAAATTGTTATTAAGAATAGAGATGGAAGATGAGCAAGTTAAAGAATGTATGGTAAAATGGGCTCAAAATTTTGGTTATACGAGGAAATATTGAATTGGAACAATGGGAAAATGTGGCAGAAGGAATTGAAGTTTATATGATGTTATGATTTAAAAGATACTTTCTAAAAAATGATGGTATTTGACTCCAGTAAAGTTAGCTAAAATGTATAAAGGGTCTGTGTGCTGGAAACATGAAAATCAAGAAGGAATGTTTTATCATTGATGGTGGACTTGTGGCAAAGCAAGAAAATTTTGGAAACAAATACATTGGACGATTCAGAAGATACTTAAGTTAAAAGTTCCCTTTAAACCAGAATTGTTTTTATTGGGACTGCTGGATGACAAAACATCAATATGAAAGGATTTGACTGTATATGACCAGAGCAGCAAGATTACTGTATGCTCAGAAATAGAAGAATCCAGAGATTTCATCTAGTGAAGGTTGGATATTAAAGTTGTTTGAGATGGCTGAAATTGATAACCTATCTATGTTGTTAAAAGAAAAGCCAATGAACAATTTTTTGAAAGATTGGGAATCTTTTTTACAACTTTTAAGAGACAGTGGAGAGAAGATAACATTTGTGGGTTTTGAAAACTAGTTTATTTCATAAACAATGAGATGGTGGATTTTCCTTGTTTTTTTTCCTGGCTGTGAGGCCGTGTTCTGGAAGAGTTTATTTCTGATGTTTCGCCTGCATCTGTGGCTGGCATCTTCAGAGAATGGGTATGCCACCATTCTCTGAAGATGCCAGCCACAGATGCAGGCAAAACGTCAGAAATAAACTCTTCCAGAACACGGGCTCACAGCTCGGAAAAAAACCAAGGAAAATCTATGGATGCCAGCTGTGAAAGCCTTCGACTTCAGAATGAGATGGAGGGTTTGTTAATTAATTAGATTTTGAAATAGTTTATCTTAAGTTAGCATCTGCACCACTGGTAAGAAAATGGGAATTGAGCTTTTAATTTTTATGTTTAGTTAAGTAGTTTGTTTTTATACTTAATCATCTGTAGAAACAGATGTAATCAGTATTTGTGGGGTATTTTTTTCTTTTCTTTGTTTCACTTTTTCTATACTGTTTGCAATTGTATTTTATATAATGAAAATATTTTTTAAAAAGAAACCAGAAGAAGATTAGGACTTGAAAGGGTAGCTGTGAAAGGAACTAGATAAGATCCTGAAGTGTAAAGATATATCATTGAACACTAAGGACTTTTTCAGAGCTGGGTAAAAAGTGCTGCAGCGGGCTTGGGAGAGGTACACGCCTGTTTCGTGGCAGGGGGCCATTTTCTGACGACGCCATCCCTCTCGCGTTACCCTCCGTGTTTCTTCCATGTTGCATGTAAGGAAAAGGTGCCACTTTTTAGCCCTCTGCAGCACTTTTTACGCGTCCTAAAGGTGAAAAAGTTCTAAAGGTAGGATTGCCCATGCCATCGTATTACCCATTTCTATGTATGGTTGTGAAAGCTGGACAGTGAAAAAAGCTTAGGAAGAAAATCAGCTCTTTTGAAATGTGGTGTTGGAGAAGAATTCCACAGATACTGTGGCCTGCTAAAAAGACCAATAAATTGGCCCTAGAGGAAACCAAGCCTGAATTCTCCCTAGAAGCCAAGGTGATTAAACTCTTGTACTTTGTACCCATTATGATAAGACATTACTTACTGGAAGAGACAATGATGCTTGGTAATATAGAAAGCAATAGGAAAAGAAGAAGACCGCATTCCAGATGGAGAGACTCAATCAAGGAATCCAAGGCCCTGAGTCTGCAAGACCTGAGCAGGGCTGTTGATGATAGAGTGACTTGGAAGTGTCCCATGCCTGGGGTCACCATAAGTCGAGTTGACTTAAACAACAACATTGAATAGAAAGAAAAAAACGATATTTAATATTCTCTGTTGAGAAATCCACCCTGCTTGTCCGCTCATGAATGTGCTTGCTTTCCATTCTAAGCTTGCCATACAGGCAACTCTTTGTCACAAAATCTGTGAAGAAATGGTGCCATCTAGTGGGGTTAATTTGCATATTACTTTGCCAAGAACAGATTCTAGATGTTGCTGATATATTTTTGGACCAAGAAACAACAGACAGATAATGATGCATTTGTTAAGTCTTTGAGGTGCCACAAGACTCTTTGCTTTTTTTTTTATTTCTTAGTAAAAAGATTTTCAAGATTCATTTTAGTGCTCCTTCTTTTCACATAAGCAAAGTTGGCAAAGGAAGTTTATCATCTGAGTAGATCCACAGAGAGTTCAGCACACGCCCAACTCACAACCTGGGCTCTGTTGTATGTATCAAGGGATTTAGGAATCTGCACAACATGAAGTTAACAGAAATCTATTGTTTCAGTTGGTATTTTGTTAAAACAGAAGCTTTTAAATCACTGCTTCCTGATCATCAGCCCTGCGGGTCATGAGTTTTGGCTGTTGCTTATGGCTGTTTTGAAACCCTGTCAACTCTGTTTGCAGTGAAAATGCAAATGCTTCTCTTCCCATTTTTAAAAGATGTGGAAACCTCACAGTGTGGGTTGTTGCGTTTTTTAATCTTTGCTCTTGTTGGCTGTTCGTTGCCTTTTCTTTTTCAAAGCCTTTATTAACAAAGAAGAGACCCTCCACTTCTGTTTTAAAGCCTATTCAGCACCATAACCAACTGGGGAAATTGAATCAGGCAGTTACTAAAGAAATCAAAATAAAAAGAAAAGGAACAGCAACAACAAAAATGACTTTAATGCATACCAACACCCATTCATCTCATCTTGCTGATTTGGTTGTGCACATTTGGAATGTTATTGCTACAAAAAAGCATACCTTTGGTCAACTTCCATGTTGCACTAGATTTATGTCATGCTAAGCCACAATCTTGTGGGCATTGTTCATGTCAGTGAGAATAAGTCCTACAGTATAAATAAGATCCCATGGCATTGCAATAGCTCGGTCTGTTTAAGTGTAGGTGCCCAAAACCATGAACCCCTTTAATTGACAGGTTTCATCTGTACATGCAGCTAGGGAAGCACTTTTTTGTCATGTATGGCTGGATCGCTGCCCTATGATCTAGCAAAGCTTACCAACATCTCAGAAGGGCAAGCAATGAAAAAAAAATTCACTTTCCATTCCATGGGGTGCACATTAGCGATGGATAAAATATTGGCAATTATTCCTTCCCATGTCAAAAAGAGGTCTTCCAACAGTGAGGAAACTCCACTGGAAAGAAAATAGATCAGTGAGAATTCTGCATATTTCCCCCCTTCCCAATATTAAAATGACCCAAAGTATTGTGGAAGACAGGAAAATATGTGGTTTCTCCCCCTGCAAAAACACAGTCAAGAAACCAGAAGAAGACTAGGATTGGGAAGGACAGCTGTAAATGAAGTCGACAAGATCCTGAAGTGTAAAGATATATAATTGAATACTAAAGTTAGGATTGTCCATGGCATTGTATTTCCAATGTCCATGTATAGTTGTGAAAGCTGGACAATGAAGAAAGCTGATAGGAAGAAAATAAACTCATTTGAAATGTGGTGCTGGAGAAGAGTTCTATGGATACTAGGTAGTTACTTCCCAGCTCTGGAAGATACGTAGCAGGGCAGGGATGCACAAGTATATATAGACTCACACTCATGACACAGTAATATCATGATTGCTGTCAAGAGTATGAAAACCAATTAAATTTGCTTAAGTATTTTAAAGAAAAACCAGCATATATTTAGTTTTTTTTTAAAAGAATACAGTATCAAGCATGTATGAATCAGAGACAGTGGTATAGAATATTTTATTGCAGTGTGTGTTTGCAGGTTGCTGTTTAAACATTCATAGGGGAAGAAAAGGTTCCATCTCCATTTTAATGTCAGACTGAATTCCAAGTTACTAACACAAAACAATCATCACCTGCAATTATGTGCCTTGGGTGGAGGAGCCATATCTCACGGGCATAGCTTTAAATCTGCCTGCCTCTTTAGAGAACAGCAAAGTAGCTGGGTCATCTATATAACTAACCAGGTAGACGCTTGAGAATATGATCCATGTTTCCATAGAGTCTCTGATGATCCCACCATGAGCTCAGGGGGAACAATCTTCACTCCCAGGCAAAATGTTGCAGAGAAAAAAAATTAGCTGCAGGTAGTGGTGCCTAGGCTTTCCAACAAGAAGTGAATTATATACACACTAAATGTGCTGCAATGAGAATAATGTCCCTTGTCACTTTAAAAAGTGGCTCATTTGTAACACCAGCTGGGAAGCAGAGAGTGAATAATAAATAGACAATCTGCTTCACTTTATTCCTCGGATCAGAAATGAGGGGAGAATTCTTTTCTTTGGCTGTTCCTTCAGCAGAGGTAGAAAAACTGGCAATGCAGCACTGACAGCCTTATTAAAATAGTAGCAACAGGCCCATTTAAATAGGCATGATCAAAGCCCTATTTTCTACCTACCGTATATTCCGGCGTATAAGACGACCTTTGAACCCTGAAAAATAGGCTCCAAAATCACAGGTCATCTTATACGGCATATACACTTTGCTTCACCCTGCCGTCTGAACTCCTGCCTCTTCGCTCCCTTCGCAAATGGAGTGAAAAGGCAGGAGATCAGGCGGGGGGGGGTGAGGCAAAGTGCTTACGGTTCATTCGCCCCCCCTCTTCTGCCTTCTCCCCCTTTGGGAAGCAACCGAAGACAGAGGAGGGGGTCGAATGTTGCTGGAAAGCCCCCCCCCCAGCCACCCTTCCACCCTCCCTGAAGCCCCCTCCCTCCCTCCACCCATCACCTCCCCAAAGCTGTGATCCAGCTCCTGATCGTGGCTTTGGGGAGGGGGTGGGTGGCTGGGAAGCCCCCTCCCTCCAGCCACCCTTCCACCCTCCGTGAAGCCTCCTCCCTCCAGTCCTCCCTTCCAGCCACCCCCCTCCTCAAAGCCACGATTGGGCTCCCAATTGTGGCTTCAGGGAGGGGGTGAGTGGCTGGGAAGCCCTCTCCCTCCAGCCAAATTGATAATGTTAAATCCCAAGTAATTTGCAGATTACTCCAGAAGGATCCACTCAAACTGGGAAACTGCCTGACAACTGAATTACAGATTAGGTTCATCATAAGTGTAAAGTGATGCTGGGGAGGAAGAGCGAGACAGAGATTAGAAATCCTTCTTCTTGTTGCTGTATGCCTTCAAGTTGTTTCCAATTTATGACGACCCTAAGGCAAACTTTTCATGTGTTTTTTGTGGGGGGGCAAGATTTGTTCAGAGGGGGTTTACCTTTGCCTTCCTCTGAGGCTGAGAGAATGTGACTTGACCAAGGTCACCTGGACTTTATTACACTATACTGTTATAGTGCTATCAGTCCACTTTAACTGCTATGGCTTCCTCCTGTGGAATTCTGGAGTTTGTAGTTCAGTGAGGCATAAGAGCTTTCTGTCTGACAGTTCTAATTGTCCCTCCCTAAACTGCAAATCCCAAGATTCCACAGGAGGCAGCCATAGTAGTTAAAATGGAATAATAGCGCTATAACAGTGTAATGTGATAACCAGGAAGAAGAGAGCTACATACAGTATATTCCCTTGAGTTCATTGGAAGAAAGAAAAGATAAAAATCAATATTTTTTTTTCAATTGATCAACTTTTTGTCCATTAGCTTACTTACTTGGTAAGATAATTTTTACAAAAATTTTGTTTTGAATATTATTTTTTTAACCAGAACTTTGCAAATAATGGGTCTTCCAGTTTAAAATACCATAGAGTTGCCTTGGAGGATGTAGAAAATGGCTAGAAAGGACACATTTTCTAGGGATACTCTATGGTAGGTGTGCCATTTTGTGTCCTGTGGATAATTGAATCAGTGGATAATTAAATCAGTGGATACGGGGGTCCTACTGTCTCTCTCTCTCTCTCTCTCTCTGGCTTTTCTTCGCAAACAAAGATTCAGGGTCCTACTGTACAGTAAAAGTAATTCTATGATCTTTTTTTTATTTAGGTTTATATTTTTTAAAATATATTTTTATTAATTTTATAATCATACATTATAATATCCAATCAATACTTATTTAGTATAACACATAAAATTACCATAAACATCACAATTTTTCTATTAGCTAATTTCAAAAGCTAACATAAATTCTTTACTATGATTCTTTTCATTAATATTACTTCCCCTACCCCCCCACCTCAGTGCTCCCCTTCACCGGAGCCATTATCCCTTACCTAATCTTTCCAGAATCTCATTTCTTCTCGTGGAGGTAACCTCCCATCTTTTTCTGTAATACTTTTTTAACAAATACTTACCAAATTTTATCAAAATCACTTTCTTTCAACTTCCTCTTCTTACTTTAATTCTACATGTTAACTTATCATTTATTGCCATTTTCCAAACTTCTTTATACCACTCCTCCACTTGTACATTTATTTGCATTTTCCAATGTCTTGCTATAATTAATCTTGCTGCCATTAATAAATTTGTTATTAAATCTTTTTCTGCTTGGTTCCCATTCTCTCCATTATAAATTGACATCAATGATATACTTGGTTTCCTTTCTATGTTTCTATTCAGAATATTCTCTATTTCTATAAAAAACATTTCCCAAAACTGCTGTACAAATTTACAATTCCACCTCATATGCATATATGTACCTATTTCTTGACAACCTCTCCAACAATATTTAGAGTTATTCTTGTCTATATTATGCAATCTTGCTGGTGTCAAGTACCATCTCCATATTATTTTATAGTAATTTTCTTTTATCCGTATTGACATATTTTTTAATTGTCTTTGTTTCCAAATCTTATCCCATTCATGATCTCCAATTTTTTGTTTCAAATCTTCCTCCCATATTCTCCTTAAATATTCCCTTTTGTCTTTTTTATCCTTATGTTTTATCAATATTTTATATAATTCACTTGCAATACCTTTCAAACTTTCATTATCATCCCTCTTTTCACCTTTTTCACCAAATTTTGTAAATTCCCATTTCTTTATGATTCTTTTTCCAATTTTTAATCCATTGTTCTAACTATATGCAATTAAACCATGAAATTTTCATTCCACATAATTTCTCTCTTATACTCCCTTTCTCATTAATCCATCCTATCCATCCCTCTATTTTGTCTAGTCCTTTTTTCTTTAATTCCTTTCCCATTTTTTCTTTATTTAGGTTTTTAACATTTGTATTATATTTAAAGTATTTAAAGTATGAAGTTATTTATAATAATAGAAATTGTTTTAATGGTGCTGTTTTAATATTTGTATGGGATTATTCTGATGTGTGTATGTTTGTCACACCGATCCTGATGGGAGAGATGGGATACAAATAATAATAATAATGCCACGATCAAGCTCCCGATCACGGCTTCGGGGAGGGGGTGGGTACCTGGGAAGACCCCCCTCCAGCCACCCTTCTGCCCATCCCCTCCGTCTTCATTCCCTTTGCAAAGGGTCATTCCGCCCCCCTCCTCTGCCTTCACCCCCTTTGGGGAGCAACCGAAGGTGGAAGAGAGGGTGAATGTTGTGGCTGGCTGGCTGGGAGAGCCCCGCCAGCTGATCATATTCACTTTCCCAACTCATGAGGAGATCATTTGTGAGTTGGGAAACAAAGAGGATCAGCTGGCAAGGCTCCCCCAGCCAGCCAGCCAGCCAAATTGGGGGGGGGTCTTATATGGCAAATATATGCCAAACCCTAGATTTTTAGTTGAAAATTGGGGGGGGGCGTCTTATATGTCGGAATATACGGTATTTGTTTTGCTACATGGTACTCAACATTAACTCTCAGCATGGTTCAGCTGATTACACATATCTGAAGGATAAGCTCCAGTTGTAGGGACCCACCCAATGCCTAAGAACAGCACCCCCCCCCCCACACACACACCAGTATGGTGTATCTGGTTGCCAGGCCTTTTCTGTGGTGTTCTCCATCCTTCAGGAATACCCAGGGTTCCTCCTTATTCATAGAATAGGTTATAAAGTCCTGGATGTTTCAATCTGTTTTTAGATGAATGCATGTTGCTCTTCTACTTATTCACTGGATTCTTATTTTAAACACATGTTTAAATGTTTTAAACAAACATTTTATATTGCAATTTCATAGTTTTATACTTAACTATTTTAATTGTAGTATGTAAACCAGCATGAAGAAAGCTTAATCTCAAAAGGTTATATTCATATATTTACAAATAAGCCCACCTTCCATACAAGATAGGTCCTGTATTTGAGTACTGGCATCTCTCTAAGTAAGTTCCATGCTTGGAATTTGACAGCAATAATTTGCACCAAGTGTCAAGGATTATTCCTCACCAGTCACTAAAGGGTCAAGAGTTCTCTTTCTGCATAGCTTAAGTTGCATTCTGTAACAGAACTTGGAAACTTACATTTTAAAAAGCAATTCATCTCTACTAGCTATACCCGGTGTAACATACACCATTATCTACATATATAAAACGCTTCAGTATGTTTCCATTTCGACTCTGCTGATTGGCCACTTAGGAAACATGTCAAGAGTACGATCATTTGGTGCATTAATATATCACTTTTCAAATCAACTATAATGGCTAATTTCATGCCGAGAGCCCCTCTGCTGCCATCATGCAACCGCACGTACACACAGACACACACACAATGCTACACACACACATATCACATGTGCCAGGACGTGAGAACCCCTCCACCACCAAGGAACTGTGTGTACACCCCCCCACATGCTACACCCCCCACCACACACACACTCATGCTACACATACACACGCGCGTGCCAGGACATGAGAGCTCCTCCACCACCATGTTTAGAAAGGACTTGAAGCTTTCCACATGTTTCCACTCCAAGGCCCAAGAGCAAGGAGCAGCTACAGAAAGAACAAAAGGCCCAAGACGCTGATTCAGACAGCACAGAAGGCAGATGACCCAAGGCAGAGCTACAGACAGCACAAAAGGCCCAACACAAAAGCAAGGCCCCAAAAGCAAGGAGCAGCTACAGATAGCACAAATGACCATGTTGTGGTGGCCAAGGCTGATGGCAGGATGCTGCTCTTACATAGCAGTTCACCTGGCTGCTTCAGGTGTGCTACATGATTGCAGTCGGCTGCATCTGATAGCTTGGCCCTGGTTCTTCCAAGACTCCCATAGCCAGGGCCTGAGTCTGCAATGAGGCTGTGCCAGCTGCTGCAGCCAGGGGACTAGTCCTGTGAGGAGAAGCAAATCTTGACACCTAAGCATTTAGCACACTGAAAATGGCAACATACCCAAGAGAAATACAGTTGTCCCTCCACATTCGCAGGGGTTAGGGGCGTGAGACCCCCGCAAATGTGAAAAAACCATGAATAAAAACTAGGTCATGCTACCGCCCTCCCGCAACCCCCTCCCCCTCCCAGCCCCCCAGGAGCAGCGACGGGGCTACCTTATTGCTGCTTCCTCCCACCCACTCCCCCCCCCAGGAGCAGCAACCCATTGCAGTTTTTTGGATGGTGGGGGGGGGTGCTCCCAAAACCACATGGTACAATCTGTCAATTCTCTTTGAAGTGGACAGAATGGAAGAAGGGTTCTCCCATGACCTATGTGTCAACTTCAAGAGGGATGGTAAGACCGGTATGCTGGCAGCTGGAGGGGCCTTTGATTTGATACGGTGGTAGATCGGGTCCACCGGCTCGGATTCTTTCTCTGTCACCTTCAGGTCAAATGCATGCGACATTCGCATGACCTGCTCCTAAAATGAACGGACATCATCGGTTGGTGAAGATGAGTCCTCGTTGAGCAGATCGGCCTGAGGAGAGGGGACATATGGTAAATATGAACCTGTCGAATCCGAGGAGACCAAGGAATCCGAAGATGGGGATGGACTCCAGCGGCCATGGTGCAAGGAGGCCGTTTGAACTGGTGAAGTAGGCGGCAATGGAGGCAGCGGGAGCTATTTGTGACACGGAGAAACCTGACTCCCAGCATCTCTTATTGTCGGTACGGAAAAATGTTGATCACTGTAGGTAGACTTGTTGAGACCTTGAAAGGATAGCCGGGGCGGAGAACGACACAGTGCATGAACTGTGGCTGATTCCGAGGAAAGTTGGAACACCTGATCAGAGACCATCACATGCTATCCTGACGGGGAGGCGAAGGGCGCAAACCTTGCCAGGTCATACACACCATATGCAGGCTCATCATCTTGGATCCGTGAAGAAGAAGCATGGATTTTCTCGGCTTCCTCCAAGGATTGAGCCCCAACTTGGTGGCAGTATCTCCCAAGAGCTCGGCCCTAGAGACCACCACGGCAGGAGAGTGCCCTCGCCTTAGAGGAGAAGTTTCCAATTCTCCTTCTGATGGATCTCCTAATTCAACTTCCACGATCTCAAGTGAAGGTGTGGGAGTCCCTGCACGGGAGCAAGTCCGATCCACTGTTGCCTCCTGTTCTCAAACTGTCACCTGCACCTGTTCTGGTAGAGTGGCCTGCTTCTGTGGGTGTGTAGCAGGAATGGTAACAGGTGGTTATATAGGCTCAAGTTGTGCCCTCAAAGCTTTAGCTCCCACGTCCTTGGAGCCCTGTGCAGCTTCAGAAACATGTTTGGTCTTCTTTTTCTTAATCGGCCTGTCCTTGGACAACAACGAAGAATCACGGGCCTGGCCGGCTTCCTTTGGCTTCGAGTGGTCCCCAGGAGCTTCCTTCGGGTTCGAAACACCTTGGTCCTGAGTTGAAGTCAATGAAGATGAGGGGACTTGGTCCCAAGTTGAATTCGATGAGGGGGCGTGCTTGTGAGAGTGACGCACCACCTCGGGATCAGAAGCCACAGACCGACAGCGGGAAGGGCTTCAAGAACGATAGTGTTTCTTTGTTGGGGACTTCGGTGATGGAGACCGACCCCATGTTTGCGGTGAAGTCGCAGGCCCAGCAGTCGAAGTAGACGCGGCCGCAGGGATTAGTGCCTTTTCATAAAGGAAGGACTTCAGCCAGGAAGACCTGTGTTTACAGGCTTGAGGTGTAAAGGCCTGGCAATGGACACAGGCATCCACATTATGCGACTCACCCAGGCATATCAGGCAATGAGAGTGGCTGTTGGAGCTAGGCAACTTTGCCTGACAAATTGCACATCGCTTGAATGCGGCCCTAGAAGCCATCACATTTGAAGGAGTAAGCCAAACATAGAGAGAAAACTAGACCAAGTCAAGCCGAGAATCCACAACCCAAGCCAAATCAGAAGGAGTGAGAGAGAAACGTAGCCAAAATCCAGTCAGAGTCAAAATCCGAAAGTGAGTATAAAGAAACAGCGAGAGAAGGTTCCTTTGTGCTGCTAACATGGCAGAAAGAAAGGAACTGAGGGGAATTAGACGGGAGCGCCTCTTAACGGGACCGTTACTGCCAATGCACATTCTGCCTAGCGATTCCAAAAGGTTCCGAATGCTCTGTGTAGGCGCAGGAATAACCCAGCTGTGTGATTCACAGAGACCACGAAGATCTCAGGGTTATGCATGCACAGGTCTGATTATGGATGTAGCCCATGGAGCTCTTCACTAGTTCCTCATGCAACATCCAACCCCCCACCCACAAGATGGGTGTCACCCCCCCACCAGGGGTATCTCCATGGCTGTTTACTGGTGGGGGGAAGGAGGTGGGAGATGACCAGTTAGCACCCATTCTGGCTGGAATTATTGCATTATTGTAGATACAAGAGAACAACTTCATTTCTCTTCCCCTCAGCTGCAAAACTGCTGCCTGGTGTTGCCAAGTCATCTTCTCCACTCCCTAGATAGTAAATGGCAGTGACAGTGACCTCCTCCCCAACTTTACAGCTGCCAGGACAGGGGGAGAAACATAGGGCTACATGTTCTCATCATGCTTTGCATGTTTTGATTTAGGATCTCAGCCATAATGTTTAAAAAGAGTTATCACTAAAGCATTTAAAAAGTACCATAATGAGTTGTTATTGCTTGTCACTTTGTAAAACAAACACAACATGAGATGGACTAGAGAATGGAACAAAACTTGAAAAATTCCTATCAAAACACCTCTTAAAATGCCTAAAAATGTCTTTAAATTTAATAATTAACTCAGAAATGTGACTCATTAGACCAATGAAGTAACTGCTGTTACTTGTTACTTTTTAAGGCCCTTTCATATTACACAATGATAGCACATTGACTGCCATGGCTACATCCTATGGAATCCTGGGGTTTGTAGTTTGGTTGGTGGCACCAGAGAAGCTCCCTGGCTGAGAATACTAAAGGCCACACTTCTCCCTCTAAACTGCAAATCCCAGGATTGCATAGGATGGAACCATGGCAGTTAACGTGGAATTAAGGCACTCTCTCTCTCTCTCTCTCTCTTTCTCTGGCTTTTCTTCGCAAACGAAGATTCAGGAAGGACTCATCCCGCGCTTTCTGCAAGCACGCTGATGACTAAAAAGGCCAATCAGAGATAAACAAGTCCAGTTGCAAAAAGCACAGCAGAAGGTCTCCTTGGGTGATGTTTTTGGGTTGTGATTCTTTCTGCGTTGTCGTTTCTCTTCAAGACTTGTTTGGCGTGAGTTCTCAAATAAGGCTGCAGCATTGTGGATAGTGCGTCTCCATGCCTCCCGATGTGAGGCCAGGGTGGACCATTGTTGGTGATCAATTTGGCTGAGCCTGAGATGTTGGTTCAGGGAGTCTTTGTATCGCTTTTTTGGAGCGCCCCTCTTACGCTGACCCGTGGCGAGTTCACCGTAGAGTACTATTTTTGGGAGGCGATGGTCCTCCATCCTAGAAACGTGCCCTGCCCAGCACAGCTGTGTTCTCAATATCATGGCCTCAATGCTGGTGATCCCTGCTTGCTCAAGGACAGCAACATTCGTCACATAGTCAGGCCAGTGTATATTTAGGATTGTGCGTAGACAGCGCTGATGAAAGCGCTCGAGGAGTCGTAGGTGGTGGCGATAGGTGACCCATGTTTCAGATCCATAAAGGAGGATAGACAGTACGATGGCTCTATACACACTGATTTTTGTGCTTTGCCTCAGGTGTTTATTGCTCCAGACTCTTTTGTGAAGTCTTCCAAATGCAGTATATGCCTTTGCCAATCTGTGATCGATCTCTTTATCAATCTTGGCATCTGAAGAGATGATGCTTCCCTGGTAGGTGAACTGCTGAACGGACCTGAGCACAGATTTGCCAACGGCAATGTGGGGATGGTGGTGTTCGTTCTGTGGTGCAGGCTGGTAAAGAACTTCTGTTTTCTTCAGGTTGACTTCTAGCCCAAACAGCTCTGCAGCTGTTGCAAAGCAGGACGTTAGGCGCTGCAGAGCTGCTTCTGTGTGGGCAACAAGGGCAGCATCATCGGCGAAGAGCAGCTCACGGACTAGATAGTTTAGAGTCTTAGCGTGAGCCCTCAGGCGGCTTAAGTTAAACAAGCTACCATCAGTACGGTAACGTATATAGATGCCGTCGTCTTCTTCAAGCTCTGCCATAGTCCTTTGGAGCATCGTGCTAAAGAAGATTGTAAATAAAGTTGGTGCAAGAACACAACCTTGTTTCACTCCATTAGTTATTAGAAAGGGCTCTGAAAGAGCATCGCCATATCTGACTTGTCCACGCTGGCCCTCGTGTAGCAAGATAATCATTTTAAGGAATTTGGGGGGACATCCTAGTCTTTCCAGGATCTGCCACAGACCTTTTCTACTTATAGTGTCGAAGGCTTTGGTGAGGTTGACAAATGTTACATAGAGACCCTTGTTCTGCTCCCTACATTTTTCTTGCAGTTGCCTAAGGGCAAATACCATGTCTGTAGTACTCCTATTGGCTCTGAAGCCACATTGGCTTTCAGGGAGAAGTTCTTCTGCAATCGCAGGAACTAATCTGTTCAGGAGTATCCTTGCAAGGATTTTTCCAGCAATAGAGAGCAGTGTTATGCCTCGATAGTTTGAGCAGTCGGATTTTGCTCCTTTTTTCTTGTACAGGGTGATGATGACTGCATCTCGGATATCTGATAGCAGTTCCCCTTTTTCCCAGCAATTCACAAGGAGTTTGTGAAATTTATCGTGGAGTACATGACTCCGTGTTTCCAAACTTCAGGTGGGATTCCATCAATCCCAGCTGCCTTGCCGTTTTTCATCCTCTCTATGGCCTTAAGGGTCTCTTCCAAAGTGGGAGCTATGTCCAATTCATTTTTCATTGGTTTTTGTATCATATGTTGGATAGCTGAGCCTTGGACTACTCGGTTGGCGCTAAAGAGACTTTGAAAATATTCAGCCCAACGATTCAGGATGGAGGCTTTATCAGTAATTAATGTTTGACCATCTGTACTGTATAAGGAGCTTTGGACCTGATAAGTAGGTCCAAACACTGCTTTAAGAGCTTCATAAAATCCTCTATGATCACCCAGATCTGCACAGCGTTGTGTCTTTTCTGCTATATTGATCCACCACTTGTTCTGCATGTCTCGGAGTTTTTGTTGAAGTTTACTACATGTGAGGCAGAAAGCTGCTTTTCTTACATGGCAGGTTGGCTGGGCGAGGTATGCCTGGTGAGCAGCTCTCTTCTTTGCCAACAGCTCCTGGATCTCTTGGTTGTTTTCATCAAACCAGTCTTGATTTTTCTTGTGGGAAAACCCGAGGGATTCTTCTGCAGACTGGAGGATACTGTTTTTGATATGTTGCCAAAGCACTGTAGGAGAAGGATCTGTAGGATGGTCTTCAAATTTCGTTTGTAGATTTGCCTGGAAGTTGTCTCTCATGGTAGCTTGTTGAAGATTGTTGACTTGAAGTCTCTTCTTTAGGATGCCACACCTCTTAGGTTTGAACTTGAGATGAAGATTTAGTTTACATCTGACGAGGCGATGATCTGTTTGGCATTCTGCACTGGGCATCACTCGGGTATGACGGACATCACAAATGTCTCTCTGATGGACTAGAACATAGTCAATGAGGTGCCAATGTTTGGATCGGGGATGCATCCAGGTTGTCTTCAAGCTATCTTTCTGCTGAAAGATTGTGTTTGTAATAGTTAGCTGTTGTTCTGCAGAGAACTCTAGCAGGAGGCGTCCGTTATCATTGCAATTTCCAACACCATGCTTGCCTAAGACACCTTTCCAGACTTCGGAGTTCTTTCCTACTCTGGCATTGAAGTCACCAAGGATAGTTGTGAAATATGAAAGGGCCCTCAGTTACACCTTCAAACAAAGTGTGTGGGGGAGGGTAACTTGTTATAGGTAAGTTATCATAGGTATAGGTTACTTGTCGCTCATGACTGAGTTGTACACCTAGTGGATTGTTCAGCATCAGCATCACAAGACCTAAGCCTTGCCACCAGGAAAAAGGAGGCCTTTGTAGCAAAGTCAAGAGGATTGGGGAATGTTTCTTAATCTAGGCTCTAGATGCTAGGGCTTCCTTTGGGTAACCTCTGACGTGCCTATCCATAAACATTAGCTCTACCCAGGAAAGATGTCCCTTCACATTCGTTGGGGTTTGGTTCCAAGACCCCCCCCCTTGAATACCCAAATCTGTGAATACTCAAGTCCCATTATATGCAATGGCATAGCAAAATGGTGTCCCTTATATAAGATGGCAAAATCAAGGTTTGCTTTTTGGTTTATTATTTTTTTAAAAATATTTTCAAGCCGTGAATACTTAAATCTGTGAATGTCAAATCCGTTAATATGGAGGGACAACTATATAAGCTAATGCTTTGTTGTACTAGCCAGCAAACACAGAAGCAACAATGCTAAACAAGTGTTCCCAAAGGATTCTAGGGCTTACAGATCCAATGTCCAATTACTTAGGAGATTTTTCAGACAGGAACAAAAAAAGTGTTCCCATCTTGAAATCGCCTCTCCCACCCCTCTCCTGGTTCCTGTAATGCCCCCAAATAATTTTTTTTTCAAACCTATCATTTTCAAGCCTTGTTCCCTCAGCAGGGCAGCCCAGGAGTGAAAGCAGCTCCAATGGAGCTGCTTTCACTTCCTGAATTGAAATCCTGTCTGCTCTCACAAGATGAGAGCACAGGAAATTCAAGGTTTAAAACAAAAATAAAAGACAAAAAGTTACACTAAGCACCTAAACACACTTTAAAACTTTACAAGTAACCTGGGAAGGGTACAAAAAAGTGTGTCACTTACCTTGATGTCCCAATCTCTCCCAGAAGTGTTCTGGCACAGACCTCCCAGTGATGCTGGCATCACACCAGCATAACTGGGCACTCTTTCAATGACAAGTCATTCCGTTACAGAAACAGAATGAGGGATTCATCAACAGCTTAGTCTGTCTGTCATGGCCAGACAAGCTGAGGAGGACGAGGAGGCTGAGCCAGGCCCTCGCTCTGCTCTGCCAGCTCCAGCAGAACTGGCTGAGCCAGAACCTAGCTCTGCTATGCCAACTACAGCAGAGCCCGTGACTCAGCAGCCTAGCCTTCCCCCAACAGATGTTCCAGGCCTGGGAGACACAGAGGAGCAGGATGAGGAGGTACCTACCTTCATCCAGAGAAGGACAGAAAGGGTGTGTCTCCGGTGATCCCGGAGATGATATGAGAAACACTTAGCAATCACCAAACAACTGTGATTAGGAGCTGGGCCAATATAAACAGCTGTGAGACACCAAGCTTCTTCGTCAGAGTCTATCTGTGTTCCCTGGCGAAAGCATCAGACTCAAACTCCCTTGTTGCCTGAACCTTTTCCTCCTAGACCTTGGATTGATCTGGAAATCTTGATCTTGGACTGGACTCACTGACCTGCTTTCTCAAACTCTTGATGCTGGACTGGACTCGCTGACTTGCTCTCTGGACTCCTGGACCTTTGGGTTGCCCCTGGTTTTGCTATTTGGACATTGAACTGGTACGGTGCTTCAGAATTATTTTCGTGTTGCTGCAAAGCCTTGCATTATGTATCCTTCTTATCAGCCCTTCGGTTGGCTGCTTTCCCAGACACCGTCAATAAAAAGAAGCACCGGTGTAATGACAGCTGGATGGGAGCATGACAACACAGGAATGACATCATCTGAAATGCAAGCCTTTTGCGATCTCCTGGTCTTGTTATCACACCATATTTAGAGTGTCTGATAATCTCCATCAACAAGTGTATCTCAGCCATAGCCACACAGCTGATGGTCAGAGGCTGATCATGAGCAGTGGGACAGGAAATAAACTTTCCCGTTCTTATCTAGATGCATTCACAACCCACTCAGTTGCAGAAACTCTTCTCTTTCTGTAATATAGTTTTAGTAGTGGTCTACCCTGAAGCATCCTTGTAACCCTTTCTAATATATCTATAGAATAGTTTGAACCCACAGATACAAAAATACTAATATTTTATCATAATCAATAGCTTTAAACAATATTCCATTCTTACAATGCTTACAATCTGGAGATGTCTAATTTCCTAACAAGAGTTCCCTAGGTCTTGTCTACACAGGTGAAAAAATTCTGCTTCAAATTGCATTTTCCTGGTCTGCAGTGACCCCACACACATCTTGTTAACTCCACACACATCTTGTTAAAGCGAAGTGAGAGTGGCCTAGGTGAGCTCACTTCAGTATAAAAGGGCAGTCCTGCTATGATCACATGTCCTATACCTTGCATTATTTTGGCCACACTTTTTTTCCTTCCTATCATGTATATGAATATACAAATATGCAAACAGGCAGAACTGCACTAATAATGATATACAAATACAAGTGTACCTTAAAAAAAGTAATAGTGCCTGCACTCTGGCAAAATGTAAATACAAACAAAGGGAGTCGCCATTGCTGGCGGGAATGATCAGGTGAGCCAATCCCCCCGGCTCCACACTGAAGCTAACTTGCAGGGCTGGCCACACATACGATTATCCAGATTTTCGAAGAAAGTGTGGGGTAAAAGGCAGGCTTTTAAAAACTGGATTAAAACCCTTTGGTTTCAAAAAGAACCACATTCCAAGCTAATTGTCAAGAACGTCATGTGTCATGATCACCGTGACTACGAGGCAAGTGCCATTTTTTCAGCAGTGTAGATGCTGAAACTGCCCCCAACACCTGTATCTGTTTCCAGATGAAGGAAAAGGACAAGTCTATTTCCAGCATGTTAAATGAACCAAATAATTCAAAACAGCTGCTAGTTGCCTATCCCCGCCCCCACAAATTGGGCTGAAACCTAACATGCATCAACAAAAAGATGCAATACAAAAAAAAAAATCTTCACCAAAAGTATGATGAAGCAAACTATACCTCAGTCAAATGTTGTTCAATGGCTGTCATTAAAGAGGGTTTGTGCAATAATGCTACCCAATCATTAAATCTCCTAACTGCTGAGGCAATTTTCCGCAAAGTCAAAATGAGATTTGCACCTGTAGCTCACGGAATGGAGCTTTGCCATTATTTTTGACATGATTACAGAGTTTCTTTACTCTGTGGCCTATGTTCACATTAGCATCAAAATTAGGGAACCATTCAGTCCCTCTGTTCTTTCTTAATAAACGTCTAGAACTGACTTACCAAATTACTGATTTTTAGTTTTGTTTTTTTAAAATCTGGGAACCAGGCACAGTGTTTTTGTGTTTTTACATCATTTACGGAAGAATCATTTTAATTACTCCATGGGACTGCTATGGTTGGCTATTAGACTTGCTAATAAGCAGCAAGCTAGGTGCTCCCACTGGGGGTACTGTCAATCAAAGCCAGAGCAGTTATATAGCAAAGAGAAGGTCTGTCTAAATCCACATGTACTGTATCGAGGCTCCTTGCAGAGGCTGTATGTTATTGGTGGAATGACAGATTTGTTTTAACTGCAGAGGGCTTAGAAAGAAGGAAAGAGACAGACAGACAGACAGACACAACGGCACAAGAAGGGCTTGAGTCCTGTTGGTGCGCATTAAGAACAACAGGCAATTACTGGAGAGAAATCTGCTTTCTGCACCATGAATACCTCCCTGGCTCAACCATTCCATTATGCAGGAGGCTATGAACCCCAGGACTCCAAAGAGTGGAAGGTGGCAATTCCAGCCTTCTTGGGGGTGATCTGCTTGGCTGGCTTTGCAGGAAACGTGTGTGTTATTGGGATCCTACTGTACAACTCCAAGAAAGGGAAACCTTCTATGATTCATTCTTTGATCCTCAACCTCAGTTTTGCAGATCTTCTCCTCATCCTTTTTGTTGTGCCCTTCAGGGCAGCGGCTTACTCCAAAGGAGCCTGGCATCTGGGCTGGTTTTTTTGCAAAACCTCTGACTGGTTCCAAGATGCTTGCATGACAGCCAAGAGCTTGACCATTGCTGTGGTAGCCAAGACTTGCTTCATGTATGCAAATAACCCAGCTAAGCAGGTGACTATTAAGTGGCACACCATCTGTGCAGTGCTGCTGGTGATTTGGCTGGCGGCCTTGGGGATCCCATTGCCTTTGTGGTTCTTTAGCAGCCTCCGGGAGTCAGAGGGAGGCTCTGCTTTGTGCATCATGGTGATCCCATCTCATGCTGATGAGTTTATGTCAGCTTTTGTCAAGCTCTATCCCCTGGTAGTATTTTGTGCACCTCTCACCTTTGCTTTCTTTTATTTCTGGAGAGCTTACGGCAGGTGCCAGCGAAGAGGGACCAAGACTCAAAACCTGAGGAATCAAATCCGATCCAGGTGTCTAACCATGATGCTTCTGAGCGTTACTGTCGCCTCCACTGTGCTGTGGCTTCCCAACTGGATATCTTGGCTGTGGCTCTGGCACCAGATGAAGAACGGACCTGCTCCTCCTCAAGGATTCATGGCCACTACTCAGGTCTTGATGTTTGCCATCTCTTCGGCTAACCCTCTCATCTTTGTACTTATGTCTGAGGAGTTCAGAGAGGGCTTTAAAGGCTTGTGGAAAAGGCTTACGCTGAAAAAGTCTCTGCCTACTTCAGAGGATCAGGAGGAAACAGCAGCTGACGATAACTTGGAGGGAGTCCCAGGCTCTGTTCCTTTGCCAGGGGCAACGAGTCCTGATCAAGAGAAACAGCCCCCTCCTGTGCCCCATAGCCCAGAAAGCATAGAAATAAAGAAGGAGATGCCTATTTTGCCTGATGTAGAGCAATTCTGGCACGACAGGGAAGCAGTCCCCGACGCTCAAGACAATGACCCTATCCCTTGGGAACATGAAGGACAAGAGACAGTAGGTTGTGATCAGCAAAAGTGAAGTTACAAAGCTCAACAGCCAAATACAATACTTTTTAAAAACGAAAACAAAAATAAAACCATTAGGTTGGATCCGGGCTTAGTCATGCTTATGATAGACCCACTTAAATGAATGGGGCTTATGTTAGTCAGTTTTAAGTATACAAAAGACTGGATCCAACCCAATATAATTTTGTTGCTTATTTGGTGTATGTGGTGAACTGGTATGTCAGGTATATATAGCACTGCTGTATTGGCTTGCTATAGTTTTACTTTTGCATGTGTTCAGTCGTGCCTAAGGCTTGTCAGTTCCTTCAAAATCACGCTATGTACAAATGCAGCAATCATTCCACTTATTCTGCTTTTAAGATTTTATTACTCATCTTATTTAAATTTCATATTATGCACTTTCAGGAAGATGATTTAAGTAAAAGTTTCAGAAGGTGAAAAGAACTTTAAATTGGGAAATTTGTAGAGTAGTATTGCTTCATTAAGTGAGTTGAAACTGTGTGATTTGACTATAAAGCAGAAGGGCTTCATGCTTCTTCATAATACACATAATGCAGGCTTGTGAGTGCTTTAACAGACAAGTCAGGTTCAATTGGGTTTGTTAAATTCTACACAAATGCAGAGCAAATGTGTAATTTGTTTTTTTAAAAAACTATAAGTGTTCTTGTTATTACTACACCAAAATATGTATTAAATGTGCTCAAAGCAAAAGTGGACCCTGTTTCCTGAGTAACTCATCAGTCTTATTAAGTATTGTAGTCCCCAACTATGAATGATGAAGTGGGCTTTATATTTTAGGTACCATATTCCAAGGGAGATGTGAAGAAATTTCCTACCATGTATTATGATTCTCTGAACATTTATAACTAGCACTGAGGTTAAGTTGAAATCAAAGTATCATTTCAAGTCACATCGACTGTACAAGGATTTCACATTATAGAACTGAAACTTTTTCAGAACCACATAATTTATAGCTATATATCCAGAATCTAAATATATCTAGATTCTTATAGCGCTTGATTTTCATGTTAGTACGAGGATTTTACAAAAGCAAGTGAGTTTATGACCAAGTAATCCAAGCTCTATCATCAGATGTGGCTCAGCTAGAAATGCTAGAACATTTCCTTTCTGTACTTATCTGTTGGTATATATGCAAAGCAGAATCACTTTTATTTCTTTATCATGAGACATACTGATATAGGAAGCTGCCACAGAAATCAGATCATTGGTTCGCTTACGTCAGTATGGTCAACATTAATCAGCAGCTGTTTGCCAAAGGATTCAGACCGAGTTTTTTGTACCCCTGCCTAGAAAATTTTGGGATTAAACCTGGGACCCTCTGCATGAAAAGCTCAGCCGCTGAGCCACAGCCCTTCCATTATCCAACACATGGCAAACAGTTTCCAGCTGCTGAACCATGTATTTCTATAAAACAAACCCTGCTTTTCAAGGGGAGAAAACTCACTTGGTGATGTTTAGTGACATCTTCTCAGTTTCAGGTGCAAGAGTGCATACAGCAAAACATGATTTCTCATTCATATCATGTAGGCTAGGTGTTTGTTATAGGCAGAATTTAACTTTTACAAGCCCCACTGGAACAAATAGGGGCACACATTTTCTTGGAAATATTCTCAGTAGATTTTGCACCATCTGCTGACAGGCAGGTCAGATTTTTTGTGTGTGAAATAATAATATAGTTGTCCCTTCACATTCACTGGGGTTTGATTCTAGGACCCCCCGTGAATACTCAAGTCCCATTATATGCAATAGCATAGCAAAATGGTGTCCCTTATATAAGATGGCACAATCAAGGTTTGCTTTTTGGATTATTATTTTTTAAAGAATATTTTCAAGCTGTGAATACTTAAATCCGTGAATGCCAAATCCGTGAATGTGGACGGACAACTGTAATTCCTATTTGTGGATTGATCCTGAATAGGCAGTGACTGACTGGAGAAGGAATGTTGTGGTTATGGTGGACAGCTAAATGATAATGTTGACCCAAATGATAATGTTGGCAGCTGTGAAAACAACAGATTCTATGGTAGGGTTGCAAGAAAATAAATAAAAAATAAAACTGTCAGTCACACAGTGCTCTTACAGAAATCCATGGTGTGACCACATGTAGAACACTGTATATACTTCTGATCATTGTAACAATAAATTGATACTTTAGCATTGGAAAAGGTGAAAAACAGTAAATAAAATCATCAAGGGGCTGGAAGAATACCACTATAAGGAAAGGTTATGTCAGGGTCTTCTACGTTGGGGGGGGGCATTATAGAAATATACAAAATATGCATAGAGCAGAGAAAGTGGAGATTTCCCGCTTCCCTCTCAAATATTAGAACCTGCAATCATCCATTAAAGCTGAATGTTGAAAAATTCAGGAAGACTGAGTTCTTCATACAGCATATGGGTGAACTCTCTCTCTCCCTCTGGCTTTTCTTCGCAAAGATTCAGGAAGGACTCATCCTGCGCTTTCTGCAAGCGCGCTAATGACTGAAAAGGCCAATCCGAGATAAACAAGTCCGGTTGCAGAAAGCACAGCAGAAGGTCTCCTTGGGTGATGTTTCTGTGTTGTGATTCTTTCTGCATTGTTGTTTCTCTTCAAGACTTGTTTGGCGTGAGTTCTCAAATAAGGCTGCAGCATTGTAGATAGTGTGTCTCCATGCCTCCCGATGTGAGGGCAGGGAGGACCATTGTTGGTGATCAGTTTGGCCGAGCCTGAGATGTTGTTTCAGGGAGCCCTTGTATCGCTTTTTTGGAGCGCCCCTCTTATGCTGACCCGTGGTGAGTTCACCGTGGAGTACTATTTTTGGGAGGCGATGGTCCTCCATCCTAGAAACGTGCCCTGCCCAGCGCAGCTGTGTTCTCAATATCATGGCCTCAATGCTGGTGATCCCTGCTTCCCATGGGTAAACTATTGAACTTGTTAACACAAGAAATGGAGGTGGATGCAGATTGGATAGCTTCAGACAAACTCATGGAAGACAAACTACTCAGGATGGCTATATGGCAACTCCAATATTGAAGGCAGTATGCTTCTCATTATCAATTGCTAGAGAACAAGGACCAATTGCACTGGGCTCTCCATAGGCATCTGGTTTGGTAAGAAAATGAGGAAATACACTCTTCAAGAAACCGATGTATAAAGAAATTTAGTTAGTATTTTGTACCAGCTTCGTTTGTGTGTTCTTTTCAAAGGCAGCCCGAGACAGTGCATATTTATTCATCCATTGTTGGTGTAATTAAGTCATATATCTGAACTTGGCAAGATATGCCTTCCAAAGGAACAGACCTAGTATATGTTGGGTAAACACACTACTGGCTTCACCTACATCTGGGTGTCCAGGAGCAAGGCTTGATCCAGCAGTGCTCCAAAATAGTCAATCTGAATTTTTAAGAGGAATGTAAGTCCATCCAGAACAGAATGAATCCTTACCATAAGATTAGTAGCCCAAAAGGCTAAGAACACCAGTACTGAAAGAATTAAGTTTCCATTGTAATGGCATCTAGTTTACTACTGATCTCAGGCACAGATCCAGAGCCTCTCCCTTGGATGAGACAGAGAACTGAGTTATCAACATGTGAATGACATCAAAAATGCTATCTTTGGATTTAGCATTTTTGAGCTATTTTTTTTTTCATGTAAGTGTTACTCAGTATAGGAGAAAAGATGAAACCCTGAGGGATACCAAAGGTCAAAGGAGTAGTTGCACAGTAATTGTCTAGTTACAGCTTTTGGAAATATACTGTTCAAGAAGTACAAGAATCATCATGAAGGGTTGCCTGCAAGACCCATTCCAGCCAGGCAGTTCAGAAGGGTATGAAGGGAGTGGTATCTAAAGTCACTGAGCGATACAGTAGAACCAGCAAGGATGCAACCTCCCTCCTGCTGCCAAAGGTCCACCAAATAATACAAAATTAAAAGCATCAACAGTCCACACAGTATTTTAAAATGTTTGCAGTCACAACTAAATAAAGAGTTGTTTTAGTAGATATTATTTGAAGTGCTAAGGCAAGCAATAGCCCTCAGTGTATCACCTGACAAAGTATGATTTTTTTGGTAAATGCTTTATGATCGTAGCTTGCAGTTAATTTTGTATGATGTTTGTGACCTTCATATATCCTCTTGTATATTAGACTGCATCCTATAAATACTTGCCAAGAGTAAATCCCACTGAACTCAACAGGACTTACCAACCACCCCCACATAATGTAATAAACCATTACTAAGCAGGTACAATCCATATATAAAAAGGGTTGGTTTATTGTTGCTCAAATACGTAAACTGAACAATCCCAACATTTCAAAAATTAAACTTTAGAAACACAAGTTTAACATCCAAAACAGGAATATAGTTTACATGAAATACCCAGAAGGGAAATCCATATTCTAATCCAGAGGTGGGTAGAGATCACTGTATGGTAAATAAAAGTGTATTTTTACAACCGTGCTATCCTGGGGGGGAAATGTTTTGGTTTTTTTCAGTGCATTTCCAATTTACAGCAAAAACATTACCAGACTACTGGGCAAAGCAACTTGATTCTGCCTATTGGGAAGGAGGGGGAGAGGGTGGGACTCAAAGCTGCTGTGAACAAGATCAAATAGTGTTTATTCAATTTGGTCACTGCAGAGTTCATTCTCCTTTCTTGCTGGATCTGACATTAATGGAGTTAGTCCTGATTTATACAGGAAAGGCCACACATGAATAGAGAAGCAGCCTAATTTTACTGTGGTCTTCAGCAGTCAATAGTTTAATCATCAGAGTGCCTGACCTTGGCTCTCCCATTAGGACATCTGTGGTTGTTGGGGGTTTGTGTGTGTTTTAAGATCTTAACTTCAAACCACAAATATCAATCATCCCAAGGCTTTCGTACATAACACTGCTGAGAAGAACGCCTCCAAATACTACCAACATCCACATCTCGTACACAGATATTGCATTGTTCTAGGATCTAAAAATCACTGGAAATAGCTGCATGGTTAGAATATTTGTCAGTCATGCAACAAAGAGAAAAAGCATAAACAATGCAAATGTTCTCTCTGTACAGAAACTGCTTTATGCTCACAAATGCTGTTTTTCTCTCTGCTCCTTGGATGGTTTTGCAATAGTTCATGGTAATGTATATGATTAAACCTGACAGATGGCTCATGCAATCTTCTTGACTTAACAGATATTCTTGTTCAAGAGTTTTGTAATTATTTTGTTGTTCGTCTTGTAGGCTCTGAAGCTGTGGGAGGTGGAGGGGGACCTCTGCGATCTAAGTCATCTACATAGGACACGATGAGTTTGCGTCTCTCCTCTGGCACACAATCAAGCACCAGATAACGCTTATCATTCTGTAATATCTTTTCTATATCCTTCAGATGTTGGTCAGATTCTTGGATCAACTTTTTGGATCTGCAATTAAGTAGAAGGCTTAGCGTTACTATTTGGTGACTGAGTACTCCACAAGTGAGCTGGTGCTGTAGTAATAATTCCACTCCCCCCCAAAAATCTCTCTTGACACAGCAATCAGCTAGGGCAAATGCTCAAAAGGACAGCGAGACTGGCCTTTCCTTTCACCTATACGGTTACTCCTTCAGACCAGGTGTCAGACAAAATAGCAGGGATGTGTGAATGCAATAAATTTTGCACTGGCACTGCCTGTGCTGTAACTGTCTGCAGGTAAACAGAAGATTTCAGTCTCAAGGGCTACAAGTACCTTTTAAAATCAGCACTAAGTTGAACTACATAAATGTAATATATGAAAAAAATGAGCACATTTCAAATTAAACACTGCTAATGCTTAAGAACATCTGTAGAAAATAGAGTCCAATACTTCATTGGCAGTCCAGTCCAATCATAACATTAATCTGATCATTATGTTAATTTGAGATGGCAACCTATTTCAATGGCAACAGTCAAACTTCAATACAACAACAGACAGATATAAGAGACAAACAGGCCAGGGAACTCATCACTAGCCTGAGATAAATCTGCTGTTATATTGTCTTCTATATCCTTTGGTTTTAATATTTTAATCGGCAGGAAATAGGTTGGTAAGGCAGTGTGATATACATATGTGCAGTCAATAAATACATACATACTTCACAAATACAATAAAAAAACCTATTAGGATCAAATGGGATCCTATTAGGATCAAATCAACCTTTTCTATGTAGTTTATTACATAACTTGTGTAAGAGATAGACTTCTCATAGTGCAGTAGTTGTCCCTCTATTCACGGATCTGGTATCCACAGATTTAAGTATTTATGGCTTGAAAATACTCTTTGCTATGCTATCGTATATAATGGGACCTGAGTATTCACAAATTTTGGTATCCACGGGGGGTTCTGGAACCAAACCCCAGAGAATATGAAGGGACAACTGTACTACATTGTATCAGGATTTGTGCTATGGTATGAGAAAACTGTTAATGAGAAAACTAGAGGCTATAGCATATAAACATGTGGGTGATTAAAAAGTCTTCAGACAGAAATTATGCAAATGAAGGGATCTGAAGCCACTTTTCCCCTGTGAAGTTCTCTTGCTAAGTTAGAAACAACCCAATCAGTTCACACCTAAAAGTAGAAGTTCAGCGCTAATTCTTCCCTTTTAACATTTTTGGATTAAGCTATATATTACATAGAATAACTACGCAGAATGTTTCATCTAATTTTAAAATTCATGGGAATCCTAAAACTTCCTCATTTTAAAAATCCACTAAACTAACAAAGATAGCTAATCAGATATGGGACAAAGAAGAAGGATCAGAAAGTAGAATTGTGGGGGAAACATCTCTGTGTTAGATATGAATACATACCTGTATGTGATAAATTTGGTCTCTTTTAAAAGTGTTCTGAAGTCTGCTTTGGCTGTAATATATTTGTCTCTGATGTATTCTTCAAATTCTCTTTGCTTTTTCTGCAGGAAAAAAGCGCATTTGAAAATCTCATAATCATTACAACACTGATCTCATTTTTCTTATATGTTACATATTCTTACTGAATAAAAGATGATGGCTGAGGAGGAGATGGGAAGAGTTATGGCTAGTTTAAAACAAAACAAAAAACACTACAAGCAATCTTACCCTGTCACTGGAAGAGAATTTAATGCATCTGGGATCTTCTTTAATTATTTTCTTTACTTCTTTCCATGTTGATGTTAAAGTAATCTTTTAAAACAGGAAGACAGAGAAATTAGTATTGGTTGCTATTTCATGCTAACATTGGATGACAGCCTGAAACACCTGCAGTGTCTAATGAATGAAATACAAGCAATGGGTCTTGATCAAATATACAGTCAAGCAGGGTCTAATCTATGGTGACTCAAGGTTAAAAACAAGTATTTAGCAAGCCTGCTAGAGATGCTGAAGTCCCTATATCCAAATGTATGGACCAGGCTGCAGGGCAAGATTCACACTGCACACACATTTTATACTACTACACTATAGCTCAGTGAGTCAATTCTGCTTTATTCCCACATTATTGTAGGAAAGCACAATCATGCCCACTCTTCATATTGTTCAGTTAGGTGAGGAGAAAGTAGGAAGGATATCCATAAGCTTAAAAATCTATGAAGAAAGAGAATAATTATTGTTGCATTTGGCTTCACTTATGAGCTCAGTGTTATTTGATGGTACCAGTCTTTGGGCACAATGTGTTTCAATACACACCACTAAACCTGTTAGTAAGCTGCTAAAAGCTACTTGACATGGGACCAAAACTATTTCTCTCCCCACTAGTGAATATTTTCATGCCCCTTTGAGATCTTCCTGCTACAATTTGCCAAAAAGGAACAGAAAATCATTTTCAAATATCCCTATTACCACTTCCTGAATGCCCAGCTCTAGAAGTACAGGCACAATCTAGTGGGCCTGGACACACTGACATCTTGTTTCGGATTTCATTAGGCAGCAAGTAAAAGAAAATAAACAGAAGATAATTTTACTAAGAAAATAAAAATATACATTTAGAAATAGCTAGAAAAACACAACTATGAAATTAATGCCCAGGGGAAAAAAGGCAGAACATATCTCTTACTGATGATGTTTCATCCAGAAGTTGCCGGAAATGCTCCTTCTTCTTCTTTGTAAGAGCCTCTATGTGTTCATTAAATAGTTTTTCCTTCTCTTCTCTTTCCAAAAGGGAGCCAGATTCCCACCGATGATCTTTCCGAAGTGTCCTCCTGGTATCAGACCATGACACATCTGAAGATCGCACCTAATAAGAGGGGAAACTTTAGATTATTATACAGAGAAGTTTGTTATTCTGCACAGTTCAAAGTGTTGGTCTACTTTTCACTACAAATCTTATGTAGTACTTAGACATGAATGCCTTTGCTGTATGAAACTGGTGAACAGGATCTTGATATAGACAATATTGGTTATTAGACAAAATATAAAACATGTTGACATACTGTATTTTCAAATAATTTCAAGGGAAAAAGCAATTAATTCTACATTATTCTTCTTATAGTTATTGCTATATGGTGGCACTGGAAATCCTAGGACAGACTTTTCAGCCCTCCTATTTGTCTAGTTTATCATGTTCAGTGAACGATGGAGCTGCTCATATGGCTGCTCTGTAGATTTCCCCTAGGGGTACATTAGTAGAAAAAGCAGCAGTTGTGGATGCGGATCTAGTGCTATTACATTTTGTGGTTTTAGAAGACCTAAGGTGCCACGTGCCAAAATGAGGCACACTTTGTTCCATCTGGTTAACATAGAAAAAGATGCCTTCTTCCCAATGTGGGAAGAAAGGACATAAAGAAGGCATCTGATTTTCTAAATCCCTTGTTATGCCTGATATACAGTTGTCCCTCCGTATCCATGGATTTAAGTATTCATGGCTTGAAAATAATTCTTAAAAAAATAATAATCCAAAAAGCAAACCTTGATTTTATATAAGGGACATAATACGCACAATCCTAAATATACACTGGACTATGTGACAAATGTTGCTGTCCTTGAGCAAGCAGGGATCACCAACATTGAGGCCATGATATTGAGAACATAGCTGCGCTGGGCAGGGCACATTTCTAGGATGGAGGACCATCGCCTCCCAAAAATAGTACTCTACGGTGAACTCGCCACGGGTCAGCGTAAGAGGGGTACTCCAAAAAAGCGATACAAGGACTCCCTGAAACAACATCTCAGGCTCGGCCAAACTGATCACCAACAATGGTCCGCCCTGGCCTCACATCGGGAGGCATGGAGACACACTATCCACAATGCTGCAGCCTTATTTGAGAACTCACGCTGAACAAGTCTTGAAAAGAAACGACAACGCAGAAAGAATCACAACCCGGAAACATCACCCATGGAGACCTGCTGTGCTTTCTGCAACCGGACTTGTTTATCTCGGATTGGCCTTTTTAGTCATCAGCGCACTTGCAGAAAGTGCAGGATGAGTCCTTCCTTAATCTTCATTTGCGAAGAAAGGCCAGAGAGAGATAAGGGACACCATTTTGCTATGCCACTGCATATAATGGGACTTGAGTATTCACGGATTTGGGTATCCACAGGGGGTCCTGGAACCAAACCCCAGTGAATATGAAGGGACAACTGTATAGTTTTAGTGCTCTTCTTACAACTAACTTGTGCCAGTTTTTCCACGGGGTGTGTTAGAGGTACTATGGGCTGGGAAAGGTGGGATGTAGCGTTTATCTTGGGTAGGAAACTTGGGGCCAGCCATAGCTACTGCAAATTAATATTTGTCTCCTGTTATAATTTTTGCTATTTATGTATTGTCTCTTTTCTTTCTTTTGTCTTTTAACAACCCCTGAAGAAAGCCATTAAATATTAGTAGGTCAAAACATGTTAGACTAATTACAAGAATAAAATAATCTTCTTCAACAGCCTGAGATCTTGTCTCTTCTCTACACCCTTCTATTGGGTGTTACGAGTCCTCTTTGCTTTATCCCCCCCCCAACTCAATACCACCAGCCTTAGCTATTTTTTAAAAAATAGCTGAAATTTGGCTGAAAATACAGGAAGTGCAAATCAGAAGTAGATTTCTCGCCACTTCCAGGTTGCCTCTCCAGCTAAAAAAATGCAGAAGGGCAGCCTGTGGTACATGTATGTGAAAACTGGCTGCCTTGCTCAGAAATGTATGAACAAAGTTTGGCAGTAGAAACTATCTTCTAGGACACATGTGAGCAACTGTGGAAGGCTAGAAGGCCATATTAGTCCTCTAGGAGACTTTAGAAGGACTAGGGGCCTCTATGGGGTATAGGAGCATTTTCACCATGTTTTGAGTTTTTAAAAGGCCTCTCCTGGGTCTAAATTGGCCCACACGGGGCCAGCAAAATGTGATGGAAATGCACCTCACATCCCCTCACATTTGTAGCATTTGGGGACAATTTTTTTTTTTGGGGTGGAAAATTTAGAAAAAAGTTTTTTCATACTGGTGGGGGGTGGTTTCCAGGGGGCATCTAAACATGGTAGACATGTCCTCCACACCCTTTAGAGTGAATTAGGGGGCATTTACAAAAACAGTGTCCCTTGGGAGGCCTCAAAAATGGCCTGGCTGGCTGCATGCAACCTGTGGGCCACACTTTATCCACCCCTGCTCTAGGATGACTTATGGAACAGCATCCCACAACCTTATGCCTTCCAGATGTGTTGGACTACCATTCTTATCAGTGAACATGCTAGTTGAAGATGATGGGAATTATTGTCAAATTTACCTGGAGAGCATCAGGTTGGAGAAGACTACCATTAAATTAATATTTACACTGGCTGCCACTTCTCTCCCCAAAGAACAGTTTTTTTTGTAAGCAATATTTCCTGTTTGATCTTTCATGTATTAAACTGAGCTGAATGAATTTTTATATATAGACAAATTAACATTCTTAAAATGTAACATATGGGTCCCTGACCATATCTGATAGGAGAGCTTTGAAGTTCTGGATGGCCTCTTCTCGCTTGTGCTGTTCTCTTTCTCTATCAATCTCCTTTGTTTGCTCAGAACGAGCCTTCTGAACCTCTCTCTCTCGCTCACGTAAGCTCGCCTCAATGCGAGCCTGTCTTTCCAGTTCCTTTTCTTTTTCAGAGTCCACATTCTAAAATTGAAGTCAACATTATAACATCTGATTAGATTAACAAGTACGAGTATTAATACAATGTAAAGATTAACTTGATGTTAACATGCTTAAAATATGACTACTTAATGCAACAGCTTTGGAAAATATAAGGTTTCAACTTAAATACTAATAAAAAACCCTTTTATACTATCACAAATAATAAATAATAATAAAATTTATTTATACCCCGCCCCTCTGTAAAAACAATCGGGGCGGCTTACAAAATTTAAAATACAATACAAATAAAATCCCTAAACACCCCCACTCCCACCCTCCCCCATTAAAAAAACATTAAACAAATATAAATTAAAACAACTAATCTAAAATCACTTTTAAAACTATAAATACAATAAATATAATAAATGGCCAGCAGCCTAGAAGAGGCCAGGATCCCCTGAGGCCGGGATCTAATTAGGAAAGGCCTGCCGAAAGAGATCCGTCTTTAGTGCTTTTTTAAAGCCACTCAGGCTTGTTATCTGACGGATCTCATTTGGCAGGTCATTCCACAATTTGGGGGCGATTACCGAAAAGGCCCTCTGGGAGGTTGCAGACAGCCTAGATTTTTGTGGCTGAAGCAAATTCCTCCCAGAGGACCGGAGTGCGCAGGGAGGATTGTATGGGAGGAGGCGGTTCCGGAGATAAGTTGGACCCAAGCCATTTAGGGCTTTAAAGGTAATAACCAACACCTTATACTGGGCCCGGAAACTGATTGGCAGCCAGTGGAGAGATTTTAATACTGGAGTTATATGGTCTCTCCGAGATGTTCCCGAGACCACTCTGGCTGCCATATTTTGTACCAACTGAAGTTTCCGGACCAAGCATGAGGGCAGCCCCATGTAGAGCGCATTGCAGAAATCTAGATGGGAGGTTACCAGCGCGTGCACCACAGTCTCAAAGTCCCTTACTTCCAGGAAATGGCGCAGCTGGCGTATCAGCCGAAGCTGATAACAGGCGCTCCTGACTGTCGCATTCACCTGACTCGTCATCTGAAGCGATGAATCAAGGAGCACCCCCAGACTGCGAACACAGTCCTTAACGGAGAGCGTGACCCCGTCCAGGACTGGAGGTTGCAACCCAACTCCTGGTTTGGGGGCCGCTACCATGAGCACCTCCGTTTTATCTGGATTTAATCTCAATCTGTTTTTCCTCATCCAGCCCATTACTGCTTTAAGACAATCATTAAGAGGAGAGACGCCATCAGAATTCGAGGCTGATGATCGGGGCAAGGAGAAATAGATCTGGGTGTCATCAGCGTACTGATAACACCCAGCCCCATAACTGCGAATAATCTCACCCAGCGGCTTCATATAAATGTTAAACAGCATCGGGGACAGGATGGCGCCCTGTGGAACACCACAAGTAAGCTCCTTTCTGCTGGAGCAGCTGTCCCCGAGCAACACCCTCTGGGACCTGCCCGAGAGGAAGGACCGGAACCACTGGAGCGCAGTGCCTCCGATTCCTAACCCCCTCAAGCGATCCAAGAGGATGCTACTCTCATGGGTCACTTAAATGACAGTACCTTGCAGACGTTATACACCCCCCTCTTTGAGAATTGAAATTAAATCCATTATAATTCCAAGCTGTAGCACAAGAAAAAGTGGAAAATTCAAAGTGAGGGGTGTATACATCTGCAAGGCACATGACCTCAATACACTCTTCTCCAGATTTAAAGAGGTAAAAGGACAGGTTGAATACCTGTAACTGTAGTTATAAATACAGTTAATGGGTTATCCTGAGCCTGCACAGAGCACCTTTCAGAACATTCTAGAGAGCTACATAAGCATTTTGGCAGTAGTCCCACCCACCCACCTCTAGTGCCAGTTCAACGGACATTGATGCAAAGCAGTCCAAAGGACAGGTAAGACACTACAGGGGAGGGAAAAGCAACCTGCCCTTCTTTTCCGGGGTCTCTGTGATTCACACAAATGGGAGACTATAAAGCTACAAAAGCATGAGGCGGGACTGTCATTGCAAACCAAGCAGAAGTTTACCGAACATCAATAAATGCAAGTACATACATAATGAGCATAACAATACTGTCAGACAGAAAAATTCAGTTCAGGGCAAGTTTCAAAATACAGAATGAATCTGAAATCTTAACAGTATAGTCAATGCATAGAATGAATCTAAAATCTCCATAGTGCTGTAGAATCAGAGCATGGAATGCACCTCAAATTTCAACAGTACAAGCAAAGTATAGAGTCTGAAGTGTCAACATGACATTCAGGTTATAGAAGGGTAAGGCAGAGATATCCCAAAGGCAGTATCGGCCCTGGACCACTCTGTAATGAGTGATGGAAGTAAAGGCTAAGACCAGATAACTGCCTGACAACTGTCCTCAAGCAGTACATCAGTCAGGAAGGCAGAAGATGCAGCCACTGCCTGTGTGAAGAGGGCCCAAATTCAACCTGGAGGGTCCTCATGGGCCAGTCCATAGGCAAGATAGATAGCCAAAGCCACCCACTCTAAAAAACGTTGAGATGAAACAGAAGTCCCTTTTTTGTTGAGGAGTAACAAAGAGTCTTTGGGAAGTCCTGAATGCAGACACTCTGTCAATATAGAAGGCCAAAGGCCTCTGGCTGTGCAATGTCCTCTCGAAGGCAAAAGTGGGATTCTGCACAAAAGCAGGCAGAACAATATCCTGTTTGATATGGAAGGATGACACAACCTTTGGTATTAAAGTAACAGCGGGACAGAGAACAGCCCAGTCAGAATGGAAGCTTATGTATGGACAGTCCATCTGGAAAGCACAAAGCTCACCAGTCCAACAAACCGATACAATGGCAACCAAGAAGGCAGTCTTCCAAAAGAGGGTCAAAAGGCCACCTAGATAACACTAAATCTAAGCTCAACTGCTGTGTCAGGCCCAACATCGGAGGACAGAGGGGTTTGCAGTCTTTCAGGAATCTTGTCATCAGGGGATTATGAAAGCAGAAAGCTTTGTCTAGTAAGTGCAAGTTTGTAGAGATTGATGCCAAGTAGTAGTGTATGGATGAAAGAGATAAGCCCTTGTTCGACAAGGCCAACAGAAACTGTAGAATATACTCAGTCTTTGGCTTGGAAGGGGAAAAGTGGAGTGGAGTCAGAAAGTCTTGGAATTTCCTTCGCTTGTAGGCAGAGAGGAGACAAGGTGCTTTCGATTCCCAAAGCTGAGGATCACTGCATAGATGTCACCAGTTCAATCATAGCTGGGACCAACTGGGTAACTGGTGTAGACTGTGTGGTAACATCGGAGACCACTTGTGCAGCTGGCATGTCAGTGCGTTGTCAATCCTTCTTCTTAGTATGCTTCTTTTTCTTGTGTTTGCAATGCTCAAATTCTAGGGACTGACCTGGAGTAGCTGGTTGCTGACAAGAAGAGCAGCTATTGTATTCAGGTAATGAAGATGCCTTCTTCACCTTCAGAGGGATGGTAAAGGAGCCTACAAGAGGGCATTTAGATGGAGGCTCAGCGACAGCAGAGGCCAGGGTGAACTTCAGAGAAGACGAACCCTAACTTGATACAGACTTCAAAGAGCCTAATGCTGGTATGGGTGTCGAGGAAGTAGCTCTACCAGACAGTTCCATACTGACTAAAATAGAATGCCAAGGAGATGGCATTTGAGGCTTCGGGACTGTTCGTACAAGAGTGCTGTCAAGTGCATCTCTCCGTTCCATCTCGCTTGAGGCATGAAAGCTCTACAATGGGTACAAGGGGCAACCACTCAAGCTTCTCCAAGGCAGAGTAGGCACTTCAGATGTTCATCCTTCTCTGGGAACTTAGAGCCACACAAGACACATTTCTTAAAGGATGCCAGTCAGATAACAGGCCCAAAGGGTGAACACAGCCTCAAATACCAGTGCAATTCCAGTATTGACGAAGCACTGATTGAACCCTGATATGCAGAAATAGTGTTGGTATGGAGAAGTTGAATTGGTAGCAAGCCAAGAATTGACAAAGTACTGGATGAATCCCATACAGGGAAGCTAAAATGGCTAGCTGAAGAGAAAGATGATGCCAAAAGGCCAAAGAATGTGGTTCCTATCGATGCTGGTGCAGCAGCAGACTAAAAGGAACTGGTAGGTGGTTTCGGTGGGAAGGTTCCTATATAGCGCATTGGAGGTGGATGGGGCTACCGCCAACACACTTATGTAACTTTCTAGAAGGTTCAAAAATGCATTGCGCAGGCACAGAATAACCCATTTGTGTGAGTCACAGAGACCACGAAGAAGACGACTAACAGATCTGGCCTCAGCACTCATAGGCCTCAGCACTCATAGGAAGAAGAGTGAGCTCTGCTCTGAGCCCTCCCATAAAAAACAGTCACAGGACATTGGCTTACTCAGTCACATGATCTTACACACCAATAAGAACCCTCCTTCTGTAGCTAAGGAAGACGTCTTGAACAGATTTCTTGAACAGCAGCCCCTTACATCCCATGGCAAACTATCCCTGAAACTTCTAGTAGCAATTTGAGTATTAACTCAGACTTAAGAAGGTTAAAAAGGAAAAAAAATGTTGAAAATAATAATGTCCTCTCAGATCAAACTGCCATATGCTCAAGTAAACAATATGTTCAAGTAAACAAATGAATCTCTAGTCAGAGCCAAAGTGGTCTATGCTGAGGGTCATAAAGATCAGAGTCTCCTAAGTACCAGTGTCCAACTTTCTAAACTCACTTTGGAGAGATATAAAGGAATCCTGTAGCAGAGCTGAGACTAATGAAGAAATTTCTATGCTAGAAATTTCCCCCCTCAGTCTCAAAGGTGCTACATGTTTCCTTTGTACTGTTTTATGCTGAATCAGCCTAACATGGCTATGTCTTTGAATATCATTTTACAAATGTTTACCAAGCTGAAGGCTTTCACGGCTGGCATCCATAGGTTTTTCATGGTTTTTTTTTCTGGGCTGTGAGGCAGTGTTCTGGAAAAGTTTATTCCTGACGTTTTGCCTGCATCTGTGGTTGGCATCTTCAGAAGAAACATCAGGAATAAACTCTTCCAGAACATGGCCTCACAGCCCAGAAAAAAACCACGAAAAACCTATGTTCACCAAGCCTCTTCATTGTTGATGCTTAGGTGCAGTATTGGATTGATCTTTAAAGGGTGGAGGCTTTTAGGTCTAGGACTGCTGTGATGAAGCCTTGATCAATCTGTTCTAGTTATTTTTTAAAAACAGACTGTAATAGATTGTGTGGTTTGTTGTCTCTAGATGCATTGTAGCTCTGCCAAACTGAGAAGCTATTTAATAAGTGAATGCATATATAAGGGGGTTATTACATCTGTGATAATCCCTGAGTTCATAACTGATTGCTCTGAAATTATTCTTCAGTTAACAGCCTAGTTTCCTGTCTCAATAGATCAAAGCAAGGTATAACAGAGATGATAAAAATGGTAATTTGCTGAAAAGGAAAATGGGCAGAAGTGGGGAAGAAAATTTTCAGGAATACAACCAATGTCCATTTACAGACTGCAACTATCAGATTTTACTAGGAAAAACTAGTCTACAAATACATCTTGAGAATACTACAGTACTTTAGGGAAAATATATTTCCCTATTCATACACAGAGACTACTTCTAGCATACTGTACTAATTTGCATTTACAGAATGCAAAGCCTATCCATTATATTAACAACATGAGGAGCAGGATGCTAGTATAAGAATATAAACCAGTGTCTATTAACCTTTGAGGGGTGCCACAGATTCCCCCCCCCCTCGGCCAATGGTCAAAACTATGCACTCCCCTCCAGAAATGCACTCAAAACAATTTTCAAAGTAAAGAGTAGGGGAAAACAACATTTTTCTTGCTCCTGGTTCACGGATGCCCTGCAGCCCATCCATGGACAATAGTTTAAAAATCCCTGATAGAGGGAATAAAATAAAACTTAGGCTGAGATCCCGCATCAGCAGACATATCTATGACGACAGAACTCTGTTGTAGTTACTTTTGCTGATGTTACCTCCCCAAAATCTACCTCTTAAGCAAAGCAGTGCCTCAACAGAAGGGGTTCCTGAGACACTTCAAATTGGGGCACTAGGGAATGATTGCAGTGCTCTCCTGGTCATGGGATCACAGAAACAGAGAGGTGGAAGAGGCCGTGAGGTCCATACAGTCCAACCTTCCTGAATACACAATCAAGCCATTCCTGACAGATGGTCACCAGCTTCTGTTTAAAAATCTCAGGAGACTCCACCACACTCCGAGGCAGCACATTCCACTGTCGAACAGCTCTTACCATCAGGAAGTTCTTCCTAACTGGATTAGGTGGAGTCTCTTTTCCTGTAGTCTGAGTCCTTTGTTCCGTGTCCTAGTCTTTGGATCAGTCCCCGGACACACTGAGACATGCAGCTGGAGACACCTCTTGTGGTCCTGCCACAGCTGCTTGTCTCAGCACATCCTGCAACTGGGAAAGCTCTTCAGCCATCATTCAGTTGAGGCACTGCCTGGCTTTAGAGACAAGTCTTGGGGAAGGGATCACATTTGGTCATTAATAACCATAAATGCGAATCCCAACGTTTTCAAGATTGTAACTACAGCTTATGATCTCATAAATACTGAAAAAGATGCCAACCTTTTGGCTGAGAAGAACTGCTTGCAGCAGGGATTTTTATCCTGTGGTCCATGGATTCATATTCAGTATTTTAAAGTCTTATGGCCTAAATTCAGTTCTAATGGTACCCGAAGTAGACATAATTAAACAATTTGCTATTCATAATTATCTCAGGTCCCATTGGTTTCAGTGGGTCTCCTCTACGTAGCACTAATGCTGGTTGCACCCTTACACCAGTTGCTCCAGCAGTGAAATACTAAGGAAATGGAAGCACTTTTGTCAGTAGAACACATACTTTGGCTATTTTTTCAATGTACTGCTTAAAAAGATCCTCCCTTTGTGAAGAGCTATCCACAGCCTTGTAGCGGGGATCAGTCTCTACTTTGTCCTTCACTTTGCTCCAGCGAGACTGACTGTCCAAGTGGTGATTAGATAACAGTTCAAAGAAGTCCATTTTGATCTACATTTTAAACAGAAGACAAAAGGGAGAAAAGGGGAAATGAAGAGTCACTTCCAAATGCTTGCAATGTTATTCTTATAAAGCAGAACCAGACTTTCCTTTCCAGACTTTTCATAAGGACACTAAACTTTAAATGTGGGTGTGCTTACACCACTGCCATTTTGAATAAAACTTTGGTAAGTGTACTAAAAGTAACAAAAGAAGTTTCAAAGTGCAAGCTGAATAGTTCCTTAAAGGATACTGTAGTCATTACAGTCTTCAGCCACAACATAAAGAGAAACCTTAAACATGTGTGAGAGATCTGCCTCAATACTTATGGCTTTCTTGGGAAGTTTGAATTACAGCAACACCAACTTGCTGTTTCAATGTAGTGCACCTCCCACACATCTGATGTGGCTCCTGTAGGAACTACACCAGGAAGACTGCAAACATGGGGTCAGTCCACAGATGTGGACCATGTTTAGTTTGTGATGTGTGTATGTACGTATGTGCACAAACACACAGGACTGCATTCTTCCTCTTTAAGGAAATGAGGGTAAAGAAATGCAGAGGGAAACCACATGGTCCCTCTATCATTTGTACTGAGGATTTGCCTGGACAACTAACCTACAACTCTATCACATGTGTGTAAACTTAACTTTTGGATTCCAGACATTGTTCCAGACTGAATTTGCAGTTTCACAGAAGCTATAGGACTTAGATTTCTCATTACATTTTAAGTATCATTTCACAGATCATCTGAATTAAGAAATGAAGTATGAAAATATACACACGTGTTAAAATGGGGGAGTTAATGTTCTGAAAACACTATGCTTTAAAAAACATAGGTGAACACTGATTTTAAAAATCACTATAATTGTCACAATTAAGCTTCATATAAAATAGTGAAAAACTAGTCTTAGCGTGGCTGTTCTACTTAAATTAAAATTAAAAGCAAGTACTATATAATTAAAAGTACTGCCAATCAATCAAGGTTTGGCAGGTTGCTAATGCAGTCGTTAAATATGCTTTTTTATCAGTTTTTTAAAAATACAAAAACGGAACATGAATTATGATAAATTTTATTTTCATTCAAAATATTAACTGCTATAAAAAACTATAATAAATGAGTTTTGTTTGTGTGAAATGCCTCCCTATGTGTTTACAACAGATGTACTCTCATAGCCATATCCCTTCCCTTGCAGAAAAAATGTGGATTTATATTGGTGTAGCTGAAATTGGTGCAACCACATGAGAAAATGTTTCACACGAACAGCTTATAACGTGAAGCTGAGACTATGCAGTGTGTAGCAAACATTCAATCATGCATATGGCATTACGTGTGAATTCGTCAAACCATCTGAAATGTCACCTCTATTTATATAAAGGGGAGGAAATTCTGTTAGTACCAAAGGAAGCCAACAGAGAAAATAACCATATATTTATACTACATATGTTCACCCAGAAGGTCAAACTGTCTTAAGAAACATTTAAGATTAGTTTATTGTGTGAAACTATGCTCACACATAACAAAACCTTTGCCTCATGGGAAAAAGCCTTTCAGTGAATCCAGTATTTTGTTGGGTGAAATGGTCAAGTTTGTCTATCGAGCTATGTATATTCCCCTCAGAATTTTCCAACTTTTTAAAAGATTAGATAGAGAGCCCATGGCTACCCTGGCTATATCATTCAGTTGTTAGCCTGACCAGATCACATATTTTTAACATCTTCCTCATTAATTCAGACCATACATGCATAGAATTTCACTGGAAAGCCTAAACCGTAAGGTATTAACGAACTCAAACCTCACTGATTCAAGTATGCTTATACTGCAGCTTGATGCGTATGTGCCTCATCAGCCAATTAAATTAAAACTTGTGTTCTTATTACCTTCAAAGATTAACAGTAATTGCCACACACAGGAGAAGGCAAAGAACAGTGTTAATTGCCTGTATATTTCCCTCAACACTGGCATCTGGTTCTTGGCACAGTATCTAAACATCTGAGAACATAAATTATGTTTCTGAAATTCACAGGTAAATAAAGGAACTAGCATCTCAGTGTTCTGAACAGCAAATTTATTAACCTTTTACCAATTTTACTGGTATGATCTATGACAACAGTGTTTAAGATTATGTACAGCTTCTAAGTATTAAAATACTGGTTTGGATCCAGAGATGTGTTGCACTTCCACTTGCAGAAGACTGCTTCACTGAATTCTCCTGAGTTCCTGTCCTGCCAGGTTCCATCGTATATTACTACAAAGGTTCCCTCAATCCTGAGACTCAGCTTTCAGTGGGTAGGAGCACATAAAGAATTACAGAGGGAGGGAGGAGCCAGGAAAAGTCCTGTTGCATGAGCAGAGGTCTGCTCATCTATTTCTGGATCCAAACCAGTATTTGTTATTTGGAATGTGAACTTAAACATAAATGCGAGAATTAAAATATAAAGCTTTCTAAACCAGATGTAAGAGCCTTACACCCAAGAAATGAAAAACAAGGATTTTTCTGTAGAAATCTCTAAAGTAAGGGCAATTGAACAGGCACACTACATGGATTAACGTTATTTTCTATAAACTTTTTGAACTGTCTACTAAGGATATTTGTCAATCTTTAAGTCAAAACAGAGCTGAACTTAATCTGGAAAGACTCAAAACATTATACCCACAAAGTCTCTCTAGCAAGTATCCTGTCTCACATCTACACAGCATGCATCCTTGTCTCTATAGAAACCAGCAGCTCTCATCCTGGTTCTAACCTGAAAGTCAGCATGGTCCCACCACCAAGTGCTAATTCTTGTGCCAAGAGAGAACAGCCAGTTTAACAAAAGGCATTGCTACTACTGTCTTGTCTAAGAAACAAAGGTTTCAGGGAATATGCAGGATTTTAGTTCCATACAAGTACTGAGAATTCCATATTTTAGTTAAAAAAACAAAACCCTTTAGAAAAAGCAAAGCAGAAAATTGTAAGTATGAAGTTTAAATGTCAGGAGCATAGATAGTAATCTGTAAGTACAGCAGCACTGCTGCAATAGGAGGCTGGTGTCCTTGACTATCATAGATAAATTTTATTTATTTATTTTTAAATGGCCAGAGTAACTGTAGTTACATACATGCTACTGCCACTAATAATAGAGAGAGGAAGTGCAAAGTGCTAAGTTAAAGGAAAAGGTTATGGAATAGTCTGTAAAGCCACAGAGATATTGGCCTGGCAATATTCAACTTAGTCAGACCTTACTTTACAATAGGCTATGAGCTGGGTTACATATACAGCTCTGAAAAATGTCTCCTCTGCTATTACCAAAAGATGAAGCTAAATAACACAAACTTTAAAGAATATACTTTTAATCTCTTCCGTCAGCATAAAAATATGTTCCCATCCCTACTCCTAAAGGACTATATTCTTTTTTAATGTCTCTAAATAAGTGGGCTACAGGATTGGAGGATAACTATAAACAATTAATCCAAGTGTGGCATTTAAAACTCTTGCTTTAAAGCTTTGTGGAAAGCACATACAATTTTTACATGAAACTACTTTTCTGAAAAACTGGTTGAGAAAGCTTTACTTGACATTTCAGATACTTTTCTGTTAACTTATAGCTTTTTAATGGAAACACAACAAAAGCAAATATGGTTGAAATACTGTGTGTATTTAGGAGGATTTTTCTCCTTTTTTGCAGTTTACACATTCTGGGTATAACTCTCATCACTTCACAAGGAAAGAAACTGAAAAAAATGTAATGTACCGGAACTGCGGGAGGCTAAAGTCACCACACAGAGATACCAATTCTTTCCTCACTAGGGAATCCCATAATACTTTGCGTGTCAGTGATTGACAGCTGTCAGACTGAACTGATTGACAGGCCGCACAGCACAAAACTGTAAAATCTATCCACTTGTTACAAAACAGAATACATAAAATGGTTACAAGAGGCTTTGGGAGAAAAGAAATAATTAGTTTCAAATGCAAAGATAAACACAATATTTAAACACAAAATCTTGTTTGGTGTAGCTCATGCAATATTAACAAATTTACTTATGGATTATTCATACTGATTATGGCAATAAAGTAGAGAGAATGTTTAAACTATGACTGTATATTAAAACAAATAGAGAGCAGTTTCTGTTGAAGTTTTAAATTAAATATATTCACCTCTTGAAAGCTAATCATTCTAGTGTAGCACAGTTTAACAGCATAATCATATACATGCCTACTGAGAAGAAAGTACCACTGAGTAGAATTGGGCTTATTCCCTGGTAAGTGGCTACAAGACTGCACCCTAAAGAACTAAGTCATGCACTGGGAGGTCTCCAGTTTGAATCTCACTTGTGCCATAAACTCATGCACTGAGCTTAAAGAAAGCACTCTTTCCTACCCTTAGTCCTTAAATTGCAATACAAGAATAACAGTACAGTACTGATCTATTTTATAGTGTTGTTGTAAAGCTTACAGTAAAATATTATGTCTTAAGCAATTTTTGAATGTTCCAGAGTGATATAACTACATGTATACATTACATACACATTACTACTACTACTACTACTACTACTACTACTAGATGAGCTGAGAAGCTGGAACCTACCATGAAGATTTTTTTTTTAATTATAAATATTCAGAGGAGGCTTGAATTCCAATTGTGAATGTTTTCCTTTTCCTGTATGACAGAGCACTTTTGCATGAAATATTACATTCCTCTGCCTATATTATTTCCTATTGACAGGGCTTATATGCTTCACTTACAAGGTACATAAAAAAACATAAATACTAGAAACGTTTATGTTTCAAAGGTATATCATTCCCCTGATCACACAACATAGTAAAATGCTGAAGAAAGCTGCTGTATATTTTGATGCTAACACCACTGAAGATACTTTGTTAGCATTCACCTTCTCCAGAGATGTGTGCTTTGTCTATCATACTGATAGTGCAGACAAATGACATTTGGAATTCATTAATCTTTTATAGGTGACCTTTAATTCTGATAAGTAGTCATACTAAAATACATTTACTGGAAGATTAAAACACCAATGAAGTGTTAGCACTTAGAGGTAAAGTAACTATTTGAAATTTACCCACAAAGTTGTCAAATCTTACACCACTAACAGAATGGGTACATAATTGTCTGTTTTTTCCAAACTCTAGGATTTTAAAACCTAGATATTAAGTTAGAAAAAAAATGCAATAGTATTAAAATAGTATCCACAGATTTCAGGGGAAAGAACTCTGAAAGATCAAAACTACCCAAAACAATTAATTTATATAGGAAGATGATTTAAAAAACCTTGGGAGAAGATTGGGTGGGAACCTGGAAGACTAGCACAGGACCGCTCCAACACTCTTTATACTTCCTTCATAACCCTGATAGAAAAATCTTACCTTCTCTCCTCTGGTCTTCGTGTCTTCTTTTTCTTTCTTCCTTGCTGCTGTGATAAACTCATTAAACAAGGCTTCTCGATCTTTCATTTTTTCAATTGCTTTGAAACGCGAGTCTTTAGCATGCTTGGCTGCAAATTCACTAAAAGTAGTTCTGTAACAAAATGGCAAGTGTACTGATTTGGCAGTGCTTTCTTGGCTGGAACACGCATTCAAAAGCACAACTGTGTATAAGTGAATTAAACACCAATACACCAGTATTCTTATCTCAGATACAAGCCCATGAAGCAAAGTGTATATTTCACCGTTAAAAAACAGCTGCCTTATTTTTAATATTAAAAATCTGCATATTAAATGCAGTTCTTTCAATACAGCACAAACCTGGTAAAATGTGAATTTTATTAACCAGCCTGCTTCAGTAATTCATGATTAGGCAATATAAAGTTAACAAGTCCTCATTGGCCATCCAACACCACTAGGAGTAGAACTAACAAGACAGAAAAATCTAGATTTTTTTTAACATTATGAAATCAAGGACAGCAGTAGCTGAAGGGTTTTCCACTCTTCCATCCTGCAGTTTTATTCTTACAATACTCTCTCACCTCCAGGGCCAGATTCCAAATCTCAGATGTGCAGTAGATATAATACTGCCACTTACCTCGAAAAAAAACCCACTACTGTGCTTTTTCCAAGATCTGATGCTAATCTGGCCCCAAGATTACGTGAGACATTATAATCCTACGAATGTTTTCATCACAGCATGGAAATAATTAGACTTGGGAAATCCCGCCTACTGTTGCTGTAGGGTAAATTAAAACAAGAGAAAAATTTGGTAGCTTATTCAATGCCTTGGAAGTGTATGTAAACCTATACTAAAGAAAACTGAACTGCAAAACCAAAGCTGGACACAAATTTTTGAGCATACAAAGCACAGAGATGATCTCAAGGTGTGACAACATCCAAAAGGTTATGATTACTTTGAATTAAAAAACCCCAACTAAAATTAAAGCATGTTAAGACATACAGGTCCTTTGGAGACTGCCTTCCTCACTCGCTATTAAGTAAAAGCAAAGCATATGTAAATGCCAGAAACAATGGACTATATCCAGACTTTCCATGGGCAGAACTCTGTGCACAAGATTCCCCTACTTGAAGATGGTGATTGACTTGAAGAATTGGTGATAATCACCAATTGTCTCTTCCTCCAGCAGGAGCTACTGCTGGATCTTATTCTCTTCTGGGAAGAGAAGGGGCAAACCTATGAATTCTATGTCCAGTGGGGTGAAAAAAGAAATAGCTGAGGCTAAATCAGAAAAATGGCTACACTAGCAAAGAAACAAATCCAAATATGAACCCACTCTAATCAATATGGATGCTACAGTGCAGCCCACATTGCAATCCTATGCAAGTTTAGAAGTAAGAATCACTATGATCAGTAAGGTTACTTTCTTAATGTAACTACTTTAAGGTTTGCTATCTTTCTTGGATATTTGTTTGCAGGTATCAAGTTAATTCAAGCAAAGTAACAGAAACCCTGAAAAAGTTTGGTTTTCTTGTATGTTTTGCTTATTTTTTATGGAAACAACAGTATCAAGCTCAAAAAGGTGGAGAGTAAATGCAAAATACAGTAGGGCCCCCATATCCATTGATTCAATTATCCACTGATTCAATTATCCACGGGAACAAAACAGCACACCTACCATAGAGTCTTCCTAGAAAATGTGTCCTTTCTAGCCATTTTCTAGGTCCTCCAAGGCAACTCTATTTTTTTTAAAACCAAAAGTCCCATTATTTTCAATGCCATTTGCTATTATCCATGGTTTTTGGTATCCATGCCCCCTCCCGAACCAATCCCCAGCGGATATGGGCATCTTACTGTAAATGTCCAAGATTCTATGGGGTTGTTGTACTGATGGAAGTACTTCTATCAGCAGAACCAGTCAAACCTGCAGCTCCTGTGGACCCTCAACATTTGTCCTGGATGGCTGGGAAACTCTAAAGCAAAGTTAGGAATTACATGGCCCTTCAGACGCTGTTGAACTGCAACCCCCAGCATTCCTCATTATTGCCTAGGCTCCCCAAGGCTGCTGGGAGTTGAAGCCCAACAACACCTGGACTCCTAAGCCTGATGTAAAACAAGTCTTTAGGCAGCACAGAGGGCTGAATAGGGGAGAAGTATGTTCCATTAGATTTGTGGCTGGGCATTAGTGTGAAGTTGTACTTAGGTCAATCCTTCTGAGTTTAAGCAAAAAATAAAAAAAGATTAAATAAATCTTAAAAATGGGAGTGGTTACATAGTCAAATAAGGTATCAGTGGCACCTTGCTTTCAACATGAATGAACTGAAAAAACCCACTTGGCCATTAGCAATTTATGGTTACAATTCAGCAACCAAATGTGGAGTACACATAGGGCTTTACACTCCTGACTGTGGAATGCCTTTTGTAGCTATGGTCTATTTATAGTTTGTTAGCATGGGGCTATTCACTTTTAAAACTGCTGCCAAATGCTACAAACAATTTCAGCAATATAATCAAACAGTGACTGACAGTGGTATGCTTCCTATTTACATAAAGCTAAAGAAACACAAGCTCTCTATAATATACTGGATACTTTGTCAGTGTTTTCAACAGACAGTGACAGCTGGAAAAACTGGGGAACTTGACGTGTGAACATTTTGGGCAAATAAAATCCATTCTCCACATCATGCAAAATACTCAGAATTGCTTTATATCTTGAAATATATCTTGAATTTTTAAAAAAAATTCATGTGAAAATGACAGAAATCTCATAGAGAAGACTGCAAGCAACACCTGTAGAAAAGACTGAAAGTCTTTTAAAGGAAAGCAGAAACAATGAAACGTTGTGAAGAAAGAAAAGAACCCAGCACTGTGTTACCTGAAAAAGAGTTTTTTAAAATATAAATGGGAGAAAACATTAATACCTGGGGTTAATCTTTGCTTCTTCCATCATTTTCTTGAAATCTTCCTTGGCCTGCATTATTTTGTTTTTCTTTTCTTTACGTTCTTCTTCTGCCCTGGTTTTGACATACTGATCAAATACCTAAAGAAAAAATGAAATATATATATTTGGAGCCTCATTATTCCTTAAGCCACAAGGCAACATTATGAAATACCCGCACGGTATTACTATTATCAACTTCTGGGGTTCTCACCACTATTGACAAATGTTTACCTTTGCCTCCCCCTGAAAAGAACAAAGGACACTGGGAAGCTCCACTCTTCTATGGGGAGGAGAAATCCAAACATGGGTTAACCTTTGTCACTGCCTGGACCAGACAAGGGTCATATGACCAGCAGATTTTGATTTACAGGACAGGCCCTAGCTCCTCTCCCAGTTCTTCCCATACTAAGCCAAGAAGAGTGACAGAAGCTATGAAAAGGTATCTTTGCAATTTTGCCACTGCTAAGGATGGATGTGACTGTCTCTATCTCCACATACAATAATGGACCTTTACATTAAGTTCCAACCATCTCATTCTCTGGATGTGGTAAAAGAGACATCCAAGCATGGAAAAAAGCAGTCATGGAGGGCAGTGTCTACAGAAATTGATCAGTCAGGAAGAATTGCTTTGAAAACTTCCCTTTCAAAAACAGGCTTTGAAGAGGCATAAATGCCTAATTTATAGTATTCAGTGAAAGCAGAAGGATTTGACCAAGAAGTGGCCCTGAAGATTTCTTCTGAGGAAGCATTTGAGGAAAAAGCCACAGAGGTGGCCCCTAGTTAAGTAGAATGTACTACCACATGAAAAGACTACAGAACTTTTCAAAAAAAGACGGTTTAGAGGCGATATGATAGCCCTGTTTAAGTATTTGAAGGGATGTCACGCTGAGGATGGAGCAGGCTTGTTTTCTGCTGCTCCAGAGACTGGAACACGGAGCAATGGGTGCAAGCTCCAGGAACAGAGATTCCACCTCAACATGAGGAGGAACTTTTTGACAGTAAGAGCTGTTCGGCAGTGGAAAACACTCCCTCGGAGCGTGGTGGGGTCTCCTTCCTTGGAGGTCTTTAAACAGAGGCTGGATGGCCATCTGTTGGGGATGCTTTGATTGTGATTTCCTGCGTGGCAGGGGGGTTGGACTGGATGGCCCTCGTGGTCTCTTCCAACTCTGCAATTCTATGATTCTATGATTCTAACTCTTAGGTGGTAAATATATAGGTCTTTGGCGATGTTGTTAAAGTGGAAATGTTTACCTTATTACCCACAAAGGTGTGAAGGAAAGATACAAACAAGGCCCCTGAGCATATAGCGTTGAGTCCAATGATACAGACATTGGATAGAAAAATTGATGCTGTATTTTAACCGTGATCATGTTAGATGGGCTACTTATTCTTCTAAAAAGACAAGAGCTCAGAAGAACAGACTAACAAATGAACGCACTGCTATTTGTGCATTCTATCTTGCAAAATCTCTTGCTTCTCAATCAGTCACAAGTACAAGTAGTCAAGACAAAATGCCTGTGCCCCATATAATCTTTAGTGAAAGAGAATGTTCAAGCAAGTATCAATTTGAAAAGGAGCTACTAAGATTACAAGGAAATGACCAAGTAAAGTTGAAGGTACTATAGTCATGTCTCAGCAAAATAAAGTTAAACCGATGATATCAAATAAATAAGGTACAGCTCTGTTTAGGTATTTGTCCTTAAAAAATAGTGTTTTTCAGGTGTAGTCAATTTTTTTCTTATATATAAGGGAAATATATGCTACTCTGTTCACATAATTGCAAATATTCCAATCAAATAATTTCAACATAAAGCTTTGAATGCATTTGAATAAAACATTTAATCTAAATATGCTAAATCAGACAACACTAGCTGGACTCGGTGTACCATCTCTCTCTGGCTTTTCTTTGCAAACGAAGATTCAGGAAGGACTCCTCCTGCGCTTTCTGCAAGCGCGCTGATGACTAAAAAGGCCAATCCAAGATAAACAAGTCCAGTTGCAGAAAGCACAGCAGAAGGTCTCCTTGGGTGACGCCGTTAAAAAAACTCCCCCCCAATGAAGAATGAAGAGAAATGGAGATGTAATCTTGAAATATGTCTGTATATGTGGTGTATTTTTGCTGTAGAAGAGATCGATGTATTAGTGGCTCCCTTTGCAAGGGGGCCCAGAAGAAGGCATCAGGGCTGCAGAGTTAAACGGGGCATCTTCGCTTGCTCTCCCCACCAGGGGCGATGATGCCCGTTTGGCTGCACAGCGTGGGTTGGGGAATGCGGGATGGCCAGCTGGCTGGGGGGGGGTCCTGGAGGGATGGGCTTCGGGGAGGGTGGAAGGGTGGCTGGAGGGAGGGAAGTTCTCAGCCACCCACCCCCTCCCTGAAGCCGCAATCTCGAGTGGGATCGCGACTTTGGGGAGGGGGGGTGGCTGGAGGGAGGATGCTGGAGGGAGGGGGCTTCGCAGCCACCCACCCCTCCCTGAAGCCGCGATCTTGAGTGGGATTGCGGCTTTGGAGAGGGGGGGTGGCTGGAGGGAGGGGGCTTCAGGGAGGGGGCTTCGCAGCCACCCACCCCCTCCCAGAAGCTGCGATTTCAAGTGGGATTGTGGCTTTGGGGAGGGGGGGTGGCTGGAGGGAGGGGGCTTCGCAGTCACCCACCCCCTCCCGAACCCGCAATCTCGAGTGGGATCGTGGCTTTGGGGAGGGGAGGTGGCTGGAGGGAGGGGGCTTTGGGGAGGGTGGAAGGGTGGCTGGAGGGAAGAGGCTTCGCAGCCACCCACTCCCTCCTGAAGCCGTGATCTTGAGTGGGATCGCGACTTTGGGGAGGGGGGGTGGCTGGAGGGAGGGGGCTTCGGGGAGGGTGGAAGGGTGGCTGGAGGGAGGGGGCTTCGCAGCCACCCACCCCCTCCCGAAGCCGCGATCTTGAGTGGGATTGCGGCTTTGGGGAGGGAGGACGTTGGAGGGAGGGGGCTTCGGGGAGTGTGGAAGGATGGCTGGAAGGGGGGGCTTTCCAGCAACATTTGCCCCCCTCCTCTGTCCTCGGTTGCTCCCCAAAGGGAGAGAAGGCAGAGGAGGGGGGCGAATGAACCATAAGCACTTTGCCTCACCCCCCCTCCTGATCTCCTGCCTCTTCGCTCCATTTGCGAAGGGAGCAAAGAGGCAGGAGTTCATACGGTGGAGTGAAGCAATGTGTATCCGGCGTATAAGACGAGCTCTGATTTTGGAGCCTATTTTTCAGGGCTCAAACCTCGTCTTATACGCCGGAATATACGGTATATAGATTAGAGTAGTTCTGCCTTTGGAAAACTTTCTAACATCTAATTATATGCTAATTTTTCAGATGGAGGTGGTATGAAGAGGGCCAAAAGACTGGGATTGGTGGAACACTTAGCTGATTTTGGGAAGAAAACTTGGATCTAACCTAAGGTAACCAAGTCTTTTACAAACTTGAGGTAATGGCTGCTAAAGAGAGTTGCTTAAAGGAGAGAAGGCTGAGAGATACGGAATTTAACAGTTTCAAAGGAGGTTTCTCTATACTTTGAAGACTATGTGCATTCCAACATGGACTGAACTACTTGTGGACTGTATAACAACGTCCCCTTAAAAAAACGTAATGAGAGAGGTATTTTGGATGAGAATTAAAGTACTGAAGAAAGGACAGAACACTATCTGGGTGTTGGTGGTGTTTGGTCCCAAGTCCATATCGGATAACAGAAATTCTAGGAGATATTTAATTCTGTTCTCTTGTAACTTACAGCCATGCTTTCCAGGAGGTTGCATAGATTCTGATGTGGAAGAATGGCAGGGAAAAAGAATAGTGGCCATCACCTTGCTGGAGCTAAGACTCCAATAAGTGCTTCAGGAGGCTAGGTGCAGCTGATATGGATGAATGATGGGCTCCTAATATTAATAACTGGGGGAGAGACCATGAAACCAAGGATACTCCACTGAGACAACACAACTGGGAGAACCACAGCCTCTTCAGGCCAATATGAAGCCACCTGAACTACTTTTGCTCTTTGAAGCATCACTTTCCTCAGAATCTTCGATCGTAGGAGAATGGAAAGAAAGCACAGTTTAGCCACATGAGCCAAGAGGCTATCAACACATCTTAGGCTACCACTATTCTGGAGGTACCCTTGAGAAAAAAATGTGGAGTTTTCTGTCTTTTTGTGCATTTGGTGGAAATACATCTATCTGCAGTGGGTCAAAATAGTGTCAAATCTGGTTAAGAAAATTACTGAATCCAGAATCTTCTCACTTAAGAAGTCCATGTACTTGTTCAGATCCCCTTTGATGTGCTGCCAGGGACTGAGTGTGCCTCTCTGCATATGACAGGACAATGATGGATTCCATGTGAAGACATCCAGAGTGAGTTCTGCTTGTTCATGTGGGCTCGTGTCATCACATTGTCTATCTTTATTAATACACGAGAATGAAGTAAAAGTATTTGGAAGTGGAGAAAAGCAAGACAGATACTTGTTTATTCTAGCCAATTTAGGCTGTGACAAGCCTTCTTGAAATGACCATACAGACTGGGCAGTAAGCCCTTGACAGTGAGTTTCCTATCTGCACAGTTTGGCATGTGGGTGAGAAAGGACTGGAACAAGGAATTTTGAGAAGCATCCCTCAGGTGAATACTCTTGGACAGGCTGTGAGGATCTAACTGCTAGATTAGGGGAGCGTTTTATCTCTGTAGTCAATTTCACTGTGGCCTATCCGAGGCCAATCTGCATCCAATAAGGTAGGAGAAGCCCAAGAAGAAAGTAGAGGGGGTGGTGGAAATCCCAAGCTTATTATTCCTAGTGCTGCTGTTGCCCCAGCAGAGCTCTGGCTTAGTAACTTAGAATCATAAAATTGTAGAGTTGGAAGAGACCACAAGGGCCATCCAGTCCAGCCCCCTGACACGCAGGAAATCAGGATCAAAGCATCCCTGACAGATGGCCATCCAGCCTCTGTTTAAAGACCTCCAAGGAATGAGACCCCACCACGCTCCGAGGGAGTGTGTTCCACTGCCAAACAGCTCTTACTTGTCAGAAACTTCAAGGAGGAGGATTAAAAAAAAGTCCTTCTGCCTGATTTTGGCAGATTCCCCTCCCCTCTGCAACTCAGCCTACACCACAGAACAGGATTTCCTCAAGTCTACATAGCATCTATGTAGTCTACTCAAGGGCTAAAGTAAGGAGGGGAACTCCATTTTCACCATCTCCATTGCAAGGGCTTAAATCTGTATTCACTGTAATAACCTGTCTTTTCGTAAGAGTCTTTCTTCAGCACTGTGGCATGAAAAGAGGGAATTTCTACAGTTCAAGACACTCTGGAAACAGAACTATTGTTATATACTCAGATGTCACCTTATATGTTCCTTTCAAAGAGAAGAAGTACTATTTTCATCAAGCAAAGCTTGATAAGAAGTATCATTAAATGAACAGTTTATTTTTTCACGCTACTAAAAAAAACTGATGAAAATGTTTATAACCCACCATAATGATAAATAAATGCTGATGATTCTTGTTTGCAAATTTTTTGTATTTCTTGTTATCATCTTGTAAAAAAAAAATTTAATGGAGACAGGGCCTGATTCTGAATATAGTAAATGCAACTCCTTCTAGCAGTCAGGATTTTATACCATTACTTTAGTATAAGATTTCCTATTTACGAAGTGGACAACTCTGTACCTATATATATGTTTGCAAGTAAAGCTTTCTGCTCCCTACAGAAAATGTCACTTTGTCTTAATTGAGAAATACACAGGAACCATATCCTCTCCCCACTCCCATTATCTATTATTTGAAGTCCCAAATATTACCAAATTCACAGAAGATCAGTTGATTTAAGTTAGTTTGGAAAAATTACAATGTAAAAAAGCCTCAAAACACTCAAAAAGTCAGATTCCACTGACTTGCTTTATTTCTCTCTTGCTTTCCATATATATTTATACCTTAGTCCTTTTCTATTACCTGTTTCCTTTCTTTGGGATTAAGAAGCAAGTATCGGGGATCAAAAACTATCTTGTGTAGCTCCTTCTCCCAAGTAGAGAAAGCAGAAACCTAAAGAAGAGAAGTGGGGAAAAGAATGGTGATTTTCCTGGCAATTAAATTCATCCGAAGACACACGGGTTGTGCAACTCTGCTTGAAATCTACAGGACATCTGTTAAAAGGAGTCATAACTGAAACCCTTACAGCAGTTTCATCACTAATAGATGATGAGCTGCAGGAGGTCAGCATGGCAAATCTCCACACTAATTGGCCCTGAAAACGTCTACATAATTACACAGAACTAACACGCATCTAATTACTCATTAAAATAACTACTACTGTGTGACATTTAAAAACTGCTACATCAAAAGAAACCCTTGAAGATCTGTATTTCAACTTCCTATGCTTTCATAGTTCTTTCTAAATGATCCAATATTCTCCAGTCTCTGTAAAAAAAAACAGAAAGGTTTTGTGCAGGAATCAATTTTGGGGCACTTAAAGGTGAAAAAAAGAGCTGAAAGCTGAATACTTATGACATTTCAGACAGACTTATGACATTTAACAGAAATTGCATTAAAAAACCCAGGATTTTCCTTTCCTGTGCATTCTAATTTTAAATGATGATGATTTGTCTGGACATTATAGCATCTTGATTTTAACCCTGTTGGAAGCAGAATCTTTTTTAGCAGAAGATGGCTAGCTGGAGGGGCCAGGTAAAGAAATACTTGCCACATCCCCCAACTACTTTATAAGAAATAATCCTTACTTCATATAATTTAGCTCAGATAATGGCAACAAATCTAGGCTAGCCGCCCTATAGGGCAGAAGTGGAACCACTCTGTAGCGAACAATAAAAGGACAATTCACAGGCAAGAAAAATTCTTGCTTTTCTTCTTGGTGCCAATCCCATAATCCATACGCTGGGATGTAACAAAACAACAGCTCTTCCCACACACAGGAAAAGTACAAGCTGGGCTCGTAGCTGAATTACACACTGAAATAAACTGTAGTCAAAGGCTGTCTCAGCAAATGCAAATAAATAAATAATATCTAGACTGCTGTATTAATTGAGTGTGAAGGGAAGAACAACTCACCCCTCTACAGGAATGTCTCTAGATCAGGGGTGGGGAAAGTATGGCTCTAGATCAGGGGTGGGGAAAGTATGGCTCCATGAAGACTGTCTTTCTGTCCTGCAACTCATTCAGATCTTTTTGGGTGCAGGGGAAGGACACTCGTCTCTTCCAGAAGCTTCCAGGAGCAGTACTTTATTTAAAAAGTTGCAGACTTTGCCTCAACACAGTTTAACATTTTAAAAATTCACTTTTTTCAAAACTAGGATTGGATTTCCAGCCACTTCTGGGTGGGGATGGTGGGGCATTTCTGGCAGTGTATGTGATCCCTCACGAGATTCCTAGAGGCAGAAAACTGGCCTCACAACTCACTGTAGTTGCCCACCCTGGTCTAGATCTAAGGGTGCACAAGGTGGGTGTTCCATGGATGGAATGAGCTAGGATCCCAAGGTGAAAGGTTCCCTGAAGGCTTATAAGGTTCTGACTTGCACATGTCAATCCAACAAAAGAGGGAAGTAATCCTACTTCTGCCCTCACCCATATGTGACTGAAGATGTCTGAAGGCAGTAAACAAAATCACCAATGGTCTTCCAGCATTGAGACAATGCCATTCTTGCCATATGGGATGTCAGGAATTTGGTGAAAGTAAGAGACAATTAACTTATAGAACAAAAGAGGGATGCTGGCAACGGAAATGCCATCTATCAATGGAAATGTAGACACAAACACTTCTGCCTCTTATGTCACCAGATCAGCTCTTGATGCAGGCAACAAATGGTTTGAAAATTACTTAACTCTTCAAAACGCTGATCTCAAGAAATACTATTGTCATTATTATCTGTCTCTCCACTTATTTAGAAGAGGGGACTCTGATCATTCAGGCACCATCTAGAAAAGGCTGAACTTCACAGAAGAATCATAGAATCATAGAATTGCAGAGTTGGAACTTGTATGTGTCTTTTCTAGAGGTCCACAAAGACTACTCACAGGACCCTGATCAAAGTTCTGGTTGAAGTATCTAGTCTCAGGAACAGAACACACTACTGGCAGGGCCTCTCTTTTAAGGAAGTGAAATTCAAACTGATATACCCCAAGAAAATATACATATAAACAGCAAGTGAGATCTTCCCATGTGAAATTGCATTGGAATCCAAGGTTTGGAACTAGGGACTGAAGGCTGTGTGGGCTTTAGGCAGAAAACTTTCCCCAACTTAACAAGATAACATTTCTTCCTGTCCCTATGGTTCTGCCCAATTATCCCACTTGTGCCCTATAGCTGGGCAGGTGGATGTCTTCAGGTAGGTATTTTTTTAACATATGCACCAATTTTATCTTTGGAGAATTTTTGTGTTATCTGCACTACCAAATCCTGACAGATGTATCAGAACCTAGAAATTGTTTAACAGTAGCATCCATACAGAGTTCAGGTATCAACATATAAACAACCAATTTCCTCACATTATCAATATACCAATAAATAATACTCTGCAATCCTTCTGCAGATAGGTAGACCTTTCTGTTTTAGTTGGCTTTGAGGCCTAATTGCTCAGGAGAAAAGGAGTTTTTAGAATGTGCTCTGTTATTTATTTATTGTTTTCTTTTTAATGGTTATGCCTTTAATGGCTTTTAATTCTACAGTTAGTTTAAATATGTTCTTAACTTAATAAGGCAATTAAGAGATCTCATTCAGAACTGTTACAAAACCAACATAAACCACAGACCAACCTTCTTTACTGTTCTCTCATCTATAATTATATCACCAAAAGCTTACAGGGGTTCCTTAAAAAAACATCAGCACATTGTTCAGAAAACAGGATGTAAAGAAAACCCCCACATATCTTTTATAAGGCCTAGAAATACATCAGAGATATTGTGGTGAATGAAAGGTTGACACTTACTCTGAACAGTCATTCTAGGAAGGCTCAGGGAGCAATCCACACAAATGGGATATTTCCTTGTGCCAGCAATCAAGACAGGCGACCCTAAAATTCCAATTCTGTTAAGTCTGTTCAGTCTCCATTCTCCCACAGTTTAATTAAATAGCCTTGCTCACCAGGAAATAGCAGAGTAGAAAAAAGAAAGATAGGTGGGTGTTTTCCACCTCCCCGCCAGCCCCTGTGTGGTAGTGGATTGCTCCTTCAGCCTTCCTAGAATGTCACGGTGGTACTTAGTGAATGTGCATTCTGAGGTTGGTAGAGAGGAGGAATCTGAGATTCGTTAGTAATGGATTAATCTCCTTCACCACCCAGAGAACCGGCAGGAAGAAAGGAAATTTGGATTTTAAACTTGGTCACGTGAGGGCCTGACCTGTTGGCCCCTCCTTCCCCTCATCCCTCATGTAGCCAGTTCTGACTAACCAAGCACAGAATAAGCAGAGATGTCCCCGCGGGCAGTCGAAGAGTGGGGTCGGATTCCTCCTCTCTACCAAACCCAGAATGCCATTCACGGTAAGTACCAACGTGGCATTCTCTGGGTTGGTGAGAGGCGAAATCCGAGATTTCTTAGTAATGCGATATACCTCAGCTGCGAATAATGCTGGGGGGGGGGCAACTGCCTCGTGCCCTAGTCTTGGATAACTTCCTGGAGTACCCTCCAACCACAAGCCGCATCTACGTCACTGAATTTGTCAATCTTGTAGTGTCTGACAAAGGTCGAAGGGGTAGACCAGGTTGCAGCTCTGCATACCTCCGCGATGGGGGCACTGGACGAGAAGACCGCCGAAGTGGCTGCTGCTATCGTTGAATGCGCCCACGCCGAAGTAGGCCACAGAAGCTTGGCCAAATCATATACCTTCCTGATGCAGGCTCTGATCCAGCTAGCAATTGACTGTCTGGAGGCCTTCAGACCCATAGATGTAGGTGAGAAAGACACGAAGATAGCATCACAAAGTCTAAATGATCTTGTCCTCTTAGTGTAGATTTTCAGGGCTCTTCTGATGTCTAGCTTGTGCCACACATTTTCTCTAGGATGAGAGGGGTTTGGACAGAACGAGGGGAGGCTCAAGTCCTGACCCAGATGGAAGGGTGATATCACCTTCGGGAGAAAGGAGGGATCTGTTCTGAGGATTACGTGATCTTTGTTGACGACGCACAGGTGTTCCCTGACTGAAAGGGCTGAGAGTTCCGAAACCCTACGAGCCGAAGTGATAGCCATGAGGAATGCTACCTTCAGCGTCAGAATCCTGAGGGGCACCTTCCTTAGTGGCTCGAATGGAGGCTTTGTCAATTGTCTGAGGACTAGTGACAGGATCCATGTCAGGAAACCATGTCTGGTAGGGAAAGCTAGTGCCGACGCTCACCGCAAGAATCTCCTTACGTGAGGATGTGAGGTAAAGGACTGACTTCTTGCCATCAGAATAACGGAGGACAGGGCTGCCGCTAATCTCTTTAGATTGTTTGGCCAAAGCCCTAGGTCCAGGCCCTTCTGCAGAAATACTAGTGCGTGCTTTATTGATACCTCCTCTGGGTTGACCTTCGTTGATGTGCACCATTTCAAGGAGGCCTTCCAGGTGGCTTCGTAGATCCTGGTCATCAACTGGCACGTGGAGGACAGGATGGCAGAAATAACTGCTTCTTCGTAATCGCATCTCTTTAGAGCCTGGCGTTCAATCTCCAAGCGGTTAGGATTAGCCAACTGATGCTGGGGTGCTGAAGTGGGCCCTGAGTTAGGAGATCGGGTCTCTGAGGTAGGCACCAGGGTTGTCTTTGGGCCAGCTCCATCAGATCTGAGAACGAGGGTCTTCTCGGCCAATAGGGTGCGATCAGGACTACTTGAACTCTCGCCTCTCTCACTTTCCTGAGCACTCTGGCTATGAGTGGGAAGGGAGGAAACAGATACAGGAGCCCTCTTGGCCATCGTGCCTGGAGGGTGTCCATCCCCTCCGCTTGTTGATGGTAGAAGTGTGTATAGAATCTGCATATCTTTGTGTTGGTTGGAGAGGTGAACATGTCTGCTTCCATCTCCCTGAATCGGATTATCAACTGCCGGAAGACTTGTTGATGAAGAGACCACTCTCCTGGGAGGATCTCGTTCCTGCTGAGGATGTCTGCCTGCAGGATGGTTGATTCCTGAATGTGTTGGGACGAGGTGGAGGCCACCGTCTTCTCTGCCCACCTGAAGAGAAGGTTCGCTTCCTTTTGCAGAGACCTCAACCTCATGCCTCCCTGTTTGGTTATGTAAGAACATGTTGTGGTGTTGTCGGTGAGAACTCTGACGTGTTTTCCTCTTAGCTGATCCTGGAAGTGGATGAGGGCTAGGTGAGCTGCCCGCAATTCGAGCCAGTTTATATTATGGGATCTTTCTTTCAGGCTCCAGCTTTCCTGAGCCATTTTTCCCTGACAGTGGGTGTCCCACCCTAATAGGCTGGCGTCAGAAACCACTGTGATGTGATGTGACTGGGTCTAGGGAGAGTCTGCGGGTTGGTCCACCAACGAATGGATAACCTGACCTCCGTGAGCAGGCAAAGAAGCAATGTCATTCTGAGGAATATCTGCGGTTGATAAGATTCAGGAATGCCTTAAAAGGGAGATTGTGAAACCTGGCTCAAGGAATGATTCTGATGGCCGATATCATGAGATCCAGGAGCCGGGAGAGAACCATGAGTGGGATTCTGGGCTTCGCAAGGACCAGGAGGACTTCCCTCCTGATCACGTGCTGTCTCTCCCTCGTTAAGAATATCATATCCTCCCTTTGAGATGATCACCGTTCCCAGATGCGAGATGGTTTAGGCAGGTACCAGCGAGCTCAATTTGAAGTTGATCAGGAACCCGTAATCCCGGAGGCATTAGACCGTGGTCTTCAGGTCCTCCTCAGTTTTCTGCCTGGAGGATGCTCTGAGCAGGATGTCATCTACGTAGGGTAAAGGTGGATACCCTTCTGTCTGAGGTGGGCAACCACCGCCACCAATATCTTCGTGAATACCCTCGGGGATGAAGTGAGCCCGAAAGGCAGGGCGCTGAATTGGAAGTGATGTTGGTCCACCGCAACCCTGAGAAAGAGTCTGCTGTTCTCTGCAATTAGGATGTAGAGATACACTTCTGCCAGATCCAGGGATATGAGGAAATCTCCTGGCTGTAGTGCTTCCCTTATGGATAACAAGGTCTCCATTCGAAAGTGTTTGTAAGTCAGGCTTTCACCGGTGTGTTTCAGGTCGAGTACTGAGCAGGTGCCTCCCCCTTTCTTTGGGACAGTGAAGAAGATGGAGTAGATGCTGCAAAATCTCTGAGAGGGCGGAACTGGTTCTATTGCCCTGGCCCGTAGGAGGTTTTCTATAGCCGCCTTCTGAATCTTCCTTTTAAGGGGTCTCTTGATAAACCTGAGGGAATGAATCTGCCTGGGGGGAGTCAAACTGTAAGTGGTAGTCTTGAGATACAGTGGAAAGCACCCATTTGTTTAATGTTTTTGCCTCCCATGCCTGCTGGAATAGTTGGAGGCGGCCACCTACAGGAAATGACTATGGGTCAGAACTGTTGTTGACCCCCCCCCCTTTCTGAGAACTGGACGGTCCACTTTGACTTGACTGTGATTGTCCTGATCTGGACTTCTTGGAGAAGGACTGTCTGGGCCAAGAGGGACGAAAAGGACAAAAGTCCCTCTGTCTAGGGAAACCCCTGGGAGATCTAAAAGAGGCACCTGCCTGAAAGGGCCTCTGGGTGCTCTTCTTATCTGACTTCTTGGAGAGGGAGGGCATGCCCTTGTTTTTATCCTTTGTTTCCACCAATACATCCTTTAGTGCCTCCTCCCCAAAAAGGGCAGGGCCTTTAAAGGGCTTGGTGGAAAGGTTTGCTCTAGAGTGAGCGTCTACATACCAGTGCCGCAACCAGATAGACCTTCTGGCTACTGTGGCCGAGGCCATGGCCCTGGATGTGAAGATGGCCGTGTCCAGCGTGGCATCTGTGATGAATTGGAGGGCCACGTAAACCTTCGACAATTCCCTTTTGAGGGAGCTGCGATCCAAAGGCACGGATCCATAGGACATCCTCTATCCACAATAGGGATGCTCTGGCGTAGAGGGAGGCTGTTGAGGAACTAAAGGAGAGCGCTGCAGCCTTATGGTTCTTTTAAAATGAGTTTTCAATTCTTTTTTCTTCAGGATCCTTAAGGAACTCTTCACCTTCCTTTGGTACTACAAAACCCAAAACTAAGGATGCCACCAGAGCATTGACAACCGGGACATGTAGTTTTTCCATGAAGGACTGTGGGGGCTTGTACAGCTTCTGGGCTAAGAGGGTGCACTTCTTAGACTGCATGGGTGTTTGTCCCATTCAGCTTCCATGGCTCTCATAAAGAACGCTCGAAGAGGGACTTCTGTCTACTGGGACTTAGGTAACTTTAGGACTGTAGCAGCCATTTCGTTATAATCTGCTTGAGCATTAGAGTCCTGATCCTGGGTTGATGCAAGACTCATAATCGAGGACACCCCCACCATAAGGGAGGAGAGGTCCTCCAAGTGAAAAAGTAGCTCTGACCCTCCTAGCTGGGGGGGTGTCCTTGTCTGACCATTCCTCCTCCTTCTTGTCCCCCAAGGGACCTGAGAAGCCATCGTCAGGCTCCTCTTCATCTAGAAAGTCCAAATCCTCGTCAGAGTCTTCCCCCGACTCAGGTAAGTAGTGACGAGAGGGTACTCTCTTCCTCTTCTGTTGTTTGGGCCTTTGGGCACTACTGAGTTTGCGGTTGGTACTAGGAGCCTTAGTGCCAGGGTCTGGGTCCTTCCCTTGCAGGAGGTGTACCGCCTGCGTTAAAAGGGCAGCCACTGATGACTCCTGTGCGGAGCTCAGTTTGTCCTTGGATTGGGGCCCCCGGCTGGGCTGGAGGGAATGGCGGCTGGATGAGGGGGGGACTGGGAGGGGATCCTCATCACTCTCATTAAAGTGGACCCTTTTGGATTGCACCCTGCCTCCCTTTCGACCCTCCCCCACGCCGGTCTCTAAGGCTTGGGTATAGGCCTCCATGGCCACCTGAGTGGCATGTTGGGTGGCTGCCCGAAATCGCTCTGCAAGGGCATCCCCCATAGTTCTGTGGCCATCTCCCGGCCGCTGGAGAACGTGGTCTCGTGGTCACCCCAGCCTCCTGCTAGGCCTTCTGCGCCCCTGAAGGCCCTTTTGCCCTCTTGAGGGGGAACAGGTTCGACTCGTGAAAAGACTCTTTCCCCCAGCCCCACTCCCCGGATGATGACGCCGCACATGCACCCCCAGCCCGGGAAAAAGAATTGGACACTTCTCTGCATCTTTCCAGGGCCTCCAGCGAATCCTCACTGAGCTGGAATTGGACCTGTGGGCTGGTCGGCTGAGCAGCTCTGGAGTCCTCCAGCTCTACCTTCACCGGCTAGGGTCAGCTCAGCAGCGGGGGAGCAGTTTGTTTAGTGTTGGGCTCCCTGGGTTCCTCTTGCGTCTGCTGGCCGAGGCTCAGCGATGCTGAGGATTCCACCACCTCCTCACCCCCCTGAGCCTACTGGACTTTGTCCAGAGGCAAGGAATCGGCCTGGCTGTTCCCTGGCACCTGCTTGTCAGCACGGGGTTGTTTGGGTTTATTCTGTTGATCCAATGGTGGCATTGTCAAGCCCATGAAGCAAGGCGGAAATTAGAAGTGGGAGAAAGTGGGAGGAAAAAGCAAGTTTTGTTTAAGGAGAGGCTGTGGATAGAAAGAGGGGGAAAGCAATCTAGGTACAATAGGAGAAATATAGAGGGGGAGGGAGAATTCCAGACTAAAATTGAAAGAGAATGAAAGAGACAAAAAGACAAGAAAAATGCTCCTCTCTGGGCTAGGCAGGAAAAAAGAACTCACCACGTGAAGGACGAGGGGAAGGAGGGGCCAATGCCCCAGGGCCTCACGTGACCAAGTTTAAAATCCAAATTTCCTTTCTTCCTGCCTCTTCTCTGGGTGGTGAAGGAGATTAAACCATTACTAATGAATCTTGGATTCCTCCTCTCACCAAGCCAGAGAATGACCATTCACAGTAAAAGTGCCAACCTCTCATTCTCAGGTTGGCTTAAGGAACAATCCACAAAAGTGGGACATATTTAAGCTCCTCCTCAAGAGCGGGAAGATCTACTAAAAGCTGCCTGACTGGACATAATCTTGTCTATTTTGTAGTGTCTGATGAAAGTTGATGGCTCTCTCCATCTGGTAGCTTTACATTTCTCTCTATGTACACCTTGACACCCTCATAATATCCAGAGAATGCCACCTTTTTTCAAAAGGATGGATTGGATTTGGGCAAAATATCATCAACTGTAATGTTTGAAAATGTGACTTTGCAGCCAGAGATTTTGGAACAGATGACTCTATTAACATCAACATGTCTTTCTCAAAAGGGCAGAAAGTCGGATTCAGAGATAACGATGCTAATTCTTTCTGAAATAATAGCCACCAAAATTACAACTTTGAAAGATAATAATCTTAACGAGATCTCCTTAAGTAGCTCAAATGGCGGTCTTGTCAAGACATATAATGCTAAATTAAGATCTCAAGATGGAAATCTATTAACTGTTGGTGGCACTTGTAGGATTGTCCTCTAAGAAACCTCTCTACGTGCTGATAGGCTGAAAGAGGTTTACCTCCTACTGCTAACACAGATGACAGAGATGCCACCTGCCTTTTAAGTGTGTTTGGCCTCAACCGTCATGCATTTGCACATTACATGGTGATATTGAATTCTATGAGCATCACTTTTAGAATGCTTTCCATGTTGTCTCATAAATGAGCTGGGTCAACTGTTGCCTTGATACTAAAAGCGTCTTGATTACTAACTCTGAATATCCTTGCTACAACAGGCCCCTCCACTCAATCTCCAAGTAGTCAGCTGTAGCCTCTGAGGATTTGGATGGCAAATCAGACCCTGCATTGCCAGATCTGACCTTTGAAGTAGACGCCATGGTTTGCCTACTGTCATAACTTCTCAGAAGAGGAAATCATGGTCTGTGATGCCAATGTGGGGCTACCAACACAACTCAAGCCTTTTCTTGCTTTATCTTCTTGAGAACTTTTTGGATTATTGGCATTGGAGGAAAGGCGTATAATATGGCCATTTCACTACTAGAACATTGTGCCTTTCTGCTTTTACACCTCCAGCTACTGAAATGGAATATTGGTACTTACTGTGAAGGTTCCTTTTCAGCAGTTGTGGGGAGGGAATACTTACTCTAGATCTGGCTCCACCCCTTGCTATCACAGGCAGGACCATATGTCAAGCAAACTTCCACCACCTCTAGAGAGAGAGCCAACCCCACCTTCCCAGTGATGGAATGACAAGCTCAATAACAAGTAAGAAAACAACAAGAACATGACCACAAACAACAACCCAACAAGGGTGGGAAGGATTCCCTCCCTACAATTGCTGAAAAGGAACCTTCACGGTAAGTACCAATGTTTCATTTTCCAGCAATAATAATAATAAAATTTTATTTCTATCACACCCCTCTGCAACACAATCAGGGCGGCTAACAATATAAAGACTCCATAATTACAATACCCAAGCACACCCACCGCTTAAAATAATATTAAATGATAAAGGATTAAAAACATAGAATAATTAAAAATACAGTTGTCCCTCCACATTCGCGGGGGTTAGGTTCTTGAGACCCCCGCGAATGTGAAAAAACCGTGAATAACAGATGCGGCTCCCACGGCCCCCCCCAGAGGGAGAGAGGCAGCGGGAGGGTGTCTGGCCAGCCTGGCTGGCCTCTCCGTGGCCTTTCTGAGGGGACTCCAGGCCTTAGAAGCCCCGGAGCCCACTGAGGAAGGCCGGGTAAGGCAGCGTGTGGGCAGGGAGGAGGCTGCGCTGCCTCTCCCCGGCCTTTCACAGCAGACTCCGGGGCTCCAAAGCCACGGACCCTGCTGAGAAAGGCCGGGGAAGGCAGCGTGTGGGAGGGGAGGAGGCTGCGCTGCCTCTCCCCAGCCTTTCACAGCGGGTGCCGGGGCTCCAAAGCCCTGGACCCTTCTGAGAAAGGCCAGGGAAGGCAGCGTGTGGGCGGGCAGGAGGCTGCGCTGCCTCTCTCTGGCCTTCTGAAGCGGGCGCCGGGGCTTTGGAAGGCCAGGGACAGCAGCGGGCGGGGAGGAGGCTGCACTGCCTCTCCCCGGCCTTTCTCAGTGGGCTCCGGGGCTCCAAAGCTGGGGAAGGCAGCGTGTGGGCGGGGAAGAGGCTGCGCTCCAAAGCCCCGGCGCCCGCTTCGGAAGGCCAGGGAAGGCAGCGTGTGGGCGGGGAGGAGGCTGCGCTGCCTCTCCCCGGCCTTTCACAGCAGGCTCCGGAGCTCCAAAGCCCCGGACCCCACTGAGAAAGGCCAGGGAAGGCAGCGTGTGGGCGGGGAGGAGGCGGGGGGGAGGGAGAGTGGCGGCAGGGGCTTCTGAAGCCCCCGTAGCCACTCTGGGAAAGGTAGGGGGGCAATGCAGAGTGGCGGCGGGGGCTTCTCCTTCCCCCCTTCCCAGAGTGGCTACGGGGGCTTCAGAAGCCCCCGCCGCCACTCTCCCTCACCCCCCGCCCTTCCCAGAGTGGCGATGGAGGCTTCTGAAGCCCCTGCCGCCACTCTCCCTCCCCCCCGCCCTTCCAAAAGTGGCTAGGGGGCCCCTCGCTGCCTTGGGAAGGGACTGGGGTGGAATGAGGGAGGCTTTCCACCACCACCCCTTTCCGAAGGCAGCGAAGGGATTCCTGAGAACCCCTTCGCTGCCTTGGGAAGGGACGGAGTGGAGAGGGGGGGGGAGGTGGCTTTCCGCGAATAATCAAAACCACGAATGTGGAGGGGCAACTGTATATTAAATTAGAAAAAAAATTAAAACATACAATAATTAAAAAAAAATCCAGTTACAGCTCAGAGGGAAAGGACAGCTGAGTCTTGGGCCGGGATAGTTATTCAGGAAAGGCCTGCCGGAAAAGATCCATCTTACTAAGGTGGTAAAAAGCTATCTAAGTTGGTAATAAGATGGATCTCGTCCAGCAGGCCATTCTATAATCTGGGAGCGGCAGCAGAGAAGGCCCTCTGGGAGGTCACCGACAGCCTTGTTTTCATAGGTTGTAACAGATTTCTCCTAGAGGACCGAAGTGCGCGGGGAGGGTCGTACAAAAGGAGGTGGTCCCAGAGATAAGTTGGACCCAAGCCATGTATGTAGGGCTTTAAAGGTCATAACAAACACCTTGTACCGTGCCCGGAAACTAATAGGCAGCCAGTGGAGAGATTTTAGCACAGGTGTTATATGCTCTCTTCTGGAAACACCAGAAATCAATCTGGCTGCCATGTTCTGAACTAGTTGAAGTTTCCGAGTCAAGCACAAGGGTAGTTCCACGTAGAGCACATTACAGAAATCCAGACGGGAGGTTACCAGTGCATGTACCACAGTTTCGAGGTCCCTGGTTTCCAGGAAAGGGTGCAGCTGGCGTATCAGCCGAAGTTGATAACAGGTACTCCTGACCGTTGCATTTACCTGATTAGACATCTGGAGCAACAGGTCCAGGAGCACCCCCAGACTGCAAACACAGTCCTTGGAGGAGAGTGTAGTTCCATCCAGGATTGGAAGTTGTATTCCAAGACCTGGTTTTGGGCCCGTAACTGTTAGTACCTCTGTTTTGTTTGGATTCAATCTCAATTTGTTTTTCCTCATCCAGTCCATTATTGCTTTAAGACAATCATTGAGAGGAGAGACGCCATCTGAAGTCGAAGCTGATGACCAAGAAATGGAGAAGTATATCTGGGTGTCATCAGCAGACTGATGACACCGCACTTCATGCCTCCGAATAATCTCTCCCAGCGGCTTCATATAGATGTTAAACAGCATCAGGGACAGAATGGCACCCCGAGGAACACCGAAGTTAAGCTCTATTCTGGTAGAGCAACTGTCCGCCTCACCCTCTGGGATCTGCCCAAGAGGAAGGAACGGAACCACTGCAAGGCAGTGCCTCCAATTCATATCCCCCTCAGAGGATGGAATGATCTATTGTATCGAAGGCCGCTGAGAGGTCCAAGAGCACTAAGAGGGTCACAGTACTCCTGTTAATACCCAAGCGGACGTCATCAGCCAGAGCAGCCATGGCAGTCTCCACTCCATATCCCATCCTAAAGCCAGTTTGAAATGGATCTACATAATCGGTTTCATCCAAGACAGCTTGGAGTTGCGAAGCGACCGCCCTCTTGATCATCTTGCTTTAAAAAGGCAGCAAAGAGAATGGTCTATAGTTGTTCCTGTCCAAGGGGTCCAAGGAAGGCTTTTTCAGGAGCGGCTTAACCGCTGCTTCCTTCAGACAGGGTGGAACGGACCCCTTCCTGAAGGACGCATTGATAATATTCTGAAGGAGTATTCTCAATGCGTCACCCCCTTGGGTGGCCAGCCAAGATGGACAGGGATCAAGGGGACAGGTCGTCTTCCTCACTTTACTAATCATAAGTTTACTAATCATAAGATAAGCTTTCACTGACCTATTGTCTGTGTTGACCTGAACATTGTGATGCTCTATTATTGCAGCAAAGTGAAGTAAAGCTAGCCTCACAGGTCTCATTTCTAATAGGCTGATGCTGAGCTTCTTCTTCAGCTTTGCCCAGTCCCCCTGAACAGACTGGTCACAACAGTAAGCTCTCTCCTAACAGACTTGCATCCGTTGTGACTATTAATGTCTCTTGAAGCAGAAACGAATTGCCTTTTTCTAACACTTTCTTGAGTATCCATCATCTCAAAACTGTCTTTACCTTTTCTGGTAAATTCAGCATATAATGACATTTCCTTAATATCTTCTTTTGATGATGTCTTGAAAACATCTGTACCTCTCTGGTATGAAACCGAGCCCAAGGCACTATCTGAATTGCTGGTATTAACATTCCTCATATTTGCACTAGATAAATTAATTTTGCTGCACCTTTCTAGAAAAATTGTGTCACTGCCACTTTTATTTTCTCCTTTCTTTCAAAAGATACAACCTATTTTTGTGTTTATTTTTGCCCCTCATTGCCTGAAAACGACTTTTTGAAATGTATTAAATATCAGTGACTCTGCGGACAATTCAATATTGTTACAAGATCTGACTCTGCTTTTGCTCCCAGTCTTCACCAAAATGTCAGCCAAATAAGGAATGGAACATTGGTAGTTACCGTGAAGGTTCCTTCTCAGCAGTTGTGGGGAGGGATTCCTTCAAACTGGGTTGACTCTTCCTTCACCACTGACAGGCTGGTCTTCTAACCAATGAAGAAATGCTAACCCACCACCATGAGGAGGAAAGCACCCCCTATCTCCCAGTGATCGAAAAGCAGCCCCAGTGAACAAGATATCAACAAAAGGAAAAGTGAAGGGTGTGAAAGAATCCCTCACCACAACTGCTGAGAAGGAACCTTCATGGTAAGTACCAATGATCCATTCTCCAGCAGTGTGGGGAGGGACTCATTCAAACTGGAACATACACAAGTGGTCACCAGAAGGGAGGGGTAGATTCACTCAATGTTTCACTATCTGCTGAAGCATCCTTCTTCCAAAGGCTGCCTCAGCAGATGCTGTAGTAGAAAACACTCCTGACACAGAAGCGCTATGAGTAGAATGAGCCATGATCCCCTTAGCAATCGGAAGAGAACTATGAGAATAAGCCAACTCAATGCAAATGTATAGCAATCTCGAGATAGTAGGAGATTCTACTACCTTTCGAAACCTCAGAAAAAGAGACAAACAGGCTATCAGATTATCTGATTCCTTTCATCCTTTCAAGATAAAACTTCAAGGCCTGACATACATCCAATTTCTGCCATTCCTGCTCTACCGGAGAAGATGGATGCGGACAGAAAGACAGGAGAACTAGCTCTTGAGCCCGATGAAAGAAAGAATTAACTTTGGAACAAAGGAAAGATCCAACCTAAGAGTCACAGAATCCTTATGAAAGATGCAAAGTTCCTCCCTGACTGATAGAGCCCCTAGTTCCCAAACTCTGTGAGTGGAAGTGATACCAATCAGAAATACAACAGAAAAGGAAGCACAAGTCCACCGATCGAAGTGGTTCAAAGGAAGCATGAATGAGAGCCTTCAGAACTGCATGAAGATCCCACGAAGGAAAGTGGTGAACCACCTGGGGTCTCAATTGAGACACCCCTTTCAAAAAACTCCTAACATGTGGGGGGACTGGGCAGCGGCCTGGACCAAGAACCCCTCAGGATGGATCCAAGAGCCAAAACATGTATTTTAAAGGTGTTGGCGGTAAGAATTTTTGTTAAGACCTGCCTGTAAGAAGGCCAGCTTTGAACCTACGGAAGCCTTCCAAGGGCCAATGCCTTTACACTGACACCATCTGCAGAAAGCACACCAACTCAACTCATACAACCTAATGGTTGAAGGTCTCCTAGCTGCCAGAATAGTCTGCACCACATCGGCAGGATAACCTTCCACTAAAAGACATTTCCTCTCAACTTCCAGGCATGCAGCAGTAACCAATTTGGGTCAGGCTGTAAACAACCGTCACTGATATACAGCAGGTCCGGCCAGGCAGGAAGCTGTCATGCCTCGCCCACCTGGAGGTTGACGATGTCAAGAAACCAAGGTCTGAGAGGCCACTTGGCGTTTTCAGAATGACCTCTGCCCTCTTCATCCTGATATTTCGAAGTATCCTGGATAGCAGAACTAAGGGAGGAAAAGCATAGCACAAAACCCTTGGCCATGCTATCATGAGAGCATTGTACACTGATGCTTCCTGTGTCCAAAACCTGAACACAAAGCTTCATAAGTCCCGTTGCCACTTCCCCCCCACACCCGCCACCCTCCAGAAAGTGGCAACGGAGCTTCAGCAGTCCCATCACCACTTCACCCCCCCACACCCTCCCGAAAGTGGCAACGGGGCTTCAGAAGCCCCTTTGCCACTGCCCCCACACCCTCTGGCCCCAAAAGTGGCGACGGGGCTTCAGTAGTCCCATCACCACTTCACCCCCCCACCCTCCCAAAAGTGGCAATGGGGCTTCAGAAGCCCTGTCGCCATTTCACTCCCCATACCCCCCGCCCTCCCGAAAGTGGCAGCAGGGCTTCAGAAGCCCCTTTGCCGCCACCCCACACCCTTTGCCCCCAAAAGTGGCGACGAGACTTCAGAAGCCCCGTCACCACTTTCCCCCACACCCTCCACAGAGCAGCAAACCGCAAATATGCAGAACCACAAGTGTGAAAGCTTTGGGTGTTAGAAAAGATAGATAATAATGAAATAATGAAAAAGTTTGCTGGAAAAAAAAAAGGCATACTGGATCATAAAACTGAAATGTTTGACATGGGGAGGTCTTAATGAAGATCTGGATTTCTTCCCACTATTGTAGTAAGGCTATTCTGCTTCATAAGTGACATGACTTTTTAGCCAGATTACATCAGATGTCCTTGAAAGTTTTTTCACCAGTCTCTCTATCCTCCCCCCTTTTTGTAACCATCTGCTGAAATGTATAAATAAATAAATGTTAGAAACCTGGTCTCCTTTTTAATTAACAGTCCAGTTATATGGGAGACTTTTTGCCAACTCCAGAAATTTCTGTTGTTGATATACTGCATGTTATGTATATGCTTCTTAATATTAAGTATAATTAATATAATTCATTAGGGTACTTTACATGAATGTAACTAGCATTGTAGAGAGCCAGTATGGTGTAGTGGTTTGTGCGTTGGACTATGATTCTGGAGACCAGGGTTCGAATTCTTGCTCAGCCATGAAACCCCACTGGGTGACTTTGGGCAAGTCACACTCTCTCAGCCTCAGAGGAAGGCAATGGCAAACCCCCTGCAAAGAAATTTGCAGAATAAAAACCCTGTGAAAGGTTGACCTTAGGGTCAACATATGTCAGGAATGACCTAAGACATACCATTGTCGCTCCAACTAGAATTATGTGTTGTCTTTTCCTAAATTTTGAAATTTATTATTGCTATTTATGTTTGTTTCTAGTGTAGTCCCTGAAGGACATTCAGTGCAATATAAAGGCTGAAATGTGTTAGGTATTTTACAAAATAATACATTCACTAAGGCTTTCTAAAGAATAACATAGTTAGACCACCAATAAGCACGTGGAGACTTGTCTCTTCCTTTGCCGGTGCTCTGTTGCTTACTGCAGATTCTGAAAGGATCCATGACCCCATAGGTTAAGAACTAGTGCCTTAAAATGTACCAAGTGTGTGCAAGCATTACTTCTCAGCTGGAAAAACTATATTAAATTAAATTCCCAATTAAACTTTTAATTACTCAGGCTGAAATTTCAGTGCATTCTCATCAAAATGTGAAAGTTTTATCTTTTTTCTAATCTAATTCAAAAATGTACATGTATAAGATTATTAATAGCCAACAACGAACTAGACATTTACAATGTTCCTGTTGACTTAATAAAAGAATAGTTTCTTACCCCTCTCTCTAGTAGCATATCCTTGAACTGTTTCATTCGAGCCTCCAGAGGGACAATAGCTCTCTCTCTAGCTGCTTTAATTTCAGCTTCCATGGCAGCCTCCTTTTCAGAATCAATGTCTTTGCTATCTTCTTTCCTACAACATGAAAACATACATAATTCCATGAAGAACCATCAATACAATTAAATCTAATTTTCCAAACTAACAAAAGCCTAAAGCCTGGTTCAGACTGAAGAACTAATTAAGCTTAGGGTTGAAGGCTAAGCTGATCATGCAGAATTACTCTTGTAAAACAATACTCTTGTTTTACATAGAACTTACTTCCTTTTCTTTGCTTTAATAGGCTCATCGTCATTGGTTTCTTCTAGCATTTCATGCTCATCTTTTACTGTAAGAAAGATTTTTATTAGCATTCTTGTAGGGACAATTCAAACAAACTTCATTGTGTATGCTAGTTGTGGCCACAAGCTCTTTTGCTCAGCTGAGGCTAGTGTGCCAACCATACCCTTTCTCTGAGGTGACTGAACTGGATAAAATGACAGATGTCTTACTGCCAAACACATTAGAATTATTTCAGTGTGTAGTATGTGGAATTGCCTTTGAAGACTATTCAAGAACTTCACCTGGCTCAAAACAATATACCAAGGCTGTGAATCGGGCCAATTACAACAATTACACTGTCTACTGATCTGTTTGGGGGCACAAGTGCTGGTTATGACTTAAAAGTCATAAATAACTTACAACTGTTTTACCTGAATGACCACTTTCTTCTGTAAGTACCTGTATAGCTGTTGAAATCTTCCAAGTGGAACTTTCGCTCTGTCCTACTAATGTGATCTTCACTTGGCTGGAACTCAAGAAAGGGCTTTGTCACTGGCTTCACCCAGATCAGAAACTCCTTACTGAGGGAGGCTCAGTGTTCCATCTTACTGAAAGCATTCTGGTGGCATGCAAAAGCATTCTTGTTAAACAGGGGATTGCCCTATAGAGCTAAGTTGTTTTCTGTTATTAAGTGTTTTAACCTGTATTTCAATGTAATGATGTTTTAACTTGTAGCTCCTTTTTAAATATGTTTTGTGCTCTTATTTTTAGATGACACCATAATGTGGTGGGGTTTTTTTTTTTAAAAAAATTGGGTTTTATTAGGCATATTTTATGAAAGGTAGAAAACAATTCTTGTTGATTTCCTTATATTATGTAAACATATTAAAATGTGCTTAGCCTGCCATGGCAAGAAAAATGGACTTTTATTTAATCACAGTGTAGTCCCAATAATCACCTGTGTGGATCAGTAACTTTGCCCAGTCCACTCTTATATTGCTTTAAAATATGGACAAGAGCTGGTATTTGAAGTGACAAAATACTGAAGAAAAAAACCAGGAAAACACTGATTTTTCTTACTTTGTTTTTTCCCATCATCCATTCCTTTTTTGTGAGGAGGCTCCTGAATAATTTTGTCCACATCAGCTCTTCCTATTAAGTCATCTGGTCGGTCCCACATAGACAGACGAGTGGTAGGATTATAGAAGAATACTCGTTCATCACCAGTCCACACCACACACCTAAACAAATGCCAAAATTTTTCAATTTTGGTGTATTCAATTTGATTCGATTTCATATCTGTAAGTCATCAGCAGACAATTCTATACCTACTAGTGGGTTCACAAGCCAAAGATCAGGTTTCTATTCTTAAAACACAGGGCCCTCAATTCCTTGTGTAATGTGTACTTCAGCACCTTCAACACAAACCGAAATGTTTACCCAGAAAAAAACCACACTATATTTGGTGGTCTTATTTCCAAAGCCTGGCTGTCTTGGATTGCATCCCCTCTCCTCCTCTTTTGCTATTGAGAGTCAGATGAAAACTGCTCTGCTGACGGCAGAATGAGGACAGGAGATGATCTTGGCTGATTTCCACTGCTCCCTGCAGTCCCCTAGGCCAATGGATATCTGTTCTGTAGGGAGCTACTCAACCAGTTTGGGAGATGTGGGTGGGAGCACAATAAATAAAGATCACCTCCTCAATAATTCCTGCCAGCTGGAGCGCCCTAGATAGAATTCTAGTCAGATAATACGTCAACTGGATTCAGTCATAGGTAAAGCAACTGTGGCCACTTCCGTCATCTATGTCTAGTGAGTTGTCAGTTTGACAAAAAGACTGAAAGTCATTTTTTTTTCTTTTTCCCTTATCAATAACAATACTGTAGGATTTTAAAATCAAAAGTTTATGTTGCTTCCAATAAGAAATTTTCACAATATGAGGTAAATAAAAATGCATTCATAATACATTCATAAATTTAAGAAAGAAAGTTATATACCATGGAGTACCAGGAATAGGAGTAGTGGCCACAGGTTTTGCTTTCTGAGCTGCCTTTTCTTCTTCGGTCATTTCTTCTTCTTTTGGCTCCTGATGAGAGATCAAAGGCTGTGGAAATCAATTATACTCCAAGACTAGCTACTGAGTTGTATTCAACAATAACACCAGCAGAAAAAAATAATAGTGGTTGCACAAGTTCTAGCAGAATCAATGCAAGGAAAACCTAGCACAATTAAGTCATAATGAGTAGTAGAAGAGCTTGAACAAGTAGAATTAAACCACAGGATTAATTATCTCCAAATCATTCTGATTAAAAGTTAAATACAGATGTTTTAGAATATAATCAAACCCAGGAAACAGTGAAGCACAGTGAATGCATAACACAGGTTTTCTGAATCAAAATAGTTTGTTTATATTAAGGTTCAATATATAACAAGGGGTTGTTGAGTTTTGGCGGGGGGCGGTTGAGAAGCAAAGCATTTCCTAAAATCTTGGCAATATATGAGCTGACAAAGTTGTATGCATCTTATTATCCTCTATATCTTTTACCACTTGATCTGCTAAACAATTTACCATTTTGTTTTTGATATTATAATTTCTAAACATAATTTACAGTTAATCAGTATTTCAACCACTGGAACTGTTTTTTAAAATGCAGCTGTTCCTAGATAACACTATTATTTATGCATAGTAGTGCTTGTGTTCTGTTTTTGAGAATAACTTGTAAAATCAAACATTGTTTCTCATAAGTTCCTAAATACAAAAATATACTATTCAGAGAGCTATCAATATGCTTTGTGCACTACCCAAAGTGGGACCAAATACATTCCACTTTATTTCATAATTCCCCCCTTAAACAGGGGGACCAAACAGGATTGTCTGCTGTCCCTATTATTCCTGTTTGTCATTGCAGGCGAGCCCTGACAGATAGGATATTATTCATGGAGTTAAATCTGGCAAAACCTGCCAAAAATCTTTCTTGCTAAACCTAAAATGAAGACTGAGGGAGGAATGTGACAACTCAAACCATTTAAATCAGTGGCAGGGTTACCAATCAACCTGAATAAATCAAAGGCACTATGTGCTGGATTGTTTGACATGGGATATAAAATACCCTATATTAAAAGTCAGGTCTGAATATATACATCAAGCCAATAAAAGACATATAAGGCAAAAATCCCCTCAAATCTTAATGATTTATGGAAACATAATCATAATAAAACAATGAAGTAAAAGAAATTAAATTCGAAGAATCCATCAAAACTTAGTTTGTAATGGATGGGTTAAGTAGTGGAAATTTAAATATAAGAGCCCTGCTCAAATTAAGCTTTCTTTTCAAAGTTCTTCTGATACTACTGCATCTTAAAATCTGTCAATACATTTTCAATTCATATATTTTAAAACACAAAAGTTTAAAACTGGGAAAATGTAACAGCAGAGGGGTGGGTATCCACAAATATCACATTGCATTTCAACTGGGGAAAGCCTGTGTTAAAATAGTTTTTAGAAGTGGAACTTTTGTATCACATGTTTTAATTTAGATCAAAGAAATCTGCATCAGGAACAAACAATTCTTGTCTTGGGCCCACTCTACTCATCCTGGAATTTCCTCACTAACCCCTAATCCTGTTAAAGTCATCCTTTTTTTCATCCAGACAAAATATTACCATAGCCCTTCCTTTTTGTGGCTTTCCCTTTCATGGTCTTGTGTATTTGTGGAGCTGGAACTGATGATGCAGTGGGAGTTCGGCAGGCTAGTGACAGGAGGAGGGGGAGAGGGAGGACGAGGGGGCCGCCTCGTTCGCAGCTCCATGGAGGGAGGGGCATCCAAAGCCAAGCTTAAGGGGGCGGCAGCACCACCACCACCACCAGCCACGCAATCCACTTGCTGTGGGGCTCACTCGCAACAGATTGGGCGGGCAGGCAAGCGGGGGTGCACGGCGGTGCAGCGATGGCGGCAGGACTCTCCTGTCCCCACTGCGGCTTTGGCCGGCCTCCCCCTTCCCGGGACTGCGGGAGCTGCTCAGTCCTGCGTCCCACCCAGCCTCGGCTCTTCACCCAGGAAGGGAAAAGTGTGTGTGTGTTCTGGAAGAGAACCTGCCTCTCCTCCTGCGCTTTCAGGCAGCCCTGGGGAAAATGGATGAGCTCCTTTCTTTTCTTTCTTTCCTCCTTCCCTTCCTCTCCTTCTTCTCGCCCTCTTTTTTTATTTGTCGCTTTTTATTTTTTAAATTTATTTTATTTGTGGTTTTATTTTATTTTTTATTTGCAGTTTTTTACTTTCACGGTGGTGCTCTGTCCCTATCCCCTGCGAATGGGAAGGGACAACTGTATTTGATAATTGGACAGAGTTTACACATATTAATTCATATTTTCACTTCAAAGCAAGCAACCAAGAAAGGGCGGTTCAACAAATTATAGATGTAGGTTTCAGATACATTAGATTTTTCACTTTTTGAGTTTGAATACAGGAACACATCAAACTAGCAGAGTGCTCTCTATGCTACAAAGTATGATTACGAAGTATGCCTTACATCTAAGGGAATGGTTTCAACCATATATAAATTACAATGTTCAGCTGCTAATTATAACATGCAATCCATGAAAATATAATGGTAGCAGGGCTAACACCACTATTAAATTAGCACACATTAATAACAAAACCAGATTGATAATGTGTTGGAGAGGATGTAGTTATATTCCTGTAGTTTCCTCTAAGGAGACAATGAGCAATCGTCCAGGAGTTTTGCGATAGGTACAAAAAAAAAAAAATTAATATCATTAACTCTGAAAACATTCATCTGGATCCTGGTCTACTTGTTTAATACCGGTTGAAACACTGCCAATACGGATCTTGTCTCTTTCCTCTTGGTGGGAGCAAGACAAGTTCATCACAAGCAAATGGAAATTCAACCATGTGTATAGATAAATGGTGTAACTGAGTTTAGAAATCAGCAGGGTTGGCTGGTTTAGATCAAATGACTTGTGATTATTCTTTTCTTTTTTTCCAGAAGTCTGGCTATTATTATTATTTTCCAACCCTCTTACTGGAAAAATAATGACTGTTTGAATGTAAACATTTAAACTTTAACAGTTTATCGGCAGCTGCCCAATGTTAGACCAGTATCCAGTGTCAGTGGCTTCTTTTTAATAACTTTATTTTATAGTGCAAAAAATGCCATTCAGAAACAAATCCTTCTATTAACACAAGTTCAACCTAGGCAACCTGCTTTAAAAGAGCACTTTTGAAAGAACAATTAAAAGAACAATGTGCTTTCTGCAACTGGACTTGTTTATCTCGGATTGGCCTTTTTAGTCATCAGCGCGCTTGCAGAAAGCGCGGGATGAGTACTTCCTGAATCTTCGTTTGCGAAGAAAAGCCAGAGATTAGTGGCCGTAACATCTGAACTGCATTTTGCTACTTAATTATCTGATTTAGTCCTATATTGGTTTTAATGCAAAAAAAGTGGTTTAAAAAAGCAAACAAAAAACAAAGAGGGCTGGGGTTCCAATCCTGGAAATCAGCTTCCTAGAGAAAGTGACACATCAAATTAGACAAGTAAAGGAATAAACAATGACTCCTTTGAAATGATGTGATTGCTTTTAGCAGCTAAAAGAACCATGATAAACTAAGGGGTACAACTGCATTCTACAGCAACTTATGGACAGGATTGATACATAGACTATAAAAGACAAGTGTTCAACTTTCTGATCTTTTTCAAATCATTAATTGATGGAACAGGTAAATATATCAATATCCTTGAAATAGTTACCATGATGATAATTAGATTTGTCTTTTGATATTTTCAGTATGTAATATTCTATTTCTCTCTCTCTCTCACACACACACATGCACCACTTTATTAAATGATTATTTAAGTTTAGCTTTCCCTTGATTGTACTCTTTACCTATAGCTTAGTGGCCAAAATCTAGCGGGGGACATCCACTGAAAAAACTGCTTCCATTAGCAGAAATGGGAGGGGGAATGATCTTTCCTCCCTACTGCAACTGCCTGTTCACCCTGAAAACATGCTCCAGAGGGTTAGGAAACTGTCCAGAGCAGGGTTTTGAGTGGTGCCAGTGGTTGCAATATATAGGGAAGGGAAAAGGTTTTGTTGTACTGGCATCACAGTGCAAGTGAAACATTAGATTTAGACCTGCTTTCAGACATTAACAGAATAAAAATGATAAGTTCACCTGTATGTGTGTTACGTCTTTTACCTCCTTTATGAGTTCCTTGATAGGTTCAACTTTGGGTTCCTCTTCTTCTGTCTCCATAGGCAAAGGGTCCTCAGTGGGTTCTTTAATGCTTTCTTTAATCTTTTCTTCTACTTTTTCTAAAAAGGAACAACAAAACAAAAACAAACCAAAAACCCAAACCCATCTTTATTTACTTTCCACTTTCTGCAAATTCAAAATTACTTATGCTCTTATCAGTATAATGTTCATAGGCAGTATTCAACAAACACAACAAAGAGTGAGAAAATCTTTGATCTTGACAAGCAAGAATGATTGAGGAGGAAGCTGTAAGGAGTGGGGGAAGGTGTGTTCTGTGGCAAAGTGTGGCTCTCAAGGTGATTTGTGAGGCCCCCAGGGCTCCCCCAGTACCTTAACAATTTTGCCCCATAAGACCCCCCCCGGGGCATGGGGGGATTTTGCCTCCCCCCACCTTTTAACAGAGCTCGTTTCCAACAAGAACGGTTCGGTGGGGGGGGGGGAGGCCTCTCCTGGGTGTAGAACTGCTATGTTTGGGGTCCCCCACAGGGGCTCTCAATGTTCCCAAGGACATGTTGGGGAGCAAAAACATTTTTAATTGGGGGGGGGGGAATAGGGTGAAGTTATGCAAGGTAACCCAGGGGGAGCTAATGCAGCCCCCTACCCCAAACAGGTGCAAAAAAGTTACAGTTTATTTGGGAAATTATCTTGAGATAACTATTCCATGGGATGCTTTTCTCTTGTCACGTTTGAAAGCATCAAGTTAAGCTGCCTAATTAATTTCACACAATTATCAGAAATAAAAATGCTAAAGGTGGGGGGAGAAATTATAGATATTAGATGGATGTAAGAATGAAGCAAAAGTACCAGTCTTCCCCATTTACACAGGATCGGTATGCACAGTTTCACCTACTCGTGATAGAGGGAAAAGGTCTCTCTAGGCATTCGGAGGGCCACAGAGTTATGCTGGAGGCATTCTCTTTAGGCATTTTTCTGGATCCTCCAGCACAATTCTATGGTCTAACAGGGTGGTTTGCTATTATATGTGGTTTTGTGTATCTGCGATTAAGTCCAGGAATGTATTCCCCATGCAAACAGGGGCAACCCGTATAACCTATCATTTCCTGTATTTGACCATATAGGAAAAAGGGTAAAAAAATTACACCATAGTTGCTTACCTAAGAAAGAAAACACTGTAACAAGAGATATGAGAAGGGATGAGCAGGTGAAAAATTAGGACTTCCAGCTTTGATGTTCAGTTTGAGAAACTGGCTAAACATTTAGAAATGACCAGAAAAGGAAGAGAAACAATGAAAAGGATACCAAGGGATACTGGGATAGGATATAACCCTGAAAAACAAACTGCATAGCAGAAGCCTATTAATTCATAGTGATCCACTAGTCAGGGCCTCCTGCTTGTTCAGTCATCTGGAAGAAAGCAGGGTGATTTCTAATAGGGCACTTTGTGTTTTGAATTCCATTCCTCAACAGTACGACAGGCAACAGCATAGATTTTTTTTTTTGGCACCAGATAAAAACTGATCCATTTGATTAAGAATTTGTCCATTTTAATATGTGCTTCAGTAATATTTTCAGTTTCACTATGTGTTTCTGTATCTGTACTTTAATGTTAATTCTTGTTTTACTAATTCTGTATGGCTTCCTGGAATTTTGTTTATGAGCAATATTTATATGAGTGCAGTGAGGTATACACACTTTCATCAGTTAAAGGCTTTCCTCATTTTGCAAAACACATATTGTCAGTTGCATACAGGATCCAAAATTACATGTTGTACCTTTCTCCTTCAGCTCTTGTGGCTTCTCCCATGTTGATTCCAGTGTCCTATTGTTATAATAGTAAGTCTTCCCATCTGCTGTTTTGTACTCTGTCCATTCAGAGACAGCTGTTGCTCCAGCCAGTGTAGCAGGTGAAGCAGCAATAGCAACCTGAGGATGGATCATAGGTACGATAGGAGGAGCCATTCCTGGCAAGACACCTAGGTTAGAAAAGCCAATAAAAGTACTGATAAAGTAACATTTTGTGAATTGTAAGTACCAAACTGAATCCAGCATTTTTAACATCAGATAAAAGAAAATAAAACTACTAACACTGAAAGTTGACATTCTTTTAAAAATGTATTCCCATGTTAGTTAACCACACTTGTTACACACTACTTAATCAGTAGTGTCTCTTGTTCAATTGTATACCCAGCTGTTTACAACACAAAACGTAGTCAGGATTTTACATATCATGGGAAGTTGCACCATTTTATAAGTATTAAGAAATAACCTACTCCCAATTCCGTACACTGTATATAAGGATCAAGATCAGAATTAAATGATTCTCTGCATCATCCAGAGAATAAGCATTCCCAATTCTATTCACACTATATATGGATTAGGATCAGCATTCAGTGAAGGTGGGAAGAGACTGGCTGCTTTGAAAGAACTAACACTGGCTGTGAGTATTAAAAGAAAAAGCCAGCTTCTAAAGTACAGCTGTAGAATGAATACTTATCAGCAAATAATCTCTCTTTATTCTCTCTCTTGACTGGTCAGAGTTTGTGATCCAGCAAGAGAAACTCTGTTCAGGAAGGTGAGCAGAGCGTAGTGCACTTACTGAATTACATTTGCCATTAACAGCAGCAGCCATTTTGTGGAGGCTAGAACAGATGTTTAGATACCTATGCAATCAGGTGCCTGGTCCTCACCCACTCTCTGGTTTGGTTTAATGTTTCAGAAAGTCTGTGAATATTTTTTTAGAAAAAGACTTTACTACTAAAAGGTAGAACATGTTTTAAGGGGGGGGGGTGGACCTGTACTTTATGTGGAAGTTTTAGAAACAAAAGGGTATGAAGTTAAATTGCGGGCAGAATGATTCCCTCACTTTATTTAAGTAGAAAAAGGGGAGAAACTGACAATAATTTTAAAGTTTTTGTCTCCTCAGATGGACTATGGATTAGGATTCTGGCACAAAGAATAGAATTAGTGATGCAACTCTAATTTTTCTATTGAGTGGAAGGAAGTGTATGGTTCTGACTACAAACTGCTTTTTTTCTTTGAAAATCTATGTATCTAGAACAACATTAAAAGTTTAGTTTTAAAAATTAGACATACATGTATATACACATACACAAGCACACTAACATGCAAACAAAGTCTGATCACTGTACAGATGGCAGGAGAGGGGAAAAACCAAAACACTGTATCCCACAAAGAACAACAAAAGCAAAATATGGACATGGAAGAGATTCACAAGAATAATTTAAATTGAAAAGATTTTGTACTAATCAGGGTAATAATGTCAGTTAATTGGGAAGGTTTCTTGCTGGCTACATGTGAAATCTGTATTTATAAGTGTACTTTGAAAATAAAGATAGAGATCCAGTTATTTGGGAAAAGCAAATAAAAGGTAAAAAACAACAACATTCACTACCATGCCAACTTACAGACAAAACAGACTAGGATGGTTTTAAAAAATTACCGGTCTTGGTGGTAGCGACTGTCTTTACATACGGGCAGCTGACTATTTGCATCATTGCTACACCTGTAAAATGGATAAGCAAGCATGTTGGAAAGCTGCCACTGTATGTCAGCTACCACTGGGAATCTGAGCAGTATCAGTTTCCTGCTATAAATTTAGCATGCCATTTTTTTCATGGCAATAAGCAGCAAGCAGGAATAACATTTTATTAAAGTGATGCCAGATTAATCACAGTCCCTGCAATAATCTTGGTTTATACTGAACAAGAGGACTCAAAGGACAATAGATATGGTCCTTTAAAATATGTGGGATGACCCAGAGATTTAGATTCAGTGAAGGTAGGCTCCTTGACCTTTGAGAGACAGTGCTAAGAAGAAAGGCCATGCTTATTTGACTCTCTCTTACATAATTTTATTCAACATTTAGGCAAAACAGCTCATGCAGCCCAATCGTATGCACAATTATTTGGAAGAAACTCCACTGTGTTCAATAGGGCTGAATTCCAAGTACTGATAGGACTGAAGCTGTAGGAATGTATTTATTTGGGAAAAGAAGAGAAAAAAATGATATTGAAAGGACAATATCATACTGTGAGGCACAGGTGTCTCACTCTTGAGGGGAGGATAAGTGAACTGAAATAAGAGAAGACAAGATATGAGGAGGAAGAACAAAAAAAGCTGAGTAGATGGCTGCTCAGCAGCCTATATTTACACTCTCTTTTATCTTCTCTCACCTCTCCCCACTCCTGCATCTATTCAAGAACACAGGTTGCAAGTTAGCCCTTTACATGTTATCCAAGCCAAATTTGAACTACTTTTCCATCAAGTGATTCCTCTGTGACTAGGATAATGTTTATTGGACACAATTAAGTTTAGTAGATAAGAAGAACAGATACAAGAACTGTTTTTTAATTGAAAAATTATACTGATAGGTCACATAGGATAAGGTAACCAGAAAACGAGGAAGAAAAAATAGGGAATCAGGTTCCTGACAAGAGACTGTTTAACAGAGGCTATTTCACAATAGGAACTAAGCTTTTCCTCTCATGTCTCTTCTAACATTTGAAATGCAAAAAGTACATCTTCACTGAATTCCTTTAGAATAGTTTTACTCTCATAATGGGGATATGCTCTAAAGGAAATTTCTGAATTCAAAACATAAAAATCAAAATGTTTCTCCAAGAGAGTGTCCAATGCAATAGAATAAAATACCAATCAATGTTCAGTCTTCAAGAAAGTGTCTTATATTCTAATGAGATTCCAAAGCTTTAGTCATGCATGGAACAAAATGCAACCTGGAAAGTCAAGCAGAGTATTTGCTGATATATGCTAGGGTGTCTTAATGCTATTAAACTTGTAATGAATGCAAAGGTTAAGTCTGTTAACCATGTTCTGAACATTCCTGAAAAATAAAGGTAGGGCTGGTATCCTAAACATACTTATTAGAAAAGTAAGCCCAATTGTGTATATGGAATTCTTCCTAATCATGCATAGGATTATACTAAAAGCTACCATATGCAAATAAATATAAAAGATCATTGAATTGCCTAAGATTTCGTCCATAAAGATTTCTGAGGAAAGTTGCCATTTTCACTGCAAACTCAACCATGTTAAAATGTACATAAAAATTTCTTTATGTACACTAAAAGAAACTGGCCCACTGTTCCACACTTAACAAGTGTAATATTAATTAAACAATATGTAATTGTGCTAGATTGGCCTTGTTAACTGTAAGAGATTTAGAAATCTGCATAATTGAAACTATACAGCAGAGTGAAGACACTGCTTCACCATGCAATCTTTAAGCTTTAATTATTTTATAAAATTACTGAAGTTTCTACTCATGTGCCAAAAAACTTACAAAACTTTGGAGTTTCCAAATAATGTATGCCTCAAGGGAAAGATGTACTCCTGATTTTGTATCTCTGCAGCACTTACTATAGTAGTGGAAAGGTAGAACACTTTTAGTACCTAGAAAGTTTTACAGAATGTTTATGCCTCTTTATTCCCCCCCTCCCACTTGATACATTAGTACTCTAACTTGACTGAATAGATATTTGTGTTGGGAAAACAGGATTCAAACAAGGCACACAGCAATATACCATGGTGGCAAAACCAAACAAGAACAAAAAACCCTTATACTAAGGATGCATATCCATTCTCCTGAAGTTGACTGATCTGATTGTACTACACAGTGGACCAGAAGGAAGACATACTTTCCGAGGTTTTGCTGTATCATTTCTGCCTCAATGTCGGGTTTGATATGAAAGCTCTCTTATCATTTCAGTGCTAGTTAGCTTGTTTCATTTAAGCAGCTATTTACTGCTGATATGTTTCAGAGTTACTTAGAATTTCATATTCTGCACTTTCCTCAAGGTTCTACTATAAAGATAGGCAAAACTGGCCAACTGAACTGACAGCCAAAGTACACATGTTTACTGAGATGGAAAACATTCTGATATACTTGCCTAAGGATGGGCAGCTTCAAATGATCAAATTTACGATCACTCGCTACAATTATAAATAGGGCTTATAGAATAGCATTTCAAAAGGCTAACAGGTTATTTACCTTTTAAATAAAGATTTCAAATAGACTCTCTTTGAATGATTAGGTACTAGCTTAATACATCAGAAAATGCAGAGCCATATTTAAAGTTGATTTTAGGAAGGCATTAACTCTAATTCCCAATTCACATGTAATTTGTAAAGGAAAGAATGAAATAGAAGCAAAGGGGCCATATGCAGGTGACCGAAACTTCTACAAATCTAGGTTTAGTAAGCCAGCATTTTATCATCTCAATGTGGAGTCTCAATGTGGCTATTCTCTCTAAAATCATACAGATGTGAAACTTTACTCTATTTTTGGAATAAAAGGGCCACATCAAAAGAATTTAAGATGAAGTGTAGTCCACTTAGGTATGGCATAAGAATTACAGTGCATTACACACAGGTTGCCTATATATGTTACTTCAAATGTTAACATTCCAAAAGTGACTACCTTTTTACAAGCTATGTATTCTGTATCTACAAATTTCTTTACAACCAACATTTAAGTGAAATGATACAGTTGACATCCAAAGAACCCTGTGCTTAATCAGAAAGCATTTGTTTGTATATAATACTAAATACTTTCCATGATTACAACACCTTTTCTGTTGAGTACACACACATATCCATGGTCTGAATTTGCATTTTAACCTACAACAAAGGTTTCTTAAAATAATTAATCAGCTTAAGAATTAATCTGCCACAGAACAGGACTGGAGAACTAGTGGATCTCCAGGTGCTGTTGGACTACAATTCCTTCACCTACTATATCCATGGTCAGGGATAATGGGACTGGAAATCCAACATCATCTGGAGAGTGACAGGTTTCCCAACCCTGATGTAAAAGCTGTTCACATCTTACTTTAGTTCAAGGCTGTAGTCTACTCCTACCAGACAGCACTGAATTTTAAAATGAGTATGGCCTAATACATTTTTATGGCAAAATCCTATGCACTGGGTTCAATGAGACTTACTCCCAAGCTAAGTATGTACAGGATCACAAGCTAAGTACCAGAGACAAGATGAATTTCTTCCAACTACTAACTGCAAAACCAATAAAGTATGTTTTTGAAGCACAAGATGTATTCTGCTCATGCTAAAATAGGAGTTCACATGACTGGATGTGGCTTATTTCCAATAAAAATAAATATTGGAAATTCTGTTTTTTAAAAATTGTTTAATTATTCCACATTTGTTGGAGAATAAATTTTTAACGAAGAGATTCAGGCAAATTCCATACACAGTGGACACATGAGTGCAAACAAATTGACAACATGGACATGGGGTTGACACGACAATTATGATTTCCCAATTTACCTGGTAGTGGAATAGGCATGCCAGGAAGGGGAACACGAAATGGAGGTACCATTACTGGTGGAAAAGCAGGAATTGCTGCTGTTGGCTGAGGAACTGCATGAGGAACTGCAGGAGGCAATGTCTGTGGGACAGGCTGTGGTACAGTTTGCACAGGCGTAGCAGAAGGAGCAGAGGTTGAAACACTGACTGAAGGTGTGGCAACTGAAACGGCTGAGCTTGGGGTCTGGTCTTGAGTTGTAGGTGCTGATAAAGAAAACAGACATCTGAAACCCTGCATTATAGAGTATGAGTTGTATATTTAATAGGACTCACCATTTCCTTGTACACCGACGCAAAACTGGGCATAACCTCAGATGACTTACAAACGTGGCATATATCTAATATAGTTTTCAGAGAAGCAACTTAAATACTCATATTATTTCACTTCAGTAGCTATCTTTTAGGATCTTACAGGTGCTCTATTACTGTAGCCTTCTTTAAAGGAGATTTCTGCTGTGAGGAACAAGTCATGAAACAATCTCTGCAGCTCTGAACATTTACTCCATTCAGACACACACTCACCTCAAGAGCCTATGCAAAGTAAATTTCTGAAAAGAGCTGATACTGAGATTTTTCAGCTTTCTTCAAAGGACAGTTCTAGCATTTTATTTCACCTTCACATTTTCCATATAATGCACCTAACAAACCTCCAGAGCAGTAGCAGAAGTTTTCTGTTGATTCACCAAACAGCAAATACGGTCAGTTTATGGATGCATTAACAATTTACATAACACTAAAAAAATAAAAAACAACTCCAAAAATACAACTATCCTTTTGGTTAACTTGAGTGTACATTCCATGTGCAATATAACACAAATTTAAAACATAATGTATACATGCTCATAGCATAATGTTGGTGTGTTCAACTGTTTCAGCCCTTGAATCCAGACACTGTAAGCAGTCTAGAATCCTGTAGCACCTCCAAGTGGCATTAGTATTGAATATTGAATTCTTCAGCATGGCATTTAAGGAGTTAATGTTGCTTATTACAGTGTGTGTAAAATGCAAGACAACCTAGCAATTATACTTGGTTGCAGTGTTGAATTTTTGTTTCCTTTAACCCTCATCCAGGCAAATAGAACATTTTAGTCCCCAGTCATGTTTTGTTGTAGAATTCACAAAGAACAACAACTACAAGACATTCTACTACACTGTACTTTCTAACATTTACTACATTGAGGAGTTGTAAACACTGTGAATTCGAAGGCTTTCACGGCCAGCATCAATAGATTTTTCCGAACTGTGAGGCTATGTTCTGGAACAGTTTATTTTTTATGTTTCACCACATCTGTGGCTGGCATCTTCAGAGAATGGTTGGGAAGGAGTGGGTGTGGGGTTTATATACTGTGAACCTCTGGTGGATAGGATATGTAAATTTGTGTATTTGAATGGCTAGTTTCTGGGTAAAGATATGCAAGGAGGATTAGCGTCTGCTTTGCTAATGGTCCACTGTCTGCTGGAAATCCCCCTGTCCCTGGGTGGAGTTCATTTGCATGTCTTGAGTTTTGATTTTAGTGTTTTTCAGGACTGGCAGCCTGGACAACTTCAACAAGAAAGAAGAAACCCTAAAAGTAAACAAAATCTGGTTACCAGTCCTGAAAAACACTAAAATCAAAACTCAACACATAAAAATGAACTCTACCCAAGGACAGGGGGACTTCTAGCAGACAATGGACCATTAGCCAAACAGACACTAATCCACCTTGCATATCTCTACCCAGAAACTAGCCATTCAAATACACAAATTTACATATCCCCTCCAACAGGAGTTCACAGTATATAATACCGCCCCCCCACTCCTTCCCAACCATTCTCTGAAGATGCCAGCCACAGATGCAGACGAAGAGTTAGAAATAAACTCTTCCAGAACACAGCCTCACAGCCTAGAAAAAAACCCATGGAAAATCTATAATTGTAAACACTGTTACCGAATTTCAGTTTCCTACCACAATTTTAAAAACAACAGACAATATAAGTAGTATTTTTGGACACAGTAATTATGTTGGTTTCTTTTCTTTCTATTTTTGCAAAAAAGGAAAGCTAACAGTTATGCAAAACCAACATGTGATCTCACGTGAACATATGTTTTCTGGCTTTGGGTGTTTGGGTATTATGGAAAAAACTTGATTCTGCACCCACATGGGGCCTTTTTCTACCCTACAATACACTGGATTTGTTACTTGGATCACAAAGCACCTCAGACTGAGTCACTCAGTAAAAGTTTTCTCATCTGCCTAGATGAGGGTGACAGAATTAACATTATGAATTTACCATACAATGCTTTCAGTAAGAGTCTAACGAAACCTACAGAAGAGTTACAAATTTCTTATAGCACAAGTAGCCACCACAGAAAACAGAATGTTCACAGCATAGATCAGCATAGGTTCACAGCATAGGTAACAAGGCAGTTTACAAATGTGATCCAGCCTTTGTTTTCTTCCACACATACATGGAAGGGGCCAAGCAAAGAGAAAATGGGGAGGGATGGAGACCAGCAGCAATCAACACATGTCAAAAGGCCTTAAGTTGAGTGTGATAAATGACACAGTAACATTTTCCCACAAATAAAGACTATTTCCTACCCCCCCCTCCCATGACCTACAAATTTTACTCACTGGAAACTGTCTGTGAAACAGACGTTGCTGTAGTAGTAGTAGAGGTTGTAGAGGACTGACTGCTCGATGATGCAGACGGAGATACTGCTGACGCAGGACTACTAGTAGTAGGTGTGGAAGCACCTACAGCTTGAGCCTGTGCCTGTGCCTGAGCCTGTGCAGCCAGAATAGGTGTCAGTTCAGATTGCTGAATAACTTTCACTCCATCAGGTTTGGTCCATGCTGATTCACGTGTACGTGCATTATAGTAATAAACCTTGAGAAAAAACACATAATTTTAGGTTATGTATATGGTCTAGTTCTTTAAGTCATGCTTGAAGTTCATAGCGAAAAAACCAAATCAATCTAACCATTGATTAAACTTAAATGAAATTACACAACCACATGAACCAATATGTTTACTAAGGGCTTGTCTATACGAGGGAATAAAATGTGGATTGGTGCTCAGTAACTGACAGCAGCTTTCATTTGTCTCTATCGTTTTTTTTTTTCAAGATTGCAGGTGCGTGAAGCTATCTGCGTTTGATGTTCAAATGGGCATGCTTGTGAATCAAGATGGTGGGTATGAATGAATTACTCATGTTTTTATTCTCATCAGTTGCTGCTGCCAAACAGTATTTTTTTTAATGCAAAAAACAAGGTGCGGAAATGTAACCTTCCACTTAAATAAACAGAAAAAGGCTGTTTTGTTGCCTCAGTGCATGGCTGCTATGGTGAAAATCCAACATGGCGGTTCTGGGGACTGCCTTGCTAGCAAGCTCCACACACACACACACACACACACACACGTGCACCTCCAACCAATCAGATTTTCACTTCTGCTCTTATTGGGAAAGTGCAGCAAAGGGAATGGGTTATCCCAATGAGCAGGAATTAGCATATCCATCACAGTTTTTAAAAAACTTCGGGAACAGCTGCAAAGGCTTTTCCTGTGGAGTATATGGCAGTTTTGGACCACCACCCCTTCCAAATATGGTGAAATGATGTGGGATCCCACTGGGACAAAGGGTATTCTCAAGTTCTATGATTATTTTCACTATTTAGACAAGCCCAAAGTTCTATAATACAACATGCATTCTACAGGTGGCACAACATGCATTCTAAAGGTGTGATTGTTACTAGAGATAAATCTGACCTTTCCATCTGGAGTTTTGTTTTCTACCCATATCTCTTCAGTAGGTGGCATTGTTGGAGTTCCAGGGGCAGAGACTGGTGGCATTCCTGGAGGAAACATCATGCCAGGAGGTGGTGGCATATTTCCCATAGGAGGCGGCATGAAAGGAGGTCTCTATAAACATATACAACAGTCAATAAAAGATTACATAATGTATTCCAATCCACTGTATCTTCAAAATCAAGAAGAAAGAGCATATATTCTGGTGAGCCTTAAAGAACTGTAGTTAATGAAAAATGAACAGGTGGTCATTGCAGAAAGCAGCATGGGATGAAACAAAGCACTCCTTTTTACAAGTAAAAGGAGGAACAAAACCAGAGTAGTATAGCTGCAAGCTAAGTGTTATGAGTAAAACTCAGAGGTGATCTGTAGTAAATGCAAAGCTATTAACAATTTAGGGGGGAAGGTAAATCCAAGCTGACCAAACTGTTTCAAGAATACCTGGGTTCAGCTATTTAGTAAATTTAGGACAGAATCAAATGAAGACTCTCACAGAAGATTTTGATGCAAATCCTCACATTAATCTTCCCACTTAGTATATAAAAAGTATTCCGTTCATTATTACTGCAAAAATTCTATTACACATATCAAAAAATAATCTGCTAATGGTAGTGTTCTAAAGATAGAACACCATACGCACATTCAATTAACAAACCATCTATTATAATATTTTATGTCACCTATAAACTGGGATATCTGCACAGTTTACAAAGCCTCAGTAATGAAAATACAAAATGGTAATATCAAAATAAACTTCACACAATAGAACCTAAAAAATCTGAAAGAATAAAAATTACAATCCCCTGTATTAAAAAAGGCACCAGGCACCAGTCAATAAGTTATATGTCAAAGTTCTAAATTGTATTAAAACATTTAACTAAAATCTTTGCCTGCTGCCAACTCACCCACCCCAACATGTATGAGAATAGTAAATCTCACTATGAATGGCATTCCATAAACATTAATTTTTTTTAGTCCTTAAAACCTGCTATCAAATAATGACCTGAATATAAAATAATTACTGTGAATATGTTGATCATCCCTTTGCCACTGGATCTTTAATATTTGCTAATCTAATCTTTGCTAAGATCTTTAATATCAGAGAACATTTACAAGCATTTTTAATGTTCAGGGAGAGAGAAAACACTGTACTGTTATAAACAATAAAGCTTTCGTGAAGGAAGTAAAAGATTAATTGCCTGCAAAATGATCTCCCACAGATTTCACAGAAGTAATGGGAAAGGGCATTGTATCAAGACCTCAAACAGTTGAAAAAGCAAAAGGAATGCAGCTCTCTGTCAGAAAAATGAAGTATGGGTGGTTTGGCAGATTGTAAAAGTGAATCTCTTCTACCAGACTTGAATATGTCTAGTCCCCTATGCAGCAAGATGGAGCCTGAGGGCAACAGCTACAACAGATTAGAATTCTTGGGTCTTGCCTCAACTAGGTTGGCATGCAGGGACAACCCATGAGTAGTGGATTGCTCCTTCAGCCCACTTGAGAATGGGAGGGCTGGGAAAACTCCACATTTATTCTTGGACAGAATACATCGTTAGGAAGGAGATGATACACAGACAAATGTGCAGGGCTGGCAAGAAGCTTGAGAGTTTAGAAGCCTTTTCCTCGCCAACTGATTTGGTTTTCAATAGCTTTTAATATTGCTCGAGTTTTTATTTTCAGTTAGTCTGTTCTATGTTTACAATCAGCACCTGTTTTGATTTTTTTTGTTGGATGCCTTTTGGAGGGTTCCTTTTTTGGGGAGAAGGACAAGTTAGAAATCAAATAAATTGTATGTTAATATGGTCCAAGCTGAAGAAAAACAGAAGAGGACAAACAATCAAAAAGTAAAAATCTTTTTTAGATAGTGAAATTAGAGAAGGAACAGAGAATAGAATTGAGCAAATGAATAGCAAAATAGGAAGAAACCCTAAGGAAAATACCTAGCGCCTAAGGACAAAAAACTGTGCGCTCTTGCTAGAAACAAAGGAAACAGAAGTTTCTTGCAGGCAGACATAAGGCTGTAAGCTAAGTGAATTAGGATAGACTTTAAAACAGTAAGAGTAGACAGTAGGAGAAAAACCAGGCACCTAAAATTGTTTTAGTTTACTCCAAACCTTTTAATAAATTGCTACCAATAAAGGGGTGACTACACATTTTACCCAGGAAGAGCAATCCTTTAGAAAACAACTCCCTGCGCTGGTCTAAAAAATGCACCAGATGCATGTGTTTACCTGCAGATGTGGAGGCCCCATAGGTGGAGGAATTCCTCCTGGAGGTGGCATAGGAGGCATATTTGGATCAAATGGGGGACGTCCAAAGGGGGGCCTGGGTGGTGGTGGTGGACCTCGCATCATACCAAAAGGTGGAGGTGGACGCATAAGAGGTGGTGGCCCTCTCATGACGGTGTTTGGTGGAGGAGCAGGACCACGAAATCTCAGTGCTTGCTGTTGAGCCATCCTGTGAGCAAAAAGAAACAGTTTCATGTTCAAGCTTGTTGCACAACAAAAAGGTGCTGGTGCGATAAGTGAATCAGATCTTTGACATAAGTTCCCATGAACAATGCTAGGGTTCAAACTTATTGGGAGGCTCTGTCTTCAAAATTTAAATGTATGAGAAAACAATACATAGAATGGGCCTACTTAGAATAGAAAGGCACTGCGCAAGCTTCCCTCCCACAAGCCTAACTACAAAGCACCTCCAACACAAGATGTGATACCCACACTGCTCCTATATACCCAAGGCATCTGTATCACTTTGCATTGATAGCAAATAGGAAGGCAACCAAAAGCGTCATAATGTGAATGGGTGCCCATGACTCACTTGAATGAAGCTATCTATATCTTCTCATTTGTGACCTAAAGTCAGATTTGAGTATGCTGATCCCACTCTGCCACCCAGCCCTCTAAAGAGGTAACTTAGAAAATGTATATATAGAAAAAACGTTCACCTTTGTAACCAACAAACGCTCTTCTGATGCTCTCAGGAAAACAATTTTGCCCACCATTTAGTGCCAGTGCAATACCAATGTTGGCATGATGACTCAAAATTGAAAAAAACAAAGGTTATAAGGTGGCGAACGACAACAGATACATAATTCAACACTCATTATTCAAATACCTTCTAATTTAGAAACTGCATACCATTATGGTATATAAAAATTTCTACTGCTGTATATAAAAATTGTAAACTTGTGATGTGACACTTTATGGGGTATCTACCAACTGAGATGTTCCTGGCCACATCAGATCACTATATCTTTCACAAATTAATCAGAGTACATAATCATGTTTATAGCATCATTTCTGAAGAATATACACATATAAATATTTCAGTTTGTTTTTAAAATATAAACAAAATTAAGTTTCTTCTTCTCCCATGTATTTTAAAAAGAAAAAGCCACAATAGATACATGTACATAACTAATATAGTACACACATATTTCAAATTTTGTTATTTGTAGATATTAATGTACAAAATGTCTTAGAAATAAAGGCCCAAAGACACACATTTGGTAAAGAACTTCTTTTGAAGATATTAGGCCATAAGACTATAGCCTACAAGTGGACTCAGAATTGATTTTATTTTATTCTTACTTTTATGATTCTATAAACAAATGGAAATGGTTGATAAGAATCATAACTTTTCAACAGCAGAATCCCCCAAGAGGTTTTTGTTAAGTCTTCCATGAAAATTAACTTGCTTAGGCATTTATACTGAAAGCATTCTCACAACATTTTCAGATAAAGTTGTTTATGGGACTCCTTTTAAAAGTGCACATTTATAAGTAGAAACATAATAAAAGCTGGCTTCTTGGTCTCGTCCAACAAATATGGACATTGGTTTTAAATGAAAGGAAACAGTTTGAAAGTGTCAGCCAAGTGATATAACATGTGAGTCAAACCTGACAAGATTTTTTGGGGGCAATCAATATTTGCTGTAGAATTCAACTTTCATTTGACCTTTAATTTTATTGTTTTACATTAGAAGATGACCAGTGAAGCAAATATGCTGATATAATTTGGTTCTTTCAATTCAGTTCATGCTGCCTGCCTTTCAGGCTCAGACAACCTGCCAAAGAGTACAGAGTGTTCCTCAGCTCACCACTAGCCATTATATAATTACCATATATTCCGGCGTATAAGACGACTGGGTGTATAAGACCACCCCCCAATTTCCAGCCAAAAATCTAGGCCTAGGCATATATTCGCCAGATAAGACCACCACCCCAATTTGGCTGGCTGGGGGAGCCTTGCCAGCTGATCCTCTTTGTTTCTCAACTCATGAGGATCTCCTTGTGAGTTGGGAAAGCGAACAGGATCAGCTGGCAGGGCAACATTCGCCCCTCTCTTCAACCTTCCAGTCAAACTGGACTAGAAGGTGGAGGAAAGTGGCGAAAATGCCCAGTTTGCCTCAGCAGCCCCCTTCCCTCCGTCTTGACTCTTCCGAAGGGGACCAAGGTGGGGGAAGCGGGGGCGGCCGCGGCAAGCCCCTAGATTCGCCCCCTCTCCCCACCTTCAAGGAAGGTGGGGAGAAGGGGCGAACATGCCCCGTTTGGCTCCATAGGGAGGACGTGGGGCCGTGGAGCCAAACCCCAGGATTCGCCCCCTCTCCCCAACGTCAAGGGAGAGGGAGCGAATCTAGGGATTTAACTCCACAGCCCCATCCCTCCTTCTGGGCTCCCTCCTCCCGCGATTCCCCAACCCACGGGAGGCTGCCCAGTTTCCTGGTGGGTTGGGGAATGCGGGGTGGCCAGCTGGCTGGGGGGGTGGAGGGAGGGGGCTTCACAGCCACCCCCCTCTCCAAAGCGCAGCTTTGGGGAAGGGGGGTGGGTAGGCGGAGGGTGAATGGGTGGATGGGCGGAGGGGGCTTCGCAGCCACCCCCCCTCTCCAAAGCGCGGCTTTGGGGAAGGAGGGTGGCTGGGCGGAGGGGGCTTCGCAGCCACCCCCCTCTCCAAAGCACGGCTTTGGGGAAGGGGGGTGGCTGGGCGGAGGGTGGCGGGGTGGCTGGGGGGAGGGGGCTTCGCAGCCACACACTCCTCCAAAGCGAGGCTTTGGGCAAGGGGGATGGCTGGGCTGAGGGTGGGCGGGGGGCAGGGAGGAGGGGGCTTCCCACCCACCCTCCCAAAAGCCGTGATTCCGCGGCTTTCAGGAGGGGGGGTGGATGCGTGGGGGGCGGGCGGGGGGCAGGGAGGAGAGGGCTTCCCAGCCACCCCCCCTCCCGAAAGCCGCGATTCTGCGGCTTTCGGCAGGGGGGGTGGATGCGCGGGGGGCAGGGAGGAGAGGGCTTCCCAGCCACCCCCCTCCCGAAACCCACGATTCAGCGGCTTTCGGGAGGGGGGTGGATGCGCGGGGGGTGGCCGGGGGGCAGGGAGGAGAGGGCTTCCCAGCCACCCCCACTCCCAAAAGCCGCGGTTCCGTGGCTTTCAGGAGGGAGGGTGGATGCGCGGAGGGCAGGGAGGAGGGGGATTCCCAGCCAGCACCATCCTCCCGAAAGCTGCAGTTCCGCAGCTTTCGGGAGGGGGGTGGATGCGCGGAGGGTGAGCGGGGGGCAGGGAGGAGCACTTTGCTTCACTCCCCTGCCTCTTCGCTCCGTTTGCGAAGAGGCAGGAGATAGGCAGGCAGGTGAAGCAAAGTATATCCGGCGTATAAGACGACTGTCAATTTTGGAGGGCACTTTTGAGTGCTCTAAAGTCGTCTTATACGCCGGAATATATGGTACCTCTCCAAAAGGCCTAGTACTTGGGGGAAAGGAGAAGTTGACAGCAACGTAGACTGAGGATTTGTAAATCCTAGCTGCTGTAATCATTATTGTTATGGACAACAGAAAGTTGTAGCTACAGTACAAGGGCTATCCCATTTGTATAGCCCAGCCTTTCAAAAAGTATTTTAAAAAAAACTTAGGGCCTGATGATACAAACATCAGGAATCAAACATTTCTAGTAAATAAAGGTGTAGCGCTTTTCACCACCCTCATTAGTAGACTCTGGATAACCCCCTTTCCATCACAATTAGCTACAGGATACATTCACACAACATGACCAGCAAGTGATCTGTGGAAGTTGTGGCTTGTCTAAATGAGCTTTCAGTAGAAGTGTATGAACCAACTTGTGACTGGCAGTGGGCCCTTTGGCACTGGACATTAATATTTTGTTCATTCCTTTGGAATAAAATAGAGGAAGAGGGAAATCAACATTTTGTTCTTTATGTCTTTTTGCTTCATTGGGAAGGAAATCAAAGAAGGGAAGCCGCATGCAGTCAGACAGCACAAAAAGCCATCTCCACTGCAAGTTGAGCTATCAATTGGCATGCTGCTAATTCATGAGTAGCTAGGGTTCCCAAATATCCCTGGCTTGTCATGTTGTGTGAACACATCAATTACCTTTTATAGCCTTACACTTGTAATACTACATAATATCTTGTGAGTGCACAGTAAGAAATACAAGAGCTTGTTTTCCATCTGACTGCTATAAGCCAGCATCAAGCAGCACTAACATGGAAGATTATTTTGGTAAAGTTCTCTCACTCTTGTCAGGCTCACTTTGCATACTAAATTTCTACGCACAGAAATGGGCAAAACTTGCATATAAACTACAACATATGAGAATCAATCTTATCTGCATCCACTCACTAGTAAGCTGCAATATATTGACACAGCTTTCTACCATATGTACGCTACAACTTCTTCAAGCAGAACACAGGAATATGGAGATATCATTCATGGCATTCAGTATTTCCTACATGGAAAGGTCTCCTTATGCAATACAATAGTTCTGTGCGAACAAAGTTTTAGTTGGATTGTTTACATTAGAAGAAATGAAATAACAATGACGAGTCAAAATCAACTGTTTTCTACATTAAGGAGATGCTATATAAAAACAACCCTGAATGAGTTGTAGTTTTTTTAATGCATCTTGCTTTAATTTATACAACTATTTGCACTCAGCTAATTTTTAAAGGGAATGTCTGGTCAAGCATGGTCTACTACAGCAGCCTCCCTGCCTAGCACCTGCAACTGGCCTTGGACTACAGCTCCCATCATACCAGCCAGGAGAGCTTGGGTTGGGGATGACAGCAGCTACTGCCCAAAACATCTGGAAGGCATCCGATTGAGGGAAGTGGGTCTCTCAGGAGGCTCGGCTGAGGTTCCCCCAGCATGGGTGAGATTTCGGCGGTTCTCACGAGAAAACGCAAGCACTCTTAAAACTCCAAAACCACCTTAATTAACAAAGTAAATGAACGCACAAGCACTGAAATAAATCTATAAACGTGCAAACTAAAACGGGCAGTTCATAAAAAGAGCATCCTGTGCTTGGTTTTTGCATTCTCACCCGGATGTTTTCTCACTGAGGACTACCCATTCACGCAGTAATCTTGCGATTACAACGGGACGTGGCTTCACACACCATCAATAGTGCAAAAAAGCCCTGTTGGCGCAGTGGTTAAATGCCAGTACTGCAAGTCATCACGTTGCAAGTTGGATCCCAGATGGCTCCAAGGTTCACTCAGCCTTCCATCTTTTCGTAAAATGAGTACCGGCTTGTGGGGGCAATTGGAAGCTGCTTAATCCAGTGTAGATGTGTAAATAGCTATTGCTTAAAAAACAATTTGTAAGCCACTCTGATAGCCTTGTGACTGAAGAACGGGGTATAAATAAATAAATAAATAAAAGTGCTATTGACGATCTACTGACAGCTTATCCCATGAATTGGTTTCTCCCCCCCCCCAACCAGCCTCGCTACCTCTAAGCCTCTTTGGAGCCTGAAAGTGACACACAGCAGAGGAGAGGGCAGGGACACCTAAGAGGGCCACGATCCCTCCCCAGCCGCTCGTGTGCGCTTCTTTCCCCAGCAGCGGAAGCCCCCCCCCACGCACACACACGGCCACCCCGTTCATACGTCAGCGCGTACAAGGGAGCCGCCATTACGCCATTGGCCACAGGAGCCCTCCACGGGCAACACAGGGAGCAGCCCTCCCTCAGAGGGGGAGAAGCCGTCCCTCCTCCTGCTCCGAGCTGAGGAGCCCAACCGGAGTGAAAGGAATAAATACATGTCGTCAATGGACGATAAAGGACGGTTAACGGCCAGGAGGGGGCAGTTATCACCGTTGGGAGGGGGAGCTCACCGGGGCTCAGGAATGAAAGCGAGGGGGGGTGAAGGCTGACTGACTGACTGACTAAACGGCCACTTCCGTCTCGAGCGGCAAAAGGAGGGATGTGATAGAGAGCGCGCGCGCTCGGGCGGGAAAAAGGGGGCCGAGTGCAGAGGGACCGCTGAGGTCACACAGCATAAGGCCGCTGGCGCGCGCTCTCCCTCCTTCGGCGCGCGCTCACAAAAGGCCTCGTGCTCCCTCCTCCGGGCCGTTTCAAAGCAGGCTTTCGCCCTTACCTGAGCTCATTATTATAACGCTCCGCCGCCCCAGCGTCCCCTTCGCTGCCGCCGCCTCCAGCTCCTCCGCCACTAGAGCCGCCGCCACCACTACCACCAGGGCCACCACCACTACCTCCTCCTCCTCCTCCTCTTTCCGCCATCACCAGACGACGCTGCTGCCGCCGCCGCCTCACACGCCCACCCTCGCCAGCTCTCTACTTCCTCAGTGGCTGCTCGGAGCGTCAATTACGTGACGTCGAAGTGGCAGCTTCTCACTGATTGGCGGTCGCCGCCGCCGATTTTGAATGAGGGGAGGAAAGCGAGCGATGACTGGATGGTTTGGTTTGAAAGCCCCCCCCTCAAGGGGCGCCACCGAGTGCGCCCCCTCGCGGTTCCGTTCTGGGAAACGTCAAGTGAACTATGACCCGGAATGGATATTAAAAGAAAAAAAAAGATTGGCCCTTGACTCTAGAGACAAGAAAATTGAAGAGGCGCGTTACGTCGTTTGAAGACAACTATTAGGGGTTTAGTCAGAGAAACCATTTTGGAAATGAGCTGCCCATAGAAATCAATAGAAAAGCGTGTTTCATTTCTTTATTTTTATAGATTAAAAATTGTTACACATTCACAATCTTCTAATTCTTCAATACAACTTTTTTTGTAACACAAAGTTTAAAAACCCCATCTTCATTGTAGAGAAAGGCATATTAATATTAACCAATATACCATTCTCTTTTACAAAAATACCCAGTAGCTTTCATGTCTAATTCTTTTAATTGTTTCCATATTGTTGTTTGTATTCTTATCTTGCATTTACCCTTTCTATTTATGATTAAATAGCCAGTTTATGTTTATTTATTTATTTATTTATTGGTGTTTTGTAGTGTGTGTTTGTTTGGATCGAGGCACACTGCTGCCAGAACAAAGCTGTCCTAATGGTAGAATCCTGGATTTCTCTGTTGATTTTTATGGATAGGAGGAATCTTACTCACCAGAGAGAGTGTGTGTGAGAGAGAGGGGGAACAAGCCTATAAAACAAAGTTCAAGTTCCTAAATTTTCCTTCTCTTTAGGTGCAATGGGGCCTGAGCCAAATGTGGAGTATGGAGAGGTTTTAAGATGGAGAGATTCAGGGATAGTGGGATCCAGTTGGAAACCAGATGAGAGACAGTTGTCTCAAGATTATCACACTACACGGTTATAGTGCTATTATCCTGCTTTAACTGCTCTGGCTGCCTCCTGTGGGATCCTGGGATTTGCAGTTTAGGGAGGGGCATTTAGAACTCTCAACCAGACAGCTCTTAGGCCTCACAGAACTACAAACCCCAGAATCCCACAGGAGGCAGCCAGAGCAGTTAAAGCAGGATAATAGCACTATAACCGTGTAGTGTGATAATCTCAGAAGGGATATCCCAAAGGCAAATCCTGCCAGTCTTTTTCAGTCTAAAAAGATAGAGAGCGGTGGCTCCTAATCTTTTCTTTATTAGCAACTCCCTTTAAATATCCTTTGTTGTCATGGGCCCCCAAGACTTAACTCAAGATTTAAAACAACAACAACTACTACAATAATAGATTTTCCTTGTTTTTTTCTGGGCTGTGAGGCCGTGTTCTGGAATAGTTTCTTTCTGACGTTTCGCCTGCATCTGTGGCAGGTATCATCAGAGAATGGTTGGATAGGTATGTGTGTGTAGTTTATATGCTTTGAACCCCTGTTGGGGAGAATATGTAAATTTGTGTAATTGAATGGTTAGTTTCTGGGTATAGAAATGCAAGGCTTGTTAGTGTCTGTTTGGCTAATGGTTGGTTGATGGGCCATTATCTGCTGGGAATCCCCCTATCCCTGGGTGGAATTCCTTTGTAAGTGTTGTTAATTCTATTGTATTTCAAAACTGGGAGCCAGATTTTGTTTACTTTTAAGGTTTCTTCTTTCCTGTTGAAGTTGTTCAGGTGTTTGTGGATTTCCATAGCTTCTCTGTGCATTCTGACATGATAGTTGTTGGCCTGGTCCAGAATTTCTGTGTTTTCAAATAGCATTTTGTGTCCAGGTTGGTCTATAACATGTTCTACTACCGCTGATTTTTCTGGCTGGCCCAGTCTGCAGTGTCTCTCATGTTCCTTGATTCGTGTTTGCACACTGCGTTTAGTGGTCCCTATGTAAACTTGTCCACAGCTGCATGGTATGCGGTAAACTCCTGCAGCTGTGAGAGGGTCTCTTTTGTCCTTCACTGAGCGTAGCATTTCTTGGACTTTCTTAGTTGGTCTGTTTGGAGGTTGTGTTTCCTCATCAGTTTTCGTATTCTGTCTGTGACTCCTTTGATGTATGGTAAAAATACCATCCCTTTGGGTGGCTGTTTTTCTTCTTCATTCCTGTGTTTTTTTCTGGGTCTGGCTGCTCTTGTGATGTCTGATCTGGAGTAACCATTAGCCTGTAAGGCCCAGTTTAGGTGCCTCAGTTCATCCTCCAGGTAGTGGGGTTCGCAGATCCTTTTTGCACGGTCTACCAATGGTTTTATTGTGCTTCTTTTTTTTTGTCCTGGGTGATTATTGGAGTTCTTGTGTAGGTATCTGTCCACGTGTGTGGGTTTTCTGTATACCTTGTGGCCTAACCGTTGGTTTGGTTTGCGGATGACTAGAACATCCAACATATCCAGCAGACAAAGGAAATGCCACAGTAATCATGGAAACAGAAAAAATACAGACAAAAAATAAGGGAACTCTTGGACCCTGCAACATACAGAAAACTCAAGCAAGACCCGACCAACAAAATCACCAGAAAACAAATGCCTTGATCAAGAACTCATCAATTCAGCCAATCATACACCAGAATCTATGCAGATCAGAGGCTCTCCCACCAAGACTATATGGATTTCCCAAGATCCACAAGGATTCTACTCCACTCCAATCCATAGTGAGAGCCATTGGATCCCCCACGTATAATTTGCCCAAGTTTCTGGCCACACAATTACAAACTTACATAGGACAAACCCCTCACTACATCAAAGATTCAACTCACTTCATAGAAAAAATCAACAACATTGAACTGAAACCTGGAGACAGACTGATCAGTTTTGATGTCTCCTTGTTCACCAAAGTCCCCATAATGGACACCATGGCACTCATACAACAAATATTTCCTGAGGACATCACAGCCTTGTTCAAACACTGCCTCACCACAAGCTGCTTCCAGTGGGATAACGAATTCTATGAACAGATAGATGGGCTAGCCATGGGCAGCCCCCTGAGCCCAGTGATAGCAAATTTCTACATGGAACATTTTGAAAAGCAAGCCCTGGAAACAGCACCAAAAAAACCCCCACAACATGGTTCCGATATGTGGATAACACTTTCACCATTTGGAACCATGGAGAAGAAGATTTGGTCTCATTCCTGAACCACCTGATATTTTCCTGAACCAAAATATCCAATTCACGATGGAAAAAGAGAAGGAAGAAACACTACCATTCTTGCCTGAGTTACATGCTATCTTTGGAGGGGATGCCAACATGCACCCTAAGCAGATTGTGAAATACTTCACCTTTTGTTCTGTTTTAAAATCAGACAAATCTGTTAACTTCACTTTATCCTCGTTCTCCATAATTTTTGTTAACATCATTGTCTTTTGTTTATTAATTTTAAAACCAGCCAATTTGCCAAAATCTTTTAATTTCTATAACAAGGCCTCAGGACCATGGCTTTCTAACAAAAGGGAAGACTACTTTTTTGTTCCTTGGGACCTGATGAGTTCTTAGTATTACCTGGCCTTACACCACCTCCCCCAGAATTTGGCAATATTGGACATCCTCATGTTGTCTGGGTAGACCAAAATGGGTTCAAGTGGAGGTCACCCAGGACATAACAAAGATGTCTCTTGGAAATTCACACAACCAAAAAGGAATTAAGCTTAGCCCCTTAGGATCAGGGTAATCAAGGTGGAATGTGCTAATCACCTCTTGGATGCTCTTAGCAGAGAGTCATCCTCCAAAACAGTGGCCAAAACTCCTATTATCCCCACTCATCCCTGTGAATGTCTTTTCTCACACCTCTCCCTCCCCACAATAAAGAGGCTGCCATAAAGCCATTAACCTTAACATCCCAGCCATTAGCAGCAATTAATGAAGTTGGAGTTTCCATTGTTTAATTGTGGGAAACTCATCCAAGTACAGTATTGTTTTACACTCAATACACCCCTTCAGGATATGAAATTGGGTATAAATATTGGTCCCAAACAATAACCAAGTGTGGACAGTTCTTCTGACACTGTCATTCTGCCGGTTTGCTGTGTCACCCTCTGATTCTTTCCTGAGTTGATTCTTTCCTTTACTGCATGAACCTCTGTTCTTCAGGACTGGTAAAAAGTATACTTTCCCAAATCTATTCTTCTATCCAAAACTTTCTGCCTTAATTCTTCATTATCCTTGTGTGGTCTCTTGTGCATCTGTGAATGCTTCCATGTTTATTTTCCAATAAAAAACATTTTTATTTACTTTAAACTCAAGAGGCTCTGCAGTGAGTACTGGTATACATAGTTGCAAAGGTCCGCAAGTTACCTGGCCTCTCACAGCCATACCTTTGAGCTACTTAAAATTCCCCAATTTAATATCATAATTGAGTGTCACAAGTGGGACCCTACACATTTGGGTAACATTAGTACAAGAGTTAAGGGTAAAGAACAACACTCTAGCCTTACATTACAACTGTGAATATAACTGAGGAAAGAAGAAAAGAAACTGTCCATGAATGCCCAGCAAATGGATTTTAGATCTCCTTAAGCAGCACTTAACTTACGTCTGTCTGCTGTTATTGGACAATATTAACTATCGGGTATGTGGAGCAGTAGTTGCGGACAAAGAAAAATCCTGCAGCAAGCACACTATTGGAGTGTGTGTGTATTGCATGCAACTTAATACAAACATTTTACAGACTTTGAGTTCTCATCAATAGTACTTCAACTCTTTAGAATAGTCCTAGTGATTTAAACAGGAGCATATTCCAAAGTCAGTGTTAATAAAGATTATGGCTACAGCCACCAAAAGCCCCCCTAAGCAATTTGCATTTGTAACCATTACTTTCACTCCTCTTTTTAGCCACTAGGAGATCCCCTTCAACAACTTTAGAAGATGCAAACAAAACTTTTTCATCAATACCATAATGGAATTCTGCAAGGGTCTCCTACACTTATTTGTTTCTGTCTGTTTCTCTTAATAGCTTCATTCATGGAATGCTTTGAAGATTGGATTGAAAGAGTATTCAGGAAATCTCATTCCTACCATACATGTATAGTCAGTACTAGGTTTTTTCCTTTGGATAGCTTTACTACAAATATAGGCTACCCTAATGATTTAGCCAGATTTCGTTCAGCCTTGTAATCTGCCACTCTTCTACCACTTACTTGTCTTTGAATGGAGACCAAAGCCTCCCTTCACATCTCTTTCCCTCTCATCTACCATCATTTAATTAATAGATTTTTAAACTCTTGCAAAGCTGATGTTGTTGCATTCAAAACGACTGTAGCCTGCAGTCCAGGTTTTCTGTGTCATGGCTCTGCTCAGTCCTTTTGTAGATGATGTGGAACACAGTGATCCACTGGTAAAGTCTGAATTGCAGTCTATGGAGGGTTACCACTTAACCCACTACTTTTCCACCAGGTATGAGGCTCTGCCCAAACCTCCACTGATACCAAATGTGAAGACTTCCACAAAATGTGAAGACTTCCACAGAACTCATCACTAAGAGTGATGGTTTTTCCTTGTCCCCATCTCTTCCACCAGTGTAAAGATTTATACCTGTCCTACTGCTGGGGCCATCAACTGTGGGGATCTCCTGGATGTCCTCAAAGTACCTGTTTGAGATATTATGCAACTTCCATCCGCACTGTACATCACCCCCCTTTAATCATTGCTGCCATCACAAACACCTTGTCTGAATCCAAGCTTTCTAATATATAGCATCCCTGGAGGTCAAAAGTATATAAATACAAAAATAATACTTTATTAACAGAAGTTGAACATAACAAAACAGATTAATTATTTAATACATTTAAAACACATTTCACACTCCATTCCTAGCTAATTCAGACTCCTAAACACCACTCATTAATTCCTAAGAGGCTTATCACATGCCAAATTAAATAGGCAGGGCAGCTGGAAGGGTCTGCTTTCCGTGCTGCCTTACTGCATGACGTCTTCACTCTTCCAGTGTTCTACTGTTCTGGTCCCATGGGAGATGGAGGTAAAACCACATCTTTTTACTAATGGGTATTTCCAGTTGGTAAAAAGATATAGGTTTACCTCTGTCTCCCATGGGACCGGAATGGCAGAACGCCGGAAGAATGATGACATCATGGAGTAAGGCAGCATTGGAAAGCAGACTCTTCCAGCTGCCCTGCCAATTTAATTCGGCATGTGATAAGCCTCTAAACCTGATGGGCTGACTCTATGAACCATTATCCCCACTTCATTCACTTCTTTCTGCTTTCTACCTAACTACCCTAACTACTCTGACTATATCTACTTTCACCAACCTCATCCAGATCCTCCCAAACATTCCATCACTACTCACTTCCAACATTCCATTCTCTTCCTCCCTCCCTTACTGTATTACACAGCACATAAATGACCAAATTACCTTGATATGTATAGAATTCAAAGACAGCCATAGTATTCTAGAATGTCAGCAAGCGAAGGGATCTTGTAGCACCTTTGAGACACTCAAAGGTGTTACAAGATCCCCTTGCTTACTTACTATATGTAGTAAATTAAACATTTTACACCAAAAGTCCATGACATCGCACAGCCCCAGATCAGGAGAATCTGTATAGCAACACCTTCGCAGGGAGTTAAAAAGGCAGAGAGCTGTGTTGATCTAAAGCAATTTCCAGATGTTTTCATCTCCACTAGGAGCAGGTACTTTGTAAAGCTGATGGGTCTAACCAAGTCATCCCCCCCTTCCCATACAATGGATTAAAACAGCATCTCAGCCTTTTCTTTACCAAGGGACCCCTTTAAATATCTTTTTTTGCCACGGACCCCAAGACTTAACTCAAGATTTAAAAACCTAACAACAACAAGAAGAATACAATTTCACCATCCATTAACACTTCCCTCAGAGGCACTGGAGGGAAGGAAAGACTTTTCTCCTGCTTCTTCTTGCACATTTGTAGCTAGAGTGGATTGAAGAGCAATGTGCAGGCCAAGCCAGCCAGACTTTGCCTCGGCTCCTGTCACGTGGTCTGAGTAGCCTTCAGGTGTTCACAGACCCCCTGTGAGGACATCACAGACCCCTGGGGGTCCCAGGACCACAGATTAAGATCCACTGGATTAAAACATCAATTGTGGCTGGGAAAAATTCATTTTCCATCCAGTTGCTGTGGGGAATTGGAGCTAAACTAAGAGTGAACAGAGGAATCCAAGGGGTGATGGGTGATGTTATAGTCCCTGCTCATCAGAAATCTCCTGGGTGAGGAACCTGTGACCCTCCAGTTGTTGTTGAATCCCAGTTCCTATCAGCCCTCACCAGGCTGGACTGATGGAAGTACCTAGTCTGTTGACATCCAGAAGGCTGAATTTTCTCCAGCCCTGCTTTATGTGGATCCATAGTGGAGCTCACTTAAATTTCTGCAAGTGACCACTACAGAGGTTTCTCTAGCATTCTACTCTGAGGAATCTAGTTCTTAATGTGTTTCCCCCTTGTATGAAGGAATGAGATAGGCATAGCAAACAAGTGTACCAGTGAACTGCTTGACAAAAGCCCATCTGTGAGCAGTATGTTTTCTCACTAAGTGAAGTAAACTTAGAAGAAAGTCTTTGCTTACAGATGTGCAACTGTTCAGAAGGATGCTTTATTTGCAGCATCTCACTTTGGGGTCTGGTTCTTGGTCACATTATAGTGTGGTAGGATACTGTGGGATAACTTTTCTATACAGGTTGACCCCTGTATCCATGGATGTGGTGTCCACAGTTTCACTTAACCAAGTTGGAAAAAGGCATTTCTAGGTCCTCCAATGTGATTCTGTGGTCAACGTCAGGCATTTGTCTTATTGAAAATAATAGGGTTCCCTGTTATCCAGGGCTTCAGGTGTCCATGGGGGTCTGTCTTGGAACACATGGAGGTTGGCCTGTACATAGTTCAGAAGTGGTGTGTGTGTGGTCCACCCAAAGTTGTTGGACTGTAGCTTCCATCAGGCCTTGCTAGTATAGCTAATGATAAGGGCTGGTGGAACTTCAGTCCAATAACATCAGGGCAGGCACAGGTTGCCTCCCCCAGCATAGATTATTTTTTAAAAAAATCAGTATAAAATTCGCTATCTTTCTGAATCATTCAACTTGCTCCTTCAACTAACCTGCTCATAGAGACTACCATAGACAGTGTAACATTGCAATATCTAATGTTACTCATTGTAAAATGATCCCCTTTTGAAAACAAGTCTATACTGTATTTCTGTCTTTATGATGATTTCCCTTGTTTTATTCAGAGAAGTTGTAGTATGCCTGACTCAGAGCAGCCTGTAGGCAGGAAGTGTTTCCACAAGCCAGTTGTTACACTTGTAAGATGATGTTAACACATGAAGAAAAGACAGGGAAGTCAAGCTAGGAGAACAAAGGAAAGGAAGGGAAACAGTAAAGGTTAGTTATGTTTATTCAATTGAAAGACTCAGTTAAACTACGTTTTAGATTTTTTTTAATTAGTGGATTGCTTACCTGAAATTGTCCACCTATAAAATCAATAAAAACAGTGAATCTACATATATCTCTCTTCATGCTCTCCCCCCACCCCTCTAAACACACACACATCTGCTTCTTTGATGTTACTAATGAATGAGCTCTTTTTAACTTACTCCGATGGCTGATAATTGTGCTCTAGCTTCTGGGCAAAAGTCATCAGTAATGTTGGTATGTAGAATGGCCACTGGCATCAAATATTTATAGACTCACAGATGGGAATCTACAAAGAACACAGAAACAGAGCATATTCCCAACCCTTCTATGGTGATCATGTCAAAACATCAAGAGGAACTAGTGATTTGTTGCTACAGCTACATGAATTGGTGTGGTTTAGCTTTTTAGAGGAATCTGAAGGAAGTGTCTTTGACAGCTGGTGTTCCTAGTGCAAGTAGGTCAGGATATGCCAAAAATAAATATATAAATAAAATGAGTGGCTTCAGAACAGCAAGAGGTGTTGACTTCATCTTGTTCTTTTCCAGATTGTGGTTTGTCTTTCATTGTGTGGATTGTCTCTCTCAATTCAAGGCTGGTGTAGACCTCCGGGCAATTGGAGTGAAGCTCTTTCTGCACCATATTTCCCTACCCAAGATGCTAGCAAAAGATGTGGATTCTAAGAAAGAACATGACAGTAGCTGGAGCAACCAAACTTAAAATGCAATTAACAGTTAAAGTTGTGGGGGAGGATATTCCATTATTGTAGCAGTAGCTGCCACTACTCCCCCCCCTCTTCTGAAGTGGTTTACAACACTTCCCCTCATCCTGAAAATCACTGACATGGCTATCCCATTGTGACACCTGCAAGTGGACCAATTAAATAAGCCATTTTGGCTCAGTTTCAATGTATGAGGATGGTTTCTTTTTTTTTATTGAAAGACTATGGCGATATCTCTCTCATTGCCCTGAATCCCATCTTGGGAGAAAGGTAGGATATAAAATCAATCAATATCAATCAATCAATCAGTCAGTCAATGTTGTATAATACATGATGAAAGTGTCGAGTGGGGTGTGCGCTGTATCAATTATTAATCTCACGAAAAAGCAAAAGAATGAGCAGAAACCCTAAACAAACTTAGGACAGTGTTGTTAGATTTCTGTAATTGGTGGCAACTCTAGTTTTTCTCTTTTGAAATCAGCTAAGACAATGCTGGTGTTTTATAGGGCATTCCCATTCATGTACTGTATAAATTAAACTGGATACCATTGTGGTTACTGTTTCTATTCAGTTCCACCATGATCTCATCTCACACTAGGGGGCCATTTACACTATTCTAAAAACCTCAAATTGCCTCCAAATCTGGCCTGATAACACCACACGATGTGTGGCCTTTCCCCCAATCTGGTGTGAAAAGGGCACATGATGTACAGCCCTATTCGCACCAGACTCTATGAGGAGTGGCTTAGTAACTAACCATTTGAGTGGCGGGGGGGGGGGAGAGAAATAGGTTTTCATATACAAAGTGAATATTTATATATTCATTCATTCTGAATGAATGAATTATTATTATATATTTATTTGTATTCCAGCTTTTGCCCAATACTGGGCCTCAAAGCGGCCTTACAAAATTTTAAACATATGCATTTTAAAACCTAGGACAAGAAAGAGATATATAAAAATTAAAAATAAAATAAAATAAAATAAATATATTACAATACTAAAACATTAAATATTTTAAATACATAACAATATTACAAGTCCTTAATATCATAGATGTAGGCTCAAATTATTCACCAAAGGCCTGATGGAACAGAGGGGGTTTTGCCTGCTTCCGAAAATACATTTAGTAGGGAGCCAGTCTAGTTTCCCCAGGAAGAGAGTCCCAGAGCACTGGAGCAGCCACATGTTCCCACCTGGCGCACCTGTGAAGATGGTGGGACTGAAAGAAGGGCTTCCCCGGTAGATCTCAAAGCATGGGCAGGCTCATAAGAGAGAATACAGTCTTTTAAGTAACCTGGACCTGAACCATGATCAGCACTTTGAGTTGTTCCTGGAAACTAGGGTTGCCATAATTCTCTGCCACAAAACAGGACAAAAGTATATGGGACTGGATTGGGTGGATTATCTACAAAAAAACAAGACAAACCCCCTACATTTTGACATTTAATTGTTTTATTGCAGTAGTTCTTAACCTCCTGTGGACCCCAGGGGGCCATGATGTCCTCACAGGGGGTCCAAAAAGGCTTGAAGGCTGCTCAGCCCACATGACAGGATCCAAGGTAAAGGCTGGCTGGCTTGGCCTGTGCATTGCAATTCAATCTGCTCTAGCCACAAATTTGCAGGAAAAGCAGGAGAAAAGTCTTTCCTCCCCTCCAGTGCCTCTGAGGGAAGGTTTAATGGACGGTGTAATTGTATCATCATCATCATCATCGTTATTATTGTTTGGGTTTTAAATCTTGAATTAAGTCTTGGGGGGCCATGACAACAAAAGATATTGAAAGGGGTCCCATGTAAAGAAGAGGTCAAGAGCCACTATTTTATTGCATATTTCAGTAGTTTAAGGTATCTTATACCAATCGTACTTTTCAGAACTCTGCACTTGGTCAAGATACTTTTTTTCCCCACTACTACACATCAATTTGTAAAATTTAGTGGGGTGGGAAAAGCAGTGGGGTGGGAAAGATAGGGTTTAATACCTGGCTTTGAGTTGGAAGGAGAGGAAATCCAGAAGACAAGCAGTGGGGTGGGGAAAAAGGGTTTTAAACCTGCCTTTGTGTTGGAAGGAGAGGAAATCCAGAGGGAAAGAAGTGGGGTGCAAAAGAAAGGATTTAAAACCTTGCTGAGGCATTGTGTTGGAAGGAGAGGTTATCCAGAAGAAAAACAGTAAGAGGAGGAAGTGAACAGAGCACCCAGTTATGCTGCTATTACTGACATTTATGGGGAGGGATCCTGACAGAGGGAAATTACTCTCCCTGTTTCCTGATTTTTCATCTTAGGGTTCAACTTGGATGGTATATTGTATGGGCTTTTGCATGGTGGTGTGGTATAAACTATCATAAGATTATAATTAAAATGTAATAGTTTTGTTGAGTACTTGTTATTTTAATATGGCTTTGAACACTCTAGGATCTATTGATGAAGAAATATAGAAATATATACATGCATAATATAAAAATAGAAATATATACATACATAACTGTAAACAAATAAATATAGCCCCTTTACCCAGGTTTAGCCCCATGCCCCATCCCTGGGAAATTGAGAAGTCTACGCCCCTGCACCCAACTGATCAGCTGGGAGACAGAGAAGTAAGTGGTACCCACACCCTGAGCATCAGTGGGCTGTGTTAATCTCTACTTCAAATAAACAAAGCCCTATAAAGATCTTGATTTGGATTGGGCTTCCTTGTCCTGCTGTTTCATTTTAAATAGCCATCCAGGTAATTATTAATTGCACAAATGTTATTTCTCCAAGTTTGACCCTTATTCAGATAACAGATTAAGAGCTTTAGAATTAGATCCTGCCGTTATTCCCACTGAGGCCATCAGATTATTATTAAATCCAAATAAAGGTACAATTTGAACAGACAAAACCTTGAGACCCTTCTATATCCATAACCCCAGCCCAGTTTCTTGTTATGTGTTCTCCAAGGAGAGCAATGCTATTGTGCATAAGTTTCCCCTTCTGGCCAAATGACACCAGTTAAAGGAGGAAAATTTTCTTTTCTTTGCAAGGGGTTGTGGGAAGCCTATGTAAGCATCTAATTCAACCCTTGTCTCCTGTCTGAAACCTAGCCATCAGGGCTGCCTGAGGATAGGAAGGGCCCATTTGGCTTTCTGACTACCTTGAGGTCACTGGATTGCATCCTGTGATTGAAGCAGCCTGCCTGGGGGATCTGTGCATTGCACGAAGGCTTCTGTGGGAGCCAGAGGCAGCATAAGCCTCAGGCATACAGTCTTGAACTTGGCAGAGTTCCCCTTTCAGCCTTGTGTCAGCTTGTCAGCCCCATCATCCAAAGCCAGTTAAGCAAATAATTTATTATCACGGCATTTGGTCTGACCACTGACCCTTTATTTCACTAACAATGTGGTGTTCTTGGCTGATAAGCTTTATTGGGGTGTGCAAAAACAACTTACTCTCTACATATGAGTTGCCGTGCAGCTCCACCCACCAATGCCACTCATAGAGTGTGAAAGTCTTCAAAAGTTAGAGCTACGTATATACAGCTGGATATAGACAGGTCCCATTTTGGCAAATATTTAAGCAATGTGCATGAACAACCAGTGGGACCTACATAATGCACATCATGTTGTGGGTAGGGCTACAACAGTGTAGACATGTACCCTGAATGTAGAAAGTGGGTACCGTAATTGTTACATAGAGATTTCAGTACAGCTCAGTCCTATGCATGATTTCATGGGGATTTACTTTCAAAGTAAGGATGTACAGAACTACAGCCTAATCCCAAACTCCCTAGTATATCCAGGACACTGTTACCTCGGCTGCCCTCTTGTTTGGCAACCTTTCTTTTACCCATTCTAGTCGCCAAGAGGGTAGCGGTGGGGGAGTTGGCATTTTGTTATCTAGTCAATGCCAGTTTCAAGTTTTATCATTTCCTCAAACTTATTGCTTCTTTTCATTTGAGTTTTTTGCTATTAAACTTTTCTCGCATCTTCAATTGCATGTTGTAGTCATCTATCGTCCACCTGGCCCATCAGCCAAGTTCCTTTCTGACTTTGATTCTTGGCTGACATATTTTTTGTCAGATGATGTCCCTATTCTTATCATGGGGGACTTCAAAATTCATATGGACAATCTTACTAATTTTACAGCCATGCGTTTTAGTGCTCTGCTATCTTCTTTTGGTTTGGAACTTTGCTCTAGGTTACCTACTCACTCTCTTGGACATTGCCTTCATTTAGTTTTGACTAAAAATGTGTACCATCTGAGTATTCAGCTATTGAATTTCCGTTATCTGACCATTACCTTATTTCCTTTTCCCTCACTTATTGCCCTCCCCCTCGTCGGATTATTCGGTGTTTTTTTTGTAATCTCCACTCTGTGAATCCCAAGGCATTTGGCCAGGCATTGGATTCTTCTTTATCTTCTTTAAGTCTTGGCAACTCTGTGGATTCGGCTGTCTCTTTATTTAACTCAACCTTATCCCATACTCTTGACTGTTTTTGCTGCTTTATTGACTCGTGCAACTTCTTCAGTTAAGTCACAGCCCTGGATTACTCCAGTTGCTTAGTATCTCAGATCTTGTTCCCGAGCAGCTGAGCATCTATGGAAAAAGTCCAGGGAATTGGCTGATTTTATTCATTATAAATTTGTTCTTTTTTCTTATTCACGTGCTATTTCTCTGGCAAAACAGAATTATTTTGCATCACTGATTAGTGCTAATGAGCGATGGCCTCAGCGTCTTTTCTCAACTCTTAATTCTCTGTTAAAACCTTCATCTCCATCAGTTCCTTTTTCCTTTTCTCCTAATGATTTTGCTTCTCACTTCACTGCTAAGATTGATCTAATTCGTTCTTCTGTGGAAGTCTCCGACTCGTCTTTTGTTCCAGTACCTCAGCTACCCTATTGGTAAAATTTTCTGCCTTCCCCCTGGTCTCTCTAGCTGAACTAGCTAAGCTGGTGAAATTGTCTAACTCATCTATTTGTTCTCTTGATCCCATTCTTTCTCACTTTTTAAGCTCAATTGCTCCTTCTATCCTCCCTGCTCTTCTTTTTATTATTAATCTCTCTCTCTCTACTGGTCACTTTCTTTCTGATTTCAAACATGCTTTGGTCTCTCCCATTCTCAAGAAGCCATCACTTGACCCGCTCTCCCTCTCTAATTATTGACCAGTCTCACTTTTCCTTTCTTTTCTAAGGTTCTGGAACGTACTGTTTATTCTTGTCGTCTAGAATTCCTCTCCACTAACTCTCTAATGGATCCTTTTCAGTCTGGCTTTCGTCCACTACACTCGACTGAGACAGCTCTTGCCAAGATTACTGACGATCTTTTCTTGACCAAATCAAAAAGTCTTTACACGGTAATGATTCTTCTTGATCTTTCAGCTGCCTTTGATACTGTTGATCACAGTCTTATGGTGGATCTGCTCCAGGATCTTGGATATTCTGATTCTGTTCTTAACTGGTTCAGATCCTATCTTTCTGACAGGTCATTTGCAGTGATTGCTGGTGGTCAAGTCTGTGCGCCAGTATCACTGTCCGTTGGAGTTCCACAGGGCTCTGTTTTGGGCCCATTGTTATTTTCTCTATATACTTTGTCCCTAGGTAACTGTATTGGTACCTACGGCTTTCAGTATCACTTATACGCTGATGACACCCAACTGTATTTTTCCACTCCAGAACTCTCTCCAGATGTTGAACAGCGAATGTCATCATGTCTATCAGCTATTTCTGTTTGTATGCTCCGTTGGCACCTTAAGTTCAATATGGACAAGACTGAACTACTTGTCTTCCCGCCGAAGCCAAATCTGCATTATTCATTTTCAGTCACAGTTAGTGGCACTAATATTCAACCTGTAAAGGAAGTGCGTAGTCTTGGTTTCATTTTCGATTATTCCCTTTCGTTCGTTCCTCAAATTCAGGCCATGGCAAAGTCATGTCATTTCTTTCTTTATAATCTAGCGAGAATCTGGCCTTTTCTTTCAGTTTTTGCTGCTTAGACTTTGGTTCATGCATTGGTTATTTCTCACCTGGATTACTGTAATTCTTTGCTGATTGGGCTTCCTCTTTCCCATCTTGCCCCCTTGATTTCGGTACAATACTCTGCCACTGGGATAATTTTTTCTGCCTGCCATTATGAGCATGTCACCCCATTGTTGTTGTCCCTTCACTGGCTTCCGATCCCATTTAGAATTCATTATAAGCTATTATTATTATTAACTTTCAAAGCTCTTCATGGTTTGGCCCCCATCTATTTGTCAGCACTTGTTTCCCCCTATTTTCCTGTTCATGCCCTGTGCTCTAGTGATTCAGGGCTGCTGATGCAGCCAAGGATTTCCTCTGCCCCTACTCGGATACATCCTTTCTCCCATGTTTCCCCCTATTTTTGGAATCTCCTTCCCACAAATTTGCGGACCACCACCTCTCTAGACTACTTTAAGTCTAAATTAAAGACTATTTTATTTAGGGAAGCCTTCCAACTTTCATTTTGACTTTATGTCCATATTATTTGTATTAACTTACACTTTTATAGTATTGTTTTAATCCTGTTATAGTAATATTTCATTAATTTTATAATTTTGTTTGTGATTTTAGATTGTGAGCTGTAGGCAGGTTTTTGTGTTTATTGTGGATTGTTGGTTTTCTTTTTTGTAAAGTGCTATGTAAAGCTTATGGCGCTATATAAATAAATGTAATAATAATAATAATTAATAAATAAATAATCTCATTCATTTCAGTGGGATTTACTCCCTAGTAGAAGTGCTTAAAATCACAGCAAAATACACCAATCCTATGCAGCGTTAGACACAATTAAATCTATTGAAATCAATGGGCTTGAGAGCACTTAACTTTGCATGGATCCAAGCTGTTAGTCATATTTTTATGAAGCATGCAGATGCTTAAGAATTATCATGCTGGACAGGTCAAACAGGCAGAGCTTGGAAGCAAGTAGATACAAATAACATGTCCATTACAGTTAATTGCTTTTTCTAATAACAAAGATGTAATTGATACCATTATGATTCTAACTTAATGAGGGATAACTTCATCCCCCTTGCAGTTCAATTGTACTTTCTATTGACTTTTGTAATTATAGGAATGTGGCTTCAATAAATTGAGGAGGAGAAATAATCACATGGTTCAGGCATGCACACATGCTGTGCTCCAGGTTATTTCATTCACATCTCTTCTTTAAAAGTAACAAACTTATTTTGGAGTAAGAGAAAAGTTGGCTTTTTACTTTTAAAAACTATAACTGTAACAGTAACTAACTTTTGGGAATGGGAACCATGGGTAACTAATCACTTTCAAAAGTAACTTCTGATATGTGTAATTATGAGCTGTCTGTGCTGTCTGACCATGGTTGGCACTCTGCATTCACTGGGATGAAGGGCGCAGGACCCCTGTGAAAGTGGAAAAACCATGAATATCTCTAGGTCCCCCAAATCATATTTAACAAATTTTAAAAAGTATGATCTGCAGTTTCAACCCACCACAGATGCCTTCGAGGTGGCAGGGTTCCTTTGCAAGACAGAAGTAGGTTGCTGGTGGGGATTGCCACCACTTCCATTGCTGCCTTGCACCATTTTTATTAGGGACTTAAGACCCTTGCTGCACGTTTGCAGTCTCTCTCAGTCTTGCAAAGCTTGCAATCCCCATTAAAAATGGCATAGGGTGCATTGCTGCTTTCTCACATTGCCACCACATGTGGAAGAAAGTACCTCTTACTTCCCCACATTTCCAGCAAATACTAATTGAGTTTTTATACATCTTTGCTTTCTGGGATTAAGTGCCATCTGTAAAGCATCTTGTAGTAATTCTCCTTAATATTATAACTTCTTGTGAATTTAATATTTTTATTCCAGGACTTCTCCAAGTGTTCTAACTATATGGTGTGTCTTAAGTTTCATGCCCATGTGATCATATTCTCTTTGATTCTTTCTTGGTGTAGTTCCAAATTTATTAATATTTTATAGATTTTCAATGTCATTTTTGTTAGTTCCTTACAGTAATGACTCAAATTCTGTTTTCCCCAATTCTATTCCTTCTCACTTGGCATCTATTTTATATCTTTCACTTAGTTGCCTATAGAGGAACCAGCTGACTGTACTATATTTAGATGGGGGTTCTTCTCAATTTGTGCTGATATGTAAAGCAATTTTATGTGCATGTAGGGAGACTACTGTTTTCTATGCACCCATGATATTGAGAACACAGCTGCACTGGGCAGGGAACATTTCTAGGATGGAGGATCATCACCTCCCAAAAATAGTACTCTACGGTGAACTCACCACGGGTCAGCATAAGAGGGACGCTCCAAAAAAGCAATACAAGGACTCCCTGAAACAACATCTCTGGCTCGGCCAAATTGATCACCAACAATGGTCTGCCCTGGCCTCACATCAGGAGGCATGGAGATGCACTATCCACAGTGCTGCAGCCTTATTTGAGAACTCACGCCGAACAAGTCTTGAAGAGAAACGACAATGCAGAAAGAATCACAACCCAGAAACATCACCCAAGGAGACCTTCTGCTGTGCTTTCTGCAACCGGACTTGTTTATCTTGGATTGGCCTTTTTAGTCTTCAGCGTGCTTGCAGAAAGTGTGGGCTGAGTCCTTCCTGAATCTTTGTTTGCAAAGAAAAGCCAGAGAGAGACCATAAGCCAGTACCCTAGACTAGTAAAGCAGTATCCACAAAAAATGGCAGGGAACTGAGGCTTTGTAAAGACACATAAATATAAATTAGCCTTGCTGAGTTAATAAAAGCTGCGGGACTCACCCCGCGGCTTGTGTTGTGCCGGGGGAGCCCTCCACAGCACCTACCTCATGGGGCGGCATGGGCGCCGCCATCTTCTTCTGATCCTTCTCCCAGCCAGCTTCGGCTGAATGGGAGAAGGATCGTATGGCAACCAATCAGAAAGGGGCTGCCCCTTCCTGATTGGCTGTTTAGGAGCACTCCCCGGCCAATCAGAGAGCGGGACTTTCCCGCTCTCTGATTGGCCAAGGGGCAGAGACTGCAGCCTGCTGTCTTCCCTCTGGTCCGGCAACTGGGGATAAATTCCCCAGCGCGAGCTGGGCCAGAGCAGTCTCCTTCATGGTCCTGCGAGCACTGGAGGGTTGGCGTTGCGGCGGGACTCGAAACATGGATTCCAGGAGACCCATATCTTATGAGCTGTTGTGTCATCTCCTAGCAGCATTACCTAGCATCTGCAGTTCCAGGCATGAAGCTCTGCTTTTCCGTTCTGCTTTCTCAACCGCTTTCTTCGCAGCCTTGCGGATTGGGGAACTGGTATGCAGCTCCAAGAAGGACAGGTCCAATCGGGCTCTCCAGAGGGATGACGTGACCGTCAAGGATACTGGCTTGAGGATACGGATCCGTCGGTCCAAGGCTGACCAGCAAGGGAGAGGGACTTACATTCACTTATCTAGGCTGGCTGATCCAGCGGCCTGTCCGGTGGCACTCATGCAGCGGTTCCTGCAGCAACACCCTGACACCCCAGGCATTCTCTTCATCCACAAGGACACATCAGCACTCACCAGATTCCAATTTGCCAGCATCCTACGAGTGGCACTGAGTTGGCTTGGTTGTCTGGCAGACGAATTTGGCACCCACTCCTTCTGCATCGGGGCGGCCACCACGGCGGCTGGGGAAGGTCTGCCTTCACCTGCCATTCAACGCATTGGCAGATGGCGCTCCAGGGCATACACCACTTATATCCGCCCAGGGCTCATCTACTCCTTAAGTCCATCCTGAATCCCCCATATCAGAAGGTTGGTCAGGTGAGGGGATGGTGGCTGCTGGGTTGGCAGAAGCCGAGCGGTGGTTGCTCAGCTCTGTGGCGGTGAGCATGGGGGGGGACCATTTCACTGGAGGGGGCTTGGGGGGAGCTGTTCCCCCCCACCGGCTGGCTCCCCCCTTCTACTCACAGGGTAGTCCAGTGACCCAGTCACGTGCTTCCGGTCACATGTTTCCGGTCACGTGTTTTCTGGTCACGTGCTTTTCGGTCACTGGTTTCCGGTCACGTGACCCCCATTTGCTGACCAGGTTTGCTGGTCCACCTCCATGCTCATGAGCCAACCAGGCAACTACCATCCACAAGTTGTGGCCTTTTTCTGCCACTTACTTCTCACTTGTACCAATACACTTTGTGAATCCTATGTTGTTGTAGTGTTGTTAGTTCTGGGTCAATTGGGGAAGGGAGGGCTGCCGGGGGAACTGTCTCACTCCGGCACACAATAAATTCTACAGAAGATACAATGATATGTGAGGGTAAGACACACCTAAGAGATTTTCACACTACACTGTTATAGTGTTACTATTCCACTTCATTTGCTATGGCTGTCTCCTGTGGAATCCTGGGATTTGCAGTTTAGGGAGGGGCATTTACAACTCTCAGCCAGAGAGCTCTTAGGCCTCCCTAAACTACAAACCCCAGAATTCCACAGGAGGAAGCCAGAGCAGTTAAAGTAGAATAGTTAACACTATAACAGTGTAGTGTGAAAATCTCCTTAGTCTTTAAAACAATGGACCTAACTAAATTGGAAATATGGATCTTATAGCCAGTAATGAATAGAATGTACATACTTCCAGGTGGCATGAAAAGATTCCCTCAGTTTCTACAGAAGCTGGTGAAACTTTCATAAATGGAATAATTTTTGATATTATCTTATAAAACTATTGGTGATGTGGTGAGTCAAGCTTGCCAAGAAGACTATTATGAAGATGGACTATTTCTTACTTGAGCTGCAAAAATGATTAGACAGCAAATGGGTGAGCACACCTAGCAGCATTTTTAATAGGAAATCTGAGGATGGTTGTCAAATAAAATTTTTACCCTGAAGACTATTTGCAGTGGTGAATATGATTAGTTATGGATACATTAGAAATGACAACATAGTCACTCAACTAGTGATCAAAATATCTTGTGGATAGGTTGGGAGAGGGTTGTAAAAATTTAAGCCATCTAAACGTTCAGTGAGATTCAAGACTAATGGGGAACTTTCTTTACTGATGAACATGAGCCGTTTGATCTATGAGAAAATGAGAAAAAAAGAAATCATTGAGATGTCAGCCTACCACACACTCTCCAACTTGTCAGGGAAAATAGATATTGTAATTAGAAGTTTATCCCCCCTTTGGGTAATTTTATTCACCAAGGCATTGAAGACGCCAGCTTGTCTCCTAGAACTCATAAATCTGTCTCTTGTTGTTATGTTTTCTCTGTCCTTCAGAGTTGGGAAGCAAGAAACGAAACCAAAGGTTTCAGGTTTCTTGTTGCTTCTCAGAAGGATTGAATGTTTGGAAAAGTATATAACTGGGAGGGGATTTTGGAGCTAGTTAGTCCCTCTTGCATTTTGGGGGCTCTTTTCTTTTCTCTTAGCTCCTGAGGAACTTTGGAGCATACAGAAGCATGGATGAATGCCTTCTGTTGTTTATTTCTTTTCTGTTTTGCTTTTAATAAAACCATAAAGGAAACAAAAAACAGTCTATCTTTCTTTTGCACCAGAAGTGTGCATGGCTTTGCCCAAAAGCCCACGCTATTTCACTGCATGCATCTCTGCTCAGATGGGCAGAGAGTGAACGCGCTCTGCATATTTTACAACACAACTGTCCCAATTAATCCTTTGCCACCCCACTTTTTCAGCTGATTTTAAAAGGTCTCAGTTTCCCTCTCTTCCTCCTGCTTTCCCCATTTGTCCTCACCATAATTCAGTTGCTGCAAGCTGAGTTCAAATGCAAAAGTAGTTTGCACTCAACTCAGCATGAGGGAGTAGAGAAGAGGGGTGGAATTTTCCCTTCCCAGTATTTATTTTACTTATTTAGAATATTTATACCCCGCTCTTCAGCCACAAAGACTGTCAGAGCGACTTACAAATTGTTAGCAATAGCACTTAAACTTCTACACCGCTTTAAAGCGCTAGGCACTCTCTAAATGGTTTACAATGTGTTAGCTAATTGCCCCACAAGCCAGGTACTCATTTTACCAACCTAGGGAAGGCTGGAAGGCTGAGTCAGCCTTGGAGCCCTGTAGGATAGAACTCACAACATTGTGGCTGTAGTACTGGCATTTAACCACTGCGCCATCAGGGCTCCCTAGCTTAAGCAGGCTTAAGCAAAAGCAAACTGCTTTATCCTGGCTTCTTCATCATTAATAACTTTTGCCATCTTAATCATACTCTGATGTTGCTTGGCCACAAATGTCCCTGTTTTCATCTGTGAAATGTTGGAGGGTATGCTACCAATACTGTTGGCAGGATTTGGGGAGTTGTTATCAAAATAATAAGTTCCTCAAGCTCTGCCAGTCACTGACTTACCCTAGAGTGGCAGCAAGGTCAGTTCTGTAACTTTGTATAGGACACCTAAGAAGAGAGAAAGGTATTCTGCTTTTTTGTTTCCACAAAGGAAAAAGGGGAAGGAAAACAAATCAAATGCTCCACTACCACTCTGTTCTAAGCTGGAACTAGCTGCAGTTTAGGCTTCCCCAAGACTTTTTTTGATACCAAAAAGTATCAAACAAGCACCATTGTTGTACAAGATTTATTATGGGAAATTGATGCACCAGGTCATCTACATCAGAGGAAAGCATCATAGCCCTTCAGCTGATGGGTTCCAGCATTCCTTTGCAGCAAGTGGTAGAATTGAGCCACTAAACAACATATTCTAGCTAGACTATCCCAAAACCACCACTCCTGATCCTAGTGGTTGGATGATGAGTTCCCAGGGCCACAAGAAACCTTGCTTTCTGGGTGAGGTATCTGAAAGATGGATCACCAGGGTTATATAGGACAGAATCAACAAAGAAAAATTGAATTCTGGAGGTATGCCCCATCTTCCATCCTAATAGCCATGAGAATAGTATAAGTAAGGCCTTGTCCACACTGGCCAGAATACTCTACCTTCCGGCCAGAGTATTCTAACTCTGGAGCTGGCCCAGATCACCCTCATTACTGCAATGAAATGGGCAGACATCCACACAAACACACTGGTCAGTATCAGCGAGTGCCTCCCCTGCTGTTGTGCATTGTACTCTCTGAAACGAGGAAGGAGGCCCTCAGCATGTGGTCAAGGCTAGTCACATGCAGGGGACCTTCTTCCTGGCTGCAGCAGTGGTGGCATCCAGCAATACAGGCTGGCATGCAGGTATGGACCCTATGTTCCCATGCTGGACCCATCTGGGTTTTCCTGCATAATGCGGCTTTTCCTAGAGGTTATTTTAAATGGGTTTACCCTGGCTTCCCCCAGCTCTGCTTCAGACATCATCAAGACTCTCCAGAAGTGAATCAGGGCAAGAGCCCTGCATCATTTGGAATGCAGGGCTCCAAGATGGAGGGAAGCTGGGGTAAACTGCCCGTCTAGATAGTCCCTAAGTTACTATCAGGAAGGTTTACTTCCCTGGTCTGTTATCAGGCACCTCCATATCCTTGAACTGCTAGGCTGAAGTGGAACTATCTAGCAGGGCCTACTGAACACAAAATAATCTTTTCATGCCACTGGATGACTCTTAACTTTTGGCCATGATGCTGATAAGGATATGGTAGCAGAGATTTACAAAAGATGACTCACAGCTGTAATTGCTGCCAGGGTCGTTTCTATTAAGTATTAACTCAAGGGTGTGTGGTGTGAAAACTTATACAACCAAGGTCCAGTATATTTTTTATTCACTTAACTTTTTATTCACTGTGCCATAATTAAAAATATTTTACACCTTCACAGTGTTGCGTATCTTGTGTACATTAAGTGATAAAAATGTCAGATAAATTCATTTCAGTTCCAAGTTGTAACATAACAAAACAAGGCAAAGTGTTTATAGAACTTAGACCTTTAAAAGCTGTTCCCATGACAGAAGCAAGTTGTTGTTTCAACTAATTGTATGGAAAGTGCTGACCTTATTTACGTGTTACTGGATCTGAGTAAATAAAAGCTCATGGAGGAGGAACTTACTAGACCAGATCTCTTCAAACACATTTCTCATGTGAATAACAGTTTTGTGAATGGGACAACCTCTGTGGAGGCTTTCTGCATGATCCAGAATGCTTGGAATTCAGCATTCCTTAATTGCCTGGAGAGAGCTCACACATAGAAGAGGATTTTTTCTTCAGAAAGTCATCCTTCATATGTGTAGGGCAATGAAAATGACAACAGAGGGGGCATGGGTAGTGTGCTCACTGTCACTGTCTGATTATCCCACTTATATTCAGTATGAACAGGATTTCCATTTGTGACATAGATAGTCTAGCTAGCACATGAGAAAGTGATATAGAACAGTGTTTATTAAGCTAGCCAATTAAACCAACTGGTAGAGGAGAGAGATTAATCTCAAAATAGTTGTATACTGTGAAGAAAAACCAGGATATCTCCAGAACTTGGAAAATTATTTTTAAAAAGTACTTACCGGTATTTTCAGTTATAGCACCTATGCCGATAAAGCAGTTAATTCTTCTTACAGTTACCAGCTGGGACCCTATAGTAGAAAACCACTCACATAGTGATCCTTTATACAAGTGGCTTGATACTTTGGAGATTTTCAGATGGGGGGAGAAACCCCCACGGAGGTCGGGAGAGAAACGGGGCTGTTCCACATCCAGTGCTCCATTTCACACGCCCCGTCCTCCTCCCGACCTCCGTTCGTTCTCCCTCCGTCCTGCTTTCATTTTCCTTCTGCTATTTTTTTCTAATGGAAGTTTCCGTTAGTAAGAAATAGCAGAAAATAGTGGAAGGAAAATGAAAGCAGGACGGAGGGAGAATGAATGGAGGTTGGAAGGAGGACAGGGACGTGTGAAATGGAGCACTGGAAGCGGAACAGCCCCATTTCTCTCCCGACCTCCGTGGGGTTTCCCCCCCGCCATCTGAAAAGGAGCACTGGAAGCGGAACAGCCCCATTTCTCTCCCGACCTCTGCAGGGTTATTTCCCATAGCCACTTGTCCCTGCCTCCCCCTCCCTTCCCACGCCACCACCGGGCCTCCGGAAGCCCGTGGTCGCCTCCCAGGCCTGCCCACTCCCTCCCAAGGCCTCCGGAAGCCCCATGGTCACCTCTCCAGCCCTCCCCCTCCCACCCAAGGCCTTCACGGGATCTCTGGAGGCCCCCTGGAGGCCCCATGGTCACCTCCCAACCCTCCCTCTCCCTCCCAAGGCCCCCTTGCTGCCTCTCCCACCCCCTGCCCAGCCTCCTAAGATGGCGAGGGGGCCTTGAGGGCTCCCTCACCACTTCTCCCATCCCCGCCCGGCCTCCTAAGGTGGCAAGGGGGCCTTGAGGGCTCCCTCGCTGCCTCTCCCACCACCACCCCACCCAGCCTGCTTCTCTCCCCCACAGAAGCGGCCACAGGGCTTCTAAAGCCCTGTCGCTGCTTTGGGAGGGCCGGGGGGAGGCCCTCCAAAAACCGCAAATATTCAAAACCACGAATGCTAAATTTGCGAATGTGGAGGGGCAACTGTACTGCTGACTCTTGATTTTCATTGCCACCACTAAGGAGCTTCTTGTTGTTGATGTCATTTTCTTTTTTTCTAGGGAAGAATCTGATCCCAACCACCCCTTTAAAAAGTAAGTCTTTACTTAATCTGTTTCTGAAAAGTAACGGAAATAATTGCTTTTAGTCATTTTAAAAACAGTCTGAATTTTTTTAATTCAGTAGTAGTATGAAACACAAGTACACCTGATGTCAGGATTGGTCCCAGATGTGACCTTTTCCTGCCAAGTTTAGTTCTGTTGTATCACTTTGTGACTAATTGTGTTTGCATTCTTTTGTACTTGCTAACAAGTATTACCTACCTTGACAGGTCCCGTCTTGGAATATCACATAATTGGCAATATTTACTCATTTGGCTTGATGTGGCCTTCCACGTGGTTAGCAGGTAAACCAGAGACCTCCAGATACCAAGGCTGGAGTCATATATAACCTAGGGAGGGTATTATAACTGACAGGTAATACCCAAGTCAGAGTTAACACCTGGAGATGAGTCATCCACTAACTCGTTCAATGATAGCAGAGTCCTCGGTTTTTCCTCTTTCTTTCCTCCCCAACCATAGAGGTTGCCTGTTCCTATTCAATTCTAAATACATTGCCCATTAGTGAATGTTAACTCTTCTGGAGAACACTTTGTCTAGTCCTGGGAAACTCTAAGAAACATTGTATCCCACTCTAAATCTCATCCCTTCAGGGGAATTGCCACATATAAATATCCCCCTAAAACACCACCTGAGTGCACACAGATCCTCTTCCTCTCACCTCAGTGTCAGACTGTGTAGCCATGGGTGCACGGACCTCCTGCTTTCCAACTCCATGTCAGTTTGTGTCACCATTCTGCCTTCCAGACCTTCCCTCTGCCAGTTTACTTCATGAGCTCAGTTCTATAGGATTGGCACAGTATAGCCCACAATCCCCTTACACTATTTCTTTATCCAAATACTTCCTACTACCTTTGATAGCCTTGTGTGATTGCTTGAAGGCTGAGTGTTTGCATGAATGCTGTTAAGATTAATTTCCAATAAAGATCATTTAATTGTATGTTCTAGCTTGGAGTCTCCTCAGCGATTAACAGTATACATAGGTCAAAAGATCCTGCCATTACCCAGCCTCTAACTGCCATTTTGAGCTCATTAAATATTCCCCATATTAAGATTTGGACACTAGTGGGATCCTTGGGTAACACAAGTATGTAGTCTAATTGGGAAAAGGGAGTATGTGCTCTATGTAACAGTTTGAGAAAGCCGGCACTTGGCCTCAGCTATGGGAAAATTGGGTTGAGCCTGGGTCTGATAGAAACTGTGTGTGGTGATGATGGATAGCTGATCCTGCCAGATTTTGTAGATTGTAGAATGCTTTTAGTTTACTGTTTGTTAGTTAGGTTTCATTTTGAGCAACGAACTTGTAGAGTTAGCTCTTTGGATATCTGTGTCAACAAAGTTTTCTGGTTTTTAACTCTGAAACTGCTGGTCACTGAGCCTGAAGAAACCAGTACATGACACTCAAACCATGTGATTTTCCTCCATCTCCATAACTATAAAAGTAAATGTTACAGTTATACCACAGAAGAGTGACATTCTTCTCCATTAAGTCAAAATAAGGAGGTAATGTAGTAAGGAGATTTTCAGACTACACTGTTATAGTGTTACTATTCCACTTTAACTGCTCTGGCTTCCACCTGTGGAATTCTGGGGTTTGTAGTTTAGTGAGGCCTAAGATCTCTCTGGCTGAGGGTTGTAAATGCTCCTCCCTAAACTACAAATCCCAGGATTCAAGAGGAGGCAGCCATAGCAAATAAAGTGGAATAGTAACACTATAACAGTGTTGTCTGAAAATCTCCTAAGACACTAATTATTAGGAAAAGTAATTGATTACAAGTAACTAGTCATTTGGTCTAAGCTCTTTCAAGCTCTGGATATCTGTCTGTTGTAGATTTCCAGAGACCTTTTCTGATCACAAGGATTCCAAGGGCTAATCTTAGAATTTACCATTCAGTAAACAGTATTTAATCATTTCACAGAATGTAGCATATTTTATCAATGACTGGAATTTAGAGGGGGAAGCAAGCAGTGAGTGGTCTGACATATCTGAGAAAAAGCACAAGGGAGAGGGAATTACAGAAGACAATCTAATGCTAAAGGTTAAGCAACCCTCTCCTACCACCACTTCCTCCCTTTTGTTCCTCCCAACATCACTTTGCAGAAAAAAAAACCCAGGAGTTTAGGGCAGAGCATTTAGTTCTGCCTCTAGAGAGGGGTGGACAACTTAGCAGATTTGGGGGGCAGTTCCTCCCCCCTCCCCTGTAGATGGCCACAGGTGACATTTTCTCTATCTCCATGCTTCTAATGGCAGAGGACATTACTGAATTTCAGGAGGAACTATTTAAATGAAGCTGGAAATGGTTGTTTTAAAATATATTTTTTAAAAGTGTACTGCTCAATTTCAGTGGCATTTTGAGGGTTGGGGGAGGTCTGGGCAATATATTCTCTGAAACCTTGAAATCTGGAAGGATTTCAAGGGATTATAATGGAATGTAAATCTGTGCCTGATGCCACAGCAGAATGTCCTCCAGGTTTTGGAGGTTGCACACATTGGGGGCTCCACGTCACCTCTGTGGTCTCATTCACTTTTCTGGCTTGCGCCATTGTCTCTGCCTGCTTTTCCCACCTGGAAAGAACTGTCTGCCTTGAATAATCAGAATTACTGAGGGAGTTTTTGATGGGACTCTGATAAGAACAGCTCTCTGTTGCTTTCCCTTTGATATTATGGTTTGCTCCCTTTCATTTTTATTAATGTATTTTGTTTAAAACCACTAGCACTACAAGAGTGTTGACACTTCAGAGGGTGATTGTCAGTCATCTGTACAGATTGAACAATTCACTCTGCTCCTCTCCTGTTCAAAGGGGCCCCTGTGGTCCCAGGAGCCTTTTTTTCTTCGTCAGCTGCCACATCTACAGCAGGTGACACACTGCTGCCGGTGTTGGAGAAGTCTCTGGAGAGGCTGAGATTCAGAAGAAGCCTCTCAGAATCTGCAGGAAGGAAATTGGGAGAGAATGTTGACTGGTTCTGCCTTTGCGTTGAGATGAGAAGTATCTTGTCTCCTGAACTGCAAGGGGGGGGGAGGGAAGGAGACGGGGAACAAAAGAGGCTACAAAGGCTACTTGGCTTCCATTGTCTCCATCAAAACTGTTCAACATTCCCATGGTAGACAGATTAAAGTGAATTTTTGGACAGAATAGCTCAGCCCTAAAGTATGAGGCTCTCTTTCTTTGTCTAACTTCACCCATCCCCTTATCTGACAGGTTTGGAAAGACTTAATAATTTATTAATTACAGAGAAAGACATCTGTAAGGTCTCCTTACAGATGAAATGAAACAAGAGATAGTGCCAAAAGATGACACTCCCAAGCTAGAAGGTACTCAACAAGCTACTGGGGTACAGCAGAGGACAACTGTGAATAGTGCTGTGGCTAATGAAGCAACTGGACTCAAGCCAAAAGGATGTTCAGCTGTTAATGTGCTCTGAGGTGAGTAAAAGTCTGAAGCTGCACAACACATATTATAGGAGAATGGGAGGCGAGAAGAATGAATCAGGGAAATCTAGACATAGCAAAACAAGAAATGGAACGTATAAACATTCCAACACTTGGGGTGAGCAAGCTAAAGTAGACATGAATGGGACATTTGGAGTCAGGTAATTACACAGTATTTTACTCAGGAAATGAAAATCTACGAAGAAATGGGGTGGCATTAATAGTGTAGAGTGATGGAACAAAAGCAGCCAAAGGATATACAGTGAGCCCTCTGGAGCCATGGAGGGTTTGGTTCTGAAACCCCAGCAGATAGCAAAATTTTAGGTATGGGCACCATGATTTTAGGTATTCAGTGACAATCCATGAATGCTCAAATCTGTGGATATTGAATCTGTGGAGGGCCCACTGTAATGCAAAGCCTGACTGAATAATATGAATAAGACTTCAGGAAAAAACTATCAGTATAACCATAATCCAATTTTATGCTCCAACTGCAGAGGCAGAAGAAGGAGAAATTGAAAGATTATATGCTGGAGTCCAGGAGGAAATGGACCACACACCAAAACAGGACTTCTTGTCAATCATAGGTGATTGGAATTGAAAAACTGAAAACAGAGCAGAATCAAATATTGTAGGAAAATTTGGCCTAGGATCAAGAACTGAAGCAGGAGACTGACTGACAGGATTTTCTGAGGCCAACAGCTTGTTCATCACAAACATTCCTCAAGCAACCTAGGAAGTGACTGTATGAATGGACATCAGCTGATGGCCAATATAGAAATTAAATAGACTACGTAACTGGAAGCAGAAGATGGAGAAGCTCCATTCTCTCTGCAAAAACAAGACCAGAAGCAGATTGTGGCATAGACTATGAACTACTAATATTAAAAATAAAGCTAAAGAAGAACACTAAATCAACCATCATGCTAAAATACAACCTGAAGAACAAGTCCTATTATATACAATGGCATAGAAAAATTGCATCCCTTATATAAAATGGTGACTATCAAGGTTTACTTTTTGGAATTCTTTTTCTCCAAATATGTTTGATCCATGGTTGGTTGAATCTGTAGGTACAGAACCTGTGGGTACTGAGGGCCAACTGTAAAAGAAAGCAGCTTCAGGCAGGGGGAATTGGGACCGTGCTTAATCCTTACCCTTCCCAGTGCTTCTCTGTTCTGATTCCTCTCCAAATGTATGTTTGCTCTCACATATCTATGCATTTATGAAAAAAATGTGAGGTGTGTTTGCATGAATCATTCACAACACCATTGTGCTTGAATATGTTATGATTTCTTATATACTGCAGTACTCTATAGTATATTGTGTATTCCTGCAGGGCAGGAGGTTGGACTGGATGGCCCTTGTGGTCTCTTCCAACTCTATGATTCTATGATATAAGAAAGGATGTTAGTGACAAGAGTTCAAATAGGTTGCATATCTGATATGAAACTGCTCAACATATTTGCTTGGATGAAAACAGATATCACACCACCCCGCCAATACTTTAAAATGCAAACAATAGAAACTTACCTGGCTGACAAAGCTGTTGTGGGAGCAGAGTACAGGGAAAAGACTAAAGTATTTTGCACTTGGAAAATGTTCCATGAATGAGAATCATCAGTAGTCACAACCAGTCCTACCATTAAGCAGAGTGAGGTGATCACTTCAGGAACTAAGTGCTGGGAGGTGTCAACAAGGTGCTAGAAGAGGGAATTTATCTTAGCTTGCTGCCTTCTGGAGCCATGACATGCTACACAGTTATAGCACTATGATTCCACTTTAACTTCCATGGCTGCGGATTTTTTCAAATGGGGGGAAAAAACCCCGGGGATGTCAGGAGAACGGTGCTGTCCCGCTTACAGCGCTCCATTTCAGATGACGTTGTCCTCCTCCTGGCCTTTCCACGTGCTTCCTCAGTGCTGCAGGTATGAGAAATGTGCCAGTTTTTTTGATGGAAAACTCCCATCAATAAAAAGTGGTGCCTGCAGCATGGAGGAAGCACAGGGGAAGGTTGGGAGGAGGACCGCGCTGTCTGAAATGGAGCACTGTAAGTGGGACAGTGCTGTTCTTCTCTTGACCTCCTTGGGTCATTTGAAAAAGTCCTGCATCCTGTGGAAACCTGGGGTTTGTAGTTTGGTGAGAGCCATCAGAGGAATTTCTCTGGCTGAGGATTCTAAATGCTTCTCCTTAAACTACCAGTCCCATGATTCCACAGCATGTTGCCTTGGCAGTTAAGATGGAATCATAGCACTATAATTGTGTAGTGTGAAAGGACTCCCAGTGCAGCAGAAGACACAGGTCCCATCACTAGAGTTGAAGAAAGAGCCAAGTACCATACCAGTATATAGAACTTTTGTATACCAGATGGGGAGGACATATCCTCCAACTGTCCTGATTTGACAGGGACAGTCCCAATTAATGCTCTGTTGTCCCACTTTTTCAAATGCTTTTTAAGTCCCCAGTTCTCTCTCCTTCTTCCACTTTTCCCCTTCATCCTCAGCTTACTTCATCCTCAGGTGAGTTCAAAGTGCAAAACTAGTTTGCGCTCAGTTAACTCAGTAGGAAGAAGAGAACAGGAGAGGAGAGAACCTTGCCCTTCACAGTAGGGTCAGGCAAAAGCAAACTGCTGAACTCTAGTCCCAGCTTGTGTGTTTTTGCTCATTAGTAACTTTGGCCATCTTGACCACACTTTGATGTTGCTTGGCCACAAGTGTCCAAGTTTTCATCTGTGAAATGCTGGTGGTATGGGAGGAACTGTCATCTGGTTCTTTCCCTCAGTCAGCAAAACATCTTGGACAGTTCCTGTCAATAGTATCCAAGTGGAGTTACCTCTCTGCATGGGGGCTTCACAAAGACAATTTAGGCTTAAGTGCCTACTTCTTTCTCATGTATTTTCATCATCAAAGCTGTTTGCTTTGACTTTTTGGGTAAAATATATATTTTTAAATCATATTGACCTTCAAGTCAACAAGCAGCACAGAAACTCTGAGTGGGTTATGATTATAACCCATTATCCAGAGCTCTGTGATCCAGATCAGTGAACTTTCAAGCACAGCTAAATAGGTTCAGAGACATTGACATCTTGTCATTTTTACCCCTAGATTTCAGACTGAAGTTTGATGTTGAATTAAAATTTTTGCCCTGGGCTGTCTGGAGGGCCTTTAGACTACAGCAGTGGCAGCATCTGCCATGGGAGACCCACAGGTCCTGTTTCGGACTATGGCAACCTTCAGCTGGCAGATGAACACAGTAAGAATGAGGAGGGGGATATATCTGTGATGAGCAACTAGTTCAGGAAGGGTTGAACAGGCATCTGCTTCTCTGACTGTATGATCCCTGTTTCACAACATCCACATTAAAAACAGTACAGCATGAGTATCCCTTATCTGAAATTATTGGGACCAGAAGTGTTCCATATTTCTGATTCCACCCCCACTCCCTGGATTTGGAATCCTTCTGTATACATAATGAATTATCTTGGAGTCTCCAAGACAACATAATGAGTTATCTTGGAGACTCCAAGATAACATAATGAGTTATCTTGGAGTCATAACACAAAATTCATCTATATTTCGTATACACCTTGTGCAATTCCCTGATGATAATTTTATACACAATATTTTAAAATAATTTTGTGCATGAAACAAAGTTTGTGTACATTGAACCATCAGAAAGCAAAGGTGTCACTATCTCAGCCAACCATGTGAACAATTTTAGATTTTGAAGTATTACAGATTTCAGAATTCCAGATAAGGGATACTCAACCTGTATTTCAAAATATATTTTTGGGTGGATACAGGGTGTGCTCTGTTCAGCAGAATAAGGACTAAGGCAGTATAATTAGGCATGAGGGACATAGCTAACTAACATATTAGTCGTTACTTTAAAAAATGTGTAACAGCTATAGCATTAGTCTTTATACTATGAATTACACTTTAGAGCTCCATTACTACTGTATTATTTATTTAATGAATTGTCTATCCATTGGACTTTTTAACACAAAGCTTGGATGGGATCCTCTGAGGAATGCGCTAGCTGTAGATTCCTGAATTGGCAGGAGATTGGACAAAATGGCCCTTGTGAATCCTTCCAACTTTGTAACTGATTCTATTTTTAAGCCTTAAAAAATAGAAAAATGCCTCTGAATGGCCAACCCACCCCAAATGACCATTCAAAGACCTACATTTTAGGTGTAAGGAGTTACTGTATTTCCAAGTTCTGGAAAAATAAATCAAAATGTCTTCTTTCTTTTTCCTTTCTTCCCTCCCTCCCTCCCTCTCGCCCTCTTTCTTCCTCCTCCACCATCCCCATAAATAACTACCGGTATACACAATTGGCAAAATAGATTTCTGCTAAACTCAGAAATTATTCTAAATTGGTACAAAGAGTCAGATTTACTATGGCCTGTTAGTTGCCCCAGTGTTTTATTCACTAGCATTTGTGAATAAAACTTACATATTGTTAATGCTTCATTTTTTCTAGGAAATGGAGGGGAAGTTATCTGTAGATGATATCATTTCCCCCTTTCTTCACACTGGCTGTTGATGTTGATTGGATATCACTCATTTTGCACATCAAAACATCCTTTGTGCCAGTCTTTTAACAATGTTGATGGGATTAATGGACGGCCCCAGTGGAATTCTTGACAGAATGCTCAGCAGACAATTGACATGACTGGAAAAGAAACCCGAACAAAGAGTGGGTTTTAGCAGATGGAGCCATTCTTGTTTATTTAGGACCACTAGCTTTAGGTTTCGGACAACTTTTCCTCTTATCTGTTGCATTTACTCGTGTGATAGGTCTTACAACTATGATTATCCATACCTGCAGAGCTTCCAGTGGGCAGTCAAGGTTAGATTGTTTCATATGGTCTTTGGTTCTTCACTGTTTTGTGTGTGTTTTAAACTGGTGCTTTGATTTTTTTTTTTTTAAGGAATGTTTTTAATCTGTTGTGTACTACCCTAAGAACTCTGGTAGGCAGGGAGGTGATAAACAAATGCAGTTGTCCTTCCATATTCACGGATTTAAGTCTTCACAGCTTGAAAATATTCTTTAAAAAATAATAATCCAAAAAGCAAAACTTGATTTTGTCATCTTATATAAGGGACACCATTTTGCTATGCCATTGCATATAATGGGACTTGAGTATTCATGAATTTGGGTATTCAAGGGGGGGTCTTGGAACCAAACCCCAACGAATGTGAAGGGACAACTGTACCTTTAATAAAAAATACATAAATTAACTGTGTAAGAAAAATATCATGTTTATTATTATTATTATTATGCTGCTGGCATCCTTTAACTCAACAGCTACCATACACTGGTGTCTGATGCAAAGCAAGCAAGTTAGAGTTGACTAATTTTGCCTGTTTGCCTTAAAAACCTTTCCAGAGGATGTTTTATTTATCTTCAGCTGCCATAAGGGATTCAGTCATTCTCCTCAAGATGATACTTCAGTTGCAGATAAACTGCATTTTCTCATCATTCAGACTGTGGCATTTTGTTTCTGAGAAAAATCTGCCCCCCACACCACCAGCATGCATGTCCTCTGAGATTTGGACTGTTATGTGAGATGTGAGTTGGATATTGGATGGTGCCTAAACATATTTGGTAATAAGCAATGTGATTCTTAGTTTTGTTCCTCATGCTGACTCTCTTTTGTAAACATATTTTTTAAAAAAGTTTTATTATTATAGGAAGGATAGTTGGTATAAAGAAGAAGTGATATGAAAGATCAATCTGAGACAGCTGGGATCAACCACATCACTTGGCCACTACAGCCTGCATATTTATCAAATCTGCCCAATGGAAAATATTCCAGGGCCACATCCTATGTAGCATTTATGTAAGTGAAAACAGCACAATGCACATATAATTAATATTTATTATTAAATATTTCTATCCTGTCCTCATATCCAAAGATCTCAATGTGAGGTAGACAGCTTAAAATTAAACATAATTTCTAAAACAGTTTAAGCAGTTTTACCTACTGTCTAATGGTGTGTGAATACAGTCTGATTACCAACCTCTGAGAGCTGAGGTGAACAACCAAGTTTTAACTCAATGCCAAAATGAGGCCAACATCAGCACCAGAAACTGAGAGGGCATTTCATATCAGGTATTACAGTCAAAAAAGCCTTTTTCTGCATTTCCATGTAGTGCACTGGTGGGACAAAGAGGATGGCACTCTCAGCACATCAGAAATGTTCAAGGGGTAGGTGGGGCTCAAAAACAGCCCATTAGCCACACTTTGCCCACCTTTTATACATAGGTATGAAGATGGAGAGGTTCTCCCTCATAGTTTGAGGTGCCCCAAAGTTTAGGGCTATGAACATTAGCAAAACATGCAAAAACCTGGGAGCACGCAATGAAAGCTACGAGAGAGAAAAAAAGGAGACTTGAGATAAGCTGGAAAACTGGTCTTTATTAGCTGAAAAGCCTATTCTTATTTAGCTAATAAAAGGCCATATTGCCAACATTTCTATATATTTCTTGTTTTTCTCTTGTGGCTCTGAATGCCATCACTATGATTTTGAATTAATGCTTACTGGCAGCCTGTGTAGTTTCTTTAAAAGAAGGGTAATGTTATTTCTTTATGACTTTCAAACCTTCATCTGGGAAATTACCAGCTCATGAACTAATAGTGTGGCCAGCAAGGCTTGATTATCAAGTGATTCAGTTGGCCCACTGTTTCATAAAATGGAGGCTCCGAATCTCTTTTATTTTTAGCCCTTATTTCCGTGGAAGCACTCAATAATTATGGTGAATTTTATGATCAGACCACCTCTGATTATCATCAGCTCTGACTTATGGCTGACCTATCATGGAGTTTTCTTGGCAAGATTTGTCCAGAGCATATTTGCCATTGCCTTCCTCTAAGACAGAGGGTAACTTCTCCAAGGTTACCCAGTGGGTTTCCATGCCTGAGTGGGGATTTGAATCCTGGTCTCCCTGAGTCCTAGTTCAACACTCAAACCACTATGCCACACTGGCTTTCTTAGACCACCTGCCAAACGCCATTTAATTTATTGAGTATCTTCTTGGTTCAAGTCAACATATCAGAGCTATTTCTTGCAAATATTTTATATGCTGTTCCCCATTTATTTCTAAGAACCCCTCTTGTTCCCAGAGATGTTGCATTTGGGAGAGAGGATTAATTTCCCAGCTCCTCTTTGCCATGGTTAGTGATGAAGAGAACTAATCTTTCTAAGGGCTTGTCTAGACAGATTATGTACCCTGTCTTAGAGCTCCACAGTCCTAATGATGCATGACTTTTGCCCCATTTTGCCCCTTATAATGCCCAGGGCAAAGATAGTGGGAAGACAGGGTAAAGTCCATTAAAATGTTTTAGCAAAATATTTTTGAAAAAAGTCTCATTCCAGAAAAAATGGATAGGGCCCCGCATGACTGAAGAAGCCCATACTGGCATGCCAGCCTGTCACTGCAGCTACCGTCCACATTCCTCCAGCCTTGGTCACATGCAGGGGGCCTTGGTCATGTGCTGCATGCTGGTTTTCTGGCTTCAGAGAGAGTGATGTAGACGGCAGCCATGGCGGCTACAAAGACAGGTCGGCACAGTGGTCTGGACTCCATCCCATTTCATTCAGGTAATGGGGAGGAATGGGCCATATCCATGGCCAGAATATGCTGTTGGGGAGCCAGCATATCCTGCCCCATCTAGGTGAGCTCTAAGAGGCAAGATGAAGACACTATGGTATGGCACCAGCCTGGATGTGACAGTATCGTGAACTACAAAAAACCTACAAATCATGGCTAAGTTTTTCTTCTCCTGAACACTTACCAGAAATCTCAGCATTGCAGGGCTGATCCTTGGACTGAAAATGCAGGTGTTTATGTTATTTATTTTATTCATTTATATCTCGCCTTTCTCCCAATAATGGGACTCAATGAGGATAAAAACATATTTAAAACAATGTAAGTTAAAAAAGTACAAAAGCATAAATAAAAATATAAACATAAGATTTAAAAAACAATTGAGCAATTTATAAAGTGAAAACATTAAACATTAAAAATGTTAAAATTTGTTAAAAGGCTATATATAAACCTTAAAAACTGCACCACACAGCATTAAAAGCCCAAAGCTGTTGATTGGGTTGGTGGTTTTTCATCAGGCATACAAAGTCTGTGAAAAGAGTTTGTTGTTTACTGCCATCAGGTCAACCTGGCGATCCCATGAATGAGAGTCTCCAGGTCATCCTGTCATCAACAGCCCTGCTCGGGTCTTGCAGACTCAGGACATGGCTTCCTTGATTGAGTCTAGCCATCTGGAATGTGGTCTTCCTCTTTTTCTACTGCCATCTTCCTTACCAAGCATTATTATCTTTTCTAGTGAGTCATGTCTTTTCATGACATGGCCAAAGTACGACAGTCTCAGTTTAGTAATCTTGGCTTCTAAGGAGAGTTCAGGTTTGATTTGCTCTAGGACCTTTTTTTTTTTTTTTTTTGGCAGTCCATGGTACCGTATCTGTAGATCTTTTCTCCAGCACCACATTTCAAATGAGTTGATTCTCTTCCGATCAGGAGAATTGCTTTTCCATTGCTTTTTAACCTTCCTTCCCTCCTTTCTTTTAAACACAATCTTGTTTATCAGTAAAGACTAATTTCTTGCTTGGCAACTGTCTTGGCAACCCTAAATGAAGTGGAGTCTGAGGCACCCATACCTTTCCTTGTGGCTGATGTATGTATGATTCAAATCAAGGACAATGAAGCCAAGAGCAGCCCTTGATCTGTCACTCTGGCTGCCTTACTAGGCCTCATCAGCCAATAGCAGTTACTAGGAGCCCCGGTGGTACAGTGGTTAAATGCCAGTACTGCAGCCACAATGTTATGAGTTCCATCCCAATCAGGGCTCCAAGGTTGACTCAGCCTTCCATCCTTCTGTAGATCAATAAAATGACTACCCAGCTTGTTGGGGGCAATTAGCTAACACATTGTAAACTGCTTAGGGAGTGCTTTGCACTGATAAGCGGTATAGAAATAGAAATGCTATTGCTAAATGCTATATTGCTAAGTCAGCATCATTTTTCTATCCCATTTTTGTTACTTGTCATGATATTTGTTTGTGGGATATAGCTGAAACTCAAATAAACAGAAACAAAAACTACCCACTCCAGTGTGTGCTTTAAACCCGCCTCACCCTGCACTACAATCCCAGCAGTTACTGTGTCACTTGTTCTTTGACAAATGGGATGCTTGGAAAAATACCTTCTGGGCTACAATTCCCAGAACCCCCCAGCCGGCATGCCCACTCTGTTTGTCTTCTTTGGAGAGCCTTTAAAGAAAGCCTTTCTATAGCACCAACTATGCAGTCACACCAATCATATTCTATTTCTGAGACCATGAATTGCAGCAGCACATGTGTGGGGTGTGGGAGGACTTTTGTCACTGAATTCCATCTGAGTTTTGGAAAACTCCCACCTCCTTGAAACACGGTCACCGCTCTGACGTTAATAGAAAAAGACCATTAAAGAGCTTTATGATATTCTGTTCTCCTAGTTCTGGTCCCTCTTTCCCTTTGTTGCTGCTGGCATTATATGCATAATTGATGTGTTTAGGTGCTTCTGCTCTGTCGTTTCCTCTGCTGTGCTGCTCCTTGTGCCTGCTTCACATCCTCCCTTTGAGCAAAGGATCATGCCGCATAGAACCCAGATCAGTTTAATTAGCGTCTGTCAGAGCTACCATGTCAGAATTGTTTCTCTTCACTGATGTGGGTGGCACTTGCAGCCCGCCGCACTTTTGTAACAAAAAGTTCCTCCACCTGGTTTGCAAAGGACAAGAGGAAAACTTAACAGTTTCTCTTCCTGCCACCAGGGCCTTCACAGACTCCCTCACTTCAGTTACCTCACCCGCCTCTGATGCTTTAAAACATTTTCCCCAGCCCAAGTCGGATGGGAGAGGTGAGCTGAATTGGTGGTGGTGTAAAGCAGCAGATCATGGTGAGGGAAGGTTTGGGAGCTGTGGGGTTACTTTCCCCCATAAACATTAGGCCTCACTGTTGTTTTAGATGTAATTTGGGGATTCACTCAAATCAGAAGCAGTATAGAAATATTTCTAATAAATGAACATTACAATTAAAGGGCAAACGTGTCTTTTAAATAAACATACATGTGTCTATCTTGGCACCAGAGCTATGGTGTTTATTCTATGGTCTATAAAAGAGTTTTGAAATGAGGAGTCATATTAATCATGCTCTGAGGAGCTATATCATTCTAAAATAAGTATGTACTTGTCGTGCTTCTGTCCTTCTCTTGCACCAAGAAGAGTAAGGCAGAATGTGTGGGTTTCTTTAATTTAATCCTTACAGCAACCCGGCAAGGTAATTTAGCCAGACTCCATGGTTGAATAACCTTAGTCTCATTGGCCCAAGGTCGGTTATGTGGCAGTGGTTCAGAATAATAATCTGTTGGAACTGCAATGGAGACAGAGTTCTCAGGGGAGGAGGATGATGATCAAGGGATATTATGGTATCAGATTCTGGCAATAAGAATCAATAACACCAAAGTGTATGATACTTACTGTACCTCTTTAGGTTCCCAGGCTAAAGTTTCATACTTTTTGATCCAATGGATAAAAACAGTATGTTTCCCAACTCAGTGGTGCAGAACATGTAGGCATCTTGATGTTGCTGAAGAGCAACTCCTAGTATATTCCTACAACCTGGCTATGCACTGTTTGGGCATGATGGGAATCCAACAACATATTGAAAGCCTCATATTTCCCACTCCTGCTCCCCTCCAACAGACCCACTCCCAGAGCACAGAGAAGAGCACTGCCAACAGGAGAACCTGCAGTTAGTACCCGCCCCCCCCCCCTGTGTGTTTAGTAACTGGAGGATAATGTGGAATAAGAGGAAGGAAATGGATAAAGCACTTAGCTCCATTTTTCTCTGTGACATTTCTTCTTTCCAAGCTTTTTTTCTTGCATATGCATGCATGCATGCATGCATGTGCGCACACACTCTCTCTCACACACACACACAGAGACCTGTTACATTACATAACTTTATGTAAGCCTATCGATGTAGCAGAGGTACTAAGAAACCAGTTTATTGAATTGCAAAGGTGTGTAATGGGAGACTGCACAATTCTAATTCCTGCAGACATAAGTCCACTTAGAAAGATGTAAGGCCCCAACTGGATTCAGGTCTAATATTTTAACTGTATTACTTTTAACTTGAATTACTGTAAGCTGCCTTGGATCTCATCCCAGCAGAAAGGTGGGGTATAAATTCAACAAAATAAATAAATAAATAAACAAAGTGTGGGAGGCAACATTTGCTTTCCAACCAGGGCAGTAAAATATCATTCCACAGTCCTGTATCCTCAATGTCGAAACCCAAAGTTCAAAACCTGGACAGGAGAGTAGAAAATATAGCCCTTCAGAGAAGTGGCTACTCTTTGTCTTCTCTATTACTCATTTGATCCTTTGCCAGAAACTGTTTTTCAAACCAAGCTCTCAACAATAAAGGAGGAGCAAGCAAGGTGTGACAGGAAGAGAGGGAAAGTTTAACTGGGGATGGATAGGCTCCTCTGTGCCAATCTCTTCTACCTTAGCTCACAACTAACCTAGTGCTGCTGTGCTTGCTCTAAGCTTGGATGTAATACAAATAAATAATACTTATTGTTCACTAGATGCCCCTCAGCCAAGCCATTGATGTTTGCTTTGTTCCTTGGGGGCATTTCAGTTGAGGTGCATCCTGGGAAGAGATTCTTCAAAACACTAAGCAGCAGTCTATTTATATGTCAAGTCTAGTAACAGGGTGTGAAAGAAGAAAAGTCAGTAGAGCCTGTGGACACACCAGACTTGATTGTTCAAAAATGTCCTAGTTTAACATGACTGTTTTCAAAAGTATCAGTATTCATTGGTGAAATTGAATGGAATACTTGTAATTGTCATAGCACTACAGTAGACAACGCAGAAAGAATCACAACTCAGAAACATCACCCAAGGAGACCCTTTGCTGTGCTTTCTGCAACCGGACTTGTTTATCTCAGATTGGCCTTTTCAGTCATCAGTGCACTTGCAGAAAGCGCAGGATGAGTCCTTCCTGAATCTTCATTTGCAAAGAAAAGCCAGAGACAGTAGTAACCCAGTAGTAGATGGGTTTTAATTTATCCTTCCATGTAAGTTTACCTCAAGTGTCCCCTTCCTTTATGTGCCTTTTAAAGATCAGTGTAGCCTTTGCACTTTTAGAAATGTACATTCTATGAGGTATTCTGAGTGGTACAGGGAAAATTAAAGTCTTCTATAAAATGTATAAAATGTACACTGCTTCCCAGAGAGAGAAGACATTTTCTGTCTCTAGGGTTAATATTACATTAACCACTTTTTAAAAAATGCATATTATTTACCTCAGGGAACATCAGGCTCTGCTCTATTTTCTCTCTTACCAACTTATTCTGTTTTCTTCTTCTTCTTCTTCTTCTTCTTCTTCTTCTTCTTCTTCTTCTTCTTCTAAAATACTGTTGCAGCAGTGTACCAAGCCAATTGATCAGGCCTGCTGTGGATTTAATTACAGTAGGATCCACGTATCCACTGATTCAGTTATCCACAGTTTCTGTTTCAGCACAGCTACCATAGACTCTTCCTAGAAAATGTGTTCTCTCCAGCCATTTTCTAGATCCTCCAAGGCAATTCTATGGTATTTTAAACCAGAGGTCCCATTATTTTCAATGGTGTTTGCTATTATCCATGGATTTTGTTACCCACAGTGGGGCCTTGAACCAATCCCCCATGGATACAGGGGTCCTACTGTACTATCCTCTCCATTGACGCCCCCTTGTCGTGGGAGAGAGGCTTGCGTACCCTAATGATGTTTTGAGCTATGCTGGCGGTGGCATAATAGCCACTGGTAGGGTCTCCCATGCCAGACAGGTCAAAACCGAAGGGTCTGACAAAGAGCGTCAAAGGGCAGGATGGGCTCTCTAGCCTTGTGGCAACCATCCTAGGAGAAGGAAAACTCTAATCCCAAACCCGGGCAGATGGTGCTCGTCCAACCCTGTAAGGTCAACCATTTAAGAGAAGGAAACTCTAATCAAACCTACGGCCCGAGGACCTCGCTGCCACGTCCATGCTTGCAAGGCCACGGCAGATGAATCTCTGGTTTAAAGGGTGAGGCCAGTTCTGTGCACGCTGCGCTCCACCAGAAAAATCCATTGCACAGGCTCGACTGTACTATAAAATGTTCTGTTGGCTCAGTTTTCATTCTACCATTTTGCAATGGTGATTATTTAGACTGGTGCAATGGAGACATAAATCAAAAGTCTCCCTTTGCTCACCAACTGTGCAGAGATGGAGATGATGCTCCAAGATGGAAGGCACCCAAAACCCCAACCCCACCTCGTCATTGACTGTGTGTATGTGCTTTCCTTCTTCCTCAAATGCCAAGGGAGACAAGCTTGTGTTAGCAAGCAAACCTTGGATTCAGGTTTTTGTGGACAAAAAATACCATCACAATCCAGATTCTTTCCATCAGCACTCAGGCAGAGAAAAATTGGGTTTGGGATGTCCTAAGCATTTTGTTGCCTGAATAAAAGAGAGGATGATGGTGTCTCCCTCTTTCTCACATGTAGAGACCAAGCAGACTGGCAACTGAATCTTCAACAGGGTGGTGGAACATTTACCATACTTATATTCAGGAGGATAGTTTGAAAAGTGCAGGGTTTCTGTCCCCTTGCCATTGGCCCCAAACTCCCAATAGCCACTGCCTGAGGTGGCTGTCTCACTCTGCCTCATGGTAGGGCCAGCCTTTCATGTGGACAAAGCAAGAAATGTGGGGAAAAGGATTGACTACCAATGAAGGATTTTCAGCGCCAGCTAAGTTCAAGGATGCTGATAAGCATCAAGGGGGAAACAAAGTAAATGTGACCACTATAGTGAGTTATTAATAGTGAGGTGAAACTGATTTTTTTTTTTAAAAGGCAAGATGTTGAGCTCATAATTAGAAGCTTTTAGTGCGTTTTCCCTTCACCAACAGAATTGCTTCAGAAATACATGTGTAGGCAATCAGACTTGAAAATTATGCCCATGTTACATTCCAATAAATAATCACATTTTGGCTGGTAAGGTCCTCCAGGTATTCCAAAATTCTCTATTCATTTTTTGTCTGTATATCACTTTCTTTGGGGCTTTTCTCCACTGGCAGAATAAGTTCTCATATCTGGAAGTGTGCAAGTGCCTTTGTGAGAGCCAGCATGGTGTAGTGGTTTGAGTGTTGCACTAGGACTCTAGAAGACCAGGGTTCAAATCCCTGCTTGGCCATGGAAGCCCTCTGGCTGACCTTTGAAAAGTCATACTCTCTCAGCCAAAGAGGAAAGCAATGGCAAACCCCCTCTGAAAAAATCTTGCCAAGAAAAACCTATGATACAACCATAAGTGGGAAATGACTTGAAGGCACACAACAAGAAGTATGCCTTTGTGTGTGCTATACAGGGAAAGGAAGAAATAAAAGTATTTCACCATGTACCCGTCTATAGTTGTAATTCATAGTTGTAAATCTGGAGGGGGTAAGCAGAGGAGGTGGATTTGACCTTTGTGTCACAGTATAATTAAATAATTTGTCAGATAGTGTGGGTGGAAAGGGAGAGGGAATTAGAATTTACCTATGATTCTGCCTTCTAAATTTAAGCAAACTAGATAGATGGGGGTAATGATTATTCCCTAGGGTTAACGCATTTCCCCTTGCGCAATTGAAACCTCAGATGTAAGGGAAGTGATCAGAATCTTTTTAAGTTTTCCACCCTCTTAGAGAAGAGTTGCTGCCCTGAGCATGCCCTGCCTGATAGAGTATAAGGCTGTCAATGGCTACTGGTCATGATGACTGTCTACTACCTCAAGTATTTGTATACCATTTGCTGGGGAACATGGGCAGGAGGGTGCTATTGCACTCCTGTCCTGCTTGTGGGCTTCCCATAGGCAACTGTCTAGCCACGGTATGAACAGAATGCTGAACTAGATAGACCTTTGATCTGATTCAGCAGGGTTCTTCTGATATTCTTAAGAGGCATCCCAGAGACATGTGGCCAGCTGCTGTTGTAAACATAACGCTGGATGAGACGGACCCTTGATATGATCCAGCAGGGCTCTTCTGAAGTTCTTGTGTTCTTAATCTGCAGACAGTACGAAGGAAAGAGAGATTCGACTGAAAAAGAAAGTGCGTGGTCTGGGTAATGTTTGCCCCTCTGTTTCATCTTCCTCTGGTGTTCCTCAGATCTAGTGCTGGCACAGCTGCTTTCATTCTTTCTTTCTGACCATACAGTCAGGTGTACATATACACACCCTTCAAATTTCACAGATGAAAACTGGGACACATGTGGTCAAGATGACAAAAGTTATTAATGTGGGAGAACAGACAAGCCAGGAGAGGCTGAAGCAGTTTGCTATTGCCTACTGCCCTTCCCTGCTGTAAATGGCATGATTTCACCACCTCTTTTCCTCTCCCCTCCTCACTGAATTAATTAAGTGCAAACTACATTTGCATGTTGAACTCAGTTTGTAGACACTGAAGTAAGCTGGGGGTGAAAGGAAAAAGCAGCAGGAGGAGAGAGAAACTGGGACATTTTAAAAACAGCTAGAAAAGTTAAATGAAAGAGGACTAATTGGGACTGTCTCTGCCAAACTGGGACAGTTGGAGGCTATGTATATGAAACGGTATGGTTACAGGCTCTAGTTGAGTTGAGTGATAGCAGACAATGCCTGAGTGATCTGTTCCATTCTTATTTTCCCCCTCTCTCTTTCCCCTCACAGATTCCCAAGGATAGCTGGGAAGCACAAGCATGAACTCCCCTAAGAATGAGTCAGATGACATCACAAGAGGATATAGGGGAAACAAAAAATCACTGCCTGAATCAATCTATACCTTTCTCCAGCCATTCCTGGGTTTTGAACCATTTAGATTTTTTAAAAAAGTTGCTCAGTACTACATCTTGGAAAAGTTATTTTGCTGGATTACAGCTCCCTGAATATCCTAGATCAGTGGCTCCTAACCTTTTTTTTTTTTTTTTGGCCAGGAACCCCCTTTAAATATATTTTGTTGCTGAGGACCTCTAAGACTTAACTCAAGAGATAAAACCCTAACAATAACAATAATAATACCTGACAACAACAACAACAACAACAACTACACACCATCCATTAATTCTTCCCTCAGAGGCACTGGAGGGGAGGGAAGCCTCTTCTCCTGCTGTTAGTGCCCCTAATAAGCCCCACCCCATTGGCTTATTAATAATTTGGCATATTAATTTAGTCATCCATGTGGGAGAACAGTAAATCCCAGGGACTTGCTATAAGAATCCCAAAGGCACATGCTAAGCCATGTATCTCCCAAAGGAAAGACTATTAACAAATTCCAAACTATGAGGAAACATAATGAGGTCAAGAGGACATTGTCTGCACACGCCCTAGTGACAGACAATTGATCCCATCATCGGCGAATGGAGTAATCCTTTGCTGAAGGTATCCCATTCCCTTAGTTCTCAGACCCAGCCATTAAGGAGGCAGCTCATGTTTTGTGAAACTAATTACCAGAACATTAAGAGTAGCTGCAACACATTAACATCATCAGAAACTCATTGTTCCAATCCAGGAGTATTCTTGAAACCTATTGTTCAATCTCTGAGAGACACCTGGAATCCATTGTTTTAGCACATGGAATCCAATCACCTGAGGGCACGTTTATGGATATAAATACTGGCCCAAAATCATTCCTCATTGCGCACAGAGCCTCTTCCTGGGGATACTATGTCTCTCTGTGTTAGCCACTCCTGCTTCATCCATCCATGCTGCTGGTCTGCCTTCAGACTTCGGACTATAAGACAGGTGTTGTATTTCCCCAGAAAAACTCCCCACCTATCCCTCTGTTAAACTTTCTTCTTCCATTCCTAGTATTCTTGTGTGAATGCTTTATTAAATGAATGTGTGCATGATTGATGTTATTATTTTAAAGTCCTCAATAAATATCACTGTTAACTTTTCATTTTGTGTTTCTATGTGTATCAGTTCAGAGCTAGTAGGGGTATACAAAGGTGTAAGATCCCTCTCTGTTGCCCACTTGTGCATTGCTAAGTTGAGTTGTTGCTAATTTCCCCAACATATTAGAAAATCGATATTTGTGTGGAATTTCCACGAGCAATTTGGGTAATGCTGTGAAGCTGAGGGCTTTCACAGCCAGCATCCATAGGTTTTCTATGTTTTTTTTCCGGGCTGTGAGGCTGTGTCCTGGAAGAGTTTATTTCTGACATTTCACCTGCATCTGTGGCTGGCATCTTCAGAGAATGGTTGGATAGGAGAGTGTGTGTGGGTATATACTGTGAGACCCTGTTAGATAGGATATGTAAATTTGTGTATTTGAACGGCTGGTTTCTAGGTAGAGATATGCAAGGAGGATTAGTGTCTGTTTGGCTAATGGTTCATTGTCTGCTGGAAATCACCCTTTCCCTGGGTGGAGTTCATTTGCATGTGTTGAATTTTGATTTTAGTGTTTTCCAAAACTGGTAGCGAGATTTTGTTTTCTTTTAGGGTTTCTTCTTTCCTGTTGAAGTTGTCCAGGTGTTTGTGGATTTCAATAGCTTCTTTGTGCATTCTGACATGAGAGTTGTTGGCCTGCCCCAGAATTTCTGTGTTTTTAAATAACATTTTGTGTGAAGTTTGGTTTATAACATATTCTGCTACTGCTTGGACTACCTTCCAACTCTATGATTGTATGATTTTGTATGTAAACTTGTCCACGGCTGCATGGTATGGTATACCACTAAATGCAATGTGCAGACACGAATCAAGGAACATGAGAGACACTGCAGACTGGGCCAGGCAGAAAAATCAGCAGTAGCAGAACATGTTATAAACCAACCTGGACACGAAATATTATTTAAAAACACCAAAATTCTGGACCAGGCCAACAACTATCATGTCAGAATGCACAAATCAGCTATTGAAATCCACAAATACCTGGACAACTTCAACAGGAAAGAAGAAATCCTAAAAGTAAACAAAATCTGGCTACCAGTCTTAAAAAACACTAAAATCAAAACTTGGCACATGCAAATGAACTCTATCCAGGGACAAGGTGATTTCCAGCAGACAATGGACCATTAGCCAAACAGACACTAATCCTCCTTCCATATCTCCACCCAGAAACTAGCCATTCATATACACAAATTTGCATATCTTCTCCAACATGGACTTATAGTATATAACCCCCCCCACACACACTCCTACCAAGCCATTCTCTGAAAATGCCAGCCACAGATGTAGGTGAAACATCAGAAATAAACTCTTCCAGAACATGGCTTCACAGCCCGGAAAAAAACCATGGAAAACCTTTGGGTAACACTGATTCTTCCTTCAAATTTCTGTCTGGAGCAGATTGAAGAGTAATGCACAGGCCAAGCCAGCCAGCCAGCCTTTGCCTTGGCTCCTCTCATGTGGGCAGAGCAGCCTTTAAGCTTTTGTGGACTCCCTGTGAGGGCATCATGACCCCCTGGGGGTTTATGGACCACAGGTTAATAATTACTGCCCTAAAATTAAGTTCTGAACAACCACCAACATGGAGAATTTCAGGAATTGCAGTCCAAAAGGAAGTAGCTTTCTCAAGCTTGGCTTTAAGCATTGCAGTCTAAGAAAAAATGGCTATGTGGTGGTCCTACTAGAACAGCCTAGAGCAATTGTTGTTGTTGTTCTAATTTATATCCTTCCTTTCCCACAATATTAGCACTCAAGGCAGCTTAGAGAATATTAAAACCAGAACAGATTAAAAACATACACCCTCTCTCTCTGGCTTTCTTTGCAAACGAAGATTCAGGAAGGACTCATCCCACACTTTCTGCAAGCGCGCTGATGACTAAAAAGGCCACTTGGAGATAAACAAGTCCGGTTGCAGAAAGCACAGCAGAAGTTCTCCTTGGGTGATGTTTCCAGGTTGTGATTCTTTCTGCGTTGTCATTTCTCTTCAAGACTTGTTCAGCGTGAGTTCTCAAATAAGGCTGCAGCATTGTAGCCTCACATGCCTCCTGATGTGAGGCCAGGGCAGACCATTGTTGGTGATCAATTTAGCTGAGCCTGAGATGTTGTTTCAGGGAGTCCTTGTATCACTTTTTTGGAGAGCCCCTCTTACACTGAACCATGGTGAGTTCACCGTAGAGTATTATTTTTGGGAGGCGATGGTCCTCCATCCTAGAAACGTGACCTGCCCAGCACAACTGTGTTCTCCATATCATGGCCTCAATGCTGGTGATCCCTGCTTGCTCAAGGACAGCAACATTCATCACATAGTCAGTTCAGTGTATATTTAGGATTGTACATATACAGCCCTGATGAAAGCATTTGAGGAGTCGTAAGTGGTGGCGATAGGTGACCCATGTTTCAGACCCGTAGAGAAGAATAGACACTACAATGTCTATTGATTTTTGTGCTTTGCCTCAGGTGTTTATTACTCCAGACTCTTTCGTAAAGTCTTCCAAATGCACTATATGCCTTTGATAATCTGTGATCGATCTCTTTGTCAATCTTGGCATCTGAGGAGATGATGCTTCCCAGGTAGATGAACTGATGAACAGACTTGAGCACAGATTTGCCGACGGCAATGTGGAGATGGTTGTGTTTGTCCTGCGGTGCAGGCTGGTAAAGAACTTCCATTTTCTTCAGGTTGACTTCCAGCCCAAACAGCTCTGCAGCCGTTGTGAAGCAGGATGTTAGGTGCTGCAGAGCTGCTTCTGTGTGGGCAACTAGGGCAGTATCATCAGCAAAGAGCAGCTCACAAACTACATAGTTTAGAATCGTAGGACTTTTTCGGACGAAGAAAAATAATGCAAGCAGCCTCTCCAGCTTGTGAGGCTGCTGCGCTGCAAAGCGCCCCTTTTGTATGACGCTCGCCCCTGCCGGTACTGTTGCGGTACCGCAGGGAGAGCTGAGCGTCATATTTCGTTGATTTTTACTCACGACCAACTTTCGTGAGTAAAAAATCTACCAAATATGACGCTCAGCTCTCCCTGTGGTACCGCAACAGTACCGCTAGAAGGCAGCGTCATCCGAAACTGACACTTTGCAGTGCAGCAGCCTCGCAAGCTGGAGAGGCTGCTTGCGTTATTTTTCTTCATCTGAAAAAGTCCTTAGTGTGAGCCCTCAGACAGCTTAAGTTAAACAAGCTACCATCAATACAGTAACGTATATAAATGCCGTCGTCTTCTTCAAGCTCTGCCGTAGCCCTTTGGAGCATCATGCTGAAGAAGACTGTAAATAAAGTTGGAGCAAGAACACAACCTTGGTTCACTCCATTAGTTATTAAAAAGGGCTCTGAAAGAGCATCACCATATCTGACTTGACCGTGCTGGCCCTCGTGTAGCAAGATAATCATTTTAAGGAATTTGGGGGACATCCTAGTCTTTCCAGGATCTGCCACAGACCTTTTCTACTCACGGTGTTGAAGGCTTTGGTGAGGTCAACAAATGTTACATAGAGACCCTTGTTCTGCTCTCTACATTTCTCTTGCTTAGAAATGTACTGGCTCTTGGGAGCTCCAGGAGATCAGCCGGGCAAGAAGCTCTCATTTCCTCATCCCTGTCGAAGACAGATTTAAAATGCTGGTATAGCTGATCGCTAGGGATGGTGCAGAAAGGGGACGGTCCATCGAAGATTTCCCTTGTAGCTCTTGCTCTGTTTGTGGGATAGAGTTTTTGTATGCGCGATGCAGCCCGAGGATCGTAGGGGGCTGTTGAGGGCTGACTATGTGGGCAGTTGTCTAAGGGCAAATATCATATCTGTAATACTCCTATTGGCTCAGAAGCCACATTGGCTTTCAGGAAGACATTCTTCTGCAATAGCAGGAACTAATCTGTTCAGGAGTATCCTTGCAAGGATTTCTCCAGCAATAGAGAGCAGTGTTATGCCTCGATAGTTTGAGCAATCGGATTTTGCTCCTTTTTTCTTGGAGAAGGTGATGATGACTGCATCTCGGATATCTGATGGCAGTTCCCCTTTTTCCCAGCAATTCACAAGGAGTTCGTGGGATTTTTCGTGCAGTGCATGACCTCCGTGTTTCCAAACTTCAGGTGGGATTCCATCAATCCCAGCTGCCTTGCCGTTTTTCATCCTCTGTATGGCCTTAAGGGTCTCTTCTAAAGTGGGAGCTATGTCCAATTCATTTTTCATTGGTTTTTGTATCATATGTTGGATAGCTGAGCCTTGGATTACTCGGTTGGCACTAAAGAGACTTTGAAAATGTTCAGCCCATCGATTCAGGATGGAGGCTTTATCAGTAATTAATGTTTGACCGTCTGTACTGTAAAAGCATCAGTAAAATAGATTAAAATTATTTTAAAAAGCAATTAAACAATCTATAGAATTAAAACCATTCAAAATTCATTAAAAGACATGATGTAAGCAAGAACTAAGCTACACAACCATTAAAATGGGTAAGTTTTCAGTTATTAGCTGAAGAAGAGCGGGCCATCCTAGATTCCTTAGGGAGGGAGTTCCAAAGTCTGGGAGCAGTCATCAAGAAGTCCTCTCCCTTATAGCCCCCCCTAGCTCCAATGTGCCTGGGAGGGGAGTGGGACTGAGATAAGGACCTCCCCCAAAGATCTTAGTGCTTGGGTGGGTTCATACAGGGTTCTTGTTGTTCAAGACTAAACAGTGTCAATGACAGAGGCATTTCTGTTGGGGAAAAGGTAATACCAGCCCCTGTGAGCATTCAAGAGTCTTTTTGGAGGTCTAACTGAATGATCCAGAATCCCTTCTTTAGCCAGTGCTGGTGGCATGACTGACATTTCACAGGCTTGGGACCCACTCAGGAAGAACTGAGGCAGCAGATTGTGGGGTTCATTAAAGGGTGGCAAACTGTTAATGATTTGCTTTGTTGTTATATTTTTAGTCCCCTGCTTTCTGACCCTCTTTCAACCCTTGCAAATTACAAACATATTTCATTCGACAGCGGTTCCACTTAGGACCGCTTGCATGTACTTTTGTGTGTGTATATGCACAAAATGCATTTGCAAGCTCAAAAAATGTAGGTTCCACTTCTCAACCAATTCCACTTTCTGACAGTCCTCTGGTTCCTAACCTATCAAATAAGTGGGGGCTTCCTGTATTTTTAATGACATGGAGAGAAAGAAGTCCTTGTGGGCTTTTCTGCAAAATTCTGCAAAATAACTTGGCTGGTTTTAGATGCTCGGACTTGAGTGAGAGGAGGGTGTTTGGAACTGTTCTTCCTCAGGCTGCAAAATGTCTTGGGTTGCCCCTAAGCTCACTGCAGTCAACTTCTTAGAAGAAGACACTTGTGCATGGAGAACATCAGCATGTATGATTTATACGGTGCACTGCTGACCTGAGAGAAGCACACCGGCTTCCTCTAATCCCTCTCAAAAAAATGCATATTGGGAGGAAGGTGTAGTGAAACTTTCACCACTAGTTATACAATCCAGCCTCTGAATAAACAAAATGAAATAGGTTTTCCTTGTTACTCATTTGATGTAATGGCAGGGCAATCACTGGTACAATACATGTGCCAAGACTATTTTCCCACGTGTCTCCTACTGTTGGACTCTACCTGTCTGCACTATTAACTGTTAACAGCTTTGTGGCTTCTGTTTAACAAGTCCCTTGCCTGTTCCATTTCCGTCTTTTGTCTCTCTTAACTTCATTATGTATCCAAACAAAGAGATGAAAAGAAACAGCAGGAAGAAAACTCTGTTGTGTGGCTCTCCGACTTGTCGGTCTCTGGCTGCTGGCTGCCAGCCTCTCTCAGTGTAACAGAGGAGAAACAAGCTGCCCAGACCACCAGGGACTCTATTTGCTGTCGCCCAGTCATTAGCCATCACTCTCACTTCTGAAGCTTGCCAAACAATGACAAAAGCCTGGCACTGGGGGAATTTGATTGAGGACATCATTTGCAGTGGGGTGAAGCAACCTTCCTTCTGTCCTTCCTTGTTGTCTTTCCTTCCTTCCTTCCTTCCTTCCTTCCTTCCTTCCTTCCTTCCTTCCTTTTCTTTATTCAAGTGTCTTTTGCTCACTGTGGTTTGGACTGGGAACAAAAAGTAGCAGGAGAAGCCACATAAAATTAAGGTTTACAAAAAGCACACACAGGCCTTTGGGCTCCTGAGGAAACAACCTTTAGATGAGTAGTTGTGCCAGTTGGCTGCAAGAGGATAAAAGCAACAGCAACTCTTTAGACACAAGATGACGAAACCTGAGGAAGCAAGCCACAGCGGCAGCTGGTGGCTGCTGTGTCATTGGGGCAGTGTACCTACTCTGGGTTTTAGTCTGAACTTTAAAGGAGCTCCTCAAGGCTTTGAACCTATTTTTAGGTTTCAGCACTCCAACAGCTCATTTAAAATTCAGACTAAAGCCTGGAACTGATCTACCATTGACATGGAAGTGACCAGCAACCAGGAAGGCTAAGGAGATTATCAGATGGGAATGAAAAAAGCATTCCTGCCCCACAATCTTCTCTCCTGGCCCTCTCCTCTCCCTGTCACGGAACAATAACTAAAAGTTTCCGACCTACCTTTAGTGGCATCGCAGGGCAGCGCAGGAGTGAACTGACCTCTAATGGAGGAGTGAACGGAGGAGTGAACGGAGCTCCTTTCACTTCCTGGATTGAAATCCCAGCTGTTCTCGTGAGAAGACAAGAGCACAGGAAATTCAAAAATGAAAAGGAAAACACGACACTAGAGGTTACACCAAGCACACACACACACAAAACTTTAAACATCAAAAGTAACCCGTGGAGAGTATAAAAAAGTGTGTCACTTACCTGGATGTCCCAATATCATCAGGCATGGACCTCCCATTGACGATGGGATCGTGCCAGCATAACGGGGCACCTTTTCACTCACAGGACATTCCATGACAGAAACAGAATGGGGGATCCATTGATGGCTTAGCTCATCAATAAAAAGAAGCGCCAGAATAACGACAGCTGAATGGGAGCATTACGAGAGGGGAATGACGTCATGTGAAAGGGAAACCCTTTAGCGATGTCCTGGCGTCGTGGTAATGCCATATTTAGAGCATCTGATAATCTTCTTAGAGCAAAGATGGAAAAACATTTTTTATCAGTCCAAGCTGAATTCAGTTTCAGAAAAGTTTAGGGTGGTGCCAAAGGCAAAAAGGTGGGACCAAAAATTCCAACATGCATTAATTGAAAGCTTTTACTGCCAGTAGCTAAGCCTTAGGAAGGATATTTCGCTTTTAGAATAGAGAAAACTCCATTCAAAAGCTGGGAAACCACCAAATGATGTTCTCATGGATAGGGAGTGTGGTCACTCTCAATATATAGAGAAATGTTGGCAACTGAGGGATATTGACTACCCTTCCCACCCCTCACTGGTGACTCAGTGCAGAAGTGGGAAAGAAGATGCTGCAGTACTATCCATCCTCCATCCTCTCCTTGAAGCAGCCTTCATAATACCTCATTCCTGAAACAGAATGAGAACCGCCAGCCATGGCTCCTGGCCTGCCAGGTGCTTTCCATTCTCCAGGCAGGAAGCAAAGCTAAAATCTTTAGTGTGCCCCTGGATGGCCATCATACTTGGCTGGATCTCAAGCTGGGCAAATATGTCTTAGTAAAACCATCTCTAGTAAGGGGTATCAATATGGTTCAGATAGCTGTGTTAAGTCTCTTTCATAATAAACCATTATAGTGCTGTGATTCCACTTTAACTGGAATCCTATGGAGCCCTGGGATTGACAGTTTATGGAGGGGTATTTAGAATTCTCATCCAGGGAGCTCCACTGGTGCCTCTGACCAAACTATAAAACCCAGGATTCCATAGGATGCAGCTGTGGCAGCAAAAGTAGTGGCCAACTGCTATAAGTGTCTACTGTGAAAGAGACCTAAGTCTGTTGAAGCAAAAGCAACAAACAACCTTGTAGCACCTTAAAGACTAAGTTGTTTTATTTGCTGTAAGATAGTTGTCCTGTTGGAAAAATCCAGCATTCTCTTTTCCCTGGCGCACTTGCCATTAGGGCAAGTGGGTGCTCGGTAGAACAGAATTTCCTGAATGTTAAAAAATCCTTCTCTTTCATTCAAAAACTTGCTTGTTCTACCTTTGAAGTGCATGGTTGTTAATCGTTTGCAACCAAGCAACAAGAACATGTGACCTAGGACACTTCCTTTAGTCTTGGTCATATAAAGATATATCCCTTCTTGGCTTTTGTTGTTACCATGCTATGCTCTTTCTTGGCTATCTACTCTTTTTCACTGCCATGCTTCCTTCTCATCGAGATGGTCATTTAAGATGAAGATTCTGTCTCTCACCCATACCTATTCATTAATTAGTTAGGATGTAGGCTCTCCATGCATATGTAAATGCATACCCATTAGTAAAGTTTTAAGTCTTTTAACTTGAAGCTTTCTGCCTCTTTTGTTTTTGAGTTCAGGGCATAGTAATGTACAATGTTTTGTGCTCTGCTACAAGAAAGTTAATTCTTAACAGTTTTAACTTCACAGTTTCCCAAAAAGGGCTAACACCCTGGAACACTCTAATTCTCTCCATGTCCATTACAGGAAAAAATGACTTCCTGAGACAATATTCCATGTACCAGATGAAGAGGGCTGCAGTTGACAAAATAAATCTTGTTGGTTTTTTAGATGCCATGTGTTCTATTTGGCATAAGATTTTGTGGACTGCCAGCCACTTCATCAGATCCAGGTCCAAATGGCTTGCAGGCCATGAAAGCTTATGTCAAATAAATCCTGTTATTCAATGCTAAGGAGACACCTGGTGTATGCTTGGTACCTGCAAATGCACAGAGGAGATAGTCCTGTTTCGAAGCCTCAGTGGTGGCTAGTGGCTACTAAGTCACTAAGGCAGTGAATCCACTCCAGGTTTTCTTTTGAGCTTTAAATGAGTTGTCCAGAGTGCTGAGCCTAGTTTGGGGTTCAATACTTCTGCTTCTTTAAAGTCTGGACTAAAACCCTGAGTGGGGTCACTGTACCACTAACATGGAAGCTACTAGCCACCAACACTGAGCCTTCCCTTTCCTGAGTCATAACTATCCAGATGCTTTGTGGGTTAAAGCAGAAATAACAATTGGAAACCTTTAGAGCATAATCAGTCCACCTCATCAAGATGAAATGAGATACAGTGGCTATAATACAATGAGAAGACTGGGTAGCAAAACATTGGAGCTTTGGCTCTGCAAAATTCCTTTTCTTAAATGGTCCCTTGGCATATTTAGTTACCCCAACACAGGAAATACAGGAGGGTCTCAAAACCAGCAAAACACCAACTAGGAAACAGTGTGGGGCAGGAATCCAAATGATCAAACAAACAAACAAAAAAGAATATAATAAATAATATTGTGAAAAATATACAGAACACAGAATAATCAAAGGCTAAAAGCAATTATATATGGTGGATAACCAGCCATGTAATACAATATAGAATAATACAAACACTAATAAACTTCATAATGATTCAAAGCAGAATAATACCAAACACTATAACTAAGCACTACAAATATATACAGTAGGACCCCTGTATCAGCGGGGGATTGGTTCCAGGCCCCACCGCAGATAACGAAAACTGTGGATAATTGTGAAGACCATTGAAAATAATGGGACTTCTGCTTTAAAATACCATAGAGTTGCCTTGGGGGACCTAGAAAATGGCTAGAGAGGACACATTTTCTCAAAGACTCTATGGTAGCTGTGCTGAAACTGAAACCGTGGATAATTGAAACTGCGGATGGCAAATCCGTGGATGCGGGGGTGCTACTAAAAATGAGAAGAACACAGACTACCGTATATACTGGACTATAAATTGGGAAATTTTAGTCTAAAAATTTACCCTGAAAACCTGGGTCAACTTATCCACAGATCAACGTTGGTTTCCATAGGAGCTAAGAAAACAGCGATCTATTAAGACAAGGCAATGGCCTCAGAGACTGACAGTCATGACTGAACTATCATGGTCAGCTATGGAGGTGGCTGAAAAGATGTGTTAATTGTTGTGCAATAGCTTTGGTCACTGAATGTTTTCCTTCTTTTGCCATCTGAAAGCACTCTTATCCAAATGCTCAAGAGAGTCTCCATTTTCTTTGCTTCATCCTTTACATCCTTTGTTACATGCATGCAAAATATATTCCACACCTATAGCGGTGGGTGTGTTCTTAGCCTGCACCTGGTTGCCTGCTCCACACATCACACAGCCACAGTTTAGTTCCCTCCTCATCCATCTAGCCTTTATGGTAAATACAAACAGTTACACCTGCTAGAATTTTGTAAGTTCTTTGTTATTGTTTTCTTTTGCTTCATCCTTTACATCTTTCATTACATGCCCCTAAGTTTAACCCTCGACATATCCATGGGTACTTATCCACAAGATTGACTTATAGTTGAGCATATACGGTAACTAAAGTCTATAGCTTAATCTCATACATGGCTTACTCTCATACAGTATAACATATTCTCATCTCTTAATCTCATACAGTATAATATTCACTTTTTTGTTTGATTGTTTGGATTTCTCCCTCTCTACTGCTGTTTCCTAGTTGATATTTAGGAGATTATGAGACAGGAATGAAAAAAGCAGCATTCCTGTCCCAATCTCCACTCCCGCCCCTGTCCCATCCCTGTCATGCCACAATCACCCTCTCAATCCTCCTCTAATGGAGCTCCCTTCACTTCCTGGATCAAAATCCCACAGATTCTTGTGAGAAGACACGAGCGCAGGAAATTCAAAAAGAAAAATAAAAAGAACACAAAAAATGACAGCAAGCACAAAAACACACTTTAAAAGGTAGAAGTAACCTGGGGAGAGTCATAAAAAGTGTGTCATTTACCTGGATGTCCCAATCCTACCCAGAAGCGTTCTGGTAAAGACCTACCATTGACGCTGGCATCTTGCCAGCATAACAGGACACCTTGTCGCACGCAGGAACTGTCATTTGATATGCAGAGTGCGGTCATTCACTGTGCATCCGAACATGCAGCATGCAGCAAAACAGCGTGAACTTTTCTGAGCAAAACAAGTACTCCTCTGGTGCAAAGAAAAATGCCATTTGAAAAAATCCTTTATGGCTGTTTATTAATAAACATGTGAGAACAAAATAAACATTAGAAGACATTCACCCATGCTTCTATATGCCCAAGATTCTTCTGGAGCTAAAACAAAGAGCTCCTCAAAAGCAAGAGAAAACACACAGGCTTGAAACTTAAAACTAGCTCCAATAACCCCTCCCAGCTATATAGCCCCTGAATACTCAGTCTTTGCGAGAAACGAAAGAAGAACCAATTTCAATTTCTCATTCTTAACCCCCAAAGAACAGAATAACAAGAATAGACAGATTTATGAGCTTCTGATAAGCCGGCTGGCGCCTTGGTGAAAAACTTACTCACAATGTCTATTTTCCCTGACAGGAACATCCATAACAGAAAGGGAATGGGGGATCTATTGATGGCTTCTCCCATCAATAAAAAGCAGTGCTGGCGGAATAGCAGCAGAACAGGTGCATAATGAGGGGGGAACGATGTCATCTGAAAAGGGAGCCCTTTTGCGATCTCCTGGTATTCCTGTAACACCACTTTTAATGCGTCTGATAATCTTCTTAGTTATCCAGTAGGCATTGTAAGGGAATTCACTAACATTAAGAAGAAAAATAGTCTGTACAGTCGGCTCTCCATATCCATGGGTTCTGCACCCATGGATTCAAGCAACCATGGCTTGGGGGAAAACAATTGGGGGGGGGATCTAAAAAGCAAACCTAGCTGTTCACAATTTTATATAAAGGATGCCATTTTACCATGCCATAGTATATAACGGGACTTGAGCATCCACAGATTTTGCTATCCACATGGGGTTCTGGAACCAAACCCCAGAGAATATCGAGACCCCACTGTACTGTTTTGCTTTTCAAAAGAGGCCCCATTGTACTGTTTCCCTTTTAAAAAAGTTTTCATTTTTTCAAAGGGAATGAAACTTGAACCAATCTAGTTTGCTGTGTGATAACAGTTGGACTAAGCTGTGTTGGTGTTCAGTGGGTGGAAGGTGAAACCTAGAACTTTTTTTTTAAAACAACCAAATTATCATACTTTTATAAGTATTGTCTGTCCAAGATTAAAATTATTGTTTGTTCCTGTCCTTGTTTTTGTAGCTAGTTGGTTTAACTTTCACACCATGTTTCTACCAACTATTGCCAATATAAAATTGAGATAAGATCTTTCAGGTCAACTAAGGCCTGAAAGATTTCAAGTTTGCTGTTCTCAATGGGTCCACTGATTTCAGCGGGAAGACCTCATAATTTTTTCCCATTTGCCAGCTGTTCAGCTGATGCAGGGTTGTTCTTTAATGTATATTGGAATCATTATACTGTAACATAATCCAGTGAAATGGGTGGCTTGGATAATAGATAGGCCAGAACCTCTTTCATCACTTGCTAGACTGTAATGCTGAATTCTGTCATGATGGTTAATGTCCCAAATATGCTCCTATCCAGCAGCTGCTTTTATATATTCATGTAAAACTATCTTGGTGGTCTCCATCTTGTGCTAATCATAAGGATGTCTGTCTCATTATCAATGATACCATGACATGGAAGCCAGTTTTTGATGATTGGCTTGTCACCAGTACTCTCAGATTGTGTCATCAGAATCCTCTCAAAGTAAAAACTTTCATTAAAAATAAAAAAGGGAGAAATGATGTCTTGATCTCTATTATAATTATTTTTAGGCAGCTTATTATAAACTGTAGTGTAGCTCAATTTAAGTCGTAGTGTCTTTTACCCATCTAACCAGAATAAAAAGATGTGAGGAAACCTTCTCAATGGGCTGTTTTACACGGTGGGTTTTATTGCATTAAGTTGCGCTTTAGCGCTTTCCCGCATCAGTGGTCAGTAGTTTACACGGTATATGTTTACACAGCTATATTTTGTGGCTCTTTGATTTTTTCCACTTTGAGGTTCACACAGCCAAAAGTACTGGGGGCATGGCCAAGCATTGGAGAGGGAAAGGAATACCATAGGAATGTCTGCCCTGGTCCAAACTCCGTGCTTAAAAGCTTAGAGGCAGTCCCCCTCCCCCCACTCCCTTCCCACAAATCAAATAGAAGGTTTTCCTCCTTGCTTAACAGCATTTTCTCCCAAATAGAAGAAAGCCAGAGAGAGGGGGGGGAATAACAGCTTAGAGGCAGTCCCCCTCCCCCCACACTCCCTTCCCACAAATCAAACGGAAGGTTTTCCTTCTTGCTTAACAGCATTTTCTGCCAAATAGAGGAAAGCCAGAGAGAGACAGGGAAAATAGCAGTGCAGCTCTGATGCAGCCCTTCGTGAAATGGTTTATCTTCCTCCCCCATGCACAGGATCACAGCTGACGAAATGAGCTTTTACATACTTGCAAAACAGCAGAGAGGATGAGAAGGAATGCTCCCTGAATGAAAATTGTTGGGAATCCTGTTTGTTTGAAAACTGGCTTGCAAAATAGCAGAGAGGATTTTTCAAATTTTCCTCTAATTGCTACTGTCTTTCCCTCTCTGCCTGCCCCTCTTTTAAGCCCACCCCTGCATCATCAACCAATCACAATGCAGCTCTGCTGTAGCCCTTAGCAGAATGGTTGTTTACACTGCCAGTAATGCACTACATTGCAAATATACCTACAAAAGTAGTGACATCCCTTGCCACGCTATGTTTGGGTGTTTTACCTTCCCCCCTTCTGAATGAGGTGATGCTGTGCTGCGATCCGTGGGAACTATGAGCTATCTTAGCAGTATATTTAGAGGAATATTTGCCTGTGTAAATGACCCCAATGGCTTTGGAACTCACTCTCATGAGGCTTGGGTGGCTCTCTCTCTGCTCTCTGGTGCCATCTGCATATCTTGAATTGCTGATGTTTTACCTTCCTCCAATTTTCACACCTCCTTCCTCTGAATCGCATCCTACTTTATGTATGATACATTCAGTGTACATGTTAAACAAATAGGGTGATAAAATGTAGCTTTTCCTTGACCCCCTTGCCGATTGGAAACCATTCAATTTCTCCATAGTTTATCCTGAAGGTAGCCTCTTGTCTTGAGTACAGGCTACACATCAGGACAAACAAAGGTTGTGGCACATCAACTTGTTTAAGAACAATCCATTTTTTTCATGATCTACACAATCAAAGGCTCTGCTATAATCTATAAAACACAGGCTGATATTCTTTGGTGCCCTCCATTATCCAACATATGTTTGACTGACCAAACCCAAAGGGTAGTTACCAATGGCTCCTCTTCATCCTGGAGAGAAGTGACCAGTAGTGTGCCACAGGGTTCTGTCCTGGGCCCAGTGCTATTCAACATATTTATCAATGACTTGGATGAGGGAATAGAGGGTATCCTTATCAAGTTTGAAGATGACACCAAATTAGGAGGGGTAGCTAATACCCCAGAGGACATGATCAAAATTCAAAATGACCTGAACAGATTAGAAAGCTGGGCCAAAACTAACACAATGAATTTCAACAGGGAGAAATGTAGGTTACTACACTTGGGCAGTAAAAATGAAATGCACAGATATAGGATGGGTGACATCTGGCAGTACATGCAAAAAGGATCTAGGAGTCTTAGTGGACCACAAGCTGAACATGAGTCAGCAGTGTGATGCAGCAGCTAAAAAAGCCAGTGCGTTTCTAGGCTGTGTTAATAGGAGTGTAGTGTCTAGATCAAGGGACGTAGTAGTGCCACTCTATTCTGCTTTGGTCAGACCTCACCTTGAATACTGTGTCCAGTTCTGGGCACCACAATTCAGGAAGCTAGAACGTGTCCAGAGGAGGGCGACCAGGATGGTGGGAGGTCTGGAAGCCATGCCTTATGAGGAGTGGCTTAGGGAGCTGGGCATGTTTAGTCTGGAGAAGAGAAGGTTAAGAGATGACATGATAGCCATGTTTAAATATTTGAAGAGATGTCATGCTGAGGTGGGCCAAGATTGTTTTCTGCTGCTCCAGAGACTAGGACACGGAGCAATGGGTTCAAAGTACAGGAAAAGAGATTCCTGCTAAACATTAGGAAGAACCTCCCTGCAGTAAGAGCTGCTCGGAAGTGGAATACACTACTTCAGATTGTGGTGAAGTCTCCTTCTTTGGAAGTTTTTAAGCAGAGGCTGGATGGCTATTTGTCGGGAATGCTTTGATTGTTTTCCTGCATGGCAGGGGGTTTGACTGGATGGCCCTTGTGGTCTCTTCCAACTCTGTGATTCTATGATATGATCCCTCATGCCTCTTGCTTTCCTGAACACAACTTTGATATCTAGCATTTCTTTCTCCATATATGGTAAAAGTCTTTGTTGTAGAATTTTGAGCATCACTTTGCTTGCATGGGAAATTAATGCAATGGTCCTGTGGTTACTGCAATCTCTGGTGTCCCCTTTCTTGGGGATTGGAATGCATTTTGGGTGTTTCCAATCTGTAGGGTATTGTTTTGTTTTCATATTTGTTGACAAATTTTAGTTAGAACTAGAGTAGATCCTGTCTCCGTAGCTTGAAGCACCTCTATTCGTGTGCCATCCTTTCCTGCTGATTTATTTCTCCCAAGTGTGCTGGAGTGCAGCCTCTGTACCATATTGTTTTAGTTTGACCTATTCTAGAAGCCACTTTGAATCCTATATTGGGGAAAAGGTGGGAGGCTGGACTGAGGCTCTGAGTAGAAACCAGCCGGGGCCTGCTTGGTCTTTGTTTATGTACAAGCCTTAGCATAACGGTGAACTATGATGTCCACCGAAAGATACTGAAGAGCTTCAGTATTCCCTCAGGACCTTAAGACTGCAGCACAGGGTATGTAATATCTCTCATCATCTTGGTTGCAAATTTGTCCTGCTCATCACTTATCTTGCCCTGTGTGGACCTTGTAAAAGGCTTACTATATCTTATAAACCAGCCCACAAGCGGACTACAATTTCCATTATCCAGGTAATGGAAATTTCAATACAGCACATATGCAGGGTGTAGATTGGACAACGCTGATTTAAATATTCCTGACTGTCAACCCTTGCACATCATGAATGTTGACATCCCTTTTTACTGTTTTGGAGACCCGGCAACACTAGGTGGCACTGGCAATGCTTTTTGGCTACATGGTTAAAGCTTTATGGAATACAGTAAGAGGAAAGGGCATTGCAGAGCAGTTTTCCTCTCCCAAGCCTTAGCTGACCAGAGCTTGCCTTTAGAAATCAGGGAGAGATTCCATTCTACACAGAATGTTTCTGAGTAAATCTATACATTTTTTATTTTAAGGATGCGGTACTCTTTCCCTGTGTTACAGGAACTCAATTTTGTTCATTTTCTAGCTGAAGTGTACCCGGAACTGCTCAGGACCATAGGTAGTATCACCAGTGGTCCATTGGTGGGGGTGGGGGCAGCTTTCTGACTTCCTCCCTCCTTAACTTCATAAATCTAACCAACAGTACCTCAAAAGAGCCCTCTTCTATTCTCCCACTTTTTGAACAAAAGCTCAAGAATCATAGCAGCCTTAGTCCTCTCCCGTTTCCCCCCCCCTTTTTTCCTGCCACAGGAATCACAGCAGAGATATCTGTCCTGTTCTCTAGCTGAATTGCATCTGTGGTTGTGTGGGTCTATCCTATTTCCCAAAGTTTTCCTTGTTGATAACAAGAACAACAAAGTCATCGACTTTGACTTATGGGGACCCTATGAATGAGAGACCTCCAAGTCACCCTGTCATCAACACACCTGAGTACAGGCACACCCATTTCTTTAAGTTGGATTGGATATAACACAAGGGTAGTCCTTTTCCTGCTAGCCCATAAGACAGGGAGTAGATGACTTCCAGGTACTGGAGGGGTGCTTTGACTGTTCTCAGAACTCTACAAGTCTTCAGCCCATCAATTTCATCTCATCCCATATCTGGAGGGTCAGACTTCTTAAGTTTTGCCTTGCACAATTGTCAGTAGTACCTCCCAAAGTCCCTGGGTGGGACATTACTGGCCATTTTGCTGTCAAAAATTTCTAAAGTATTCAGACTGTGAAACTGAATAATTTTGATGCCAATTACACTGTGCCTCAGGATTTGGCCAGGATACAGAAATAAAGTGTTCCAGTTTATCAAGTGACTTTACTTCATAGTAAACATGCTTAGGATTTTACTGTGGAAGTCTGAGATCATACTCTAATTCTTTTTACATCCTAAATAGTGTAGAAAATATGGTGCTACCCTTTGTGGGCTAAGAAAGGATAACATGTACAGGTTTGCTCCAAAGTAAAATTTCTTGGAAAGAAATTTGTATTGCATAGGTGATGTGTATGTGTGTCTGTGCCTTCAAGTTGCTTGTTGACTTATGGTGAGCTCATGAATTTCATAGAGTTTTCTTTGGCCAGGAATACTCAGAGGTGGTTTAGCCAGTTTTTCCCTCTGAAATGTAGCCTGCAGCACCTGATATGCATCGACAGTCTCCCATCCAAGGACTAACCAGGGCTGACATTACTTGGCTTCCAAGATCAGATGAGATCTGGTGCCTTTAGGGTATTTAGGCCCTTGCACAAGTGATACTGATATATTTAAAAAGAGAGGTTTACATCCTAAAAAGAGCATGGAGGGGAGGGGAGGGAGAATTTTAAATCCTTGGGAGGTAAAAATGGAACAATGTTAGAAAAGTCCCACATTTTTGTTTAATTTCTAATCCAAATCTAGAAAATATTAAATCAAAATTATTTGTAATTTCAAAATAATGCAAATTGTTAGGTTAAACTAAGGACTTTATCTGATGTGGCAAATATGGGATCATAAAAATGCCTAATGAACATGAAAGGGCTCACATGCCAGATAACCTCGTCCTTTTGTGATCATGTCAAGTCCAAAAGCTGTTCTTTTTTATTGACAGACCAAGCCGTCAATAGATCTGTTGTGGTGCTTTGTTGCTAGCACTGCCGGTGTTTGAAACCTCGCTGCCATTGTGTTCACATGAATACAGCATCAATGACAGAACACTTCTGGGTGAGATCACAACAGCCAGGTAGGGAATGCTCTTTTTATGAACCACCCTAGTTTACTTGTAAGTTGTGAAGTGTGTTTCTGTGCATGTGTGAACTATTTGTGTCTTTGTTATTATTATTTTTTTCAAATCTGCTGCGATAGCATCTTCTTGGAAGAATCACCAAGATCTTGAACTTAGAAGTAAGCGGATCTCCATTCATGCTCTGTTACTGCTGGGGCTGCCTTTTCATGCTGCTAAAGGTAGGCCTGATTGGGGGTGTGTGTGCTTTTTCTGGGACAAGTTCACTTTTAGCTTTAGTGGGACAGGAACGTTAATGAGGGTTAGGTCTGATAAAGTCCTTAAATCAATGATCAGCCCTGGTTTTATCTAAGAAAACCAAGTATGCCAATTTTGTGGATGTAAACAAACAAACAAACAAATGAAGTGAAATAGCAATATTGAGTAACGACCAGAGCTGACACTCCTCAGAATCTAGCCATGCTGATTGAGAGATTCTGGAAATTGTGGTTCAGAAAAATTACTTTTTAAAGAACTGGTTAGGACACCTCCTTGAGTCATGGATGGTTACCAATACACAAGAGTTCTCAGATCAACAAAAGAAGGAGGGAGACTAGCAAACTGGGATAAAGACCAATAAGCAACAAAATTCCACAGGGAACTGTTTGGAACCCTCCATTTCAAACAGAAATGATGTGTTGATATCAACATATATGATATGAATTAATGTTTAACATTAATTCAGAATTGATATTTTCTCAGGAAATACCATGAATGTAAAAGTACTGACAAAGAGCTATGAACCAGGCACAAATCCAAATGTATTTCAGAAGCTTGGCATTGAGCAAGCATTAAGCAGGCATTGAGCCTCAGGCAATTTGGCAAGGTGGGGAGGAGGGAATACAATTTCTTGCACACTTCCCTTGCCATACTGAATCTGGAGTTCTATTTCTTTTCACATTCATCTCATCATTGCTGACTGGGAGAAAGGTGGACATAAAAGATCTGTGCCCAGTTGACTGGGAGTGCAGTATTCATGCATAGAGGAGGGATCTCCGCAGTGTGCTAACATGGAGACATACAAGCACTGCATCCACACTGTGCAGCCTCCTGTGTGCGTGATCCACTCAGTTAAAGGCATGCAGGACAGGAGTGTGAAGAATGGAAACAGTTACATAGGGAACTGGGAGCAGCTGGCAGGCCTCCCTGTCTCTGTTAACAGCCTGATATGAGGCTAGGAAACCCTATTTTCCTGTTGAGGTTTGCATTATCTCAGTAAAAACCTGTTGAGAGCTACCTTCCAGAAGTGGGTGTGGCCATAGCCCAAACTGGGAAGAATTATGGCTCTGTCGCTTACCTTTGTTCAGTTTACAGTGTGTAGAAAAAACAATATTTGAAGTCAGGCAAATAATGTATCTCCTTCCCTCATAGGTGTAAGGTTCTATCTATCAGTTTTGTAGATGGGGTGTGGGAACACAATTTCAGCCTCTGTTACACTTTGTGAGTAACTGTCAACATGTAAACTCTGTACTTGTGGTGGATTGGCTCAACCCATACATAAATGTCATTCTGCTCTCCTCTCCTATTCCATTATCCATTTGATAATGTATCTGCTGCTGCTACATCATCTCCCCAACTTCTCTGCCTGGACTTTCCCTGTTGTGGTACTCAACTCACCCTAGCCGTTGAAGAATGTTGTGGTATTGAACATCACTCTGTGCTTCACTATTATCCCCTAGGGTTGCCAGATCAAACCTGAGATTGAAGGATGCCACCTGTGATGTCCAGGGGGCAGACACTGGTGATGTTGCAGGGAGTGGGTTCCTAGAGTGAATGGAGGCATTTGGGGCTGAAAAATTTTTCAAGCTTTTTTGAATGCTAGGAGTGCTGGGGGCTTTGGGGGTTACAAAATGGCCTAGGGGAGTGTCACATGGGGCCTTTCACCTGACTAAATTAGAAGTAAACCCTATTGAATTTAATGGGACTTACAACTTTATAATTCTGGGAAGCTAACATATTCCAATCATGGTTTTAAGGATGTGGTACCTGTATTTTATTTTATTTTATTAGGTTGGAGGAGAAAGACTTGGAGACACAGGGACAACAAAAGAGGAAGAAGATTATGAGTATTACCAGAAGAAGTTAGGGTAGAAGGAGAAAGAGGGTAAAAGAAAGAAAGTAAGGAAAGGGAAAAGACAGAAAAAACATATTGGAAAACTGGGGAGGGGGAGAAAGAGGGGGAAGGACAAGTGAGAGGAAAGGGGCTTAAGGAGCGAGGGAGAAGACCTGTTCTCCTAGGAGTTGTGGGGAAAGAGGAGAAAGATAAGAAGTATGAGTGGAAGAGAAAGAAAAAAGGAGAAGACCTTTAGCCAGGAGCTGTGGGCAGAGGAAACGGTAAAAGGAGATGAAAAAAGAAGATGAAAAAGAGGGACTAGGGCACAAGGAAAAGATGACTTTAGCAAGGAGTTGAGGGGAGAAGGTGGAGGAGGATAGAGAGAGAAAGGAGGCAAAGACAAATATAGTCAGGAGAAATGAGGAGGGGAGAAAGGGAGAAAGAGGAGGGAACTAGAGAAAGAGGGGACCAGGAACTTTGTCACACTACAGTACACTGTTATAGTGCTATTATTCCACTTTAATTGCTATGGCTCACCATATCTCTAGCTGCTTAGATCCCTTCATGAAATAGTGTCATGAGCTGTTTCGTATGTAATCAAATATCCAAGGTTTGTGAAAACAAGTTTGTACACCTGCTCTGAGGGCCTAACTACCCTAAAGGCACCAGATCTCACCTGATCTTTGAAGCTAAGTAGGGGCAGTCCTGGTTAGTACTTGGATGAGAGACCACCAGGTGCTGTAAGTTATATTTCAGAAGAAGGAACTGGCAGAATCACCTCTGAGTATTCCTTGCCTAACCCCTGGTGGTGCAGTGGTTAAATGCCAGTACTGCAAGCCACAACGTTATGAGTTTGATCCCAGCACTTGTTGGGGGCAATTCACTAAAAAGCATTGTAAACCGCTTAGGGAGTGCTTTGGCACTGATAAAGCAGTATATAAATATCAATGCTATTGCTAAGACAATCCTATGAAATCCATGGGGTCACCATAAGTTGACAGGTGAATTAACATTCACACACATACTTGGTGTAGTCAATGCTTGATCTATTGACCTCAGTGAAATGTGTAGGAAGTGTATTTACAAAAACACAGGGTGGGGGAAGTGTGGCCTATGAGCCAAATGGGGTGCTTAAGTGAAAATTTAGCATCCCTTGAATCCCACTGGCACATCACAAAGCTCTAGGGTTGCCAGGTCAGGACTATTCCAGCGCCTGAAGAAAGGCTCTTCCTCCTTACCAACTGTTATTGCTCTGGCCTCTGAAGGAGAAAACAACACAATTTGTAAGCTACTCTGGGTGCCTTTTTGGCTGAAGGGCATGGTATAAATGCTCTAACCAACCAACCAACCAATTGGTAATTTTTCCAAGCTCTGCTGTTGACTTCTGAAGCAATGAAATCACTCTTCCCTGGGCTGCAGCAGTAGCAGAGCTTGGTCCTGTTAGGCCTTGCCCTAGACATTGTCCTGTTAGAACAAGCCATATCACTGAGTATTACTTTGTCAACAGAATCACATCACTATAAGAATGGTCTTAAGGCAGAAACTGAGACACATATAGCTTGTATGGGGATCCCAAATGTGTAAGTTTTCTGTTCTAAGTCACATTTGCCTTTCTTCTAGGGGATTTAGCTAAGAAGAATTTTTTCAAAAAGAAACATAGTTTCAGTTGTGTGAAATATACAGCATATTCTGGCATGCTCTGTGAATTGTTTTCCCATAGGTAACACTGAAAAATTTCAAACACCAGAGATGAAAGAGCTGTTCGCCTGTCTTCCATAAATACTGCAGTCTTTACTTTTGGCATTGCTCTTTATGCATATGAAAGGAATACCTACAATCTCCTTTCTTGTCTTCCTTTTTAAACTCAGGTGGTACAGGGGAAGCCCAAATATATTAATGTCTGATCAGACTCTGCTGTCTTTTTTATGTTTTCCCAAAGATCCAGGCTGCAGGAAACAAATGTTTTATTGAAAGCTAAGTATGGAACTTACACAGAGGTTGCCAACTTTCCCACATTCCCTCAGTGGCAAATTTTGATTTGACTGCTTTTCACAAGCAACAATGAGGAAAGTTATACATAAAGGAGACACAAAGGGCAATAAATTTATAAGGACCTCATTTTAACGCACTGGTTTCTACAATTCATACTGAGAGGGAGTATTTGGCTGTCCCTACTTATTGAAGTTTCTCCTTGAATTGTAGCTATAATTCAATAATGAATGCTCAAGTATTCTTCACACCAAAGCACCATCTTCCAGAGCCTCTAAAATTGGGTTTTGTACTTTTGCAAGTAGTTGCGAATAGCTACTGTCACAAAGACAATCACTAACATGGCAGATTGGAACATTTGTTGGGAGTGTCAACAGTCAGGGAAAGTTCTAACATCTGCCTATCCAGTCCAGCATTTCAAAGAGAAAGCAGAATTGCTTGAACTAGCTCCTGTTAACTTTTTAATTACTGTATGATAGTTATCTTCCTACTTTCTTTGAGCTCCTTTGGTCTCCAATGTGTTTCTAAGCTCAGTCCAAGGTGCCAGTTTTAACATATTAAGTCTTAAACAGTTCGGGATCTGGACACTTCAAAAACCACCTTCTTTTATATGTTCTTCCCCATCTACTCTAGTCACCATGGAAGGCCATACTCCAGATTCCTTGGCCGTTGGTGGCAAGTCAAGTGACAAATTTGGTTTCAGAGTCTTTTCAGAAGTGGCACGCACTCAATCAAATTCCCTTCTAAGTGGAATCCACCACTTCCCAACATTGTACTTCTTTCGACTGAAGCATGAGTGTTTATGATTTTTTAAAAATACTTGTAACAGGATTTTTTAAAAAATTAATATGTGTTGAATGTGTTTTATATGGTTCTCTTACACTGGTTATTTTATTGCCTTTAAATGTTTTGTTTTAGAATTTTAGAATTTTTTGTCCACTTGCCTCTTGTGAGCAGCAAATGACAAAATCCAAATCAGAAAGTGCCAAAGGGACTGGATGGCCCTAGTGGTCTCTTTCAACTCTACAATTCTATGATTCTATGAAATCCATTCACTAGATCTTATTGTTACCAATTGCAAAGGCCTCAAATGGGACATGTGTGCATTTTTAAACCAAGACATTATGCATAGAAACACTGAGGGAAATAAACCTCTCTCCAAGAAGTCCAGGGCTGATCTATATAGAATGAAAAGACTATTCTCCTTTTTAAACCATTGCTGAATAATTCATTCACATTGCACTGTCCAAATGATGTGTTCTTTTGGTAGGTGATGGCTGGGTTCCCCCCAGCTCTTACATTTTGATTGTGAATAATGAGGATATGTTTCTCTTCAATAATTTATAAATAATATTTCACATTTAGGATCATATTCAACAGTCAGGCTGGGACAGTAATCACACAGCAACTGTACTAAAAGAACTTCTGCTTAATTCAAGCAATGTTCTCTTGATTTCTTTTTCTCTTGCCTGTAAAGTTTAGAATAATCTGGTTGTTTTTCTCACTGTTCTACTCAGCCCATGCCAGTTGTATGGACATATTAGAAAATGTGAACAAGAAATCTGATTAATGAATAACATGCTACCCTGAAGACACTGAAAATCAACATGGCACTGGTAGCTAGTCTGTGAACAAATATTACTGCTGGACTGCACTCTTGTCTGGATTTTGTGCAGAATTTTGACAGCTTCTACTTTCAAACCAAACCATGCTGGCTCTAATGCTGGGATCAAGCTAAGGCTGCTGCCACACTGCAGAAATAATGCAGTTTGATACTGCTTTAAGTGCTATAGCTCAATGCTATGGAATCCTGGGATTTGTAGTTTGTCATGGCACCATAGCTCTCTGACAGAAAAGGCTAAATATCTCACAAAACCACCAATCGCACAATTCCATAGCATTGAACCATAGCAGTTAAAGTTGTGTCAAACTGCATTATTTCTGAAGTGTGGCAGCAGCCTTAAGACTTTATCAGGTGTGGCAAATATGGCATCATAATGATGCCTAATGAATGCAAAAGGACACGCATATCAGATGACATTGTTCTTTCGCGATTATGCGTAGGGAATAAGGCATTCTTTTTATTGACAGCCCAAGCTGTCACTAGATCTCCTGTGGCACTTTTTTGCCAGTATTGCCAGCATTTGAAAACACCCCCCCCCATGCCATTGTCCTCTTGTGATTTCAGTGTCAATGCCAGAACACTTTTGGGTGAGACTGTGACAGCCAGGTAGGGGACGCTCTTTTTATGAACCTCCCTGGTTTACTTTTAAGTTTTAAAGTGTGGTTCTGTACTTGTGTCTATGTTTTGTGTCTGTAGTTTTCTGTATTTTTAAAATTTACCATGCTCACGTCTTTTCACAAGAATTGCCGAGACCATGAGTGCAGAAGTGAACAGAGCTGTGTTCATGCTGGGGCTTACCTTTTCATGTTGTTCAAGGCAGGTCTGAAAGAATGGGTTCTTTTGCTGGCAGAAATACGATTTAAAATATGGTAGAAAAGAACCATTAAGAGTAGTTCATCTGATAAAGTCCTTAGAGTAGTACAGGCTTAATGTTTACTCCTGCATTTGATTATCTCTTTTCATTCCTTTCCTCACCAAAGAGATGTCACTTAGTTTTCTCAGCCTTCTCTGGGCAGGTCATTTCATCAATAATATTGTTACAGGATATGTGGTTTTGCTGATTACCTTGTGATCACAAGCAAATGAATGGGTGTTATTTGTGTAGGGGAAGAGGCAATGAAACTTAGGCTAAATGTAGAAAAGCAGACGCAAGCATAATAATAAAGTGAGGAACACTTCCATATTACCAAACCAGAATGGACAAACAGGACCATTGTGTTTCTGGTCTAGACAAATATGCATCTGGTCTAGTGACATTCAAAGCCGGAAAAGGCTTGGGACCTTTGAAAGAGCACATCTTACTGTATGTATCTGCCAGAGGTTTGAAGTTTGCTGGAGCGCCCTCCTCTGAGTCCCATCAGTGAGGCAATACACTGTGGGAGGGTGTGGGAGACAGTCTTTTATGCTGTTGCACCCTGATTATGGAACACTCTTCCCTTAGTGGCTCATTCCTGTCACCCCAGTGACCAGTAAAAACATACCTCTTTACTAAAGTCTTTGGGTCCTAAATTATTTCATCCAAATCTGCACATGATGAGCATGGTTTCACATTGTCTTCAACTATTTTAACTGGCTTCAGACTGCCTTGGTTCAGCTTGACAAATTGCTTTCTGTCTGTTTAAATATTCTTTTTTTCTGTTTTAAATTGTTTACATTTTATTGTATGCCACCTTGAGATCCTAGAGTATGTGGAGAAATACAAATATTTTATTATTTTTTTTCATCGAATCATAGAATTACAGAGTTGGAAGAGACCACGAGGGCCATCCAGTCCAACCCCCTGCCACGCAGGAAATCTTGATCAAAGCATCCCCGACAGATGGCAATCCAGCCTCTGTTTAAAGACCTCCAAGGAAGGAGACCCCACCACGCTCCGAGGGAGTGCGTTCCACTGCCGAACAGCTCTTACTGTCAAAAAGTTCCTCCTCATGTTGAGGTGGAATCTCTGTTCCTGGAGCTTACACCCATTGCTCTGTGTTCCAGTCTCTGGAGCAGCAGAAAACAAGCCTGCTCCATCCTCAGCGTGACATCCTTCAAATACTTAAACAGGGCTATCATATCGCCTCTTAACCGTTATGATAGCCCTGTTTATTTTTTAAAAAAATAAATACATTGGGGATCGTATCTTATTTTCTATGGCAAAAGAATGGAATCATCCTGTGTAAATTTCAAAGCACAACCCACACAGTGGAGCTGTCAAGTTCATTTTGCAGTTGTCCTCATAAACATCTGACTTGACTTCCCTCCATAAGTTGACACTTATGTCCCTGCAGTAGAGTTTGACAGATTAACTAATAGACATCACCTTATAAAGAAGTTTTGAAATGGGACGGAAATATAGTTAAGATGAAAACACAAGAAGAACTAAAAAAAGAGGGTAGATTGTCATTGGTTTCTCCACAGGCAATTAGCAGAGAAGTTTAAGAAATATATTAAGGTAGAAGAAATAGAATTAGAGACGGAACTAGACAAAATCCTGCAAGGAGGAAGGGAGAAAAATCATTTCTAAAATTTATAAATTGTTACTAAAAATCACTCTAGAACAAGAAAGAATAAAAACTTATATGATAAGGTGGGCTCAAGATCTAGGTCATGAAATCCAACTTTAACATTGGGAAATATCATGGAGTAAAAATCTAGCATTCACGAGAAGCTACAACTTAAAAGAGAATTACTACACATCGCTGTATAGATGGTACTTGACGCCAGAAAGACTATCGAAAATATATAGAAACTCCTCAGAGATATGTTGGAGGTGTAAGAAAAACAGAGGTACTTATTACCATATGTGGTGGAGATGTGAGGAGATAAAGAAATATTGGTATAAGATTCATAAGATCATTACAAAAACGCTAGACGTGATCTTCAGTTGTGAGCCAGAGGTATACTTATTAAACATGCTGCATAATGTAAAACAATGGAATAAGGGGAACTATTCAAGGATCCTCCTTTATATGATGACGGCTTGCAAAAAATTGGAAGAACCAACAAATTCCAGCAATAGATGATTGGCTATTAAAGTTATATGACATGTATGAGATGGATAGATTGATGATGTTGTTGGAGGGGAGAAAAACTCATAAAAGCCATGAAGATTGGAAAATTGTACGTCACTTTGGAAGGAAAAATGGGGAGACTGCATTGTCGTAAATACAGAGATTTAATTTTGAAAGGAAGGGACTTAAATATAACATTGTAGGAATGGGAATGAAAGTTATTAAGACGAAGCCGCAACAGAATCAAAGATAGCATAACAGGGAAGAGGGGGAGAAGAGGTATGTAATTAAAAACACAAGATAGAAAGTAAAGAGGGAGTAACCATTGTAAATGTTGACGTTTTTGTTGAACTATGTAAGTATATAAAATTTGCAAACTATAGATGTGGGGATGAATGCATGGAATGGATGGAAATGTATAAAAGTGAAATGTGTGGTTTTACTTAATTGAAAAAACATACAATAAACATATTCAAAACTAATAGACATCATAGGAGCTCTCATCAATCTACCTCAAACCCAGTGGCGGCACAAGGGGGGTGCAGAGGGGCTGAACCACACCAAGTGACACCATCTGAGGGAGGGATGACACCAGCCTTAATGATGCCACAGCTCAAACCTCCATTTCAGAGACGAAATGCTTGTAGAAAACCTTGCTGATACATAGGAACCTGCATGTTCCAATTTTATATACTAATGAAAATACCTCCCCCCCAAAAAAAACCCCCAAAACAACAACAGAAAGGTAGCCTTGCTGCCCCACAAGAACTAAGCAATATCCAAACTCCACAGATGAGGAATACCTTTATAAAGACAAACTTAAATCCCACAAATTCTAGAAAAATTGAAACCTTGCATATATTTCAGGAATTTTAATGGGTCCTGATGAAGCTGAAGTTTAGATTTAGTACTGAAAAGGCATCCTGGGATAGCTGATTTCTAGTATATTGAGATTATAAAGGATAGTGAGGTGACTTTTTTTTTTTTTGCATCACCATACTTTGTTTGTTCTAGAATCTCATTTATGCTCATGGCAAGATGTGCTTAGTGTCCCCAAATTGATTAAGCTGCGACAGCAGATGAAAACAAAAGAAACTGCTGCTTTCCACAGTGGTTCTGTGAGGGCCATTTTAAGACACATGATCTCACAACATTACATGCTACAATGCTAGGCCTTGTCTACGTGGGCAAAAAAAAAGAGTCATACTCATTTCATTTCCAGTTCTATTGGAACACACAATGTATAGCTGGTTTCACAGTAAAAGCACTTCTTTTAGGCATAATGCAATTTTTAATAACTCACTTTTTACTCTGCAGTTTTAAGAAAAGTCAGATTTTTAAAAAATGTATTAGGATCAGGGTGGAATTGGGGTAATAATATCTATATGCACCAGTGGGAAGAAGGGGGTAAAGTTTACATGTTGTTATGACATTAGAGAGAATTATTACAAAATGTTATTTAGATGGTACATGATCCCAGAAAAATTAGCCAAGATGTATAAAGAAATTGACAATAAATGTTGGAAGTGTCATAAAATGGTGGGAACATTCTACTACCTCTGGTAGGAGGCAAAAGGACGTGTAAGGAGGCAAAAATAAATTTGGAAGGTAATTGTTAAAGAAATGCAAAAAAATCTTGGGGAAAGAGATAGCCCTTAGACTGGAATTGTTTTTATTGATTATAATTGATGTTCAAAATAAAGCTGAAAGAGAAAATAAAATATTAATCAATTATATGATTACAGTGGCAAGAATCGTATACGCGAGGTATTGGAAAAAAGAGATGATACCAGACATTCCAGAATGGATTTGAAAGCTGATGGAAATGGCGACAATGGATAAATTAACTAATTTTATGAAAGATAAAGGATTAGGAAATTATTTAAAAATATGGGATCTCTTTATAAATTATATTAAGTCAATAAGTGGGGACCTGGGGATGTGGATTTAATTTGTGATAAGAGCCTTTTCATTTTGTAAGGAAAAGGGTATTGAGAATGTTACTAGAATTTTGTTTATTTAAGAAAGAGATATGTAAATAGTATTTAACAAGCAACGTCAACATAGGTAAACGGGAAGTATTTTCTTATTACTATTGTGTGTTCTTTGTTTGGTTTTTGCTTTTTGTCCTTTTGTAGTGGTGTATTTTCTTTTTTTTTATAACTTTCTTTTATAATTTCACTCTGTGCACTTTTTTCTTTGTCAAATTGTGATCTTTTACACTGCACAAATAAAAAATATTGCACATAAAAATAAAGAAAGACAGATGATCTCACAACATTACAAACTAGGCCTTGTCTACACAAGCAAAAAAAAAAAGTCATACTCATTTCATTTCCAGTGCTATTGGAACACATGATGTATAGCTGGTTTCACAGTGAAAGCACTGCTTTTAGGCATTATGCAATTTTTAAAAACCCACTTTTTACTCTGCAGTTTTAGGAAAAGTTGGATTTTTTACACATGTATTAGGATCAGGGTAAAATTGGGGGTGGACTGGAGGGCGGGACAGGTTTGTGGGAGCTTGCCTATGTCCAACAAATGTGGTCTGTATCACCATTATGACAGCCTATTTAAAGAAACCACCCTGAGCCAATCATCAAAGTCCTTCAAGTACAGTGTGTATCAAGGCACCAGCTAGGAAGTGCAGGAGCACAACAGAAGTGCCCAGTGCAGATCAGGGGTGCCCAGTATGCATTCTTGCTGGTACCTGGATGTGCATCTTCACAAACTGAGAATGAGCAAACAGTGTAATGTACCCAAAGGGTAGTCACCAATGGCTCCTCTTCATACTGGAGAGAAGTGAATAGTGGGTTGGCATAGGGTTCTGTCCCGGGTCCAGTGCTATTCAATATCATAGAATCATAGAGTTGGAAGAGACCACAAGGGCCATCCAGTCAAACCCCTTGCCATGCAGGAAAAAACAATCAAAGCATACAGATAGCCATCCAGCCTCTGTTTAAAAACCTCCAAAGAAAGAGACTCCACCACACTCCAAGGCAGTGTATGTCACCTCTCAACCTTCTCTTCTCCAGACTAAACATGCCCAGCTCCCTAAGCTGCTCCTCATAGGGCACGGCTTCCTGACTTTCCACAATCCTGGTCTCATTCCAGCTTGCCCATATCCTTCTTGAATTGTGGTGCCCAGAACTGGACACGGTATTCCAGGTGAGGTCTGACCAAAACAGAATACAGTAAAGTGTCACTATTACTTCCCTTGATCTAGACACTATATTCCTATTAATGCAATCTAGAATCACATTGACTTTTCTGGATGCCTCATCACATAGCTGACTCGTGTTCAGATTGTAGTCTACTAAGACTCCTAGATCCCTTTTGCATGCACTGCTATCAAGCCAGGTGTCACCCATCCTATATCTGTGCATTTCATTTTTACTTCCCAAGTGTAGTATCCTACATTTCTCCCTGTTGAAATTCATTTTGTTAGTTTTAGCTCAGTTTTCTAATCTGTTAAGGTCATTTTGCTTCTGATCCTGTCCTCTGGGGTATTAGTTACACCTTCTAATTTGATGTCATCTGCAAACTTGATAAGGATACCCTCTATTCCCTCATCTGAGTCATTGATAAAGATGTTGAATAGCACTGGGCCCAGGACAGAACCCTGTGGTACCCCACTAGTCACTTCTCTCCAGGATGAAGAGGAGCCATTGGTGACTACCCTTTGGGTCTGGCCAGTCAACCAATTACAAATCTACCTAACAGTTGCATTATCAGTTACTTGGATGAGGGAACAAAGCGCATGTTTATCAAGTTTGCCTTAAATAACCTATGACCCTGCCCCCATCATGTGTTGTGTCCTGCGCCACATGCAAAGCCTTCTGGTCTGTCCATGGAGGACATAAAAAAAGGTACCCTCTCCCATAGCACTTTTCATTGCACTGGTCCAGGTATATAGTGTGAAAGAAATGAAAAAGAAGGCTCTCTCTTGACAGCTAAATCTTCTGGTCACTAAAAAAAAGATAATTCAGTTGTGGGAAAGAAAAACAAAAAAGAATTCTAAGCTTGCTTTACAAACACTAAAGGGTATTTTAAAGAATATTCCATAACTTTTTCATGAATATATCATCATGGATTTGTGCTCTCAGATGAAGTTCTTTACAGGTTAGATAGAAAGACTGAAAAGGGAATGATGTGTGCATTTCTCCAAATGCTAGTGTAAGGCTGTTGAATTAATACTTTGGGGATCACAGAGTACCCAGAGTTCTGGAGCATAGAAAGACAGGTTTGGGGATCATAGTTAAACAGGGTCCCCAAAACCTATTTTGTGGCTCAAAAGAATATGAGAAATCCTGTCAAAGGACAGACTGAATGTTGAAAGAAAAGGTGCATTAGCTTCCAGAATTGTGGGCCAGTGACCACACTGGAGTAGGACTCTAATGCTTTAGGTGCCTTTAAGCTAATTGCAACTTATGGCAACCGTCTCATACGGTTTCCTTGGTGAGAGAAGATTTGCCATTGCCTTCCTCTGAGGCTGCAGAAAGCTCTCTCTCTCTCTGTGTCTCTGGCTTTTCTTCACAAACGAAGATTCAGGAAGGACTCATCCTGCGCTTTCTGCAAGTGCACTGATGACTAAAAAGGCCAATCCGAGATAAACAAGCCCAGTTGTTGTGGATAGTGCATCTCCATGCCTCCCGATGTGAGGCCAGGGCGGACCATTGTTGGTGATCAATTTGGCCGAGCCTGAGATGTTGTTTCAGGGAGTCCTTGTATCGCTTTTTTGGAGTGCCCCTCTTAAGCTGAGCCATGGTGAGTTCACCGTAGAGTACTATTTTTGGGAGGCGATGGTCCTCCATCCTAGAAACGTGCCCTGCCCAGCGCAGCTGTGTTCTCCATATCATGGCCTCAATGCTGGTGATCCCTGCTTGCTCAAGGACAGCAACATTCGTCACATAGTCAGTCCAGTGTATATTTAGGATTGTGCATATACAGCACTGATGAAAGCATTCAAGGAGTCATAGGTGGTGGCGATAAGTGACCCATGTTTCAGATCCATAAAGGAGAATAGACAGTACAATGGCTCTATACACACTGATTTTTGTGCTTCGCCTCAGGTGTTTATTACTCCAGACTCTTTTGTGATGTCTTCCAAATGCACTATATGCCTTTGCTAATCTGTGATCAATCTCTTTGTCAATCTTGGCATCTGAGGAGATGATGCTTCCCAGGTAGATGAACTGCTGAACAGACTTGAGCACAGATTTGCCGATGGCAATGTGGGGATGGTTGTGTTTGTCTTGCGGTGCAGGCTGGTAAAGAACTTCTGTTTTCTTCAGGTTGACTTCCAGCCCAAACAGCTCTGCAGCCATTGCGAAGCAGGATATACCCACAGCAAATCTATTGACATTTGTGTTTTTGCCAGTGAGCAGTCCCCACATAGGGTGCTATGGGGTGCAGTGTTTCTGTCTTTGATCTACTGGATCCAAGTCCCTTCATTTCCCTAAGAGGAGCCTCCTATTGTGCCAACCAGGAGCTGGTAAGGTGACTGCCCCAATCCTGCTTCCACATGGAAAGAAATTCATCAGTCTGAAAACCCAGCAAAGCTGTGCCCCAACCCACTCGGGCCTCATGACCTGTGTAGCATGAGGTGTCTAGACTTTGAGACTAGCAAATTGATCTGATACTTTGGCATTTGGATAGCTAATTACATTTCCCTCCAAAAGAGATCTTTCATCACTCAAAGAAGAGGTCAACAAAAGACACTGATTTGCATAAAATGGCATATGTTGATTTATATCTACAGATGTGAAATAGGAAATGACTGGATAATTCAAACAGAATTACAATACATCACACCCCAGTATGGGTACCTTTGCTATCCCATGTTCTAACTGTGGGTGGGGATTTTCAGGGTTTTTCCTCTCCCACCTTAAGATTGTTTGTCTCTAAATCAGACTTTGACTGAGCAGCCCTTCAAATGGAGGCGTGTCCTCTATAAACAAAGGCTTGAGGCCATCCTATTTGGGACAGAATGAGAAGGCACTTTCAGAATAAACTCGTTGTTTAAAAGCTGTCTGGAGTATATGTGTCCATTCATTTCTCTCCAGAGTTTGTGTTTATCTTTTATTCCCATTCTAGATTTCAAAGCCCTTCTCATTCTCAGATCATTGAATCTTCCTAATGTGGGATTCCCAAGTATTACCCTGACACCACAGAGCAAAACCTCCCTTTCCACCTGTGCCACAGCAGCTTCTCCTCCCGGGCACATCCTCATGCTGTCTAGACTAGAAAAAGGCCAGGTCTCCCCCTGCTTTGCAAAGCCCCACATAATTATATAGCAAAACATGTGCCTCTATGTCACAAATTGGATGTCTGTCATTGTGAGACTCCACTCCCCTCCTCCGTTCCCTGTGACACGCAATGTGCCTCTATTGATTTCCTCCCCACATTTGTTTTCATGATTCATTATTAATGGGATCACTTTTCTGTCCTTCGAATGCAAAGGCAAATTTTGTGTAAAAATCAATTGAGTGAATGCCGCCGATGGCATGTTTGGTTTTCTTTGCTTTCATCTCCTGTGTGCTGTCCTCAGGAGGCACTGAGCAGGATATTCAGAAACAAGCACCAAAGACAGAGGAAAAATCAATTGTTAGTGACTCATGTAAAGGGGCCTGGTGTGCATGTTTCCTCTCTCTTCCTCTTGCTCTTGACTTTACATACGTGTATTTCAGGGACCTGACTACCATCTCTTCCATCCTAACACAATCTAGAGCAGGATTCCCTTTCCTATATTGGTCTCAACAACCAGAGCTTATTTGAAGATGTTCTTAGTTCCTTAGTTGAAGGAAGTTCTAGAGGTGGAAAGGTTTTATACACAGAGGTCTTACTATGAATTAGGTAATAAAAATTCTAAATTGCCTCCTAGGGCACTAAAACAAAATAACAGAAAAGAGATCAGTTAATACTACTTAAAACAGGATTGGGATATGGTACTCGTCTCCTAAAGAAATTTGTAAAGAATGTAAAGAATGTTATAATTAGCTTTACACAGCTGAGCTTTCCAATTTGGTATGCTATCAAATTTTATGGATAATCTCCCAGTTAAAAAGTTGGTTGACAATCAAAAAAGTTTTTAAAATTCACCAATCACTGACCAAGGGCTTGTCTAGATAGGCAATTTACTCTGGCTTCTCCCTGCCTTGGAGCCCTGCAGTCAAAACGACACAGGGCTCTTGCCCCGTTCCACCTCTGGGTACTCCTGACGATGCCCAAGGCAAAGCCAGTGGGAAGCCAGGGTAAACCCATTTAAAACATTCAAATTAATACCTGGGAAAACCTGTGTTGTGCAGGAAAACCCAGATGGGTCCAGCACAGGAATACCGGGGTCCATACCTGCACACTGGCCTGTATAGCTGGACACGGATGCTGCTGATGCTGGAGTCAGTCTGGACCCAGAAAGGATGCCCACAGCACATGATCAAGACCCCCTACATGTGACCAACCTTGATCACATGCTGAGGGCCTCCTTCCTTGCTTCAGAGAGTATGATGCATGACAGCAAGGGAGGCGCCTGCTGATACCAGCCAGCATGTGTGTGTGGCAGCCAGTGTGTGCATGCGGACTTCTTCCTGTTTCATCTTGGTAATGGGGTATGTGGGGACGGGCCAGCTTTGGGATGAGAATATGCCTGCCGGAAGGTGGCATATTCTAGCCAGTCTAAACAAGACCCATGGTATAATTTCAGCCATCCGGAACTTTGAAAATGACAAAACACCGAGGTGTGACAGCTTTATGCCCAATTTCTATAAAAAAATTCAGCTTGAAGCTGCTTCCACATATACATAGTCTACATAATAGGATATTTAAGGGACATACAAACCCAGAAACTGGAAGCTTGCTCAGATTGTTGCTATACCTAAGTCTAAGGAGATTTTCACACCAGCGATATGTTCCGTTGCAGGCACGGAACAGGGTCACTGAAAGATTTTTCTTTCAGATGAGATTCACCTGATTCCGTGGCCTCAATGTGACTGTTCTGTTGTCTCCCCATGATGTTTCAATCATGGGGAGACATCATTAATGACCACCCGTTCTGTTTCTGTCACAGAATCATGAGTGGTCTGGAAGGTGTCACGTTCCTCGGTAAGTGGCACCCTCCCCCCAGTTACTTTTATGTTTTTGTATGTGTTTTCATGCTTTGTGTACTGTTTTGACATTGGGGGGTATTTTTAAATTTCCTTTCCACCTGTTCTCTTATGAGAATGAGTGGGATTTGGCTTCACTGCTGTAAAAGCAGTTTTACAGCAGCTACATTTACAGCAGTGAAGCTAAGGGGAGAGGGAAGAGGTTCCTGCTGCGGGATTAAGGTAAATATGCAAACGTTGTCCTTAATCCTATAGCAGGGACAGGAGAGGGGCTTGCAGAGCAGAAACGGGGCATTTGGCCCCTTTGTGAAACTCTCCTAAGTATAATTCAGTTACTAATTTATAACTCAGACCAATTACATTGTTAAACCAAGACCATAACATTTTACAGCTATAATTACTACCAGACTCAATGTTTTTATAATCAGTTTATACACCCTGATCAATTTGGTTTTATCCTTGGAAGAAACTTAGTTGATGCCAGCAAGTGAGTTTTAAACATAATAGATTTTGCAGAAGAGACTAACACTCTAGTTGCATTGGTTGCCTTTAGACACACTTAAAGCTTTTGATCATCTGGACTGGCAATACATGTTTGAACTCCTTAAATGAAAGAACATGAGGCAAAAGTTTGTGAATATGCTCCAGAAACTCTATAGAGCTTCATTTGCTGTTGTTAACATAAATGGTATGGATTCCCAAAGATTTTCACTGTCCCATGGTACCAGACAGGGATGTCCTCTTTAACTTCTGTTATTTGCTCTAGCATTGGAAACTAATTTAGCCAAACTAATTCACAGAGATTCAGACACTATGGAGATTTTCACACTGGGGCTAAAAGCCCCGGTTCTGTCTCACCACCTCTTCTCCCATTCCTGCAATGGAATGGAGGTAAATGTTCACACACTTACTTCCATTCCACTGCAGGAATAGGTGTCCTCCCTCCTTGCCCGGCCAGCTGTAAATGCAGCCATTGTAAGGCTGCTTTTACAACCACCCAGGGGAAATCCCACTCATTCTCGCAAGAGAATGAGTGGGAGGGAAATTCAAATTAACCCCCCCAGCAGTCAAATAAAATAATTTTAAAAAATTAAATACAAGTAACCCAGGGAGAGGGGTGGGAAGGGTGACACTTACCTGGATGTCCCGATCTTTGTAGGAAGTGCTCACCACGGAGCTCCTCCCCTGTCCCTGTCATTCCAGAACAGGGACGGGATCCAATTCAAACACCTGTGTTCCGTTACAGAAATGGAACCGGGTGCTTAATAACGACTTCTCCCCATTAATACTATATGACAGGGAGAAAACAGAATGATGACAATTAGGGAACGGAACAGGGTCAATGTCATCCAAAAGGGAAAATCTTTCCCGACCCTGTTCTGTTCCTGCCACGGAATATATAGCCCATGTGAAAATCTCCTAAGAGTGTGATGATAAAAAAAAACAAGGAACACAAGATTAGTCTTTTTGCTGATGATGCCCCTTCTATTTTTCCTCCTGATGGCTGAAATGATATTTTAAAGGTTAAATTATTTTTAAAGGATTTCTATGAACATTTTGGCCTAAAAATCAACAATGAGAAATCAAATTGTTCTGTATAAGCACCTTAGTGGAGAAACAAAAACAAATATAGGTAATCTCAGGTTTGTCTCTCAGCTACTCTTACATTAGATACCTAGGTGTTTCTTTGACAAAGGATTTCAATCAATTGATACTTCAAAATTATAAATGGCTATTTTCATGCATCAAATTAAAATTGAAGGAATGGTCTGATTTAGAGCTTTCAGTATTAGGTAAAATATCACTAATAAAAGCTTATATTTCACCTAAATTGATGTTTCATTTTCAAACTATTCTCTTAAATGGTGGGACAAAAAATCTCAAAAATTGGCAAATAAATACTAAAAAAATTATTGGGGGGGCTTAGATTTGTTAACAGGACAAAATATAATCAGGTTAAAATGAGAAGGCTTGCAATTCCTTATTTAGAGAAATATTATTTAGTATTTCAGTTGGTATAACTTACTAAATTTATTAAAGCTAATGGAGCAGTTGCATGGGTTCAAATGGATGACATTTATACCAGTTTTCAGGATTTTTTTTTTTTTGAAGCAGACTGAAAATCCTTTTTTGTTTGAGATGTTCAGGATATGGTTTACTTATATGTGTTCCACTTCAATCTCCTATATGCCCCTTCTTAATCAGTGCCGTCTTAACACAGTGACAGTTGCCCAGGGCCCCCACGAGCATAGGGGCCTCATGCTAATCTGTGCACAGACCAGAATTTAATACTAATTTTCTCATTGCCCATTTCAACATTCAAATTTCCACTAATTTGGTGGAATGAGAAAAATTACAACTTGTAGTGGAGAGTAAGCATGTCTGCGTTCACAAGAATGGGGACAATAAAAAGAAAAGAGAGGAGGAGGGAGGGGTGGTTGAGGAGCAAAGCAAGGGAGGCACCAGGGAAACACTGCCAGAAGAGGCAAAAAAGCCAAGAGGTGGCTGAGAAAGCCCCACCAAGAGGGTGCCTCCTTCCAGCCCTCTAGTCTGCTCTCTTACACCCAGGTAAATGTGTACATGAGACATCCTTCCTCAGTACAGTAATAAGCACAGTTATTACAGGCTTAGAGGTTAGTTTGCAAATCCCATTGGGTGTTAATCAAATTTCTTTCTCTGGAAAGTATCCTTTGAACCACAACCTCGGGGCTTTTTTGTTTGAAGGGCAGTCCTGAATTAGTTCATTTAGCCAGCTGCAGGGTTTAGAAGTCCTGGTGATGGGAATTGTGGACACTATTAGTGGTTAATCTTCTAAAGTACCATCTGGAAGGACAGCAACTTCTTAAAACTGAAGACAGATACCTGAGATACCTCTTCTTTGTTATCATTTGGAGAGTTGTCTCAGATTATGCAGGATTTTGATTCCTCCCTGCTACAAGGTTCTAAATTCACCTGCCAAAGAAGGAGGTTTAGTGCTTTAAAAAAAATGGTTGAACAGAAATAATAGGATATAAACTTTTGCAGTTTAGAATCTGTTACTGTACACACTTGGGCAGTGGTCAGACAAGTAGACAAGCTGTAGATTACTTAACTTTGGACAACAAGTAATACCATGCGTCCTTTTTTAAAAAAATGTTCATTTAGATGTAGGTCCCTTGGGTTGTAAATGACAATATATTTGCTCTGGGGAAATTACATCTGTTTGTTGGGGAAGGGGATTTTAAAAAGGGACAAGCACTACAAGTAAAGGTCAGCCAGCATCTACACAAGGTTCAAGATTCACAAAAATCTTTTCTCTGAGAAATTTGTATGATCTACCAAACAAATGACTGTGGATACCAGTGGTAGATCACTGAAGACCTTTCATATTTTAATAAGATCAAAGGTATTTTCAAGGGGGAGGAGATTCTCAGCCATGAGTGGCCTTCAGTTGAAAAGCAGAACTCAGGTCCCTGGGGCTCACTTTCTTTAAATGGTCTCTTATTTCCAATCATTTATAAAAGATAGAAGAAAAAGAAGCTGCCATGTAAATATGGCAATCCATGGGAAATCATAGACCCATTTTGTTGCTGTGTGCCAAAGGTCACATGAGAAGCAGTCTCCCAATATTATTTTCTGTGAATGATCTTCCTGGATTAACTTCAGCTACCACCATACAGTAACTACTGTGCTGAAGGTTGCTGTGATCAGTGTCACCAAAAATGACTGACAGGTGATTTCAGTATTAGTTTTCAGTCACTATACTATGGCATATCAGCTATCTCTTCTGTCAGATACTACCAACTATTGCATGTAAGCTGGCTAGTATTGGAACTATCCACTTTCAGGTATCAAGTATTGAAATCAAATATCACTGAATGGTAAATATAAATATCAAACATTAGAAGATTTTTCCAGGAATCAGAAAACACTTGAGCAATATTTAGCAAGGGAGGAGGGAATCATACCCTGTGAGAACATCTTTGAGAAACACTTTTGTTTTTAAGTTGTAGTTATCCCTCTGTAATGTGGGTAGCAAATTTGTCCATGTCCTGACACCTGTTTGGTGTTAATTTTCCCCCAGTAAAAATCACCTCACTGTGATACCATGGAAATGGTATTGCATGGTTATAGGGGGACATTAGAACCAACAGACATTAGAACCAACATGTTGATATCAATTAAGTAAAAATGTAACATACCTTTTCTCAGCATTGTTTAAAATGAATGTATACATTTTCTGGGGTAATATGAGGAACAACTCATTATTGCCCCCTGCTTCTTTCCCTCTTTTGCTTATCTTTCTCTGCAATTCTCCTCAGAGTTTTTCACTCCATGGTGGGCAGCAGTGGCAGCTACAGTGAGCACCGTGAAGCAGCGCGAAGAACAGATGGGAGGGATGAGCAGGAAGAAAAGCAGGAAAAGGAAGATGACACGCTCACATGGGGTATGAAGTTGTGTGTGGTTTAGAAAGACCTGAAAAGGGTTTGGAAGAATGGAGAAGAGGGACAAGATGTGTGGAATGGAGGAAGAAAAAAAAGTAGGGAAGAGTGGGTAGAGGCGAGGAGACCTACAGGAGAGGCCATGTGGAGAAACAAAGAACAGAGAAAAGTGTACAGATGGATGGGTGTCTGGAGAAATGAAAGACAATCTAAAAGGCAGGGAACGATACATGGAGTAGATGTACAAAAGGAAAGTTGGGGGAGAGAAGACATGATATTGGAGAAGAAGAGCAACAGGGACACACATGGACAACCAAAGAATTAGGCCTTTATCAGACTAACCCCTTTAAACATTCTTTTGCCAACATAAAAAAATCCATTCTCTCCCAGCAGAAGGCTTCCCTGGCAATGAAGGGGAAGTGAACGAAGCCCCATTCACTTCCTCATTCGAAATCCTGCAAGACTTCATCGCACAGGAAATTTAAAAATAAAACAAAAAAACATAAAAAGTTACACCAAGCACCTAAACACTCTTTTAAAGCCCCAAGTAACCCAAGGAGGGTCATAAAAAGAGCAAACGTTACCTGGATGTCCCGATCTCACCCAGAAGTGTTCATGCCGGACCAGCTGTTGAAGCTGCATTCACGTGAGTTAAATGGCCCAAGATTTCACATGCTGGCAATACCGGCACAAAAGTGCCATGGGGGATCAATTGACAGCTTAAGCCGTCAATTAAAAAGGACAGGATTGGGGCAGAATATATAACTGCAAAAGGACAATGTTGTCTGATCTGTGCACTCTTTTGTGGTTATGTGGCATCGTTTTGATGCGGTATTTTCTGCATCTGATAAAGTCCTGAGTGGTGATGGAAGAAGATGGAAGAGAGAGAGAGAACAGGGGGGGAAGGAGGAGGTTGTAGGTAATATTAATTTACAACATCTTACTACATGCGTTATTTTTGGCCAGAAATGAAGAGTGGTATATTAAAAGAGCTTTTACAGTTGCATAGTACAGGCTTGTTGTCCCATGTAGTAGACGAGGTCCTATTCCATAGTGGTGGTAATGACTAATAAAAAACACACAGCTCGTTAACTAACATGCTTGAGAACCTAGTCCTTTTGAGGCAGAACAGGCCTCTGATTGGAGTCCAAAGATTTAACTTTCAGAAGAGGAGTTTATTGGACAGTTTCCTGAACAGATTTCTGAGAAACGTCCTTGTTGGGTAATGTTGCAATAAAAAAAAAAGTTTGATATTTTTGTTTCTGCATCTATTTTCTCTGTGTGTATGCACGTGTGTGCATGCACATGTGTTTATTTTTAACCTCATGCATACCCTTTTAGTTGATGTTTAAAAAAAGAAAGAAAGAAATCATACAATCGTTTCCTTCTCTCCCAAGCTCAGCTCAGGGACAATGAGGTGGGAGAGGAGTAAAATCATGGATGGTATTTTTCACTTTCTTTCTAGTGAGGTTTTTACTTTCAACATAGGCCTAAGCAATTTAAGGTTGTTACTGTTTTTTAAAAGCTTTTTAGTAATTAATGGAACATAAATTGCTTTCCCACTATTTTTCCTATTTCTGCCTGAACACCTGTGGGTTTCCTTGCAGTTAAGACCCAGTATTTTACTGTGCTGGATAGTTCTCTGCCCCTACCCTTATCAGAAGGTAAAAAAAGTCTTGCAAATAAGTGTATTTTCTTATTTATTAAAATATTTCTATCCTGTCTTCTGTTGTGAGATCTCAGGGCAGCATATAGTTAAAACAATATAAACAATCTGAAACAATTCCAGATAAAAACAATCAAATAGTTTAAATAGGATAAAGCATATTAGACAGTTCACCAAATTAAAACAGCAGAAAAGGCTAAAACAGTTATAATCTTATACATATATATTTTTTTAAAAAGATATTAGGCCCCCAAGGTTTTAACAAAAAGCCATGTTTTAACTTGTTGCTTAAAAGGAACCAACACTGGTGCCAATTAGGTCTCTAAGGTAAGGGCATTTCATAAACTGAATCCCACAGCAGACAAGGCTCTCTCCCATGTCCCTGCTTAATGTATCGCTGTGAGGCATGGAGAAGGGCCCCTTCAGCAGCTCATGGTTCTCAGGAAGGTATATGTATAGGGAGAGGTTCTTCTTCAAGTATCAAGCTCCCAAGCCATTTGAATGTCATCACTAACACCTTGAATTCAGACTGGAAGTGAGTTGGCAGCCAGTGCAGTTCCTTTAAGACTGGTGTTATTTGTTGTCTAGATACTACACTGTGGTCAACAATCTTTCTGCTCCACTTTGCATTAAGTGTAGCTTCCAAGTCATCTTCAAGGGCAGCTCCACATAGAGTGCATTACAATAATCTGATTGGGACATTACCAGCACATGGACTTCTGTGGCTAGGTTCTCCCTGTCCAGGAAAGCTGGCACGCCAGTCAGAGCTGGCATGAAACGCTTTGAGTGCTGGAGTCCACTTAGGCCTCCAATGATGGATCTAGGAGTACTTCCAAGCTGTGCACCTGCTTCTTCAGGAGAAGTGCAACCCCATCCAAGACAGGTTACTTACCAAATTCTCAGACCCAAGTATCACTAATCCATAAAGCCTCCATCTTATTGGGATTCAGATTCAGCTAGCTATAGCGGGCATAACATACACCATTATCTACATATATAAAACACTTTGGTATGTTTCCATTCCCACTGTGCTGATTGGCCACTTAGAAAACATGTCAAGAGTATGATAATTTGATGCATTAATATATAATCTTTCAAATCAACTATAATTGCTAGTTTCATGCCACAAGCTCGTCCACTGCCACTACCATGCAACTATGTGTACACACATACACATATACACACACACACACCATGGGTGCCAGAATGCAACACCCCCCACTGCCATGGAACACATGTGTACATACACACCACACTACACTCACACACATTACACATGCCAGGATGCAAAAGCCCATCCACCAACACCATGCAACCACATGCTACACACACCACACGTGCTAGGATGCGAGAACTGCTCCACTGCCTTGTTTAGAAAGGACTTGAGAAGCTTTCTACATGTTTCCACCTCAAGGTCCAAGAGCAAGGAGCAGCTACAGACAACACAGAAGTCCCAAGGCCTGGCTACAGACAGCACAGAAGGGCCAAGGCCCCAACCCAAAAGCAAAGAGCAGCTACAAATAGCACAGAAGACCACATTGTGGTGGCCAAGATGGAGGCCAAATGCTGCTCTTAAATAACAGTTCCCTGGCTGCTTCAGGTGTGCTGCATGATTGCAGCCGTTTGCATCTGATAGCTTGGCCCTGGTTCTTCCAAGATTCCTGAGTCTGCAAAGAGGCTGTGCCAGCTGCTGCAGCCAGGGGCTAGTCCTGTGAGGAGAGGCAGATCCTGAACCTAAGCAGCCAATCAGCACACTGAAAATGGCAACATACCCAAGAGAATGATAGATGGATGGATAGATAGATAGATAGATAGATAGATGTTTTTTGACCCTCATCCAACCCATTACAGCATCTAGGCCTAGTCTAGCACCTGCCTAACTGCAACTGACACAACCCCAGCTGACTCCAACAATGAGGAGAAGTAGAGGTGTATGCCATCAGCATAGTCCAAACTCCAAATGACCTCCCCAGCAAGTTCATAAAGATTTTTGACAGCATGGAAGACAAACCTATGACACTTCACAGCTTAATGGCCACAGAGCTGACTAGGACCCCCCCCCCCATGCTACTCTTTGGAGCTCCAGAGACAGGAGTGTAACACAGTGCCTCCTATTCCCATCCTCTTGAGCTAAGCCAGTAAGATACCATGATCAATGGTATCAAAAGACACCAAGGGGTCTAGGAAGATCAACAGGGTAGCAGTCCCCTATCTTTCATCTGGAGTAAGTTGTCAGTTACGGTGACTAAATCCCTTTCAGTGCTGTGACCTGACTTGAAACCAGACTGAAATGGATCCAGATAATCTGTTTCCTTCAAGAACATTTGAAGTTGTTCAGCCACATCATGCTCAGGTACCTTTCCCAAACAGGGGATATTAGTGACAGAGCAATAGTACTCATGGACCTCTGGGACTAAGGGGGTCCTCTTCAGGCGAGGACACACCACTACCTCCTCCAAGGCAGTAGACACATCCCCCTAACATAGTGAAAGATTCACCACCTCCTGAACCCACTTGATCAATCGTGTTAGATTTTAACAGCCAATATGGGCAACGACTAATCTTACATGTTGAGGGACAGACTAATCCAAGCGTCTTGTGCCTAGCATCAGGCCACAACAACTGAAACTGATCCCAGGAAACCTGACCAGTTGGAGCACTGGATACTTCCTCAGGCTCTGTGATAACTGTGGCATCAAGTTCTGAGCAAATATGAACTACCGGTACTTTCTCTTCAAAGTGCCTGACAAACATGTCTTAGCAACAGGCTCCTTGCCATCAGATTAACTCTGCTGGACAGCATGTTGAGGCCGGGTGCAATAGAGGAGGCATATGTGAAGTTGAAGGCTTTCACAGCCGGCATCCATAGGTTTTCTGTGGGGTTTTTTCAGGCTGTGAGGCCGTGTTCTGGAAGAGTTTACTCCTGATGAGGATATGTAAATTTGTGTATTTGAATGGCTAGTTCCTGGACATATCCTTGCATATCTTCCCCCAGGAGCTAGTCATTCAAATACACACATTTACATATCCTCTCCAACAGGGCCTCACAGTATATAAACCCCACACACCCCTACACAACCATTTTCTGAAGATGCCAGTCACAGATGCAGGCAAAACATCAGGAATAAACTCTTCCAGAACACGGCCTCACAGCCTGAAAAAAACCCACAGAAAACCTAGAGGAGGCATAGTATGGCTTCATTGCCAAGCTCACTGAGGTTAGCATCACTGATGTTCTTTTGTATTTCTGTAACCTGGATTGGTAATAACAATTAAGTAGAAATATGTATTGGTAATACACATTAAGAACATTTGTTTATCTAGCTTCATCTCTTTTCCTGTCTCTTTTTCCTCATGTGTCATGTGTTTTAGACCAATGCTATTCAAAGCGATGGTCCTTGGACTGGAACTGGTCTGCAAGCCATTGGCTGCTGGTCTCTGTTGAGATTCCAGGAAAGAAGAAAGAAGTGTAACTGATGAGTACAAATATGGTACCAGTTCTTGGCACAATGGGTGGGGTGGCAGGGTGGGGATAACTGACAGTGCCTCAAATCAGATAGCTTGGGAAAGTGTTTCCTGTCAAAAATGTAATTGTTACTGTTTCCTTGCATCACTGACTACAATTGTGCTTCAACCATAAATATTATATATAATATATAAATCTGAAATTCTGCATAAAAATGTATCTGATGAAGTATGCTACCATCTACAAATGCTTATGCTAAAATAAATTTGTTAACTTTTAAGAAGTCACAGGACTCTTTGCATTTCTTACTACCAGCTTATAGATTTTCTAAAGATGTTGTCAGATCCCAGCTTGGTATCTCTAATGTATGATTCAGTGCCTGCAGCTCTTGAAAAATTCAATGCCAGGCCTAGATAATTCTCATTTGGTTTCTGCGCTTCAAAGAAGTGTTATCCACTCATATTGCATGCCAGATTCTGTAAAATATAATATTTAAATTGAAAGTTCGGGTTCTATTTAATTTTCATGTAGAGCTGTTGACACTGATAAACCAGGCAACTGAAAAAAACAGCAACTTCTTTACTGCATGGAAGTTTTAACTGGGACAGATTGTTAGCAAGACAAGGAACATTAGCCAATTATTTTATCAAATATCTTAGTTGTGCAAAAATAACCACAGGTGAGCATTTTATTTTACAAAATATGAGCAGCTACATGAAAAGCCTTGGCTGATCCACAGGGCATGTCTTTGTAGCCATTGATTTTTTTCTTGGAGTTCTGTAGTCAGTGAACAAAAAGCATGCAGTCTTTCCTATTCAATTCAGAAATGAGAGGAACAAAAATAAGGGGGCATGTTTGTCCTACTGCTTCTGAAACAAAGAAGATCTGTCTTTACTGTTACCTTCTATGAAAATTCGGAGATCTCGGAGTTTTCATAGAAGGTAACAGTAAAGACAGATCTTCTTTGTTTCAGAAGCAGTAGGACAAACATGATCTCAGATCTCCGAGATGCAGTCATCATCACCCTGTACAAGAAAAAAGGAGCAAAATCCGATTGCTCAAACTATCAAGGCATAACACTGCTCTCTATTGCTGGAAAAATCCTTGCAAGGATACTCCTGAACAGATTAGTTCCTGCCATTGCAAAAGAACTTCTTCCTGAAAGCCAATGTGGCTTCAGAGCCAGTAGGAGTACTACAGATATGGTATTAGCCCTTAGACAACTGCAAGAGAAATGTAGGGAGCAGAACAAGGGTCTCTATGTAACATTTGTTGACCTCACCAAAGCCTTCGACACCATGAGTAGGAAAGGTCTGTGGCAGATCATGGAAAAAAAACCCAAATTCCTTAAAATGATTATCTTGCTACACGAGGGCCAGCACGGTCAAGTCAGATATAGCGGTGCTCTTTCAGAGTCCTTTCTAATAACTAATAGAGTGACGCAAGGTTGTGTTCTTGCACCAACTTTATTTACAATCTTCTTTAGCATGATGCTCCAAAGGGCTATGGCAGAGCTCGAAGAAGACGACAGCATCTATATACGTTACCGTACGGATGGTAGCTTATTTAATTTAAGCCGTTTGAGGCTCGCACTAAGACTCTAAACTATCTAGTCCATGAGCTGCTCTTCGCTGATGCTGCTGCCCTTGTTGCCCACACAGAAGCAGCTCTGCAGCGCCTAACATCCTGCTTCACAACAGCTGCAGAGCTGTTTGGGCTGGAAGTCAACTGAAGAAAACAGAAGTTCTTTACCAGCCTGCACCACAGGATGAACACAACCATCCCCACATTGCCGTCGGCAACTCTGTGCTTAAGTCCGTTCAGCAGTTCGCCTACCTGGGAAGCATCATCTCCTCAGATGCCAAGATTGACAAAGAGCTTGATCACAGATTAGCAAAGGCACATAGTGCATTTGGAAGGCTTTACAAAAGAGTCTGGAGTAATAAACACCTGAGGTGAAGCATAAAAATCAGTGTGTATAGAGCCATTGTACTGTCTATTCTTCTTTACGGGTCTGAAACATGGGTCATCTATCGCCACCACTTACGACTCCTCGAACACTTCCATCAGCGCTGTTTATGCACAATCCTAAATATACACTGGACTGACTATGTGACGAATGTTGCTGTCCTTGAGCAAGGAGAGATCACCAGCACTGAGGCCATGATATTGAGAACACAGCTGTGCTGGACAGGGCACATTTCTAGGATGGAGGACCATCGCCTCCCAAAAATAGTACTCTACGGTGAACTCGCCACGGGTCAGCATAAGAGGGGCACTCCAAAAAAGCAATACAAAGACTCCCTGAAACAACATCTTAGGCTCGGCCAAATTGATCACCAACAATAGTCCGCCCTGGCCTCACATCGGGAGGCATGGAGATGCACTATCCACAATGCTGCAGCCTTATTTGAGAACTCACGCCGAACAAGTCTTGAAGAGAAACGACAATGCAGAAATCACAACCCGGAAACATCACCCAAGGAGACGTTCTGCTGGGCTTTCTGCAACCGGACTTGGTTATCTCGGATTGGCCTTTTTAGTCATCAGCACACTTGCAGAAAGCGTGGGATGAGTCCTTCCTGAATCTTCATTTGTGAAGAAAAGCCAGAGAGAGAGAGAGATGAAAACTAGTGTTAGGAATCATAAATAAAAGACTGTTTTCAGTGAAGAGAATGTGTTTTTTTTTTTTTTGGAGTGGGATGAGATGAGGTCAAGTCTGGGAGTACCATGCTCTGGGTGTGGAAGCAACAGTACATCAGGCAAAGACAGACTATGCTAAAGTTTTCTAGCTGCCTGTCTCTATGTTGTTTGACCCCTGTTAGAACATAATGAGCAGGTGCAGTTGCACATTTCTTCCCTCTTGTGTGCTCTCAGATTTGGGTGAGCTCTGAAACCAAGCAATGTTGATAAACTTGCCATCACTCAGCCTGAGCTCCTTAAAGTGAGTTCTCATGAGTCATCTTATAATGGCTTAGCTCTTTGGAGGAAGCATGAGATAGAAATGTGATAAATCTAACTTCCCTCTCCACCTCACAATCCACTCCTGCCACTCAATCTGCATCTACACCTCCAGCCTCACAAATCCCAGCCTCACAAGTCCCAGCCTCACAAGCCCCAGCCTCTACAATGGGACCCAGATAGTTAACTGGTGGCAGCGGCAGGCCACCTGCGAAGGGACCCAGGCAGTAAACTGGGGGCAGTGGTGGTGGTGGCAGGGCAACAAAGCGAGTCACCCTCAGCAATTCCAGGAAAAGTGTGGAACACTAAGAAGGGATAGGAGGAATTTTAAAATCCACCGGCCTGCCTTACAGCGTTGTTTTGAGATCTACAGGGTGTTTTTGGGGGAGTTTTTTTTAATAGTGTATGTTAAGTTGGGTACAGCTAGTATAAGAGCCATTGTACTGTCTATCCTCCTTTATGGATCTGAAACATGGGTCACCTATCGCCACCACCTACGACTCCTCGAGCGCTTTCATCAGCGCTGTCTACACACAATCCTAAATATACACTGGACTGACTATGTGATGAATGTTGCTGTCCTTGAGCAAGCAGGGATCACCAGCATTGAGGCCATGATATTGAGAACACAGCTGCACTGGGCAGGGCACGTTTCTAGGATGGAGGATCATTGCCTCCCAAAAATACTACTCTACGATGAACTTGCCATGGGTCAGCGTAAGAAAGGCGCTCCAAAAAAGCGATACAAAGACTCCCTGAAACAACATCTCAGGCTCGGCCAAATTGATCACCAACAGTGGTCCGCCCTGGCCTCACATCGGGAGGCATGGAGACGCACTATCCACAATGCTGCAGCCTTATTTGAGAACTCACGACGAACAAGTCTTGAAGAGAAACGACAACACAGAAAGAATCACAACCCAAAAACATCACCCAAGGAGACCTTCTGCTGTGCTTTTTGCAACCGGACTTGTTTATCTCGGATTGGCCTTTTTAGTCATCAGCGCGCTTGCAGAAAGCGCGGGATGTGTCCTTCCTGAATCTTCGTTTGCGAAATAAAGCCAGAGAAGTTGGGTACAGCCAGTATAAGGAGAAGGCTCATCTACCAAAATTTCTACCTGTGTACTTGTTAAAGGCACAGGAGTCCCATCAGAAAAAAAGCTGGCAATGCTGGTATAAACAGCATTCCATGACCCTATTCATACATTCATTTCACTAAGCCATAGAAATATTATAGATAATGTTTCAGTTATGTTCAGGGATCTCTCTCTCTCTCTCTCTCTCTCTCTCTCTCTCTCTTACACACACACACACACACACACACACAATGTTTCCTCTCTCAGTCTCTCTCTGCAGAATTACGCTTCCCATTTGAGCCCATTGTAACTGTGACCTGGTTCCCATCAGAAGTGCTGACCATTGAGCTAGAGGTTAGAGTTTGAAAATTTGAGTCTATATAACTATCAGAACCCTCTCTGTGGGGGGAGGGGGGCATAAACCATTTGAGTTTGTGAACCATTTGTGGATGAACTAGAATCCCCTTGTAGTTATAAAACCAGGGGTTTGGTTTTGATTAGGGTTGCAGACCTTTTTTTGCTGGCTCTATCCCTGTACTTTTGTCAGCAGCCTGATATTTAGCTGATGCTGTTTTCTTTCATTGCCTGGGAAAACTTTTTCTGATAAATGTCTGTGCAATGTCTGATAAAAGCACAGTAAGTAAACATGAAAAGGAACAAGAATACAAATTCTAACAGTGCTTTCTGCATTTTATTATTCTTTTTTTTTTAAATTGCCCTTTTGTACCTTAAAAGAAGATTGGAAAAGAAGAATGTGTGTATTTGTATGTGAATTAATTTTAGAACATGGAGCGATTAAGCTAAAGATCAAAGAAGAGGGACAGAGATCTTTGTTTCCTACAAACCTTGTTTGTGTTTACGCAAAAGTAAACCACACTGAGTTCAATGGGAGTTACCCCTTAAGTACAAAAAACAAAGAGTTCTGATGACCTTACAGGCTAACAAAGTTATTATAGCATGAACTTTCCTGGACTATAGCCCTCATTATCAGACTTAAGTGCGAGAAAGTGTATACAAGACTACAGCCTCAAAGAGATGATTGATGGAAGCATTATGATAACTTGGAACTGCAATTTCTTTCTCAGGGCCCAAACATTGTCTTGTAACCAAACTGGTTTAGGAAACAGAGGGGGAGGGGTGAAGAAATACCACACGAGTGGCTTTGGAAGAACCTGAGGATGCAGTGGTTAAATGCCACTACTGCAGCCACCATGTTGCAAGTTCAATCCCAAGGGCTCCAAGGTTCATTCAGCCTTCCATCCTTTCATAGGTCGGTAAAATGAGTACCCAGCTTGTGAGGGCAATTAGTGAACACACATTAGAAAGTGTATAGTGCCTAGAGTGCTATAAAGTGGTGTAGGTGTGTAAAATGCTATTGCTTAACAATGTGTAAGCTGCTCTGAGAGCCTTTGTGGCTGAAGAGTGGGGTATAAATACCTAAATAAAATAATTAAAACCAGAGCTTGGAAAGGTTATTTTAATGGACTACAGCTCCCATAGTCCCCTACTGACCATGCTGGCTGGGGGATCTGCAGAGGTGTAGGCCAAACAATAAGCTTTTCAAGCTGTGGAAAGAACTTTGTTTCTTGCACATTTTTATTTCAGTAATAGCAGCTTTGCTCACTCCTCACATGGCATTTAAACATTCTTACACAGCTACCTGAAGTAGTCTCCCCTGACCTGTTTTCCTCCAGGCATAATGGACTACAACACCTATCATTCCAAACAAATGTATCAGTGAAGAATGATGGGAGTTGTCTCCAAACATATTGGGAGGCGGCATCAAGATGGGGAAAGCTGGTCTTTCATCCTGTGCCTATTGGATGAGAAATTTTGCACTCTTGTTTTGGGCATGTTGTAAAATACTGATCTATGGAGGCTGCCACACTGCAGAAATCATGTAGCTTGACATCATGGCTCATCCTATGGAATCCTGGGATTTGTAGGTTGACGTGGAACCAGAGCTCTCTGACAGAGAAGGCTAAATATCTTTAAAAACTACAAATCCCAGAGTTCCATAGCATTGAGCCATGGCTGTTAAAGTGGTACCAAATTGCATTATTTCTGCAGTGTGTCGGCAGCCTCTGTTCAGATTACTTAAAACAGAACCACAGAATTGGGCAAACTCCTGTACTAGAAAGATCCCTGGCACTTTGCAAGTCTGATGCGGAATGACTGTTTCATGTATTTTCCCACATCTTTATAGCTTTTCTAAAGAAACAGTGGGTTGGCAGCTTTGTTCAAATGTCTTTCATGAAGAGTATAAATGAGTGTTATAAGCTTTATCATAGATATGCTATCATGTCTCCAACTGTAGGATTGACTTGGCCACCATGGAGACTGGATTGATCTCATGGGTGAGCCAGTATTACTGAGAAAGTGAAGCTTTCCCTCCAGTTGGTTTCCCACCCCTCTCCCTCTAATGTATGTTAGAGTTAGGCTCTGCCTTGTATCTACCATTTAGAGCAGGTCCTTCCTTTAAATTGCCCAGGATGGTGGTCTGTGTGAGTTGTCCCTTTCCCTTCAGAACAACCCTGTAAGGTAGGTAGGGTGTGTGTGTGTGTGTGTGTGTGTGAGAGAGAGAGAGAGAGAGAGAGAGAGACTGGTCCAAGTTCAGGCAGAGGATTTCATGCCTGAGCTCTGAATTTCAGGTCCTGGTTCAGTGCCTTCACCACTAGAGCACACTAGCTTTCAGTTCAGCAGTAGCAGCACTGAAACTAGGGGCCCATCTACACGAGGGGAAAAAAACCAGAGTACCTTGTAGTAATGGCATTTTGCTGAAGCAGCAACATGTCTAAACAGTGCTTTTGGCCTTTAAAAAAAGTCATCTAAGATATAGTGGAGCAATATAGCAATTTTCCAATTTAAAGCAAACAAATAAAAAAAAAACCCACTCCATTTTATTGCCTTAGTGATTGCTCACTAAAATAAAAATCCAACATGGCAGCAGTGGGCACTTGCCCTGTTAACAAGCCCTCCCCCACTCTCACCCAGCTGATCAGCTTTGTGCTTCCCTTCAAATCACTTGCCTTTCACTTGTCCTAATGAGCAGGAATGCACACCCCCTTGCTGTTAAGCTGTGAAGGCCTTTCCTGTGTTGTTTTTGTTGTTTTGGGGCCCCCTCCTTCCGAATAGTGTGGATTGGTACAGGATCCCATTTAGACAGGTCGTATTCCCAGAGAATTCCATGAAGACTTTTTTTTTAGCCATTTAGACAGACCCCAGCAGAAGTTTCTTTACCAGGTGGCAAAAGTGGGGAAGTAGCTTTATAGGACAAAGAAGATGACTGATTGAGTGGGTGACAGACAGACAGACAGACAGACAGACAGACAAAGCTTTCTGATCCAAAGGAGACAATCCACTGTGGAAGTCTTTCCCACAGTTCCCATTAATTTCAGAGAAGAACTTCCTGAAGGTAGGGGTTCCATTTCATTTTTAGTGAGAATTTTGTGCCCCAAACACCATTTGGGCTGGCCCAGAGCAAAATAACCAGACTTTTCTAAACTTCCTGTTCTTCAATCCAGGCTTACTTGGTATATGTTGATGCTGATGGTGATGATGTGGCCCTTATATTTACATCCTTTCCTCCATTGAGTTCAAGCCAGTGTATATGCTTCTCTTTCTCCTTGCTTCATTATCACAATAACACTGTAATGAAGACCAGGCTAAAAGAATGTAATTGACCCAAGGTCCCCCAATGGGTTTCATAGTTCAGTGAAGACTTGATCCTGCCAAATCCCAGTCCAACTATTACACCACATTGGCTGTTTAATAATAACAGTTGTTGTTAGTCTTGACTCTTTTAAGGATGTGGAAGGCAGAAAGAGAAAGGATCTGAAAGCCAACCAGCCCAGCCAGAAGCATGGAGGCAAGAGCAGTCACCTTGATTACATGGGAACCATAATTTCTGCTGGCTGCTGCCCTCTCTCTGGAGCTCTGCCAAATTCTGAGGGGCATCGCATAAAATACAGGAAAAGGAAGTTTTTGCCATGTGTCCATTATCTGTCCCCCAAGGTTTGCACATAGGTGATAAACACGGGTCTGATTCCGAGAGAGCACACAAGGCTTCCAGATACCTGTTCACCATGAGCTGGAAGAAATACATCTCTCCATCTTCCATTAACCTATTTTTCCCAATACCAGCAGACATTTGGCCCCTATAAAGTGGAAGGTGCACATTTATCACTTCCCCCAAATAAATAAATAAATCCCCGATTGCACAAAAGGTTCGTGCCCTACCCATCTGTCTCCTCTTTATAATGGTGTATAATGTCTGGACCCTGATCTCACGTAGATTTACCCAGAAGTAAGTCTCACAGACTTCAACATGGCTTCCTTTGAAGTCGGTGTGTCAAGGGAGGGCAGCCTAGTTTTTTTCTGCTGGCTGCAAGAGGAGATGACTTGAGGCTGGGCTCGAGTTTCCCTGAAGCTTTTGACAGTAAGAGGGGCCACTGCAGCAAAGTCCAGTTTCACCAGGCTGAACTGGTCGGCTTTCGCTGCCTCGTCCGTCTTTTTTTTTTTTTATTGCGCTCATAAAAGGCGTTGTTTTAATTCATTCACACACACAAGGAAATTGACAGGAGACGTTTATATTAGGGAGCTAATGGAGTCGCCTAATGACTAATGGATTAGATTCCCCAAGTGTGACTCCAGCCTGGGAGACGCCCATAGGAATAGATGCAACGACAAGGTTGGGTTGATAGGAAGCCACTGATCAGGGCATGAGGCGGATGGGGGGTATCCCTTAATTTCCTGGATTGATGAGGGGCGACCACCAAACCTCCATCAAAGGAGAAGGCGGCGGCAGGGGCGGACTCCAAGAGGACAAGAGCGGGAGAGGAAAGGAGGAGGACAGGAGAGGACATATACAGTACTCCTTATGTAGATATAGGAAAGTCGGGGACAGGAAAGAAACTGGGGAGAAAGAGAAGGATAAGTTAATGTGTCTGTGTTGGCGGGGTAGGGGGTCTTAGACGGAAGCTATGGGGGCAATCAAATGGCAGACTTTCCACAAGCAAACTTAGATCTGAAAGGAAACCCAAGAGGAAACCCAAGAGCCTATGAAAGAAATGGGTTGAGATCCTGATACGCTCTGACCTCACATTTATTCATTCATTCATTTAGAGACATACCTGAGAGAAAGAAGTCTGTAGCATAACCTTTGGTCGATTCATTCTACTTCGTGAGACGCATCTGATGAAGCAGACTGGGGAGTCTACCAGAGCTTATCCTACAAACGTCTTTCTGTCCGTTTTTGTCTCAAAAATGCTACAGGATCTCTTTGTATGCATTCATTTATTCTCCCCACCCTGTTCCATTCATTCAGCAAAACCTCCTTGTCCTTCTCCACTTTGTAAAATAAATATGGGGAACGGGGGGGGGGCTATCGACCTCAGAGTAGTTGTCGTAGATTGAAGCTGACCTTTAAAAGTAGTTTTGAATCATTTCAGCATCGCACGGAGAAATCCCTCTGACCTCGGAGGTGCTAGAGGGCTTCTGGTAAATACTGAGTAGGTTAGCAAGCCCACAAAACCTTGAGATTGTCTCGTCAGGAATTTATACGGGCAATACAGGACATAAAGCTGCCAGGGGAAGGGGACATCGGTCACTGCATCTTCTCTGTCTTCGCTGGGGCTTAGTGCGAAAAGAGAAACCAAGGTGTGCCTTTAGACTTTGCGGAGCTTGGGTCTATTTGAATCATAGAATCATAGAATTGTAGAGTTGGAAGAGACCACGAGGGCCATCCAGTCCAACCCCCTGCCACGCAGGAAATCACGATCAAAGCATCCCTGACAGATGGCTATCCAGCCTTTGTTTAAAGACCTCCAAGGAAGGAGACCCCACCACGCTCCGAGGGAGTGTCTTCCACTGCCGAACAGCTCTTACTGTCAAAATGTTCCTCCTCATGTTGAGGTGGAATCTCTGTTCCTGGACCTTGCACCCATTGCTCCGTGTTCCAGTCTCTGGAGCAGCAGAAAACAAGCCTGCTCCATCCTCAGCGTGACCTCCCTTCAAATACTTAAACAGGGCTATCATATCGCCCCTTAACCGTCTTTTTTCCAGGCTAAACATACCCAGCTCCCTAAGTCTCTCCTCATAAGGCATGGTTTCCAGACCTTTCACCATTTTAGTTGGCCGCCCAATAAATATGCCTTGGAATGAATCCCGTTGCAGAAAAATGAACAGGATCCCCCTCAATATTTTAGACTAAAGAACTCAGACAGAGCCTCCTTGAAGTCTGTAAACAAATCATTTCACATAAATAGGAGGCACTGTTTTACACACAGGAAAAACTGAGAAACAGACACCACGTGTCTTTCTTTTCCACCATGAGTTCTGTTCCCTCTTAACTTTCCCCTGACTGGTTCTGAACTGACTTCCCTCCCATAACAAGGCTTCCCTTAAAGATGAAGATTGATATTTAGCTCACTTGACTGCGTGCTATATCTGGCACGAGTCAACGGGAAACCATCCTCCCCTTCATCTCTTCTCCTCTTTCAGTAACGCAGCAGAAGCCATCGCTTGCCTTGCCTTTAGAGACAGAGGACATGCGGCGCGCTAATAAAATCCAATAGCTACTTATAAATAAAATACGATTATTTTTATCTGAAAGAAGACGTCGATCCCCCCAAAAAAATCGTTTGCAAAAGGACAGAACCTGGCATAAATTGCAAATAACAAAACCAAAAACAAAAACAGCTCAAAGGGAAGCCCTACTCCGATAGCGAGATGGTCCTCTAAGGAGTTTTTAAAACCGAGGGGAGCTGTCCAGGTGCTGAAACCGAGGACTCCAGTTTTGGACTGCCAAACCGGAAAAGAAAACGATTCAGAAAGCTGCTTCTGCTAATGTGAGAAGTTGGGAAACTTTTCAGGTCTCGAAACTGTACAGGTACATCGAGAAAGAGAGACCAGAGAGACAGACAGAGAGCGCTTGTCAACACGAGAGTTTTTCGAACTTTCAATTTCCTTCTTGTTTACTAACAGTATTCAATATATATTCAATAAATATATATTCAATATATATTCAATAAACCTTCCCCATTAAGCTCAGACTCAAAAATGAATTCTTCATTTGACAATTCTAACATAAATGGTGTGAAGAACCAATTGAGTAGCAGAGAAATAATTTAATTTATTTGTTTTAATTGAATTGATAAGAATATTCTGTATTAACGGGGACAAAACCCCTCAAATCTATAATAAAAAACCGGACTGAGACAATCAATAAATGTATCTTACCTGATTTTAAAAAGCATTTTAAAAATTCTCAGCAAGCACCCCTTAAAAGAGCTTCAAATCCTAGCGGAGCGTGGAGAAAGGATACCGGCAGAAGTGCTTTCTGCCCTTTTTATACCACATTGCCCAATTAATATTGCATCAAGCTTATTTTAAAATTTCAGAACCCACAATATAATGTAATGACACAAGGGCATTTATTATTAAAGGACATTTGATTGGGGGAAATCATTGGGGCTCGTTCGGAAAACAAAATGCAACGAGGACGTTCAAAGGAAGCCAGTGTTCTTTATTAAGATTAACAAAACAATGCCTTGATTAAATGCTTTTTTAAAAAGTGAGCAGACTCTAGTTTGAGTTTTATTGCTAAATATTCACTAAAAAGTGAAGGCGATATATTTCAGAAGATGCCTTGGCTTGGAGCATTAATTTTTAATGGTTGAAGGTGCTTCTGGGATTTAAAAAAAAACATTTTTCCCGTTTAAACAGAATTCCAAATGAACCTTTGAAAGCGATGTTCCGAAGGAGTCCGTTTCTTTTCCTTTTTAGAAAAAGAAAATGAAACGTCAGGGAATGAAGTTCCATTCCTGTGTGAGGAAGAGATCAGCTCTACCTACACCTCGCAGGAGGAAAAAGCCGGTCTGGGATTTTTTAAAAAATGAACAATTATATTATTTGGACGGGTATTTGTCCGGAATAGTAGGGTTTCACCACAAAAAAGCTTTAAGAATCTGACAAGAGGTGCTGTATTGTCTGGTTTCTCTCTCTCTCTTTCTCTCTCTTTCCCCTCCCCTTCTTTGTACAAAACTTTGTCGGCCTAATAAAAAGTTGGTTCATGAGCAAACAAGAAATGAAAATACATGGACAGAAACATTTGACACAGAAAAGAGACCTTCCCTCTAGGGTGAAAACCTGGTCCACAATTACCTGTATTGTAGCTATATGAAAGAACGTGTCAGTAATCTCAGTGGCTTGGTACTAAATTTCCAACGAAGTAGACTCTATGGGCTAAATCCAGTTCTTTGTCCCAGCTTTGGTTCAATGGGATTTCTGCAAAGTCCACTGAGAAGTCCACAGCTCCCATTGATTCAATGGCTCTGACTCTCAATGGGACCAAAACACTGGATTCTTTCTCTCAGTGTGAATAAAACAATTTTTTTCTGTTAATTTAAGGACTCCCCCCGCCAATCTCTTGCTTCATGTTTTGCTAAAATATGTCACAACAAGAACAACAGCAAATAGTGGGAAGACAGAAGGGAAAAAAACGACTCTTGTTGAAAAATAAAGCATTTTATTTGAGCAATTTCAGAATGTATTTCCGAGAGGGAAGGGGAGAGAGAGAGGGAAGGGGAGGATGTAAATAATGGAGGCTTACACAATGTCCAAATTATAAGAACATGGAAGCATGGGGGGTGGGGGGGAGAAAGGGCCAACGCTGTCAAAACATTTGACAAAAATACCCCCCCTCACTTCGTAACTTTTAATGAAATTTGGGGTGGGGGACCAGCGGGCGACTGGCGGCTTCCCTCTCTGCGGACCGCTCCGGGTTTCAGTCCTGAACTTTAATGGAGCTGTCTAAGGTGCTGCAACCTATCCCGGGAAACAGGTTTTGTGTTTGGGCAAACTTTCGTTAAAGTTCAGGTTGAAACCCCAAGAAAAGCGGCTTGAGGTGTGATTAGAGACCCTCCTGCTCAAAACTACTTCAGCCAAAGCCTTCCGATTTCAAGGCAGCCAGAGCCACAAAAGTCTACCGTCCTCTGAAAACCTCCGGCAGTTCATTCCAGTAATCTTTTTGTAAATTATCTAACCTGCATCCATGCAAGCCTGGCTTACTTTTTTTTTTAAGTACCCCTTTGGAGCGGGGTGAGATTGGGAGACGGGACGAAATCGCTCATCTCTTATCCACGGAGGTCAGTGGCAAAAATCTGTTCCTTTCAAGGGCTGGGGATTCCTTCCAAACACGTGTTTAGAAACAAGCCCCATTGAAGTCGAAGTCTTTCACGGCCGGCATCCATAGATTTTCCTTGGGTTTTTTCCCCCCCGGGCTGTGAGGCCATGTTCTGGAAGAGTTTATTCCTGACGTTTCGCCTGCATCTGTGGCTGGCATCTTCAGAGAATAGTTGGGTAGGAGTGTGTGGGGGATTTAAACCCCACACACACTCCTACCCAACCATTCTCTGAAGATGCCAGCCACACATGCAGGCGAAACGTCAGGAATAAACTCTTACCTATCCATCAGGAATAGACTCCTACCCATCCATTCTCTGAAGAATAAACTCCTACCCATCCATTCTCCCCCGCCCTCCCCGGGATATATAGTTCACAAATCTGAATAAATCTTCACTTCGTTTTTACATCCCCCCCATTATACAATGATTCCCCCCTCCCTTGATATCTTTTCCATTTCTCATTGCGGGTTTTTTTATTATTATTAAAGAAAAAGAGAACAGTACCTCTCTCTCTCTCTCTCTCTCTCTCTCTCTCTCTCTCTCGCTTTCACACTCAAGCGTCCACTCTTCCACCCAAAGTGCCAAAGCTGCCTACACGCGCGTGGGCAAGAAAGGACGCCCAGCGCCACGAACCGGTAAACAATGGGGCTAGGAGAGCAAATGGGGGGGGGAGGCAGGTACAAGAAATAAACTTTTTTTTTCAAATTTTTTTAAAAAAACCAACAACACATAACCCGCGTGGTCGGTGAGCAGCGTTTTGTTGTTTTTTTTCTTCCCCTCCAAGAATCCAGGAAAGGGCCAGGAAGGATGAAAGTAGCAGCAAGCGAGGCGCCCGGCGCTCCTTTTCAAGCTTAGTCCGGGTGCCTTTTGGGCCCGTCCTCTCGGAAGTCCCTGCTGCGTTTGTTTCGCCCGATCTGTACACAGTTGTCCCTTCATATTCGCTGGGGTTTGGTTCCAGGATATCCCCCCACACCCACCCCTCGTGGATACCCAAATCCGTGACTACTCAAGTCCCATGATATGCAATGGCGTTGCAAAACGGTGTCCCTTATATAAGATGGCAAAACCAAGGTTTGCTTTTGGGGTTATTATTATTATTATGAAGAATATTTTCAAGCCGTGCCTCCTTCAGTCCGTGGATACCAAATCCGTGGATACGGAGGGACAACCGTCTACATGTCGGTCTGTCTGTCCGCCTGTCCGTCCCTCCCTCCTTCGCCCGGGGCCGGGGCGCCTGTCTCAGTGGAGGGCCGAGTACTTCATGCGCTTCTGCTTCTGCCGCTGGTTGCAGAACCAGACGCGGACGACGTTCTTCTTGAGCTCCAGCTTCTCGGCGATGGCGGCGATCTTCTCGGAGGAGGGCCGGGGCTGGAGGGCGAAGTAGGCTTCGAGCGAGCGCTTCTCCGGCGCGGCGATGGAGGTCCGCTTGCGCTTGCGCTCCGCCGCCGCCGCCCCGAAGAGCTCGCCGCCTCCCCCTGCGGCTGCGGCCCCTGCCTTGGCGCTCCGGTGGCGCTGGGCGGCCTCCTCGGCCTCCTCGAGCCAGGCGTGGAGGACGGGCTGGAGGGCGATCATGTTGTTGTGCGAGAGGGTGAGCGACTCGAAGCGGCAGATGGTGCTCTGGCTGAGCGAGCCCACGCCGGGGATCTTGAGCTCGGCCAGCGCCGCCCCCACGTCGGCCTGGGTCACGCCCAGCTTGATCCGCCGCTGCTTGAAGCGCTCGGCGAAGGCCTCCAGCTCGCGGGGCTCCCTCGCCGCCGCCGCCGCCGCCTCGCCCAGGCAGCTCAGGCCGGGCCCGGGGGCAGGCGGCGGGGGCGGCGGCGGGGGGCCCAGGCCGGCCAGGGCCTGGTGGAGGTGGCCCAGCGGCGGCGGGGCGTGCGGGTGGATCTGCCCGGCCAGGAGCCCCCCGGGCTCGGGCGCCCCCATCAGCCCCGCCGGCGAGAGGTGCTCCAAGAGCTCGCCCTCCAGGCCCGGGTGCGCCCCCGCCGGATGGCCGTGCGGGTGGGGGTGGTGGGGAGGATGGGGATGATGGGGGTGCGGGTGGTGGGGGTGCGGGTGGTGGGGCGGCGAGGTGGACGAGGCGCAGGGGACGGCGCTCATGGTCTGGAAGGGGGCCTCGGGCTGGAAGGGCGTCGGGCTCTTGCCGGGAGACGAGGCCAGCTCCGCCGCCGCCGCCGCCGCCGCCGCCAGAGCTTCAGCCCGGGCCAGCAGGCTCTCGTCGAAGGCGCCGAATATATTGCCCTGGAGCTGCAAGCAAGAAGGCGCAGAGCGGGGTCAGTGGGGAATACGGGGCGGGCGAGCCTGCCGTCAAGCACATTTTCTCGCTCGCTCGCTCGCTCTCGCTCTGCAGCCCAGAGATTCCCCCTCGAAGCTCAGGTCATAAAAATTAATAGGGCGGCAGGCGAGGCTTGGCTTGATCAGACATCTGGATCGCAGAGGAGGCGGGAGGAGGAGGAGAGCGAGCGAGCGAGCGAGCGAGGAGGCGCGACGGTTCCGGGGCGACCTGACCAAACCCCGAAGCCCCCCCTCCCCGGTCCTGCCAAAGGCTGCGGCTCGGGCGACCACCTACCTGCGGGGCCGGGAGGCAGGCGCGGCGCAGGGCCGGGGAGGCGGCGGGGAGGCCGGGCGGGTACTTGGCGGCCTCCTGCAGGGCGGCCGGCGGGTGGCCGAAGGGCTGCTTGGCGCTCAGGCCCAGCATCGCGGCGGCGGCGGAGGCGCACCTGGCGGCAGGTCGGCAGCGCAGGGCTGGGCAGAGGCTCTGGCTGGCCACGCTCACCGGGAGCGCTTCTCAAGGACGGCTCCCCCGCGCCTCCAGCCCAGCCCAGCCCACCCCCCCCCGCCGCCTCTGCCTCCCCTGGCGCCTCCGTCTTCGCGCCTCTCCCAAGCCAGCCTTGCCCTGCCTGCCCGGCGAGGGACCGGCGCCCATCTGCGCAGGCGTGGCGCTCCTGCACCCCGGGCCTCAGGAGGAAAGGCAGCCCGGAGGCGGGGGGGGGGGAGAGGCGGCTCTGCTGAGGGGTCCCAATCCCGCCAGCTCTCCCCCCCCCCGCTCGCCCGCCTGGAATCCTCGGGTTGCATGAGACCACGAGGGCCATCTAGTCCAACCCCGCAGGAATACCCAAGCAAATTTGGCTGAATCCACCACGCCACACAGATCATTCCCTTTGGAACTGGGTTGTTTCCCACGACTCCTTCCTATGGAATCCTGGGATTCGTAGTTTGCTGAGACACCAACACTCTTTGGCAGAGAAGGCTCAGGACCGTGTAAAACTACCAGTCCCAGGATTCCATAGGAAGCAGGCATGCCAATAATCCAGTTTCAAACGGGATTGTTTCTGTAGTGTGGGTTCAGCCAAAACACTCCCCACAGATGGGCATCCAGCCTCTGTTGAAAACCCTCCAAAGAAGGAGACTCCACCACATCTGCCATTACTGGGCGAACTTTCAGGTGGCGTCTGAAAACCGACCCGAACTCGCCACTTGGAGGAAGGCACCAAAGCCCAAAGGGCCCTCAGGCGGCTACCAAAACTTCTGCCGCCTCCCAACAGCGGCCACAACAGATTATCTTTTAAACTTTTCATAGAATTATAGAGCTGGAAGAGACCACATGGGCCATCTAGTCCAACTCCCTGCCCTACAGGAATACCCCATCAAAAGCACTCCCGGCAGATGGGCATCCAGCCTCTGTTGAAAAACCTTTTGCACGATGTGACCCCTTTCTAACCGTGTCTGTTTTCAGTCGTGTAAGCCGCCTTGAGTCCCGGACTGAGGAAAAAAAGGGCATACAGAGAAACCAGAGATAAATACCGGGAGACCAAGGATCCAGTCCCAGTGTTTGAATTCCTGCTGGGCCATGGAAATCTCACTGGGTAATCTTGGGCAAACCTCTCAGCCTCTGAGGAAAAGCAAAGAAAGACAAACTTCCTCTGATTACATCTTGCCAAGAAAACCCTAAGATCCGGTCGTCATAAATTGGAGCCGACTGGAAGGCGTATAATAACAGCCACAAATATCTGTACATACAACAACAGCAACGTTATGTGTAATTGAGGCTATGGCAGTCGCTCTTTCTTGCCCTTGTCCAGCCAGTTTTTACTTAGAATTGTTGGGAACCTTCTAGCTCCACAAGTTCTTCTGCCATCGGGCATAACATGAGGAGGAGGATGAACAAAGGAGGGAATCGGATCTTAGGACATGGAAAAGAGCAAAAGGCGCGGGAGGGAGAGAGCACCCACCCACTCCTCGACACACACTCCTGGTGGAGCAACATGGACCTGTTGGGCGGTTATACTGATGCCTCCCTCTCCAAAGAGTCACTGATCGTGTGCCCCGTGGGCTTGGTTTTAAAAAAGCACAGCTCTAGTTCAGGCAGGCCTTTGGGTTTCATTCGAAATCCAAATTAATGAACTCCCTTCCCTTGCTTCCTCCAGCCTCCCTATTCACATACCCCACCGATATCGAGGAAGCTGAAGCTCCAGTTGGATGGCAGCAAATCCAAAACCGAGAGTGTATCCATATCATGCAAACATGGTGCTTTGGTACAACTATCAATCCGAGGTTTCCATAGAATGGAGCCATAGCAATTAAAGAGGCTTCAAACTCTTAATTTTGTAGTGTGGATGAACCCTTAGGCTAAGGACTCCCAGTCCCTCCTCCCCCGTCTTGAAATAAAACGCCTCAAGTTTTTCTTTTCCTTCTGGGTTTTGTCTCTAGAGTATATTAAAGGCACGTGCTGAAATTTTGCTTTGGATGATTACTGTTTTGTACCAGTTCCAGTCTTTCGAGTCTTTATTTCTTGCCTAAATCTAATTACTAGTTCCAACGAGAGAAGACACACTGAGTCAGTAGGATGTAGATTGGTATTGACTTACCATTCAGTAGCAGTTCTTTGAGTGGGCCTCCCCTGGTTGGGATAATAATTGGAATCAGACCAGGGTATTTAGAAGCACCTTCAGTTTGGTGCAGCGACTAAAATCTAAAATGAAGAAAGAGCACATTGCCCTTGGCCGGACTTCTAAACTTGACTCGGACCACTTTTGTGGCGAGTTCGAGGAGTCAGCCACTGGAGGGGCCTCCTGAGTCCTGAGGGTAGGAGAGAAAGCGTTGTTGTGTCACTTCAAGTGGTTTCCGACTTATGGAGACCCTAAGGAGGGGGTATCATAGGGTTTTCTTGGAGAGATTTATTCAGAGGCTTTTGCCTTCATCTGAGGCTAAGAGAGTGTGACTTGCCCAAGGTCACCCAGTGGGTTTCCATGGCCCGGCGGAGATTCGAACCCTGGACTTCAGGTTCGTAGTCCAACGCTCAAACCACTACCCCACTCTGGCTCTGTTACTCGGGCTGGTAAGACTTAAGAAGTCTTGGCCAATTAGGAGACAATTATGAGGATGCGCCACAAGGACCACGGAAGAAAACTACCTCCTAGACATGTTGATGCACATTAAACATTAATTGTAGTTGGGGGAAGAGAGGATATTGGCTCTCCCAAATAAAAATTTTCATCCAGCAAATGAAATTTTCCTTCAGCCCCGACATTTCTAGCATTGTAGAAAGTGAGACACTGGAAAATCATTAGTACATAGAACTTTCCTACCATCGCTTTCCCTTGCCTGCCTCTTTTCTTTGGATGCCTAAATTGTATTTCCAAATGATCATCTGAAGTTTTCACTTACTGTTATGTAAGAATTTGGGGACTGAAGGAAAACATTCATTTGGAGGGGCAGAATTTTTAAACGGGGAACAATGCTATAGTCACAGGACTGGGGTGCACAGAGAAGGGGCTTAGTCTGTTTGCACCCCTCCGTACATTTCTTCCTGCAAGGGTCTCCATGCGGATAAGAATTCCAGATTTGCAGATGTCCCTGATCTGTGGAGATGGACGGGTGTGAAATGAGGTAGTTACCACGGCAGTTACTCCAAATGAATGATCCCAGTTCGTGCAGTGTGGCCAGGTTTTCAAAATAGCAATACGGGACAGCTAAAATTCATGACAGGCAAGTCTGTCGATCAGGAAGTAGTTACGAACAACTTTGCGTCCTACTCAAATACCAAATCAAAGCACTGATTTCACTTACCAGACTGCTGTCAGACTGCAGAAATAATGCATTTTGACACCGCTTTAACTATCACGGCTCCATCCTATGGAATCGTGGGGTTTGTAGTTTGTTGTGGCTCCAGAGCTCTCTGACAGAGAAGGCTAAATATATCGCAAAACTACAAATCCCAGAATTCCATGGCATTGACCCATGGCAGTTAAAGCGGTGTCAAACTGCATTATTTCTGCAGAGTGTTAGCAGCCCCAGCCATGTGTCTCTCTGTCAAATTACATATTGTGCACATACATAGATTACATGATGCACATTTCAGTTTTTAGGAAGGACCCATACCCCCTGCCCCATACAGGATTTTTGGCATCTTGTTCAGCCAATAGAAAAGGAAACGTTTTCCAACTTCCATACAGGCAACATCCCTTATAATAACGGACACCTGACAATCCTAACTGCAGTCAAGGTGGTTGCTTTCCACCTAGAAGCCCAAGAAAGTGTGGGTTGCGGAAAGCAAGGAAGACCCACAGGTAGCTCAAATAGTTCAGTCCGATGGGTTTGGTTGTGGCATCAGCCCCCAGGGCCCGACGGTCAACTAGGACCAGTCTCTCTCCGCACAGTCTGTTTTGTTCCTGATCTCCCAACGGGCGCTGCCCAAACGTCCCCCCTCTTTTTCATCCCAGCAGGCAGGGAAGCGCGCCCAGGCTAACGCAGGAGGCGCCCATCAATAATGGATGCGCCAAAGCCAGGTAGAGCTGCCGGCCGCCTGTTCAAAGCAAAGGCCTGCCAGGGCAGAGGGGAGGGGAGAGGAGGAGTTGTAGCCCCCCTGGATGGTGGGGAGGGGAGGGGAGCAAAGGGATAAGGCGGGCGCCCTGGATTCTGGATGGCCAGGTGTGACTTACTGGGACATAAGGCCTTCCTTGACTGAAAAATCACTTCGTGCATCAGACGACTCGAACACTAGACCACAGGCAACGTATTATGCCAGTTTTCCCGAACCCGGTGTCTTCCAGTTGCCGCCGACTACAGCTCCCATTATCCCTGGGAGATGTAGCTGGAAACACGTGGAAGGTACCAAGTTGATGGGAGGCTGGTTTAGGTCATCACACGTCTGGGGGAATCCACAGGACACAAATGACCCTGGATTATTTGCATGGCTCCTTCCTAAGGAATCCTGGGATTTGTACTTTTGCAAGGTCTTTAGCCTCACCAAACTAAAAATCCCCTGATTCCATAGGAAGGAGACATGCAAATAATCCAGTTTCAACCTGGATTATTTCTCTAGTGTGGATGCCCCCTTATTAAGATGCCACAGTGCTAAAAGATCCTCTCCCCACACACCTTCTCTCACTTGCTCTTAGTTAAATCTAGAGCAAAGCTTGGGCTCCACAAAAAAGGAGGGGGACCCTCTTTATCCCTTTCCCTGTTGTTGTTGTTTTTAAAATATGTGTCTTAAACCAACCACCATAGAAAGTCTTGATGTCTGGTGTATCTCTGGTTGACAGACATCATGTCTTTGGATACAACAGGCCAAGTGAAAGACATGGTGTCTGCCAACTAACTTTTTGGACATTCATTGGTGATCAAGGTCAGGGCCCATTTGTGACTCATGGAAGGGTGGCTACTCTTATACCAAATCAAGTTGCTCCAAACAGAGGTTTTTAATTGTTTCATTTTCATTTTACCTACTTAAAATGTGTGGTGTAGTGGTTTGAACGTTGGACTAGGACTCTGGAGACCAGGGTTAGAATCCCTGCTCTGCCATAGAAACCCACTGTATGGCCTTGGGCAAGTCACACTCTCTCAGGGGAAGGCAGATGCAAACCCACTCTGAACAAAACTTGGAAGAAAACCCCATGATAGATTTGCCTTAGGATCTCCATAAGTCAAGCCCATAACCACTTGAAGTCACACAGCAACAAAATTTTACCTTGCACTCAGCCTACACCGCTGTTAGAAAGAGTGATAAAGTGTCTTAATGTCACAGTACAGTCACAAAGTTGAATGCTCCTCAGTAGTGAAGTATAGCACAGAGGTTACAAAATACATCAGACAAAAACGTTCATTGATGCTACCTCCACTGGGCCCAGTTTACACAGCAATCTTAGGACAAAATAAGAGTTCAGTGTAACTAGGAAGTCTGCATATCCTAAAGTCAAGAAAATATTATCTATATTACTTTTTTTCTTAAAACATAGGGAGATGTTCATTAATACAGGATCTCTTGCCTTCATAATGGCTTCATCACCACTCCCCTCCCACCCATCCAGGGTTGCAGTCCACGTTAGGCTGTTTCAGTAAAGCCAAAAAATATTGTAGTGACACTTTAAAGACCAACCAGCTTTTGTTTGGCATAAGCTTTCATGGACTCCAACCTACTTCAGCAGATGCAAGAAAAGCAGGTTTCAGTCCATGATGGTTTCTGCCAAATAAAGTCTGATAGCTTCAAAACACTGATCTGAATCTTACTGTTAGGTCCAACTAGATTAGACCTATTGAAACAATAGTATTTATGCATGTGTTAATTCACTACTCAGCAACTGAGTTGATGGGTCTACTCTAGCTGGAACTAACCAGTAGGATCCGCCCTCTGTGTGCATGAGTGTATCTATAACTACAATTCCCCCCCCCATTTGTTTAAATACTTATAACCTGCCCTATATTATGAGATCCCAGGGCAGCATGCAAGTAAAATCAATATTAAGAAATTTTGAAAAGTTCAAACAATAAAAAAAAATTCAATAGGCTAAAAACATATTAAACAAGTTGACAAGTTGAAAGCAGGTTAAGAAAGTTACAACAATTCAAACTTACTAGGATAGCTGTACCCGGTATAACATATGCCATTATAGGAGATTGTAAAGGTTATAAATTAATAACTCATTTTATATATTTATTCATATAGTTCATCAATTGTTTTATGCATTTTTTCTCAGAATCCTTTCACACAGTTCAACTACACGGTATTATTTTAGGATTATCGCATTGTTTTACATGTGGGTGGTGATTGGCTGAGGGAGTGAGAGGAGGGAGGGGATTAGTTAGGTATGTTTCCTAAGTGGCCAGTCAACACACTGGGAAAGGAAACATATCCAAGAGTTTTATATACATAGAAGTGTACACATATTTTGGAGTGAATCTGTAAGGCCTCAAAGGCTTTAGTGAACAGCCATGTCTTTACTTTGCACCTAAATGATGCCAGTGTTGGCACCAGTTAGCACCAGCTGAGAAGGCCCTCCCCTATGTTCTCCCACAGTGTATTGGCCTCCCTGGTGGGACACAAAGGAAGCCCCATCCACCCATCTTGCTCTCTTTGCATGCTCACTATCTGCTTGTAATCATGCTCATTCCTGGAGCCCATTGTTTGGGAGGGTTTTTGTTGCTCTTTTGGGCAGGAAGCCGGAGGAAAGGACTGGAGAAGCTGGAAGGTGGCAAGAACTTCTGTTTGCTTGAGAGTCGAGCCAGTTGTAGGGGCCTGGATGTCTACACATACATCTGTGTGGTGAGGTGAACCTTGAGACCTGTGGCTAAGATGTTGGTGGGGGAGCAGGCTGCATATCTCAACACCATGGATTTTGGACAGGACCCCCTCAGGAGTGTCATCTCTCTGCTCCCTTTCTAGCCAAGAAGAGTAAACCATCTGAAAAAGACCTCCCTGGCTTAGAGCTCTGCAAGGTGATGTAGCTCAAGTGCACAGTTCTTGTGGGGAAAGGTTGCTGCTCCATTGCATGTGGCCAAAGAATAGATTCTGAGCATTTGGTACCTACTTTGGGAAGCTTCCTCCCAGCTGGTGCATTTTTTGCACATATGCACAAAGGCACTGCAGATATTCCAGGTTCTTTTAGACAACAAATCACCCATGAGACCTGATTCAAGAAGGAAAGGAGGGTATGGACAGCTCTCTGCAACTAGATCTTATCTGATCAAACAGAAATTCCCTGTGTCCCACTTCCACCCTTGTGGGAACATAAAAGCCACTCTTATTATTCCATATACTTGAACTGAAGAGGAAAGAGCCTGACAATGGGAATGGAGGAGTACATGTTGATTGTGGCCTGCTGCATCCAATGGTACAGTGAAATAATTTTAGATTTTGGGCACCAGCGAGCAAGGCTGCAACAAGGCATTGTGGCAGGGGTCCTGCTTCTGATTGTTGCAGCCCTGCTTGCTGGTGGGAGGGGGCTGGAAACGTCATCTTCCTTGAACCCCAGTTGACAGGGAAGTCCATATAGGAAAGAAATGGACAACTAAAAGGACAGATAAAAGAAAAGTACTATACTCCTTTTCACAGCACATACAGTAGTTAAATTGTAGAATTCACTGCCACAAGATGGAGTTATGGTTAGCACCTTTGATCTATTTAAAGAGGGATTAGAGCAATCCATGGAGGATAGAGCCATCAATGGTTATTCATTAGGATGTCTATATATCACTCCAGTATCAGATGCTGTCTGCCTCTATATGTCAGTTTCTGGGAACTGGAAGACAGAAGATGCATTTGCATTCTGGTCTTGCTTGTGACTCCCATGGGCAGCTAATTGTGGTTCTTCTGTTCATATGTTCTTAATATCATCATCAACAATATGATGAATCTATGCATCAGTGAGGTATTTCCTATGAAGTGTATTACCCCTGCTAATCTTATTGCATACAATGTATGGCATACCTTTGTTAAACTATATTACCTTATCAATAAGAACCCACATAGTTTAATTATTAGTGTGTTGAACTGGATCTTGGAAGACCCAGATTCTAGTCCCCTCAAAGCCATGAAACTCACTGGGTGACTGGGTGGCTTTGGGCTAGTCTGTTTCAGCATGACCTACATTACATCGTTGTTGTGAAGATAAGGGGTAGCAGGAAGATTCATGTAGGAGGCCTTGAAATGGAAAGAAATGGTAAGATATAAATTTTGCAACTAACAAATCAAATAGATTCATAAATATTACCACTGGGCTTTAAAAAGTAGCTGCTTTTGTGCAATTCCAGATTGCAGAAAACTATTTTGCTGGAGGTTTTAGTTCTTCATAACCAAAGTGTCTCAGATCTACCTGGTGGGTTCTGCAGTAGAATCCATAACCCTGAAAGAATGCACTATCTGCTTGATGGGAAACTGAAGCAAGACTGGTGGTAATCTAAGAAGAGCTGCTTGATGCTAAAAAGATCTGGGTCAGCATTTCTGACACTCACCTCTCTAAAATGTCTCAATAGGATTACAAGCTTCCTGTTCCAAAATGTCTAGAGCAGTCATTTCCAAATTTGTATCCCCAAATGTTATTGCCATGTTGGCTGGGGATTCTGGGAGTTGTAGTACAACAGCGTCTAGTTTTGAGATCCCACTGGTCTACAACCATGAGCAGGAGCATTTCTCTGCTATACTACAACATTTGGTTGCCATCTTACTGGCTTATTTCTAAGTCCTAAGCACATATTGCTTGGAAGCAAGTCTAGGTTGGGTTTTTTTTTTAAATGCAGTGGAACTTGGGAGGTGGTTGGTAATTTCATCCTTAGTATTTGAGAGCTGTCTGGCTAAGTACCATAAGGGCACCAGATCCCATCTGATCTTGAAAGCTAAGCAGGGTCAGCTCTGGTTAGTACTTGAATGGGAGACTGCCAACAAATACCAGGTGCTGTAGGCTACATTTCAGAGGAAGGAACTGACAAAGCCACCTCTGAGTTTTCCTAGCCTAAGAGAACTTTGTGAAATTCATGGGGTTGCCATACATTGATAGGCAACTTGAAGGCATGTAGACACACATTTGAGAGCCAGTATCTGATGACTGACAAAAAGCAAATTCAATACCTTTCATTTCATTTCAGCTCTTAAAGGTACCAGGCAAATTCCATTTCATTTTGCTACAAAGGAAACTGACCTCCTCATAATCCACATACTTAATGGGAACTCATAGTGTGGAAAGGAGAAGAAGAGAGAATCAATAACAAGGGTGACAACAAGGAGTAGCTCTGTTTCTGCCTTCCCTAACCTAGTATTCTGTAGAGATGCTCAACTACAACTCCCCCCATCCCCATCCAGCAAGGCTGATTGCAATATTGTCTGGGGAACCATGTCATATGTATTCCAACACAACTGGAACATGTCAGGTAGAAGAGCATCTCAGTCTGTTGAGTCCCAGTGCTGTTTATCAAAACAAAAATAAGGGAAAGACACCCAGCTAGGACAAACACATGAAAGAGAGGGCATCTTTAAATGATAGATGGAAGAGGGAATTTCAGCAGGTGCAGCTTGTGTAATAAGCTACTGGAGTACAGAAGATGAATCGGTTTTATTTTATACTCAATCAGGGACAAAGGGGGAGTTTGTGTCTCCTCTTGCAATTGGCTGTTCTTCCTTAGGGAAGCTGCTTTATACTTATTTATTTCATTTATATGCTACCTTTCTCCCAAAGTAGGACCCAAAGCAGCTTCCAGAGGTAGTCAGTTAAAAACAATTACAATAAAATTTAAAATAGTTAAAATAATCAGATAAAACATTTTAAAGTCATTTTTAACAATAAACAGAAGCTTAAAAAGATAAAGCATCCAATAAAAAGCCCCCCTGCTTATACATTAAAAGCCTGCTTAAACAAAAACATCTTTGCCTACCAGAAAAAGGAAAGCAGGGAGGGTGGGGCAACCTGGCCTCCCTTGGAAGGGTGTTCCAGAGGGTGGGAGCTGCCACTGAGAAGGCTTTCTCTCATGTCCTCACCAAGTGAGTATGTGATGGTGATGGGATCAAGAGAAAGCCTTCCCCTATGACTCTCAGAAATCTGCTAGGTTCACATAGGGAGATACGATCTTTCAAATAGTCTGGACCTGAGCTGTATGAGGTCTTATAGGTCATGACTAGCACTTTGGATTTTGCTTGGAAATGAACTGGTAGCCAGTGAAGCTGTTTTAACAAGGGAGCTGTATACTCCCTGTACTGTCCCCACTCAGCATTCTGGCCTTAGCATTTTGGACCTGCTGAAGTTTCCAAACAATTTCCAAAGGCAGCCCCACATAGAGTGCATTACAGTAATCCAAATGGGATGTAATCAAGGCATGTATCACCATAGCCTGATCTGAAGTCTCAAGGAATGGGTTCAGCTGGCACCCTAGATTAAGTTGTGCAAATGCACTCCTGGCCACTGCTGAAACCTGGGCATTGAGCTCAGAGTTGAGTCCAGCTGTGAGCCTAAGATTTCAGGGTGAGTGTAACCCTGTCTAGCACAGGTGGAGTCCTTATTCCCTAATCTGTCTTTCAACTAGCCAGGAGCACCTCAGTCTTGTCTGGATTAAGTTTCAATTTGTTCACCCTCATCCAGTCCATTACTTGGAGACCCATATTTTTAAACATTCCATAGTACACCCCCCCCCATTTGAATGCTCCTATAAAGTGCAGAGAATGGAATGTTACTTGTGAAAAGGAACTACAGTTGTCCCTCCATATTCACGGATTTGACATTCACAGATTCAAGCATTCACTGCTTGAAAATATTCTTTAAAATGATAATCCAAAAAGCAAACCTTGAGTTTGCCATCTTATATAAGGGACACCATTTTAAAATGCGAGTTGTGGCCACCATCTTGAATCACAGGCATGCCTGTTGGGACTGCAAAAGTGGATAGCCTTGTATGCCTGCAGTTTTGCCAAACACCATAAGGACAAGTGGATCCTGCTTCGAATTTGTGTGAGTACACATCAATTCACACTCTCCCTCCCCCCCCCCATATAGGCGGGCCTTGAGTCTCTATTGCAACTCATCTTTTCAATATGTCTCTTTCCCTCTCCCTCCTCCCTCCCTTATTGATGGCTCCTCTGCTCCTTTCTAGTTGAGTAACACCCCAAAGAAGGGTCACATGGGGAGTCATCCAGGTGACATTTCCTCATTTTTCCATTGCTCTGATAGTCAGAGCACACCCAGTAAAGAGTAACAGACAGACAATCCCATGGTTACATTGAAAGGTAGTGAATTACAGCCCTGGCTGTTAACAGGCAAAAAAGTAACAATGTTCCAGCTTGTTATGGACCAAAGTAATTAGCTCCTAAAACAAATTACTACAAGTAACATGTTACTTCCAAACTGTTAAATATTCAGCAGTGAAAATGGGGATACATAGGTAGACATGAAGTTTTTCATATCATCCTTTTCAGCCCTAGCAAGCCTGCAAGGTGATTATGATGCTGGACTGGCAAATAGCCAGGGTTAGCCCTTCAGAGGTTTTGGGCCTGTCAGTTCCCCTGCTGGCCAGCATAGCCAATGGGGAAGGGCTATGGGATCTCTAGTCAGAGCATTAACTATAGTGGTCACAGTTGCCCAACCCTCCTCTAAACCCTGGCCAAAGGGATTGATGGAAGCAAAGGCATAACAGTCACAGAGGGTCACAGTTCTTGGCTGTCCTCCTTTGGATTAGGAGGGCAAAAGTGCTATCTTTCCTCTGCATTCCTTTCCCTTTCATTCCCTGAGAGCTGCTGGCAAAATGACAAGGCAGCCAAGGGAACAGAGGGCCTGTTGACAAGCTTGCTGTGTGCCATCACTTCCCATCAAGGCCAAGAGCTGGGCAAATGGAAGTGGAACACGCGAACTGGTCTTTGAAAGGCAGAAAGGCAGAGATGGAGTGAAGCCGCTTCCTGCCATCAGGGGGGAAATCGGTGTGTAGTCGCATAGCTCCATGCCTTGATTTATGATAAAAAATTTAAAGGAAATCATTTATATTTCAAAGGGCCTAAATAGCTGCATGAAAGTTTTATCTGGAGTGGCACTGTATTTACACACAGCCCCACCATGCTTGAAGTAATTAATAGACGGATAAATTTCAGGCTTTTGTCTTGTCTTCTCTTCCTTCTTGTTCTTCGCCTTTTTCAAAACACCCTCCTGCCATTTGGAACTTGTGAGTTTTTGGAAATAAATAAAAGGGAAATGTTGACTTTGAATGCAAGAACCCTTTCTGATGTATAATGCTTGGCTTGGGTCTCCTGCTCAGCTTGCTGCTGTTCACTGCTCTAGTAACAAAAAATCGACAATTGATTTTTTGAGTTTCATGCACCAGAACTTAAAATATCCCTTTCACCAATTTTCTTGTGTCAAGGCTAAAATAAGTCAGGACACATATTTCTTTAGGACTTTAAAACTAAAGTATTGTTTTAAGGACACATTCCAATTAAACATTGCAAGCTCAAAACATGATGTACGATGAAAATATGAGGACCTTTCCAACAGCAAATTCCAACCAAATGTCTTCTCTCTTTCTCTGAATAAGTTTTAGTTTGTGTTTATAAAAAGTAAGCTGGTTTAGTTTAACTGAATGGATTCTTCATTACACATGTAAAATATTAATGTTTCTGGCCCTGACTGTTGTGTCTGCACCTTACAAGCAGGGGAGCCCAGAGGATAAACAGGAACATGTTAAGAGCACAGATGGTTTGTCATCTAGAAATGATATTCACATGAATAAAGGGGACACTGCCATTGATTTGAGAGATCATTCACTTCCCAGTAAATTATTGATGGTATTTCAGGAAAGGGAGAGAAAAATAGCACACTGATAAAGCTCCAGTGGTGGTTTGTTGTGACCAGAAAGTAGATGAAAACTAGATGGATCTCACCACTTGCCTTAAAAAACTTGCGCGCGTGCGCACATACACACACACCTATCTATCTAGATATACCTGAGAGAGACCCAAGTCAGATATTAGAAAGGGAAATGCAGCAGTGTCACAGAACACTCCTTTTATGAGTTCTCTCTGGCTTTTCTTCACAAACGAAGATTCAGGAAGGATTCATCCCACGCTTTCTGCAAGTGCGCTGATGACTAAAAAGGCCAATCTGAGATAAACAAGTCCGGTTGCAAAAAGCACAGCAGAAGGTCTCCTTGGGTGATGTTTCTGGATTGTGATTCTTTCCGCATTGTCGTTTCTCTTCTCTTGCTCGGCATGAGTTCTCAAATAAGGCTGCAGCATTGTGGATAGTGCGTCTCCATGCTTCCCGGTGTGAGGCCAGGACAGACCATTGTTGGTGATCAATTTGGCCGAGCCTGAGATGTTGTTTCAGGCAGTCCTTGTTTCGCTTTTGGAAATAAAGATCCAGGGTTTTCATGGTCTCAGATTCAGTGTGTGTATAGAATTTTACACAAATGTTTGAAGGTGAAAAACACTGACCTTTCTATGTCTAAATCTCTTTTTATACATCTTGTTTCATTGTTCCCATGCAGTAACAGCACACACCTTTATCTGACTCAATACCTCCTGGCTTTAGTGTACAGTAGGGCTTTTGGCTCTTAAACTGGGTACTCAGGACTCTTGCAGGTCATCAAATGTGTGTGTGTGTGTGTGCACATACAGGCACTTACCTGTGACTCAGCCTTCAAGTCACTTGTCAACTTATGGCAGCCTCATGCATTTCATAGGATTTTCTTAGGCAAAGAACTCTCAAAGATGGTTTGCCTTTACCTTCCTCTGAATATAAATTACAGCATCTATTATTTTTTGGCAGTCCCCCCATCAAAGTACTAACCAGGTCTGACCCTGCTTAGCTTACAAGATCAGGTGGAGTCTGATGCTTTCAGGGTGTTTAGGTCATCACAGGTCATCAAATACTCATTGGGACCTAAAAACAGGTCATCAAATACTCATTGGGAAATACACATTAACTATTATCTCTCTTTACCTGCTTGGTTGGCAAGCTGTAATTTTCAATAGGAAGCCCTGTGGTGGTGAATTAAGCTCCCCACTCCATATCAGGGTTCAGCCTAGAACAACTGAAGAATGATAAAGACCTACACTCACCCTTTGACCTCACTGAATGTATTAGTTTCTCTCTGTGTGTACATACCTTCAAGTCACCTGTTGACCTATGGCAACACCATAAATTTCATAGGGTTTCCTTGAGCAAGGAATACTCAGAAGTGGTTTTGCCAGTTCCTTCCTCTGAAATAGAGCCTACAGCAGCACTGGGTATTCATTGCTGATCTCCCATCCAAGTACTAATCAAGGCTGACCCTTCTTAGCTTCCAAGATCAGATGGGATCTGCTGTCTTTAGGGTATTCAGGGCCTACAGTTTCCATAATCCCTTCCCATGTTGGCTGAGGCTTCTGACAGCTGAAGTCCAACAATATCTGGAGGACCAAAAGCTGAGAACCACTGATCTATATCTTTGGGGATATCAGAAGTGTCTTTTGTTCACCAGTATGTACATAAAACTAGTTCTCACAATTTGGGATTGCAGAGAAGAGCAACTAATACAGAGTGTGCCATTTTGTGATTGCTTGGCCCTATTTTCTTAGTGAAATATTTACAGCCATTCTTACTTCTTAACCCCAATATTGGAGGGAGGGGTTTAAAGTATATTTCTTTTCTTTTTCTTTTTGTATGGACTTGCTTTCATGGAGAGTGGTGAAGTGTGTTTTCTTTCAATTTTTTTAAATTTAAATTTTGATTTAATTTTTTTGTTTGCTCTTTTTTTAAACTGCATTTTCTGCTTTATTGTGTAAGCCACCTTGGTCTCATTGTGACAGGTAGGAGAAGAATTTTGTGTGTATGAATATAGTTGTACTGTATTTCATGTTTGTACTGATAGACATCTGTTTTAAGGTATTGATTGTGTTTTATTGCCATAATTCATGGAGTAAAACATATAATAAATATGACTATTATGGCAATTTCTTCGCCAGTCTAGCTCCACTAATTATTAGCTGATCAAAATGTTATTGATTAAGTATTGATTTTCTCAGTGTAAAAAGCAGGATTTTTTCCCAATAAAGAGTCCTTTATTAGTTCTCCTCTGCCTCCTGCCCAAAACATGCTGCACATCTCTATATGTACCTCATTTTAGAATGAAGAGAATGTGATACTCAAAGTAAGGCTGTAGTGTAAAGTGAAATCACATGTTAATAGCTTTCAAATGTGGCTTCCATGTTATTCTCCTCCTTTTTCATTCTGATTAGTGTGAGATCTTTCTTAATCTAAAGAATTTGATCAGCTGCAGCAAATATTCTGTATCTTGACTGGAGGATTATTTTCTTGTCATTTCTATGTTTTAGCAGGGCGAAGGAAAAAGTAGGATTTTCAGTAAAATTAGTATTATATTTGTGGGAGGAGTTTTGAATACATTTCTTTACATGTGCAGTTCAGGCTTACGCAGTTTCACGAAGTGAAACTTTAGACTTAAGTGAGGCTTACTTCAAAATAACTAGGCATAATATGGCCGTGTCTTCTCCAGAGAGATAAAGTCCTTTCTAAGAAATAAAGTGTGTTCCATGTTATTGTAACTTCTTTTTTATCACCTGACTTAAAAAGCAGATTTTCTTGATGTTAGAAAATGGAGAGGACCTCTGCACAAGAAATGACAAGTCTATTCCATTGTACAATCTGATCGAGGAAATGTCTAGCATTACCCAGAGTGTCAATTATTTATCAGCCAAATAGTCAAGCATCAATTACCTAGCTTGATTCTCTTATTCATTAAGGAGATTGAAAAGCCTAATTTAACAAAAGCAAAAGGAAAGTTGCTAAGCTACAGAGGCTGCTTGGCCAAGCTGCCTGCACTTGATGAAACTTACTAGTTCTGCATAGGGAAAAGAAATAGGCAAACAACAGAGTAAAGAATTCAAGGATTATTATTTTTTTAATGATAGCTACCAGTTAAGTCAGATTACCAGAATATTTTTCCTTTAAAAAATGAAGGCAGCGAAAATCAGAGGGACCCCCCCCCGCACCAGAATACAGTTATTAGATATATCAAATGTTATTTGGTGCATGAAACAGATACTAAATGGATACTAAAGGGATCTCCATTAATTATGTAACAACTTTGCAGGTGCTTTTTCAAGCTCCACCCTCACATGATCTGGTTGATACACCACAAGTAAGAGAGTCCAATGGCAAGGCAAGATAACACATGACTAAAGTGACCTTCTGGCAGATGTCCATCTGGAATATACTGGAAGATTTCCTGGAAAGGAGATTCAGCCATCTTCACAGGTGGTTTGATCTACTTCCGGAGAGAGTAAAACAGGTGTGTACCCCGTAAGCAGGTGACCAAATAGTTAATTTTAATGATATCACAGCCATAGTGTGTTTGTGTGTGTATGATTTCTTAAGCAAGGAATACTCAGAGGTGGATTACAGAATTTGAAACTGGCAAACAATTCCCTCCCCTCAATGTTCATTTTTGCACTCTATCATATGGAAGGTCTTTCTGTGTCTTTCTAGCTGCACCCCCTTTATTCCACCAGTACATCTGGGAAAGCGGGAGGAGAAAAGATGGTATGTGTGTCATGTAGTGGCTTCTTCAGATTCAGTAACCAGCAGTTTCAGAGTTAAACAGTAAACTTTATTAATACAGTAATCTAAAAAGCTATCCCTACAATATCGTTGCTCAGAATGAAACCTATCTACAAAACATTAAGTTAAAATGATTTACAATCTGAAAATCTGGTGGGCTATACAGTCACTGGTTATCCATCATCCCCACTCCCAGTTCCAACCAGTAGTGGGCACATCCCATTTTTCCCATGGCAAAACCAGATACCTATTTTAATTAAACAGTTACCAACATGGAACATATCCTCCCTTCTCCCAGTTAGACTATATGCTCATTAGCCAATACAAAGGAATGCAAACACAGCCACAAGGTGATACAACCGAAATGAAGTTGGCAGGAGACGGTCACGTTGACAATGTGCTTGAGTATGGCCCAGCTGTGAACTTCCACCTGTGAGAAAGCCATCTTCTCATTTGTTTACCTTTAGGAACTACAGATTTCACTTCCCACTTATATCAGTGTTGTCTAAAAGGAGGGATTTTGTATAGAGCAGCATTCAGTCATATGAACCCCACCTGAAATCTGAGGTGCTGTAGTCTAGAGTCAATACACTCACCACTTCAATGGTGACTAGGCCTTAGTTATATCTTAGGCATGCTGGGTTCTCTGTCCTTTCATTCTTTGATATGGGATGAAGAGCTCATTATTCCTGTACACTCATTTCCATTTGTTGCTGTTGTTACAGCCTGCCTGCTAATACCAATGATGTACTGTATAAGAGTAGATTTCCCAAGTCCTAATGCCTAGGACAGAATATGAGGGGCTTTTAGATAATTCCCACTACATGATCACCTAGAGGACACATGAGCTAGTTCCACAAATGTGATCACCACCCATATCTCTTCATGGGCCCAAGATTCCTTCTCACATAGAGGAGCTCTGTGCATGAACGCTGATGCCTGTGTAGGGACCCTTTTTACTGTTGCCAAATGGGTAGCCAGTGAGGGTTTGGCTGTGAGGCATGTCAGTGTTGAGGAAAAGGATAAGCTCCCTGCAAATTTTTTGAAAGGGTTCATATGACCTTTCCTAATGACAATGCAGATCTGAGGAAAGGATGGATGCGTTGTGGGTTAATGACCAAGGGAAAATCCCCTTGCTTGAACATTACACATTTTCAAGGACACTTTGATCCCCAGAGTCCATTTTCATACCTATTGGCCAACATTCTACATGGGGGTTGCATAGCATAAATCTCCAGTGCTATGCAAATTTTATTATGAATAACAACATGGCACATCAAATGTGAAATCAAACCCACAGCCAAATGTGCATATACACGCACAGTGGCACTGCATGTGCAACTCAATTTCTTCAACATTGAACTGATATTCTACATCAGACAAAAATGCCCAACGGCTTCAGTAGGGGAACATAAACATACATAAGATACCAACAGAGTTCTGATTATTATTTTTTTGCAGGGGATTATACCACTTCTGTGTTAAAAAAAAATCATGGTTGCATATATTAATATGGTAAAAGCAGCAGAATATCTGTTGCCAGAACAGATGGATTGTGCTGAGAAGTAGAGTAATTGCTGGAAAGTTCTTCCTTATCAACAGGATTTTTGATCAAGTTAAATGTACTAATTCTTTTTTCTTTCATTGGGTTAGATACTATTTTCACTCCTAGTTTGTTTTGTTTTTGATAAACTGGTTTACAGCAGTTATTCTGAAGAAGTCTTACCAAATATTGATAATACAGAAGATCAACCACATGTTTTGCATCTTCCCTTTCCTCTGTAAGTAATTAATGCCAATTTACTCTCAATGAAATACTATTTTATTCCCCTTTAATCCATTTGATGTAGCATAGGTGTAATTCATTTTGTTGTAGGTGAAAGAATTGCTATTCACATTCCACTGCAATGTTTTGCTTTCAGGTTAATTTATTGCAATTGATTGGCTGGACTTGTTTTCACCATTGGCTTGTGTTTAAACATTTTACTTTCAACTATTAATCATTGGTAATGTTGAAAAAACTAATCTGCCAGTTCACACACAATGATGTAGAGATTCAAATGCTGACCCACAGATTTTTGTAAGCCTTGGTCAAGTGAATACATAATTTGTGACATAATCTTGGTCTGTATCCTTTTCTCTGACTGTCCAATGCAAGTCTGCTCTGTGTGAAAACTTACTTCCTTTTGTCTGCCCCCAATATCCCACCATCTGACATAATTTGGGGACCCCCGTTTCTAGTGTTATGAGAAAGGGAGAAGAGTTTTCCTTATCCACTTGCTCTATATTATGAATAGTTGTATACAACTCTGTCATGTATCCTCTCCTGCTGTTAATGGCTATCAAGTCAGCTTTGACTTATGGTGACCCTATAAATGGAAGACCTCCAAGACACCCTGTCATCAGATGGCCTGCTCAGGTCTTGCAGACTCAGGGCTGTGGCTTCCTTGATTGAGTCTATCCATCTATAACATGGTCTTCCTCTTTTCCTACTGCCTCCCACTGTTTTTAAAAAAACAGTGGGGGGGGGGAATGCACATTTCTGATTATTGGGACAAGCAACACAGATTGATTTTCTTTCCCATACAAGCGGAAGCACAAAGCTGATTGGCTGGACAAGCTCAGGGACAAGGCTTGCTAACAAAGCAAATGCCCAGAGCTGCTATACTGGATTTTTGCCTTAGGAGTGAGCACTAAGGCAATAAAATGGGGTGTCGTTTTTTCTTTTTTGTAAAGGCGAAATATCGCTCTATTGCACATTGGAAATAATTTTTAAAAAAAGTTTGGTGGTGGCAAATTGTGGTAAATAAAAACATGAGTCATGAGAAGCTTATGCCTGCCAAAAAACAAAAACAAACAAACAAACAAACAAAAAACCCATTAAGACAAATTGCAGCAGCTGTGAATTGCCATTACTGTGGAACAATCCACTACTTTCTTCCTCGTATAGACAAGCCTTGTGTCACATATGTGGTTTTACACTTATTTATAATAGAAATATAAATATTTGTCGTTATAGTGACTTCTCACTGTTTGGAGAGCTCTTTTCAGAGTTGTTTGCACCCCATTTTTGTTCTGAGCATTCTGAATAATCTAGATTCATCAGAAATGGTTTACAGGCTTTACTATAAAATATTTATATTTAAGCACTCTTGTGACTGATGGATTTTTCAGCGTGTGGGACGTGTGCTATGAAGTTTCAGCTTTATAATATACCACAAAATATTTCAAAAGCAGATCTGCAGGTGGAAGATAGGAACAGAGCTTCAATGAGGTTACACTCCCCCAAACATATAGGTTTGCAGTTTGGGGTTACTCCTGGACTCAACCTGGAACCTAGGGAGGCCAGGTTTCTGCAGTGCTTTTGCACATTTACAGCTTATGTACCAATTGCACCCATTCCTTGAGATACCAAATCTGGCCACTGTGGTACATGCCTTGATTACATCCTTTTTGGACTTTATTGCACTTATCCAACATGATAGGGTCTGCAGCAGTGTCAGAAACCTGAATTGGTCACAAAGCAGAACCCATGTAGAGAACATGAGGGAATTTCTGTGACTCACTTAGGACTGCATGCGCGCACCCATGGGCACCTGTGCCTGCCCCTGCACAGTCAGTCCCAAGCAAGTCTCCATAGGCAAGAACTGTCAAAAGAGAAGGAACAGAACTTGTCCTTAATTTGCATCAAAAGAGCAAGTTGTCAGATAATGAGGTCAGACAGAGCCATTGAAAGATGGGGGCTTCCTATACTGTGATGCACTCTACATGGAGTTGCCTTTGAAGAGTGTTTAGAAACCTCAGCTAGTACAAAGTGCTTCAGCCAGAACTGGAACATAGATTTTCCTTGGTTTTTTTCCAGGCTGTGAGGCCATATTCTGGAATAGTTTCTTTCTGACATTTCTCCCGCATCTGTGGCTGGCATTTTCAGAGAAAGGTTGGGTAGGAATCATAGAATCATAGAACCATAGAATGCATGTGGAGTTTATATATTGTGAACCCCTGTTGGGGAGTATATGTAAATTTGTGTAACTGAATGGTTAGTTTCTGGGTATAGAAATGCAAGAGTCGTTAGTGTCTGTTTGGCCAATGGTTGGTTGATGGCCCATTATCTGCTGGAAATCCCCCTGTCCCTGGGTGGAATTCCTTTGTAATTGTTGAGTTTTGATTCTATTGTTTTTCAAAACTGGAAGCCAGATTTTGTTTACTTTTAGAGTTTCTTCTTTTCTGTTGAAGTTGTCCAGGTGTTTGTGGATTTTAATAGCTTCTCTGTGCATTCTAACTTGATAGTTGTTGGCCTGGTCCAGAATTTCTGTGTTTTTAAATAACATTTTGTGTCCAGGTAGGTTTATAACATGTTCTGCTACTGCTGATTTTTCTGGCTAGCCCAGATTATAAACTGGGACAGATTATAAATACTACTCCCCTGTTACAACATGGCTCACCCATACCCCAATTACCAGCAGAGTGGATTTCTTTCTCCCCATATAGCTGATGTCCAGTAGGTTGGGTAGAGGGAGTTATGATTGTGGAAACTGTCACAATCATAACTAAATAGCAATCATGAATACAGAACAGTTATCTAATTTACTGATCTAAAACTGTTATGTATCCGTGATTACTACTTAGTCTCTCTGGCTTTTCTTCGCAAACAAAGATTCAGGAAGGACTCATCCCATGCTTTCTGCAAGCGCGCTGATGACTAAAAAGGCCAATCCGAGATAAAACAAGTCCGGTTGCAGAAAGCACAGCAGAAGGTCTCCTTGGGTGATGTTTCTAGGTTGTGATTCTTTCTGCGTTGTCGTTTCTCTTTAAGACTTGTTCGGCGTGAGTTCTCAAATAAGGCTGCAGCATTGTGGATAGTGCGTCTCCATGATTGCAAAACTATTGCCACAATTGTGACTCCCCTCGCAACCTGCCGGTGATCTAAGATATAGAGTACTGACCATTATCTTTTTGGATTACAACTCTTAGAACCTTCCAGTGCTGGTCAGGCTGGCTGGAGGATTCTGGGAACTATACTCCAGAAAAGTAACTTTTCTAAGCTTCAAATATAGTTGTAGCACATTTAGAAAGCTCCTTTGCCCCAAAGTGTGGTCAATCTGAACACCTAAAAAATGGACACAGGGCAAGTAGAGTTATGGTGTGAATCTGCCCCCAGTCATTGTCCCACATTCACCAGGCACAAGATGAAACATCCGTGTGTTGGCATCTAGCTCTTATATAAATGTGCATAACATTAACACTGGATCTGCATAAGCTTTTACATTAATCCTCACTGAAACCTTCATTAAAATTTGAAATTAAAATGTAACAATCAAAGTGGGAGGAGAAGAAATCCTTGTCATCTGAAATTAAAATCATCTACCCCCACATTTGCATTCTTTTAATTAATTTTTAAAAAATCAAACAGAATGCTGTGTTGGTGTTGATGACAGAGTTTGGAAAAGAACAAGCAGCGGCTGCTCGCTGACCAAACGATGGTGTACATTATTTGTTGCATGCATGCTGAAATCCCATGCATGGTGTCAGAACTGACATGTTCAAGCTTCCTGTGGCTTTTCGCTATATTTTATTAAGGGCCAAGACCTACAGAGCCTTGTTGCTGACATTGCTTCCTTCTCACACACCAGCTGTATTCCCACTGCTGCCTCAGATATTCTCTGGCTGTATGCATTACACAGTAATTTTAGAAGCCCTGTGTCTCCTGTCAATTGTCCCTCAGGATTTTACACTGTTTTTCACCCAGCAATTATCCTTTTGTTTTATGTGGGCTTCAGCATTTGGAAGAGGGAAACAGCTAGGTCTAAGACCAGCCTTTCCCATCCTGGCACTTTCCAGGTATTTTGAAGTTAACCTTCAAGAATTCCTCACAATTAGCTGGGGCTTATGGGAGTTGAAGTCCAAAACATCTGGAGGATTCCAGAGGTACCTTGTGTCCACAGGCAAAAATCCAAATTTAATATTCAGTGGTAAAGGGGGAAATGAGTATAAATTATTCTTGGAGAGGTGTCAGTCAGGGTAGCATTATGGTGGTTTCCTCATCGTCATTCACTGTTAAAACAAATGGCAGAGAGAGGAATGGAAAGAGGATGGTGTGGTTTGGGGACCCGTACTTAACCTGAACCATTTGTGGTTTTGTAGTATGCAGTTTATCCTTATTTTCTTTCAAGGACTGCTATGTAAACTCAGATGGAATAATTTCTACAACATAAATGTTTCAGTTTAATGATTTCTAATGGACTGGATGGCCCTCGTGGTCTCTTCCAACTCTACAATTCTATGATTCTATGATTCTATGATTTATTATACAGCCTTGTTATACACATGAATGCATGCATGCACACATATCTGTTTTTGTTGACTGCTCTCAAGTTGACTTCAACTTTTGGTGACCCTATGAATGAGAGACCTCCAAGTCATCCTATCATGAACAGACCTCCTCAGGTCTTGCAGACTCAGGGCTGTGGCTTCCTTGATTGAATCTAGCCATCTGGAATGTGGTCTTCTTCTTTTCCTACTGCCTTCTACCTCACCAAACATTATTGTCTTTTGTAGTGAGTCCTGTCTTCTCATGATATGGGCCAAAGTATGACAGTCTCAGTTTAGTCATCTGGGCTTCTAGGGAGACTTCAGGTTTGATTTGCTCTAGGACCCATATATTAATTTTGCCAGCAGTCCATGGTATCCATAGAACTTCTCCAGCACCACATTTCAAAGGTGATTTTTTATCAGCGTGCTTCACTTTCCACCTTTCCAAACCATGCATAGAAATGGGAAATATGATTGCATGGACAATCCTAACTTTAATATTCAGTGATATATCTTTACACTTCAGGATCTTGCCTGGTTCCTTCATAGCTGCCCTTGTGTTCTTCTGATTTCTTGACTGCAGTCTCCATCCTGATTCATGACTGAGCCAAAGTATGGAATCTTGAACTATTTCAATGTCTTCATCATCTAATTTAAAGTTATGTAAATCATGGGTGGTCATTATTTTTTGTTTTCTTAATGTTCAGCTGTAAACCTGCCTTTTCACTTTTTTCCTTGACTTTCTTCAATAATTGTTCCATATCTTTGCTATTTTCTGCTAGTAGTATGGTGTCATCTTTGATATCTTAAACTGTTGATGTTCCTTCCTCCAATTTACACACACACACACACACATTCATTTTGCAAGACTCTTCCAATCTATGACGGCCCAGTAAAATATCTAACATGTCTTAGATGCCTTAACTTCTAAATTGCTTAAAATGTAAAGGTTAAAAAACAGAATAATCCATTCTTAAATTCAGATGAACTGTTCTGTTTCAAGGAACATTCCCTGATGCTGTGCTTCAGAAATGTAATTTTACATCTGAAGTGCTGTAGATGCATTGGTCTAGGACAGAGAACTGTGGGGAGTGGGAGCCATTTTTCATCCCTGCACCCCCCTAGATGAGCTGCTCCAATGTGCCTACCATGACAAGCAGTGATGTTATATCACTCCTGGTTTCATTTTCAGTTGATTTTGGGAGTTTTAAAGATTTTGGAGCTATGTGGGGGCAAAACTGCTGCATCTGTAGCGATTTTGACCCATTTTGAGTGTTCTTTTGGACAAAATACCATCTAAAATTTTAACATTTTGGGGGGTGTCTGGGAGCTTTAGCGAGGCTTCAAGGGGGATTCAAGGGTCACAAAGTGGGCTACCAGCAATCTGTAGGCTACCCTTTGTCCATCTTTGTTCTAGGCTTTGGGCCCATGAAAAGACGATTGGGTCTTTTACAGATGCCATTTCTTAGAACAGATTAAATACAGAAAAGGGTGGGGGTGGGCATTTTAAATGAAGCTATCACCATCCCCACCAGAAGGACTGTGGATATCAACTGCAAGTCATTGGGGTGCAGGAAAAAGAAAGAAAAAGACAACCAACCAGCACAGCTTTTCCAATAAACCACATGCTCCTGAAAACTGATCTGTTTCCTCCTGCCCTCTAAAGAATATCTGTTTCCTCCTCTTCTTTCAGTCACTCCAATGTTCCTGAATGTCATCAGCTCCCAAGTCTGAGCAACTAATTCCTCAGGCATCAATGGAGGTGTTTCCAGAGTAGTTGCACCCACTAGTTTGCTTTGTGGATCCACTTGCATAATTTCTTACTTATTTCCTAGAGAAGAGACTCAACTAGCTAATATCTGCTTCTACCTAGACCACCAGACCTGAAACAACTAATATGAGATAGCAAGGCAAGAGTAACACATTGGTATTACATTGTTAGTGCTTATTTTGCGAGGTGGTGTGGAGGAGGACCATCAGTCTTGATGTGGGGTTCCTGGGTTCCTGGAGCATTTGAGCCATGAAACCCATGATTTCTAAAGCCAATACAGCCACTTATTCTTTCAGCTTAAACAGTGGGTGTGCAATTGTGGCTTACAAGATGTTTTTGGCTCACAACTCTCCACAGTCTTAGTAAGCATAGCCATTGGTGGCTGGTTATGAGACCAGTGGCAGTGGCGGTAGGCTGGGGAAGCCACTCTGAATTTTAGTCTGCTGTTTAAAGGCGCTAACCAGGGTGCTGAACATGTTTTGGGGAAAGGGTCTGACACCTTGAATCATTCCTTTAAAGGTCAGAATAAAACCCAGGGAGATTCTCCTCCCCATTACCCTCAAGAGCCCTCCTGTGAGTCACACCTGTGAGTCACTAGGGGGTGGAGCTGGGAGCCTAGCTCTATATAACTCCTTGCAGAGGCTTTCCAAGCCAGTTTCCTGCCAGAGAGAAGGAGAGCATCTTCTGGACAGCAAGTTTCCTGCAAGTTTCCAGGCCAGTTTCCTGCCAGGGAGAAGAAGGAGAGCAGCTTCTGGACAGCCATTCTGACTGGGGAGAATGATTTTTTAAAAAAACTGTTGGGAGAGGCTGCTTGTTGCTGACAGTGCGCGAATTTCAGTGACCAAACAAAAATACAGCATACCTAAAAGTACAGCTTAGCATTCTCAGCATTAACTAAGAGTTCTTAGATTACCTAAAAACTCTCACCATGGACACTGAGGGGAATGCGGCAGTCACTTGCAATACTTGTGTGATGTTTGTCTTCTTGTCTACAGATGTGGAGAACTTCACATGCACCAAGTGCAAGCTGGTAGCCCTCTTGGAGGAGAAAGTCCAGCAGCTGGAGACACGGGTAGATACACTTCAGCAGATTCGCGAGCAAGAGGTTTTCCTGGACAGAACAGAACAAACAGTCTTGGACGGGGACCGCACAGAGGAACTGGATGGGGAGGAGAGGGTCACTTCACAGACACAGGAAGTAGACAGCTGGAGGAATGTCACACGCAGAACAAGAAAATCCAGGGATTCTTCGAGCAGCTTGCAGCTACAGAATCGATTTGAAGCCCTTTCCCTTATCAAGGACAATGAGGAAGAACAGCATGGACAGACTTCAGGGGTAGAGCAGGGGACCTTGAGAGGACCACCGCAAGGAACAGCAGCTGAAAAGCCTCGGTGAAGGTGTGTGGTGGTGGTGGGGGACTCCTTGCTGCGGGGTACAGAAGCAGTGGTTTGTGGGCCTGACAAGATGACTCGGGAGGTGTGTTGTCTCCCTGGGGCAAAGATCTGTGATGTGACCGAGAGGCTGACAAGACTTGTCAAGCCTACGGATCATTACCCCTTCCTTTTGGTCCATGTGGGAACCAATGATACTTCAAGGCACAGCTTTCCCAAGATCAGAAGAGATTATGAGGCCCTGGGGAGGAAGCTGAAACAAATGGACGCACAGGTTGTCATCTCGTCTCTTCTGCCAGTTGAAGGGCGTGGTCCAGGAAGGGAGAGGAAAATAGCCAATGTAAACAACTGGCTCCGTAGATGGTGTCGCTGAGAACAAATTGGATTCTTGGATCATGGACTGCGCTTCCATGAGGGGGGACTTCTGGCAAGAGATGGGGTGCATCTTACAACAGTTGGAAGAAACATTTTTGCCAACAGTCTCAAGAATTTGATCAGGAGGGCTTTAAATTGAGTCAAATGGGGGAGGGAGACAGTATTCTGGAAGGCAAAAGGGCTGGAGAAAATAGTCAAACTGTCATAGAGGGAACAAGGCAAACAGCGCAAGGACCCAACAGTGGGAGGCAAAAAAACTTGCACAGGGAGCAAGTAAAGGGAACATATGGTCTTAGATGTCTCTACACTAATGCACAGAGCATGGGAAATAAGCAAGATGAACTTGAACTCCTCGCACTACAAAACAAATATGATATAATAGGCATTACTGAAACCTGGTGGGACGAGTCTCATGATTGGAATGTAGGAATAGAGGGGTATAACCTTTATAGGAGAAACAGGCCAAACAGGAAAGGAGGAGGAATAGCATTATATGTCAGGGATATTTACACCAGTGAAGAGATCCATGACATCAATACTGGAAGCCAGGTGGAGAGCATCTGGATAAAAATTAAAGGGGAGGGAAACAACAGGGATGTTATTGTGGGACTCTACTACAGACCCCCAAATCAGATGGAGGAATTGGATGATGCCTTTCTAGAACAGATGAACACACACGCAGAAAGGAGAGATGTAGTAGTGATGGGTGACTTCAACTATCCTGATATTTGCTGGCAATCTAACTCAGCCAAAACTTCAAGGTCTAGCAAATTCCTTACTTGCCTGGAAGACAATTTCATGGTCCAAAAGGTGGAAGAGGCAACAAGGGGGTCAGCTATTTTAGATCTGATCTTAACCAACAGAGATGACCTGGTTAATGGGGTGCAAGTGGTGGAATCCTTAGGTGAGAGTGATCATGTTCTCCTGGAGTTTGTTATAGAATGGAAAGGAGAAGCCAGGCATAGTCAGACACGCATTCTTGACTTTAGGAGAGCTGATTTCAATAAACTCAGGGAAATACTGGGGGTGATCCCATGGTCAGGAATACTAAAAGAGAAGAGACCTCAAGATGGATGGGACTTTCTCAAAAGGGAGATACTGAAGGCACAATTTCAAACAGTACCATTGAGGAAGAAAAATGGGAGGTGTCTCAAGAAACCAGGATGGATGACTAAAGAACTTTCAATGGAGCTAAATTTTAAATGGAACATGTATAGGAAATGGAAAAGGGGGGAAATCACCAAAGAAGGATTCAAACAGATAGCGACCACGTGTAGGAGTAAAGTCAGAAAAGCTAAAGCGCAGAATGAGCTCAGGTTTGCTAGGGAGGTTAAGAACAATAAAAGGTTTTTTTGGGGTATGTCCACAGCAAAAGGAGGAAGAAGGAAATGATAGGGCCTCTACATGGAGAAGATGGCAAAATGCTAACAGGGGACAGAGAAAAGGCAGAATTATTCAACACCTTCTTTGCCTCAGTGTTTTCAGAAAAGGAAAAGGAGGACCAACCTGAGGAGAATGGAACAGAGGACACAATAGGGGAAATCCAGCTCAAAATAAGTAAAGAGGTAGTACAGGAATACCTTCTTAATATAAATGAATTTAAATCTCCAGGACCAGATGAACTACATCCAAGAGTATTAAAAGAGCTGGCAAATGTGATCTCAGAGCCATTGGCAATAATCTTTGAGAACTCCTGGAGAACAGGAGAAGTCCCAGCAGACTGGAGGAGGGCAAACGTTGTCCCCATCTTCAAAAAGGGGAAAAAAGAGGATCCCAACAATTATCGTCCAGTTAGTCTGACATCAATACCAGGGAAGATTCTAGAGCAGATCATTAAACAGAGAGTCTGTGAACATTTAGAAGGCAATGCCATAATCACAAAAAGTCAACATGGGTTTCAGAGAAACAAGTCATGCCAGACTAATCTGATCTCTTTTTTTGATAAAGTTACCAGCTTGGTAGATGAAGGGAATGCTGTGGATATCGCATACCTTAATTTCAGTAAGGCCTTTGACAAGGTTCCCCATGACATTCTTGCAAACAAGCTTGTAAAATGTGGGCTAGACAAGTTAACTGTTCAATGGATTTGTTGACCGGCCGAACCCAAAGGGTGCTCAGCAGTGGCTCCTCTTCGTCTTGGAAAGATGTGACCAGTGGGGTGCCACAGGGTTCTGTCCTGGGCCCAGTGCTATTCAACATCTTGATCAATGACTTGGATGAGGGAATTAGGGGCTTACTTATCAAATTTGCAGATGACACCAAATTAGGAGGAGTAGCTAATACCCTAGAGGACAGGATCAAAATTCAGAATGACCTGGATAGACTGGAGAGCTGGGCCAAAGCTAACAAAATGAAATTCAATACGGAGAAATGTAAAGTACTGCATTTAGGGCGGAAAAATGAAATGCATAAATATAGGATGGGAGAGACCTGGCTGAACGAGACTACGTGTGAAAGGGATCTAGGAGTCCTAGTAGACCACAAGTTGAACATGAGTTAACAATGTCATGTGGCAGCTAAAAAGGCCAATGCGATTTTCGGCTGTATCAATAGAAGTATAGTGTCTAGATCAAGGGAAGTAATAGTGCCACTCTATTCTGCCTTGGTCAGACCTCACTTAGAATACTGTGTCCAGTTCTGGGCACCACAATTCAAAAAGGATATTGACAAATTGGAGTGTGTCCAGAAAAGGGCAACTAAAATGGTGAAAGGTCTGGAAACGATGCCTTATGAGGAGAGACATAGGGAGCTGGGTATGTTTAGCCTGGAAAAAAGACGGTTAAGAGGCGATATGATAGCCCTGTTTAAGTATTTGAAGGGATGTCACGCTGAGGATGGAGCAGGCTTGTTTTCTGCTGCTCCAGAGACTGGAACATGGAACAATGGATGCAAGCTCCAGGAGCAGAGATTCCACCTCAACATTAGGAGGAACTTTTTGACAGTAAGAGCTGTTCGGCAGTGGAACACACTCCCTCGGAGCGTGGTGGGGTCTCCTTCCTTGAAGGTCTTTAAACAGAGGCTGAATTGCCATCTGTCGGGGATGCTTTGATCAAGATTTCCTGCGTGGCAGGGGGGTTGGACTGGATGGCCCTCGTGGTCTCTTCGAACTCTGCAATTCTATGATTCTATGATTAACTTGAAACCAGTGCAGTGTATAATTTGTATAAGCTAACGTGATTTCTTGAAGGGAGGAATGGGATTCAAGCATATAAATACATATAAGTAAGGAGATCTAGAGTGGTACAGTGTGGTTAGAATGTTGCATTAGCATTTTGCGAGACCAGTGTCCAAATCCCTCTCATTGATGGAAACCTACAAGGTAACCTTGAACAAGTCACAATCTCTCAGGCTCCTAAGAAGAAGGTGATGGCAAATCTCTCCTGGATAAATTCTGCCAAGAAAATCCTATGACAGCTCTTTATACACCAGAATTGGCTTGAAGGCACAGAACAACAAATAAGGAGCTAAATAACTATGTAAGTAACTAATAAGGACATGGATGGATGAATGAATGAATGAATGAATGAATGAATGGAGGTATTTCCCTAAGTCATGGAGAAAAGTAGCTTGGCAGGCATTGTCCATAAAAAGTTTTGCAATTTTGAACACAAGAACAGCATAAGTACAGGATGATGTGAAGGGGGAAAGCTAACTCTCACTTCAAATGTTCAAGGCTAGCTTGTGTTAAAAGTGTTCCTTATCTCTCTTTGACCTGCACATAACCCAAAGTGACTCTCTAAAATGCGAATCCCAGAAAGTGGATGTTTTCATTTTATGACATAGTTTTGGCCACAAGAGACCATACTGGGAGTACATTATACTGAGTTGACTCCAAATAATTTTCACATGAATTACTAAAGTGCCAGAAATGTATAATTTATTAGCATTTAAATAAATCACAGAGACTAGAAGTGCTTTAAGGTTATCAGTATGAAGATGCATAGAATACCACAATGTAAATACCTTTTCTTTTTTAAAATGTTACCCAGTATGATACCTGATGTATACCATATTGCATGATCAAAACAAGACATATGTATTTAAGTAGCAAAATAAAAGAATGCTTCTTTTCTAGACTGTGTTTCCAGGGAATCTTCAAGGAAGCTTATCAGGAACTCCTCATCAATGAGAACCAGGGTAAACCATATCTTGCAATTTGTAGCTGCCATCAGAAGTGTTTTGAGATGCCATCTAGAGCAGTGGTCTTCCAGATGTCTTGGACTTCATCTCCAAGATTCCCTGATCATGGGCCATGTTTGCTGTGGCTTCTGGATGCTGAAAAAAACAAGGGAACTTGTCTGACCATGCTTCATCTCCTACATTTACCTGACTAAGGAGATTATCAAATGCAGTGGAACGTGGCCAAAAAAAGTGTTCCAATCCATGCCAGAAGAATGGGAGGAGAACAGGAAGGGCAACATTATCAGATGCCTTGTCCTTCTACCATCCCAGGGGCATAGCAGGCAAGATTATCAGATGACAATGTCCTCCAGCTTCCTGGGGGTGTAAGGCATCCCTTTTTACACCCCTAGGATGCTGGAGGACATTGTCACCTGATAATCTTGCCTGTTCCAGTTTTTGTCGCAATCTTCTGACGTGGTACTTGCTGCGTCTGACAATCTCCTAAATTGCCTAAGTAAATGGATACATTTTAGTGAGGAAACAAATGGGGGATTTATATTCAATGTATTGTTTTCTTCTGATTCATTGGAAACACACATGTTGCAAACATTTTTGGGTTTGTTTGTTTTGTAAAGCAGACTACCACATCTTGGAGTTTGTTGTTATGTGACTTCAAGTAAGCTCCAACTTAGAATCCTGTCATATGGTTTTCTTGGCAAAATTTATTTCAGAGGAGGTTTGCCATTGCGTACCTCTAAAGCTGAGACAGTGTGATGTTCCCAAGGTTACCCATGGCTCACTTGGGATTTGAATCCTGGTCTCCCAAAGTCCTGGTCCAATACTCAAATTACTATACCATGATGACTTTCACAACGTGAGTCCCAAATCAGGGAAAAAGCAGGATAGATAACAACTTGGACTATAAAGATAACAACTTGGGCTAGGGACATAAAAATGTTGGGAAAATTACTTTTCTGGATTACAACTCCCAGAATCTCCCAGCCAACAAGATCACTAGCCATGCTCTCTGGAAGATCCTGGGAGGTCTAACATTTCCAAATTCTGGGACCATGCCATGCTAATCCATCCCTGTGGGTCACTAATTACTTAGAAAAGCAAATACGCTTTGAAGGGTCTGGATTTCAGTGAGTCAATATCCAGGAGTATGATGCCATCTGTTCTTTACATGAGTAGAAAGTAGGTGTTTCATGATTTCAATTGTCTTTGGAGATGATGGGTTGGATTTTGTAGAATATGTTGGCTGTCCTGAGAAATGCTATTCTGCTGGGTTCTAATGAAGTATTGCTAGTTCCTTTCTGCATGCTGTATTTTGAATCTGACCCTTTACAAACTGTTTCAGTGTGTGGTGCTGTCACCAAGGAGGGCTAGATGTTGGCACACTGTAATGTTCCCATTCAATTTTTTTTGCAAACATGCCCACAAATACATGATGCACTTTCTCAGTGCCCTGCTGGTGACACAATTTTCCAGCAGTGCTCAAGTGGTTTATGGCTAGAAGGTTTTTTTCTTAAATTATAATATTTTCCCCCACCCCACATAGTAGTATCAGAGGTTGGTTTGCTGCTTTTTAAAAGTAATTAGGCAAAATTACTAATTAATCTCCAAAGTAGTTATATATAATTATAGCTACCATTTCAAAAATAAAATAACACTTTGGTCTTTGGGTATTTGAAGTAATTAAAATAGTTACTTTTAGTTTCCCCCTGCAAACCTTCAGAATGCTTGAAGCCACTAGCTGGTGGTGGAAAACACACCTAAATAGTGAGGCCAACTGTTTGTTAATTATTAAAATATCTATAACAGTTACATTATAAATAGACTGAATTGTAATATAATTTGGTTGCTTCTTAGTAACTACAAAAAGAAATTAGCTACAAGTTGCTCATTATTTGTAACTAGTTATTTTCAAACTCTGTGACTAGTCAAGGGACATATCTACTGGTGCTGAAGGAACAGGATCATTAGGAGAAATCGTTATGCAGGCTGTGACAAGGCAGTACAGCTGAACATGCTACATCAGCTGTTTTTCAGCCCCCAGTAACACTACCAACAAAAATTGAAATCCTCAATAACTGACATAAATGCATGAATTTTTCTCTTACGATATGGTTAAAAGAAAAAACCAGGGGAAGAAATAATGTAAACTTGCATAGGCAATGTCTAAAAACTGAAAGATCATCACAATCTGTCTTGCTTCTGCAAAGGTGCACTGAAGTTTATATTAACAATAAAATAAAACCACCCAAACATTATGAAGTGCATCATATTTCGTGGCTGAATATTGCTAGGGTCATGAGAGATATTGCTTTCAAATATGTTTACCTGAAGATTAACATAAAGACTTTTCTGTTTGGTTTCAAATAAAAAGGGATTTGTTTTGAGCGCCATCCTCTTCCCAGGAGACTAGAGGTCAGATTCTGCTTGCAAATGAAAATGGATGAAGTGCAGCTTGACAGATGTAGATAAAGTAGTCAAGTGGTCTGCTGGAAATGACAGCCTAGGCTGCGTAGGCACACCTGTTTTGAAAGGAAGGATGCAAGGATACAATGAGATGATGGTGATGTACATATTTATAGCTTTCTCACATACTCAGCTTTTAGGCAAGTATATTAATAATCTCTGTAAAAGCCTCTATCAGTTTAAATTAGTCTTATTGCTCCTAGATCACTGAGCTAGGCATAGAGGTGGCACAATTAACATAGGGGAAGTGATTTGCCAGTGCACAAAACCATCTGATGCTTGATATCTTTCTTTTCCCACAGCTTATTTCCAATACATTTGGGGGTTTTTGTATTTGAGGGAAGGATGGCTTTATAGAGACAGACCTAGAGAGTTAACAATCACACAGTACCAACCTAAGACATTTTGCTACAGTGCCCAAATGCCTGGTCAGTAAGACTATCACTTTCATTGGTTTTGCTGCACCCAGTTCCCACCTATCCCACCCCCAAGATAGGTACTGAAGCAGATTACTTTACACTGTTGCATGGGATCCTGTTGACTCAGAATTCATTAGGTTAATGAAAAGGAATTTCCTCAAGACCTTCATAGAATAAGCCACCTTGCCTTTTTTTGGTTTCTTTTTGCCCTCCAACTGGTGCTATTTTTAACACTGCATGGATACAAGAACATATGTGCACAAGTGTGGACAGCGTCTGGCTTTTTTGGGTGTCTTTTTGCAAACACAGAGACCTTTTTCAACATTCCCAATGAAAATAAAAGTTCAGAACTAAGTAGGTGTCATACTAGGATTGAGGATGGAATTCCCTTCTGAGTGAGGCTAGGATGACTTCTTCCCTAGAATCATAGAATTGTAGAGTTGGAAGAGACCACGAGGGCCATCCAGTCCAACCTCCTGCCACGCAGAAAATCACGATCAAACATCGCTGACCGATGGCCATCCAGCCTCTGTTTAAAGACCTCCAAGAAAGGAGACCCCACCACGCTCCGAGGGAGTGTGTTCCACTGCCAAACAGCTCTTACTGTCAGAAAGTTCCTCCTAATGTTGAGGTGGAATCTCTGTTCCTGGAGCTTGCATCCATTGCTCCGTGTCGGAGCAGCAGAAAACAAGCCTGCTCCATCCTCAGCGTGACATCCCTTCAAATACTTAAACAGGGCTATCATATCGCCCCTCAACCGTTTTTTTTCCAGGCTAAACATATCCAGCTCCCTAAGTCTCACCTCATAAGGCATGGTTTCCAGATCTTTCACCATTTTAGTCACCCTCCTCTGGACACGCTCCAATTTGTCAATATCGTTCCTGAATTGTGGCACCCAGAACTGGACACAGTATTCTAGGTGAGGCCTGACCAAGGCAGAATAGAGTGGCACTATTACTTCCCTTGATCTAGACACTATACTTCTATTTATGCAGCCCAAAATCACATTGGCCTTTTTAGCTGCTGCATCACACTGTTGACTCATGCTCAACTTGTGGTATACTAGGACTTCTAGATCCCTTTCGCACGTAGACTCATTCAGCCAGCTCTCCCCATCCTGTATCTATGCATTTCGTTCTTCTGCCCTAAGTGCAGTACCTTCATTTCTCCATATTGAATTTCATTTTGTTAGCTTTGGCCCAGCTTTCTAGTCTATTCAGGTCACTTTGAATTTTGATCCTGTCCTCTAGGGTATTAGCTACTCCTCTTAGTTTGGTGTCATCTGCAAATTTGATAAGTATGCCCCTAATTCCCTCATCCAAGTCATTGATAAAGATGTTGAATAGCACTGGGCCCAGGACAGAACCCTGTGGCAACCCACTGGTCACATCTTTCCAAGATGAAGAGGAGCCACTGCTGAGCACCCTTTGGGTTCAGCTAGTCAACCAATTACAAATCCATTTAACAGTTAACTTGTCTAACCCACATTTTACAAGCTTGTTTGCAAGAATGTCATGGGGAACCTTGTCAAAGGCCTTACTGAAATTAAGGTATGCGATATCCACAGCATTCCTTTCATCTACCAAACTGGTAATTCTATCAAAAAAAGAGATCAGATTAGTCTAGCATGATTTTTTTTCTCTGAAACCCATGTTGACTTTTTGTGATTATGGCATTGCCTTCTAAATGTTCACAGACTCTCTGTTTAATGATAGTCCCTGATGGTTTTCTGACCACAGGTAAAGACTGTTTTGTTCAGGCTGTCTTTTGGCAATAGGCGAGCTGCTGTGTAAAGGACATGTCACCATTTGGTTGCTGAACTGTTCTCCTTCTTGTTGTTGTTTAGCTTCAGGTTGACTTTGACTTATGGTAACCCTCTAATGAGAGATCTCCAAAAGCCTTGGTCATCAACAGCCCTGCACATGTCTTGCAAACTAAAGGCTTCCTCAGTTGAGAAAATCCACCTGTAATGTGCGTCTTCCTCTTTTCCTATTGCCTTCCATTTGATTGAGCATTATTGCTTTTCCTATGAATCATGTCATCTCATAATATGTCCAAACTACAATGGCCTCAGTTTAGTCAATTTGACTTCTAGGGTAAGTTCAGGCTTGATTTGCTCTAGGACCCATTGATTTGTCTTTTGGCAGTCAATAGTATCTGTAGGACTCTCTTCCAGCACCACACTTCAAATGAGTTCACCTTCCTGTCAGCTTTCTTTACTGTCCAGTATTCACAACCATTCATAAAAATGGGAAATACTATGGCATGGATAACACAGATGATTCTGACCTTGGCTAAGAACTTTTCTTAGGGACACATTTTAAATTGGTGTTTTTAAATAGTTTTATAGCAGGCTTCAAAATCTGCTGGCTTTTAATAGTTTGTTTTGTATTTTAATTGTACACTGTCACTTAATATTACTTTGGAGGGGGTCTTGAATCCCACCTTTGGAAAACCAACTAATAAATATGTGCAAATATTTATTTTGGGCATTGATCACATGTTTATGCTTTATCAAGATATTCATACTAAAGGATGGTTGCTTTAAGATGCTTAGTTGACTAAGATATCAGAGGCATTTTTTCTTTCTTTCCTTCAGGGAGGAACTTTTGAACTGACATTGCAATAGAGGCCTCCTGTACGGTGGATATTAGTATGGAATACCATGCCCTCCACAGGATAAATTCAGTAACTGCAAGGCTTCCAGAATTGCCTTCCAGTCTTACAGGCAGGATGCTACAACTTTCAGACCTGGTTTGCTAATTAGTGAGATGACTAGATGGACAAAAACCAAAGTGTGAGGCCAGAAAGCAAACGTTCACATATTACATGTGCTGAAAAGAGCCTATGGTCATTGAGCCATGGGTGGTAATTTAATTTGATTATACAGGTCAGCCCCTGTATGTGCAGGGAATATGGTCCAAGATCCCTGTGGATACCTGAAACCATGGATAATAGGGAAACCTATTATTTTCAATGAGACGAATTCTGGAAGTTGACCATAGAATTGCATTGGAGGACCTAGAAATGCCTAGAGAGAACATTTTTTTCAGATGTGGGTAAGTGAAACTGTGGATACTGAATTTTGGATATGGGGGTCGACCTGTATACAGAAGTACTAATCTCTCATAGAAGTCTCATTTCTGACTTTTTCATAAAATACAAACATTTGAAGTCATGCAGTGTAATCTCATGTGTCTTTACTCAGATGTAAAGCTAACTGAATTTAATGGGTCTTTCCCCCCAAGTGGGTATGCATGCAACTGCATAAATTCTTCTATAGGGGAACTATGGAATAAACACATGAACATGTGTACACGCACATGCCCTTTTACCCAGTTGTAACCTCACATGGGGAGTGTATAACCCTCCAGATGTTGCTGGAGTAAAATTGCTAAGATTAAGGGGCAGATCAGGACAAGTAGGACGGGACAATTGTGAACTTCACAATGCATGAGTGATTTCTCAGGGGCGCTAGGGAGCCAAAATTCACTTAGAGGTGTTTAGAGCCACAAGTCCCAAGGAGGTAGTGATGGTTCGCCACTGGCTAGTTTTGATCTCTGTCCTGCACATTTCTCCACACGCTGTCCCTTTAACAAGACAAGATTGGGTACTTTCATTGTTAAAAGTCCCAGCCCCAAACTGCATAATTTGAGAGGGGATGCTCTTTTTAAAAAATTTAATTTTGGACACATTCTTGGGGGCTGCATTTCTATGATGAGCAGGGGGAATGCCACATTGGTACTTACCATAAATGTGCATTCTGGGGTTGGTAGAGAGGAGGAATCCGAGAATCGTCACAGATGGGTAATCTCCTTCACCTTCACCACCCAGAGAAGAGGCAGGGAGAACACTTTTTTTTTTAAATTAAACTTGGTCATGTGAGGGCCTGGGCCGTTAGCCCCTCCCCCTATCAGCCCTCATGTAGCCACTTCCCTGATTAGCATAGCACAGTGTAAAGAGTGAGGACTTCCAGGCAATCTACTGGGCAGGACGGATTCCTCCTCTCTACCAACCCCAGAATGCACATTCATGATAAGTACCAACGTGGCATTCTCTGGGTTGGTGAGAGGAGGAATCTGAGAATTGTCACAGATGGGAAATGCCCAAGCCACCTCAAAAAGGAAGGGAAGACTGCCCGGGTAGCTAGGCCTGGATTACTTCTTGCAGGACCCTATGGCTGAAAATTGTGGCAGTGGCCCTGAATTTATCTATTTTATACTGCCTGATGAAGGTTGAAGGTGTGGACCAGGTAGCCGCTTGGCAGACTTCCAGGATCGATGCATTGGATGAGAAGACCGCTGAGGTTTCTGTGGATCTCGTTAAATGCGCCCAAACATTCGTAGGTCGGGGAAGCTTGGCTGAGTCGTATGCTGACAGGATACATGCTCTGATCCAACTGGCAATGGTTTGCCTGGAGGCCTTCAGGCCCATTGATGTCGAGTTGAAGGAAATGAAAAGTGAGTCACGGTGTCTGAAGGAGCTGGTTCTCCTTGTGTAGATTTTTAGGGCCCTTTGCATGTCCAACTTGTGCCACTCCTTTTCCTTGGGGTGGGATGGATTTGGGCAGAACGACGGGAGAATAAGGTCTTAGGAAAGATGGAATTGAGCGACCACCTTAGGGAGAAAGGAGGGGTCTGTTCTGAGGATGACATGGTCTTCGTTGAAGACGCAAAAGTGTTCCCTAACTGACAGGGCTAAGAGTTCCGGAACTCTGTGTGTAGAAGTGATTACCACTAGGAACGTTACCTTCAGGGACAAGAATTTGAGGGAAACCTTATGAAGGGGCTCGAAGGGGTCTTTGTCAGTTGCCGTAGCACTAGTGGAAGGTTCCAAAAAGGGAACTGGTGCCTGGTGTGTGGCGCTAATACTGAGGCTTCCTGCAGAAATCTTGTTACGTGTAGGTGAGAGGCCAGAGACTGACTCCTTGCCATTGGGATTACAGAGGACAGGGCTGCTGCCTGTCTCTTTAGGGTGTTTGGTTTGAGGCCAAGGTCTAGGCCCTTCTGCAGGAATGCAAACACATGTTTTACTGAAATATCCTCTGGATTGATCTTTACTAACACACACCATTTTAGAAAAGCCTTCTAAGTGGCCTCGTATATCCTGGTCATTGATTGTTGGCGACATGACAAAATGGTAGAAATTACTGCTTCTTCATACCTGCACCTCCTTAGCGTTCTGCGTTCAATTTCCATGCGGCTAGGTTTAACCATGGGACGTCTGGGTGAAGCAGTGGGCCCTGCATTAGGAGGTCCAGTCTCTGAGAGAGCCGCCAGGGCTGCTCCTGAGCTAGCTCCATTAGGTCCAAGAACCATGTCCTTCTTGGCCGATAGGGTGCGATTAGCACCACCTGGGCCCTCTCCTCCCTCACCTTCCTGAGTACCTTGGCTATTAGAGGGAAGGGAGGGAAGAGATACAGGAGACCCTGTGGCCACATGTTCTGTAGAGCATCCATCCTCTCTGCTTGTGGATGGTAGTACCAGGTGAAGAACCTGAGGATCTTTGCGTTGCATGGGGAGGTGAACATATCTGCCTCTGTCTGGCCGAACCTGGAGATTAGCTGGTTGAAGACCTCTTGATGTAGGGACCACTCTCTGGGGAGAATCTTGTGTCTGCTGAGGAAGTTGGGTTGTAGGTTTGTTGATCCCTGGATGTGCTGGGCTGAGTAGGTCCGCCTCCGTCTGTAGGGTTCTCAATCTCGTGCCCCCTTGTTTGGAGAAGTAGGAGCACATCATGTTATTGTCGGTGAGTACCCTGATGTATTTTCCTCTTAGTAGATCTTGGAAGTGAATGAGAGCTAGGCGTGCTGCCCTTAACTCTAGCCAATTTATGCTGTGAGCTCCTTCCTCTGGGCTCCATCTTCCTTGGGCTAGGTTGCCCTGGCAGTGCAATGCTCTGAATTGAAAGTGAAGATGGTCCACCGCAAACCTGAGGAAGCGCCTGCTGCCCTCAATCAAAATATGGAGGTAAGCCTCTGCCAGGTCCAGTGAGACCAGAAAGTCTCCAAGCTGAACAACCTCTCTTATGGATGACAAGGTCTCCATTCAGAACTGCTTGTAAGTGAGGTTCTCGGTATGCTTCAGGTCGAGAATTGAGTGGGTGTCTCCCCCTTTCTTCGGAACTGTGAAGAATATGGAGTAGATGCCGCAAAACCTGGCTCTATCGCCCTGGACTGAAGGAGGTGATCTATCGCCATTTTCTGTATCTTCTTCTTTGCGGGGTCTCTTGAGAAGCTTGAGGGAATGGACCAGCTGGTTGGAAGGGTGTCGAACTGTAGGCGGTAACCTTGAGAGAATCCACCTGTCTGAGGTTGTAGCCTCCCATACCTGATGAAAAAGCTGGAGGTGACTGCCAACAGGGGCCATCCATGAGTCAGAACTGGGCTGGGTAAGTTTTTTTTTTTTTTTTGAAGTGGGAACCAGAAAGACAGAGCCTTGAAGAGAAATTCAGAAAAGCAAAAACAAGGTGGGGGAAAAAACTGGGTCAGAAGAGTGGAAAAGCTGAGAAAGGTAGGAGACAAAGGCACTCCTCTCTGGGTCTAGGCAGGAAGAAGAACTGGCTATGTGAAGGCCAATAGGAGGGAGGAGCTAATGGCCCAGGCCCTCACATGATCAAGTTTAAAAGTTTTTTTTAAAAATGTATTCTTCCTGCCTCTTCTCTGGGTGGTGGAGATTACCCATCTGTGATGATTCTCGGATTCCTCCTCTCACCAACCCAAAGAAGGGGTACGACTAAAAACAGCAGCATAAGTTAAAGCTCTTCGTTTTAGTAACAAAGGCTTAGGAATTTCAGTCTTTTAGAGGGTGAACCCGCCCCCACAAAAACTAGGAAATCACCAAATGATTGCATCATTGGGAAGGGGACACAGGCATAATAATAATAATAATAATAATAATATTTATTTATTTATACCCCGCCCCTCTGCTAAAAACAATCGGGGCGGCTTCCAACAATCAAAACATTATAATAAGGGCTAAAAACACCACCCACCCCACCCTCCCTCATAAAAAGACATTAAACACTATGAAATTAAAACCTTCTAACTAAAAACACATTAAAACAAATATATACATAAATTTTAAAAAGCCAGGAGACTGAGCTCCTTGAGGCCGGGATCTAATCAGGAAAGGCCTGGTGAAAGAGATCCGTCTTTAGTGCTTTTTAAAAGCTATTCAAGCTTGTCAACTGACGGATCTCATCCGGCAGGCCATTCCATACATTGGGGGCAATTACCGAAAAGGCCCTCTGGGAGGTTGCAGTCAGCCTAGATTTTTGTGGTTGAATCAGATTCCTCCCAGAGGACCGGAGTGCGCGGGGAGGATTGTATGGGAGGAGGCGGTTCTGGAGATAAGTTGGACCCAAGCCATTTAGGGCTTTAAAGGTGATAACCAACACCTTATACTGGGCCCGGAAACTGATAGGCAGCCAGTGGAGAGATTTTAATACTGGAGTTATATGATCTCTCCGGGATGTCCCATCTGAGGAAATCCCAATGGACTGCAATTGGTCCCAGGATTTGATGTCCCCCACTGATGGCCTAATTTTTCGATGTTCCAAAGAAAAATATAGTATCATCCATTCTTTATAGAATGCTACAGTATGTCTTTAGGCTTTCACTCCCTACTCTTCACTGTAGATACAAATCTTGGCATCAAAAAAAAAAAAAAAAAGGGAGCAGTTACAATAGTTAATAAAATGTGAAGTTGTAATCAGATGTGAAAGAGGCCATTTTTAACAGAAAGCGAAGTATGTTCTTCAATCATGGAAGCCTTTTAAAAAGAACAATGTTAATGGAGGACACACAAATGTGTGTGGTTAGCAAATCTTTTTGTTTGAGGAGCACCAGCTGGTGATGATCATGTAATCTGTGGAACATAAGTGGCCCACAGTACCTTGATTAAAACAAGCAAAAGTTCTCCAAGTATCTTACTAGACTACATTAAAACATGCACGTGGAGGAAATCAAATGTTGCACACCCTACCATTAAAAAATACCATCCTTCAAGTTCAAAGCAAGCACACAGGGTGGGAGGGGGGATAATCAAGAATCTTCTTCAAGAAATGTTTGATGTGTAGAGAAATAAAGTGATGGAAAAACTCTCTCTCACCCATAAACTGAAACAATACAACCAAAATAACATGTGCATTACATAGCTTCTGCTTCTCCTCCTCAGCTCCTATACCATACAAAGCTAGTAGGTTCTACCGTACCTGAATTCTCAGCAGTCAAGAGCATCCCCCCGGTAAAAGTAGAAATAATACATTTAATGCAAATGGATCATTGTTAGCCCAACTTCTGAGGCACTGCCACACTTGTGGAACACATTCTAGCAAGTTTGTTCCTCATGAACTACTATATTGCTATATATTATATTCATATATTACTATTTAGCACTGCCTGTCCTACACTCACCATTCAAACAGGGCCTTGGCTAACAGAATGTCTCCTGGGCACAGAATGTATAAATCCTGCAAGAGACAATCCCAATCTGGAATTACTTGAGGAAGCCTTACCTTACACTGCTGTTAAATGGAAGGTTTTTTTCAGCATAGCTCTTCACAACTGGTTACAGGCTCACTGTTCTAGAATCAGCCACCCCAAGCTGTGTTTTCAATATTGTTGAATACTGCAGAATGTAGGGTCCTACATACTTTCATGTTTTGCACAAGCATTTCCATTCTCTGATTGAGGGGTGGCACTCAGAGGCAGTTAGAATAAAGAGTTCCTACAATGTCCAGTAGTCTGTTTCAGCACACACACTTGCTGAGACATATGGTTAGATCTGTGGAAGGTCCATTCAGAAATCAGTGACAGTCTCTTGCTTTTCTCTAAAGTGTTGAGTCAGGTTATGAACAATATTCTTCCATTATTTACTGTTCGTATAATACTCAACTACTTATTCTCCCCCACTCCCACAACTATTTGCTGTTTAGGAAGAGACACTATTAGCATTTTCAATAGGTGTCCTATATTTGAGCATGTATTCACTAAGTAACTAGCTACTAATGGCTTCTATCTATACTTTTATGAAACCACACACATTGCTGTACCAGCATTCGCACAAGTGCATATCCAAGAAGAAACCAAGCAATACAGCTCTTTTAGTGATTATAGTTTTTTTTGGAATGGTTATTTTTCCCAATTTCAGTTCAAATTGTTTTACATCTTTTTTGTTTATAATTTTAAACCATTCCATATTATCTCTTTATTGCAAAAAGTCAACATGCATCTTAGAAATTCAGAGTGTAATCAATAAAACAAACATTACATGTATGAATTTAAATGTATAAACAGTTAGAAATTCAACAATATCTCCTAATATACTATTACACAAGTTCACAATCTTGTAAAAACTATAATACAAGTTTACTATACACTGAGAGGAATTTAATATTCCTTTTCACATGATTTTGCTAAAAACTGTTGAAGCATCTCCACTGTTATGTGGGCATACATTTTTCAAATCAGTTTTTAGATGCTGTGTCTTTATGCTCAAGGATTAAAAAGAACAAAAAAGATTTTACACCACAGTTAAACTGACAGCTTATATACTAGTAGCATTCGCATTTGTAAAGCTTTGGGGAAGTGATTCACTGACCATTTATGTTGTAGCATTTTTCTGCATTTAAATGGGATTACACATGGCTAAGTGGTCAGTGAGGTATACACCACATGTGGTAACATTTTATTTTAGGTTAATTTACAGTTCTCAAGTCACTTGGCAGGTACAATTTATGATATTATGCTGTCGGTTATGGCTTATGAATGTAAAAGTGACAATTTCACAGCTATTAGAAATAAAGTGTTACCAGAAATTACCTACCTAGTAACACAAAAGGTGTCCTACTAACTTCTAATACACAGGGAGATACACAGCCATGTCAAAATGAAGGTCACTTTGAACTAGTTTCCCCTTTTCCTTTGTGTTAAACAATTTACCACTATGCTGCCCATTACTTATATTCTCAGTAACACAATAGTATGCTTTCATTACATGAGTTCAGGGGCACCAACTTGGTTTTGTGCTTCTGAGATGAGAAATCACATTTAAGATGTCACTAGAGGATTTATGTAAGTCAACATACTCTTTTTTTAAAAATGGGGGGTGGTGGAAATAATTAAATAAAGTCTCCCCATGCTGGCTCTCCCCTCTCTCTCTTTTCATGAAAAAAAAATCTAACCTTTGAGCAGGGACATTTATCCTGTTCTGAACAGTGTGCTAACAAAATGTTATTTAAAACCATATGAAAAGGAATCCCATCCAGTCTAACTAAGCCAAAGGCTATGGAAATCTCTCTTACAGCTTCACTCAACCACTGTAATCTTCCAGATACAAAAATACAAGAATTCTTATGGAAATCTAGATGCTTGTAGTTTTAGTACACAAAAAAAAAGCAAAATTATTTACAAAATTATACAGCTTTAAGAAAAACCCTGTACAATATATATACACACACATATGTCAATCCTTTGTTCCCTCTTATCATTTGATTAAACTGTCCAGGTTCAAGCATTTTGCTGTGATGGGTCAACATATGTGATGGCCACATAACTGAGCCACAGGCATTCCAGACATTACAGGCAATGGGAGAAGAGCAAGGCTGCGCCCTGTCAGGGTGTGCAATATTCGTGCTTTTTCTTTTAGAACTGAATTCACTGAGATTTAACATTAGCAGGAATGTAGCAATCATCTAAAAAGCAAGAGCCTTCATCTAATGGGTAAAACCCCATTGCACCATTACACTCCTCTCCAAGTGTGAGTAGGACCTAAAATGATACTGATTGAGAATTCAGACACAATGCCCACAACAGTACCCAAAATGAGAAACAGATAGATCACTTCTTTTTGTGTAGCTAGTTGAGACTTCGGATACCCAGAGTGAATCTAGGATCAGCTGTGGCAATACATTTGGATACAAGATGTCTTAATTTTTTTATATGCTCGCATTAGTGTTTGATACCACAGGAGATGATACAGTAATGTTTTTCCTACTTCTTTGATCTTAACATTCAGAATGCAATAGTATAACAAACCTCCTTCTATAACATGATGCTACTACAGTCTATGGGGTACAATATAGAGGCAGTAAGAATGAAGCAACTGCCCTACAAGATAACGTGTTTAGGAAAAACAGCAGCAAGGGATGAAGATTTGTTGTCATGTTAAGTTAAAATGTAACAATTTGGTTTCTCCTATAATCCACACTAGGTGTGGTCTGGTGCTTCACGAAAAGCTAAACAAAAATCAAACAGGCATCTAAGTAACCCAGTGTCTCTCATGTCTCCTCAACTTAAACATTAATTTTATGAAATTATTGTGTGTAGAGTTAAGCACAATACCACTCCATACACTGATTTAGTATTTATTATTTTAAATTGGATAGATTTTAGTCTTGGGACCTTTTCAGCCAGAGAACATTAATTGCTTGGATTACTTCATTGGCTCTTTTTTTTTTTTTTAATAGCTAATTTAGTCAGGGAGGACAGACAGTCTGTTCTAATGACTGGGCCCTTCAAAAAGGACTCACACACATTTACCAATGCGGGGTGTTCATGAAGTGCTACTGTGTGTGAATTTAAAACAGGATATGTGCAGGAGGCCCACACGTGTTCCACTGAAATAGGTGTGCAATTTACAGCAGCAGCAATTAGTCAACTGCATCAATCAAAATATTATGACAGGACTCGTTCCTAACAATGCTGCTAGGAACTAGTTTTGCTAACAATGCTGCTAGGAACTAGGAATAGTCTTGCATTATAGATCTGTTTTAAGCATTAGTTCTCAGACAGAAGAATGTAGGAAAATGGGCTTCTTGCATAACCATAACATGTGCAATTTTTGACAGTTTTAAAACTGAGATGTTAAAGTTACTTAAGCTAAATAACTTATTTTTTAATCACTTAATAAAGGGACTTTTTGAATTAGCCAATTTCAGGCAATGTTGATGTACAAATGAGTTTCACAGATAGCTGCCAGCTCAGATTCCACATTACTAAATAAAGCCTGTAAACTCATTGATAAGATGAATAAAACAACCCATATTTTAAAAAAAGAACTGACACAAGCCTTGAAAGATTGATACATTTCATCTTTAGAGGATCATAACCATCTTTACAACTCTACATAAGCTTTGGGCCTTTGGCTGATCATGGGAACTCATCTGCTTATATATCAAACTCACACTTACTCTCTTGTGTATATGAAAAGAAAAACAAAAACAGGATTATTATTTTTTTTTGGCTCATTGACTTCCTTTAAATAAATTTTTAAAAGCTGTAGCTCAAACAATTCTAAAACTATATGATTCCACTTCAAGTTTCATCTTCTCCAGGAGCGAGATTCATCTTCATCTTCATCATCATCATCGTCATCTTCGGGCAAAAATAAATCTGAAGTTTCTGTCTCCTGAATAAAAGATGAAATATAATAGGGTTATTAGAAAAGGGACACCATTACAAGAGGTGATTGCCAATGAAACAGTTTGGATATCTCAGTGATTCAAGTGTGGCTCAAACTGTTCTTGGAGGATCCTCAAATAGACTACACACTATGGTCAAACCTTGCAGAGAAAACATAACAAAAACACTGGGATAACTGGGATTAGATGGTAAAGTGTGGGCAATTCTGAACCTGTGAAGTGACTGTGAACTCTCTCTGTCACCAGATACATGCTGCGAAGTTACTTGTAATTTTACCAAGCTTTTGGTAAAGGTTTAGTCACAAAACAGAGAATATAGACAATCTACAGATTACAAAGGGATCTTGTAGTACCTTTGAAACTAAATGACAGAAAGAAATTTGTCTTTGGATATAAGCAACAGGTTTTTTTTGTCCAAACAAGCCTCTGAAACAGCTGTCACCAACACATTTAATATACAAATAAAGATGGTGTCCCAGAAGCTTTGAAAAGTAATATACTCAAAACCTTGGTCTCATACCTCTTCCTTGGGTTCCTCTTCCTCAGTTTCTGTGGACACAGAAGGTACCTTCGGTTTATGCCATGATATCTGAAGTCGCCTGTCTTTAAACTTTAACCCTTGGTTGGCAGCCTAAAATGGGGAATGGGGAGAGGAGCACAAATGGTGAGATTATTCTTGGATATATAATGTCTTGTTGGCAAGCCAGAAAGATCTCAATTAAATTTAGCACTTAAAGTCTTTCTAGTGTACCCTAGATCTAGTGTTTGAACTTGCACTTGACCGAGACCCCTAGATCTCATGGCCTATCACGACCCATGACAGCCGCTGCCCCACAAATTGCGACATGTTGCGCTTACCCCAAGGGAGGGTGGGCGGGTCTTCGGCTCTCTGGAGCCAAAAGGGGTGGAGAGGCGATGGAGCAGCCTTTTATCTGCTCTGTCGCCCCCCTTCTGACGTCATCCGGCCGCGCCATAGGCCGGCCGGATGTCCCGCCCCCCCCAGTGGCCACAGGCCAATCGAGAGCCAGGAGGCCCCGCCCAATTGGCTGGCTATGGCTGCCCTGCCCCTACTGGCTGCGAGGCAGCCTGGAAAGGGGGAAGAAAGATGGCGGCTGCCAGGGGGTGACCATGTGGTCCCCCAGCCCCCCCCAGCCCCAATGGGCCTGGGGGGGAGGCGCCATGGAGGGCTTCTTAGGGGCGCTGGCCAGGCCACAAAAAGGCCCGCCGGCAATCGGCAGGCCCCCTTCTTATAGCAGAGGAGGGGAACCTGTGGTCCTACAAAAAGGATCTAAAGAACTGATTTCTCTTAAAATGGAAATACCATTTCCAGAAATAACACAATGTACATATTTGGATACTAATACTGCTTTTGCTTTGACCATTAAATATATTGTTCTGCACAAACTTGAAAGCCAAGGTGACCATAAAGACATACAGTAAGGAGCACTAGCCAGATAGAGGTTGCCAAATATATGGCAAAGAACCTTCAATTTCCTACCAAGAAATGGTAGGTGGAGGGATCATGTCTTTTTTATTGGTTTATACTCTACTTTTTCCTGATAATTTTCAATGATCAGTTTCCAATGATCAGCCTGGAAACAGCAATAGCACTAAAATATTCAGGGCCTGGTACATGTCTGATATCAAAAGGAAAAATGGTTTGTTTTAATTATATAATATCCACTAAATACTGACAGCAAACTCGATCTTTGAATTCAATGCAGTTTATCTTAAAAGAACCAGCACACAACTCACTTTAAAATGTCAACTATTTGTGTCACCTAACTTACGTTTTCAGCTTCAGAGCGGGATTTAAATGTCAGAACAATGCTTAAAGGAGAATCCTCCTCTTGAAGGCCTTCAATATCTCCAAATTTCTGTAAGATACAATATGAATAAGGATCATCTGTGTTCCTCTAATGTGCCCCATGTCAAAACACCATAAGGCACTGAGAGACAATGTGGCATAGTTGTTCAGCATGTCAGAGTAAGATGAGGGAGATCTATGTTTACATCCTTGCTGAGTCAAAAAGCTCAACAGGTGATCTTGAACCAGCCACATTCTCATAGTGTTAGCTAACCTCCTTGGAGGATGGGACTGGTTTACGAAAGTAAAAAAGTAAAAGCGATTTTTCATTAGCTGTATCAGAATATGCGTCGAGTATCTGTAACATGGGCTCCAATTTGTTTTTTTTTAAATAGTTATCTAAGAAAGTATCTTCAAAATCTTTTATCAGTGATATCACACTCCTGTTAAGATTTTTCAAGTGGTTATCACACAATGGAACATGGCAACTGTTTTTCATGATCTGTAAAATAGGATTACAGCTGGACATGAGAAGTCAAGTGCGAAAAGATATATAATTAATACAATTTTACCTGCTTCGATGTTTATAGAATGTTTACAGACTGTGTGTCTATAAAAGTCTGTTTTTAAAAAGAATTCTCCATAAGGTATAATACATAACAGTAAATTATTAGCTCCTACATGCTAAGATAATGGTATTGGATTGCTATGTTTATAATCTTTTTAAAAAAAGATGTTTGTCAACTTATGTTCAGCTTCCTTAATGAAATCTTACATGTTCTTGCCATCACAAAGAGCAAACTCAAGCCAAATTATACCCTAAGAAAGTGCCCTGTTAACAGCCCAAATATTGATTGTCTGTAGATTTCCAAAAACCCCTACCTGCTTATCTGTAAAGAAAGAGTTGATATAGTGGCAGTTGCTTCATGTTAAGCTCTAGTATGAAAACAAGTTTCACTTGAAAGCATAATGTGATCAAAGAGTGATTTCAAAGTAGAGAAATATACAAGGTCAGACAGCACCACTGGACTCATGACAGTTTCACTGAAAGGTATTAAAATGTATTTGAGAGCACTGGGGCATGTTTGGGTACGAAGCCTCCCACAAATCAGGCATTTTAGAGGCTTGACAAAGATACTGACACAGATATTGACCGGGGCCATTAATTTCCTCCAAAAGTAAATTAAGTATGTGGAGGCATATGACAGAATTCTGTATCGATTAAGCAGTACATTCGATTAACCATAAAAAACAACTACCTCTGCACTAAAACTAAAGGAAGCTCACTTTTAAGGGAATGATACTTTATATTATTCTCAACTGCACAACAGAAACTAGAAGAAATTTTCATTACACATTGATGACTTACTGAAAAATGCTGAAGCAACTCATCTTTCTCCTCTTCCACAAAGCCTCCGATTGTCAGTGCTTTGGGACGGTGGTCCACTACCATGTGATTGACTATACCTCTCCCTCTTCCTCCACGTCCGCGTCCTCGTCCTCTGCTCTGAGAAGTCATCGCTTTTCCACGACCAACAGGCAAGATACCTAAACGGGCAGCCTACAACCCAAAGAAGAACATTTCACTTTCATGGACATTGTGCTGTGCAGTATATACAATGCTCAGGACAGTAGATAATATTGAAAACTCACCTCCACTTGTAACTGGGTCAGCTTTTTCCTTAATTCTGTTGTATCCTCCCCTGAAGACAGTCTTTTATGAAAATCCAGTTCTGCATCCAGAAGTTCCTTTTGTGCCTTTAAAAGGTAAGGTAAGAGTGGGGGGGAAAGTAAATTTATTTGCATTTTGTTATATTTCCCTCTATAATAACAAGTGTTGAGATGTTTCCCCATGGATTTCACACACACCCCACCACCTGTTGGAAAAAAATGGAAGTTTGGGAACTGGAAGTATGGAGATATTCAATGTCAAACGTCATAAAAATAGGATGTAACCGTGACAGAACAATCTTACAGTGCTGATACTAGGGATGAACTAGGGAACCTGAACTTGCATGCAATTGTCTTGGACAATTTGTTGACTCGTTAGAAATCTGAAGATTCCAATGCTGAATTTAAAAAATAAAATAAAATAGAATGCCAAGCACAGAAAGAAAGAGGCAATGTTTTTCTAAAGCTAAATTCATCATGTCTAACTCCTTCTTGATACTGAAGACTAAACAATATTTTTCTAAGCAACAGCAACTGTCTGAATGGCTTCAGAATCAGTACAGTTGCCCCTCCACTTTTGCGGCTTTCACATTCGTGGTTTCGACTATTTGCGGTTTGCTCAGGAAGCACCTCATTTAAATCAGCTTCTCTTCCTTGCACACAAGGGAGAAGAGCCGATTTAAATGGAGTGCTCCCTGATCAAACTGTGCCGCCTAACTCCCCGCTCTCCTGGGGCTTGGCTCTGTTTGGGGTGGAGAGCCAAGCCCCAAGAGAGCAGGGAGTTCAGGGCAGAGGCACTTTTCAGCCACCCCCCCTTCCCAAAGCAGCTCCCACCCGCCTGCTCTCCCTCCCACCCCATCCCTTCCCTTCCCAAGGCAGATCCCATCCACCCGCTCATTTCTTATTTGCATTTTTTTCACATTTGTGGGGGTTGGCTGCCCCTAACCCCCGCGAATGTGAAGGGATGACTGTAAATTCAAACAAGCCAATCAACACAGCTTGTTACCTACAATGTGGACAGAAAGTTATGAAGTTACACAAAACAAAGAGTGTGCCTTCATTATCGCTGGATACTTTTCAGCATTGATCTCAATGCTTAACATGATACCTCTATGAAAGGCAACAATTCTGTGGGATGCTGCCCAATAACATACTGCAGTTGCATTGATCTGCATTAGGCTCCTCTGGCTTTCCTGATTGAAGCATGAGCATTGTTCATGGTAGATAAGTTTTAAAAACATGTCTATTCATTGCAGTCCCAAGGGCTGCTTCTCCTGTTGTGGATGAATTTGTTCCACAATTATACCTCTTCACTGGATTTGAAGATATAGAAAACAGGTCAAAACATGTTCCAAGTGGCACAATCAGGTCAACTGATTTGCACTAACACTGTTCTATAATCCTGCTTTAAAATCAGTCAGGGTATACTTTGTACTCCCAGTGTTATGTATTTATTACATAGATTAAAAACTATGTTGTCATCCACTGCTGCTGCTGCTGGTACTAGTACTACTATTACTACTACCACATCATCGTCATCACTATTTTTACATTCTGCTTTTTTCCCAGACTGGGAATCAAGATGGCTTGCACAGTTAAAATTTAATTTAGTTAAAAACAAAAACAAAAGCATTTTCATCCTCATCCTTAAAAAATACACATGAAAGAGAGTCTAGCTACTGATACCATTTCATATAACATGACATAATGTGTGAATTTCTTGTAAGAATCCCTGTCTAGTCCAGCCTTCTGTTCCCACAGTGACCAGTCAAAAGCTTCTGAATCCAACAACAACGAATTTGCCTCTTGCAGTTCACATAATATTTAGCCATTAGTATTAGCACCCACTGTTTACAAGCAATGCATCCAATTATTTAGCTTCAATGGGTGACTGCAGGTTCTAGTATTAGGGAGAAAAATTGTCATTCTCCACTTTTTCCACTTCATATGTAATTTCACACACCATCCTCTACCTTACTCAGTTTTTTTCTAAGCTGGATCCATGGACACTGTAACCTTTCCTGGTAGGGAACTTGCTCTAGCCCCCTGATCTTTTCCACTCTTAGAGCATGGGATCATTCAAGAAAGCTGAATTAAGATTCAGAAGAGAAAAAGAGGCAGCACTTCTTCATATAAGTGCATAGTAAATTGCAGATGGCTACTAGTTTGTGCAGATGTAGTCATGAAGAATGCAGCTATCAGTCACTAGCAGCCATGATGACTACATATCTTGCATCAGATTTCTGCCTTGTCAGCTGGCGTGTAGGGAATAACCCGTAAGTGTGTGAATTGCTCCTCCATGCCATCTAGGGAATGGTAGACTAACGAGGCCTTTGGTTTGATCCAGCATGGCTCTTATGTTCGCTAAAACATCCTTTTTGAGATATGTTGTGCAGAACTGTAGATAGTATTTCCAGTGTGATCACATCAAAGATATGTACAAAGAAATTATGATACTAGCAGTCTTATTTTCAACATAGAATTTGCCTTTTTCACAACAAGCGCACATTGCATTGATATGTCCATCACTTAAGTAATATTTTAGCACAACTTAAAGATTCTTTTCCTGGTCAGCCTTTGCCAGCTCAGACCCTAACTATATATACCTTACTGTATACATAATAATCACTGCATTGATTACTTCTGTATAATTCTCAGAGGGTATTTTCCTGCTTAAAAGCAATGCCCAAGCAAAAATATTACCAAAGATGTAACTACCACTTTTATTATATTTCTGTCAGGTAACTGTTCTTGTTTTTACTTCAAAAAGTTATCACTGAAAATCTACCTATAAATCCTGGTATTTTTTGAGTTAGAATCCCCCAAAAATTCTGAAATAATCCCCAGAGTGGTCTAATCATTTAGAGACAATTCTCTATAGGCAGCAGACCAATAGCTGATTTTATAGTGTCAAGCCCACTAACCTCTGTTTTGGACTTTAACTTTGATGTTGCAGAAGCAGCAGATGAAGTTTTTAATTCATCTTTTAACTGAGAGATTTTTCCTGTTAGTTCTTTCAATGTCTTCATGAGCTCTGCTCTTTCTTCTGGTTTCATGCTTTTATTCTTCTCTAATTTTGATATTAACATCTATAAAAGTCAAGATAAAGATACCATATTAGACTGAAAATATTACATCCAAATCTACCTAAAAATGCTTACATTATGCATCTGCCTCCAACATCCCAGCTTAAGGCATACTTTTTTGAAAAAAAACCAACCTTTTGACATTCTATTTGTTTCTCTAGCATTTCTTGTTTTTTCTTTCTCATGTCTTGTTGCAGTTTCATTGCCTCCTAATCAAGAAAAGAAAATGTTTTTAGTGTGCTAAATGGCACAGCCTAATTACTATGGCAAGGAAAGCAGATTCAAATCACATCAAGCCTAAGCCTGAAAGAAGTGCAACACAACTGAATGCCTAAAAGAAAAGAATTCTCCACCTGCTCAATGTAGGCTGCTTGATGGTCATGAAAACAAGTGTCCAGCTACACTACATAAATGGGACATTCAGCACTAACAGGAAAACATGCTACATGTTGTCTTCCATTTTACAAAGCTCATAGCTAATAAACAGAATGCAAAAATATGCAAACAGTTACCTGCTTCTTTTTAAGAACTTCTTGGACATCATGAGATTTGTTTCCTATACCAGATTTTATAGATGTCTTCATACTGGAGGAACTGTAAACCATCTTTGTGTGGCCAGCAGAAGTGGGAAATATCTGAAAATACCAATATCATTTATAAAAACTCCTTGACTCTGCTCTGAAGGTCTCTGCAAACAACCTAGTTGAACTGTTTTGACACAGTCTATTTAAAGTGTGAGTAAAATTGTACGTGATGTTTTGCAGGATATTTTAAGGCGATGAGGAGAAACATTCTAGAAAGAACTATTATGGAAGAAAAGAAACAATCACACAAAATCTCTCTAAATAGGAGTCAAACCTGTCAGATCTTTTGAATGAGAATTAAAAGGTTTAACTCTTAATTTAAGTATCTGCCCCACAACGGCATCAATTACATATTCGACAGAGTATGTAAGAGATAACATGACAGACTGATGCTCTTACAGTTTTAAGGAAATGTACTTTATTGTTTGCCTGCCAATAATGGAGAACTCACTTCATAGGGGTGACAGATTATGAAGAAGGCCTCACTGTTCTGTTCCTTGAGCCTACTGCGGATCATGCTGCAGCAACTGGCCTATGTTCTCAGTCTGCTGTCACCTGGCAAACAGTCCCAAATTGCCATCTTTGAAGATGGGTGGAAAATGTGGACTGATTATTTAGCTGCAGAGACAGAGCAGGGTTTTCTCAAGAGTCTTGAGATCAGCTGTCACTATGCAGGTCACAAAAATCCTGCTTAAATACAGCAGACTAAGAAAGAGGAAAAGCTCCTATTCCTTATTTGGACAGGGTACTGGTAACTCTGTTTAGTCGCTCCATCTCTACAGACTTTGGCAAGGTCATGGGAGGTAGGATTTGGAAGTGAGCTAAGTGACAGTAAAGCTACCGCCTCCCCCGCAAAAAAAGAGCAAGTGGGGACCCCATACAAAGGGTGAAATAGCCTACTTCAGGCACCACTGCAAGGTCAGACTTGATTTCTCAGTTGCAGGTACAAGCCTTTAAAAACTGTTAGGCCCAGTAGTGGAACACAGTGAGGAGAGATAACAGTATCTTTTTTGGCTCTGTTGTCACCAGGAATATGTGTGTGTGCACATGCGCATATGTCACCTGTTGACTGATGGCAACCCAATGAACCTCATAGGGTTTTCTTAGGCAAGAAATACTCAAGAGAGGTGATTTTGCTAGTCCCTTCCTCTGAAATATAGCTTACAGCACTTAGTATGCCCCACTTATTATTAATCTTCACTAAAATGACTGAATATTGCTCCATAATCCGTATGAACTGTTACATCCTTGTTGTGTGTGCACTCACCCACTCATTCTCTCTCTCTCTCACACACACACAGATGGCATAGTGGAACACGTTGAAACCATGGCATGAAGAACCAGCAGGTAAAAGCATGCTAACTGTGTCAGATGAAAACCATTTTGAATTACATAAAAAGTATAGAGTTTATGACTTGTTAAATACCTCCTGATATTAATGAGAGAACCAAGCAAACCACTACATGGTTAATGTATAAAATGTTTTTAAGGTATTTAGGATTTGGAGATGGAAAAATGCAGAGTCAACTGTCTTAACAGAAAGGAACTTTGGACTTTGGATTCTTGCATAATCAGCAGGCACAGGGAATAACCCAAGAATACATGGGTTTCCATGCCACCCAGTGAATACATTATTTTATACACACATACCTGAGCATCCTCTGCAGATGCACCAGACTGGTTAAGCAACAGCGCTTGAGAGTCTGGCAGATTTCCACCACTTGCTCCAAGCCGATGTTTAACTGGAACCTTGTTAAGGACATAGGCACCTGATGTCAGTGGTTTAGTCACCTGCACAAATGCATATTAAACAGGGAAAAAATGTGAGTGTGCATTTGAAATATTGTTTATTTTGAAGCATCACAGACCCAGAATATTCTTTTAAAAGTGTAAGAAAATGAAAAACACTCAAGTCTCTACAAGGGCACTACACCTTTGGCATACTGCTGTGCACTGTTACAGCTGGAGTCTGTGTCGGCATTGGATGTTGCAGGTGAAGTTGGTGATGGAGAGGTGGGGGTGTCTGCTGCTGCTGCTGCTGGGATGGCTGCAGAGGCTGCTGCTCGCTGTTTTCCCGGTGCCACAGTACTCGTATAAACCTATTGTTCAACACTGCCTCTGTGCTCGAAATAGCTTTTCTGGCTTCATCATTTGTTAAGTACTGAATTAGAGCAGCTTCGGGGTCATTTCTGAAAGCAACCTAAGGAACAAGGATTGAGAATACATAAGTTAGCATTATCTAACAACACTATGTAAGAAAATTCAGTAGCTAGAACATACTCATTTACAAAGGCTTTAGCTCCTAAACCAGCTGTCCACACTGCAAACATCAAAACTTACAAATACATAAATAGATGTTATTTACATATAGTGCCTGATTTTCCTAATTTCCCCAGAAGATAGGATTAACATAACAGGCAATTAAAAACCAGCAACTTCCTCAACCTTTTTTTTAAACCTATGATTGTTAAAGGAGATAAGCCCTCTTAATATAACATAAATGTTACAGTGTCATTCCACATGATTTTTGGATAGCTCATCAGCACAGCAGACAATAAATCATCAAAGTAGGGGTTATCAGGCTGCAACTTCCATCAGCCCCAGCTAGCATAGCCAATAGTGAGAAATGATGGGAGTCATAGCCCAACACCATCTGGAGGGTCACAGATTGCACATCCCTGATCTAAACTAGATATATTTGCTCTATAAGAGAATAATTCAGTAGAAGACAAAGCAGATATTGAGTTCAAATTCTCCAGTTCATCCTCTTCAAATAACAGAATCTTAAGAACTGGAAGCAATCGCGTATGCCATCTAGTATAAACCTGCATGGTGCATTAGCTGTCATACAGAACACAAGTACAGAATCCTTCAGAGACAGGAATCCAGTTTCAGCTTATATGTCCCCACTTCATAAGGCTACTGTTCCATATGTGCCACCATTGAACAGCTTGTACTGTTAGGTTGCTTATCCTAATGTTGCTACTGGTTCTTGTCTTGCCCTCAGATGCAATACTGTAGCATAATCTACGAGAAGATGGCAATATATGTTCTACCTGAATGTTGACAATTGTTCCAAATTTGCTGAAATGTTCATTAAGTTGAGTAATATTGTTCAGTTCTGGTGGTATTTTACGAACTTCCAATTTTGTGTTTGTATACTGGTTCTTCTTCAAGAATCCTGGTTTATTTTGGTTGTTATTAGCTTGCCTGAAGAAAAAGAAACATAAGGTTTAATAATAATAATATAATAAAATTTTATTTCTATCCCGCCCCTCTGCAATGCAATCGGGGCAGCTTACAATATAAAAACTCCATAGTCACAGTGCCCTAGCCCACCCACCCCTTAAAATAATATTAAATTATAAAAGATTAAAAACATACAATAATTAAAAATATATAAATTAGGAAAAAAAATTAAAACATACAATAGTTAAAAAAAAATCCGATTGCAGCTCAGAAAGGACAGTCGAGTCTTGGGCCGGGATAGTTATTCAGGAAAGGCCTGCCAGAAAAGTTCCATCTTGACAGCAAGCTGTCTAAGGTGGTAATAAGACGGATCTCGTCTGGCAGGCCATTCCATAATCTGGGAGCGGCAGCAGAGAAGGCCCTCTGGGAGGTCACCGACAGCCTTGTTTTCATAGGCTGTAACAGATTCCTCTCAGAGGACCGAAGTGCACGGTGATGGTCGTACGGAAGGAGGCGGTTCCAGAGATAAGTTGGACCCAAGCCATGGAGGGCTTTAAAGGTTATAACCAACACCTTGTACTGTGCCCAGAAACTAACAGGCAGCCAGTGGAGAGCTTTTAGCACAGGTGTTATATGCTCTCTCCAGCTGATAACTGATCAAGTTGGGTGGCAAGGAAAGTATGCTGGGACATGGTTCTTGGAGAGTCGTCAAGCACCATGTTTTGCCCATATGTGGCACACAGCAACCTCTCCTGAGCCTGGGGGGATAGCGAGAAAGTTAAACCTCAACTACACTGGCAAGATCACGATATGAACGACAATGACATGAAAGTCACTGAAGATGGGTAGATGAATATAATGTACATGAAACCATGAAGTGCAAAATTCTTAGCTTTTCCCATTGATTCGCTATAACATTATTAAAAACATAAGGGGAATTATCCATTGTTTCTTTTAGATTCCCTTAAATTCCAAATTATTATCCCAAACAATTTTGAATAATGAAGTGAGCTAATTGCAGTTTGCCAAGTCTTTATCAGCAAATAATGTTCTTACTTTGCAATCCAGGGTTTCTTTGGAGATGGCCCTTCTACTGTGTTCAAAATCCGCTTCCTGTTCTCTGGCTCAAGCACCACCCTAGATACGTTGCTGCTGTTACTTGCAATGCCAACCGGAGGCTCAGTCTGGATGACAATATTAGCAGCTAGAAAGAAGGCAAAGGTTTGCATACTTGCAGTAGGTTGAAAACATTTTATATTCATAAAATATCAGAGTGAGAACATTTAAAACAAACTTTTCATAGACTGCAATCTATGAAAAGCCCTATCTTCTGAAATGCCTTATAATTCTGAATACTTGAGCCACTACATTAACATAATGACAGTGTAAGTCACTCTGGCCTAAATCTAACAGCTAATCCCAAGTAAAGTAGGGCCACTGAATCAATGGTACTTAAATAGATACTGACTAGCCAGGTTCCCACTGATTCAATGGGTCTACAGCAGTCTACATCAGCAGTCTCTTGGTCTAATTGTCTGATCCATAGGCCTAAAAGTTTCAATGATCTCCAGAGGGGATTGAAGCAGGGGAAGTTAGTTTGATATCATAGCCAAGATACACAATTTAGTTGTTTTGGTGACAGGAAATACAGGAGCCCTTGTATCTTTAACAAGGATGTTGGTCTCCCAACAAACCACCTGACTTATGATTAAGGTTGCTACAACCCAAAAATAATGCAGTGAGTATACTGGACCTTAATACAAGTAGAGCATCCCTAATTCAGAATTACAAAACGCTCCAAAATCCAAAACGCTCCCCAGAGATCTCCTGTATAGAGATGTGAGGCAGGAGACAAACAGGCCGGAGAGGCGCAAGGACTTGTGAAATGGTGGGAGGTGTGGATTTGCGATGAGCACTACGCTTGAATTCCCGCCATTTCACAGATCCTCAGTCTCTCTCCAGCTTTGCAATTACATTATATACTACACTACTTGTATTCCAAAATTTAAAATAAAAACACTTCTGGTCTCAAGCATTTCAACTAAGGGATATTCAAACTGTACAAGCAATATATCAGGGGCACATGAATCCATACCACTGCTGAAGATGTTGGATTTCTGAAGATAATTTTGCATATCTCCTATGAAGAGGTTTCAGGACACAAATTTTATTTTCAATCTGCAACTCCTGATATTCAAAAAACTGTTTTTCTTTAATTTAGGATAAAAGCCAAACAGCACTGGTTGTAAAAACACTAGGTTGATCTAGACTCCTTCTGGGTGTCAGTCCATTTATAGGACTAGAGAGGGGGGAGAGAGGTGATATCTGCTGAATGTTCCCTACCGCAAGTATTAGTGTATTAGTGGTGCCCTCTGGAACAGTGTTGAAAGTAGTGTAGTGATGAAGGAGAGCTGGAGAAATAGTCTCCTCCACTTCTCTCTTGCAGCCTCCACTGGACCTTGTCACTTTTGTTTTAGAGACTGGAAAGGAAAATTGGTCTTCCCTGAGATACGTTCATTTTTGGTAGATGGGCGAGGAACATCCTGAGCACTTGGGTTGACTCCTCCTATCAGTCCAGGAAGGCAGGAAATGGAAATGAAGAAAGGTCTTCTGGACGGCCCCAAGAGGAGATAAACCGACCCAACCTCTTCAGTTAATTACCAAGCCAACATCATACATATCCACTCCAGACCAGACCAGAAGCAAGTATAAGGAGAAAACCACAAGAAACAACTATTCCGAGCTGGTGGGCTTGGGACAGAGTGCCATGTAGCCAAGGCTATCTACCAACTGTCAACAACTAAAGAACTGAAAAACTGGAAACTGTGCCAGCACTGTCTAGGCAGGGAGGATGTTCCTCGCCCATCTACTGAAAATGAATGTATCACAGGTAAGACCAACATTCCTTTTTCCAGTAGACTGGCTCAGAACATCCTGAGCACTCGGGACATGCCAAAGCCTCCTTGTTCTGGGTGGGTGCGCTGGAGAATCCTGAACCCAATGCCTTATGATCTGCTGCAGAAACCTTTCTGCTGAAGGCAGCTTCTGCAAATTGAAACTAGCCCAGCTTATTGTGTTTTATGAAAGTCGAGGCCAACCTCCATGATAGTTCCCCTCCAGGGAAGCACTGGTTGCCTATGCCACTATAGTTGCAGCACTTGTGGTGGAGTATGCTGTGATGCTACCTGGCAACTGTAAATTCCTTAGCCTATACAACAGGCCATGGTGGAAGACCTAATCCATCTGCCCAGGGTAGATGATGGCACTTTCCTTCCCATGTATTGTAGATGGAAGGACACAAACGGGGCCTCTGATGTGCGGAAAGGTCTCATCCTTTTCAGGCAGATGCAAATCATCCACCAAACGTTCCAAGTAAGCCAAATTTCTCTTGGTTGAGGGACTTGGGCAGAAAAGGGGGTGGTAAGATCCCCAGTGCCCTGTGGTAAAATGAATTAGCCTGGGGGGTGAAGGCTTAGGGGGCTTGGTATTTTGAAAAAGGTAGAGTTCTCCATAGGTGAAGGTCAGGACCAGTCAAATCACCCTGGAGTCAGGTCTGATGATGTAGGGACTATTGTATACTGAAGGGGCCCCTGGTTCCGACATCGTGTGTGTCAAGGTGATTGGTGTTTATGTTGGTCTAAGTCCCAAGGCAAGACTGCCCTGAAAGAATTCTGAAAGGAGGTGGACCGAGGTTTTCCGGAAGACCTACAAGTCACCCAGGCTGATTACCAGAGCACTGCAACAGAGCAGTGCTTCCAGTCCATTTCATATGGGGAATCAGCATAGCAACAGTATAGTATTTATCTTTCTAGACTGCTCATCATTGCAGAACACTCCACAAGTGGTTCACAATGCACCAGCCAACTGCCTCCCCACCCCCAACAAGCCAGGCACCCATCCCACTGACCCTGGAAGGATGGAAGGCCAGCATCAACCCTGAGCCCTGCAGGGTCGAACCCACAATACTGTGGCTGCAGTACCAGCAGTCAACCACCAGGGCTCCACAAATGTCTCTTTTGTGTCCTGAAAGATCACCAGGAGGCAGCAGCCCTGGTCTAGGGACTGCCACTTTGACTAGTCCTGGTATAGAGGGTTAGAGGACTATCTGGCACATTATACAGAGAACTATACTGGAACCTGTGGGTTGGCAGGCACCCTCAGCAGGGGCACCCTTTTCACCCCTTCCCTCCAATCTAAGGACTTGAGGCTACAGACCCCAATGGGGCAAACAGGGATTCAAAATGCACTCTGGTGGGTTCTGCAACAATTCAGAGTGGGAGCTGACCCAAAAATTTGGAGTTATGCCCATTCCTGACTTATCAGCTGGTTACATTGACTGCAGAGGCTCTGCTTCATAGTAATGTGGCTTCCTCACTTTGGTAGAGGGCTATGAATACCTGACAGTCAACCAATACTTCAGCCCACATGGTGAGCAGTTGTTCACTGGATCATCTGTACACCTGCATAAAATAAGACTATTAGCACAGTTAGGTACTGGGAAGATTAGCTAACATGTACTCCCTGCAGGCACTGTTGAGCCATATGAATGCATGGATGTACCCTGTGTTAACAGAGAACTGCATCCAGAATTTTATTTGATTACATCTGAGGAAGCACTTTCTTAGCCACTTAAAGAACCCTCTAACTTCATGCCAACATTATCATCATTCTGTTGGCCAACTGAGGGCATACCATACTGAATGATTGTTGACTAAGGACTCATGAAACTAATAGAAGGACTTGGTAGGAGTAGCAGTGGAAGGAATTCCTCCAGGAAATATCTGTCAAAGTGAAATACCTGTCAAACAAATCTATGGGCCACTGTTTAAATTAGTAGATCCCTAAAAAGGGCGCTGGACAATATGTTAAAGCTCAGCATGTGTGCTAACAGAAGGCAAGGGCAGCCCCTGGCAGCCCCAATAAATTGTACTCTTTCAACAGGGGGGCAGTGGGGGAAAAGGGGTGCTCTCTGAACAATCTTCACAAGAGAACCTAGAGGAAGGCACATGGCCACACACCAACTAATCTTATAACAATAGGGTGATCAAGGCTTAGGGCTGAACCTTTACCCAGAGTATAGAAAAGTCTGGAGTCAGCTGCATGGAAAGCCATCAGAGGGTATTCTTATTTTAAAAATGTAGCTTTTCAGACTAATTGACAAGTACTTCTATGATAGATCCCCTCAAGGCTACTCAGGGTGTGTGTGTGTGGGACAACTCCTGAGCAGAACAAACCATTCTTATAATAGATTTTCCCTGGTTTTTTAGCGGGCTGTGAGGCCATGTTCTGGAAGAGTTTATTTCTGACATTTCACTTGCATCTGTGGCTGACATCTTCAGAGAATGGTTGGGCAGGAGTGTGTGTGGGGTTTAATACTGTGAGCCTCTGTTGGAGGGGATATGTAAATTTGTGTATTTGAATGGCTAGTTTCTGGGTGGAGATATGCAACCAGGATTAGTGTCTGTTTGCCTAATGGTCCATTGTCTGCTCGAAATCCCCCTGTCCCTGGGTGGAGTGTATTTGCAAGTGTTGAGTTTTGATTTTAGTGTTTTTCAGGACTGGCATCCACACCTTGTTTACTTTTAGGGTTTCTTCTTTCCTGTTGAAGTTGTCCAGGTGTTTGTGGATTTCAATAGCTTCTCTGTGCATTCTGACATGATAGTTATTGGCCTGGTCCAGAATTCTGTGTCTTTAAATAAGATTTTGTGTCCAGGTTGGTTTATAACATGTTCTGCTACTGCTGATTTTTCTGGCTGGCCCAGTCTGCAGTGTCTCTCATGTTCCTTGTTTCGTGTTTGCACACTGCGTTTAGTGGTCCCTATGTAAACTTGTCCACAGCTGCATGGTATGCGGTAAACTCCTGCAAGCTGTGAGAGGGTCTCTTTTGTCCTTTGCTGGGTGTAGCATTCTTGGATTTTCTTGGTTGGTCTGTAGATTGTTTGGAGGTTTTGTTTCCTCATCAGTTTTCCTATTCTGTCTGTGACTCCTTTGATGTATGGTAAAAATATCTTCCCTCTGGGTAGCTGTTTTTTCTGGGTCTGGCTGCTCTTGTGATGTTTGATCTGGACTAATCATTAGCCTGTAGGGCCCCGTTTAGGTGCTTCAGTTCGTCCTCCAGGTAGTGGGGTTCGCAGATCCTTTCTGCGCGGTCTACCAATGTAATAAAAGTATCTTCCAGCTTCTCAATATCCTTCCTGAATTGTGGTGCCCAGAACTAGACACAGTATTCAAGGTGAGGTCTGACCAAAGCAGAATAGAGTGGCACTATTACTTCCCTTCATCTAGACACTACACTCCTATTAATGCAGCCTAGAAATGCACTGGCTTTTTTAGCTGCTGCATCGCACTACTGACTCATGTTCAGTTTGTGGTCCACTAAGACTCCTAGATCCCTTTCACATGTACTGCCCTCAAGCCATATACCACCCATCCTATATCTGTGCATTTCATTTTTACTGCCCAAGTGTAGTATCCTACATTTCTCCCTATTGAAATTCATTTTGTTAGTATTGGCCCAGCTTTCTAATCTATTCATGTCATTTTGTGTCCTGATCCTGTCCTCTGGGGTATTAGCTACCCCTCCTAATTTGGTGTCATCTGCAAACTTGATAAGCAGACCGTCTATTCCCTCATCCAAGTCATTGATAAAGATGTTGACTAGCACTGCGCCCAGGATAGAACCCTGTGGCACCCCCCTGGTTACTTCTCTCCAGGATGAAGAGGAGCTATTGGTGACTACCCTTTGGGTTTGGTCAGTCAACCAATTACAAATCCACCTAACAGTTGCATTGTCTAGCCCACAGGTTACTCACTTTTTTACAAGAATATCATGGGGGACCTTGTGAAAAGCCTTACTGAAACCAAGATACACTACATCCACTGCATTCCCTTCATCTATAAAGCTTGTAACTATCAAAAAAAAGAGAGATAAGATTAGTCTGGCACAACTTGTTTTTGAGAAATCCATATTGAATTTTTGTGATAATAGCATTCCTTTCTAGGTGGTTACAGACTGTCTGTTTAATGATCTGCTGTAGAATCTTTCCTAGTATTGATGTCAGGCTGACCGGGCAGTAATTATTTGGGTCTTCGTTTCCCCCCTTTTAAAGATGGGAACAACATTTGCCCTCTTCCAGTCTGCTGGGACCTCTCCTGTTCTCCAGGAATTCTCAAAGATGATTGACAGTGGTTCTGAGATTACTTCTGCCATTTCTTTTAATACCCTTGGATGTAGTTCATCTGGCCCTGAAGACTTGAACTCATTTATACTGGCCAGGTATTCTTGAACTACCTCTTTTCCCCTACTGCATCATCTGCTCCATCTTCCCCAGGCTGAGCACTGTTCCCCCTTTGGGAGAAGACTGAAGCAAAGAAGGTGTGGAGTAGTTCTGCTTTTTCTCTGTCCCCTGTTAGCCTTTCACCATCTTCTCCACGCAGTGGCCCTACCATTTCCTTGTTCTTCCTTTTGCTACGGACGTAACCAAAAAAACCCTTTTTATTATTTTTATCCTCTCTAGCAAACATGAGTTCCATATTATTTATTTATTTATTTATACATACCCTGCTCTTCAGCCACAAGGCTATCAGAGCGGCTTACAAATTGTTTTAAGCAATAGCAGTTTACACATCTACACTGCAATAAGCAGCTTCCAATGTGTGTTAGCTAATTGCCCCCACAAGCCGGGTACTCATTTTACCGACCTACGAAAGGATGGAAGGCTGAGTGAACCTTGGAGCCCGCTGGAGTAGAACTTGCAACGTGGTGACTTGCAGTACTGGCATTTAATCACTGCGCCACCAGGGCTCCAGGGCATCTGAGCTTTGGCTTTTCTGACTTTCCCCCTACATGAGCTGGCTATTCGTTTGAATTCTTCTTCAGTGATTTCCCCCTTTTTCCATTTCTTGTACAGTTGTCCCTCTGTATCCATGGATTTGGTATCCATGGATTTAAGTATTCATGGCTTGAAAATATTCATTAAAAAAAATAATGCAAAAAGAAAACCTTGATTTTGCTATCTTCTATAAGGGGCATCATTTTGTTATGCCACTGCATATAATGGGACTTGAGTATTCACGGATTTTGGTATCCATGGGGGCTCCTGGAACCAAACCCCAGGGAATATGAAGGGACAACTGTACATGTCCTTTTTAAGTTTTAGCTCAGTTGAGAGTTCTTTCGACATCCATCCTGGTTTCTTTAGACACCTCCCCTTTTTCTTCCTCATTATATCTGTTTGAAATTGTGCCTTCAATATCTCACTTTTAAGAAACTCCCATCCATCATGTATTCCCTTCTCTTTTAGTATTCCTGACCATGGGATAACCCCCAGTAATTCCCTAAGTTTTCTGAAATCTGCTTTCTTAAAGTCTAGAATACATGTCTGACTATGCTTGGCTTCCCCTTTCCTCTGTATAATAAACTCCAGGAGAACATGGTCACTCTGTTCTAAGGATCCCACCACTTTCACACCATTAACCAGGTCATCCCCATTGGTTAGGATCAGATCTAAAATAACTGATCCTCTTGTTGCCTCTTCCACCTTCTGGACAATGAAATTGTCTGCAAGGCAAGTGAGGAATTTGTTGGACCTTATATTCTTGGCAGAGTTGGACTTCCAACAAATATCAGGATAGTTGAAATCCCTCATTACTACTATATCTCTTTCTGAATGTGCGGTCATCTGTTCCAGGAAGGCATCATCCAAGTCCTTGGTTTGGCTTGGAGGTCTGTAGTAGACCCCCAGAATGATATCCCTGCTGTTTCTCTCTCCCTTAATTTTTACCCAGATGCTCTCAACCTGGCTTCCAGGATTTAAGTCATTGATCTGTTCACAGGTGTACACATCCTTAACATAGAATGCTATTCTACCAACCTTCCCGTTTGGTCTATTTTTCTGAAATAGGCTATACCCCTCTATTAGTACATTCCAAACATGAGAGTCATCCCACCAGGTTTCAGTGATGCCTATGACATCCTATTTGTTTTGCTGTGCTATGAGTTCAAGTTCATCCTGTTTATTTCCCATGCTCTGTGCATTAGCATAGAGACATCTAAGACCATGGGCCATTCCCCCTATCTTTCTTTTAAAGGTTTTATTCAACTCACTGTTGGGTTCTTGTACTATTTGCTTTGTTGTCTGTATAACATTTGGACCATTTTCTCTTGCATTTGATGAACTCCTGTCCTCATTAATGTCTCCCTCCCCCACACAACTCTGTTTAAAGCCCTCTTGATCAGATCTTTCAATGTCTTAGCCAAAACATTCCTGCCAACAGCAATCCTCCCTGGCTACCAGTTCCCGGACCCAGGCTAAGAGATGACTCAGAGGTGGCACTGCCAGCATTCTTGAGAGCCTGTCGCTTGGGAGAGGGAGGGGGCTCACCTTGAACCTCCCCCTCTCCCCTTTTTGATCCTTGCGTTCAAGGTTCGTGGCAGCCGTGGCCACAAATGCCACGGTTCCACATGCTACAAGCTCTCGGACCCAAACAGAGGTCCGAGGCAGCTTCCCCTCTCCAAGAATTCACACTAGGGCCCTGAGGTCACTCATGCATCTGTTGTCTGCTCGTGGTGTCTGGTCCGCACTCCCGGGCCCTAGCGGGTTGGGGTAAAGTGGGATCCCTGGGCTGCAGTCTGGGAGGAAGTTGGCTCCCACCTCCCCAGACCCAGGCACCTCCACCGCGGGGGCGGCCTGTGTTGCTCTGGCAGTCAGGCTTGCTCCTGCACCAGGTGAGGTGAGTGAAGCCAGGGGTTTCTGGGGTCTGTGCCTCCTTTGTGCCCCCCTTGACCTGGCAGGTCAGGTTAAGAAGGGATCCCCAGGCCGTGGTCTGGGAGGGAGTTGGCTCCCACCTCCCCAGACCCAGGTGCCTCTACCGCGGGGGCTGCCTATGTTGCTCCGGCAGCCAGGCTTGCTCATGCGCAAGGCTAGAGGAGTAAAACCAGAGGGAGAGATGATCACCCGAGAGTGAGAGAGAAATGGAGAAAGAAAGGTCCAGAATCGCCACGTGGCCAAGGCTGGAGCTCTTGGCAAGACTTCCTTCTGGAGCGAAGGCAGGAAAATTCAATGGAAGAGGGTGGGCAGGCTCTTCCCCTCTTGGGGCCATCCAGAAGAGCTTTCTTCATTTCCATTTTCTGCCTTCCTGGAGTGATGGGAGGAGTCAACCCAAGTGCTCAGGATGTTCTGAGCCCATCTACCAGAAAAAAGTGATTTCCCCTCAAACATTCTTCAAGCAAGGAAGGAAAGCAAGCTCTGAATTAATAATATAAAGACAAAAGGCAGCACTTTCACTAGCAATGGGCTCATTTTCCATGTATGCACAAACTTTCACTGCTATCTTACAAAGCAAATATTGAAACCCGCCAAGCATGAGTTCAGGAAACAGGATCTCACCTCTTGGATTTGTATCCATCTCACCAGATGTTAACCCAATAAGATTTGGACGCTGCATTGGTGTCCTTGAAAAGAACTGCCTATACTGAGATCTCCCAGTACTGGTAATACTAGGGGCTTCTGGATTATAGCCATCTGGTTCATATGTATCTATTATAAAAGAGAAAAGAAAAATATGGAATGGATCTCTGATTAGTAAAAAAAATTCCTCAAGTCAACAAATCTATCCAGTAAGGTAAGAGTTTCTTTATTATCTCCACCACATAAAGTACTCAAGATAGTGATATGAAAATACAACATACAAATTAACAAATACAATACGAAATTAATTTTTAATTAAAATATATCTCAGTTAAACAAAATCCACAAAAAAGAAAAAGAAATACCATCACCAGTCAAAATGCTACACTGGTTATTTACCGCAAAGGTACATTCTGTAGGACGGGGGAGGAATCCAGGAACTAATTGGTTAAGTCTTGTCGCTGCCCAGAGGAAGCAGAAAGTAGAGTCATGGCCTCATTTTAGTTTTAAATTCTTCTTTATTCTTGGTCCCTGAGCCACCATGAGGCCTGTTCACAACTAGCAAAGCCCTGAAAACAGATAGGATAGACTAGGGTAGTACAAGTAAATGCTCGTACCTGGTAGCCACACTGGCCATGGCGTCCTTGGTTCTCGGAACTCAGAAACATGTCAGTGGAGCAGTCATGGCGACTACCACAGAGGTCGGATCTGATTCACCAGGGTCCAGTGAGACACCCCAACCCAGACTGGCTCCAACTAGCAGCCTGGAGATTGAGCAGAGAGCACTTAGGGACTGCAGCTACCCAGAGTTGGTAATCAACACCTTACTCTCCTCATGCAGACAGTCTACTGCATGGACTTACAAAGCAACTTGGCAAGCCTTCCGCCACTGGTCCGACAGCAACTCAGCTCCCGCGAACAGGGCAGGAGTTAAACATACACTGGCTTTCCTCTAGGCGGGCCTGGACCAAGGCCTACATCCCAACACACTGAAAAGACAGGCAGCAGCCCTGTCAGTTATAATTCTTTTACCTGATGGCAAGCGGCTCTCGTCCCATCCACATGTTCGGAGATTTCTCCAAGGAGCGACCTTGATATCTCCCTCAGTTCATCACAGGTTTCTGTCTTGGAACCTACCTTTGGTCTTGACACAACTGATGAAGGAACCATTTGAGCCCCTTAGGTAAGTTTCCCTAAAGATTCTAACCATCAAGGTAGCCTTTCTAGTGGCCGTCACATTGGCACACAGGGTCTCAGAACTAGCGGCAATCTCAGTGAGGGACCACCTATGTATCTTCAACAAAGATAATGTGATCCTAAGGACGGATCCATCCTTCACACCAAAGGTGCTCTCCAGCTTCCACATCTCACAGGAACTGGTCCTACCATCATTTGTCCTAATCTGAACCATCCACGTGAGCGTCTGGCATAACATTGATGTCCGGAGGGCCATCAAGATATATATTAAAAGGACTCATTCCTTCCAATGTTGCGATGCCCTATTTGTCTCCTTTACCCCAGCTTCCATGGGAAACAAAGCGTCAAGGCAGACAATCGCAACCTGGATCAAGGCCTGCATCTTCATGGCATATGAAGTTTCCAGAATGCCCAGAATGCCCAGACCCTCAGGTGTGGTGGAACACTCAACTAGATCGGCCGCCACAACAGCAGTCTTCTCGTCCAACGCCCCCGTAGCAGAAATCTGCAAGGTGGCGATGTGGAGCACTCCCACCTCCTTCATCAGGCACTACAAGGTGGACAAGTTCAGGGCAGTAGAAGCTACCTTCAGAAGGAGAGTGCTCCAGAAAGTATTATAAGCATGAGTTTTTCACGCAGTCACACGTCTACGCCCTCGGCTGTCGGGTACTGGAATCTTGAGAAGAACCGCTGAAGCTTGGCGTTGCTCGGGTGTTGCAAACAGGTCGACTTGCATGGGGCCGAACCAGATCCGGATTTGAAGGAACACTTCATGGTTCAGTTCCCATTCTCCTGGAAGGACCGAGTTCCAGCTGAGGTAGTCCGCCTAGATGTTGTTGGGAGCCCTGTAGGTATCAGACAGACAGGAAGAGGATGGTGTCCTCTGCCCATCTGAATAGGAGGTCTGCTTAGGCCTGAAGGGATCGTGACCTCGATCCTCCTTGTTTGGGTATGTATGAACGGGTCGTGGTGTTGTCCATCTGGATCAGTATGTGCTACGCTCGAAGCATGGGGGCAAAGTGTAGAAGAGCTAGCCTTGCAGTGCGCTCCCCAGCCCGTTAGGCTGGCATCGGATGTGACTGTGACTTGGTGTGGTACTGCAAAGGGGGACCCTTTTGATACGTTCCACCTCTTGGTCCACCAGATGAGTGATTCCTTGATTCCCCGAGAGAGTGGCAGTAGATGCTTCTTCTGGGAGATTTGTTCTTGATACCCCAACAAGAAGGCCTGTAGGGGCCTCGAATGGAATCTCACCCATGGAACCACCTGGATGGCTGAGATCATTAAACTTAACAGTTTGGCCAGGGACATGAAGGTCACCTGGGCCAGTACCCTTGAGGCCCTGGCTTCCCGCAGAATCATCTGCTCTCTGTTTTGGGATAAGGAGATCATTCCTGACCTGGTGTCTATCCATATCCCTAGATGCGCTACGGTCTGAGTTGGGGAAAGATGGCTCTTCAGGTACACAATGAACCCATGAGCCTGCAGTCATTGAACTGTTGTCTGGACTTCCCTTTCTGCCTGTTTGAAGGAAGGGGCTTGGAAAAGAATGCCGTCTAGGTATGGGTAAAGGCTGATTCCCTGGGTCCTGAGGAGGGCTATCAGAGCTACCAGCACCTTGGTGAACACCCTGGGGGCTGACGAGATACCGAATGGAAGCGCTCGAAATGGAAAGTGTTGTTCGCCAAAGGCGAAGCGGAGAAATCTCCTGCTGTCCCTGTCTATCTTGATGTGCATGTAGGCCTCTAACAAATCCAGGGAGGCCAGGAATTCCCCTTTCTGTTGGGCTTCCCTGACTGAAGACAGTGTTTCATCCGGAAATGCTTGTACAAGACACAGGAGTTTGTGTATTTCAGATCTAATATTGCTCAGGAGTCCCCGTCCTTCTTGGGAACTGTGAAGAAGTAGGAGTACACCCCGGAGAAATGCTCTAGCATCAGGATGGGTTCTATCGCCCTGATAGCTTGAAGATGTGTGATGGCTTTGATAAGGGAGGCAGCTTTTTGAGGGTTCTTTGGAATTGGGGCAGGGAGGAACCTGCTCCTGGGCGTTGTGTCGAACTCCACACGGTAACCATGTGGCACGGTTGTGAGGACCCACCTGTCTGTCGTGGAGTTAGACCAAACGCCAGAGAACAGGGCAAGCCTGCCTCCCACCTGTAGGGGTTGTGAGTCAGAATTGCTGCCTGGAGCCACCTCTTTGGGATTGGTGGCCCCCTCTGCGGTTGCTAGAGCTCTGTGAGTTTGAGGATTGTCGGATTATATAGTTGGTTCTGGCCCATGCTGGTCGGAAGGAACAGTAGTCTTGTTGTCTACCGTAGGGATGAAAGGAACGAAAGGACTGCTGTGTCTGAAAGGACTGCTGTGTCCTGCCTCCTTTCTTGTCTCCCCTCTTCGCTGATGTAGGCATGGCTTGTTTTTTGTCTTTGGTCTCCATGAGAATATCTTTTAAGGCCTCATTTCCGAAGAGTTTTGAACCCTTGAATGGAGCAGTGGAAACAGTAGATCTCGAATGTGCATCCACCTCCCAGTGCTTAAGCCAGATAGATCTTCTTGCTATGGCCCCTGCACCTATGGACCTAGCTGCAAAGAACACTGAGTCTTGTGAAGCATCCGCAATAAATTGCAATGCCTTTAATAGCTTGTGCAACGTCTGGGAATCCAGGTGTTATACGTCTAAGATGTCTTGAACCCAAAGGATGGATGACCTTGCAAAGAGGGAGGCCGCTGCGGAGGACCTGACGCCCAAGGCAGATGCCTCGTGAACTTTCCTCAGGGCCGCATCAGCCCTTTTCTCATCTGGGTCCTTAAGAAGGGCCTCGCCCTCTTTAGGCGCCAGAAAATTGGACACCAAGGAGGCGACAGGTCTGTCGACCATCGGGACCTGTAGGGAGTCCAGAACCTTCTTGCAGGGGCGTAGAACTTCTGAGCGATCATGGTGCCCCTTTTTCCCTGTGTAGGTTTTTCCTATTCCTCAGTAATGAGCTTCATGAAGACCTCAGGGAAGGGGAGTTCCTTCTTTTGGGTTTTGGAGGGCCGCAGGGCCGAAGCTACCCTCTTGTTTTGCAACGAGGAGGTGCTCTCCATGGCCCCCTGTTCTGTCGTGATGGAGGACAGTTTCAATATGGAAACCACTTTCAGGAGGGGCAAAAAATCATCGCAGTGGAAGAGCCTGTCAATTGTCCCTGAATCGTTCATTCCAGAGTATGACCACTCACCTTCCTCCCTCCCATCCTGAGACTGGCAATCCTCCCCTTCTGCCCCTTGCGAATGTGCAATGGCATTCAACAACTGCACCTCGTCCCTGGACTCCACATCTGATCCCTCTGAAGAGTGGTATGAGGGCTGAGCCATCCTGTTTTCCTGGGAGTTTGAATTGCTCGCATTTGCTAGAGTTTGACTAGATTGGGCGGAAATTCCAGAGGAACAGGCTGATGAGGTCGCCTGGGTCGTGCCTTGGTCACCTCAGCCACTAAAGCGACCTGGGAAACAATGGGGGAATCACGAGTGCCTGACACAGAAGTCTGTCCCGCGCACCCTTGGTTCCCTGTAATTGAGGCGGGTACGGACTGAGTGAAAGCCACTTCGTCCCCCAGCAATACAACTAGAAAGAAGTTGCAGGGCCATGCGAATGGTCTGTTCCCTCTTCCTGCATGTGACTAGGGACCTGAGGGTGTTGGGACCAGAGGAAGGGCCCTCCAGGGGGGTCTTCCTCCTCCCTCCTGGTGGTTTGCCCAAGAAACTCCACCCTCACCCCCTGGGTGGAGGCCTGCAGTACGTCTTCAGGGAGGTAAAAATCTTGCACTTGGGGATCTGTCCGGAGAGGGAACAAGGGTCCCGGCCTGGTGGATGAGGTTGAATAGATCCTCCCCCTCCCTTTCCCTGGTACCTGCTGGAGTGACCCGATAGTCCCAGGTCCATTGGGGTCCGCTGCTGGCCTGTGTTGTCCTTGGGCCTCTGTAGCCCCCGCTAGGTCGCTTGTTAAAGCTGCTGCTCCTGAGGCAGTGGTAGCTGGGTTGGCTGCTGGTCGCAGCAGCACCTCAAAGAGCGGCAGTGTTCTTGGCTGCGGCTCTTGCAGAGGTGGCTGGGTCAACCCTAGTCCCCAGCATGGGGGGGGGTATCGCAGGAGTGGGGGGGTGATCTCTTGCCTCACTGGTGTAGCTGCTCTGGCTGGGAGTCCGAGCTCGCTCCCGGAGCGGATCTCATTCCCCATGTGGCAGAGGAAACCTCCACCGCCTTTGGTGCGCTCCTGCAGCAGCTTTGGGCGGGAGTCTTGCCAGCCGTGGTCCCTGGGCCTCCTAGCTCGCTCCGAGAGCGGCTCTTGGAGGGCCGGGCCTTTTTTGCAGAGGATGAAGATCCTGGAGCCTCTTTTGCCACCTGATGCTTTGTTCCAGCCATCAGGAGGAATGAAAGAAAAGGGTGGAGAAGAAAGAACTGGAGGAGGGGGTGAGCTGAAGAGGGGGGAAAGTCCGAGGATTCCACACCCAAGAGAGAAAAAGGAGTTTTTTAAAAAATAGTAGACAGTGATAGAAAAAAGGCAGTAACTGAGAAAGGAAAGGTGAAAAAATAAGGAGAAAGGAAAACAAAGAACCGTGAATCTCCTGAGAGGTAAAGCATAGCTCCACTGTGGTCAAAGCAGGAAGTAGAACTGGCCTCGTGGTGGCTCAGGGACCAAGAACAAAGAAGAATTTAAAATTAAAATGAGGCCATGACTCTACTTCCTGCTTCCTCTGGGCAGCGACAGGACTTAACCCATTAATTCCTGGATTCCTCCTCCCCCCTCCTATAGAATACAGTTGTCCCTTCATATTCGCTGGGGTTTGGTTCCAGGATACCACCACGGATACCAAAATCCATGAATACTCAAGTCCCATTATATTCAACAGCATAGCAAAATGGTGTCTCTTATATAAGATGGCAAAATCAAGGTTTGCTTTTTGGATTATTATTTTTTTAAGAATATTTTAATGCTGTGAATACTTAAATCTGTGAATACCAAATCCATGGATACGGAGGGACAACTGTACACTTCAGCAAACAACTATAAACTTGAGCCAGACAAGATACGTTTAAGTTGTAATACATAATACCTCAAATAAATATATACTATTTTTAAAAAATGTTTCAAGTGCCATTTCACTAACTACTTCATCTTCACACGCTTCATGGAATATCCCAAATTAAGGCCCAGTTAAGCAATTACTAGATGAAATCATCAACTTGGAAAAAACCACTATGATCTACCTCATAAAATATGGAGATGCATCATTTTTGAAAAGAGGCCAGGTAGAGTATAATTATGCATGAAAGAAAAATCCAAGTTATTAAGGAGTAAGCCCTTAAGCCTAGACAATTTAGACCATCATTTTTTTTACATTCACATCTTAAGAAAAAAAAGTTCCAAGAAATTCACAGTCGTCGCGTAACAATATTATCTTTAAGTGTTTTCTTTTTTTAAAAAGGCCAAGGGCATATCATCCAGAATGTTCTGACTAATTCTGCACACCATGAGTGTTATGGAAGGCAAAAAATGTCTGAAAGAAAAGTTAGGTAAGGAAGGGAAGATTATCAGTGCTTGGGAAACAACTAAAGAGCAAAAACTCTCAGCAAATCTATCAAGTAAGCTGCAGGTCTGCAAGAATAGACAAGGTATGTTTTACTGTGTCATCAAGAATTAATAATAAAGTACTAATATATCACAGGAAGGAGGAAAATGCATTTGCTTACGTTCTGATACTGAATATAGTAGGTTTTGGGGTAATGGAGGAGGTAGTCTTGCTCCTGCTGGTGCAAGGCTAGGCACTGTAGTTGTCCCTGGCTGGTCACGACTGTTGATCAAATTGGACTGTGATAAAGAAGGCCCTGGAATGAAACATTAAAAATGATAGAATATTGAGATAGGCTATTCCTTTTGGGACTCCAAAGTCAAACGCTCTAGTTTGTATCCTCACCATCTCTCACACATCAACATTACCATCATCATATCTATACCCCCCTTTCCTCCTCATTGTGGTACTCAAGGCGGCTTACAACAGTTAAAACAAACATAGAATAAAAATTCACAGCACACAAAATCCTTAAATCTTGTAACCAGCCAAAGCTCCTCATTCTTGGCCTCAAAGCCCACCGTGGCCTTGTCCTCAGTCTCTCTATTCTTGTACACTGTCCATCACATTCTTGCCCCTGCCCATTACATTCATGCATGCAACCCCAACCACCTAAGATTCTGTGCTCTCTCCAATAATGTCACTCCTTTTTTATTGTTATGCTTGAACTTCCTCCCCAAATATCTGCATGATACTACTTCTTCATCTAAATGCCACCTGTGAAGTCATCTTTTCTGTGACATCTCTAGCAGAACCAAACAGTACTGGCAAACTATTGTTACTAAGCATAACTTTTTTCTTTATTTTATCACGTAAGATAAAATTGGATGTACTTGGGCTAATGATCAAGGTTTGCAGCTGGACAGAGATTCTAGTTCTCTAACACACACACTCACAAGTTTGCCACTAAACATTTATGGTACTCAGATCCTTTATTTGATGAACAAATATTACTTTAGCACAATTTTGTTTCTCTGATCAGGTTTCAAATTACACACACACACACAAACAAACACACATTTAGTCTCCCTGGTGTATTTATTTTAAATTGTTTATACCATTTAGCTCTGCCTATGTACCCTCAAGGTAGGGAGGGGCAGTTGCTCACTCAGGAAAGGCTCCTGCAGAAATGCTGGAACGCTGCTGTCAGTCACAGCTGACAATGCTGAATAAGATGGACCACTGTTCTGACTCAATGTATGGGCGTTTCCAGTGTTCCTATAAGGTGGCTTGATTTTCTCTATTACCTCTCAACAGTAAATACTATAATGATTTTACAGAGTTGAGAGCTTTTGTCATAAAAGCAAAACCATAACATTCTGATTGCATGCTGCTATGCTCAGTATTGTGATATACTGACATTCCATCAAAAATAGCTTTTAAAGTACTAGGTTTTTGTTAAAATTTGTTGTTGTTGTTCTGTGCCTTCATTTCTAACTTATGGCAACCCTAAGGTGAACCTATCACACGGTTTTCTTGGCAAGATTTGTTCTAAGATAAATAGACAATAATGTACAAATATTGAGATAAATAAACAACAATGCACAAAAAGCTTTTTATTGTCCTACTACTGCAGTTTGAAGTTTTAGAAAATTGTTTGTATGGAATCATAAATTATAACCTAGTTTTCTGTGGAAGTAAGAAACAGGAAGTGTCATTATGACGATAAAATAAAATCAGAAGCCAAGCCAAAAATATTTAACTCTGTAGCTTGAAGTCTTGCCTGTCCTTTTTCTTTCCCCTTACATCACACAGGAAGCATGCATAAGGCTCTGTACTTTTACCAATGACCAGTTTCTGATTTCTGCTATTTGAAAAAATCCCACACTCTTTTTGGCAAGCTGTTCTCTGTTATCAGCAGCATCTCAGAGTAAGCTTTCCCCCTCTGCCTCCAGTAGCCCTTATTCTTTTATCAAAATAGCATCCATAGTTGCTAAGCAAATGCTGCAGCTGGTCACACTTTTGAGAGGCTGCAAACTGAAACCCAACCCTTCTTTCAATGCCAAAGAAAGGAAGAGTACAATTCTAGCTACATTTCTCACACTCACATAGGTTTTCCATGATATTAAATAGCACTCAATATTGCACTATGTCTCTAAATACCAGATGTAGCAGGACTGTTCGGAGAGAACAGGCCAGGTTGTTGGGAAGTTTTTAACTGTCTAAGTACTACAGTCAATGCCCTAATTTATAACTTTACATGAGCACATGTGTGTTCCAGTTGTGACACTTTGCTTATGCAGCTATCTAGTCAAGCTGAGCTTGTACTTTATCCATACCCCCACCCAAAAAAGAAAAAAAGGCAAGGTTGGGGGGAGGGAGAGACAGAAACAAAAAATAAAATAAAATAAAATTAAGACAATTTCATTTTCTGTCAACTAATCTGTTTCAAGATTAAAGATATATTCTTCCCAATACAGTTCAAAATATATATAGGGAGTGCTTTGGCACTGATAAGTGGTACAGACATTAAGAAAATAAATAAAATAATATACTTTAAAAAAATAATTACAACATTACTTGCCTTTCCACCACCCCCACCCCCTTTTTTTGGTTGTTAAAAAACAATAGCTCTATTTTTGTTTGGCCACTCTATTAACCTAGACAATTACTTCTATGGCCTTTGACTATTTTGAAAAGGAAAGGGGAAAATTGCTTTTATTAATTACAAGCTTTAAAACTGGCCACAATCTCAAAGAGGGCTGCCAGCTGAGTATGTGTTGAATGTGTGCAAAGTAAGCATCTGGACCTCCAGGTACCCTTAACTGTCTTGTCACCAAAGCCCACCTGGTGTACCTTTACCCACCACCAACCATGGCATATTTTGCAATTCACACGTCTGCTTTAAGCTTCTACAATGGAGTGTTATCAGCACAGATCTGGGGTTACAATGTTGTGGATTCCATGCTCTCACCTATTCTACCTCTGATTCCTAGTTCCCAGTTTTAATTGAATTAAATTTTTACTGTAGTCTGTGGCACAGGCACCGTGGGACTGTTACAGAACTGCTTCCATAAGAACCAGGAAGAAGGACATCTCTGGGCAGCTCTTGGTGTGCTCTCAAACCCTGTGCTGGAAGGCTGAGAAACCCTCTCGAGCATGTATTTGGGCTACATGGAGAAGACACAGGGAAGCAGTTATAGTCCTGTTGCACTATCTAAAAGCACTGGTGCCATATTGGATTTGGGATTAGGAATTAAGATCACTTCTTTTTTTTTATCCTAGGTATTCTTACCTCATTCAGATGTCACTCTCAACTCTATACCAATTCTACAGTTGTTTGACAACTTTAATAAAGTTCTTCTCAAATCCACATAGGTTTTGGTCCAAATGAGGAATAAATCCCCATGAGCTGGATCTCAACTACTGCATTCATTAGAAGAAAGTAAAAAAGTTCAACAAGCTCAAAACTGTTCCCTCATACTTCAACTATACGATTTTATTCAAACTTCAATTTCAAGGAAGCTTTAAATAATCTTCCTCACCAGCTACAGAGTATGTATTATAGCTGGAATTTTGCACAACCATATTTGCAAGGTTTCAACCTTAATACTAGTTCTAGATCCAGATTCTTATACCACAACTACCATTTTATAAAAATAAAGCAAAAATTTTAATTTTCCCAGTTACTATTATTTTAGTTATGTACAGCAAACTGGAACACTCTGAAGAACTCTTACTTGGCATAGGAATTCTAACAGGTGGCGGGGGCCGAGGGTGTACTTGTGGCCCAGGCATTCTCATGTTGTGAGCTGGGCCTTGTGTGGGTGCCATCAACATTCCAGGAGGAGGAAGTCCTGGTGGTGGTGGTGGGAAAGGAATCATGCTTGGTAAAGACACTTCATCTACAACTAGTGGGTCGTTTCCATGATCATATTGACAGAGGTCACCAAGTACACAAAACCCCCGCTCTGTTAAAAAAAAGGAAAGAGAGTTACTTATAACATGCATTTGCATAACTGTAATAATTGTGATTGGCATGAGCAACTTCAAATGATTAAAAACAAAAGAGAGGGCTTCAGACTACATGATGCCTTTACTAATTAATAGTAAGTCATTTCCTACAGGCTGGAACTAATTCCATCAGGCTTTCAAGCTTGAATGACACACTGCATAGTTCTAGTAACTGTCTATAGTGTTTCAGACAAAAATAGGTATCTTGGTCCAAACACAATGTGTGTTAAAGAATTGGGTTTTTTCCTGCATAACTGCTGTACAAATCATGAAGAAGTTATTAGGAAGGCAAGAGAGAAAGAATCATTATCTCAAAATGAATCATTATTTAATAAAGACTGCATATGACACTGTACAAAACAAATATGGATTTTAATGGAGCATTCTGGACCCCATGTTGTTTAAGTTAGAAATTAACATTTTGTATGAATATTTCAAAATATTTACAATATTTGTGTGTGCAAATTATGATTAAGTATTGTTTACTCCTGTTAGCAGGATTGGCATTCTGAGTGAACATAATGGGGAACACATGAGACCTATGCTGACAAAAAGATTCACTGCTGTTTCCCAGATCTTCCTGGTCCAGCAGCTTTCCCACCTTACTGTTGCTCCTGGTTCACTTGACCTCTCCAAGCACTATAACAGTGACAAGACTGAAGAAATGGAGAGCATCTTCCACTTACCCTGCACTCACCCTGTGGGTGGTTGTGCAGATTGGTCCCAAAGGAAGAGAGCAAGTGAACGAGCAGCTGTGACAGTGGTAAGGAGGTGGGCCTACGGAGGACAACTTGCTAAATAACCCTCCCAAACCTGGAACCAGTACTGCCTGCCAGGATGAAAATGCAAGAGAACCACTTGTTCATCAGTCCTGCCCCGAGAAAATGCCTCAATGTAAAATGAAGAACAACAGAAACCATGTGTGATCTACAAGGGGATTTCCAGCAGACAACAGACCATTAGCCAAACAGACACTAACCCTCTTTGCATATTCTCCCACCCTAGGAACTAGCCTTTCAAATACACAAATTTACCTATTCTCTCCAACAGGGACTCACAGTATATAATCCCCCCCCACACACTCCTACCCAACCATTCTCTGAAGATGCCAGCCACAGATGCAGGTGAAACGTCAGGAATAAACTTTTCCAGAACACGGCCTCACAGACCAGAAAAAAACCCCACGGAAAACCCATGTGTGAGCTGCATGACTGTATTCATCTGGCTGTAAAGAATATTCAAAAGAAAAACATCTAAGCTGACCAAGAAGGAACACTTACCATCATAATCTCGACAACGCCTTTTTGGCGGTGCGTTCCTACCAAAGGAATTAGGAGCAGAGTGATTGCCGTAGTAATTTGACCAGCTTTCTGTTGTGTTTTCAGGGTGGTGAGCAGGTGCAATCACAGTTACAGCACTGGGAATACACTGTGCTCCAGAGGAATACTGCTCAGTAGAGTTAATGGAAGACAAAGACACTGAGTTATATGAGCTCTCCATGTCACTCCTTTCACATTTGAATTTGGCTCGCTCTCTGTGCTCTGTTTGGGGGGGGAAAATCACAGTAATAACTATGTTTCCATGGTCTCTCTCTAAGAGTTTCCAACAGCATGTAGAAAATATAACCACAACAAATAAATGTTTATTCACTTATAAAGTCTAAGCATTAACTGGTTAAAATTGTAGCAATATCTGAATAGTATTATCAGATCAGTCGTTGTAAAAAAATTGTGAACATTCTGTCATATTAATTAGTCATCCTTCCTTTAGAGAGAAGAACCACCTTTCTAAAAATAATTTCAATTATTCAATTTTTTTTTCACATTGGCTAGTCCATCACAAGGTGTAATTCTGATTTAAAGGGGAAAGGAACCTTTAAAAAGGAATAAATAATATCCAGTACATCTTCGCTGATGCAGTTGAAAGCAGGTGCCTCTAAGAAGAGGCAAAGCATAATAGAAGGTGGCGATATAACAGAATACACATGAGATCAAATTATAAAAAAATAATAATCCCTTGAATAGAATACTCTATAGAGCACAGCTTTTAGCCTGTTATAATGATGTTAACAATCTCTGTTTTTCTAATACATTCTTCTTGTTTGATAGATTTGTCAGAAAACTAGGGGGAAATGATTACAGCTATTTAAAGCATACAAAGTTGGGGCCAGGAATTATTTGACTATTATTTCTTGGAAACTCACCAGCATTTCTGTTTATATCCCTATCTTTGTTTGCATCCTGGTCTTTACTTCTCCCCCGGCTCCGGCTGCGGCTCCGGCTGAGCCCTCTACTTTTACTGCGACTCTTACTTCTTCCCCTTCGCCAGTCATATTTGTCTCTGTAGAGGTCATTCCGTTCGTAGTATCTATCATAGTCTCTCCATTTACCATCATCTCTTTTTCTCTCTCTATTTCTGTTAAAAACAGAAATCTCAAAAGTGTTTACAGCATCAAAATGTGACGATCAGGTTTTAACAACAGGCAGCGTTGCATGCAAATCTAAGCTTTTTAAAAATATAACAAATAATACTTATTCTTGGGTCAACAACTTTCATGTTAATAGGTATTAATAGTTCTAAAATATCCACAGTGCCAAAATCTGTATTATTAAAGGATGATAGCATTATGTAAGTATCAACTATTAGCATGATTAGAAAAATATTTCTCCCACACTAATTACTACAACAGTATAGGAACAGATCTCCTCGAGCGCTTTCATCAGCGCTGTCTACGCACAATCCTAAATATACACTGGACTGACTATGTGACGAATGTTGCTGTCCTTGAGCAAGCAGGGATCACCAGCATTGAGGCCATGATATTGAGAACACAGCTGCGCTGGGCAGGGCACGTTGCTAGGATGGAGGACCATTGTCTCCCAAAAATACTACTCTATGGTGAACTCGCCATGGGTCAGTGTAAGAGGGGCGCTCCAAAAAAGCGATACAAAGACTCCCTGAAACAACATCTCAGGCTCGGCCAAATTGATCACCAACAGTGGTCCGCCCTGGCCTCACATCGGGAGGCATGGAGACGCACTATCCACAATGCTGCAGCCTTATTTGAGAACTCACGACGAACAAGTCTTGAAGAGAAACGACAACGCAGAAAGAATCACAACCCAAAAACATCACCCAAGGAGACCTTCTGCTGTGCTTTTTGCAACCGGACTTGTTTATCACGGATTGGCCTTTTTAGTCATCAGTGCGCTTGCAGAAAGCACGGGATGAGTCCTTCCTGAATCTTTGTTTGCGAAGAAAAGCCAGAGAGAGAGAGATAGGAACAGATCCAATAGAACCTTCTGTAAGTGAATCATTCATAATACATGAGGCAAAAATCTATAGCAAGTATTCTGATCATAACCTAAAAGGAGGGGGCACGCATATTAAAATGCTAAAGAAAAGTGCTAACCTTTGCTCATTAGGATCTGAACGATTTTTCTGTGGGCTAGCATATTTCTTCTTTTTGCTCTCTCGCTCTTCTTCAAAAGATTCCTGAAATGTCTAAAGAGAAACAGTAAAGCATTACCTCACACCATTTGTACCCTACCTTGCTGGGTAGGAGAAAGGTACAAAAGAACCTAAAATCCTAATAAACCGGAAAGAAATGTGTCTGAGCACTCACCACACAGATATTTAAATATGACCATAAGAAATGTGACACTTTGAAAAGCAAGTTTTTAATTTTTTGTTATTTTTGTTATTTATATTTCTTAGTTGTCTACTACCTCTAAAGCAGTTTTCATTTCAAAACTGCTATGTGTCATGATTGCATTTATAATTATAGAAACCGTAATGATTAGTGTGTTGGCATTCATAATTTGCTGCGATATTCCTTGTGTTAAATCAGAGCGAGTTACTACTTTAAAGACCTTAAGAAAAATCTAGGAGGAGCTGGAGGCCACAATTAAACCATGAATTTCATGTGATACTCTTTATCCCATTTCTACATTGTGGCAGAGGAGCAGATACGTCTACTCTGCACAGACACTGGACTGTCAGTCCCAAGTTGATTTCAGATAAGGCACTCTATCAGGTACCTTCAAATAATGGTATATCTCAACGATACCATTATAGCATATTTATTGTTTTTGCGGACATAACCTGTTGTCCTTAAATATGAACAAAGTAAACAAGCCCTGAACAATCTTGAAATGTTAACTTAGAAACTGAATTAAGTTGGATTTTCTTTGACTTGCACCTTTGTTTCTTTACTTTTTGGCCTCACTTGGTCTGTTTTACTGCACATAGGAAGTCCATGAAACAATTTCCACCTGAGTAATCATTTTGGACTGTATCTATGAGTGAGGTACAGTTTTGTGACTATGCAAAACAGTTAGAACTTAGGCAAATGTATAAACCCCTCATATTTCTATTGGACGAATATTGCTCCTTCTTTTGTGGCAGTCTACTTTTTGAACCAAGTCATTTTAATTCTTTCCTTTAGCCTTTTAATTCTTTTCATGCAACTGTTGACAGCCAAAGAAAACTGCTTGTATCAGACACAGTAGTTCAGCTGCTAAGAAAAGCTTTCTTAGAGACAAGAAATCAAGGGTAGGGGCATTAGTTTTCATCAGCAGAAGAGTTGCACTCCCTGAAAAGTTACTGAGAGTATTTTCCACAAAAAATGTAGTGGACTAGTTTCATAATCTCATATTCATTAATGTTAATTACATAACAAACTTCACACTTCCTTGTCTGTGAAGGTAGCATACTAAGAATTGAAAAATTCATCTGTCTGCAGAAAGGCCAAACAGCTACGTTACACATGACTAAAGTATTCCTCAGTTAAACAAACAGCAAGGAAGAAGGCATAGAACAGGATTTTTAAAAAATCACTTCTAATATTACATGATTTGCATACATATGAGAGGGGGTAGGGTAGGACTGTGTGGTGCAAGGGTATCATCTCTCATTTGACCTTATCTAAGTATAGCAAAGTTCTTTAATACACTCATCACTGAAGTCTGGGCAGAATTACACTTAAGGAACTCTGGTTCATTTCCTTCACTAGGAAATGTTTCTCCTAACAACATCCACTACACAATACACTATACTGTATAAACTTAGAATGGTAGTGTTTGCCCTGGTGTTCAAGCAATCAAATCAGAATGAGAGCTAAGTGAGGACAATCAGAATTGAGTGATCCTCTGCACTGTTTCTTTTTTTTTTTCACTGTTGCAAAACTAATGTTCACAGAAGAAAACACACTAAGTACCATTCATCTTCTAGCATAAAATATACAGTGTAACAAACAGGAATAATGTTAAACATGATAGAAGGCAACTGTAATGATGATGCTTGGAAAACTTATCCAAAGTCACACCAGTTTCTGGTCCATATACATTATCTACACACCTCAAAATTAGAATGCTACTGATCATTATTATTTGAATTCTGCTTGCCTAAATTCAATGCCTGACTTTGGACAGAGGCATATAAGCACCACAACTAAAGGATCCACACTGAGCACAAAGGAACAGCAGAGACAAGTGTCCTCAGATAGTGTGATGGGCAAAGGAGCTAATATCAGCCAGGTCCATCAACCAAAAAGTACATGGTTTGCAACCCCATTTAAGCACAAGTTCCACCACATGAGACTAACAAAGAGATTAAAAGAGATATAACAAGACCAGCCCATCAAGTTTTCTTAAAAAAAATAATCTTAACTCTGTACTTAGATTGGCCTCAGGTTGATTGATTTTTATTTGCAAAACTGTCTAAGCCAGGGTCAGCATGTTCTGGAATGCTGTAAGACCAGGTTTATGGACCAGGAGTGCTCATTAATTCATCTTTATCATTAGAGAAACAAGTGACTCTCTGCATGAGTACTTTCTAGCAGCTAAGACTGGTACTCTTAACTAAAATCATTCTTGGACACAGACACTCTAGCTTCAGTTATCCGCGTCTGGTACCCTCTCCATTCCCCCAAATTACTCACTGTATTGCACCTGGGATTCCTTTTGAAAACAGTCCATACAATTTAGTTCTGATTGAGGCTGCATGGTGGCCAAGTGGGACTACACCATACAACTATGTGGGGATGACATGAACACGTTCCCACAGTGCTCTTATTTTTACCCATTCCCAATCAGTTTTCAGGCCAAATGCAAAATGCTGGCCTTAGTCCTCAAGGTTCCCAACAGCTTGGAGCCAGGGCACCTGGATGGCCTCTTGCTATGTGTACCTATCCAATATAACACACCTGCTACACCTAAAACTCCAGACAAGTGAGGTGTAGCAGGTATATTAGTGATAGCACACTAGTTATGGAATGCATTTCTTTCTCTCTCTCCCAAGTTACCTTTCTAGTGCCTTATTATTTTTTTGTAAGCTTTTTAAATTTTTGAAAAAATTAATTCTGTTTCTTTCTTCTTCCCCACTCCTTCTGTGTTTTTGGCTGCTTATTTTTAATGGTAAGTTAATTTTATTATTATTGATTTTCCCCACTTTACTTTATCACCTGCCCAGATTTTTTAAATATAGGGCAGTCTACAAATGTTATAAATACAGTTGTCCCTCCACATTCACAGATTTGGCATTCGCTGTTTTAAGTATTCATGGCTTGAAAATATTCTTTAAAAAAATAATCCAAAAAGCAAACCTTGATTTTGCCATCTTATATAAGGGACACAATTTTGCTATGCCATTGCATATAATGGGACTTGAGTATTCATGGATGTGGGTATTCGTGGGGGGTACTGGAACCAAACCCCAGCGAATGTGAAGGGGCAATTGTATAGACAACTCAAGTTTACCACACTTTTCATTCTATAAAAAAGGTCCGCAACAGGAGTAAAAAAAGGAGAGGTTTAGCTTGGTCACTGCAATACATAGCTTTTTAAGAGGCTGTGCATAGGTCTGAAGCTGCACCATCAGATGCAGTGAAAACTTATCTGCAAACACATTCATACTTCTAACCACCTTACCTACGTCCTCTGAATACTGAAGAAAAAACAGCAACTATAACCTATCACACTCCTAGGCAAGTTCCACTGAATTCACTGAAGCATATTTTCAAGCAGATATTTAAAGAACTACATAACTACAATCCTATACAGCCATCTGGGAGCGAGCCCCAATAAATATGGGGGGGAGGGGGACTTACATCTGCATAAATAAGCATAAGATTGCACTGCATTGCAAGAAGGTGACACAGAAAAATTAAATATTACCTCTTCTTTGATTTCTTCTTTCCCCTGACCTGCAGGTTTTGGCTCTGGTTTCACTGGTTCAATGGGAGCTAGGTAATCCTTGGTGTATAGGCTCTCAAAGAGTTTATTAACAAACCCTGATGTTTCTGGTAAAGAGATGCAATAAATACATAGATAAATAAATAAATAAATCCATAATGCACATCAGTCTGTAGTTGAATTAAGCACAGCTCTATTCCTTTGATACAGGCCAATCTGTGTGCCTGAAAGAACCCTGGACTTCTGTGTTTTGTTTTTTTTAACCAACAGAAGCACACCATGTCACACTGCAAATATATTTTGAAACTCTGATTTTTATATAGAAAAGATGATGTAAATGTTTTAGAACCAGCAAATTTTTTTGAAGGCACTGGCTTTCAAAAGAATTGAGAACATTTCAAATCCATAAGAGTCATTATTAATTTTTTAGATTGTTTTCCAGCCTTGAACCAATGTCCAGGCTGGGGGTTGACTAGTTCTACTGATACAAATAGTATTGTGGTTCCACTAATTTAACTCTAAAAACCAAGTATGTCTGATTTAATATAGTTTCACTGCATCAAAGAGATGAAGTTACTAACAACAATAAGAAATACCCTGTCTCTTTGTTAGGCTCCATGTCATGCTGCTTATGTAGGATACAGCAGGCCAACTCCTTTATTAGGGCTTTGCTTGCTTTCCTCACTATGGCAAGTTGAAGATGGGAGGGTTAGGTGAGGAAGAGATGCTTACACCCAACTAACTTTCATGGAGGGTGGGTAGCGTGTGCAAACCCTGCCCCAAAGTTGACTGGAAGTCCAGGGTTTGTTTTGGCTTGGCACTTGCTGAGTGTAAATGCAGAGACAAAGCACAAAGGCTGACAAACCAAGTTCCCACTGATTTAGTAGGTGAATTCTAGCTGGGGTTGAAGAGATAGAAGTTCCAGAAATTATAAAGCTGACATTTGGAGAAAAACTGAAATTTATGCAGTTCTTATTTTTAAACCAAACCTAAACTTATTTTCCTGCTTTAGTTAATTCATAAAGTTGAACTGTTTGCCATATTTGCGAAACTTAAAATATAAAGCCTTAGTTTTATACAAACAACATGGTTAGTATAAGATAAAGAGAGTTGCAAATTGCTGCACCTTATGCTACCTAAGAACATGTATCTTACCCTTTGCCATATGAATAATAGGAAAACAAACAAAAACAGAAACTACTGATTTTCTAACAAACGGAGTGTGTTATTTGGACAAAAAGTCTCATATACCCATACTGTTAAGGATTAGACTAGCAGCATGTCTGGATTTAAAGATTAACTCTTCAATAATGTATCAGCATCAGAAGCAACGAAGTCCTCTCTCACGCTCCTCTCACGGAGAAGATGACACCAAAACACAAGCAGAAGCACCTTTCAGATTTGAGTGTCTATATATAACTGAATCTCAATTTGCATTGCCCCAATTTACAACATTTCAAATGTATGTTACTCCATAAATTAAAAAAAATAATAATGAAAGCCTCCCATACGATGCATAGCTCTTCCAGCATGCCTATGCACTTGAGCAAGCTAGGATAGGCAAGAGAACATAGAGGGTGTTTGGTGCTTTGGCATGGAGTTTTGAGTGGTAAAAAGTGACAAGACAGGTTTTCTTTTACCTGCCTTGGTTGGGGGAATATGAGAAAGCAACAGCAGTCTTGGTATTTCTGGAAGCAAGGGGTTTCCTTTGCTTGCTCAGAAGCAGGAGCATGAAGGGGAGGAAGAAACTGGAATCTTGGCATTTTGGTGTGACAGGAAGGGGTTTTTATGCTTGCTTAGTGTGTGTATGTGTGTGTGTGTGTGTGTGTGTGTGTGTGAGAGAGAGAGAGAGAGAGAGAGAGAGAGAGAGCGCAACTGGGATCTGCTTTTTTCAGCTAGCAAGCCTGCTGGAGAGGTTACAGCAGATGTGCTCCTACTGCTGTGTCTTCTGAACCTGCTGCTGCAGAAGACACAGCAGAAGATGTGCTGCCCATCTCTCACTTCTGATATGCTTTCTCCACCTAGGAAGCCAGCTGAAGAGGGCACAGCAGACGAACACAGGTCTTACTAGTTGCTCTTTGTCTGCATGCTCCTCTGAAGACAAACGGTGATCTAATGGTAAGCCACCTCAACCTAGTCAAGGCCCCCTTTGGATAGGCACTCACTGCCTTGGTCCATCTAGAAAACACCTGCACATTTCTCTAATTTGGAAAAGGTTAAGTTCTGATTTTTTTAATGCTTTTTAACTCTTTAAAACTGGTGAAGAGTTGAGTACAACTACCAACTCTGTGGCTACTTCAGCTCCTGGTCTCTAATGATTCCCTATAGAAATGTCTCCCCCCGATTTACACCAGTCTCAATTTACAGTGCGAGTCCAGGAATACAATCCTGATATAAATGGATACTCCTCTGTGTGTGTCTGTGTGCATGCGCACATGACATGCACAAAAATTATTCTAATTCTGTAAACTGCCTTGTATATAAACTATCATTCTACTTTTCTACTGGAAAAATGGAAAATCCATGCAGGAAAGATGGAAAACTCTCTGAAATTTCTGTATTTTTCCTGGGCCTTCAAAACTGTAGTTGAGACTAACAAATGAATTTGAGCCTTCGCACTGGAGAAAGGAGCAGAGAAGTTTTCTTATAGGCCACTAAGGCCTGTTAAAATGTTTCAATTCCTATCTTTAAATCCTCTAAATTTCATTTGCAGGGAATGTTGCTTCACTGAGTGAATCATTACAAATGAGTGATCCTTTGTTTTAAAATCAGCAATTCTGCACTGGTTTACTCATAAATTCCACTAAGTTCAATGGGTCTTACTTCCGACTTACTCTGTAATTGAGTCTAAATCTAAGATATTTATTTAATTTATATCCCTTCTTTCTCCCAGTACAAGACTCAAGAGTTTACTACTCTTGGAACTGAATTTTACAATACTCTCACTGCATTACTGAAAAAAATCAGGTACTAACCTGATTTAGACACAACACTAATTTGTCAGTAAATCTGTCCCTGGCCTTGTAGTTATGCTCATCTGCCTTGTGTTGCCACAGGAAGGATTCTGAAACTTTTTGCTTCTGGTTTAAAGGAATCACAACTTGCTATGTTCACAAAATCTGGACAAACAGAAGCTGGCTTTCCCCTGCTACTTATTGCCTATAGTTTTTATGTTGATATGGTATGCTAAACTTGGGTAATTTAAAACAAAAAGTAATTGTTGTCACCACACTGAAGGAAAAAGCTTGGGTAGGATCTAAGCTCATTCTTGTATCATTAAATTTAAGTTAAAATCTGTGGTTTAGCATTATGCCCAAATTCAGCCTGTATTCTGCATTCAAATTCCAGCACTTCATAAGACAATTTTTATTTCTCAGCTATGAAGATGTGGAGTGCCACCTCAAAGAAAAAATGGCTTGTTTTACAGTGAACAAGTTACATTTGCATTTTATGGCTATTCTTGGGGCAATTTAGAAATGCGTCTCACCAATAACTGTGCTTTTAGTGAATGAAAAACTTGACCTTTCAGCTCCTAAAAAATGTAGGCAGCTCTCATTATAAGCCTGAGTATGCCTGTTTTGTAGAGATGGCCAAGCATTTAAACATATGCATTGCTGAAATTCAGCTGAATGTCTAGCTTCGTAACCCAAAGGAGCAGACCATGTTAGATGGGGATGATGGGAATTATAATATCACACATTTGGAAGCCAACAGGCTGTGGAAGGCTATAAAGGATTCTATCATCACATCCATGAAATATTGCCATTAGTCAAAGCTATTCACACAATACCTTTTTGCAGAAAGACATCAAGTTGATCGGCACAGAAAGCCTTCAACTCTTTCTCTGGTTTGTCCTTCTTGACCAATGCCACAACATAATTAGCCAGCGCTGAGGGATCAGCATCACATCTAAGGAAAAAAAAATTTTTTTAATCAGTATCAAATGTACAGTTTTAGAAGTTTTATACACAACGTAGAACCACAATAGCTTCACTTTGAGTGGAGGCTGGAATCCTGTTAACATATTCTGCCCCTAGCTAGATGTTTTATTTTCTGATCAATGTAGAACAAATAAGCAAGTCAGAAAGAGTATAAAATGCTATATAAACCATCAAACAGCCAAAACATAAGTTCTTCAAATATTTGATACATATGATGTAAGAATTTGTTCAGTATCGTAAAAAATCCCCTTTTGCATTAGGACTTCCAGAGAATCTAACCTAATGTTACTAAGATTAGAAACCTGTAGACAAATTGCCTAATTATTTCAAATCAGGATGTGAATTCAGCCTCTCAGCTCATACTTCTTGACTCTTGTTGCATAGCTGCCAGGTCACAGTGTTGCAGACAATACTAGAAACAACTGCTAGTAGAATTCACTGTCATGGCTAGAGTCTCTGACTGACCCTATGCGGAGTCTTAATTCTAGCCAAAACTGAGAGAGCTGTCTTTTCCCCTCCTGAGTGATGAAGTACAAATGACTTAGTTTCTTGATAATGCTTACCAACCATAACAAGCACAAGCAGACAAAGATCCAACAATACTACTGTGTTTCCCCTTTCCCTTACTACACAACACAGCTTGAGCACCAGGGTATATTCCACAGCTGGTCAGTGGGTGAGGGCACATAGGCATCATCCAACTGAAGCTAGGCAGAGGCATTCCTGATAGGCCATGTGGTGTCTGCAGCTATAGAAAAGGCAACGAATGGGGAAGTAGTGGACATTCTTCTGCAACATATATTAAGGGACTCTGGTTACACCAGCATATGACACCTACAGGATTCCAGCCATGTTACAGAACACTATGGGGTTAAAAGGAAACAGATTTTCCTTTTCCGTGGGGTGAGAAGACTACAAAGTATATTGATTTTATTTTGTTTGCCCAGCTATGTCAATTCTTTGAAGAATCTTCGTAACACAATTCAAGCCTCTTCAGATCATAATAGAAATACAAAGTTCCAACCCACAAAATAATTTTCAGTAATTGTAGTTTTCCAAAAGTCCTTTCTGGCAAATTACTTCAAACACCATGAGCATTAGCACAAATACTATTAAGGAGCCGGATACCCAGGCGCCAACTATGTAATTACTGTACATACTTGTATGTAAGTTAAAAAAAAATGTGCCAAAAAAATCGACCCCAATGCAGTACGGTGCCACTTCTGACCTTCTGTAACAACTGCTCGAAAAAATGGTAGTAACTCTCTGGAATTTCCCTGCCATGGCAGGGAAAGCAGAGGTGGTTGGTGCTTCTTTCATGGTAGGTTCCTCCTGGACCGACTAAGCTCTTGCCTTAGTCTGTCCAGGGAGAACCTAAAAGAAGTGCTGACCCCCTCCACTCTTCTTGCCATGGCAGCAGCTCTTTGGCACTTCCCTGTCATGGCAGGGAAAGCAGAGGGAATCGGAGCTTCATTTACGATAGGTTCCCCCAAGATGGACTAAGCTTTTGCCTCAGTCCATTCCAGGAGAACCTAAAAAAGGTGCCAACCCCTTCTATTCTACTCCTGTCTGCCCTGGCTCTCTCCTTCTCCATCCCTTTCCCCTCCTGCCTGTGTGAGTGAGGAAGGGAACACACACACAGCTGGGCCCAAGTCTGCAAAAGTTTAAGCTGCAAATATGGAGGGACAACTGTAAAGTGGCAAAAGGTGAGAGCTTAGTCCGTCCTGGGAAAACCTAGAAGAAGCACCAACCTCCTCTACTTTTTCTGCACTCCTATTAGGCTTGGCCAACTTGATCACCAACAATGGTCCACCATGGCCTCACATTGGGAGGCATGGAGACACACTATCCACAATGCTGCAGCCTTATTTGAGAACTCATGCCAAACAAGTCTTGAAGAGAAATGACAACGCAGAAAGAACCACAACCCAGAAATATCACGCAAGGAGACCTTCTGCTGTGCTTTCTGCAACCAGACTTGTTCATCTTGGATTGGCCTTTTTACTCATCAGCACGCTTGCAGAAAGCGCGGGATGATTCCTTCCTGAATCTTTGTTTGCAAAGAAAAGCCAGAAAGAGGGAGATTAGACGCCAGTTGGCACAAGGAGAAATAGGTTTTTATTACTGCCTTTGTGGTCTAAAGATAATATCTAATTTGTACTCCTTTGAGGGGAATTGCCAAACACCTACCATTGCTGCCATTTTCCTGCCCAGGCATTCAGAAAGGCCAGAAGCAGCACTGTGGGGGAGAGAGTGCAGGGTGTTATGCCTGGGTGGGAAAACGGAGATGGCAGCTAGGGGCAGCTGGCCCCCCGAGGTGGTGCTGGCCCTTCTGCCTCTCTGCAGAATGGATCCCAAAATTTTACCCTTGACTTATCCATGGGTCATGCCTTCAATTTATACATGAAGTCAACTTACACATGAGTATATACAGTATGCAACTATTGGTGTAGCCAGACCTATATCAACCCCAAAAATACTTTTAAAAATAAACAGGGAAATAAAAAGGGTTGCAGAAAGAGGCAGTTTCTATGGACAAATAGGTTTTATTTCAAAAACAGTATTATTTTCTCCCAGAACGAGCTTTAAAACACTGTAACAATGTCAACCTTCAATTTTTCAGCAAAAGAGATTAGTTAGACATCCCTTACAAAAAGTTAGTCTTGAAACTGCTTAAGAAATTAGTTCCATCAGATGCTTCAAAATAATTCAGGTTCTGAAATGCTTTAAGGTAAACTAGAGTCTATCCTGTTACTAGAGAAAATGTTAGGCTTTAATTCTAAACACAGTGTCAAGAGAGAAAGCAATGTTTTGTCCGAAGGGGCATAGCCCTATGCAAACATAGAATTGCATAGCATACCTTCTAGACAAACCTATGGTAAAGACTTTAATTTTTAAATCATGTTTTTAAAGTATTTGGTAGTTAAAATAATACTAGGATGCATCACACCCATGTTGATAGAACCTTCTATGAGGGAGGGGGAAAGGCAAGGAAAGTAAGAGTTAGAAAGATGCCACATTTCTAATAGATGGATATAGCAAAGATTAAAAAAAAAGTATCTAAATCAACAGAAAAAAATTACCAGACTGGATTAGCAAAAACTGAAAGCCACTTTTTAAAAATCATGCAAGGGTTGGGTAGTCCAAAGCTTAATGGCAGAATACACAGTTTGCATGCAAAATGTTTTTGGTTCAATCCGATATCTTCACTTAAAATAATCCCAGAAAGCAGGCCTGACTAAAATCTCAGTATTACTGAGATCTTAAAGTAGTACTGCCGATCCAAAAAAATACTATGAGCTGGATCAATGACAACTCTGCATGTTCAAAGTACATAAAATAAGGACATTTAGAGAGATTTTTCTATATATGTACTATTTTAAAATGCAATTCTAAAGGCAACCTCATGACTTTAGTTTTGAAAAGATACATTTACTTGCTGAGATATTTGCTTAACCTTTATATATTGATTAGAATGAGATCTCAGCAACAGTCTCCTAGTAGAGCCATGACTGTAACTGTTGTCCCGAAACAATTGTGTATATGTGTGTGCGCGCGCTTTCCAGTCACCTGTTGACTTACGGCAACCCCAGAACCTAGGAGCTTTATGAAAGCCTATAATTGTGGAGTAAATGTCTAAGTTGTGTAGAATCTTGGACTGATGATTATATTTATAATAACTGTTGACTAATACATCAGAATTGGGAGAATGCAATAGCACATAGGAAATCTGTACAGCAGTTGACCAAAACAGCACGTCTAGACAATTAACACTAAATATTTTGAATGAATTTGGTACACAGTTGTAAATTAGTTTGTTGCAACACTATGAGGTGGGGGCGGAATCATGCTAGCACTCCATTACTGAGTCAGAAGTGCCGGCTGCCTATTTAATGAGACTATAAATTCTAAATTATTTTAACATTATGGAAACCTCCATATTTAAGATACAGTGTGTGTGTGTGCGTTTGGGGTGTTTACATGAACAGACTATTTCATTGTACAGTACTTAGAAGTGAGTATGTGAGATGTACGATTCTTAGTAGATACTCCAAAGTTTAGCAAAGTACCTGACTTAAAACAGCTAAAGGGGGAAAGAGACAATTAGCAAACAAACTTCAAAAATCTAAGAGTTAGGAAAATTTAAGGATCTAGCCTAGAGTCTCAGTCTATTGATATGAATAACTAATGTAAAGACATAAGCTTAGAAGAATGTTGAAGTATCAGCTTTACAAGCAGCAACAATTCTAGCTATAAGCACATATACAGTGGAATAAAAATGGAACACAGCTATTCAAGTAACTACTTCCTCCCACTAAAACTACAAAACTGGATATGAATATAGAGGACAGAGGTTGTTTTTAGCCACCATTCTCAAATGCTTTAGATTGCAATCATATGTATGTTTATCTGGAGTAAGACCAACTGAACCTTAGTATGACTTCTTTCCAATGAAACACACTCAGGACTCTATTGTAAGATATTCTATCTTGCACACACTGTAAGACCTATGAATTATCTAGAACCCAGTTACATGAAAGTGTGCAGCAGAACCCAATGCAATCTAAGGGAATTCTGGCATGTACACTTAACGTTTCACAGGGGCTCCTTCTGAGGGGCAGGAGAACTGCATAAGGTGGGTGCCCACAAAGATTGACTACCCATCCTGCCATACCCTTGAGGCTCAAAACTGAAAAGGCAGATGTTCACTTTCATCTAAAAAACAAAAACAAAGCACTTGATATTTTTCCATATGCAATCGACACATGTCACCATTTTAGATTCTGAAAGGATGAAGAGAGAATAGGATGGAGTGTCAGGCGTTATAGCGCGCACTGGGTGATGTCCTCACAGGGGGTCCGCAAAGGCTTAAAGGTTGCTCGGCCCACCTCCTGCTGCAATAGAGAGGCCACATGACAGGAGCCAAGGCAAAGCCTTGCTGGCAGGCTGGGCCTGCACACTGCCATTCAATCCACTCCAGCAACAAATTTGCAAGAAGAAGCAGGAGAAAAGTCTTCCTTCCTCCTCCAGTGCCTCTGAGGGAAGGTTTCATGGATCATGTAATTGTATTGTTGTTGGGAAGGTTTCATGGATCATGTAATTGTATTGTTGTTGCTATATCATCAAGTACTATTGTTGTTGTTTTAAATCTTGAGTTAAGTCCTGCGGGGGGAGGGGTCCAGGGAAATAAAAGATAATTAAAGGTAGTCCCTAGTAAAGAAAAGGTTAAGAGCCACTGGGATGGGGCAATATTTCATCTTCAACAGTGAAGAGCTATTTTGCCCAACACCTCGGCCATGGCCGCAGCAGCTAAGAAGACTGGCTCTCCTGTCAAATGACTCCAAATACACTCCAAATACACTATTATACCATTAGTCAACAGATTGTTTCCCTCGAACTAGGATAAAAAAGGCGCACAAGGAGAGAAAAGAAAAGAAAGAAGAAAACAATTAGGAGGGAGGGAGAGGGAGGGAGCACCATTACATGCACGTAGCCCTAACCCTGCAGGTTGGAAGCCCTGACTCTCATGGCCTCCCCGTTCTCACGTGTCTCCTCGCTGCTTTCCTCACACTCTCTCAACCACTTAGTGTGTGTGTGTGTGTATGTGTGTATATATATATATATATATATATTCACCTGTTCAAAGTTGCCAACAGAGCTGCCCCCCTCCCTGCAATGCACGGTGGCCCTTCACGGGCTCTCTCTCACCCCCCACCCCAAATCATGGCACTAGCCTCTTGTGCACCTCTTGTGCACCCCAATGCCCCCCTGGAGCCCCCAAACCCCCTTCCCGGGAGCTGGCCACCCACCCTCGCCTCCAACTTCTCCCACTTTCCTGCAGGTCAACACCCGTCCCCCGCCGTGAAACTCCCCTAAATTACCCAACATTTCTCCTCACAGGCCCCCCTTCCCTGCAGGACAGCCCTCCCTAGTCCCCTCCCTGTGAACCTCTCAATACATATACACATACACACACACACACCCTCCCGCACTGCCTCCTCACAGCCGCCGCTTCCCCCTCCCCGGCCGTACTTACATCGGCTCCAGTAACTTGGCCAGCCAGGACTTGAGCGCGTCCACGTTCTCTATGATCATGGCGAGGCGGCGGTGGCGGCGGTGGCGCTGCGGCAGCTACACCATGCCCCCCCCCACAGCAGTTACTCGCCAGCCGCCACTCTGCCCCTCCCCCTCCCCTCTGGCCGCGCTGAGGGCCTACCAGGAGCCGACCAGGAACTACGAGCCGCTGGCCCAAGGCGCAACCGAAAGTGCTGGGTGCCGGAGCGGAGGAGGGCAGGGAGGGGGGTTTCACGCTCCAGCCAATGGCACGACCGGGCCTCGAGCTAAGCGAGCCAATGGCACGGCGGAGCTCTGAAGGACCTCAGCCAATCCGGAGCCTCGGAGAGCGAGGAGTGACGTGAGGCGGGTGTCACTGGTGAAAGGCCACACAGCAAGTTCGGTTGAGGCGGAAGGCGTGGAAAGGCTGGTGGTAAAAAGGCGGAGAAGACGCGAAGGGGAAAAGTGGGAGGGTGGTTCTGCTGCGGGGCTTAAGGTTAAGCACGACACCCGGGAACAACCCGGGAAGTAATAATGAGCGTGTTTCTGAGCATGTGCAGAATGAATAATAATAATATATTATTATTATTATTATTATATTTATTATATTTATATTTATTTCTGAGCATGTGCAGAATGAATAATAATAATAATAATAATATAATATATTTATTTATATTTATTTTTGAGCATGTGCAGAATGAATAATAATAATAAGATAATATATTGATATTTATTTCTGAGCATGTGCAGAATGAATAACAATAATAATAAGACAATATATTTATATTTATTTCTGAGCATGTGGAGTGAATAAATAATAATAAGATAATATATTTATTGATATTTATTTCTGAGCACGTGCAGAATGAATGAATAATACTAATAAGATAATATTTTTATTGATATTTATTTCTGAGCATGTGCAGAATGAATGAATAATAATAATAAGATAATATATTTATTTATATTTATTTCTGAGCATGTGCAGAATGAATGAATCATAAGATAATATATTGATATTTATTTCTGAGCATGTGCAGAATGAATAATAATAATAATAATATAATATATTTATTTCTGAGCATGTGCAGAATGAATAATAATAGTAATATATATTATATCCCTCCTTTCTTCCAATATAGGGATTCAAGGTGGCTAACAATGAATTTTAAAACAATACATATATCATTTATAGACATTAAAAATATAAATATAAATGTGAAATTTAAAAAACAATTTAGAATGTTAAAACATTTAAAATATTAAAATACAATAAAACTATATACTGTACACTTTAAAAACAAAACTACACAGCATGTACAAACCCAGCCCCCATCAAATTAGGAATGCCTGATGGCACAAGAATGTTTGTTTCTGAAAGGAGAGCAGAGATGGGGCCATCTGGGACTCTCTAGGAAGGGAGTTTCAAAGACAGAAAGCAGCCACTGAGAAGGCCCTCTCCCTCTTTCCCACCAAAGGAGCCAAAGAGGGTGGTAGGACAGAGAAGGGCCTCCCCAGATGATCTAAAGGCAATCTCTGGCTTTTCTTCGCAAACGAAGATTCAGGAAGGACTCATCCCGCGCTTTCTGCAAGCGCGCTGATGACTAAAAAGGCCAATCCGAGATAAACAAGTCCGGTTGCAAAAAGCACAGCAGAAGGTCTCCTTGGGTGATGTTTTTGGCTTGTGATTCTTTCTGCGTTGTCGTTTCTCTTCAAGACTTGTTCGTCCTGAGTTCTCAAATAAGGCTGCAGCATTGTGGATAGTGCGTCTCCATGCCTCCCGATGTGAGGCCAGGGTGGACCACTGTTGGTGATCAATTTGGCCAAGCCTGAGATGTTGTTTCAGGGAGTCTTTGTATCGCTTTTTTGGAGCGCCCCTCTTATGCTGACCCGTGGCGAGTTCACCGTAGAGTAGTATTTTTGGGAGGCGATGGTCCTCCATCCTAGCAACGTGCCCTGCCCAGCGCAGCTGTGTTCTCAATAAAAGGCAATACAGTAATAATAATAATTAATTTCTTACCCACCTCTCCCTATGAATCAAGGTGCGGAATAACGGCATATATATATGTTAGTTAAAAAACACATATCACTTAAAACATCAATTTAAAAAGAACAGGTAAGATCAAGACATTTTAAAAACAATCAATACACAAGTTTAAAATTCACAATCTAAAATTATCTGAATATTCCTTCATATTCTGTCGTGCAGCCATAGCGGGTAGGGCTGTAACCAAAGGGAAAAAATGCTTAGGAAAAGCTTAGAAGAATTATTTCTACCCACGACATTCCATGCATTCACAAAGTGTGGAAGAAGAGATTCCTGTTACTCATTTTTTACCAAGTGCAAGATAGCTTGCAAAGCAAAAACCTATTCTGGCTGAAGTTTTGTGCACCACTAACTTGACCCTTATAACTTTTTAAATAAATCATTGCCCTGTAAAACAGTACTCGAGGTGTGCACCCCATTGTAATTCAAACATTGTTGTTGCCTTGGGTTGCTTGAATCACATTTAAGACCAAGCATGCAGCGGTGCCTACTTGGAGACTTGCCTGATTGCACAGTACATCTCTGTATACCTCATCTCTAAAGGTGAGCTGACAATGTGAACAACATAGCCTGCTGTATCTACTCAAATAAAGCATACAAAAAGACAAGAAAACTGGTGGGGGAAAATTTGTGCTTAATAACTTCTTCAGGCTTTAAATGATCACAGAAATCTTGGTTATTTATTTAAATGTTGATAATGGAAGCAACAAACTGGATCAAGTTTCCATAATGCTAGCAATATGAAATTTTTCTTGAAACTATTTAAAATTCTGGGACTACCTATAGCATAGCTATAAAGCTGGGCATCACACAAAGCTGGGGACATAGGGGAGGCAGGGCAACAGCAGAAAAGAGGCATTCTGAAACAGTGCTTGTTTAAAAAAGGAATGAATTTCAGTTTTACATGTACCAAACTCTATTTGTTTAACCTTTTGTTATGAGCCAATCCAAGTACCAGGAATAATAATGTTTAAACTATAAAAGTTATTATAATGTTCTTTAAACTCAACCTATAACACAAACAAATAGGGAAAATGATGAAGTTAAATCTAGCTTGCTCATTTGAAATGGCAGCCATTTTGAAATTAGTGTCTGATGATAAGGTAAAATACCAGGAAGAATTCAAAGACATAGCCAGGTTAGTCTGGATCATTATGCAAAGAGATCGTTATGTATTTATTTATTTAATTTGTGCAATTTCTATGCCACCTTTCTCCTGAAGCGGGATCTCGCAGCATCTTTGAGACTTACAGAGAAAGAAGTTGGTAGCATATGCTTTTGTAGACTTAAGTCCACACATCTGATGAAGTAGAGTTAAGTCTACAAAATCTTCATGCTACTGAGTTCTTTCAGTATCAAAGGTGCTACAAGATCACTCTGCAGACCAAGAACAGTTACTGTATCAGCAAGGCAGTTATGTGACTCAAAGGTATTTTACACTTATGTTACTATTTTAAGTACAGTAGTGGTTTTCAAATACAGTATTTTTGGACTTCAGATGATAACAGCAAAAATATTGTTTCTATTAGTCCCTATGAGCAATGTGAATTCTCATTATTTGATATATTAAATAATCTGTTCTGTAATTATAACAGCCTCACCTAGAAAAGCATAACCTAGAATGCAAAATTATTTATTTTTGTGAAGTCAAAGGCTTTCATGTCTGACAATCCATAGATTTTCCTTGGGTTTTTTTCTGGGCTGTGAGGAACACGGCCTCACTGCCTGGAAAAAATCAAGGAAAACCTATGATTTATTTTTATTTGTAACATAATTTGTTAGGATTTTTATGTGACCTCTGGTCTCTGTGATGGATCTGGAGTAATTTTAAGTGAATTATAAGTGAATACTTTTATCATCTACAGACTGAGCCAACAGTTTGATCCCTGTACAATTTCATCATTTTAAAATTTCCAGTGTACTGTATACCCTTTTATATTCCGGCGTATAAGACGACTGGGCGTATAAGACGCCCCCCCAATTTTTAAGTTAAAATATAGAGCTCCCCCCCCATCCATCCAGCCACCCAGCTGGAATCCTGCTCAGTGGCTGTAGATGATGGAATAGTCTGTAAAATTAAAGGACTGAGAACAGCTAAAAAAGCATGGGATACTTTGAAAAACTCTGTGGTGTTCAGTCTTTGGAAAGTAAGGTTGCATTAATAATTAAGTTGGTTAATATGAAGCTATCAAATCCCACATTTTTGAATGAGCACATTAATGATTTTAGAGCCACTTGCAAACTCCTGGAGAGGAAATCCCCAAAGCTATGCAAATGGGAATCTTCCTGGCAAGTTTACCAAAATACAATCCCATAATAAATACCTTGCAATTAAAGAATGATTTAACTCTGCCAGAAGCTTTTATTCAGATAAGAGAATTTCACCATAGACAAAACTTGATGTCCTTTTAAAGACTGCTTCTCTTCTCTCCTGAGCTAAATGGAGGGGAATTTAACACTTCAAAGGCAAAGCAGTCATTCTCACAGCAGGGGAAAAGATCTGCTGGGGAAACTGCCCAGGGAATTTACCACTTCAAAGACAAGGCAGTCATTCCCACAGCAGGGGAAAAGATCTGCTGGGCATATAAGACGACCCCCCACTTTTGAGGAGATTTTCAAGTGTTAAAAAGCAGTCTTATACGCCAGAATATACGGTAGGTTTTCACAAAGTTCCTTCCCAACCAACACATTTTTTCTACAATAAAATAAAATTGGACACTGTAATACTGTATTATATGTGTCTACTTAGAAATGAGTCCCATTGTGTTCAATGGGTCTCGCTCCCAGGTAAGTAGGTAACAGGACTGTAATCCCCAAGCATGGTCTTGCCAAAGTCAAACGTAGGCCCAGCATGAGCAATCGTCACTCTAAGGCAGGTGCTGAGTCCCTGCTGTTCTAGCAGGACCCACCATTGCTGACTCCTGTCCTGGACCAGATGGCTGCAATTGTGAGCTGTCGTTTGTTTCTCACAACAGCCTTGAATGACTCAGGTGCTCTGGTGTTTGGGGGAAAATAGGCACTCTCTCGGCTAACCTGTGAGCCGCCTTGGGTAACACTTTGGGAGAAAGGCAGCATAGATATTGCACAAATAAATACATACATAAAAACTTTATAGACTGCTGCTGCCATTCCCACTGCCAGATAAGTTGAAGGGTGTGGCTGTTGACATGAGAGAGAACCCTCCAAGGGGCACTTTGTTCAGGTCCTTCTCAGCCCTGGAACTGACCTTACATAAGGACATCCCAGCTCTATTGATTTTCATGGAAGAGTGTTAAATGCATATTTTCCATTTCCCTTAAAATCATTGGCTTCCAGTCTGCTTAACTTTGTGGATGGATCATGTCTCAATGTTTCATCCTGTGTGCATCACTCTTATGATGTTAATGGATGCTTTCAAAGAAGTATCTGTGTTAGTCCTTTGTAGCATAAAAAGGAGGAAGGGAGCGGGGGAAAGAAGGGATGTAACAGCCCCTTTAAGACTAACTAGTTTTTATTTTAGCATGAGCTTGTGGATATAAACCCACTTCTTCAGATACAATACAGTTGTTCCTCTGTATCCACAGATTTGGTATCCATGGATTTTAAGTATTCACAGCTTGAAAATATTCTTTAAAAAATAATAATCCAAAAAGCAAACCTTGATTTTGCCATCTTATATAAGGGACACCATTTGCTATGCCATTGCATATCATGGGACTTGAGTATTCACAGATTTTGGTATCCACAGTAGGTCCTAGAACCAAAATCCAGCAAATATGAAGGGAGAGCTGTACAGTGATATCCTGGCCTCAGGATCTAAAGCATATTTACACAGTTGTAGGACTGGGGTGGAATGTGATAGGATCTAGGACAGTGGTTTCCAAACTTTGGCTCTCCAGATGTTTTGGACTTCAGCTCCCAGAATTCCTGACTGTTGACCAAGCTGGCTGGAGCTTCTGGGAGTTGTAGTCCAAAAAAAAAAAAAACAAACCCTGGAGGACCAAAATTTGGAAACCACTGGTTTAAAGAAGTTATTCAAAATGCGCAGAATTTTTGCAGGCCGGTATTTCTGCTCCTTCTCAGTGAAGAGCCAGGCCAGCAGCGAAACACTGTTCAGCCAAACTAGAAACGCACACTTATAACATCCAGCAGAAATCAAAGGCTCTTCGGAAATGGCCAAGGTTACATAGCCAGCGGGAGCGCGAAGAGCAGCTTGAGCACCCGCCCGCCCCCCTCCGGATCAAACCAACAAGATTTAAGTTCTATAGCTCTTCCCCCCCTCCCCGCCGCTAGGTTTCTTGGAATGTTCCAGTAGTAGCCCATCATAAGGGGGAGCCGTCCAGGAACGAGCCTGGCTGTGAAGAGCTATAGAGTCAGCCATCGAGCAGCGCTGTGCCTTTCGGGAGTCGTAGTTCAGCAACCCGTCCCCGACGTGGGCCTTAATGGCGCGCGAACTCTGTTTCCCGACGGCCTTTGCGAGGGAACCGGATTTCAGCTGCGCTTTCGTTGCATTGTGGGAGAACCGGCGGCGTGGAGTGGAGGAGAGGAGAGGAGAGTCTTCAGTCGACAGCGAGCGAGCAGCTGTTGGCGGGCGGCGTGTCAAGGACCCATGGCGGTGAATATCTTTCCCCTGGCTGTTGAACTGGGGTGGTCAGGCTTGAGGGCGGGTCACTGGGGGTTCGAGTTCGGACTAGAGGAAGGATTCTTTCCTGTAAGGAGGGGGAAAGGGTGGGTGGGTGATATAGTTGTCCCTTCATATTTGCTGTGGTTTGGTTCCAGGACCCCCCGTGGATACAAAAATCCGCGAATACTCAAGTCCCATGATATGCAATGGCATAGCAAAATGGTGTCCCTTATATATAAGAAGACAAAATCAAGGTTTGCTTTTTGGATTATTATTTTTTAAAGAATATTTTCAAGCCGTGAATACTTAAATCCGTGGATACAAGATCCGTGGATATACGGCGACAACTGTAATTAAAGTTCTGTGCTGAGCAAGCAAGTTTTATGCTTATTTTTTATGGCTTAAATAGGGTATGCAATCCTTTATTTATTTATTTATTTATTTTACAAAGGACTGGCCACTTAAGTCTGTTTTTAGCAAGAGCAACGGAGAGACTTTTTAAAGAGCACTTTATAAAAAACTGACATGCATATTATGGACTGCTGCCCACTTGATCAGATACACAAAATAAAATTGAGAATTGTAATTAAGCCTAGTACTCCTTGTATGATGTCAGTGCTCCCATTGGATTAATCCCATTGGATTAGACCCATGAACACGCTCAAGAGGTTATGAAGATGGATTTATGATACAGTTGTATAGTCTTTAAAATGTTATTTAAAAAAATAATAGTCTGAAAAGCAAACCTTGATTTTGTCATCTTATATCTCTCTGGCTTTTCTTTGCAATTGAGGATTCAGGAAGGACTCATCCCACGCTTTCTGCAAGCACGCTGATAACTAAAAAGGCCAATCCGAGATAGACACATCCGGTTGCAGAAAGCACAGCAGAAGGTTTCCTCTGGTGATCCATGCCTCCCGACGTGAGGCCAGGGCAGACCATTGTTGGTGATCAATTTGGCCGAGCCTGAGATGTTGTTTCAGGGAGTCCTTGTATCGCTTTTTTGGAGCACCCCTCTTATGCTGACCCGTGGCGAGTTCACTGTAGAGTACTATTTTTGGGAGGCGATGGTCCTCCATCCTAGAAACATGCCCTGCCCAGCACAGCTGTGTCCTCAATATCATGGTCCTCTTATATAAGGGACTCCATTTTGCTATGCCATTGCATATCATGGGACTTGAGTATTCACGGATTTGGGTATTCACGGGGGCGGGGTCCTGGAACCAAACCCCAGTGAATATGAGGGAACAACTGTATTTCATTTTTATTTTCTCTTACTTATCCCCAAATACCCAATTTCTCTACAGCTTATCCCTTTTGGGACTCCTTCCTTATGTCTTCCATGGACATAACATTTGCCAGTTGATACCTTATATGAGGAGAGAGTCTTGTAGAAACGAGGAATATTTTGCATAAGATACAAGGGCATCTTGCAGCAGAGAATGACACAACATCTGTACTGCGGGTGCAAACTGACATGCAGAGATAAGCTGCTTCACCTACTAAAATTCTCACTTTTGCAGCTCTTAATATCTTGGATCCATGTTCTCCTTTGGTTCTGGTCACCCTAAGCAGATGGAATTTGCCGTAGATAGTTCAACCAAATGATCTAAAGACAAGAAATATGCTTGCTATCTTGCATATGTCAGACCCTATTCATTCATGAAACTGGAAGAACCTGCTTTGAATGACCGCGTGCTTGTCAGTTTCATACCTGTTTTCATAAGCATACATTCCCCCCTCCTACTTTTGCAGGTGAGAGAGCCATGTTCTCTTTGTATCTGAAAGAATGCAAAAGAATGTATTTGTTGTAGCTTTAGCTTTTGTGAGTCAGAATTCACCAACAATATAATTATAATAGCCTGCATAACTGAGTGGCTTGAGAACTAATGTAGGCTGCTGCCACACTGCAGAAATAATGCAGTTTGACACCACTTTAACTGCCATGACACAGTGCTATGGAATTCTGGGATTTGTAGTTTTGTGAGATATTTAAACTTTGTCAGAGAGCTCTGGTGCCACAACAAACTCCAAATCTCAGGATTCCATAGGATGGCGCCACAATAGTTAAAGTGGTGTTAAACTGCATTATTTCTGCAGTCTGTCAGCAGCCCTAGTGTAAGTGCAGGAGTGGAGAAACTTTCGATGTCCAGATTTTTTGACCTACAACTCCCATCTGCTTCAACCAGCATAACCAGTGATACAAGATTATGGATTCCATAGTCTAAATTAAATTAAATTAGTGTTTTGTATTGAGTTGGTTAATACATTGTCATTTCACTGTCTAAAAGCTAGGTTGGTAGGTAGTTTGCATTAAATTAGTGTTTTGTATAGAGTTGGTTATAATATGCAATTGATTATGTACCATTTTGTTAGCATCACTGGGTATATTTGCTTGAGTGTGTAGCAGGAAACCTTTTGCTTGTTAAGATAGCTCTTCCCCTGCTGAAAATAGATATAGTAGGTTCATGCTTAAGGCACCATACAGTGTAATAGGAGAAGGCAGTGGCAGCAGCAGCAGTATTGACCTACATCAAACAACTCCAAAAAACTGAATGCAATGATCCCTTTGAGATATCTGTTGATATGTTAAATGCATCTTCCAAGATAATAATAATGCCTGTGGCATTATTAAGCATTGAGGACTTGAGTATCTGCAGAACTGTTGTCCCTCCCATGATATTGCCCACACATTGTAATCAATGGGAGAGGAGTGATTGATGGATTTTATTTGTTGTATTTTCCTCCCCCGGAGAGGTGCAGCATGCAGGGAGACACATTGGGCGTTATAGCTAGTCGGTCAGGCTTTGGGAGTCACTGCAGGGGAAGAGCTGCCTTTGGGCTTTTCTTGTGTGTATTCAGATGACAAATGAAGGTAATGTGTTATGAGGCTGCTTTGTGCAATTCTTTCTTTTCCTTCCTTCCTTCCTTCCTTCTTTCCTTCCTTCCTTTCTTTCTTTCTGTCCTTCTTTCTGCGACTGTTGGGTGTTATAGTGTTTGCTTGCCTTGTTCGTTTTTATGATCATAAGGTGCTGTATCCTCTTTGGACAAAGAAGATAAAGTAAATACGATTTTACAAATAAAAAGTTTCCATAGGTTCGTTTATGATATTACCCACTGTGAAGTCTCTTGTGAGTTTCCATCTTATTCCAAGGCTCTGACTTTGGTCAGTTCCCCTTGGAAATTTCACATTGCTTCCAAATGGAGTGACAGTGACCCTCTGGGATGCAATCTGTCTCTTACTGTTAACTACATCAGACATGCTCAGTTGGATGTTTTGGTTCTGAATGTGACACTTCTCTGTCTCATTAGCAACAATATGACAGGCTGGATTTGAAGCATTCATGCTTCACTAATCAGGAGCAACTGTCAGCTTGTTCCTAAGCTTACATAACACTTCAGTCTCTAACTTAAAGCCTCCAAGATTGCTCTGTTGACAGAATGTATGACTGTTGAAAGTCTCTTTCGGTTAACTGAGTTGTCAGTTCATATGGTGCAGACTGATTTGAGGGTGACAAGTGTTTTGTAATTAAATGTTTTGTTACCAAATCGTATCGTGCTTGAGTCTTCTTCATGAAACTTCACCAAAAAAGTATCTGTACGCTTAAAGTCTCTTGCTTTCCCAGTTCCAATAGAGCCAGCAATACAAGCCATATTGTTTTAAGTTTTCATATTTTTTGCCAGGATAAAACTTTTCAGTTAAATGTTTTGCTTTAAACACAATAATAGCTTCTTAAATAAGTGTCAGTACAGAGGCATAATTATATGCCAACTAACCAGACCAAGAAAACTAAAACCTTGAAATGCCACACCGTTGATGGACACCCTGTTTAGCACCTGCTATATTTTCACCCTTGTAATGGAACTCTTAACTGTACCCCCTTTACCTTCTGCCACATAAATGAATTGTTACATTTATAACAGAAGACTTAATGCAACTGCTAAGCTAAGGACATTACTGTATTTTTTTCCTGGAAGGTGGGTGGTTCAGTCCCTCAGGGAAATGTATCTCTGTGTACAGAGTATATAGAAAAGCACAGAAAGGTGAAGAGAAGAGGCCATCATGATAGATGGACCCTCCTCCCTTATTGCGCACCACCCAGACATCTTGCTAATTTTGAGTGAGGTCCGCCGTATTGTTTGGTACCAGCTTTTGTGGTTATTGGTTTTTGTTTTTTAATTGTGTTTTTGTCATGTATTTGCATTCCCAGACACAATGACCAGCAGTTTCAGAGTTAAACAGAAAACTTTATTGGCACAAAAATCCAGAAAGCATATAATGCAAGGTTGTTGCTAAGAATTGAAACTTAGAAGGCAGACAGTATACTAAAAGCATATTGCAATCTATGAAATCTGGTGGGCTGCAGTAGTATTGGTTAACTATCATCCCCTCACCTCCTTTCCCATGCACCATCCTGCCCATTTTTCTCAGGCTGATTCTGCAGCTGCAGACTTATCTCTCTGATCTCTTAGCAAACATAATTTGTTGCATACAGTGATTGAAAAGAAGAAGAAAAAACCCTAATAGAGTCTTTAGTTTTTCTTTTATGAAAACTGGAAGCATAATAGCCTCAGCTCAATGCTCTTGAGGATCAATGCTGCAAATTAAAGTTGTTGGGAGGGATGAGACATAAGTAAACTGCCATTCAATTTAAGCCTTCCTGAAAAGGCCTGAGAGCTGCAGTTTCCTTAATTGTGCCTGGGCAGATTGTTGCACACAGCATTTTCTCTGCACACACTTCTGTTAGAATGGATGTGTTGCCATGTTTATTATTTTATGTGGTTATGCAGATTTATTTGTCTACTATCTTAACACATCATAATTCATAAACAGGGGCTAAGGATATGTCTAGGTTTCCCATTATCATGTTGCATGGACACACTGTCTGAAATGAAATCCAGCAGCTTGCTTCATATATTGTCAAACAATGCTTCAGTTTTTAAAGGAGCATTTTTTAAAATCTCAGTACAAAATCACAAATGCTGTCAACCCCCACCATTAATTTAACATGGTAGAGAGAGCTATGCAGACATGTCAGACTTGCATAGTTTTACTTCTTTCCTCCTCGGATAATTGATCTTTCACCTGTCTATCCAATAATGGGGTCTCAAGGTATAAGCATCCAGGTAATAATTAATGTAAATTTTCAAAGTGTAGCCGCATTGTAAATACATTGTCAGAATAACAGACCTTGACATCTTGTAATCTTGATGACCCTAACAAATAAGGTGAACTCATATGAAATGGTGTATAGACGTGCTAAGTGCTTTCTCATTTTTTAAATTTAATGCATTAGTCTTTAGTTTTGTATAAGATGTATTTTGTTCGTGAGCACTGTGGCATTATTTGTCCAGGGTTAGATTGTGTTAAATTCTGTGTAACCTGGAAAAGTTCTAGTACAATATTCTGGTGAGAGTCTGTATTGACATTTACAAGCCAAATAAGCCACACTCTTTAATAAGAGAATTTTCTTTTTTTCTAAGGAACGGAAGGGAACAGCTAAAGTAGATTTCTTAAAGAAGATTGAAAAGGAAATCCAACAGAAATGGGAGGTTGAGGGAGTATTTCAGGTTAACGCATCAGATGCTGCTAGCCAAAAAAGGTAAGAGGGCACTTTCTGGAGATCACAGAAAACTGGAGGGGGAGTTGATGAGTGTGCAGAATACTATGTTAGCTGTGTAACCATTTCAGTATTCAAGATTGTGACTTAAAGACTGTTGACGTCAGTAGAAAATCAGCTTAGTTTTGGATTAGGTATGCAACTTCTGGGAGTAATCTTCTACATAGTAGTATGCTTATGGATGGTGGAGTAGGGGAGACACACAGTAGTTACTGGATATACATCTGAGTATATTTCAGAAGCCAAGTATAGGCTGTAGCTTCTTTTGCTAGAGAGTGGGCAAAGAAGGGCCTTATAACTTCATTTTGGAGGATCTTAGTTCCACCAGAAGGGATATGCTGAGATCCAGCCATAAAGTCTAGCTTTTCCTAATGGACTGTGGGAAAGCCAAAGGTCAAGTCTCACATAAAATCTCAGCATCTAATATGAGAGAACAATGGATAATCCAAATACAGTGCTGAGCAGCATATATGATACTGTACTGGTAAACTGTATCAACATATATTGAGATACTAAAAAACTAGTATGCAGCATTGTGGGCATCTGGCTTGCACCTAATATTTGCAAAGATGATTTATTAGTTCTGTCTCTTATTTTCTTTGAAGAACAATGTTTTTTAACAGTGCAGGTTACAATTGGATAAAAAGTGACATAGTATAGTGGGACAGCAATAAAATTTGTTCAACCTTTAGCTGCTTCTGTAGATTTTCCTACCAAAGTTCAGGCAACTGCAGCATTTTAAAAAGTGTATAATATTCTTAGTATTAGACGTAGATCAAAATCTGAAACTTATATTGAGAGGAAACTGAAGCTAAGGATCATACCTTTCTACACAGTTGTGCAATTTGTGCTGGATTGCTGTGTCACTATTGTAACATCTTTCCATTATGTTTGTAAGCTGGGGAAAGCAGCAAGGTAGCATCCAGCTGTGTCTGTCTGCTACAAGAATGTAGCAGAATGCTGGAAATATGGATTCCTTCTCTTCCTTGCAGCACCTTCTCCTTGTAACCCTCAAACCTGTTGTGGGGGTTTGGAGGACTCTTAAGATTCAAGTGATATACAATGGGTACAGAAGGAGAGGAGGAGAAGGAAGGGAACTGCTGTTGTGTGAGTGGCATTAGCATAGCAAGGGATGAAATCCTCATAAGGGGTGGGAGCAGGATTGAAGTGACTGTGCAGAATTCTTTAGTTTTCCAGATTAAATGCATTTCAGGAATGTCTTAGTCTTACTGAAACCTATTAAAAACACAGACCACAGTATTTGGTCCTTCTGAGTCACAAGGTGGCAAGTATAGCCTGTGGGCTGCATGTGGGCTCCCAGGGTTCTTTTTCTTGGCCCTATGCTTCCCTCCAGGTTCGACATCCCCCCATCTTTTTTGCCCTAAGATGCCCCCAAACACCTAGTAGGGAGTTGGGGGGACAATTTTGCTCTCTTTTTTGTGGCTCTGCTGGGCCATTTTAGGTGCAGGATAAAGGCCTTTTTCTAATTGGTTGACCCAGAAGTTAACTTCTTGGTCATTTCCTGTGATAAAAGAATGGTCTCTCTTTGGCCTAAAATGGCCCAGAGGGTCCAAAAACGTGGTGACATTGCCCCCATGTCCCCTAGTAGTCATTTGAGAGCAAAATAGATTTTTATTTGGGAGTATGTGTGTGCAGAGGTGGGTGTAGCACTCCAACATCTCATCAGCAGCCATTGTGACTTGCGAACCCCTGACAGTGTCCCACTCCTACTTTAATTCCTTGGAGAGGCTTTTTGGAGGATGAGAAAGTGAGGTTCTGTTGAGTGAGCTTGTCTTTTTGTGCAAAGCTCTATATTGTGCATTGTGTGCAGATTAACTGGCTAAAATGCATGTTTGACTGACTACTGAATTGGGTGATAGACCTAATTTATCACATTTTGAGTTACTGCATTTGTTTGAGATTCAAATACCTATAGAGGTTGTATTGTTGTTGTTTTTTCAATATTTATTATTATTATTATTATTATTGAATTATGTTCAAATAATTAAGCACCACGGCTATGAGCTATGGCATATTGGACTGCTGAATTCATCTTGTAGTTTAATTTTTGAAAATTAGTTGATGTGTGTTTTTGGTTTTTTGTAATCTCTACACAGCAATGGGAAGTACTTCGCCACCTTTCCCTATCCATACATGAATGGCCGGCTTCACTTAGGACACACATTTTCTCTATCTAAGTGTGAGGTAAGAGAAATTTTTTCTCCTATTATTAGCTGCCTCAGCAAGCCCTTCTAAAAGAAAAGTCAGCCCTCAGTATCCATGGATTCTGTATCCATAGATTCCACCATACATGGCTTGAAAATATTCCCAAATTTTATATATATATATATATATTTCAAAAAGTAAAGCATGAACACTATTTTACTATGCCATTGTATATAATGATACTTGAGCATCTGCAGATTTTGGTATCCACAGGGGATCTTGGAACCAAACCCCTGTGGATACCAAGGGCGTACTGTAAGGGGTTTCTTATCTAATCTTTGAGCCTGCTGAGTGCGTATTCATACTTTTATCCTTCAGAAATAATAGTCATATGTTATCACTTCTGTATCCTCTCTTTTACTCCCCAGATTCAGAAAACATGTATGATACATACATACATGTAAATGTGGAGTAAAAGGTTCTTAAGGCCCATTGAGAGTCAGTGTGTTATAGTGGTTTGAGTACTGGACTAGAACCATAGAGTTGGAAGAAACCACAAGGGCCATCCAGTCCAACCCTCTGCCCTGCAGGAACACACAATCAAAGCACTCCCATCAGATGACTGTCCAGCCTCTGTTTAAAACCCTCCAAAGAAGGAGACTCCACCACGCTCCCAGGCAATGTACTCCACTCTCGAACAATTCTTACTGTCAGGAAGTTCTTCTTAAGTGGATTAGGTGGAATCTCTTTTCTTGTAGTCTGGATCTATTGCTCCATATCCTAGTCTCTGGAGCAGCAGAAAACAAGCTTCTTTGTCATGGTCTCTGTGCCTCATGCAAATGGGTTTTTGCATCTGTACAAAAATATTCTAAATATTTATGGCGGTAACTCTGCCCCTCTCTACGTTGTGCCTTTTTCTGTCTGCCATTGTTTCTGTTTATTTCTGTGCACTGAAGGATTCACAGCTAATGGAGTATTCTCATGCTGAGCTAAGACTTACATATTTCAAATTTATGATTTATATCTTCCTACCTTGGTTGCTTTTCTAGTTTGCCCTTCTCTATCAGTCTCTACCTTCAACTTCACTCTGTCTCCACAAACAACAGCAACAACAACAAAACTGCACCACCCCACCTTACTTTATTTCTTCCAACATTTTCCATCAGTATTCCAGGTGAAGTTTGACCAAAGCAGAATAAAACAAAATAGAGAGTCTAGGACTCTGAAAGACCAGAGTTTGAATCTCCCAGGGTTGGAGACCCACTGGGTGACCTTGAGCAAGTCACATTCCTTTACGCTTGGACGAAGGCAATGGCAAACGCCTCCTGATCTTTCCAAGAAAGTCCCATGGTACAGTCGCCATAAGTGAGAACTGACCTGAAGGCACACAACAACAACAACAACTGACCTGAAGGCACACAACAACAACAACAACAACAACAGCAGCAGCAACAAAGCCTGTATAAAAATGGACAGGGAAACAACCTTATACTGTACCTTGGTAGAGGGTATTAAAAAAATAAAAATATTAATGACAATTAGACTGATGTAGAAAACTAACTCGTGTATATTTTCCATGCAACAGTACAGGTAACTGACACCTGTCTGTCCTCAGCCATTATATTACAACTGAAGTTCTTTTCTCTGTAGGAGGAACAGGCAATTTGTGGCCCCTCAGATGTTGGTGGACTGCAACTCCCATCAGTCTTAACCAGGACAACCAGTAGTGAGGACTGATGGAAATTGTAGTCCAGCAACATCTGGATGGCCACAAGTTGTCCACCCCTGCTCTAGAGACTCTTACAACTTTCAGATAGCTAAAAGACATTTATATTTGGGCATCTCTTTCTTGTGTGCTGGCTGAACACTTTATCGTTCAACTAAAGATTTTAACTAAAGATTTATATGTTTAAATGGGATCAGATAATGTTTTATGCAAACATTATACAAACTCAGTGTCGAAGGCTTTGGTGAGGTCGACAAATGTTAAATAGAGACCCTTGTTCTGCTCCCTACATTTTTCTTGCAGTTGTCTAAGGGTAAATACCATATCTGTAGTACTCCTATTGGCTCTGAAGCCACATTGGCTTTCAGGAAGAAGTTCTTCAGCAACAGCAGTATCTAATCTGTTCAGGAGTATCCTTGCAAAGATTTTCCAGCAATAGAGAGCAGTGTTACGCCTCGATAGTTTGAGCAATCAGATTTTGCTCCTTTTTTCTTGGAGAAGGTGATGATGACTGCATCTCGGAGATCTGATGGCAGTTCCCCCTTTTCCAGCAATTCACAAGGAGTTTGTGGAATTTATCGTGCAGTGCATGACCTCCGTGTTTCCAGACTTCAGGTGGGATTCCATCAATCCCAGCTGCCTTGCCATTTTTCATCTACTGTATGGCCTTAAGGGTCTCTTCCAAAGTGGGAGCTATGTCCAATTCATTTTTCATTGGTTTTTGTATCATATGTTGGATAGCTGAGCCTTGGACTACTCGGTTGGCACTAAAGAGACTTTGAAAGTGTTCAGCCCATTGATTCAGGATGGAGGCTTTATCAGTAATTAATGTTTGACCATCTGTACTGTATAAGGAGCTTTGGACCTGATAAGTACCAAACACTGCTTTAAGAGCTTCATAAAATCCTCTATGATCACCCAGATCTGCACAGCGTTGTGTCTTTTCTGCTATATTGATCCACCACTTGTTCTGCATGTCTCGGAGTTTTTGTTGAAGTTTACTACATGTGAGATGGAAAGGTGCTTTTCTTACATGGCAAGTTGGCTGGGCAAGGTATGCCTGGTGAGCAGTTCTCTTCTTTGCCAACAGCTCCTAGATCTCTTGGTTGTTTTCATCAAACCAGTTTTGATTTTTCTTGTGGGAGAACCCGAGGGATTCTTCCACAGACTGGAGGATACTGTTTTTGATATGTTGCCAAAGCACTGTAGGAGAAGGATCTGTAGGATGGTCTTCAAGTTTTGTTTGCAGATTTGCCTGGAAGTTGTCTCTCATGGTAGCTTGTTGAAGATTGTTGACTTGGAGTCTCTTCTTTAAGATGCTACCCCTCTTAGGTTTGCACTTAAGATGAAGATTTACTTTACATCTTACGACGCGATGATCTGTTTGGCAATTCTGCACTGGGCAGAATTTTCTACTCGGTAGTGAGTAGAAAAGGTCTTTGGCAGATCCTGGAAAGACTAGGATGTCCCCCCAAATTCCTTAAAATGATTATCTTGCTACATGAGGGCCAGTGCGGTCAAGTCAGATATGGCGATGCTCTTTCAGAGCCCTTTCTAATAACGAATGGAGTGAAGCAATGTTGTGTTCTTGCTCCAACTTTATTTACAATCTTCTTCAGCATGATGCTCCAAAGGGCTACGGCAGAGCTTGAAGAAGAAGACGGCATCTATATACATTACCGTACTGATGGTAGCTTGTTTAACTTAAGCCGTCTGAGGGCTCGCACTAAGACTCTAAGCTATCTAGTCGGTGAGGTGCTCTTCACTGATGATGCTGCCCTTGTTGCCCACACAGAAGCAGCTCTGCAGCGCCTAACATCCTGCTTCTCAACAGCTGCAGAGCTGTTTGGGCTGGAAGTCAGCCTGAAGAAAACGGAAGTTCTTTACCAGCCTGCACCACAGGACAAACACCACCATCCCCACATTCCCATTGGCAAATCTGTGCTCAAGTCCGTTCAGCAGTTCAGCTACCTGAGAAGCATCATCTCAGATGCCAAGATTGACAAAGAGATCGATCACAGATTAGCAAAGGCATATAGCACATTTGGAAGACTTTACAAAAGAGTCTGGAGTAATAAACACCTGAGGCGAAACACAAAAATCAGTGTGTATAGAGCCATTGTACTGTCTATTCTCCTTTATGGATCTGAAACATGGGTCACCTATCACCACCACCTATGACTCCTCGAATGCTTTCATCAGCGCTGTTTACGCACAATCCTAAATATACACTGGACTGACTATGTGACGAATGTTGCTGTCTTTGAGCAAGCAGGGATCACCAGCATTGAGGCCATGATATTGAGAACACAGCTGTGCTGGGCAGGGCACGTTTCTAGGATGGAGGACCATCGCCTCCCAAAAATAGTACTCTACGGTGAACTCTCCATAGGTCAGCGTAAGAGGGGTGCTCCAAAAAAGTGATAGAAGGACTCCCTGAAACAACATCTCAGGCTCGGCAAAATTGATCACCAACAATGCTCCCCCCTGGCCTCACATTGGGAGGCATGGAGACGCACTATCCACAATGCTGCAGCCTTATTTGAGAACTCACGCCGAACAAGTCTTGAAGAGAAACGACAACGCAGAAAGAATCACAACCCAGAAACATCACCCAATGAGATTTTCTGCTGTGCTTTCTGCAACTGGACTTGTTTATCTCGGATTGGCCTTTTTAGTCATCAGTGCGCTTGCAGAAAGCGCGGGATGAGTCCTTCCTGAATCTTCATTTGCGAAGAAAAGCCAGAGATACAAACTCAACAGACTGGAGGTGGATTGAATAGAAAAGACTGTAATTCTGACCATGCTTAGCCAGGACTAAACCCTAGTCAACTCTGTGGGACTTACTTCTGAGTAGACGCATAAGAGATTAGAGAATAGATAGCTTTGGAACTAAGACTGCTTCTCATTTCTTGGTTGTAAATAGAACTTGGGAAGATATTTCATTCCCATTACTTATTGTAGTATTTGAAAAATAATGCATTGTCATTGTGCATTGCAGTGTTGAACTGGTAATCATCATGCTGTTTGTTTCTATTATGGGGGGAGTTGTTGTTACCTTTATTCTGATTTTTTTCCAATTTGGGACTCAGAATTAGTAATAAATTGGCATACACTTTTTGAATTCTTGTCAAAATGCTTCTAAAATTTATTTTAAAAATAACTAGAAAACATTACACCAGCATGGCAACTTGATTAAGGTCTGGAAGTCATGCCCTATGATGAGTGGCTTAGGGAGCTGGGTATGTTTAGCCTGGAGAAGAGAAAGTTAAGAGGTGACATGATAGCCATGTTTAAATGTTTGAAGGGATGTCATACTGAGGATGGAGCAAGCTTGTTTTCTGCTGCTCCAGAGACTAGGACATGGAGCAGTGGATGCAAACTCCAGGAAACGAGATTCCACCTAAGCATTAGGAAGAACTTCCTGACAATAAGAGCTGTTCGGAAGTGGAATCCGCTGCTGCCTGGGAGTGTGGTAGAGTCTCCATCTTTGGAATTTTAAACAGAGGCTGGATGGCCATCTGTCAGGAGTGCTTTGATTGTATATTCCTGCACGGCAGGGGTTTGGACTAGACAGTCCTTGTGGTCTCTTCCAATTCTATGATAAGCCACCCCCCACAAATAATGTTACAGGTACAATTTTACCTGTAACATATCACTTCCAATGTCTCCTGAGAAAACCATTAGAAAGAATGGTTTTACTGTTTCTATTCCTTTCACATTCTATATAGTGTCTATACACAGTCTACATAAGGAAAAAGTGTGTTTTCAAAACATTTTAACCTTTTAGCACTAAATGCAAACACTTCTTAAGGGTCTTAATTCACCCACTAGTGTTTGACTCCTCTCCTTTTTTCCCATTCTTATACATTATTGTTTAATATTTGCTGTTTTTGTGTTTCCTATAGTTTGCAATTGGATACCAGAAGCTAAAAGGAAAAACCTGCTTATTCCCATTTGGACTGCATTGTACTGGGATGCCCATTAAGGTAAAACTAAGGCTTTGTTTTCTGTATGTAGAAGAAGCTATTCCCTTTCCAGGTAAGGAAACACAATGTTTGCCTGCCGTATGTTAACATTGGGGATCAAATCATGGACAAATTCTGTTGGTGTGTTGTGGTGAAAAGTACGGGAATGTCTTGTATATCATAGGAAATGCTTATCTGCCATAAGGCATTAGAGCTCATGTGGATCATTAGAGCTCATGTGGAGCTCATAACTGTTGCTTATGGGTGACTTGCTGGGATCAATAGGCTAACTTTAAGTATGCCCAAATATTCGGGCATGACAAGTAGGTTTTTTGTTATTTTATTTTTTTGAACTGTAAACCCTCATTCTGCTTTTGAAAGTCCCCTCTGTTTTCATAGATTTACAGCTTTAAAAATGATCATAATAAAAAAGGTTAAAAAAGAGCTATCCTATTAAAATACCATACTATTTTGAAATAGTATAAAAGTGTTTAAAAGTAACAGTGAGAATTAACAGTGAGCAGGCTCTCTCCCATTAAAAGACCTTTCAGAATAACCAGTTAACAGTGAAAAGCCTGTCTTTAAAAAATCATTTGTCTGTCAGTGGAAGGAAATCAGGGAGTTGCCCAGCCTAGATACTCATTAGACAGGGTGCAACAGTTTCAGAACAGCCACCAAGAAGACCTTCTCAGGTGTTTTCACCAGGCATGCCTATCATAGTGGTGAAACTGAGGAATACCTTCCCCTGTGGATCTTAAAACTGAGGCTGATATAGGGGGATAGATTTTTTTTTAAGTAGGCTGCACCCAAGTTTTGTACGACTTTATATGTCATCATCAGGACTTTGAACAGGGCATGGAACCAAAATGGTAGCCAATGAAGCTATTACTTGTTACCTCAACCAGTTCTGATGAATGAGCTGGGTCCAGACTGGGCCACAACAGGGTCCCAGTGATGCTGGAGGAAAGGGGTAGTTGGTAGTATTTTCTGTGTCTCAGTTGTCCTCCAGACCTTAATGACATCTCTGATGTTTTAGAAAGGTTGGTGGCATCTGAAACAGCGTAAGAGTTATTGCTGGGTTCTGTAAGGGAGGAAAGATATAGGAGATATCTTAGCCCCTTCTTTCCATCAAGAAGCCTCAAATTGATCCTGTTTCCTTCTACTTGCCGGAGTTGTGAGGGAGCGGAGGAGGAAGAACTGCCTCCTGCCTCTTATTGCTTTGGGAAGCAAAAAGGAAGATGTCTCATAGAATCATAGAGTTGGAAGAGACCACAAGGGCCATCCAGTCCAACTCCCTGCCATGCATTTAATGAATTTCCTAGTTCTCAGGGAGCCAAGCAACCAAACGTCTGAGGAAACTAGCCTAAGACTTGCACACCATTATCAACTTCAGTGTTGCCATAGGAAGGCAGTAGGGCAAATTTGATACTGTCGAAAGAGTTGATCTTAAATCTTGTGAGTATAAATTGTTGCCCTTGTTATAATTACTTAGCCACTGTGTATTTTCTCATAGGCATGTGCAGATAAGTTGAAAAGAGAAATGGAGCTGTATGGTTGTCCTCCAGAATTCCCTGATGAAGAAGAAGAAGAGGAGGATGACTCCAGGGGGGAAGAAGTCATCATCAAAGACAAGGCTAAAGGCAAAAAGGTATCTCTTAAAGCAGGGGTGTGGAATCTTTTTTCCATTGAGAGTTGCATTCCTTTAAGGGACATTTGTTGGTTGTATTCTGCTAATGGGTGGGGACAGATGGAAAAGTGGAGAGGGACACCTTTTTTGTTCTCTCTCTGCCTTTCCCCTCAGTCTCTTTCCCTCCTCTCCCTCTTCAACCCAGTGGACTGCAAAGAAACATTACCAACCTTAGCTGGTCGCTTATAGGGAGCTTTATATGCTGTTTGAAGATTTTCCTTGGTCTTTTCCCAGGCTGTGAGGCCGTGTTCTGGAATAGTTTCTTTCTGACGTTTCGCCTGCATCTGTGGCTGGCAGCCTCAGAGAATGGTTGGGTAAGAGTATATGTGGAGTTTATATGCTGTGAACCCCTGTTGGGGAGTATATGTAAATTTGTGCAACAACTATCATGTCAGAATTCATAGGGAAGCTATTGAAATCCACAAACACCTGGATACTCTCCTCCTCCGGCTTTTCTTCACAAACAAAGATTCAGGAAGTATTCATCCCGCGCTTTCTGCAAGCGCGCTGATGACTAAAAAGGCTAATCCGTGATAAACAAGTCCGGTTGCAAAAAGCACAGCAGAAGGTCTCCTTGGGTGATGTTTTTGGGTTGTGATTCTTTCTGCGTTGTCGTTTCACTTCAAGACTTGTTCGTCATGAGTTCTCAAATAAGGCTGCAGCATTGTGGATAGTGCGTCTCCATGCCTCCCGATGTGAGGCCAGGGCGGACCACTGTTGGTGATCAATTTGGCCAAGCCTGAGATGTTGTTTCAGGGAGTCTTTGTATCGCTTTTTTGGAGCGCCCCTCTTACGCTGACCCGTGGCGAGTTCACCATAGAGTAGTATTTTTGGGAGGCGATGGTCCTCCATCCTAGAAACGTGCCCTGCCCAGCGCAGCTGTGTTCTCAATATCATGGCCTCAATGCTGGTGATCCCTGCTTGCTCAAGGACAACAACATTCGTCACATAGTCAGTCCAGTGTATATTTAGGATTGTGCGTAGACAGCGCTGATGAAAGCGCTCGAGGAGTCGTAGGTGGTGGCGATAGGTGACCCATGTTTCAGATCCATAAAGGAGGATAGACAGTACGATGGCTCTATACACACTGATTTTTGTGCTTTGCCTCAGGTGTTTATTGCTCCAGACTCTTTTGTGGAGTCTTCCAAATGCACTATATGCCTTTGCTAATCTGTGATCGATCTGGACACCTGGACAACTTCAACAGGAAAGAAGAAACCTTAAAAGTAAACAAAATCTGGCTCCCAGTTTTGAAGAATAATAGAATAAAAACTCAACACTTACAAAGGAATTCCACCCAGGGACAGGGGGATTCCCAGCAGATAATGGCCTATCAACCAACCATTAGCCAAACAGACACTAACGAGCCTTGCATTTCTATACCCAGAAATAAACCATTCAATTACACAAATTTACATCTACTCCCCAACAGGGGGTCACAGCATATAAACTCCACATACACTTCTGTCCAACCAGTCTCTGAAGATGCCAGCCACAGATGCAGGCGAAACGTCAGAAAGAAACTATTCCAGAACATGGCCTCACAGCCCAGAAAAATACCCAAGGAAAATCTATGGATGCTGGCCATGAAAGCTTTCGACTTCACATTGTTCAAAGATTATTTGTATCTCAGAAACTTGTGTACGTTGTTCTTAAATGTGAACAAAAAATGTGGACGTGTTCAACTTGTCTTTCTTTCATCACCTTGGTTCCTTCTCTCAAGGTTTCTATGAACATAAGTAGGCTCTTGCCTTTAGCCTACTAGGTCAGTGGTTCTTAACCTGTGGTCCAAGAACCCCCAGGGTTCCACAATGTCTTCACAAGGGGTTTACAAAGGCTTGAAGGCTGCTCAGCCCACCTCCTCCCTGCAGTGGAGCGGCCACGTGACAGGAGCCAAGGCAAAGGCTGGCTGGCTTGGCCTGCGCATTGCCATTCAATCCACTTCAGCCACAAACTTGCAGGAGGAAGCAGGGAAGAAACCTTCCCTCCCCCTCCAGTGCCTCTGAGGGAAGGTTTAATGGATGGTGTAATTGTGTTGTTGTTGTTGTTTTAAATCTTGAGTTAAGTCTTGGGTGTCCATGGCAACAAAAGATACTTAAAGGGGGTCCCTGGAAAAGAAAAGGTTAACAGCTACTGTGCTAGAGGATAACTTTGTTTTTTCTCATTTCCTTTAAAGAGTAAGGCTGTTGCCAAAACTGGCTCTTCAAAATATCAGTGGGGAATCATGAAGTCTTTAGGCCTTTCTGATGAAGAGATAGCAAAGTTCTCAGAAGCTGAACACTGGCTTGATTATTTCCCACCTTTGGCCATTCAAGATTTAAAGAGCATGGGACTCAAGGTACCTGATACTTCTGAAACTCTTCTTAAAAAGGAATGTTTGTCTTAGGGTGATGGTCAGAGGTCTTTTTTCTCTGTTTAATCCTGTATTTTTTAATGCTAATCTACAGACCTTTTAAAAATAAAATATTCAGTCATGTACATTTGAATGATGTGTAAGAGCACTTCCTAAATATAACTGCATATTCATGACAAGCATTTTACAAATTATTGCTATTATTTAGGGGGAAATAGCTTTAAAGAATTAGAACCAAACAGAGCAGTTAGGGTTGCTTGTTGTCTGAATGCTGTTTGGGTTCATGCATGGCTCTTGGCTAGCTCTGTTGGGAAGATTCATTCCCCACTATCTGAACAGCTGATGGCTGTACTATGTGACATTCTACTTTTGAAAAGGGTTTTAAAAGACTTGAAAACATTGGTCTGGTCCTCCAGAAGTTTTCAGACTGTAATTAACCAGTATAGCTAATGGTGAGGGCTGATGGGTGTTGTAGCCCAACCAACAACAACTAGAGGGCTAGCTGTTCTCCATCCCCATTTTAAAACTAGTTTCCCACTTAGAATCTGTCTGGGACTGTAGTTCAAGAAATTAAGATTTAAAGCCCTCTTGTGCACAGAGAATTACTTTCACAGCAATCGTGGATTGTGGCCTACAAGTGAAAGGGAAACTTCTGATTGTATTCTAGAATTTCACAAAGAGTTTGGGAACATGATTAGATTATTCTTTTTATGAATTTCCAGGTTGATTGGAGGCGTTCTTTTGTTACCACTGATGTCAACCCCTATTACGATTCTTTTGTACGGTGGCAATTTCTCACTCTGAGAGAAAGAAATAAAATTAAATTTGGGAAGCGGTAAGTATATTTCATTGGTGTTTTCATTCTATAAAAGTAGGCTGAAGACTCCTTGCTTACCTGCTTGCTCTGTTCCATAAAGATTGCTGGTGGGATTATTTGATTGTAGGCTCCTTGTGTATATAAATACACTTAATATGGGTGTCTTTGGCATGAGGTCTTTGGAATTTGGCAGAATGTCAAGGCATCCTTAATGTGGATGTGATATACCAGTGTTGCACTAAGGACGTTTGCCTTGCGCAAAACAATGGTTATTCAGTCAAGGCTTTTAAATAAATTAATGGATGCAACAATCAGAATGTGTAGTCGGATTGGTAATAATATTTTCATGCTTGCTTCTAAATGGGCAGGACACTGATTTTACAGGTAGCTCCTGCAAATGCTGAAGGAGCCTGGGATATACACCTCCTTCTTGAATAGCCAAACATATAAACATACAATACAAGAAGTTGAGTTACATTACCCAGAGATAATGGGTACTTAGTTTGCAGATTTTCTGCAAGAGCTGAAAGGCAAATGGAAAGAAGGGAGGAGTTCCTGTTAGTTTCCTTGTAAGCAGCAGCTTTCTTGGAATGATTCTGCAGAAGACCCTGCTAAATGGCAAGTGTTTGTGGCATGTGTGTTTAATGGTATTGGGACCTCAAGCTGCAATGTGTTCCCTCAGTCTCTAGCCTAAACAGCTAAGTAATGCTTTCATTTGCCTTTTAGATATACTATTTATTCACCAAAAGATGGACAACCATGCATGGATCATGACAGACAAACAGGGGAGGTAATATATACTTTCAGTGTATTTAATAGCTAAAGACGTACTATATTTGAACTGAGGTGGTAAAGCTGGTGATAATTGAATCTAAACATGCACAATAGAACAGCATGGGAAATGACACTGGGGCCTGCAAAAGGATAGGAGAATTGGAGAAAATTATCTCCCCACTCCCTTTCTCTGTTGGATCCCATTTCCCTTCACAGATGGTATGATGGCTTTCATTTTTTGGATCACTTTTAGACAGGTTTTGGGCACAGTTTTGGCACTGAGTCAACCTGTGGTTTCCCTTGTAAGTTGACCTGTATTGTATCCCTATTGACACTCTTGAGCTCTCCGTGGGTTTACATACCATCAATTATGGGTATCCTTCTGGACCAGATCTCTGAGTTGGGGGTGATGGCAATCTTTACAGTAGTTCTGCTTTTACTTGGAAGATTGGCTCTAGAAAGCAATGCTTGGGGCATATTGTTTGGCCCCACCAAAAGCCCTATGGCAACTTCCGTATGGTGTTCTGCAGGGTTCAGCCTTTGTCCCTCATGCTGTTTAATATCTTTATAAAAGGGCTGAGTGGAAGTAATTCAAAGTTAGCTTCTCCCTTACATTGCAAGCAGATGTGGTGGTGGTGGATATGCAGAGTTTTTGCCTAGGCATGATAACGTATGGGATGGAGACCAGAGAATTGAAGTTTAATCTTGATAAGGCAGAAAAACTTGGTAGTTCCTCAGTCCACATGGATGAGTTGCAACCAGTTCTGAATGAGGTCACATTCCCTTAAAGGAACAGGTATGCAGCTTGGGCCCTTCCCTGTTATAGGGGGTACAAATGGCATTCTTGGCTTGGAGTATATCCTACCAGCTTTGGCTGGCAATGTTTTCTTGTGCTATAACCTGGAAGAAAAATGGATTTAATTGGGATTGTTACTACAGAAGTCAAAGAAGGGTGCATAGTTTTGGAAGGTGCTGTAACTGCAATCTTAGATTGAAGCGCATAACATGGTTTCATTGGTCTATTCTCTGATAACCTCTAAGTTAAATCACTGCAGTGCATTTATGTTGCCTTACCTTTGAAAATAGTTTGGAGATCCAGCTCCTTGAGACTCACATTTGACTTCTCCAAGATATATTTAGAGGGTGGCAGTAGGAGAACGTGTCTTTTCTGTGGTAGTACCGTGATGATAGATTATAGAATATACTCAACAGGGAAGCTTGCCTAACACCAACTTTTGGCATGTTTTTGGCACTAGGTGGAGGCATTTCTTTTCTTTCAGACATTTAAATAATGTAATGGTTTAACCTTCCTAGCTATTTTTTGTGCATTTTTTGTTAAAGTGTGCTTGGTGGCCTTTTGGATGAACAGGTCTAGTAAATGTATATAGTTTTTATAGGGGGGGTATTTTATAAAAAGCACTGGGACTTAAGTGTTATATAAACCTAATATGTAAAGAACAAAACAAAGTCCTACTACATTTCATTAAATATTTAAATATTTGCAGACAGACAAGCCTGACCTGAACCTGTCATATCAGAATGCTTTCTTAATTATCTTTCATCGCTTAAAGGGGACCAGGCAAAATATAGATATAGTATTGGATTCTGCATGCTGAAATTAAAGGAGTTTTAAAAGTAGTTGGTGAAGTCAGTTATTCAGAGAGAAAAGAAAGGTAAAATAAAATAAATTCTCTGGGAATACATGCTTTTGCAGAAAGCTGTTAGGATCCTGGCTTCTGTGTTCATGTAATTGGTAGCTTGCATTGTTTACATTAGGTTCCTTCCTACAACCACCACTTTCTTCATTAGGCATGCTGAAAGTTTTGTTTAGATGGATTTAGTTATTGAAATAGATGCATAATTCCTTAGGTGAGCAGGGATCAATTAGCAGAATTAGTACAGGTTCTGGCCTTGTTGTATTGAACACATTGACCCCTTCCCCAGATAAATGGAGGTTAGTTTAAGTTAGGATATTTGATCAGACTCTGAAACACCCATGGCAGCCAGAAGTAGAAGTGTTGTACTCATTGTTTGTCTGTTGGCTCTTAGGGTGTAGGACCTCAAGAATACACTCTGATCAAAATGAAGGTGGTAGAACCTTACCCTTTGAAGTTAAGGTAAGTTTATAGGGTAATTATTGTTCTTCAAATTAGGAAGAACTCTAAAAGCTGTTCAATAAAATTTGAAAGTTTTGAAGTTTTCAGTAGAAATGTAACAAGATGTATATGTTGAGGTATTTCCCCCCACTGATAAAGTCTTGAATTTGCTAGAACAAGATGTGGACATAGATGACCTCTGGCTTATATAGATTTAGAATATGTGGATTACGCACATTCATGGAAGTGAAGCCTGTCAGTAGCAGTAAACCATGACACTTAATTGGGATCCTAGAGTGCATCACTGACAACCAGTTGCAGGGAAAAGAACAGTGCCGCTTGCTTTCATACAATGATGGTTTTGGACTTCCCAGGCATAATTTGGCTGGTCACTGTAGGAAACAAGATGCTGGACTTCAGTCTGATTCTGCTGGGCTCTTAGGTTTCTAAGAATTTTAATACCACTACAGGTATACCTCAATTGATAGATGTGTTCTGGACATTACTTCTTTAACAGAAAATTGGATGCCAGAGGCAAAAGTAACATAGAAAGAATACTGATAGGTTCCTGCACTACAAAAAAGAACAGTTCAACATGTTTCAGTAAACCTTTAATTCAAAACTAACAATGTATACATGTGAAATGAAACAACCAGGTCAGGTAAACCTTGCATGAGTAAAGAAAAACATTTTAAATCTTCTACAGACCGCTTGGAATCTTCTTCCAAATTTCATTCAGGAATATCCTTTTCTTTTTTCTTACGGTTTCTGTTTTGATGGCCAAACTTAAAGATCTGTAGTTTTTTTAAAAAAATATTGGGTGTCGCTGGTGAGGCCAACTTACCTGTTCTCTAGGCTTTTTTTCCGTTTTGCTGTTCATGCATAGTCAGTACAGGATTCTGAAGGCAGCTGCTATTTATGTTTCCTGTTGTAGGCAGATATACACAGCTACAGTAGGATCAGCTAGGGTACAACCTCATTCTTCTCCAGTTCATGCTTTTGGCATTGTTTACTGCAAACACGCTGCTACAACCCAACACTGAAAGCCTGTGTTTCTCCGGCCCTCCTTCACCATTCTCTCAATGATGATGCTCCTAAAAAAAACTTACAACTGGACAGAGGATGAGGAGGAAAGGGTGGGGGCTCGATGCCATAAAAAGACCTTGTAAAAAGGAGCTTCACTGTCAGAGGCTTTGTTAACTGCAGTATGTCTGTACTATGCTGCAATTCTTTGCCATTTCCTCTTGTGCTTCCTCTTCTTCCTTTTATTTATTTACCGTATTTATTTAATTCATTTATTGATATCCTGACTTTCTTCTTAGAATGTAAACTCCTAATGATAGCTTACAAGAATCTCTCTGGCTTTTCTTCGCAAACGAAGATTCAGGAAGGACTCATCCCACGTTTTCTGCAAGCGCGCTGATGACTAAAAAGGCCAATCCGAGATAAACAAGTCTGGTTGCAGAAAGCACAACAGAAGGTCTCCTTGGGTGATGTTTCCGGGTTGTGATTCTTTCTGCGTTGTCGTTTCTCTTCAAGACTTGTTCGGCGTGAGTTCTCAAATAAGGCTGCAGCATTGTGGATAGTGCGTCTCCATGCCTCCCGATGTGAGGCCAGGGCGGACCACTGTTGGTGATCAATTTGGCCAAGCCTGAGATGTTGTTTCAGGGAGTCCTTGTATCGCTTTTTTGGAGCGCCCCTCTTACGCTGACCCGTGGCGAGTTCACCATAGAGTACTATTTTGGGGAGGCGATGGTCCTCCATTCGAGAAATGTGCCCTGCCCAGCGCAGCTGTGTTCTCAATATCATGGCCTCAATGCTGGTGATCCCTGCTTGCTCAAGGACAGCAACATTCATCACATAGTCAGTCCAGTGTATATTTAGGATTGTGCGTAAACAGCGCTGATGAAAGCGTTCGAGGAGTCGTAGGTGGTGGCGATAGGTGACCCATGTTTCAGACCCATAAAGAATAGACAGTACAATGGCTCTATATACACTGATTTTTGTGCTTTGCCTCAGATGTTTATTACTCCAGACTCTTTTGTAAAGTCTTCCAAATGCGCTATGTGCCTTTGCTAATCTGTGATCGATCTCTTTGTCAATCTTGGCATCTGAGGAGATGATGCTTCCCAGGTAGCTGAACTGCTGAATGGACTTAAGCACAGAGTTGCCGATGGCAATGTGGGGATGATGGTGTTCATCCTGTGGTGCAGGCTGGTAAAGAACTTACAAGAATAGATAACAGATAAAAGACATATATAGATAAAAACGTACAAAAAATATTGTTAAAATGTAATTAAATTATTTATAGAATTAAAACAATTTAAAATATATGTATTGGAAAGGAACAAAATAATTTTCTTGTGCGAATTGGTTGCACTGAAGTGTGTTGTAGTGGCTGGTGTGTTGGACTGAGACTAGGGAGATCTAGATTCCAGGCTTCACTGAGCCATGAAACTGATGGGGTCCCTCAGGCCACGTCTCAGCTTGACCTACCTCCTGACATGTTCAAAGGATAAATTGGGAAAGAGGAGAGCTATGTATGCCACCTTGAGATTGCTGGTGGAAAGATGGATACAAATGTAAAAAACAAGCAATTGAACTCAAACATATATTTCTTCTGAGTGGGTATGCCTAAGATTGTCCTATTTAGTACAAGTCAGACCAAGAATAATACTTCTATATTATTGCTTGTATATACTGTGTGTGTGTGTGTGTGTGTATACAGTATATACAGTTGTCCCTTCATATTCGCTGGGGTTTGGTTCCAGGACCCCCCATGGATACCAAAATCTGTGAATACTCAAGTCCCATTCTATGCAATGGCATAGCAAAAATGTCCCTTATATAAGATGGCAAACTCAAGGTTTGCTTTTTGGATTATTATTTTTTAAATAATTTTTTCAAGCCATGAATACTTAAATCCGTGGATACCAAATCCGTGGATACAGAGGGACAACTCTGTGTGTGTGTGTATGGAGAAAGAGAGAGAGACTTCTGCGTCTGTGTTTTCATCAAGGTTACATTGCTTGAGGAGAAAAGTGGTTCTGATTTTTCTCTGTCCAAAATTTAAATTTGTTGAATCAGAAGCCTTCCTTTTTTCCCTTTTCTATGAAATGAATGTGATGAAAGGGCTTCTTTTGTTCTTCGGTTGTGTCTCAAATTTTCTTTCATTTCCCTCCAACTTCTTAATCCCATGAAAGTGTGCTTTATACCAACACTGCAGTTGTTTTGGTGCCAACTCGAAAACTTTATTTACTTAGACATTTTAGTTAGCTGATTCTGTTTTATTGTACAGACATACCTTGTTTTAAGGCCTTTGCTAATAGGGTATTTTTCAATTATACAGTACAGTACATTTTGTTACCCACGCCCAGTTTGTTTACAGCATTTATGCTCTTCGTGTCTCACTGTTGAATTCTGGCAATTTTTTAAATTATTTTTATTTTTGCATCTTTTTTAGGCCTAGTGCTATTGCACACTTAATAAATGATAGTGTAAACAGGTTTTTAGGCTTTTATATGTACTGGCAAGTGAAAAGATGTCTGTAATTCACTTTAATGTGATATCTGCTTTTTGGCAGTGATCAGGAACATATATACCTATATTTGCTGTTCTTTGTTTTGTTAAGGGGATATGTTTGACGTGTTTACTGTTTTTAATTATACAGTTATCCCTTCACATTCGCAGGGGTTAGGTTCCCCAGACCCCCGCGAATGTGAAAAATCCACGAATAACAATTGCCCTCCCCCTCCCCCGCCAAAGCGACCACAGGGCCTGTGGAGGCCCCACGATCACCTCCCCAGCCCTCCCCACCCCTTCCCCAGGCCTTCATGGGGCCTCCGAAGCATCTCCGGGCCCCCCGTGAAGGCCTCCCTGGCCCTCCCCCCTCCCTCCCAAGGCCTTCACGGGACCTCCGAAGGGTCTCTGAAGGCCCTGTGGTGGCCTTCCTGGCCCTCCCCGCTCCCTTCCAAGGCTTTTGCGGGGCCTCACAGGGCCCCGCGGAGGCCTCCCTGGTGCTCCCCAAGGCCTTCGTGGGGCCTCGCAAGGCCTCGCAGAGGCCTCCCAGGCCCTCCACCCTCCCTCCCAAGGCCTTCGTGGGGCGTCCGGAGGGTCTCCGAAGGCCCCGCGGAGGCCTTCCCATACCTCCCCCTCCCTCCCAAGGCCTTTGCGGGGCCTCACAGGGCCCCACGGAGGCCTCCCCAGTGCTCCCCAAGGCCTTCGCAGGGCCTCGCAAGGCCCCCCAGAGGCCTCCCCCGCCCTCCCCGCTCCCTCCCAGGGCTTTCATGGGGCGTCCGGAGGCGCTGTGTTGCAGTTTTGCGGGGGCCCTGGGGGCCCTCCCAAAACCGCGAATAATCAAAACCGCGAATGTCAAGTTCGCGAATGTGGAGGGGCAACTGTAGTTGTATAGTATCCTATTATCCATAAGGATGAAGGCAAATTTGGAAATAATGTAAGAAATAAATACTACAAATGAAGTCCCACAACCCTACAAAACTCTTATGTGAGTTGGTTGAGTTGCCAGATTGGAAACTTTTATTTCCCTTGAAAGTGCATCCCACCAACAGATTTATAATCTTATGATAAATAGCAGTGTAGGAAATGTAAATGAGAAACAGACTGCTGTTGATGAGAGCAACTGGGTTGCTCTTATGGTGCCTTTCTTGCTACTTTTCTGATTATGTGCCATATTAATAGTTAATACATCTTAGTTGCATTCCTAGATTAACTCAAACAAAGTTGGGTATGCTTACTCCATAGGTAAATGGCACATATAAAGGAATATTAGCAATAGGCTATAGAACTTGTAATATATAGATTTGTTCTTTGTGGCTCATTGTGTTTTTTTCTAAATTATTTTTCTAGACTATCTTTCCTTTCTTTTACAGTGGCCTTAAGGGAAAGAATATTTTTTTGGTAGCTGCAACTCTCAGACCAGAGACCATGTACGGGCAGACAAATTGTTGGGTTCGTCCTGATATGAAGTATATTGGTTTTGAGACTGTGAATGGGGATATTCTTATTTGTACACAGAGAGCTGCCAGGAATATGTCCTATCAAGGCTTCACAAAAACCAATGGAGTGGTGCCTGTTGTGAAGGAGCTAATGGGAGAGGTGAGCATCTTGGCCAAAGTGATTTGCCTGGCAGGGGGTTGGGTCTGCATATCGGAAAGAAAATGTTGAAGAATGTTAGCACGTGTTTCCCAGTAATGTCATTTTTTAAAAAAGTTATTAGGTATTTATACCCCGCTCTTCAGCCACAAGGCTATCAGAGCGGCTTACAAATTGTTCTAAGCTATAGCAATGTACACATCTACACTGCATTAAGCAGTTTCCAATGTGTGTTAGCTAATTGCCCAATTCTAATCTTGAAGTTCCGTTGCCATGGCCTCTGCATCATCTCATGGAATCAGACCAGTCACCCTGCAAACCAGTGTATGTATAGGTTGTTAAAATGTATTGTGTTAAAGGACAAATTTTCATGCTAAACCATAACACTCTGCCAAAAAATGTGTCTGGAGGTAAGTTCACCATTTAATGCTTCACTTTGCCCTTGTGGCTGCACTGTGTTCAGGTCTGAACTGTGAACATTTTTCCTACTACATGTGACCTTTTCGATGAGCACAAAAAGTAATGACATCTTTCCAGGTACCTTTTGACTTAGAACTTTCTTCAAATGTCAGTGGTTTGAATTCGAAAAAGTTAAGTCCAAAGCTATCATGGAAAGCACTAGAATATTTTCTTTCCCCCTTTACAGTCTTTGTACTGCTTCCTGCCACCATACTTAAAGGACCCTCTGGATCAGTACAGTACCATGATACATTTTGTGGGAGTCCACCTGGGAGAGAAGTGTGTAACTCCCAGCCAGTGTGTACACATGATGTCCTATGATCCAGACCTTAATGCCTACCCTTATTTATTATGCTTTAGTTACAAGTATTTTTAGGCAGCTTACATTTAAAGTTTCAAAGCAGCGTCCAATAAATATACAGTTGTCCCTCTATATCCACGGATTTAAGTATTCATGGCTTGAAAATATTCTTAAAAAAATAATTATCCAAAAAGCAAACGTTGAGTTTGCCATCTTATATAAGGGACATTTTTGCTATGCCATTGCATACAATTGGACTTCAGTATTCACACATTTTGGTATCCACGGGGGGTCATGGAACCAAACCCTAGTGGATATGAAGGGACAACTATATACTGCATGTACATACAACATGAAAGTGTATGTAAAATATCCATGTTATCCAGTAATGTATAGTCTAGATTTATTTGTTGTTCCTGCTTCGGCTACGAGTGATCCTATAATTGTAACATGCTGCCATCCTATTTCTCTCTTTTGTAGGACATTCTTGGGGCTGCACTTTCTGCCCCTCTAACATCCTACAAAGTCATCTATGTTCTTCCTATGTTGACTATTAAGGAAGATAAAGGTGAGGCTGCTGCATCTTTATCTGTATTATTTTCAAGTTGTATACCCAGCTGGTGATTGTTAAAGTGATTTGATCTGCAAGTTCCGTTCTACATTACCGTTCTTCTCTGCTTGTGGCACTCTAGTCTTGATTCTGTAGGCTACCATATGAAGAGATTATGACTGTATTATTTTGCAGGTATGGCTGCACTGCTGGTTCCCTTAAAACTCTGATTCTTGTTGCTCAGTAGAGATGTGGAAATCTGTCATTTTCATTTTCACTGCCTTTCCATTGGTGTTCTTGTCCTTTTCCAGTTCCATATCTGTCTGCACAAAGATTTCTGCATGATGTGAAACATGTTTTTCATGTTGTCTGTATTTTTACATATTTTCTCATTGGCTAAGATCATGGTGAGCAACTTTCAGAGGTCTAGAGGGGCACACCGGTTTCCCCCACCAAAATTTCAAATTTTCAAAAACTGGGTAGCATATGTAGAGAGGCAATTTGGCCACAAGGTGGCACAATTGCAATCTGACCGGGGAGGAGAATTTGAAATATCTCTCCTTTACTCTTTAACAAATAAACCCAAGCGTAACGACTATAGTCATCAACAAAAGTCACAAAATATTTTGCGCCACCCAAACTGCTTGATAGCGGCCCCACAACATTGGAATGTATTATTTCAAATGGCCTTTTAGTAACTCTGTTACTTTTCTTCCTTATGGGCTGTACCTTACTCTTAGACTGTTTACACACAGCACAGTCAAGAAACATTTTACACTCTTTCAACTTGGTATCCTCATACAAAGATATCATTTTGTCTATTACTTTAAAACCAGCATGGCCTAATCGCCTATGCAACAAATGGATACACTTGTTATGAGGAGGGTTATTGTTATAAATTGCACCTACAGAACTCTGTAAATTGGGCACCATGTGGTAATGGCCATCTTTTTTAACTCCTTTAGCACATAGTTCCCCTCCTTTCTTAATATCACATGTTGTGCCAGCAAATGAAATCTGATAGCCTTCTTCTGTGAGACAGGCAACACTTAGAAAACAAAAATTTAACTCTGGCACATAATATACGTTCTGTAATGATGTGGATAAGCTAGGGACATAACACTCTCCCATTCCTTCAACAGAAACCTTTAGCCCATTTCCTAACTTAACATGGTTTATACTTGCTGATTCCAGAGATTTAAAATAACTTTTCTGGTTTGATATGTGACAAGCACATCCAGAATCCAGAATCCAGTCCTTTTCTCCTTGGTTTAGACAATATACAACTGAAACAAGCTGTGACTTAGAGCCTTGCTTGCATCTCTCTTGCTGCTGCTTCTTGACTGCAACATTTTGTCTCTGCCAAGCCGGACAGAAACGCTGAAGATGCTTTGTAGATCCACATTTGTAACATTTCCTCACAGCAAACACACTCTCTCCACTGTTCATCTCATTCACTTTCTGAGGCTGAGCTGAAGAATGCCTGGAATGCTGCTTGGAAACTGCCAGTTCCGCTCGGCGTTCCTTCCTCTTGGCTTCTTCCTCCAACAGACGACCAGTGAGATAATGTAGTGTTAGGTCTTTCTCAGGAAGAACTTCCAAACTTTGGGCAAACATATCCCATGATTCATCAAGAGAACTCAAAATAATGAATACCTTAGCACTTTCCTCAAAAAATGTGCCTCTTTCCGACAACTCAAGAAACGTGTTCTGCATGTATTGCAAATGCTGGGAAACATCCCCATCTGGTTCCAGACGTGCTCTGTAGAGCTTTCTTGTCAAGGCCATCTTGGAGATAGCAGAGGTGCGAATGTGTATGCCACGCAGAGCATCCCAACATTCTTTTGCAGACTGCAAGTCCCTTATGTGAATCAGTTGACTCTCTTCTACCCCCAAAACAATCCAGGAGTGAGCCTTCTGTGCTGCAATCTTTTGTCCTCTGCCAGGCTGTGCTAGGGGTTTACAACTGTTTCCCATAACCCTTCTTTGGTGAGAAAACATCGCATCTTTACAGACCACGTCAGGTAATTGTGGTCATTCAGTCTCTCTAGTGCTAAATTATTGTACTAGCCATGGCTGCCAGTCTTCCACACCCTTCTCAGACAGACACCAGGTGGTCAGCAAGCCCCTTTGTTTCTTACCAGCCTCTGCAAACTCTTCAGACAGCAGACATCCTCCAGACATACACTGCATCAGCAGTAGCGCTCTGGGCCCATAACCATTGTTGGGCGTGTTACAAAATAGTACAGCAGAGTTGTGGAGTTAAAGAATAGAGCTTTACTCAGCAGAGTATAAGACAAAAAAATACATGCAAAAACAAAGAATCATGGCTAGGCACAAAAACAGTACAGCATAACTTCCTGCTTACCTGCAGTACTATATCTTCATAGCAAGGAGAAAAACCTTACTTCCCAGCAACAGGCTTCTTACCAGCATAGAGAGTAATACACTCTCTATAGCCCAAGCAGACTCCCAATGCAGTTATACACTACTGAGTGGCTATCAAGTCCATCTGGCCTAATTGGCTGACTGCATCATTAATTACTGGAGCTGGCTTATTATCATGGACTCCACCTGCCACTTTGCTATACCTTCATCCAGTCACAACTTAGTATGCAAACTGGCATACCCTGACAGATAAGAGTGTGTTGCTGTACATTTTCCACCTCTGTGGATTTTTAGTTCAGCATATTTTTCACATACATGAGTGGATTTGTGTGCATTTCTTCTTTGCTGAAATGTATCACAAGCCTTAGAAATGTAGAAATTTCAAAGGAAAGGTGCACTTTGTCCAGTTGCTTAATTCAGGAGGTATGGAATGGATATTTTCATGGGGAAATTAAGTCCAACAAATTTATTTCTATGCCCAACCACTATTTTCAAGCACTTGAAGGCATTAGAATGTTATCCCATCTTCTTCTGTTGTCTTTTACTTTGGTCTGAACTTAGCTATTTACTCCATCCTTTCCTTGTTTGATATTGCCCTTTATCATTCTCATAGGCCCTTGGTCCACATCCTCCTTCTGTACCTCTCTTCTTCTGTTGGCCTTACAGGGAGAGAGCTGACAGCAATCAGATTTGGTCAGGGAAACCATAGCCATGAAGTCTCCCTTTATAATTATGAAACCTTATTTCTAAGGAGTCTTGGCTGCTGCTAAAATATTTGGGTCACACTTTCTTACTCATAGAAAGGAGCAACATATATACAAAGGGCTGAGGGGACATGCAGATCCACCCATGTGGCATCAACTCTTCCTGGCCTCTCATGTTTTGAGAAGCTTAACCTCTGCAGCTGGGAACCTTTTCTTGATCTGGGGAGGCTCCCTGTTTTCCCAAACTTCTAGGCTAGGGTGGAGAAAATACCATCATGTGTGTCTGCCCTCCTTCGGGCCACCCCATCTCATCCCATCCAAACATTTTGTTTAAATTATTTTTTCTAAAACTGTTTTTGACTCAGTGCTCCCCTCTGTATACATTAGGGGTGGGGCAGTGGGGAGGGAAGAAATTTGACTATGTTTGGATCCTCCCTTGCTTGTTTTATACCCGGGAGAGGCCTTTGTTTAACAAGGAAGGAAACCAGGGTCCTACAGGAGATCAGCATTGGTCTTCTCCAACTCCTGATAGTTGTCTACCACTGTTTGAAATCTTGTGGAGAGCCTCCCCAGTTAGGATAGTCTCCTAGATACAGAACATACCCCTCAACACATGAGCCATGTAACTTCAGGGGAGGGGCTAAATGCAAAATACTTGAGCCCCTTGTATTCATGTTACTTTTTCACATGAGCAGTGCTTGCATAGGACTTTATCATTGCTTCTGTGCAAACCTAAAACAGGAACTGTATTAAGTTGCAAAAAACTAAGATAGCCACATGAGTGAATAGTAATAGCACCTGCATTTATATACCACTTTATAGTGCTAAGCACTCTCTAAGCGGTTTACAACGTGTTAGCTAATTGCCCCCAACAAGCTGGGTACTCATTTTATCGGCCTTGGAAGGATGGAAGGCTGAGTCAACCAGGAGCCCTGTAAGATTGAACTCAGAATGTTGTGGCTGCAGTACTGGCATTTAACCACTGTGCCACAGTGGTTAAATACTCTTGTCCTCTCTGGCCTGCTTAAAGATTGAGGCTGGTTTTTTTGGTTTCCATTTCTGTTTTAAATATGTGTGTTCAGTGGAGGCACCTGTACATAGAAACCTATCTGAATTTTTTCAGTTAAGTTGGACGTGTATGTGTGGATTTTACTTCAACAATAAAAATGGAATAACCTATATTTCTTCAATATTTCTTGTAAGGCACCGGTGTGGTCACAAGTGTCCCATCTGATTCTCCAGATGACATTGCTGCCCTGAGAGACTTAAAGAAGAAACAGGTGAGCCTCTTTAAACCTACAAATGTCTTCATTTGCAGAAAGCTGGTGGGTAGTCGCAAACAGATTTTACAGATACCAGCACAAACTTTTTAAAAACAAACAGGGCCCGGTTTAAGGAATTTTGGGGGCCCCTGCAATGCTTTATTTTGGGGGGCCCATATGTTTATCTCAGGTCAGTGTAACCTAATGTATTCATAGTACAGGATGTTCAGATCCCCGTATCCACAGATTCATTATCCATGGGACACAAAACAGTACACCTACCATAGAGTCTTCCTAGAAAATGTGTCCTCTCTAGCCATTTTCTAGGTCCTCCAAGGCAACTCTATGGTATTTTAAATCAGAAGTCCCATTATTTTCAATGGTGTTTGCTATTATCCACGGTTTTCAGACTCCATGCCCCCCAAACCAATCCCCAGTGGATAGGGGTGGGGGCTACTGTATTATATAATTTGCCACCAATAATTTAATTTAAAAACTATATTACAGGCACTAATATTTTTTGTTTATTAGCAATTAACGTAATAGTGTAGATTTCCTCAAAGAAAAGAAAAAGTGGACTACAAGCTGAACATGAGTTAGCAGTGTGATGCAGCAGCAAAAAAAGTCAGTGCCATTCTAGCCTGCATTAATAGGAGTATAGTGTCTAGATCAAGGGAAGTAATAGTGCCACTGTATTCTGCTTTGGTCAGACCTCACCTAGAATACTGTTTCCAGTTCTGGGCACCACAATTCAAGAAGGATATGGACAAACTGTAACGTGTCCAGAGGAGGGAGACCTGGATAGTAGGAGGGGTGGAAGTCATTATGTCCTATGAGGAGTGGCTTAGGGAGCTGGGCATGTTTAGCCTGGGGAAGAGAAGGTTGAGAGGTGACATGATAGCCATGTTTAAATATTTGAAGGGATGACATACCGAGGATGGAGCAAGCTTGTTTTCTGCTGCTCCAGAGACTAGGACACGGAGCAATGGGTTCAAACTACAGGAAAAGAGATTCCACCTAAACATTAGGAAGAACGTCCTGACAGTAAGAGTTGTTCGGAAGTGGAATCCGCTGCTGCCTGGGAGTGTGGTGGAGTCTCCTTCTTTGGAGGTTTTTAAGCAGAGGCTGGATAGCCATCTGTCATGAGGGCTTTGATTGTGTGTTCCTGCAGGTCAGAAGCCAATTGGATGGGATGGCTGTTGGGGCCCCTTCCAGCCCTATGGTTCTATGATTTTAGGCTGCATTCAGAGCCTGCGAAAGTTACTTTTGGATTACACTTCCCAGAATTCCTCTGCCAGCACCGTTCTCAAGGTCTGGTTGCATTGTTCCTTTTTCAGCATTCTCTAGCTCAGTGGTTTTTTAACCTGGGGTCCGCGATGTCCTCACAGGGGGCCCACAAAGGCTTGAAGGCTGCTTGGCCCACCTCCTCCCTGTAGTGGAACAGCCACATGACAGGAACCAAAGCAAAGGCTGGCTGGCTTGGCCTGTACATTGCCATTCAATCCACTCCAGCCACAAACTTGCAGGAAGAAGCAAGAGTGCCTCTGAGGGAAAGTTTAATGGATGGTGTAATTGTATTGTTGTTGTTGTTAGCTATTATTATTAGCTATTATTATTAGGGTTTTAAATCTTGAGTTAAGTCTTGGGGCATCAAAAGATATTTAAAGGGGGTCCCTGGTAAAGAAAAGGTTAAGAACCACTGCTCTAGGCCAATGCCTCTCACATAACACTAATGGGATACTGGTGTGCTTAGTGACAACAATACAACCATTGTTCCCAGTAATATTACTCCAAATTTTTATTTATATTCTTTATATTCTTCTGTTAAAAGAGCCAGGGTGTTGTAGAAGTTTCAGCATTGCACTATGACTATGGAGACCAGGGTTTGAATCCTTACTCAGCCATAAATACCCACTGGGTGACCTTGGGTAAGTCACACTCTCTCAGCCTTAAAGGAAGTCAAGGACACACCCCCTTTGAACAAACCTTGCCTAGAAAACCCCATAATAGGTTCGCCTTAGTCAGAAGTGAGTTGAAGGCACATAGGAAAACACCCAAATTCTCTTTTCAGGTTGAACTCAGTTGGCAGCAAGGGGAGGAAGCTGAGGAGAAAGGGGGAAAGGGAGGGAGCGGAGAGAAACCAGGATGTTTTACAAGCAGCTGGAAAGATGGGCTGGAGGGGATTTATGTGGAAGGAAGGAAAGGGAAGAAAGAAAGAAAGAAAGAAAGAAAGAAAGAAAGAAAGAAAGAAAGAAAGAAGCCTTTTCTGAAGAGAGAGCAGGGGAGAAAGGGAAAGAGATGACCCTCACACTTCCCTCACCCCTCTCTGACACACGCCTGGCTGGCTTGCGATTTGACGATCCCCTGGGAGCAGGGGGGCGAGGGAGCAGCAAACTCCCCCCAGCTTCAGCCACACTGAGGGCAGCTCCTTCTTTCTCTTTCTCCTTCTAGTTTGGGAGGTGCTGTTTAAAAAAAAAAAACCATCAGGAGATTTTTGCAGGAGGAGGGTTAGGACGGCGGCAGGGGCCCTGGCTGTGAGGCCCCCCGCAGATGCTGATTTGGCCGTATGCTTAAACCAGACCTGAAAACAAATATACCATGAATAAAAAGATAGCAAGAAAATACTGGGGGAAAATACACAGGATGATAGAAAGGATTTTAGAGACAAAGATACCAATGCGGGCAGAGTTATATCTATTGAATATGCTGATTGGGGTGGAAAAGCAGGTAGAAAAACCATATTGGAGAATTATATTGTATATGGTGACTACGGCTAGAATCATTTACGCAAAATATTGGAAGATGCCAGAAATTCCAAAAGAAGAAGAATGGTTAGTTAAATTATATGAGACGTCAGTGTTGGATAAATTAACCCTACTGTTGAAAGATAAAACAGTGGAGGATTTTAGGGATGAATGGAGATGTTTGTTACCAATTTGGAAGGAAAAATGGGGAAAAGAAGCAATATTAAGCTTCTAAGGAATTTAAAGTATAATAAGTAAGGAATGAGAAAAGAACAATCATCCAGATGTGCTAGTTAATAAATGTTGAGAACAGGATGAGGATTTAATCAATAATAAATGTGAGTACTGAAAATAAGTAAAAGAAGAGCAAAGATTAAGTTAAAAGGAAAATGAAGGGACAGGGGCCTGGTGAGATAAGGGTAAAAATATATATCCAAACTCAAGACGAAAAAGAAATAAGGAACGAAGAATTGTATTGTAAAGACATAAAGTTGTTGTTAACGGTCAATTATTGTCATTTAGAAGAAATGAAGAAAATGCGTGTTGGAAAAATCGAAGATTTGGAAAGGGTAACGTTTAGGATATTGCTGTAAAAGTTGAAATTTAATATAAATAATTGTATAATAATCTAGCCTTTTCTGTAAGTGTTTATTGCTTTGATTAGTAGTATTTGTAATGTTTTACATATATGATAATTACATGTATTTACTTATATGGAATATCATATGTAATCAAAACAACAATAAAAATATTGAAGAAAAAAAAGAATAAAAAGATAGTTATTTTTATAGTCAGAAGGTTGAATGTATGGTCTGTATGAGTCGACAGAATCCCTTCTCTTGAGCAGGTACACAATACAAGGAATGTTAAGCCCCCATTTTAAATATGGTATGAAGAAAAAGGTACACTTTATCTCAATGGAGAGGCATACGTGGTTTTCCAATGTTGTTTTGTGTCATCATCCAGCATAGCTAATATTAAAGGTTGGCCAGAGCTACAGTCCAATAATGTTTAGAGGGCCACATGTTCCTTCTGTCTGCTTTAAGTGTTAGAGGAGAGATGGTGTGGGCTGCTTTTTTGTAGGCTCCATCAGCTGGGTTTGAGGTGATGATTAGATGAGCAAAGATTTCTGCCTTTGGCTGTGCCTTTAATGTTTGGTCCCTTTAATGTGGCAGTAGTGCCATGGGGTGAATCCATGCAAAAGTGGCTATTGCTAAGAAATGTAAAGCAGAAGTGGGGAAATTGTGGCCTGTAGATACAGTAGGTCCCCCATATCCACTGGGGATTGGTTCTGGGGGGGGAGCGTGGATACCAAAAATGTGGATAATAGTGAACACAATTGAAAATAATAGGACTCTGGTTTAAAATACCATAGAGTTGCTTTGGATGACCTAGAAAATGGCTAGAGAGGACACATTTTCTAGGAAGACTCTGGTAGGTGTGCTGTTTTGTGTCCCGTGGATAATTGAATCAGTGGATACAGGGGTCCTACTGTATTACTGTAGAGCCAGTGTGGTATAGTGGTTGGAGCATTGGGCTACTACTCTGAGGTCAGGGTTCAAATTCCCACTCAGCCATGGAAACCCACTGCATAACCGTGGGCAAGTCACACCGTCTCAGCCTTAGGCAGGTAAAAGCAACCCCCCCCCCGACCAAATCTGGCAAGAAACCTCTGTGATAGGTTCATCCTAGGGTTGCTGTAAGTCAGAAACGGCTTGAAGGCACACAACAGCAACAAATGTTACTGTAGTTGCTCTGTCATCAACCTTAGTAAGCATGAAGAGTGGTCAAGAGTGATGTGAATTGTCTCCATCCAGACACCCACCTAAATCCCTATGCTTTCTTTGTCTTCAAATCACGTATGTTTGTGTCATAGCATGTATCATACTAGACTGAAGTTTTTATTGTTCCGGAGCCTGGAGAACTGCAGCAGCCTATTTTTGGTTTCTCTAGAGGAGTACAGCAGCCTGTTGTAACCACCATTTGGCACAACTGGAAGACACATTGCATCAGCTCCATTCAGCTTTTGACTAGGGTGTTTTGGGGTTAATAATAATAATAATACAAAGAAGAAGCAGCAGCAGCCTTTGGAGGAGGTCCTTGCTGTTTAGCAGTTTAGAGCCTTGTGAAACAGAGTTTTATTCAGTGTTTTTTCAGCTGAAAAATTGTGGGGTTTTGCTTAACATTTTGGGGGCATGTTAGTGGGGATTCGAGGGACTACACTATAACGCCACGCCCCCCCCCACGCCCCGGAGCACCCAGAAGTTAAATTGCATCAACTGTTCACCGTTTGGCTATTAGGAAGATGTCTTTCTGTTTTTGGAAGATATTTTATTGATTTCAAATGTACGTTTGGAGATTTTTAGCTGAAATATTTGAGGATGGCCAAGTTTTGGGGGTGGGGGAGAAGTGGGGGAAGTCCTCCAAGGGTTGCATGTAGGCCATGAGCCACACAATTTCCATGCTTGTAATAGAAGAATAATTTCCCCTCTGTGAGCCTGAAAGGGCATGGTATTTTATTATCTGCAAGGTGTTTTTTTTTAAGTGCAGTTGTTCTGTAGTTTATTGGGCACCTTTGGGTTGTAGTTGGTTACCTTAACTGAACGTTCAGTCTGCAATGGCAAAGCTGTGTTTACATTGTAAATTTGATTTTTACATTTGGCTTCTAATTTCTTCATAGGCATTTCGTGCAAAGTATGGCATTAAAGATGAAATGATCCTCCCATTTGAACCAGTAAGTGCAGAATGATTGTATTGAATGTTTGTTCTGGTTGCTGACATTATATCTAGCAGATTTATGTGTCCATGTTAAATCCGTTTGTACACTGAAATTTCACATTCTTTCAATTCTTCACTCTTCCAGTTTTGAGCAGGCAAAGGCTTTAGTTCTGCTCAGCCATAGCACAGCCATGTGACATCTATAAATGGTTATGGATCCCAGTAGTTTTGTTTATTTATTTATACCCACTCTTCAGCCACAAGGCTATCAGAGCGGCTTACAAATTGTTTAAGCAATAGCAGTTTACACATCTACCCTGCATTAAGCAGTTGTATCTTGTTAGTCCATCAAGAAAACTAAGGAGGAAGCGAGTCCCAGTTGTTCTTAAAGTTCAGCTGAGCAATCTCATTTGAAAATCATATCCGTCTGTCCTCATCTGAGAGTCTGCTTTCATTCAGTCTTCTGGTGTTCCTTGCATGGTGCAGGCTTAGGCCAGGACAGCAATATTTCTGATGCAAGAATGAAAACTGAACATCCCTTGAACAGTTTCTGGAACTGCTTTTTGTGGCTACTGCATAGAATATTGATTGTTCTAACAAGTTTGATCACTGAAGAGTAACATGGTTAAGAAATAACCCAAGCAACCCCCACATTTGGGTTAAGCAATAACCACAACAAACCCCAATTTTGGAATATAAAATCCCTGCATTTATGTCCTGCAGGCCTAATATTTTTTGCACTGCAGCGGAATTAACAAGATTGACTTCCTTTATTCCCTTCTGTAGTTTATATCTTCAGGCCACCAGACTGTAAGAAAGACAATGTGCTGTTAATACAGATCCCTTTTATTTGAAGGCTACAGGGGTCAACACTGAATTCCCTACAAGATTCTTGATTCACTTGCATGACTGAGAACAACTGCTTTACAGTACTTCTGTATATTCCCAGGTGCCCATCATTGAGATCCCTGGCTATGGCAACCTTTCTGCTCCATTGATCTGTGATGAGCTGAAAATCCAGAGTCAAAATGACAGAGAGAAACTTGCAGAAGCCAAGGAGAGACTGTACCTGAAAGGATTTTATGAGGGCGTAAGTAAGGTTTTCATGAGGGACTTAGGAGAGTTCTCTCTTTGCTCCTTTGTTGCATTTGCACACATTGTCCCTTTTTGCTTCTCCTTACAGAAATTGAGAAGAAAACTTTTCATAGGGGAGAGGGATCTCTTTGGTTATGCTTTTGCATGTAGGAGATGAAAAGGAATTGTTTCCAGGTTAGCTTGTTTGCTTGCTTGCTTGATGATCCTAGAGACTTGGTCTTTTCCTTCTCTTTATTTACTATAGTGATTCCCAAACTCTAGCTCCCCAGGTGCTTTGGATTTCAACTCCCAGGAACCTCAGCTACCTTGGCTAGTGATCAGGGAGTTTGGAAGCTGAAGTCCAAAACAGTTGGAAAACCAGAATTCGGGAAACACTGATTTACTATGCGGTTTGTTGTATTGAATATAAGCTTTATCCAGAAGGTCTTTCTAGAATGATGTGCTTCATTCTTTGTTGGTCTTTTCCTGTTAATTTGTGAATATGCTAGTGTCATGGGGCTCTGGGGTCCTTCTGTCTGAGAACCCCAGAGCTACCCTTTGGAGACCCAAACTTGAGGGATTCTTCTAGCCCAGAAATCCCCTAGAAATAAGTCTCTCTTCTGTATCTATCTGCTACCATCCGCTGAGTCTATCCCCTTCCGCACAGCACAGCGGGAAGCTGTGCAGGTTTATGATTAACTAGTGAATTTACCCATTCTGTTAATTTATTACCAACCCTCCCTTCTCTATCCCAGAGAGAAGCAAGGTAGCTAGCTCAAGCAAGGCATGTGTACGTGGCTTATTAGGAAAACAGAAAAAACTTTATTTTTAAGTTCAAACCAGGAAAATGTTACAGAATAGTATCATGGAGAAAAGGCGTTCTACCCAGGTTCCAACTTAAGAATTACATAGAATAGCATTAGAATTAGACTACATTCAATCAGAGGGATTAAAATAAATTTTAACCTAATGCCATTTTAGCTAAACACAGTTTCCTAAGCTAAGAAGATTCCAACTCACATTTATGAAGTCTATTGGATCAGTCTGTGTCCCAATTGGGATGGGCCAGGCCTCATGCTTATCAGAAGCCGGCCTTGCTTAGTCTCTGGTGATGGAATTCAGACTCATATGGAAGGTCTGCTCCCTCAGACCTCCAGCACCGTGTGGCTCTTCGATTATTCTTAAGCCATGTGTCTGCAAGAAAAGACTGCAGAATCTCAAAACTCAATTAGCCAAATGTGATTGGTTCATCATTGCCAAATCTGATTGGCTCTCCAGTCAGGTGATGTAATGCCATGTTTAGCAAATGAGGGTCCCCTTCCCATTTCTCATACCCTCTGGTTTACCTGCTTTTGAGACAAGAGAAGTGGTGGTTACAGATACTGGGAAATGTAGTTCTGGCAGATGTAGTTCTGGCTCCATGATGGGAGTTGCAGTCACTCCATCATGACAGCTAGTCTGTATGATTTTTAGAAATTTAAGCTTCTGACAGGTTGAGCTTCATTAATTTCAGAAATCTTCAAGCAGTCGGATGCATAGATCGAGGCTTAATTGTTTTTTAAAAAAAGAATAATAAGCTGCCGTTTTAGTCCACTGAGCCCAATATGTGGCTGGATAAACAAAATGAAACTGCAAGTGAAAGGAAGATAGCCATTAGCACTGTTATCTGCACAAGTACTAGGAGAAGGTTTGTATAGGGTTGTGTAGGTATGATTTATAGCAGGTGTCATGATTGTACAACCATAAGTACTTCCCTGTATTTACTTGAAATTTTTCTTACATGGTGCTAGCATGGTATGTGGAAACGAACACCCTTCTGTGATGTGTTCTTTACACATGTAGAAGGGTCCCTTTGACTATAATGCTTTTACTGCCAGCAGTAGACATGAAACATGTTATCTTTTACCCACAGAGTTGAGTACACTGGAGTTAAATAACTTTATACATGTAGAGCACATGTTCTCCCGCTCATGCAGGGCTGAACATGTTCTTAAATCCCTTAAGAAGCATCAATTGCAGTTTTGGTTCAGAACATTTGGAGGTTCTGCTCTTGTAAGCAGGGTCCTACTCCTGAACCACAGCAGTTAAATCAACTTAAGTTTGGGAAGTGGGATGGCCAGCCTGTCTCACTTTTGATGATCACCTTTATTAAAGTAAGCTGTACAGTGGCACTGACCATTTGGGTGACAGGGTTCTTAAAGGTCGTTGTTGGTTGTTTAGATTTATACCTGGCTCTATTTCATAAGAGCTCACATTGGCTATCGGTTGAGCAATGTGAGCTGTGAAGGTGCCACAATCCGTGAGTGTCTTGGCCTTGCCAGTGGTCTGTATGTGTACTACTTATAGAGTGAGGAATGATTGGCTATCTAGATTTTTGGCCTACATCTCCATCAGCCCATCCCCACATAGCCAGTAGGAAGATATTGTGGGAATTGAAGTCCTAAGCATTTGGAAGGCCAAAGGTTTCTGTGATCATTTAATTTGTTAGGTGGTAGCTGCATTAGTCCTTCGTTACAAGCAGAAGAAACAAGTTTGGGCACCTTAAAGGTTAACAAGTTCTATTTGGCATTACTATTTGCCTAGTGCATCTGATGAAATAACCTGTATTTATTCCAAATAAAATGTGTTAATCTTCAAGTTTTCAGAAGATTCTTTGTTTTGTAATGATGTGTTGTGGTGGTTGTGGTGTCCCTTCAAGTTGTTTCCGACTTACGGCGATCCTAAGGCAAACCTTATCACAAGGTTTTCTTGGCAAGATTGGTTCAAAGGGGGTTTGCCATTGCCTCCCTCTGAGGCTGAGAGAGTGTGACTTGGTCAAGGCTACCCAGTGGGTTTTCATGGCTGAGCAGGGATTCAAACCTTGTTCTTCAGAATAGTAGTCAACACTCAAACCTCTAGATAACACCTTTTAGCTAGGCACTATAATGAACTGGGCAGGCAGCTTTGACGTACTGTCAGTAAGAGGTTAAAGGCATAGTGATAGCAGAGATGACAGGAAGTGGTCAGTCAGAATCCTTGTAGGAGCATTAAGCCAGAGAACTGCTCCATGCTTTGATCACTTTGTTCCATAAACTGGAGGAGAACAGTGTGCATGGCCATTTCATGTTGAGTAACCAAACCTAGGGGAGGATTGGGCAAAATGTGGCTGGTGGGCCTCATGTCGCCCACAGGCTGTTTTTGCAGCCACCGAGGCCCAGGGGTCAGTGTTTTCCCTGATATGCCATCTAGGGCATTTTCACTACATCCCCACCCCCCACCCCCAGCAAATTTAGGTGCAGGAGAGGCCTTTTTTTTATAATCATGAAGTGAACAGAGAGTGACTTATGCTTACTCTCTATTGGTAGAAATGGTCTATCTTGACCCAACATGGCCCAGGGGGCCTAGAAGTGTGGCAAAATGCCCCCCTTAGAGGACATTTGTGTCTTGAAAATGATATTTATTTATTTGTTTGTTTGTTTTGTGGGAGGTGTGGTGCTCCAAGGTTTCCTGGAGGGCTAATGTGGCTCCCCAACCTTCCCCGGTTGCCTAGCCAACTTGAGTTAGAATCTACTGTGGTGTGAATAGACAAATGTTTAGCTGCAATATGATCCAGTTATTGTTTTATTTTATTGTCTGGAACTCTGCAGCATACAGATAATCTTTTTCTCTCACCCAAGCTCTGCTCTTGTGAAATCTACTGTGGTTATATGTAACATTTGGCAATCAACTCTTTCATGTGTGCATTCTCTTTTGCTAACAAATATCCGTTTACATGAAAGAGACTGTACTTGGCTACCTTTAGTTTTGGCATCACACTCAAAAGGCACCTGAGCTTTAGGAAATAATGACATCTGCATTTGGTTACTGAGAAAAATTCCATCTCCATCTCGATAGACAATGGGGAAGGGGACATTGGTAGGTAGGGCACTCTACAGAGAGAAGCCCCCCAGCTTCTTTCTGGGCTGAAGGGGAGAATAATTGTAGATGGAGGTAGGAAAGCAGGCAAAGACTGTTTTGGGGGAAAGGGTTCATTTCAGCTTCTAGAAACCGGGGTGGTGGTAGTGATTTTTTGTGGGAAGATCCCCCATGTCTGTACTTGAAGTGCAGGGTGAAGAAGAGGCTTGATGTATTTCCTGTACATGATTTGTGATCTTTTGAGGACAGGAGATACAATGAAATTCTATGCAGTGGAACGCACTCCCTCGGAGTGTGGTGGGGTCTCCTTCCTTGGAGGTCTTTAAACAGAGGCTGGATGGCCATCTGTCGGGGATGCTTTGATCGTGATTTCCTGCATGGCAGGGGGTTGGACTGGATGGCCCTCGTGGTCTCTTCCAACTCTGCAATTCTATGATTCTATGAAAAGAACTAAGAATACTGATCCCAAATTAATGGATTTAGGTGGATATCTGGATGGAGACATGCAGACATCTTCTGGGAATAAAAGGGAGTGGGGAGATCTATTCCACAAAGCTACCAAATCTCTAAAACAAATTGTAATCTCTGCAATGACTTTCACTTTTCAGATAATGCTTGTGGATGGATTCAAAGGCCAGAAAGTCCATGATGTCAAGAAGCTTATTCAGAAGAAGATGGTAGACAATGTGTGTAGTGGTTTGTATTGTTGTTGTTGTTGTTATTGTTGCTGTATTATTATGTTGTGACTTCCACAGCACCATTTTGGTGGCTTTTTTCTAGAAAGCACTGCTTGATTTCTTGAAACAGAATCACAGCCAAAGCTGCACTAAAGCAGCACTAAATCAAGTGCTTTGGTTTTGTTGCAAAAGAGACCTTGTTACACTTGGCCTATCAAGCAAAAATAATTCTGGTTTTTGGAATGTACTTTGTATCCTGGCAGAGCTTACTGGTTTGTTTTGTGCAATAATCTATTATTTGTCTGCTACAGAAAAGCCCTGTGATCTTGAAAGTACCTTTTTAGTACCATTGGGAAAATGGGCATAGCACTGTTGAAGCTAACAGTCTGTGGTGAGATTTCAGTCTTTAAGGTTTTGAAAGGAAAATAGCATTATTGTTCCTTGAACTTGTCAGTTCTGTATTCTTCTCATTGTACAGTATGATGGTTAAACTGATGTACTTACATATGTCATTCACAAGAGGGCAGCTAAAGTACACAGAGGTATGATTATCTGTTACGAAGGAGGCACCCAGCAGTGAAATATCTCCCTCAGCCCCCAGAAAAGGCAAGGACCATGAAACCTAGTACCATGAGACTCCTCAGTTCATTCCCTCCCTTCTCCCAAACACCATAGCTCCTGTTAATCAAGTTTTATTCCACCTTTTAGCTGTTTCCAAGTGCCAGCCTTATTGTTTCCAAATTTTCTTTCATGCCTTCACAACAACAAGAAAACTGCTCCATTCTTCTTCATCATCATCTGTCCTCCTACTCTATTCATATGGCTCTTGGGTAAAAGAACAGTCACCATGTTCTCTGTGTGTTGTTGTGTGCCTTTATGTCATTTCCAACTTTGGGCAATCCTAAGGTGAATCTACCGCAAGGTTTTCTTGCCAGGATTTGTTCAGAGAGGGTTTGCCTTTGCCTTCCTCTGAGGCTGAGAAAGTCTGACTTGCCCAAGGTCACCCAGTGGGTTTCCATAGCCGAGTGAGGATTTGAACCTTGTTCTCCAGATTCATAGTCCAAAGCTCAAACTGCTACACAATGCTGGCTTCCACAGTCACCATAGCTTCAATAAAAATTTAATTCAACCAGCATTCAAAGCATCATTAGAAATGAAAGGGCAAAGTGCCCTGACTCCTGCTAAGGGTATTCACAGCATGTTAAATCATTGAGGGCAGGGGGGGTGGGAGATCAATCGAAGATCCATCTTGAGTGAGTAAGGTTGTAGAATCCTCCACCTCAGGAATAAATGAGTCAGAATACAGCCAACCCCCACCCTCACTTCTGATATCTCTTCTTTAGAGTTTCCTTTTGGGTTGAAATGAAGTGACTTCTTGAGATATTCATGATGAGTGGTGAGAGCTTTACCCCAACAACATATGAAGACAGGCCTGGGCAGGCCTCCTTAGTCCTATCAGAGACAGACCACAGCTATACATGAAGAATTTCCTCAGAACAGTACATTTCATCAGCCTTCCTATGGTATATAGGTTTCCAGCCTGAAACTTAAAGTCTCTGGGGCTGCTCAAACCACCCGGCAGGCTGCTTTGGCACTGTTAAGGCTAAACTGCCTTGGAACCCCCAGATTAGCTCCCCTGTTGAGGTAACCCTGAGTAGCCTCACTCCAGGGTGCCTCCTACAGGGCAAAAGATGCCACCACTCACTGCAGTGTTTATAACCAACCCAGTGAAAGACTGGATAACTAGTGGGACCACTCGCCACTGTGAACCAACCAACTCTTCCCTCCTATCCCCAGAGAGACAGAGAAATGTAGCGAAACCAAGAGGTATAGACACGTGCAGCATCAATGTATAGGAAGATTAAGAAGACTTATTTTATTCAATAAGTTCAAGTTATATACATCTTCCATGAGGCAGGCTTCTTCCATGCCCCAGGCACACTTTAAATTACAGAAATAGCAAGGTATTAAAGTCAAAGCATTTAGTTATCCTAAGCTACATTCAATTATTAAGTTCATCTACATCCAACCAAAGAGGAAGAAATTAACATAATTTCCTAATGTGATCCTAAACAGGCCCTAAAGGTTCTACTTACTATATTGCAGTCTCTCTTGGCTTCAGGTGGTATCAGGGAAGGTTGTGAGCTAAGCCAGGTGGCTTGCTCTAACAACCATTCCCAGCATTTGGCTCTAACATGCTGGACTAAATAGTCTTCTTCAAGCTTTGTCTTCTCTAAGCTGCACGGTCTGACTCAGCAATGGCCTCGCACAAAAGCCATTATACCATAGTTGGAATTCCTGGTTCAAGAGTTGTGATTGGCCATTTCTGGTCTGGTAATGTGATGGCATTGATGATGCCATCTCATGAGCTTCTGTGGAGGTGGTGTTTTAGACCCTCCCTCCCAGTTAACCCTTTCCTCACCTGATGCCATGTTGGCAAGACAATACTGTTTGCAAATAATGGGAAATGTAGTCATTGCAGGATGATGGGAACTCCATCATGACAGGCATAAAAAAGCCTCCAGACTCCATAAAAATGTAAAAAAAGAATTCTGTGTGGTTTTTCACCCTCCCCCCAGTTTTGCTCCCCCAGCCTTCATACATATCTTAGAAACATGCCAGAGCCCCACAAAATCAGCTGTGGGGCCAAAATGGAAATAGAAAGTGAGGAATGCCTGGAAGAATCAGCCAGAATGTTTTTGTTTGTTTGTTTTACAGGGTCTGGGTGCTTTAGCGAGCTAGTGAATTTGCAGTGGTTTTGAACTCGTTATTTTGTTGGTGGGGGCATAAATCACCTAAAACTGGGGACTTGGGGGGGGCGGCTTCAGAGGCCACATGTGCTCTAAAGTCTGTTTCCCTAAGAATACTCTTAGTTCTGGTGGCCTTCTTTGTGACTGTTGCATCACTCAAAAAGATACTATAACTGAACACAGTCTTAGGCCTGGACAACATGATCTTCTGCACTGAGCCTTCCTTTATAGCAAAAGTAACACTTGACTTCACAGGTCTCAATATCTTAACATCCCCTTATTTTGCCCTCTTACCCTCTGAGTGTGTTTGGCCCAAGCTAGATGTAGACAAGGTGCTTGAGGTCTGCACGTGGGGCACAGAATCTTTCCAACAGACATATCCCTTGTTTCCTTTCATCTTACTTCCTTAGGAGAAAAGTCCTCAGGCTGTGCTATTGTTAAAACTTTTATACAAGTCTTTTGTCATGGCACAAAGATCCAACGCTTGCTTGTCTAGTTAACCCATCTCACATCCACAACCTTCTCCACTCTGTCTCAGAAATACATAGGGCCACTACCTGGACCATTCCTAACACTACCATCAAATATTGCAGATCCATTTTTTTTGCTTCTATAGGAGTAGGCTTTTGCAGAAGAGTACTATAGCCTGTCCTCCTCCTCTCCCCCTCCAGCCAGTTTTTCATCACTCCTCCTCTGCCACTATCTCACATTAGGTTAGCTTGTACATATTCCATGGTTAGATTTCGCCTTCTTAACAGATGGAGAGTGGAATAGTGAAGATTACTTCTGGTTTAGTGTGATGGAGTCATCCAAGCCAAATTCTAATTTACCAGATGGCTGGTTCACATGTGGGCTATTCTGAGGTCATAGCCTAAGCTGCATCTCTCATATTTCATCTTGAGGTTGGCCCAATAAAAGGGAATGAACTCTGTCTTGTCACTCTGACTTACAGACTCCTCAGGTTATACTTGGTCTCATGCTTGGTCATGGGATGGTACAGGGTAGAAGAATAATGTATGAGGAGCCACACAGTTCATCCTGTTTCCCTTTAATGAACACCTTTATTAAAAGAGGTGTGCAGTTGTACTGATAGTTTAGGTGACAAGGCTTTTAAACATGAACTGTAAAGGTATGGGACCTTCTCTGCCCTGTCAGTGCACCCTACGCATAGCACTTAAACGAGGGGTATGGAAAATGTTTGGACCTCCAGAATTTTGGCCTACAATTCCCATAATTCCTTCTCAGTATTGCCAGTAGTAAGGTATTGTGGAAATTGTACTGAAGGGCCAAAGGTTCCCCACCGCTGACTTACTATAGCCATAGAAGGCACAAATACCAGTGCGTCCATTTTAAGAGGGCTAGCTGCTTTCTTTTCTAACAGTTCTTTGGCACTTTGAGGGCTGCTGAACATATAGTATAGAAGCTTTCATGAGCTTCCACACAATTAATCAGCTATATCAGCAGTGTGGTATGGGTCCTAGCTCACTGTTTCTTTTGTGTTTAGTCTGAGATTTAGAAACAGTCCTGTCTCATATACCAATAGAATTCGAGAGCACAATTTTGGTGTCTCAAAACGCAGTTCTTTATGGTGATGGGGAGTGGGTGGGGGGATATTTGAAGGGAGAAGAACAGCCTTATCCAAAGCCTAATCAGGTTTGCTTTAACAAACCAGGATGTCCTTTTCTTTTTCACATGATTGATATCCATGTTTAAAGTGTTTACTTCTGAGTAAGACAAATGGGACTGAAATTAACTACAATAGGGATAGTGTTGACATAGTTCTCCCCCATATCTGGCATGTATCAGGGGCATGGGAGATGTTGATGTTGTGGATCCACTCACAGAACTCCTTTGGAATCCTTCCTTTTTGTGCCCTTTGTCTGACCTCTGAGGAAAACACCAGCTGAAGACCTCATGGAGGGAGCATGAGAGTTCAGGCCTTCTCCTCTGATTGTGGATGCTACTCTTCGCTCTCAGAGGGGAAGATCTGAAAATTCCTATAATTCCTTGGTTGACCTCTTAGGATGACTTCAGGGTAGCACCTGAAGATAGTTTATTCTATAAAGTATATTTTTGTTGCCTCACCATTGCCATCCTTTTCTCTCTAGGGTGAAGCTATGATCTATATGGAGCCAGAGAAGCAAGTCATATCTAGATCTGCAGATGAGTGTGTGGTGGCTCTTTGTGATCAATGGTGAGTTGGAAACAAACACATGGTTGGGTTAGCTGTATGTTTCCCCTCGTTACTGTAACTGTTTTCCTGATTTTAGGTACTTGGATTATGGTGAAGAAAAATGGAAGCAACAGACTTATGAATGCCTGAAAAACCTTGAGACGTAAGTTGTGGGGAACAGGGACAGAGAAGCTGTAGACTAATGCAGAGCTAGGAGACACAGTAAAGATTAGTGCTCTGCTCTTTCCAGATTTGGCGAAGAGACAAGAAGAAATTTTGAAGCTACTCTAGACTGGTTACAGGAACATGCCTGTTCAAGGACCTATGGATTAGGTAGGAAGAGCACACAACGTTGTTGTTCAGAAATGCTCCTGTTCTATATGACTTCCTTTGTTTAGTAGTAATTAAAAAAAAGCAGCATCTAATGACATATAGTAAGACAATTAATGCAGAAAAAATAACTTTATCATATGAAGTAAGAGCATGACATTGTTCAATTTTTCATCTAGAGTTTCCCAGTTCTTGAATGTATATTCAGTACTGGTTGAAATTCTATGTATCAGTTAAACTTCTTGAAGAACCAAACCATGTTCCTTTCAGGTTTCCCACTGAGGCAGCCTCAGCTTTTAACAGGGCGATTCTCACATGATGTCTGGTGAACCATTTTAGAATGAAATATAAAAAGTAATATACAACCCCTTTTTATTGAGCACTAAGGCATTTAATAGCTATAATCCCAATAAGTGCTATCTCCATTCCACCACCCATACCTTGGTCAGTCTAGAAACCTAAAATGCTAATTCACAGTTAACATATTTTGTCATCTTTTAGGTACTCGTTTGCCTTGGGATGAACAGTGGCTGATAGAATCTCTCTCTGATTCGACTATCTACATGGCCTTCTATACAGTGGCTCATCTCCTGCAAGAGGGTAATCTCCATGGACAAGGAGAGTCTCCGTTAGGAATCAGGTAAGAAGTAAAGGGAAGGAATCCTCATTAATATAACCACTTTCTGTAGATTAACATAGCATAGCAGATGAAGAACCTCACATATGTTGGATCTGCATTAATAGACACTTTGCAAGATAGCTGTAAATCTAACCACAGCTAGAAAAGCTGGTTATCATACTTAGCTCTTATTTTTTTAATGTCACTTCTGATTTCCCAGGAATTGAATAAAGTGGTTGAGAAGTGAGGCAGATGGTTAATCCTTCCTTTTATCTAAACTCTCCATCTGCCATAAATAAATCAGTAGTCAAGATCAGCTGTCTTATAAACTGTTTATGTGAATTCCACTGTACATTCATTAGCTATTTATGTCTTTATATTTAAAGGCTATTACGGAACCTTTTAGATTGAATTCTCTTCAAACTACAGTAATAGAAGCCCTACTTGTGTTTCCAAGAGTATTCCCTCTCCCCTAAAAGATAAAGCTAACCTTCCATGTTATAGAAAGTGGAGGAGCAGTTTGTTTTTAAAGTAATTATTACAGTCTGTACTTATATATAGTCTAAATAGTGTGTTACGTAGTACTGTATAATAGTCTGCTGACCAGCATTTGTTACTTCCTTTAAATTTTTCTCTTTCTAATGAGCCGTTTTTTATGATTATTCAAAGCATGGTATCAGCCCATTTATGACCTGCTGCAGTTTACAGTTGAGCAATTGTCTGGATGAAGCTGGGTCATGCCCTCTTTGGCTGAAACCACAGAAGAAAGCTCTATAAGTGTTAAGAATATTCCAGCCCCCTCTTCCCCTTTTTAAACTGAAAGGAAATTAAAACTAAAAGGATTGGTTCAGAATAAGATGTTTTTCATATGGTAAATTTTCTTTTAAAGACGGCATGCCTGGGGAGTCTTTCTTCTGAACCCTTAATTGAGCTGGCTAGTAGTTGTCTCTCTTTAACACTCTTTTTTTGAAAAGACTGGAATAAAGAATTTAACTTTATAGCAACTGTACTTTTTTACTCTTGTTGTTGCTCTCTAGTCAACAGTATCCAAGAATATTATGTGAACTGTTATGTTGCATTTGATGTTTTAATTCAAAAGTGTTGGTTGGATTTCTAAAGGGAAGTAGAAAATGAATTAGGGTTGGTTCGAGCAGCATATCCAAGGCTGTTTGTGCAACTAAAGTCAAGAAAGACTTCATAGTGAATCACCCTCAGTTTAATATATGAATCTTAATTTTGAATTCAATGACTTACATACTTTCACACTTACATTATACTTGCTGTTTGTGCTATCCAAGCCATTTTCAAAGATGGCTGAAAGAGACACGCAGAAACACACTAAGAAGCAGTGGGAAATTGGGATAGTGACTGCATTTTCCTGTACCTGTTAACTGCTCTCTGATGATAGATAATGGCATTATGGACTAGGGTGATAATGAACCAGATTCAGAATGTGGGGGAGTGCAGTTTGCTTTTCTATACCTTATACATAATGTGCACTATGCAGATGGTATATTTATGAGATTTACCACTAGGTGAAATGTTCATCAGTTGTACCTAACCTGGGGAAATCATGGAAGTACTCTGCCTATATCACACAGTTGCTGTCTGCAGTAAATTAGTAATGTCGGAGTTCATTTATCATGAACACTTAGAGTCAGCATTGCTGTGTTGGATTCATTAAGAGTGTTATGAGAACTGATAATGCTGCTGTTAAAAAACAAAACACATGTCCAGATACCCAGAATTTCTGAAAAGGATAATTTAATGAGAAAGAGCAGAGATCACTTACTATGTTTGTGCATGAAAAAAGGTGGTACATATGATGCTTGTTTAATTGAGCGTCCTAGTCAAATAAAATACAGCAGCTTAGCAGTGTATGCTTAAAAACATACCAGAATTTTAAGGGCAACTTTTGCTATTTCCTCCTTGTAACATTCTTTTTGGTAACACCTGTAGGGCAAACCAGATGTCCAAAGAGGTGTGGGACTACATCTTCTTTAAGACAGCTCCATTCCCTGCAACAAAAATCCCAAAGGAAGCTTTGGATAAACTTAAACAGGAATTTGAATTTTGGTATCCAGTGGATCTACGTGTTTCTGGCAAGGACCTTGTCCCAAATCACTTGTCATACTACCTTTATAACCATGTGGCCATGTGGCCAGATCAAAGGTTGGTCTGAACTAATACCCATTCCATCAAAATATATCTCTTTCTATTGCATGAGTTCTCTTCATGGCAAACCTACTTTAAGTTTAGCAGGCAAAGGATGAGCAGGGTGGTGTGAAACAGAATTGCTTCTCTAGATCCTCCATGTATCAATCAGGGATCAAATTAAGGCCACTAGTTCATTAAACAGCTGAAATTTAATAGCTGAACAGCTGAAATTGTCATTCTCTTTTCCAGTCCCTTAGTGTAGATTCTCTAAGACTTGGGTTGAGGCTTTAGAAACTCCTGTCACCTCACCTTTGTCCTGTACTTGCAAATGATTGTGTGTCTCACAATACACTTACCACTCACATCCTTAAAACTGCATTGAGGAGGGCCTGCACTAGTTGCTTGTCAACATACAGGGAGTCTTGAGAGATAGGGCATTGAAGCCACAAGGAGTTTCCTACTCCAGACACCCTCTAGCCTATGAATCTTGGGAGTTCAGTTTGCATAAGGCTTCCTTTGTCATATTGATACCTTAGGTTGCTCACTAGTGTACACTACTCCTTCCTTTCCCCCCTGCACCCTTTCCGCAGTCAAATTGTGCATTAGTAGCTGGCTAATCTTGCCCTGGTTAAGCATATGGAGGTGACAGTAGGGTTGACACAGTTTCAGCAGCATGTGGTGCTGGTGTAATACCCTTTTATTTTAAGACATTTTCCTTTTTTTAATGCATGTCCTTCCTTCCTCTTTGACTCAATCAATAATGTAACCATTCTCTGTTTGATTCTGTTTTGTGCTCTATTCCAAGTTTGGGGAAGCTGTGGCTCTCCAGATATTGTTCTGCTCCAGTTTCTATTAGCCTTAGTAAGCCTGGTGAGGTAGGATGAGAATAATAGTTCCTCAGCATCTGGAAAACCAAAGGTTTCCTGTTCTTGCTTTATTCCTCAACAGTTGTTGTCTACAAACAGCTGTTACGTGTCTTTACATATTCTGTGAGAGCCAGCGTGGTGTACTGGTTAGTGCATTGAACTACAACCCTGGAGACTAGAATTAAAACCCCCACTTGGCCATGGAAACGCGCTGGGCAGCCCTGGACAAGTCACACTCAGCCTCAGAGGAAGGCAAAGGCAAACAGCCTCTCAACAAATCTTGCCAGGAAAACCCCACTATAGGATTGCCTTAGGGTTGCCATAAGACGGAAATGTCTAGAAGACACACAACAACAACATATTCTATTATTAAGCTTTATTGTACTTTTTCAGGAGGTATTAGAAACTGAATACCCAGCCCGTTGGGAAAACTTCTGCTGCACAAGGACAAAGGCTCAGTGATTATCTAAATGTGATGCAGGATATGTGTGTTGTGCTTCTATTATCTATATGAGATCAGAGGTCTCAGTTTAGCTGTCTTGAAGATGGAGGCAAAATTCCTAATTTGAACTACATGTGGCTCTTGTGTTCTGTTGGTTCTGTTAATGTTTATTCCATTGACATGAGTGTAGACGGTAACTGGGGGTTTGTTTTTTTTAGCCTTAATGATGTACTTGGCATTTTAGCAGAGAAGCATGGTACTTGTTCAGCAGCCATTGTTGTCTCAAGGAATGCAGTCACATCTCTCTGGTTATCCTTCTGGCTAAGACTATTAGAAAATGTGATCTTGTCTTAACTAAAAATTAGATGGTTGGTTTTAAAGGTAGCTAATATAATGAATATCTTTTTGCTTTTCAATGCAGAGAAAAATGGCCTGTAGCTGTAAGAGCAAATGGGCATCTCCTCCTGAATTCAGAGAAGGTACACCATTTTATTTGGCTGACGTTATCTATTTGTAGAACTCAGGCATGACAGAACAAGTCCTCGTTTGAGAAATCTTGTAGTTATAGACTTTCCTCATGCACGTTGTTATTAGAACAGTTATTGAGCAGATACCCTACTGCTTTCCTATTTGCCTAACCATCCACGTAGAAACTCTGCACTATAGAAGAATGTATATTTCTTGGCTGTTCTTTTTAATATCTGAATTCCTTGCCTTACATGGTCAATGGAAATTTCTGCAGGACTTAGACAGGCATTATGGAATTATGAAGTTTACCTGAACCTCCAGGAGTGCAGATTGTTTAGCAGACATTTTTCTTTGAATCCTTAGAGCTGCCTTTTAGAACCCAACTGTAGAAATATTTAGCCTTGGAGCCAGACATGGCAACTTCATTCATACTGTTTTGTTCTTTTTCCATTCTGGGCATATTAAATATTCACACATACAGAATTGATCCACAATGTTGATATCAATATGATAAATCAAACAATGGTCTCCACATGAATAGAATTAAATGCTGATCAAAATGTGTGAGGGTAGAGGGAGTTGTGTATCTTTGTATGCATTTTTAGGAGAGTTGAATTGCTTTATGGTTCTAATAGATAAGCTGTGCTTTAATTTTGTCTTTGATTTTTCCTTTATTGCAGATGTCTAAATCTACAGGCAATTTTCTCACTTTGCGTGAAGCTGTGCAGAAATTTTCTGCTGATGGTAAGAATCATAGGTAGTGATATGAAAATTCTTCCTTTTTCCTCTATGGAAAATGGGAGCTACTGTTGATCAATCTTTTCACGTTTTACACGGAGAGATTATATTACATATTGTTTTCCAGCAGTGAGGGGAGAGAGTCCTTCTCCTTGGGTATTGGCTCTGCCTCTGGCTCAAGACAGGCAGAACAACCTATGAATCAAAAGAACGCACACAAACTCCTCAGAGGTGGAGCCAACCCCAAACCTCCCCAGTTCAGTTCTGCCTTGCTTAGCGACAGCTCAGGGCTTTTGCTGCTCCGGCAGGCTTTGTTGAGAACAAAGGTTTTAAGATGGCAAACCCCTTGAGGAGACATGTGCAGGGGGGCGATCTCTCCTCCAAAGAGAAAACGCGCCTGGCCCTTTCTGGGGCGACTGCCCAACTCAAAGAGAAGGAGCTCCGTGGCCCCATTCTGGGGTGCATGTTGAGCCTGGCGTTGGGCAACCCGGTGGCCCGCGAGCATGACAGGGCCTCCAGGGAGAAAGTGGACCATGCTGCTGCGTTCAGATCCAAGCCGTCCGCCGCTGCAGATCCAGTTGCTGGAGAGTTGGACGACAGCGAGCTGGAGGACCTCCCACCCTTGGTCCTTGGTGGTAAGGAGTTGCTGCCAGAGCTTGCCATGTGGATCACGATGATTATGCGGCAAACTCTGGTGGCAAGCGGCATTGGAGGGGGGCGCCCGGGGATTGGCAACCTGCTTTCTGATGGGGGGAGGTCTCCACAGCTTTTATCCCTGGTCAGCGGCACGTCAGGTGGCAAGGCTGGGGGGAAGAAAAAGGTGATCATTTAAAGCGCCCAAGCAGTGGCTAGCTGCCAGGGAGGATCCTTCCCACCCCACAAAAGGCCAAGGAAAGAGAACCATTTACAGATCCCAGACTGGGAGGGGTTCAGTAGTGGGGATGAGGAGGACTCATCGCTCAAGGAGGAGGGGGAACTGTCCTCTGAGGGGGAGGAGGATATTGGGGAAGATCAGGCTTCTCCTAGGCTTTTTGAGTCTTCCTCCTTCAGTATTTTAATGAAGAAAATGTTGAGGGCCTTGGAGCTGGAGCCTTCGGGGACGGATGCAGAGGGGTCTGGCAAAGGTTTCCCTGAGTTGAGGGCTCTGGGGAAGGGGGCAGGAAATGTGCTTCCACTTCCTGACCTTTTTAGAGAAACTATCCTGAGCTAATGGTCCCAGCCAGGGGCATCCAAAGTTCAACCAGCCTATGCAAAATTGTTGTACACATATCCTGATGATGTCATGAATCTACTTAAACTGCTAGCCATTGATGCCCCTGTGGCAGGGCTTGTCTCTTGCTCGCTTTTCCCCAGAGATGGAGACGAGAACCTCAGGGAACCTGAGGACAAGAGGATAGAGACCTTTTTGTGCAGGTCTCATGAGGCTTCGGCCCTGGTAGTGAGGGCCTCTGCGGCTGCCTCCGTGTTTGCCAGAGCCATTATCAGATGGTCTAGGGACATTTTGGCCTTACTTCCTGAGGACGAAATTAAGCTATGTCAAGGAATTAATAAAATGGCTAAGGTGTCTGCGTTTGTGGCAGACACTAGTCTGGATGTGCTATGTTTCTCTTCCAGGGCAGTGGGTGCCAACGTAGCGGCGAGGCAGCAATTATGGTTGAGGAACTGGCATGCTGACAACAAGGCCAAGGCCAACCTTTCGGTCTGTGCCTTCAAAGGAGGGAAATTATTTGGTGACACCCTAGATGAGGTTCTGATAGAAACTAAAGACAAAAAGAAAAGCTCTTCCTTCATTGCCAAAAAAGGAGGAACGAAAGTTTACTCATGCCAGCTATCAAGGTTACAGGAGTTACAGGCCCGGCAATCAAAGGGATTTTAGACAGCATAAGTATAACTGGAATGCGCCAAGGTATTTTCTGAAGGGTAAGGCGAATTCCTTCGCCAAACTAACCTCGTCTCAGGTCCCCAAAACAGGGGAGCAAGCCTGGGCAGCCTCTTTGACTACTCTGGCCTTCAGGTGGGGGGCAGGCTGGCCGGATTTGCTGAGACATGGGTAGGTACCTCCTCAGATGCCTGGGTCAACAGAACGGCCAGTCAAGGATACACGATAGATCTCATCACCAGACCTCCCCCCATCTTCATACAGTCCTATCAGACTGCATCAGTAGAGAAGCAACAATTAGTGGGAAAGGCCATTGCTCATCTGATTCATATTCGAGCAATGGAACCACTGCCATTTGCAGAAAGGTTCACTGGGACGTTCTCCTGTTCCTAGTTCCAAAAAATAACAAGGACTGGAAGGGTATCCTGAACCTGCGGGCAGTCAATCAATGGGTGGCAAGGTGTAGCTTCAGGATGGAAATGCTACGCTCCATACTGGAGGGCATCCAGGAAGGAGACTTTCTTACATCATTGGACTTGCAGGATCATAGAATCATAGAATTGTAGAGTTGGAAGAGACCACAAGGGCCATCCAGTCAAACCCCCTGCCACACAGGAATCAGGATCAAAGCATCCCTGACAGATGGCCATCCAGTCTTTGTTTAAAAATCTCCAAGGGAGTGTGTTCCACTGCCGAACAGCTCTTACTGTCAGAAAGTTCCTCCTAATGTTGAGGCAGAATTTCTGTTCCTGGAGCTTGCATCCATTGCTCCATGTTCTGGTTTCTGGAGCAGCAGAAAACAAGCTTGCTCCATCCTCAATGTGACACCCTTTCAAATACTTAAACAGGGCTATCACATCGCCCCTTAACCGTCTTTTTTACAGGCTAAACATACCCAGCTCCCTAGGTCTACCTCATAAGGCATGGTTTCCAGACCTTTCACCATTTTAGTCACCCTCCTCTGGACACACTCCAATTTATCAGTATCCTTTTTGAATTGCGGTGCCCAGAACTGGACACAGTATTCTAGGTGAGGTCTGACCAAGGCAGAATAGAGTGGGCACTATTACTTCCCTTGATCTAGACACTATACTTCTATTGATGCAGCCCAAAATCACATTGGCCTTTTTAGCTGCCGCATCACACTGTTGACTCATGTTCAACTTGTGGTCTACTAGGACTCCTAGATCCCTTTCGCACGTAGTCTCATTCAGCCAGATCTCCCCCATACTGTATCTGTGCATTTCGTTTTTCTGCCCTAAGTGCAGTACCTTAAATTTCTCCATATTGAATTTCATTTTGTTAGCTTTGGCCCAGCTCTCCAGTCTATCCAGGTCATTTTGAATTTTGATCCTGTCCTCCAGGGTATTAGCTTCTCCTCCTAATTTGGTGTCATCTGCAACATCATGATCCGTCCTGCACACAGACGTTATCTGAGGTTTGCCTTCAAGGAGAAGCAATACCAGTATAGGGCTCTGACATTTGGCCTCTTGTCCTCGCCCAGAGTCTTCACCAAGGCCTTAGTGGCATTAGTCGCCTTTCTGAGGTCCCAGGTGATACACTTGTACCCATATCTGGACGACATCCTGATCAGGGCAGGCATCAGAATCCCAGGCTGCTCAGGATGTAAGGAGAACGATACAATGTCTTGAGTCCCACAGTTTTGTGGTCAACAGGGAAAAGAGTCAGTTGGAGCCGACCCAGAGACTGCAACATTTGGGCAGTGTGTTGGACACCAGGAGTTACAGAGTCTTCCTTCCGGAGGAGAGGAGGCAGAAGTTGCAGGACTTAGTCCAGTTGGTGATGAGTCAGAGGAAAGGTCCCTTGATGACGTTGGCTCGGTTACTAGGCCTGATGATATCTTGTATAGGCTTGGGCCAGGTTCCATCTTAGGGAGATGCAGTGGTTCCTTCTACCCCATCAGGATCTAGTGGCATGGAAGGCATGCAGAATGGTGAGAGTACCACTGAACATGAAGAGTTCCCTGGAATGGTGGTTGTTGAAAAACCTGCAGTCGGGGGTCCATATTCAGGAGTCGAGGAGAATCATGGTGACTACGGATGCCTCTGACAGGCTGGGGAGCCCACTGCGGAGAGCAGTTGGCGCAGGGACTTTGGTCACTGCAAGAGCAGGGATACAGCGTCTGTCATCTGGAACTGTGGGCGATAAGGCTGGCCTTGAACGAATTTCAGGCAGTAGTCAAAGGAGGTCATGTTCTTGTTCGGACAGACAACATCTTAACCAGAGCCCACATAAACACACAAGTGGGGGGGACGCATTCACGGCCCCTCATGCAGGAAACAAGGTTATTGTTTCAGTGGGCAGAGGTACATCTGGCGTCTATCAGGGGAGAGTACCTGAAAGGGGCCTTGAACTGTCAAGCAGATTGGTTGAGCAGACACACATTAGCTCACAGTGAGTGGGGTCTCAACAACCTGGTGTTTCAGATGGTTCTGTTCCGGGGAGCCTTGGGTGGATCTCTTTGCGTCAGAAGAGAACTGCAAACTGCCATGATTTGTGTCCAGATTTTGGACCAAAGGAGCGTTAGCCTTTGATGCCTCGATGATAGCATGGTCTCAGGTGTTGTGTTACACCTTTCCACCAACAACCCTATTGGGTCAAGTGCTACGAAAAATCAAACAGGAAAGGGCCGAGGTAATCCTCATTGCACCTTGCTGGCCTCGGAAGCCGTGGTTTCCGGACTTAATTCAGCTTCAGGTGTGGGAACCGTGGCCCCTTCCAATTTGGCCAGACCTTCTGGTTCAGAATGGGTTGTTACACCCAGATCCAGGCTGGTTACAATTACACGCCTGGAGGTTGAGCGGAAGAGACTGCTAAAGAAAGGATACGATAGTGATGTGGTTGATATCATGTTGGCAGCTAGGCGCCCTTCCACCATTAGGCTGTATGAGATAACCTGGAGGGCATTTTGCAGGTGGTGCAGGCCTAAGGGCGTTAGACCTCTACAAGCCTCAGTGGCGATGATACTGGCCTTTTTGCAGTCCAGTCTTAGGAAGGGCCTCTCTCCAAATACCTTATGACCCCATGTCTCTGCTGTAGGGTTCATCTTGAAGGATTCTGGTACAATGTCAGGGATATTTACACCAGTGTAAATATGTCAGGGATATTTACACCAGTGAAGAGATCCATGACATCAATACTGGAAGCCAGGTGGAGAGCATCTGGATAAAAATTAAAGGGGAGGGAAACAACAGGGATGTTACTGTGGGACTCTACTACAGACCCCCAAGTCAGACGGAGGAATTGGATGATGCCTTTCTAGAACAGATGAACACACACGCAGAAAGGAGAGATGTAGTAGTGATGGGTGACTTCAACTATCCTGATATTTGCTGGCAATCTAACTCAACCAAAACTTCAAGGTCTAGCAAATTCCTTACTTGCCTGGAAGACAATTTCATGATCCAAAAGGTGAAAGAGGCAACAAGGGGGTCAGCTATTTTAGATCTGATCCTTACCAACAGGGATGACCTGGTTAATGGGGTGCAAGTGGTGGGATCCTTAGGTGAGAGTGATCATGTTCTCCTGGAATTTGTTATAGAATGGAAAGGAGAAGCCAGGCATAGTCAGACAAGCGTTCTCGACTTTAGGAGAGCTGATTTCAATAAACTCAGGGAAATACTGGGGGTGATCCCATGGTCAGGAATACTAAAAGAGAGACTTCAAGAGGGATGGGACTTTCTCAAAAGGGAGATGCTGAAGGCACAATTTCAAACAGTACCATTGAGGAAGAAAAACGGGAGGTGTCTCAAGAAACCAGGATGGATGACTAAAGAAATTTCAACAGAGCTAAGTTTTAAACGGAACATGTATAGGAAATGGAAAAAGGGGGAAATCACCAAAGAAGAATTCAAACAGATAGCGAACACATGTAGGAGTATAGTCAGAAAAGCTAAAGTGCAGAATGAGCTCAGGCTTGCTAGAGAGCTTAAGAACAATAAAAAGGGTTTTTTTTGGGGTATGTCCGCAGCAAAAGGAGGAAGAAGGAAATGGTAGGGCCACTATGCGGAGAAGATGGCAAAATGCTAACAGGGGACAGAGAAAAGACAGAATTACTCAACACCTTCTTTGCCTCAGTGTTTTCAGAAAAGGAAAAGGGGGACCAACCTGAGGATAAAGGAACAGAGGACACAATAGGGGAAATCCAACACAGAATAAGCAGAGGTAGTACAGGAATACCTTCTTAATATAAATGAATTTAAATCTCCAGGACCAGATGAACTACATCCAAGAGTATTAAAAGAGCTGGCAAATATAATCTCAGAGCCCTTGGCAATAATCTTTGAGAACTCCTGGAGAACAGGAGAAGTCCCAGCAGACTGGAGGAGGGCAAACGTTGTCCCCATCTTCAAAAAGGGGGAAAAAGAAGATCCCAACAATTATCGTTCGGTTAGTCTGACATCAATACCAGGGAAGATTCTAGAGCAGATCTTTAAACAGAGAGTCTGTGAAATTTAGAAGGCAATGCCATAATCACAAAAAGTCAACATGGGTTTCAGAGAAACAAGTCATGCCGGACTAATGTGATCCCTTTTTTTGATAAAATTGCCAGCTTGGTAGATGAAGGGAACACTGTGGATATCGCATAGCTTGATTTCAGTAAGGCCTTTGAAAAGGTTCCCCATGACATTCTTGCAAACAAGCTTGTAAAATGTGGGCTAGACAAGTTAACTGTTCAATGGATTTGTAATTGGTTGACAGGCCGAACCCAAAGGGTGCTCCTCAGTGGCTCCTCTTCGTCTTGGAAAGATGTGACCAGTGGGGTGCCACAGGGTTCTGTTCTGGGCCCAATGCTATTCAACATCTTTATCAATGACTTGGATGAGGGAATTAGGGGCATACTTATCAAATTTGCAGATGACACCAAACTAAGAGGAGTAGCTAATACCCTGGAGGACAGGATCAAAATTCAAAATGACCTGGATAAACTGGGCCAAAGCTAACAAAATGAAATTCAATACGGAGAAATGTAAGGTACTGCACTTAGGGCGAAAAAATGAAATGCATAGATATAGGATGGGGGAGACCTGGCTGAATGAGATTACTTGCGAAAGGGATCTAGGAGTCCTAGTAGACCACAAGTTGAACATGAGTCAACAGTGTGATGCGGCAGCTAAAAAGGCCAATGCGATTTTGGGCTGCATCAATAGAAGTATAGTGTCCAGATCAAGGGAAGTAATAGTGCCGCTCTATTCTGCCTTGGTCAGACCTCACCTAGAATACTGTGTCCAGTTCTGGGCACCGCAATTCAAAAAGGATATTGACAAATTGGAGCGTGTCCAGAGAAGGGCGACTAAAACGGTGAAAGGTCGGAAAACATGCCTTATGAGGAGAGACTTAGGGAGCTGGGTATGTTTAGCCTGGAAAAAAGACGGTTAAGAGGCGATATGATAGCCCTATTTAAGTATTTGAAGGGGTGTCACGTTGAGGATGGAGCAAGCTTGTTTTCTGCTGCTCCAGAGACTGGAACACGGAGCAATGGATGCAAGCTCCAGGAACAGAGATTCCACCTCAACATTAGGAGGAACTTTTTGACAGTAAGAGCTGTTCGGCAGTGGAACACACTCCCTCGGAGCGTGGTGGGGTCTCCTTCCTTGGAGGTCTTTAAACAGAGGCTGGATTGCCATCTGTCGGGGATGCTTTGATTGTGATTTCCTGCGTGGCAGGGGGTTGGACTGGATGGCCCTCGTGGTCTCTTCCAACTCTGCAATTCTATGATTCTATGAAGACCCTTGGTGTCACATCCTCATATTTCTAGTTTTTTGAAAGGGGTTTCAGCTTTACGTCCGCCAGTTGTACATAGGTTTCCTTCATGGAAATTGAATGTGGTGTTAAAGGCACTCATGGTCAGCCCCTTTGAACCCATTAAGTCAGTCAAGCTGAATTTCTTGACATGGAAAGTAGTCCTGGTGGCGCAGTGGTTAAATGCCAGTACTGCAAGCCACCACGTTGCAAGTTCGATTCCAGCCAGCTCCAAGGTTCACTCAGCCTTCCATCCTTTCGTAGGTTGGTAAATTGAGTACCCAGCTTGTGGGGGCAATTAGCTAACACACATTGGGAACTGTTTAATGCAGTGTAGATGTGTAAATAGCCATTGCTTAAAACAATTTGTAAGCCACTCTGATAGCCTTGTGGCTGAACAGTGGGGTATAAATAACTAACTAAGTAAAAAAAATAGTCTTCCTAATAGCCTTTACTTCGGCTAGGTGTGTATCTGAGTTGAGTGCCTTATCAGTGCATGATGAGCCCTGCATTGTTCGGAAGGATTCGGTTACTCTGCGTTTAGATCCTTCCTTCATTCCCAAGGTCAATTTGATTTTTCATAGATCTCAGGAGTTGGTCTTGCCATCCTTCTGTCCAAAACCTACAGTGGAGTTGGAAAGGATGTGGCATATGTTAGATCTCAGGAGAACGTTGAAGATGTATGTCAAGAGGATGGAGGAGTTCTGTAAGGCAGATGCCTTATTTGTGGCCTATTCAGGATGAGGTTGAGAGAAGAAGGTGTCATCATCTATGATTGCTAGGTGGTTGCACCAGTGCATTGCACAGGCGTACGTTAGCAGTTCATTACTGGTACCGTTGGGTATTCAGGCTCATTCCACATGGAGTGCCGCCACTTCGGTGGTTTTGGGATCATCTCAGTCTATTTTGGACATTTGTAGAGCAGCTACGTGGGCATCTTTGTCCACCTTTACTTGGCATTATTGCACTGATACGTATGCTTCCGCTGATGCAGCCTTTGGGCGGCGGGTGTTGCAAGAGGTTCTTCAGGATTAGATGTATGTTCTTTACCCTCCCATTTGGACCGCTGTTTCAGGTCCCAAGGAGAAGGACTCCCTCCCCTCACTGCTGGAAAACGGAACATTGGTACTTACCGTGAAGGTTCCTTTTCAGCACTTGAGGGGAGGGAGTCCTTACCCTCCCACCAAAAAATAAAAAATAAAAAGAGATTTAGGTTATATAGAGGTTTGATTTCTGTTGCTGGAGCTGCTTCCCTGGGGAGGTTTGGGGTTGGCTCCACCTCCGGGGAGTTTGTGTGCGTTCTTTTGATTCGTAGGTTGTTCTCCCTGTCTTGAGCCGGAGGCGGAGCCAATACCCAAGGAGAAGGACTCCCTCCCCTCAACTGCTGAAAAGGAACCTTCATGGTAAGTACCAATGTTCTGTTTTAAAGCAGGAGGCTTGTGTAAAGTCCTGGCAAAGAATGGCAGGGAGGGAACTCCCTCTTATGTTTCCCTCAAGAAGACACAAATACAGTTGGAGTTCTCTTTCCCAATTTTGCCCATTATTTTTCCAGACATTCCCATTTATGCCCAGGGCAAGGCATGAGGACTTCAGAATATTTCACTGTGCTCTTGCTCTAAGCATGCCTTATACTCTTTTCATAGCAGATCACTTTAATGTGTGGTGACCCAACAATTCCATCCCATAGCAAAACTTGAGGTGGGAATCAGGTTTTGCTCTCCTTGTATATGGCAGCCGATTGGGTGTGGCTCCATAGACACTAAACCCTGTCTCCTTTTAGGCATGCGACTGGCATTGGCTGATGCAGGTGATACCGTTGAAGATGCAAACTTTGTGGAAACTATGGCAGATGCTGGCATCCTCCGCCTGTACACATGGGTTGAGTGGGTGAAGGAGATGCTTGCAAACTGGGACAGTTTAAGAAGTGGGCCTGCCACCACCTTCAATGACAGGGTCTTCTCCAGGTACCATCAAAATCACCAACTTCTAAAAGTATTGTTTAAAAAGGAAAAAAAGGACCAGGTTCTCCCAGTTATTCTTTGCGTGGTCCTATTGCATAGCAGGTGTTTACATCTTAATCTCTCTCATTGATCTGTTCTAACTCTAGCTTTGTCTTCTCTTCCTCCCTATCTTCCCACCCTCCTAGTGAAATTAATGCAGGCATAATGAAGACAGATCAGAACTATGAGAAGATGATGTTTAAGGAAGCTCTTAAAACCGGTTTCTTCGAATTTCAGGTAGGCTCTCTAATCTCAGAGCACATAATCTTAAAAAAATCAGTTTTGCCTTTTAGACCAGAAGCTGTCAACACAACTTTAAGCACACCTAAACCATGCAATAATAGCACAATAAAGCAGAGGTACTTTTAAGAAATCTTGCCAGTGTCGCTCTTTCTGTGCTTAGAAGTTAAGATGGAGAGATAAGGATATACAGAAAAATGCCTCAGGAGCTGCCATAGCAACCGCAGCATCTGTGAATCAGGCTTAGTATTATCTACAGTGACTGTCAGTGGATTCAGAGAGATGGAAACCAGTGGTCTAAAACAGGAGTGGGCCCAGTACAGCTTTTGGGCCATGTACCACCCCCTGGCTGTTTTTGCAGCCCTTGACCCCTCCAGATTACCTGGGACTCTAGCAGTGGTGGTTCACCTATTAAATAGGTCGCATCACCACACTGTTTAACTTTTTAAAAAATCAAACAGGAAATGGTTATAGGTCCAGTTGCAAGTTTTTGTTTTTTGCATTTTAGTAGTCATTAAAGCTCCTGAAGGTTCCTGGGGCAGAATATTTGCCTTCAGACATGTTAGAATCACCCACCCCAGCCTAAAACCTTGTGCAATGTCAAGTGAAGGTTTCATTTTCTCCTGCTACTTAAGATCCTTTAATGGTGACTGCTAGTGATTGAGCCTAGAATCTCACCCATCACTCATATTAAACTATGGTCCATCCCACAATGGCTTCCTCCCTGCTTTCACTGTATTGTGGTGCATATACTAGGGGTGGTGCTAAATGGATAGGTATGAATAAATGGAACATGCCTGTGGTCAATAATCCATACTGGACATTTTCTTTCCATAGGATACCATTTTCACTTTGGCAGCCTGTGTCTTTAACAGTCAGCAAAGAGAGAGAGCAAATAATTAAAGAAAAAAGATGGTTTCCTTTACCAGCTCCCCCTCTTTTTTTTTTTTTTTAATAAATCAAACTTTCAAGATGAATGGATCAGAAAATGTATTCATCCTGCTGTTAAAGAAACAGAATCCTTTGCGCAGTAGTCCATAAGGTGTCAGCAGCTCTCCAAAGTAACTTGCAGCAGCATATGGTTTGCTTAAGGAATGAATGGCTCTGTCTCTGTTGCCCAGCTGACTTTCAGGCGTCTCGTTCCACTGGCTGAACTGTGTGCATAATAACAGATCATATTTATCGCCTTTTCCCCCTTACTACTTAATGGCAGCCTTTTATGGGGGCCATTCAGAATGATAGTGCCTAATATACAGTTACAGTTATCCTTGACTTTTATGTCTGTGCTGATAGATGTCTCTTTTAAGAGCCATAATAATGTAAAGCTATATAATGTCCAACTGGCAGAATTTCATTTGATACTGATTCCAGCTGTGTGTTTTTAAAAATAAAATAAAAAATATTGCCTTTTTAATAATCTGTTATAGGATTATAAGTGGTTTATATTTTTAGAATGGATTAAAATAAGGAAATTGTATTTTAGGCAATGCTTTTTCATGACAGCTGGAATGCCTTAACAATGCTTGTGTTGGCTCTCTTTTCAGGCAGCAAAAGACAAGTACCGTGAGCTGGCAATAGAAGGAATGCACAGGGACTTGGTTCTCCAGTTTATTGAATGTCAGACGCTCCTGTTAGCTCCAGTCTGCCCTCACGTGTGTGAACATGTTTGGGCATTGTTAGGCAAGGTACTGCTGTGTATTTATGTCACTAATGCCTGTGCATTTGTAGATGGAGGACCTGCGTGGTATAGAGATTTGGAGAGGGAAGTGGTGTTGCAGAGCAGTTTTCCTCATCTCCTTTAATCTCAATGTTTTTTTGTTTTTTTGTTTTTTGTTTTTTGTCAATTCAAATGTAAAGACTGATTCCATTATGAAAGCTTCCTGGCCTGTGCCTGGCCCTGTGGATGAAGTTTTGATCCGCTCGTCCCAGTACCTCACAGAGGCAGCCCACGATCTCCGCCTCCGCCTCAAAAGCTACCTGGCACCACCTAAAGGAAAGGTTGGTGCCTGTGACCCTGTCCCTGTATTGAATTTTTAAAACATTGATGCACTGTGCTAAAGAGAGACCTTTAATGTTTTCTAGAAGGGCAACAAAGAAGCACCTCAGAAGCCATCCCATTGTACCATTTACGTGGCCAAGAACTACCCACCGTGGCAGCACACAACACTGTCTGTTCTGCGCAGACATTATCAGGTAATTACCCTATCTGCAATTCTTCCATTGGTTGGTTGGTTCAAAATAGTTACAACTTGCCGTTCCATCAAATGATCTGTGAAGAGGTTCACATCCAAATAAGAACTATAGTCCTTATCCACGGATTCTTCATCCATGGATTCAACCAATCACGACTTCAAAATACAGTTGTCTCTTCACATTCGCTGGGGTTTGGTTCCAGGACCCCCTGTGAATACCCAAATCTGTGAATACTCAAGTCCCATTATATGCTCTCTCTTTCTCTCTCTCTCTGGCTTCTCTTCGCAAACGAAGATTCAGGAAGGACTCATCCCGCGCTTTCTGCAAGCACGCTGATGACTAAAAAGGCCAATCCAAGATAGACAAGTCCGGTTGAAGAAAGCACAGCAGAAGATCTCCTTGGGTGATGTTTCCAGGATGTGATTTTTTCTGCATTGTCATTTCTCTTCAAGACTTGTTTGGCGTGAGTTCTCAAATAAGGCTGCAGCATTGTGGATAGTGTGTCTCCATGCCTCCTGATGTGAGGCCAGGGCGGACCATTGATGGTGATCAATTTGGCCGAGACTGAGATGTTGCAATGGCATAGCAAAATGGTGCCCCTTATATAAGATGGCAAAATCAAGGTTTGCTTTTGGAATTATTATTTTTAAAAAAATATTTTAAAACCATGAATACTTAAAACCGTGAATGCCAAATCTGTGAATGTGGAGGGACAACTGTATATATTTTTAAACTAAATATATATAGTTTTAATTTAATATATTTTTAAACTATTCCAAAAAGCAAACCTTGCTGTTCATCATTTTATAGAAGGGACACCATTTTACTTTGCCATTATATATAAATGGGAGTTGAGCATCCATAGATGTTGGTATCTGTGGGGGCGGGGTCCTGGAACCAAACCCCAGTGGATACCAAAGGCCCACTGTATATTAAAGCCAGGACAGAATAATGCCAAATTGATAAATCTGGCAAGAAAAAGCAAAAATACCTATTGTCTTCTACCACCCTGTTTTGTTTCATTATTCTCGCTCTTGTCGCCTGCACTCTAACACTTTTTGCTGCCACCACCCCCACCTCAGAAATAAAACTAACTCATCTTACGGTTCATTGAATCCAAGAAGAGAAATATGTTTTTCCTTTTCTTTAATAAGATTGTGCAGGTATTGCAGTGTGCATTATCAAGTCTCCTGCATGATTTCATTTCTAGTGACAATTTGGAAATGGAATGTGGCCTCAGTTTATTATTAATCTTTTGCTCATGCAGAGCTTAGTAAGCTGTTTACTTCAGTAGCAATTGTGCTGCACAATTGCTGGCTTTTGTCAGTGTAGGGCAACTTGCCTTATTAGGCAAGGAGCCTTAACACTTCACTCTAGTCTTTGAGTATGATCATTCTTTGGCTTAATAGCAAATGTACTGGTGCACAAATACATTCTTCTGTCTTATAACTTACACAATGCAAAGAAATCTGGCTTTGAAAGAGTCCCCTGAATTCTTAAGCTGCTGGAACTGATCCTTTAACTGTTATGGCACAGGAACAATAGAGTTGCTCAACTGGAACAGCTAAGTATCTGACTTGATTTGTGGACTCACTGTATACTTTCCAACAGTAGCAGTGAAGTTAAATTAATTTCTTTTTAATTGAAAACAAGATTGTCTTTGTAACTTGGTGCTTATTGCCATCAGTTTAAACTGGAGAGAGAAAATCTGAATTTTATTAACAGAACTGAATGAACAGTTGCTTTCCATCTCCTCTGGGACTCCTGTTGAGGAAAGTTTCATGGAAATGTGAACATAAAGAGCAGGGGTGGATGAAGAGCCGATATGCATTCTTGTTCGCGGTAGATAAAACCCCACAAAGATCACGAAATCCTTGCCCAGTGGGGCCTGTAGTACCATCCAGGATGGGCTTGTATGATACTGTACTGTAAATTCTGCTATAACGTGATCTTTGCATTCCTTTAAAAGTCTGTCGTATAGAAAACCATGCTCTAAAAATAACAGAACTTGTGGGGGAAATAGGGCTAGGTGCAGATCTCAAAAAATATTACTGGTAGCTAAGATATTTAATTTGCCACAAATTTTAATGAATAAATGTTAATTATAAGCATAAATGGTGACTCTTACCATTGAAAAAAACATGAGGATAAGTATTTATGGAAGGGGTGGGCAAAGTATGGCCCTCAACCCTCCCCTGAAAAATGGAGAGACCCACAATACTTTAAAACAGCTAATAATGCTTGCCTTGACTTGGCACAGACTTGTCTCAACTTGCTGCAATAATCAAATGTTGAGCAAATACCCCCTCCCTCTCCTTCCCTCTCACTCACTCCTGTCCCAGCTTAAAATCTCATCCCCATGACCCCCGCCCCCTCCTTCCATCCACCTCACTCAATCCTGTCCCAGTTTAAAATTTATTCTCTCACAAATGCTCCCTCCCTCTCCTTCCATCCACCTCACTTCAGTCCCGACTTAAAATTTCATTCCTTGCAAACACTCCACCCTCTCCTCACTCCTGTCCCAGCTTAAAATCTTATCCTCAGAAATGTTCCCACCTGCTTTCCATCTACCTCCCTAACTCCTGGTCCAGATTAAAATCCCATCCCTGGTTTGCAAATGGTCCCTCCACATCCTTCCATCCACCTGACCCTGGTCCCGGCTTAAAATCTCATCCCTCGCAAACACTCCCACCCCCTCTTTCCATCCACCTTACTCCTGCCCTGGCTAAAAACCTCATCCCTGATTTGCAAATGCTCCCTCCTCCTTCTTCCATTCTCCTCACTTCAGTCTCACACCTCAAATCCATATGGCTGACAAACTGAACAGCTAAGATGTGGGGTGGCAGGGTTGCTGCTTAACAGCTGAGATGTGGAGAAGCGCCAGTTTTGAATGCGCAAGATGGAATTGTCCTACAGCCAATTAAGAGTTTGTGTTCTGCAAAGAGTACTCCTCTATTAACTAATCATGGTATTGCCAATTTACAAACATGTTATAGCAGAATGTAATGTAGTATTATTCTTGCTTTTTCTTTTTAATATTTAAGGTCTACCCTTCTTCTTCAAATTGTGCAGGGAACTATACTTGGTTCTCCCTTCTCTTACCTTCACATCAACCTTCTAAAGTGGGGTTGAGTCCCACACACTCTAAGCACATCTCCACCTCCCTCCCACAGTTCTACATATCTGGCATATAAGAAGAAAGGGGGAAGATGGATTCAGTGTTGCTGAGATGGCAGGGAAGTCATGGTCTGTGTCATGTGTTAGTTAGATAAACCTGCTTCCTTCCCTCTTCTGTTCTGTAGTTCCTGGCAGGCAGCAAGAGCTAGGAGTCTTATTGAGTCCCTTTAGAGCCAAGATACTTAATTGCTTGAGATGTGCTCAGTTTGATGGATGACATTCTGGGAAGGCCTGAATTAATTGGTATTCTGAAACGATTTAGGGCAGGGTATGATATTTACCAGATAGCCACATACAGAAAGAGAGGATTTACAAAATGAAATTTGATGCCGTCTGTGTGATATCTTTTTTCTATTCATTAGGGAAGCTTTCTAAAAAGCAGTGTTTACAGAGAAATTGAATCCAAGGAATTTTGGAGAAAAAAATGGATTTAATGTAAATGTATATGTATATGCTGTGTATAAGAATGGTAAATTTAAGGCAGAGGATTACAAAACCAAATTGTTCATCATGTGACAAAAGGTAAAATGAGGACTGTTATGTGTTAACTTCTCAAATTAGAACTGTCTTGTAATGATATAATTGGAACTTTTATGTTTTCTGTAATAGACCAGCGGAGGGCATCTACCAGACAACAAAGTAATTGCCAGTGAACTCAATTCCTTGCCAGAACTGAAGAAATACATGAAAAGGGTTATGCCTTTTGTTGCTATGATTAAGGTCAGCCTCCCCCTCCCCCGTTTTTTTTTTTTTTTTTTACAAATTCTTACTGATCTACGGTAAAACCTGTATCAATCTTGTGTATTAATAGGCCTTAATAATAGGTTTTAATAAATTAAAAGAATCCCTCTCCCCAAGAAATTATACAAATGTTTCAGTTCAAATGACACACAGAATGGAAAGAGAACTTTCAGTATATGAAATGTCTTCAAAGCTGGAGGGAAATTGGGGTATGATAATTGCAGGACCCAGGTGGCCTTTGAAAGTGAGTTTTGAGTGGCTGCACTTTGGATGTTTTATTATCAGTTTGATAGCTCTGGGTGACTATTCATAAGGATGTTTTCACTGATTGCCAGCATGTCTACAACTAGCCATGCAGAAGGATTTATGCAGTTCTCTCTGCTTTTAAGAACATAAGATAATATTTTCAGGCAATAGGTCAATGTCGTCCATTAAACTGTCATTATTGCCCAATTTTTGAGCCATTTCCTGGTTGACTGTCTACTCTTGTATTCCTAAAAGAAGTGTGTTTTAAATTCAAACATTAACTGGTCTGTTTATTATTGTAACTAATAGTGTTTGAAGTTGTCGATCCAGAGTGTAGAAATGTTAGACTGTGCCAGCATTTGCACTGCAGAAATAATCTAGTTTGAAACCGCTTTAACTGCCATGGCTCAATGAAATGGAATCCTGGAATTTGTAGTTTGTTGTGGCACCAGAGCTCTCTGAAAGAGAAGGCTAAATATCTCACAAAACTACAGATCTCAGAATTCCACAGCATTGAGCCATGGCAGTTAAAGCAGTGTCAAACTGGATTATTTCTGCAGTGCAGATGCAGTCTATAACTCCTAGAAAAGCCCAGCCAGGACCTCCAGTGGCCATACTGGTTGAAGGAGGGTCCAAAATAAGTAACATTTCCAACTCTAAATCAGTTGTTCTAAGATTGGGCCCTTCAGAATTCAAATCATTTTGTCAGAAGAGCCCTATTAACAGTGTGGAAAAATATAAAAATTACGTTTTACCATAAGATACCACTCTAGACCTCACCCCAAGAGGCTTTCCAAAATAGATGGAAGACGACAGAACATTGGCTAAGATACAGAGATATAGGGATTAAAGACCCCAATGACAAATTTACAATAAAATCAAGAGAACAATTAGAAAAAAAACATATAAACTTAACTGGTTCAATTATCTCCAATTGAGGACAAAGTTTAAAGAAGATTTTGATACTGAAAACTTCAACGTGGAAGAGAACGAATTGGATAGGATTGTATGGGAGGAGCAGAAGAAAAAAAAGATTACTAAATTTTATAAATTATTACTACACAGGAATTTAGAACAAGACAACATAAAAGATTATATGATAAACTGCAAAAGACTTTGGATACTCACTAGATCTGATAAACTGTGCAAAAGACCTTGGATACTCACTAGATCTGGAGGCATGGGAAAATGTTAGAAAGAAAAGCAGTAAATTCACAGTATGCCAGAAATTGAAAGAAAATTATATGAAGTTAGCTCATAGGTGGTATTATACTCTGTTAAGACTTAATAAAATAAATAAATCTATTAGTAGTAATTGCTGGAAATGCCAAAAAAAAATGTGGCATCTCTTGTACATATGTGGTGAAGTTGTAAGGTGATTCCAAAATTCTGGTCTAAAATTCATAAGATAATTGAAAGAATCTTACAGATTAAATTTAATGCCTGTCCTGAGCTTTATTTGTTAAACATGACTAATATACTGGGGAAAGAAGAAGAGAGTCATCACTGGAGAATTTTACTTTATTTAATATCAGCCTCTAGAATAGTGATAGCCCCCAAATGGAAGGTGGTTAATCCATCTACAATTAATGATTGGTATGTAAAAACTCAAGACATGTTAGAACTAGATATTTTAATGGCTAAGTTACACAATTTATCCAAACAAAAGTCTTTGGAGAAATGGCTTCTGGTAATAAAAATTTGGGAAAAGAGGGGAATAAGTTAGGATACGCAAAATCTGTTATTACTGTGATCTTGTATGTGTAATACGTTGTTAAGGGGAGAAAGGGTCGACAAGTGTAAACACGGATTATATGAAAAGAAATTTTTTTGTATGTGGAAGGTAGTTAAACATAACTTTAATTCTTTCCAGAGTCTGTTTTATAATGTTATAAAGCTGTATTTACTTCATTTGATTTGAACTGGCAGGAAGTCATTAATAGTATTTCCTATTTGGTCACAGATATCTTTATGTATGTTTTGTAGATTAGACATAAAACATTGTTAGGATCCAAGCTGTTTAAAATGTAGATTAAGAATACCTATGGAAATAGAATAGGAAAGGAAAAAAGGGAACAAAGAGGTACTGTATAAGCAGAACGTAAATGTAACTGATATTGTTGATTATGTTAATAAAAATTAAATTTTAAAAAATTCAAATCAGAATAGGAAAGTATATTGATGTGATCTCATTTAATCTGGTTACTTGGACTGAAAAAATCATTGTTATCAGTTTGCATGATCTCCTTACACTTATAGTTGTAGCATAATTCCCATTCTCTAGTTTGGTGAGAGGAGAAATCCATAACATCTGGGATAGTTCCCTTACCGCCCAGAGAGAGGCAGGAAGTTGACTCACGGTCTCATGCATGGCTGAAGAGTTGCCTTGTCTCTTCCTCCTCCTGCTCTCCATGAGACCAGTTTTAGTTTCCTACTTCACCCAGAGCAGAGCTCCAGAGCCTCTCCTCTGCCTTTCTGTGTATCCTTTGTCCTTTGTCTAGAGTTCTAACCTGTTGTTTAACTGCCTTTCTTTCTTTCTAAGCCTTATTATTCCTCTCTGTCTTAAAAAAAATCCCTTTTCTACCCTTCTGTCTTCTAACTCTTAGTTCTCCCCACATGTCTGTGAAAACCCCCACCCCAAACCTTTCTCTTTGCCAGCCACTTCTTGCTCTGTGGCATGGCTCAGGGGGACAAAAAGGACCAAGGGAAGAAAGGAAAGACAGCTGTAAAGGGGAATCCTCAAGTGACGGGAGAACAAAGAGCCCAGGATTGCTCTGGGAGCGAGTCAAGGGCAGCTGACCAAATAGCGGGAGACTTAAAGGCCCAGAGTGAGCTAAGGGCCGCCAGCCAAGCAGCAGGAGGAAAACTGGCCCAGAGCCGCTCTGGGAGCATGCTGTGGCTGGAGGAGAAGGAGCAGTCTCGGCAGCCGAAGCCTGCTCACCTACAGACCCGATCCAACCCTCTCATTGCTGCAGCTCCTTCACCTCTGCTGATGCAAGCTCAGCAGGCACAGGCGGAGTGGGGAGACAAAGAGAGACCCGCAAGAAGACACGAATCAGAGGACGATGCCACGCAGACCATCCAAAGGGAGATACTGGGCAGCAGCGGTGGTTGGTGGGATCCCAGGAGGTTGGGCAGCCCCCACACCCGGTCATGGTCCTCAAGCCCCCTCTTACCAGAGCGAGCCATGGACAGGCGCAGCCAACCCAGGCTGCCTTCGGAACCCCCCCCCCCCCGACAGTCATCATCAGCAGGGGGGATTGGAGGAGGAGGAGGGACAGGTGGCAGGTACAAACGGCGCGAGCAAAAACATGGCAATGGCGATGGGGAGGGAGCAGGCCATACCGGCCACACTGCAGCTAGTCTCCAGCGCCCTCCTCCCCAACTCCACAGAGACTGGGAAGGCAAGACCAGGGGCCTCATGGCAAGCAGGCTTGTAGCCAGCCCCATACCCTAGAGGCCTAGCAGCGGCTAGAGGAGTAGAGCCCATCCTTACCCTGCAAGAAGCGGGGAGATGCTATTTTGCCTCCCAAGGCATGGCTTCACGGGAGGGAGAAAGGGAGCAGGTATGGCAGGAGGAGGCAGAACCACTGAGCCTCCCAAGTGAACGGAAAAGCTTCAGAAAACTATGGTGCCTCCAATCAGTCAGTTTCAAGAGGCCCTCTCCCCCCCCCCAGTGGCCAACAGGGGAAAAGAAAGGCAATGTCTTCCCTGCACTCATCAGAAGGATCAGGATACAGCTTGTCTGAGGAATCCCCAATGAATGACATCATCATGGAAGTGTGTGACCTAGAAGAAGGTGGTCAACATCGCAACAAAAAGGAAGAAGGGGAATGGTCAGATTCGGGATCCACGAAAGCAGAACCCTTGGAAAGGCTGTTCTGCTGCGAAGACTTCATACCCCTGCTGACGAAGGTGACTACCACCCTAGACCTCCCTTCTAAGGCCAGCAGCAACAGCCAACGGAACAGGCAGCACAAGAGCTGAATGAAAGGGCGGCTTTAGTGCTTCGGCCACCAAAGGTCCAAAAGAAGGAACTGCCATTCCCTTCGCTCTTTAGCCAGCTAATAACGGAAGAGTGGGAAAAACCTATGCAAGGAAAATGAGGCACCATGGTAGCTCAGAAGTTCTACCCACACAGCAGACAGGTCCTGGACAGCCTGAAAGTGCCTGCGGTCAACAAACTGGTGGCCTCCCTAATCTCTAATTTGCTGGCACCCAAGGAAGACAAGGGATACCTAAAGGACCCTGAAGAGAAAAGAGTCTATGGGGCCCTGAAGAAGGTTCATAAAGCGTCAGCCCTGCTGGTCAGGGCCTCAGCAGCAACCTCCCTCTTCACAAAAGCAGCCCTCCTCTCTGTGGAGGATCTCTTACAAGGGGAGCAACTAGATACCAAGACCCTCCACAGGAGTCTATCCAAGATCTACAGAACCTTTCAGTACATAGCTGACGCCTCAGAGGATTCAATGTCGTTCGCTGCATGATCCATTGGGGCAGCAGTGGTAGCGAGGCACTCCATTTGGCTGAAACACTGGGAGGTGGACACACATTCCAGAGCAAATTTGTCTACTACACCCTTCAAAGGAGTCAAACTATTCAGAGAGGAAGCGCTGAATGATATCCTGGTGGAAACCAGAGACAAGAAACAGGCGATCCCACCACAGCCAGACGCAGGGACAGGAAGGGGAGCAAGCATCCTTTTCAGCCATCCTTGTCCTTTCGCCCCTCAAGGGGTTTCAGCAGGCAGAGGGACTTTTGTTCCTTTCGTCCTGCCTGGGCAAGATCCAACTGCACCATCAGACAGGCGCCAATCACTCAAGCCTCAGGAAGCCCCAGGGGAGGACACCAATCCCAAAGAGGTGGCTCCAGACAACAGTTCTGACTCAGAGATTGCACCAGTAGGGGGCAGGCTTGTCCTGTTCCGGGAAGCATGGTTGAATTCTGTTGGACAGATGAGTTCTGTCTACGATAGCACAAGGATGCCTCATAGAGTTCGATACAAGACCCAGTAACAGGTTTCTTCCCACAGCAATCCCCAAGAACCGACAGAAGGCAGCCCCACATCTCACCGCTCTTCAACATCTCTAGAAAATCAAAGCAATAGAGGAGGTCCTGACCCAGGAGTGCTTCTCAGGGATGTACTCCTTCTTCACAGTACTGAAGAAAGGAGGGGACTCCAGGTCAATATTAGATGTGAAGTACATGAACTCTTGCATCTTACAAACAATTTCGCATGCAGACCCTCTCGTCCATCAGAGAAGTGCTACAAAAAGGGGACTTCCTCGCATCGCTGACCTAGCAGAAGCATAACTCCATGTGAAGATCAGCAGGGTAAGCAGACAATTCCTTCGGTTCACCTTCGGGGAGCACCACTTCCAGTTCAAGACCCTTCCCTTTGGTCTGGCTTCCAGCCCCCAGGGTGTTCACCAAGATTCTGATAGCCTTGATAGCTCTCCTGAGGGGCCAAGGAATTCACCTGTACCCTTACCTAGATAATATTCTGCTGAGAGCGTCCTTGTTCAGGAAGGCTCAAAGAGACCTAGAGACAATGATACAATGCCTCCGATGACACGGATTTATAATAAACTTCAAGAGGAGCCACTTGGTCCCAGCTCAAACCATCTTGCATCTGAGCACACAGATAGACACGAGGGCTGGAAAGATCCTCCTCCCAGTAGAGAGACAACAGGTTATCAAGAAGGAAGCACAAAGGATACGGGGCCAGCCACTCATTCCTTTGACAGCTCTAGCCAGGCTCTTAGGACTTATGATCTCAGTGATCCAAGTGGTCCTGTGGGCCAGATTCTACTCCAGACCCTTACAGACATTTTTGAAGGACTTCCAGCAGCAGATATCCTTGTGAAGGTGCATGTTGCTCCGGGTCACCTCGCCATTCAAAGACTCTCTGGCTTGGTGGGTGCGAAAGGAGAACATCTCCAGGGGCTCCCCATTCACCCAGATACACCACATCACAGTCACATTGCATGCGAACCTGAGAGGCTGGGGAGCCCACTGCCAAGGAGAATTAGTCCAAGGCCTCTGGGATCTCCAGGAACAGGTCCACAGCATAAACTGGCTGGAACTAAGAGCAGCTCGCTTGGCACCTTGTCACTTCATGCCATTCGTGAAGGGGCGTCATGTGTTGGTTCTGACAGACAACACCACAGCACGATCGTATATTGTGAAACAGGGAGGTTCAAAACCCTGCTCCTTACAAAAGGAAGCAGACCTCCTCTTTCTCTGGGCAGAAAAGATGGTAGCATTCATCACAGCCCAGTATCTGCAGGGGTCCGACAACAGCCAAAGCAGATTTCCGAAGCAGGCACAAGATTCTCCCAGGGGAGTGGGAGTTGCACCCGGAAGTGTTCAGCCAACTCCAGAACAAGTTTGGTTACATGGTGGTGTAAATGTTTGCAGCAGCAAACAACGCGAAGCTGATCAGATTCTTCACCAGCTACCACTGCCAGGGGGCAGAACAAATGGACACGATAAGGGCACCTGGCCACGAGACCTTCTTTATCTTTTCCTGCTACTTCCACTCATCGGAGAGGCCTGTTGGAAGGTGCGAGAGGAAAAAGTGCAGGCAGTCCTGGTAGCCACTTATTAGCCACAGAGACCTTGTTGTTGGACCTCATGGAGATGGCAGTAGCGGAACCATGGCGTTCACCGCAGAGGGAGGACCTCCTCCAGCAGGGTCCTCTCAACCACCCGAGGGCGGCATGGCTCCAACTAGCTGCTTGGAATTGAACAGAGAGCTCTAAGAGATTGTGGCTACAAGGAATCGGTGATAGCAACACTCCTTTTGTCTTGCAGGTAATCCACGGCAAGGCAAGAATATATGAAGCCACATGGCAAGCCTTCAGACAGTGGTGCGGGACTAACTCTATCCTTCATGACAGAGTGGCACTGAAGCATGTACTGGCGTTCTTGCAGAAGGAATTGGACCTGGGACTCAGACCCAACACTCTGACGAGGCAAGCTGCTGCACTTTCAATGATACTTCTGCTTCCACAAGGAGGGACGCTGTCCTCTCACCCGCATGTGAGGAGGTTTCTTCGGGGAGCAACCATACTCTCTCCACCGGTGCGGCACAGGTTCCCATCTTGGAGCCTCCTGCTGGTCCTGAAATGGTTCCCCTTTGGATACTCACCTTAAAAGTGGCCTTCCTGGTGGCCATAACCTCGTCTAGATGGGTTTCTGAGCTGGCAGCACTATCCATCAGAGAGCACCTCTGCATGTTCAACAATGACTACGTGGCCCTCCATCCAGACCCATCCTTCAGGCCAAATGTATTGTCCGCGTTCCCCCTCTCACAAGAGATGATTCTACCCTCTTTCTGCCCAAATCCTTCACATCTGACGGAATGGTTGTGGCATAAGTTGGATGGTCTCAGAGCCCTCAAGATCTGCGTTAGAAGAACGAAAACGTTTTTTCCCAGTCTTCTTGTATGTGCGCAAAGAGCCTATCAGACAGCCACTGTGTGCACTGAGGAGAAATGGCAGAAGGAAGCAGCTCCATAACAGCCCATAGAAGTGTTCAGAACTAATTCCTTGGGCCAGTATCCAGAGCTGTAGAACACATTGCCTAGCAATTTAAATTCACCAAACTGTTCATGTTCCTTAACCCTGTTGGGTTAGAGAAAATGTTTGTTAGGCTAAAGTTTTTCTGGATTACAAAGTAAATCACTCAGTTGCTAAAATGTCCTGCATTATGATGAAAGCAACAAATAAAGCATGTGGTTTCTGCTCTTGGGTCCAAGTGAGTTTCTTGATATGCAAATATTCAGTAGGGAACAACTTATTCAGACAGGGGAAGACAAGCTTTGCAACTGGAGGTGCTAAAAAGCAATTTCATTCAGCAAGCCCATAGGACTGCAATCTGAGCTGTTGCTGAAGGGGCTTTAACTGTTTGGCCACTGGCTGTGTGTTTTATTATTGTGTTTTTTAACTGCTTGTTTTTTATTTTGATATTTTAAGCAAGAACTTGTTCTTCATGTGTGTTTTTCTGTGGTTAACTGCCTTAAGGACTGTTTTTGGTAGAGGGTTGGGTGGTACAATAAAGCAATAAGTAGGTTAATAAAAGAACATTGTACCATTTCAGTTTGGGAATTGATATCAGTATCTGTTCCCCATCGTACTTGACTGGGTCAGAAAATCTTCATGTCAGTCACTTTAAGAAAAGTCACATTGATGGACTGGAGAGATCCTTCATCCCACCACTTGTTTAGCAGTGTTTTGAGCCAGTCATCTGGAAACTAAAAATTGGCAGCTTGAAGGGAATGCTATTGATATCTGTATAAGCTGCATATTGGCCACAATATTGTGTGTGTCCTCTTTGGGTCTTCAGATTTTGTCCATTCCATGACTTATAGCAAAGCATTCTTAGGACAATTTCTTGATCAGTATGTACCTGTCTTTCTCACTAAACTGGATGTGTGGATATACTGTGTGTGTCAGTGGTCCACAATCTTTTTGTTGTTGCATGCCTTCAAGTCCTTTCTGACTTAAGGCAACCCTCATGCAAACCTATCACAGGGTTTTCTCAGCAAGGTTTGTTTTAGTGGGCTCTTGCTATTGCCTTCCTTTGAGGCTATGAGAAAGTCACGTGTCCAAAGTCACCCAGTGTGTTTCCATGGCTGGGTGGGGATTCAAACTCTGGTTTCCCAGAATCCTAATCTGACACTCAAACCAAAGTCAGAACATGAATGGAAGAGCAGTTGTTTGTGCTGATGTTCTCACTCTGCTGAAAAAAAATGCATGGTGTTGACTTACTCTTTGTATTGGCCTCTTCACACAAGTAACCTATAGCTACACACTCAGTTTTCAGAGACAATAGAAGGTTCGATGGATTAAAATTAAAATGAATTAAATTAAAATTAGCTAACACACATTGGAAACTACTTAATGCAGTGTAGATGTGTAAATTGCTATTGCTTAAAACAATTTGTAAGCTGCTCTGATAGCCTTGTGGCTGAAGAGCGGGGTATAAATAAATAAATAAATAAATAAATATTAAAATATGGTCATTTGGTTTGGTCCTCCAGCTAAGTCCTATAGGCCATCTAGGTGTAAAGGAGGGATAAAAGTGTACTTCTAAGTACGCTTTTTAACAAGTTCTCTGAGACAGAAAATACTACAGCCATTTAGAAGTTTAAAGCTTTAGTATCTTTCCTGTTCAGTGGCAGGAACTGCCATCCTTCTGTAAACTATAATGGCTCTCCTAGGGACTTGGGACCCATTTCCTGCCCTCAGTGAAGTCTGTCAAAACTCTTTTCTGCCAAAGGTGTGCTCAGCTATGCTGTTTAGTTTTACAGTGGCAACCCAATTTAAAATGCATGCTTTCCCTACTTTGACATGATAGGAAAATCTGGAGAAGAAAGGGCCACGTGTTCTTGATCTGGAACTGGAGTTTGATGAGCGGGCTGTCCTCAGAGAGAACATAGTGTATCTGACAAATTCTTTGGAGGTGAGTATCTGTTATGAAGTAAGCATGTGGAAAGAGTGCTGCCTCATCTTTATCTGCATTTTTTCCCTGGGTTTATATTTTTGCTCACAAATATTTAAAAATTAAACAGTGTTAAAGCTTGCAGAATTATGGGTCAAGGATTCCCTGCAAATAGGGTTTGTGTATGGGGACAGAGAATAGAAAGATGTGTGGGCCATCTCTTTCCATATCTGAACCATGATAGTTGAATCTTGTGTGACACTCTGAATGTTGGAAATACTCAGAACTGAACTTGGACAGTCACAGTCACTGACCAGATGCTCAGTGCTCTTTTATAATTACCTTATCCTTTGTAGTGAGTTTGGCCTCTGCCACTAGGCAGGTGGATTTTAGTCCTTTTTAGCATCATGACCAAATATTAACAACTTGTCCAGTGGCATAACAATGGTTAATATGTATTTAGTAGGGTTTATTAGACAGTTTAGCTTTAGCTTGGTCATTCAAGACTGAGACTAGACCAATAGCTGGGAATGGACTGGGGTAGTAAACCTTCCCTTTAGCAATAGCAATAGGCTTTATATTTCTATATTGCTTATCAGTGTAAAGCACTCCCTCAACAGATACTCCCTCAATGTGTTAGCTAATTGCCCCCAACAAGCTGGGTACTCATTTTACTGACCTACGGAAGGCTGAGACAACCTTGGAGCCCTGTAGGATCAAACTTACAATGTTGTGGCTACAGTACTGGCACTTTAAACTCTGCAACACCAGACTCCATTAAGCAACCTGCTTATATTGTTCTCATAGCTTTGGAATTGGTCATGCCTGTGTACTTTCCTTTGTTTGCTTCTGCACTATATAGCCCTTAGGAATCCCATGTTCCAGGGGCCTTACACTGGTGAAAAAATGCACCCTGTGAGAGACTCCATTTAGTAAGCTGCAGGAGAGTGTCAGCCACAGGATAGTTCAGGGAGAATTAATTGCTTTGGAGCCCAAATCTACCACTTGCTGTGAGGGTAGGCTGGACTCTACTATTTAAAGGACTGGAATGCCTATTTGCTGTATTTGCTGTATTTATGCAGCTCTTTGCTACATTATTTACCATCAAGAAATGTTATCCTGTAACAGTAATGTATGCCAGTTTTGGACACCAAACAAAGTCTTGGGAAAGCTGGGAACTGCAGACAGTTCCAGCTTAGAACATTTTCTTGCAAGATGAGAAGATTGCTTGGGAATTCAGCTATTTTAGTGAAGATTATTTATTCTACAAGATTCCTTCTCCGAACACAACAGTATCTGGCTGTAAGTCACATCTACTGGCCAGGGCTTAAAACATATTTGAGTTACATTGAAAGGATCTGGGCTTGTCCTGCAGTATTTTAAATCTATGCTACAATAAGGATGGTCACAAATTTGCTCCCAAGCTACGAAAGGTTTATTGGACATACCTCTGTCTAGCTGTCCTGGTACTCATTCTGAACTACTAACATTATGGGAGCATTTCCTCTCTTTTTCTCCATAGCTGGAACACATAGAATTGAAGTTTGCTTCAGAAGGAGATGAGAAAATTAAAGAAGACTGCTGTCCTGGAAAACCTTTCTGCACGTTCAGAGTAGAAGTCAGTTTACATGTTTACTCCCATCATTGTTTTTCTTGTTTTGCCACCACTGAAAGTTTGTCCCTAAGTTGCTTCATTATGGAAGTGACTTCTGGTGGAAGTTACTATAGAGTCATGCTTGAGGACCTAGGAAAGGCCTAGAGGGGACACCTCTCTAGTCAGCTCCAGCACAACTTTATGGTAACTTCCAGTGGAAGTTACCACAGAGTCACGCTGGAGGACCTAGGAAATACCCAAGAGAGACCATATTTTTCAGATAGTGGATAAATGAAACTGCACATAGTGGGGTGGGGGTGGCGTGGTAAGCAACATGTATTCACATCTTTGATTAAAAAAAAAAAAGGCTGTTTCAACAGTTGACCCTGTCAAGGAAGAGGAGACGAGCTGTGAGATTCTTCACACTTCAGGACTTCATTAGGGGGAAAGGAAACTAGTGTACTTTTGAGCAGAAGACTTATTTTGCACAAAACACATTTGATCCTTGATTCCTAGCTATAGTTTTTTGCACAGAAAACAGATGCAGAAAAAAATGTACATGGCTTTTCTGTGCAGAAATCTGTGCATTACACAGATTTTATAAATTTTAGGTAGTTTGCATAGTTTTATGCAGTTTGAGTAAATACACAGCTTCCTGTGCAGAGAAACCATATGTAGTTTCCTTGTTCGAGTTTTCTATAGAAAAATGAATATTTTTGCAGAGGGATCAGTGGATTACGCCTCCAAACCCATTTTCTGAGAAGGAAAACCATATGTATTTTTGTGCAAATAAATTTTCTCCAACAAAATTTCAAAATATAAATAGTGCTTTAAAATTGCATGAAAACCTGCTATTCTCCTGGAGCAGGGAGAAAATTGCACAAACTATTTGTTCTTGCCTGTGGCAACCAAATAAACCAAGATTAACATCAGTGATCAGGATAGATCCATCTCTTGATGAGGATCTTTTCTCCCTTACTATCCTGGTCTCCCTTCCATTTCTTGGTGCGACATAGGTGTGAGGCTACAATAAGATTAGCTTTTGTATTGCTTGACATGTACATCACTTTCATGGGCAGAGTGTGCATGTAGAATATTGAACAGACCATATTGGGGAGGGAGCAAAGTGTCTATCAGTTCTGGCCTTTGTTGGTAGAGATCAGCTGCTTCAGTCACTCATTGTTTCATTATCCATATGTAAATATTGTCCAGCCTCAAGGGAGCAAAAGTGTCAAGCCTACGCTTGAGAGCCAGTGAGAGAGTCAAGAGTAGGATCAGAGAGAGCAAGGTTTGCATCTCCACTCAGCTGTAAAACTCAGCAGGACTCAACGCTATTAGCTGCTAAGCCAGGGATAAGACTTCTGACTTGTGGCTTTCCAGATGCTAGACCACAACTCATTTCATTTCTCACTGCAGGCTAGGCTAGAGAGGGCTGATGGGAATTCCAGCCCAACAATATCTGGAGAGTCACAAGTTTCCACATACATGCATGTTTAACCTAACATTCCTCACAACATGAATGGGGGGGAAATGTGAATGCCACCTTGAATGCCATTCTTGGGGGAAAAGGTGAGATTTAAATTGTAGTTTAAATGCTTAGGCTTCATTCCTGTGTCACATGATACAGATGAATCAAGTCGTATTGGCAAGTTTGGTATCCATCCCCTAAATCCAATGTGATGCTTTTGCACATCATAGAGTTCCCCTCCCTTCTCTTCCCTTCCCCTCCCTCCTTCCTGCTTTTCCACTTAAACACTGGCTTCAGAGGGTTTCCCAGCTGCCTGGGAGTACATGAGGAATTAAATTAGGAGGGGGCCCCTCTTCGGGTTTCTGTTGCTGAACTAGCAGACATCCAGCATTAGATGCAGCCCCATGAGTTCTCCATTTCTTCAGTCAGATTGGCTACTGTTTCAAATTTTGCTGATTTTCTTCTACCTTTTCATTTTCTGATAGCCTGGTGTGCCCATCTTTCTTGTAAATCCTCAACCAGCAAATGGCCACTTCTCTACAAAAATTGAAGTCAGGCAAGGAGATGGTAGAGATGCAATAATCAGGCGCTTGATGAAGATGGACAGAGGAATCAAAGGTAACATTCAGGTTCAAAATCACATTTATACTTAAGTCAGCTAGAGGTTAGCGTTGCTACAAGGTGGTCTAGTTAGTGTTGTTCAAACATTCATTTTTTTACTAACTTGGTGTCTCCTTTTTATGAATCTAATTTATAGGATAAGGTGGGGGAAAGCATTCCTCTTGTCTGTAGCACAACACATTTTACTATCTGTGTCAATCTAAGGTTCATCGGAAGCTATATTCAAATACATTTCTATTACAATGCCTCCTGCATGGGGTTTACTTTAGATGTTTCTTCTTCAGCAGGGCCCAATTGTATACTTACAGCACTTGGTAATAGAAGCATCACCTTTACATACATGTTGGAAAGGTGATAGGTCAACCTGTTTTAGAGTTCCCAGGCCTGTTTCATGTGCCTAGAGGAGGAATTATTGCCTGGCCTCACAAATAACAGAGGAACATAGAAACCAGGCAGCCTCACTGGCTGATGCCTTATGTCTTGAGCCTCAGTAGTGCCTTAATGTATTGACAAGTTCGGCAGTATGCACTTAAGAAATACAAACAGCAGGTGACAAAGGCTTTAAAACCTGGCTGAGGCATCTATGGTGGCCAGGTAGGAGAGGGAGCAATGCACTGGTGCTATTGGAAGGACAGGAGATTGAGACTGGGAGAGTGAGGAGTGGAGAGGCATGGTCGAGGTAGTTAAGCAGCAGCTACAAATTTGTGAATAATCAAATCCGCAAAAGAGAAACCTGCAAATATGGAGGGCCAACTGTATATTGGTAAAGAAATGGTATTATTTCTGAGCACAGTCTAGTCCCAGTGACATCACCGTGAGCATGGCCCAGCCTTAGCGCTGTCCTACCACTAGCATCTTGTTCTTCTTGTTGTGAATTGCATCAAGTTGGCTTTGATTTATAGCGCTCATATGAATGAGGGACCTCCAGGAGTCCTGTCATCAACTGCCCTGTTAAACTCTTGTAGTCAGGGTAGCTGTGGCTTCCTTGATTGAGTTTGTCCACGTGTAACATGGTTTTCCTCTTTTTTAACTGCCTTCCACTTTATCAAGCATTATCATCTTTTTCAATGAGTCATGTTATCCATCTTGTGATATGTCCAAAGTATGATAGCCTCGTGTCATGATGGAGTGACTGCAACTTCATCATGGAGCCAAAACACATCTGCCAGAACTACATTTCCCATCATCTGTAAATTTCCATTCCCTGGTCATCAAACAAAGGTGAGGGGGTGGATCCTCATTTGCTAAGCATTACATCACATCATCTGACTGAAGGGCTAATCAGATTGGGCAATGCAGTGCCAATCAGATTTGGCTAATGGAGTTTTGAGAAGCTGCAGTCTTTGTTTGCAGACACATAGCTTAAGGGTCGTCAAAAGAGCCACATGGTTTTGGTGGAGGTCTGAAGACGCAGACCAGCCACATGGTATCAGGGGTCTGAGATGGAGATGCCCTCACAACTTACTCTGAAATTCCATCGTCAGAGACTCAAGCTAGGCCAGCTTTGATAAGCCTGGCCCCAGCCATCCCAAATGGGACATATTTTGATCCAGATGGACTTCCTAAAATGTGAGTGGAACTTTTCTTAGAGTTAGGAAAATGTGTTTAGGTAGAATTGCATTAGATTAAAATTTATTTTTAATCCCTGACTGAATGTATCCTATACTCTATGCTGTTCTATGTAACTCTTAAGTTGGACCAAGAGAGAAATGCCTTTTCTCCATTATACTATTTCTGCTAATGGTTTGCTTGCTTGAAAATAAAAAATAAAGCTTTTTCTGTTTTTCCTACTAATGCCTACGTACATGCGCCTTGCTTGGTCAAGCTATCTTGATTCTTCTCTGGGATAGAGAAGGAGGGGTTGGGGTAACCCTCATTTAAGACTGGAAAGCTTAATATAAAAATGTGATTATCCCTCTGTAATCACATTTTTTTTCAATATCATTTTAGGATCAGGGGGTGGTGGTAGCATTTTGGCCTTTAGAGGGCACCCTTGAGCAAGACACTAAGGGTTCCCTTAGAGGAGAAGCTAGTTTGAGGGTTCCAGGCTGAAAGCCCCAGGTTGGCTGATTTTCACAGGGAAACAAAAGGGATATCCTGGCTTCTAAGGTGTGTATGTGGTGTGCAGGCACACAGAGGCTAGGCTATCGCCTGACACTTCTGTTTATTTGGTTTGGCTTCTAGTGAGAGTTCAGACTTGTTCCCTCACTCATGTATTTGTCTTTTTGGCATCTTGTTACTTCTCCCCAAAACTGACCTCAATGTCCGTCTTGCAGCAGGAGAAATTTCATGATAAAGGAAACAGGGTTGTCAGGTGCTATGGGCTCCATTATGTCCCATAGTGGTGGTTAATTCTTCAGCCCACTAGATGTTTGCATGGCTAGTGTTTGGGAATTGAAGGCAAGAGGTTGAGGACCACTGACCTGAATCACTGATGCAGCAGTACACCTGGGGTGCGTTTACACAGGCAAATATTCCTCTAAATATACCGCAAAGATAGCTTATTGTTCCCACGGATCGCACCACAGCATCGCCTCATTCAGAAGGGGGGAAGGTAAAACACCCAGATACAGTTGTCCCTTGACATTTGCGGGGGTTAGGTTCCACGGACCCCCGCGAATGTCAAAAAACCACGAATATTGATTGCCCTCCCCCCACCCTCCCCAGGCCTTCACGGAGCCTCCCAAGGCTCCGTGAAGGCCTCTGCAACCCTCCCCCCTCCCTCCCCGGGGCCTTCACGGAGCCTACGAAGGCTCCATGAAGGCCTCCGTGGCCTCCCCCCACCCTCCCCAGGCCTTCACGGAGCCTTCCAAGGCTCCATGAAGGCCTCCCCCCACCCTCCCTCCCCGGGGCCTGCTCCGTGAAGGCCTCCCCCCATCCTCCCCCCTCCCTCCCCGGGGCCTTCACAGAGCTTTCCAAGGCTCCGTGAAGGCCTCCGCGGCCTCCCCCCACCCTCCCCAGGCCTTCACGGAGCCTTTCAAGGCTCTGTGAAGGCCTCCCCCCATCCTCCCCCCTCCCTCCCCGGGGCCTTCACGGAGCCTTTCAAGGCTCCGTGAAGGCCTCCGCAGCCTCCCCCCACCCTCCCCAGGCCTTCACGGAGCCTTCCAAGGCTCCGTGAAGGCCTCCCCCCATCCTCCCACTTCCCTCCGCGGCCTCCCCCCACCCTCCGCAGGCCTTCACGGAGCCTTCCAAGGCTCCGTGAAGGCCTCTGCGGCCTCCCCCCACCCTCCCCAGGCCTTCAGGGAGCCTTCCAAGGCTCCGTGAAGGCCTCCCCCCACCCTCCACCCTCCCTCCCTGGGGCCTTCACGGAGCCTTTCAAGGCCCCGTGAAGGCCTCCGCAGCCTCCCCCCACCCTCCCCAGGCCTTCACGGAGCCTTCCAAGGTTCCGTGAAGGCCTCCCCCCATCCTCCCCCCTCCCTCCCCGGGGCCTTCACGGAGCCTTCGAAGGCTCCGTGAAGGTCTCCGCGGCCTCCCCCCACCCACCCCAGGCCTTCACGGGGCCTCAGGAGGGTCTCCAAAGGCCCTGTGAACGCCTCCCCGCTCCTTCCCAGGGCTTTCAAGGGGCCTCCGGAGGCCCCTTTTCGCGGTTTTGGGGGGCCACGGGGGGGCCCTCCCAAAACCGTGAATAATTAAAACCGCGAATAATTAAAACCGCGAATGCTGAGTTCGCGAATGTGGAGGGGCAACTGTATAGCGTGGCAAGGGATGTCGCTACTTTTGCTGGTATATTTGCAATGTAGCGCATTATTGGCAGTGTAAACAACCATTCCGCTAAGGGCTGCAGCAGAGCTGCACTGTGATTGGTTGCTATGATGAAGGGGTGGGCTTAAAAGAGGGGGAGTGAGGGAGGGAGAGTCAGTAGCGATTAGGAAACTTTGAAAAATTCTCTCTGCTATTTTGCAAGCCAGTTTGCAAACAAAAAGGATTCCCAACAATTTTCAGTCAGGGAACATTCCTTCTCCTCCTCTCTGCTATTTTGCAAGTATGTAAAACTCCGTCTGGTCTCGTCAGCTGTGATCCTGTGCTTGGGGAAGGGAGAGAAACCATTTCACTAAGGGCTGCAGCAGAGCTGCACTGCTATTCTGACAGTCTGTTTATTTGGCTAGAAAATGCTGTTAAGCAAGGAGAAAAAACCTTCCGTTTGGAGTTTGATTTGTGGGCAGGGAGCTGGTGGGGGGAGAGGCAAAGGGTGACTGCCTCTAAGCTGTTAAGCACAAGGAGTTGGGGCCAGGGCAGACATTTCTATGGCATTGTCTCCTCTCCAATGCTTGGCCATGCCCCCACCACATTTGGCTGTGTGAATCTCAAAGCGGAAAAAAAATTAAAGAGCCACAAAATACAGCTGTGTAAACATATACCGTATAAACTACCCACCACTGATGCGGGAAAGGGATAAAGCGCAACTTAATGCAATAAAACCTGCCGTGTAAACGAGCCCCTGGATCTGTGGGGACAGGGTTGGATCCAGATCCAGGGCCAAGCTGTCAGCTGACCCTGAACTTCAGAGGGCACTTGTGCTTGGCTTAGGGTTCTGAATCCAGGGTAGTTGATTTCCGAACCACCCCTCCCACATCTAAAATTCACCGCTGCTGCTAGTTCCTCCTGGCTTATGCCAAGGTTGATCCTGTGACTTAACTGTGAAAGATGCATTAATCCATTACAAGTCCCAGGAGCCTTACACTCCTACTCCACCCACACTTTTTCTAATGTATGAACTGCATTATTTTTCAAGTCTTAAATTTCAGACTGTGTCCTGTAGTAAGTATTAGCTCCATCTCTCTGAAAGCACTTATGGCTCCCAGACAGTAATGACTTGGAGCAGAAAAGCATTAAAGCAGATGCACTTTCTTACTCAAGAGCCTGATTTGATACCCTCAGCTCAAGTCAGTTTGTAACAGATTACCTCTCATCAATAAAGGCTGTAATCCAATTTGTAATTTTAGATTGTAATAAAAACTACTTTGTATCTTTAGAGGTGCAGATATTATCTATTTTAGGACAAGAATCTTGATGGTTTTTAGAGTTTGGGAATTGCTCTGTCACCATTCTTTATTTGCACTGTAATCTTTCCCTAATACTTAATCTTAGATTGGGTGCTTTGTGTTCAAAATATAGATTGAAAGGGTTCATTGCAGAAACTAAGAATTCACTCAAAAAACTAAAACCACATCTGCTGACCCAAATACTAAAATAAAAATATTTATTCCACATTCAGGGTGGGACACAATCAAATGGTTTATTTATTAGAATATGTATCACCCACTAAGGGTGGCACAAGATCTCAGATACTATGTAACAATGTACAACAGGCTAAAGCCATGTACAGTACATGTATACATTAGATATTATCTTTAGACCACAAAGGCAGTAATAAAAAACCTATTTCTCCTTGTGCCAATTGGGCGTCTAATAGGAAGACATTCTGTGTGTATTCCTGCAGAGCAGGGGACTGGACTAGATGGCCCTTGTGGTCTCCTCCAACTCTATGGTTTTATGATTCTATAGCCAAGGTGCCACACCAAAGAAGATCCTTTCCCATGTTCTTACACAATGTATTGCCCCCACTGGCATGGCACAGAGGAGGGCTCTATTGTTTATAAGAGATGTACAGGTTTTAGCATACCTCGAGTGGGAAGACGTTTCAGTGGTACATGGTCTCAGTTTGCAGTGGTATGTGTATGGTGGTATATGGGGAGTTCACGTTTAATAGTGTGTATTGTAGAGGGTCAGTGTCCAGACCCCCACAGAAAAACTTAACTGCTCCTCCTTCCAGATTTCCAGCCCTAGAAAAGAGAAAGAGATTAGGTGAGCACTACCTGTGACCCCACGCTTCTTCTGTCTCCTCTATGTGATCTCCTCGCAAAAGAGGTCATTAAACAGGAGTGGATTGCTTTCTAGAAAGGCAGCTGTCTTGGTTTCTGTTTCTAAGTAAATCTCCAAATTAGAGCATTCTGAGTTTCCCACTATTAGTTGTTAATGGCCTCATTTCAGCCAACATTTTGTTTTTCTAGTTAAAGCAGAGAAGGTATCAAGCCTGAATAGTAGGTTGCTGGGCTGAATGAAGTTGACAGAATTCCCTTTAAAAAGCAGAGATAATTTCCTGTTTGCTTGGTGGCTTTGCTGATCCTAGCAGTTGTGAGCCAAGTGAGAAAATTATGTCCTGGTCCAAACTTTGCAAGTGGGAAAGATAATTTATTTTCTTCGTCACTTTAACAGCTTGTGTGTTTTGATCTTAGGGAAAGAGACAATTTTTATATTACAGTGCAAAGCTGTGTTTTCACAAAAGAGCTGAGAGGAGGGAATATATACCGGTAACTTGTATTGCAAAGCAAAAATAGAGTATAAAACATATTTCGGATTCAGGCAGGCAATTACTAGAGATCCACAACCTGATTGTTTGAAGTGAATAAAAGTGATGGAGAGTAAATCAGTAATTCTTTTACATTGTTGTTTCCAGAAGATGTCACTGTTAGGCAGGCACTTGAAAAGATTGTCTGATAAAAGCTAGTGGTGGAAAAGCAGCAACTTAAACAGGCTAAAATAGCTGGTTCATTAGGAAAGTTCTGCTTTCACTTCTTGCTGGGAATATGTTTGAACTTTTAAAAGGGGCTTTTAAAAAAGTGGTTGTATCTAATGACAAAACTGCAACAGCTCTGTTATTTTTTCTTGAAACCTTTTCTAGCTTTATGTAAAGAACATTATAAAACTCCCTATGGCCTCCCTTCTCATCACAAGAGCATGGAAGCTATATAGCCTTCCTCTTCCCTTTCTCTCCCTTTTATATATTAAATATTATTTAAGGTAAAAGAGGAACAAAAGGAAGGAAGAAGAGACAGAGGGGTAGCTGGAGGAAATTAGATAGGAGATGAGAGTTTATTGTTAGACATGTAGTAGTCCTCAAGGTAAATAATCTCCATGTGCTTTGGGTACCTCCTCCCAGATTTCCTTAAAAGTGTCTGCAGCTCTTTTCCTGCAGTACTTTATTCTTTCTGGAAAGGATAATATTAATGCATCTGTTTGCCATAACTTGTTATATTTGGGGCTTTTATATAGCCCCAGGATGAGACACTTGACTGTCACAAAAGCCTGAAGAAGCCACATGTGATGGAATATTACAAGGGTGTGAAACCTTTGCTCTTCAGATACTTTTGAACTTCAGTTCCCAGAATCCCCAACCAGCATGACCAGTGATTATGGACGTTACAGGCCAAAATATCTGGAGAGCCAAAGGTCCCCCTCCCTTAGAATATGCTGTAAGATTTCAGTAATGAAGAGGATGCATTCTGGAGGATAGGTTATGGACTTTATTTTATGTCATATACCTTGCTGAGTGGAGAGAGGGAGCACCTAATTCTTCATGATACTGTAAATCTTTTAACTATGGTTAGAAACTGAAAGACATGTTTCTCTACCAGACTGGTATTCCTTGTTTTGTTCCTCATTCAGTGTCCTGACAAAACTTTCTGATTATCAAGGCTTTTCTAGTGTTTAAGTTTATTAATCATGAGTAAACTACTTGAAAGGTGGCTAGATAGTAGTTTTCACATTGCTACTTGAGTATTTTGGTTTTTGTTGCCTTTTCCCTGTCCAAACAGCATGGCTCTACATCTATCAAAATCAATCCATAGAAATATCAGTGAAAACAGATGGGCAATTTCATTTGGACCTTCCTCAGTTTTGAAGTCCCAGGAAACCCCACCTCAAAATAGGTCCCCAACCCTCTAAAAAATAAATAAATCGCACCCCTGGAAGTGGATTACCAGTGATCTTCAGTTTATTTTGGGGACTGCTGTGGTCTGCAGTGTGTTCAGTGGTAGGGATTGGCTTCAAGCCCCACCAAACTTATCCACCACTCAATTAAAACAGTGAATGCAGAACATTACTTCTAAAAAGTAATTTGTTTTTAAAAGTGGTTTGTTACTGTTTGGAGTTTCTAAAAAATAACTCTTCACTTGAGCCAGCGTGCAGTAGTGTTTTGAGCGTTGGACTATGATTCTGGAGATCACGGCTCAAATCCCCCCTTGGCCATAGAAACCCAACTGGGTGACCTTGGGCAAGTCACACATTCTCAGCCTCAGAGGAAGGTAAAGGCAAACATCCTCTGAACACACCTTGCCAAGAAAACCCTTAGGGTTGCCATAAGTTGGAAACGACTTCAAGGCACACAACAACAAAAACAATAGCTCTTCACTTTCCTGTTTTTCAAGAGTAACTGAAATTATTACTTTCAGTTACTTTTTAAAATCCTGTATCCTGCAAGCTTTTGGCCTATAGTACAAAACACACTTAAGTCATCTAAAGCATCATTAAAAACAAATGCACATAGGGTAGCTTATTTTGAAATGTACCACTGGATTAATAAGAGATGGCATGACATGTTGCCCAGACCTGTCCCCTTACCTACCAACAATGATACACAAGGCATGTGAGCTGACACATTTTTGAAAACTTTTAAAATTGTACTTTTAAATACAACTCAGAAGAATATGTTGCTTAAAGAGCTTGATTTTCACCATCTAGCAGAATACTTGTCACTAACCAGTGTTCCAGGACATTGGAAGTACCTCTTCACTTTGCTCATAAAGAAGCAAGCTTTTTATTGGAAGGAACACTTAGCTGGGGTTGAAGAAGGAAATACCTCCCACTTTTTCTTTTGGACTCCTTTCTACTGTTGTGTCAGAATCAATATGCAGGGCACATAATTATTGGGAAGCAATCCATAATTCTGATGCTGTAAGCTGCCCTGGGCCCCATTATGGGAGTATGGCAGGATACAAATTGAATGAATGAATGAATCCTGCTTCACATGGAGGAAAAATATTATACTGGGGATTTTTGTGTTTCACATTTTTGTAAACCATTGCATGTTAAAATGTGAACATTTATGTAGTAAATGTATTCACTATCATATTTAAAACATCCTTAAGATATATTTTCCCCATCTATATGTAGTGTTATAAATGTATGGCTAGAACCAAGTAAAGTTTAGATTGGGGTGGGCAAAGTGGAACCCATGGATTGCATGTGGCCCCCATGGCCCCCTGAGGTTAAAAAAAAATCCCTCATGTCTTGTTTAAAAAACAGGAACTGGCTCCTGGCTCACTTCCTGTTGTAAAAAAGTCCTCTTCTGGGGCTAAAATGTGCAAGAGGCTCCCCAAAAGCATGGCAAAAATGTTCCCTGATTTTTCTATTTTTATTTTTATTGGCGAGGGTGTGGCCCTCCAAGATTTCCAGGAAGGCCAGTGCAGCCCACTAGCCTCCAACAATTGCTCACCACTAGTTTAGATGGGCAAAGCTGTCAGTGCAGCTGGGGGTGGGCAGATGTTTGGGTCAAGTTCCAGCTCATTTGTGGAACAATACTTTAAATAGCACAATGTGGATGTTAGGAGATAAGTAGAAACATTTAGAGAACTACAGATCCTCATACATAGAAGATTTTTCTATGAAATTCTGCATACATAGAAATTCTTCATAAGCAAAAGAATTTGCATCCTTCCCTTATTCACTCTTCATTGTGTGGCATATCACAGTGCAAGTGTGTTCATGCTATATATTCTTGACCCCACCTTGCCTTTTAATTAAGCTTTAGTTATTAAGGGGTTCTGTAGGCTTTGAAGCAACTGACCTAAATACCAACTTGTAAATACCATTCAAGGCACTGCTGAAGCAATCTGTGCAGTCAACATTAGCTAGTGTTAGAACTTGCTAAGCATCTTGCATTAGCCTTACTGTGATAAGTATACTTATGTAAAAAAAAAAAAGTCTTACAAGTGCTGTCTTAAACTTTTTCCCCCCCTAGACCTTTCCAAAGTGAGACTAATGAGGTTTGATGACCCCCTTCTGGGCCCTCGCCGTGTTCCTGTACTAGGAAAAGAAGATGCCGAGAAGTCTCCCATTTTAGATCAAGCTGTCTTCCACATAGACCTGGCAGAAAAACGGGTCCGTCTCACCGAAAATGGGCGGACAACTGACATTGGGGATACACTTGTCTATATAGTTAATTAGGTTTTTCACAACATTGGTTTAATTGGTAATGAGTCATAAGAACATGAGTTTTCTAACATCATTGGCCTTCAAGATAAATAATGGACAAACTTAATTTCTGCAGGTGGGGCAAAGCACGGAACATTAACTTGCACATAGACCAAGCTCATGAAATTTTCCAATGTGGTTATAATAAATCTATTTTCCATCCTTATTGCTTTTCTTGGAAATCTCCCTAACTGGTGGGTGAGGCCACTGAGAATATTTTTTTCCATGCATTTTTTTAAAAAGTAATAAAATGTGAAACTGGAGTCATATTGGGCTTCTGGTGTTTACAGTGGAACAGTCATAGCTGAAAGATGTTGGAGCTCCTCTACTTTGGGATGCCATTCTCTCTTGAGAAAGGCAGTCCCAGCAGGACAGTCCTCCCTGTAGCTGTCATGTTTATGAAGAACCGAGAGGCAGAGGAACTGGAAGGATAATGAGAAACAAGAGGATCATCTTCATTGACTAGTGTCTCTTGCCACTTGATGGAGTGTTTCTGTTGGAACTTGGAAAAATTAACCTTGTTTGAATGTGTAAGGATCCAGTCAGACTTCACTCCACTGAGGCAACAGTCACTAGTGAAAGTGTTTAATTGCAGAGGTAAAGAAGTGAAGAGGTCCAGAAATATTGGTAGAACTGGTTCACAGGAAAAAAAAAAGTGTAGGTTTTAAAATGAGGCTTCACCCATTCTCCCTCCCCTTCGTTCCCATTGTTGCTGGCAGCTGTGACCTTGGAGATGAGATACCAGGTTCTCTAGCCCTGGGAAACTTAAGGTATCATATTCCAAGGTATAAACAATTCGTAACCCTCCAGCGCATGACAGGAGACTGGCTGAAGTCATGCTAAGTGAGGCCTAGTTCAGAGGCCCAAGCCAGGAACCTGACAGAATGCCCCCGCAACAAAGACAGATTCCCCTCCCCAAATAGCAGACAAGAGATCCCCACAAAATGACATCACCATTACCCAACACCATCAACCTGGCTTGTCCGGGAAATGCTTATGAAAGTCCTGCAGCAAGCGAGGGGCCCTAAGATGCTCATAATCCACCCACTCAGGATGTCCCAAAGGCAAGTGCTTCCAATGGACAAAGTACAGTTGTCCCTCTGTATCCACGGATTTAAGTATTCCAGCTTGAAATTATTCTTTAAAAAATAATAATTCAAAAGCAAAACTTGATTTTGCCATCTTACATAAGGGACACCATTTTGCTATGCCATTGCATATAATGAGACTTGAGTGTTCACGGATTTTGGTATCAACAGGCGAATATGAAGGGACAACTGTACTGCAGTCTCCCTTGATGGAGCCTGGAATCCAGGATCTCACTAACTTCAAAATGTTCATGTTCGTCATTCATCAGAGGAGGGAGTGCCTCTACAGCAGGGCGCCAGATACTCAATTGAGGAGCAGGTTTCAGAAGACTGTAATGAAAATACAGGGTGAACTTTACGATAGTTTTTTGGTAACTCCAACTCTACCGCCAGTGTTAATCACCTGGGTGACTGTGAAAGGTCCCACATATTTGGGTCCCAGCTTCTTTGAAGGTTGACACTTCAGAAACTTAGTAGACAAATACATTCTCAGTGTACATTCTCACTTCACTTCTATTACATTCCCTCCAATATTTCACAGTTGAAAACCAGGACATGTGTAGCCAAGCCAACTGTGGTCAAAGTCTAGTCAATATGGCAAAACTTATTAATGGGGAAGAACACACAAGCAGTTTTCTTTTGTCTGGGCCCACTGGGAATGGCATGATTCCACCCCCTCCTCTTCTCCCCCAGTCCCACTGAATTGAGTGCAAACTACCTTTGCACTTTGAGCTCAGTTTGATGCAATGGAAGTAAGCTGAGGACAAAGGGGGGGGGAGTAGAAGAAAGAGAGAAATGGTGAAATTTTTAAAAGCAGCTGAAAAAGTGCGATGATAAAGGGTAATAGGGACTGTCTCTGCCAAACTGGGACAGTTGGAAGATATGTTATTGTAGTTTTGAGTAAACCCCCCCCCCTTTTGACTTTTCAATTTTCTTTTTTATCAGGGCTTTCATTTTTGAAAAAAAGTTTTTCTCAAGTCAAATGTGATTTGCGTTGGGCCGCCTTGCCTCAAATGCCCATGGGGCTTGTAAACCCAGTTCAGAACTTTAATGGGCCCTAAAACTAAGGAATAATTTGAGTGCTGTTCATGAAGACTTCCTGAAATGCAGGTGGTTTTCCCCCAAATGATTTGAAGATGACTAGTTTACACTAAGGTAGACTATCTGGCTTTTTAGAACACAGCTGCACTGGGCAGGGCATGTTTCTAGGATGGAGCACCATCGCCTCCCCAAAATAGTACTCTACAGTGAACTCGCCACGGGTCAGCGTAAGAGGGACACTCCAAAAAAGCGATACAAGGACTCCCTGAAACAACATCTCAGGCTTGGCCAAATTGATCACCAACAATGGTCCGCCCTGGCCTCACATCGGGAGACATGGAGACACATTATCCACAATGCTGCAGCCTTATTTGAGAACTCACGCCGAACAAGTCTTGAAGAGAAACGACAACACAGAAAGAATCACAACGCGGAAACATCACCCAAAGAAACCTGCTGTGCTTTCTGCAACCAGACTTGTTTATCTTGGATTGGCCTTTTTAGTCATCAGCGCACTTGCAGAAAGCGCAGGATGAGTCCTTCCTGAATTTTTGTTTGCGAAGAGAAGCCAGAGAGAGAGAGACTATCTGGCAGTGAATATTCAAAAGCAGTCCTCCTTGCTTTGAGTCTTCCTCCTGTTGGCTGCAGGTGGGAGAGTGAGTGAGTAAGTGAGAGAGAGCAGGCAGAACATTCCTCCATTGCAAAAAAAGAGCAGCGCAAGATATGCTATCTGGAAGCCTGCAATACAGTAATAAGGAGGAATGCTGGTGCAGGATCCTTTACATCACATCTGAACATTTTATTTTTCTTAAAGCCAAACCCGTTCCTCTGCAGTTGTGAAATCTTTGGTAACTGATATTCCATGGTCAGATCTGTTGAGGGACCCAAGGTACTTATTAACCCTTTTTTTTCCTAGTCTGGAAAATGGAGAGGAGAGTAAAAGACCACGTCCCTCCTCCTCCATCCCTTTGATTAGTCTCTGCAGCCAGCCAGCCAGTCAGTCTCCTAGCATCTCTAACTATAGTGTGGCAATAAGAAAATGAGCAGTTCTAACTCTGCAATTCTAACTCTGCAATTACACTGTCTGTTGAATGCCTGCCTTTGCAGCAAAAGGAACCCAAACTGTAGGGAGAACAAATTACAGCCAGGGCAGAAAGCTAACTGTGCCTTGCAGCTATGAGAGCTGGCAGAAATGAAGAAGCTGTTGGCCCAGATCCTTGGTTGGCACCTAAAACACAGGGAGTGCAGTGCAGACTTTTAAACCAGCTGAGGGAATTCACAGTAAACACCACCATTCTTTTGCATGGACTGTTCTTCAACGGTGGAAAGTAAGTACATTAAAAGAGATGAAAGGATGACAGCATATTTACTATCTGGTACCCACAGGAATTTACTGTGGCTCCAGTTATGTCTCTGTAAAGCCAGGTGTGAGAATCATGCCACCCTTTAGAAGTTGTTGAACTGCAACTCTCAGCAACTCTAACCAGTGTTGCCAATGGTGAGGAATTATGGGAGCTGCAGTCGAGTAATATCTGGAGAGCTGCATGGTTCCCACCTCAGTGGTAAATGATAGCTTATGAGGACCACCTCACTAGCTGTCAGGATTTCTACCTCACCCTTATCCATTCACCCCCACTGCAAACTTGTTTGTTCAGAATTTTTAAATCTTGTTCAAAGAGAACTATATTCACAGTCTCTCTCTCTCTCGTCTCGTTTCCCTATGGAGAAAAAATGGGACTGCAACAAAATTATACACTGTTGAACAGTGCAGCCACTCAGCCATGCCTTAAAAAAAACCCCAAAACTAATCCTCTTTTCTATTCTCCATTATTTTCCCACAACAAACAGCCAGGCATTATATAGAGCCTGACCATGCTACTTTTTACTGGGCTTTTAAGGGCATTTCACACACAAGCACATACATACCCATTTATTTATTTATTTATTTATTTATTCAGATAAAAAGAGCACACTTTGGGCTTCTCCACACCTAGCCAACACTTTCCTTTTGATGCTGTTTTGATTAACTAAGTATCCAGACTTGAAGAATGAGTGCAGATACTTACTTACATTCTGGACTAAGAGGATTGCTAGAACCTGTCTCTGCTGCTCCTGGGTCTGTAATACATGCATGTCAGAAAGAATTACATCAGATGTCACCGTTGCACTGCAATAAGAAATTATGAAATGATGCCTTTGATGACCTCCGCCCTGCCGTGCAACTATTGAAGTTGTAGGCAGGTCTGTGCAATTTTTAAAATGATGTTTGTTGTGTAAATGATGTCTTGCATTGTAAACCCTCTCTAGCATCCTGTTCCCATATCCAACTGCTTCTAAATGTCGATAAATACATTCATTCAGGCCTCAAACTGGCCCCTTTAATTGCCACCTCTAATCAGACAACTATACTGTTTCTGCCCCATACCTACATGTCTTCCACTCTGAGGCTTGGCCTTGTTAGGAATGCGCCAGTCCCCTTCAGTTTCCATTAGTATTCCTTGTCAACCTGTGTTACTCACAATTCTCTTGTTCCCAGTTCCTCAGGGCCAGGTCAGTTCAAGAGCTGCCATGTAGTCATTAACAGGTCAGAGAGCAAACTGCATTTTTTGTTGTGTAACTACAGTGCATAGTTGCCGGTGGGAATGGTCAACTTACAGTATATTTATTGAAAATGATAACCCTTTCCTGGTTTGCTAAAATGGACACACTCCTGTTAAAGATGCTCACATTTCCCGTTGTATACAGGAGAAAACCAGTCACCTTTTTCAATATTTCATTTATTTATTTAAATGTGTGCAGTCCACCTTTGAGTTTCTCGATGGAAACGTTAATGATAGCTAATAGCATGTTAAAACACAATTTGAAACTGTAAACAATCTTACAAACAGTAAGAAATAAAAGCTAAAGCATTCTGTAACACTTATGTTTGGACTGCCAATAGTAACATTTGGACTACAGTTCCCAGAATCCCCCTGCCGGCAAGGTGATTCTGCGATATTTTCAGGCTTGGATTAATGCACAGCAATCAGCATTGATAATGCTAAATATAAGGCAAAAACAGATTACTGAAAAGTAAGTACTGGAAAGGGTGCCTAAGTAAAATGTTAACAGAGAAAGAAATATCAAGGGGCTACCCAAATTTGATGAGCCAACATGTCCCATGATTTGGACACCACTACAAAGAAGGTTATGTCTTTCATGCCCACTACCTGTGCTTCAGATGCAGGTGGAATATAAAGGGGCTTCTTCTGAGGAAAGATAACAGAAATTGAGTCTTTTAAACAAGCCTTGTTTACTAAGGGGCATTTCTGGATGTTTTTGCTAAAGAAATCTATCTGGTAAGAGCAAGGTGGATTTCTTTAACTTTGTATCCCCAAACATGTCGGGTGACAACTTCCATGATGAGACATACCAGCTGGGGTTCGTGAGAGTTGTTGAACAGGTTGGGATGGACTGAACTAAGGCATGCAGAATTGTGGTAAAATCCATTACATTTAGTACGGAGTACAATGTTACGTATGGCCTGAATACCCTAAAGGCACCAGATTCTGTCTGATTGTGAAAGCTAAGTAGGATCAGCCCTACTTGGATGGGAGACCGCCAACAAATGCCAGGTGCGGTAGGCTATATTTCAGAGGAAGGAACTGGCAGAATCACCTTGCCTAAGAAAAGCCTATGAAATCCATGGGATTGCCATCAGTTGACATGCGATCTGAAGGCACATACACTTTGAATGTTAAGTGATTTCTTGATTTTGGGGCAATTTTGTTTCATGAGCCCCATTTGTTAAAATATATAGTTTCTCTTCACCACAACCAGGGAAGGTTTGATGCCATAGCAGCAATGCTAAAGTTGCCTACACTTCACTCTAAGCCCAACTTGAACCTCTAAACCTGCTCTGAAATCATAAAGGTCTAGAGGTCCACTGTTACTTTGGAAGTCATTACAAGTGCAGAGTTGTTTGCAACCATATCTGTTCCTGACATGCAAATAAACTGAGTGGTAGGCTATAGTGGTTATGGCTTAAGCCTGTAGAAAGCATTTTTCCCCTTAAGAAGCAGCACTTTCCCTTGTTTGGTTTCAGCCTCTGCTTCAGTAGAAAATTGGAAGCCAAAGGGGGAGGGGGAATCTCAAGACATCCCAAATATTGCAAGACAAACAGGCTGGATTTCATCCAGCCACTGAGGCAATTGCTTTTGTCTTTGTTGTGAAACAGCTTGTGTTTGTGCTAATACAAATAGTACCTTTTGTGGAAGGCTCCAAGGGCTCTTTTTCTACACAGAGCAAAACTGGATGAAAGAAATCTGTTCTGTGTTGTGAGTAGCGAGGTGCTTTTGAGAAGGAAAACAGCGGCTGTACATGCTTGAGAAGCAACTAAGAAACCCAGTGGCTTGATTTGTGCATTTTATTTCCTTTCCAGGAGATGGCACTGTTTGGCAGGAACACAGCTGCTTGGACCAAGTGATAAATGGGGCAGGTGGGGACAAATTTATTAGACATAAAAGCCCTATTCAAGCCATTATTAAACTGGATCCACTAAGGGAGAGTAAGACCATACATGCCAACCTTGCCCCATGTGTGTTGGTGCCACCTCTCATGACAGCTTGGAAATGTTACCTTTTGAACTACAACACCCAGAATCACCCTGCTTCTATGAGGATTCTGGGAGCTGTAGTCCAGAAAGTAATGTTTCCAAGCTCTACCTCTCATGTTTCTGCATTGAATGGGAAGGTCTGATGCAGGAATTGAGGCATATTTGTCTAGATATTAAGGGTATTCTATCTACTCTTCATCCTGTGCAGGATGGTCTTAGATGTCTCTGTACTAATGCACAGAGCATGGGAAATAAACAGGATGAATTTGAACTCTTCGCACAGCAAAGCAAATATGATTTACTAGACCTCACTGAAACTTGGTGGGATGAGTCTCATGATTGAAATGTAGGAACAGAGGGGTATAACCTATTTCAGAGAAACAGATGAAACAGGAAGGGTGGTGGAGTAGCATTATACATTAAGGATATGTACATGTGTGAACAGATCCATGACTTAAGTCATGGGAGCCAGGTTGAGAGCATCTGGATAAAAATTAAGGGGGAGAGAAACAGCAGGGATGTCATTGTGGGGGTCTACTACAGACCTCCAAGCCAAACTGAGGACTTCAATGATGCCTTCCTGGAGCAGATGATCACTGTAGGGTTGTATGAAGATAAAAATTAAAAATTTATTAAAGATCCCAGGGAGCAAGCCCTTTGGGAATATCTTCTTGAAAAAAGTTTACTGAGTAGAGTTAGGCAGAGACACAAAGCACAGCAGACTCAATTAGCATTGGTAAGTACTCTAAATTACTTTCCACCCCATCTAACACAAGGTGAATCCCTATTGTCAGATCTGTCTTTTGACTGATCAGGAGCACCTCTGTCTTGTCTGGATTAAGCTTAAGTTTGTTTGCCCTCATCCAGTCCTTTACAGCTGCCAGGCACTGGTTTAGCACAAGGAACAGCTTCCTTGGAATTGGGTGGAAAGGAGTAATAGAGCTGGGTATCATCAGCCTACTGGTGACACCTGACTTCAAACTCCAGACAACCTCTCCCAATATGCTCTCATATAGATGTCAAATAGCATAGGGGACAAGACTGAACACTGAGGGGCTCCACGGCCAAAAGCCAAGAAGTTAAGCAGGAATCCCTCAGCACCATCATCTGAGAATGCTCCTCCAAGAAAGAATGGAGCCACTGTAGAATAGTACCTCTAAGCCCCTGCCAAAGAAGTGATTCAGAAGGATACCATGGTTGATGGTATCAAAAGCCACTGAGAGATCCATGAGAATCAACAGGGACATACTCCCCTGTCCAGTTCCCTGCCACCAAGCTGGCCAAAGCTAACACACATTGGAAACTGCTTAATGCAGTGTAGATGTGTACATTGCTATTGCTTAAAACAATTTGTAAGCCGCTCTGATAGCCTTGTGGCTGAAGAGTGGGGTATAAATACCTAATATTATTTTTTTTTTAAATGACATTACTGGGAAACACGTGCAAACATTCTTCAACATTTTCTTTCCAATATGCAGACCCAACCCCCTGCCTGGCGAATCACTTTGGCCAAGATGCTCACCTCTCCCATTAGCTCCTTCACAACAGGCACCACTCCATTGGTTTTTGTGAAGCCTTGATAGGACATATTCCTGGCAGCTCTCTGTGTACAAATAAGAATATCCCCATTCACGGTCTCAAAACCAATATACTTCATATCCGGACAAACCCAACAATTTGTCTACCCGTACATGGTCTCTGGTCTGAGAGTTGCAGCTACCAAAAAAATATTCTTTCCCTTAAGGCCACTGTAAAAGAAAGGAAAGGTAGTCTAGAAAAATAATTTAGAAAAAAACACAATGACCCACAAAGAACAAATATATATTACAAGTTCTATAGCCTATTGCCAATATTCCTTTATATGTGCCATTTACCTATGGAGTAAGCATACCCAACTTTGTTTGAGTTAATCTAGGAATGCAACTAAGATGTATTAACTATTAATATGGAACATAATCAGAAAAGTAGCAAGAAAGGCACCATAAGACATTGTATTCCACTCAAACTCACGCCTTCAGGGGGAATAGTTAGTATAATACTATATGCCACTATATATATATATATATATATATATATATATATATATACACACACACACACACACACACACACACATATATATATATATATACACACACATAGTATGTGGCAGCTGCAGAGACAGGCCAGCATGCCACAGGTAACGGAGAAGCATTGGGCCTGATCTGCAGACAGAATATGCTGGTGGGGAGCCTGTGCCTTCTGGCTCATGTAGATGAGCCCTGAGACTTCTAGGGCCTCAGCAAGGTATGTCAGCATGCACACAAACACATATGGAATTCTACAACCATGCTATATTTTGCTACAGAGAGAGAAAGAGAGAGAAACCGTGACTGAAATGTGATGGTTTAGATTATTCCTTGCCTAAGCTAACTCTATGAAATTCATGGGGTCACTATAAAACAGGCAACTTGAAGAAACACACATGCAGAACAATCTATTTTCATATCCAAAGCAAAACACATATAATAATAAAATGAGTGACACTAGGATGGTTGCAGTTTACAGCGGTAGAGCTATAAAAAAAAAAGTTGGCTTCAACTTTATTGTGACACAAAAGTGGAGAACATTGTGATAGCTTAACATTCTAGAAAGCTTCCATTCACTTTCCAGTCAAAAGTGGATCTTTGGTCCAGTACCTTATTCCAAATGGATAAAGGTATATGTTGTTGCTTTATCACAGATGAGAAAAATCATCTGCCTGATACTACACAGTCTCCATTGATCCTTTCTCTGTTAGAATCTGAAGACTGGAATAACATCTTATTTACACCGAGGTGAGATGTGAAAGAGATATCCACTGTATGAGAAGCTATGATGGTGCAGAGTAGCTATGTGCCAGATTCAGGGGCTGCTGGTGGATCTGTTGCTATAAGGGGTAGCTACTCTTGGTTTTACAACTGCTCCTCCCACAGCTGCTCTGGGTTGTAGTGGAGTCTTCCCAGTGGCAAACTTCCTAGACCTGTCTTCCTGAATACTTGTGGATTGCTTCTTCCCTCATTATCTTAAGTCTCAATTTAAAACTTTCTGATTTTCCAGAGCATTTGGAATTTTAGTTTAATTTAATTACATAAACTTGCATATTCTGACTATATGTATTTGTTAGCTTGCCCTTGTATCATATTGGATTGGTTTTTATATTTGTATCTGGCTAACTTGTTTTACAGGGACAGCTGTATTGGTTTAGTTTTCCCATATGTATGTGTATGTGTATTTAGATCATATGCCTTTGGTGGGGTTGGCTCTCTTTTTTGGTTTTATTCTGTGAATTGCCATGTACATTGATGGTGCTATATAAATAAATTATGATGATAACACAGTAATAGTAGTAATAATGATAATACAGTAGCACCCCTGTATCCATGGGGGATTGGTTCCGCCCCCCTGCAGATGGCAAACTCCATGGATAATAGTGAACGCCATCCCGGGGGCCATCTAGCGTCTTCCCCTTCCCCCTTTGCCCCCACCATGGCCCCACCGTAGTGACAGGAGCCGTCCCAAGGGAAGGAGGGCGAGATTGCTCTTCCCTCTCTCTTTGCTCCAGCCATGGCCCTGCTGCAGCGGCAATCATGGGAGCAAAGGGGGAAGGGGCTAGATCGCTCCCCCCTTCTCCCTCTACTCCAGCCATGGCCCCACCGCAGTGGTGATCATGGGGGTGAAGGGGCTAGATTGCTCCCCCTTCTCCCTTCACTCCAGCCATGGCCCCACCACAGTGGTGATCGCCAGGGCGAAGGGGGAAGTGGAGGAGGCTAGATTGCTCCTTCCCCCCTTTGCCCCCATGATTGCCACTGCGGTGGGGTCATGGCTGGAGCAACCAAAAGGCCTCCCAGAGGAAGGGATGGGGGAGGTGAGATTCCTCCTCCCTTCTCCCTTCCCCCTGCCATCACCAACCATGGATAATTGAATCAGTGGATGTGGGGGTGCTACTGTACTCTGTACCTTGTGCTACCTCTGTACCAAGTTCAGAAACTTCAATTAGTTCAAAACATGGCAGCCAGACTGGTACATCTAGGAGTGATCATATTATATGCATACTAAAATCACTACACTGGCTGCCAATCAGTTCCTGGGCAAAGTACAAAACGTTGATTATTATCTTTAAAGCTCTGCATTGTTTGGATGCAGGTTACCTGCAGAATCACCTTCTCCCATATAATCTTTCCCATACACTCAGGCCCCCTCAGGGACATTTACTTCAGTCAGTCAGGGCTGGGCTGGCAACTATCACCCAGAGGACTTTTTCTTCAACTGCCCCGAGACCATGGAATGACCTGCTGGAAGAGATTCAACACCTGAATTGATGTCTGATTTTAAAACAGCATTAAAGATCAGCCTCTTCCTGCAGGCCTATCTAGATGATTTTAAATTATTTATTTTAAAGAATGGACTGATGGTTTTTAATATGTATTGGTTTTATATGCTCTTTTAACTTATATGTGTTTTTAACAGGTGTTACGTGTTGTATTTTAATCTGTTATTGTTCCCCGTCTCATCCATAACGTCGTCATCATCGTTGTTGCTGTTGTTGTGTGCCTTCAAATTGTTTCTGACTTATTAGGGGTTCTCAAGTTGGTTTACAAAAGAAACTTTAAAACACTATAAAACACTTTATGCCAATATACATCAATATTATCACCAACAAATGTGTACTACATTTTACATGTACATTTACCTGTACATGTCTGGTGACAGCTACTGTTAGTGCATCTCAAAGACCTTCCCAAAAAACCTTATTGTCAGGTATTTGAACCAGTTGAGTCTTTCTTGAGGAATAAATTCCACAATTCTGGTATGTTGGCTATAATAATAATAATAATAATAATAATAATAATAATAATAATAACAATTATTATTATTATTATCATTATTTATACCCCGCCCCTCTGCTAAAAACAGTTGGGATGGCTTCCAACAATTAAAACATTATAATAACGACTAAAAACACCCCCCACCCTCCACCTTCCCCCATAAAAAGACATCAAACAATATAAAATTAAAACCATCTAACTAAAATCACATTAAAACAAATACACACATGATTAAAAAAAGCCAGGGGATGCAGCTCCTAAGGCCGGGATCTAATCAGGAAAGGCCTGCCGAAAGAGATTCGTCTTTAGTGATTTTTTAAAGCTACTCAGGCTTGTCATCTGGTGGATCTCATTCGGCAGGCCATTCCATACATTGGGGGCGATTACCAAAAAGGCCCTCTGGGAGGTTGCAGACAGCCTAGATTTTTGTGGCTGAAGCAAATTCCTCTCAGAGGACCGGAGTGCGTGGGGAGGATTGTATGGGAGGAGGCGGTTCCAAAGATAAGTTGGACCCAAGACATTTAGGGCTCTTTTACCAAGCTGTTGTTTGTCTGTAACCTGGTGGTATGCTGCATTAGACATATTTCAAATCAAGCACTACAAACCCCAGATTTTCTTTATAAATCCCACATTCTGTGCTAATGTTATTCATTCACATAAAACACATAATGCAAATTATTACTGTGGTATGCAGATATAGCTTTGAATTTCTAATTGATTGTTTATAATGGGTTCAGTTCAGACTTAGTTATATTTAGAGCAGAAATCTATGGAGTTTAAGTTAGTCATGAGTATGTTGGATTTAATTGATTTTAATGGGTCTACTCTAAGTTTGGCTGAGGTTGGATCCAGGGTTATATTTTTATCCTATCCTTCCTCAAAGGAATACTAAGGACTTTATCAGATGCAGCAAACAAGGTGTCATAACGATGCCTAATGAACGTGAAGGGGGGGGGGACGACATTGTCCTTTCACAATCATGTCAATTCCAAAAGCTGTTCTTTTTTATTGATGGCCCAAGCTGTCAATAAATCTGCCGTGGCGCTTTGTTGCTGGCAGTGCCGGCAATTGAAACTTCATGCCATTGTGCTCACAGGAATACAGCATCGATAACAGAACACTTCTGGGTGGTGGAGTAAAGATTTGAAACACAGTTTCCTAGAACCTTATTTGGCACTAATCACAGTACCACACTGGCATCAGCAGCATGACAAAATAACATTCATGAATGTACACTTTTACCAGTTTTTGGCTATCTGTGTAGCTTCTCTAGGGACTTTTTCAGATGGGGAACCCTCCCCCCCCCGAGGAGGTCGGGAGAAGAACGGGGCTGTCACACTTACACAGCCCCATCCTCCTCCATCCTCCTCCCGACCTTCCCCCATGCTGCTAGCATTGGGTTTTTTTCCCCCATCTGAAAAAGTCCTAGGTGTTGATTTACAGCAACCCCCTCATACAATTTTCTTGCAAAGATTCAGTTAGAGAAGGTTTGCCATTGCTGCCTTCTAAAGTTGGGAGAGTGTGACTTACCCCAGGGTCACCCAGTGTGTTTCCATGACTGAAGAACCCAAATCCTTATCTCTCAGAGTTCTAGTCCAAGGACTTTACCACACTATTACAGTCTATAAATGCTGCAATACCACATTTGTGTAAAGCAGAAACATAGTGGCATGATTACATTAATTTTTGCACTTTGCTAATACTACTGCTAATGGAACATCACATGACCACCTATTAGTATTTTAAGAACAAGTTTGCGCTACTATAGAATCATAGAGTTGAAAGAGACCACAAGGGCCATCCAGCCCAATCTCCTGCCATGCAGGAATACACAATCAAAGCATTCCTGACAGAGGGCCATCTAGCCTCTGTTTAAAAACCTCCAAAGAAGGAGACTCCACCACACTACGAGGCAGAGTATTCCACTTCCTAACAGCCCTTACTGTCAGGAAGTTCTTCCTAATCCTAGTGCATACCAACTATGGTGTATAACAATGACATAATGTGATAAAGCAAGGGACCTCGAGACCGTCATTCAAGCGCTGGTAACCTCATGCCTAGACTTCTGTAATGTGCTTTACATGGGGCTACCCTTGTGCTTGGTTCAGAAACTACAGTTAGTACAAAATATGGCGGCCAGGCTTGTTTCAGGAACATCTAGGAAGGAGCACATCACTCTGGTTTTGAGGTCCCTCCACTGGCTGTCTATTGGTTTCCGGGCCCAGTATACGGTGTTGGTTATCACCTTTAAAGCCCTAAATGGCTTGAGTCCAAGCTATCTCAGGGACCGTCTCCTCCCTTATAAGCCCCCCCCCCACGCACTCCGGTCCTCTGGGAGGAATTTGCTGCAGCCTCAAAAGTCGAGGCTTTCAGCTACCTCCCAGAGGGCTTTTTCTGTTGTCACCCCCAAACTATGGAACGGCCTGCCAGATGAGATCCATCAATTGACATCTTTGGACAGCTTCAAAAAGGCTGTCAAGATGGATCTCTTCCAGCAGGCCTTTCCAGAATAGATTATCCTGGCCTCGGGAACCCCCACTCCTTCAGGAGAGTCCCCACAGCCTCCTTTGTTTATAGAACTGAATATCGCTGGGGACCTATTGTTATTGCCAAATGTAGGTATGTGTTTTTATCAAATGTTTTAGTTGTTGTTTTAATTTGTAATTGATTTAATAACTTTTTAAGGGGGGGAAGGGAGTATATTGTTTTACTGTATGGTTTTTTAATGTTGTGAACCGCCCTGATTGGATTACCAAAGGGCCGTATATAAATAAATAAATATTATTATTACTATTACTATTATTATTATTATTATTATTACTATTATTATTATTATTATGTTTAGGTGGAATCTCTTTTCCTGTAGTTTGAACCCATTGCTTATTGTAACACTTGCTTTCGCATTGTGTTGGAATAGTGCTGCATTGCCGCTTTTAGATAGCCTTTGCATCTTTGAAATTTTTTCTCCTACTTCTGTGATTTTGCAAGAACGTGGTTTTGGCTGTTGTTGTGAGAAGATGCCACTTCAGTTAAACAATCCAAAAACAAAGAAATTAACAAATTAACATTTACACAAATTTTTAAAAGTACTAAGAAAAGGAGATGGTTCATTAAGAGTGTCATGGAGGTCCTCTCCATGCTCTCCACTGGAAGTTGAATTATGTGTTCTCATTGGGAATGGGGAGGGGGAAAAGAGGGAGGAACACCCACTCACAGCATAATACGGGACTGAATTATCTCATGCTCGTCAATACCAGGAAAAGAGTAATATTGATAGCTATTCACAGCTTTTGCCCATGAATGAAAAGGTGTGTGAAAGTAACCATTAGAGTGCACACCAGCCATGGTGTATAACAATGACATAATGTGATAAAGGTAAGCCATTACATCTCCTATCCTGGAGTAATTTCACAATTTCGCCTCGTGTGATAAAGTCCCAACACTCAAACCAAACCACCATGCTGGCTCTCTCTTGCTCTTTCTTGGTGTCCTTTCTTTTAAAGTCTACATCCAGCAGGCTCCAGTGGCTCACCTTAACAAAGACATATTTCACCACAGATGCCTAAAATATCATTCATGCCATTATCAGACAGCAGCGTATTTTACACAAAGCTCATGTTAAAAAACACTGATAGTTGTCTACAGGATTTCCCTCCAGAGTGTTATGGCTTAAGACCAAAAGCTATTGGTATTGGCATATAAGTCAGCTACTACCTTGATTTAGGGCTGCTTTGGGAATGACTATGTTCTTCCATTGCTGTGAGAGGGTGAGGGAAAATAGTCCCTATAGAGCACTGTGGTGTCAGTTTAACTGTTGTGATTTATTGAGATCCTGCAGTTGTATGAAAAAAGACAATCCTGGGGAAGAAGAGAGAGTGAGTCAGAGAAAGAGAGGTGATTTTTCAGGGAGAGTTAGGAGTTCAATCTTACTTTTTTTTTATTAGCAATCTTGCTGTTTCTCCACAAGCATGTTCCACACACATACTGGCTAGGGAATTCTGGAAGTTTTAGACCAGAAAGGTAACTTTCCCAAGCTCTGGTCTAGCACTGTACTTCATAGTCCAGCATTAAACAAACATCTCCCCGTTTTGCTGCAGATAAATTAACAGAAAGCCTTTTTGTGCCGAACTTGATGTAATAAGTACTTTAAAAACATTTTGATACTTTAAAAGCTAATGTTTTGATGGTGGGCAAGTCTTGGTTTTTCTGCTCAGTAAGAAGTAATCAGAATTTTGTCTATAAGGAAATTTTTTTAAAAAATAACACAAATACAATTGTTCATTAAAAAGCTTACTAGATGGAGGGAGAAGGTTTCTTGCATGTTTTCATAGCCGTCAGTTGTTGAACAAAGCATCCCTAACCCACAAAGTGTGTCTTTTGGATATATTTACATTGAATTTGATTATGGATTTTTAGCCACTTTGGTCTTTCTTGTTGGAAAGAAAGGTGGGTGTCACATTCTAGAAATGAAATAAATAACATCCTTTTTGGAGCTGAATTCCAATTTCCCTCTAAAGCAGGAGTAGGCGACTGCAATTGGGGGGCAAGGAATGTGGGCCAGTATTCACCCTCAACCCCTTCCCCGGGCTGCATCTGCAAATCTGCCCCACAAGTACTTCTGTGTTTGGACTGCGTATTAGCCAGAATGGCAGTTGGAAATGCTGCAACGTCACTTCTGATCCTCATTTTGGCTGACTTATGACTGGATACAAAGGTACTGGGGGGAGGGTTCTGAAGGGCATGAGAGGGTTTTGTATCTGATTTGAGGATCTTGGCATGATTTTGAGGTGAATTTTTCCCCCAAATCACACCATTTTCTTTTTTAAAATGAGAGTGTTTAGGGGGCTCCACGGGACTGGGGTGGGGTTTTTTGGGGCTGTAAAAGTGGGATTTGAGGGCTGACAGGTCACATTTTACCCTACCCTGCTTTAAAGTATTATGCATCAGCTTTAATTCCAGCAGTCTTTTGGCAGTGTGGGCAGCTGGAGGTGGGGTGTGAGGAAGAGAAACCGCTCTTGAGGGCATGTAGGTGCTGTGAGGTGAGACACCCCCCCCCTGCAACGGCATCAGGGGATCTGCAAAATTAGATTCTAGTCAAAGGTCTGCATACATCCAAGGGGGGTATCTGAAATGTATTATATATTACCAAAATAAATTATGTAGCACTGTAATATCCTCCTCAACTTACCAGAGTAATGGGAAATCCCAGGAACACAGTGTTTAGCTGGGTTTGCTTTCATAGGGAAGGAGAACACAGGAGACTCATGGGCATTCTGTGATCTTTGAGTTTCTTTCGAAATGTGAGCAGAGGCAGAACTAAAGTTCCTAGCTCAGATCTCCAGCAATGGAGTCAGACCCTCAAAAAGCACTTAGACCTTAAAGCTCATTTATTTCTCTGTCTTCCCAAATGTCTTTGTTATTTCATATTTACACACAACTAGGCCCCTCTTTCTGCTTGGAATAGGGTGACAGGAATAAAGATGAGTCATCTTCTCTAACCTTTCTGGGCCATCTATATATATAATTCTCTTGGGTATGTTGCCTTTCCCAGTGTGCTGATTGGCCGCTTAGGAAACATACCCAACTACTCCCTCAGCCAATCACCACCACAAATCTATATACAGTTGTCCCTCCACATTCGCGGGGGTTAGGTTCCACGGACCCCCGCGAATGTCAAAAAACCGCGAATATTGATTGCCCTCCCCTCCCCGTTAAAGTGACCATGGGGGCACTGGAGGCCCCATACTCGCTTTTCCCGGGCTCCCCACTCCCTCCCAAGGCCATCACGGGGCCTCCGGAGACTCTCCCGAGGCCCCGTGAAGGCCTCCACGGCCTCCCCCCACTCTCCCCAGCGCCTCCCCCCACCCTCCCTGGGGCCTTCACGGAGCCTTCCAAGGCTCCAGTGAAGCCCTCCGCGGCCTTCGCCCACCCTCCCCAGCGCCTCCCCCCACCCTCCCCGGGGCCTTCACGGAGCCTTCCAAGGCTCCAGTGAAGGCCTCCGTGGCCTTCTCCCACCCTCCCTGGGGCCTTCACGGAGCCTTCCAAGGCTCCGTGAAGGCCTCCGTGGCCTCCCCCCACCCTCCCCAGCGCCTCCCCCCACCCTCTCCGGGGCCTTCATGGAGCCTTCCAAGGCTCCGGGAAAGCCTCCGCGGCCTCCCCCCACTTTCCCCAGCACCTCCCCCCACCCTCCCTGGGGCCTTCACGGAGCCTTCCAAAGCTCCGTGAAAGCCTCCGCGGCCTCCCCCCACTCTCCCCAGCACCTCCCCCCACCCTCCCTGGGGCCTTCACGGAGCCTTCCAAAGCTCCATGAAAGCCTCCGCGGCCTCCCCCCACTCTCCCCAGCGCCTCCCCCCACCCTCTCCGGGGCCTTCCCCCACCCTCCCCATCGCCTCCCCCCACCCTCCCCGGGGCCTTCACGGAGCCTTCCAAAGCTCCGTGAAAGCCTCCACGGCCTCCCCCCACCCTCCCCATCGCTTCCCCCCACCCTCCCTGGGGCCTTCACAGAGCCTTGGGGGGCTCCGTGAAGGCCTCCACGGCCTTCTCCCACCCTCCCCATCGCCTTCCCCCACCCTCCCTGGGGGCTCCCCGCACCCTCCCCGGGGCCTTCACGGAGCCTTGCCGTGAAGGCCTCCGCGGCTCTCCCCCACCCTCCCCGGGGCCTTCACGGAAGGCCTCCGCGGCCTCCCCCCCACCCTCCCCAGCGCCTCCCCCCACCCTCCCCAGGGCCTTCACGGAGCCTTGGAAGGCTCCGTGAAGGCCTCCGCGGCCCTCCCCCTCCCTCCCAGGGTGTTCATGGCGCCTCTGGAGGGTCTCCGAGGGCCCCATGAAGGCCTCCCCGGCCCTCTCCGCTCCCTCCAAGGGCTTTTACGGGGCCTCCCGAGGCCCCGTCTCGCGGTTTTGGGGGGGCCCGGGGGGCCCTCCCAAAACCGCGAATAACCGAAACCGCGAATGTCGAGTTCGCGAATGTGGAGGGGAAACTGTATTCCAATGTCATACTGGAAGTGACCAAACAATGTGCTACAGTGTTGGCTATAGTTACTAAGGTTGCAGGCCTTTCCAGTTCACCAATGTCTCAGGGCTGTACAATTCCCACTTATGATTTAAGTCTACACAATAATATCATTTCTGTTCCTGCTGTGATGGGACCCAGGCAGTCAACTGGTGGCAGGACCCCACTGCTGCTGCTGCGATGGGACCCAGGCAGTCAACAGGTGATGGTGGCGGCAGGGCAACACAGTGAGTCACCCTCAGCAATTCTTGGAAAAGTGTGGAACGCTGAGAAGGGGAGGAAGAATTTAAATCCACTGGCCTATCTTACAGGGTTGTTGTGAGGTCTACTGGGCATTTTGGGGGGGAGGTTCTTAACAGCATATGGTATGCTGGGTCCAGCTAGTATTTCATAATTTGGCAATATTGAGACACTTTACAAGGTCTAAGTAGACCAGGGTGGATCCAGAATGAGGTCAGATGGAGTTCACCAGGACCTAAATGAAGGTGTTATGGAAAACTACCAACAGACATGCCCAAGATAGGATTAAGTGAAGCCCCTAGTAAACAACACCATCATCGAGGTACGTGCTAATTCCCCCTTGGACATATTGGCAATGAGTCATCCATCACAGACAAATAAATGACTGGAACATCCATTATAATAACAATAACAATAGCAACAACAGCAATAATATTTATTTCTTATCCGTGTCTCCCTGTGGATCGAGGCGGGGAACAACACATCAACACATTATCCCCAGAAACCCTTTCCTTGCACCTTTCCTATTCCTCAATATGGAGATTGTCATAAACCCATCAGTTCTAATATCTCAGTCATTAACGGCAATTAGTGAAGTCACAATTTCCTTTGTTTAATTGTGGGATACCCGTCTAAGCTTTGTTCTAAAAATACCCCTTCAGGACACAAAATAGAGTATAAATATTAGCCCCAAACAATAGACAAGAGTGCCATAGTTGGACACCGTCACTCTGTCGGATCTCTGAGTCACCCTCAGATCCAAGTCAGAGTCATCTCTGCTGCATGAAACTCTACTCTTGAGGACTGGTAATTATTACCCATAATAGTTACCCTGAAACTATTCCTCTATCCAACCTTTCTGCCTTAAAACTCCTTGGGGTGGTTTACACAGCAGATTTATTGCGGCAACTTGCATTTTAATTCTTTTCTGCAGCTGTGCCAGTCAGGTTTTTTTTTCTAATTATGCTGCTTCAGACTTGAAAAAGTGTGGGGGGCGTGGCCTTCCAAGCAGACAAAGGCTGTATGGGGAAGGGCACAGACCAAGACTCACAGACTGCCCAAATAGCGGGGGGGGGGAGATCAAAGTAGTGGCTCTGTGTGTCTCTGTAAATCTGCCTGTAAATGAACTCACTCCGTGAAGCAGAGGGACAGTAATCTCTCTGCTAAAAGACCTTGCTGCCATGCCATGGATCCTAAGGTGAACCTATCACAAGTTTTTCCAGCCTCCCCCTCCCTCCCCCCTCTCTTTCGCTCATGCTCTCTCTCTCTTTCTCTCTCTCCCTCCCTCCCTCCCCCAAGCACAGCTGACAGATGGGAACTTTATGACTGAAAGGTCTTGGGAATCCTTTTTCTTGGCAGACATTCTGCAAAATAGCAGAGAGGATTTTTCAAAGTTTCCTGATGCTACTGAATGCAGTCCCTCTCTTTTAAGCCCGCCCCTTACATCATAGCAACCAATCACAATGCAGATCTGATGCAGCCCTTAGTTTACACTGCCAATAAAGCGCTACATTGCAAATATGCCGGCAAAAGTAGCGACATCCCCTGGCACGCTATATTTGGGTGTTTTACCTTCCCCCCTTCTGAATGAGGTGATGCTGTGCTGCGATCCGTGGGAACTATGAGCTATCTTAGTGGTATATTTAGAGGAATATTTGCCCGTGTAAACGACCCCCTTGTTAGCCTTGTGTGGTTCTTGTGAGTGTGTGCGTTCAAATGCTTCTGTGTTGTTTTCCAACAAATAACATTTTATTTTCCTTTAACTTGAAGTCTCTGTAGTTAGTACCAGTATATATAGGTGCAAAGGTCCTGCAAGTTATCCATCCTCTCGTAGCCATTCATTTGAGCTAATTCCCCCAATTAATAACATACATTTGGTGTCATGAGTAGGTCCCACATGGACCCCCACCAATTGAGGTAACATCTTAACCTTCTCCAGGCTAAACATACCCAGCTCCCTAAGCCGCTCCTCATAGGGCATGACTTCCAGACCTTTCACAATTTTGGTTGCAATCCTCTGGACACACTCCAGCTTGTTTACACATAATTTCCCTAATGAGTTGTACCTGGCAGTTTTCCATTTACTAAAATATTAAGAAACCCCCAACCCTATAGCAGTGCTGCACTGTATTGTATTTTATGTTTTACAGTGTGTTGTATTATATTTATTTATAGTCACTGTTCAAATAAATTCCCAGGGTGACTTCCAATAAAAAAGTCCAAAATAGCCCTTAACAGCAATCGTGTATGAGATATTGCAAACTGCTTTTGACACACTCTCACATTTCAACATAAACTTTTTGTGTGGGGTGTTACCGAATTGCAAGTGTCCATGGAATTTCCACGCATGTCCAAATATTAATTTGGGGAATTTAATTATCTCAGAAGTGGCATGCAATAAGTTGGGTAATGGCAGGATCTTTTGACCTTTGTACACCAGTAGTAACTGAGGAGACTCCAAGCCAGAACATACAATTAAATAGTTTTTATTGGAAAATAATCAAGGGAACGCACTCATGCAGACACTCAGACTTGAAGCAATCACCCAAGGCTAGCAAAGAAAGTAGGAAGTATTTGGATAAAGGAATAGAGTGAGGAGAATGATGGGTGATACAATACCTCTCAGGGGCAGAGATTCGTGTAGCAGAAGATTCTCAGAGATGGCTTTCATTAAAAAAAAACACCTTATGGTATGGGAGGGGTCTCTGAGAGTGAAAAGAGGTGCATGACAATTAAGAGAAAGGGAGAGATGACAGTTGAAAGGGGAGTTGAAGATGTGATGTGATGAGGAGAGGACTGGAATGTGTGTGCGTATAGTTGTGAGTGGAGCTAAGGGACTGTATGTACAGTGGAAATATTGTTGAGAGAAACAGAGGCTGATTGGAGTACAGAGTGAGAGGAAGGAAAGAACCTAAACCACTTGTTATTGAGTTTGGCAGTTACTGAAATTATAAGGTGTTAGGCCCTGCATGCAGCCTGCATGAGAAGCGCTAGGCCTTGTTTTCCTTCAACAGAATGGGCCAAAGAGAGGTTTCTCTCCTTGGCTGGGGGCAGCAGGACAGAATGAGTGCTTCATTCCCCGGCCCAGGAGATAAAGATGTTTTGAAACACCCTGGCACCTGGCACAATAATTGTCCTGAGAAAATGTCTCTTTGTTAATTGGCTTGAGAAAGTTTTGTTTTCCCCACTACGCTTACAAAGCTTAAACCACATATAAGGTGAGCACATTAGACACGGGCTCTGCCTCGCAGCCGTGTGAAGCCCTGCAGAGCTGGTTGGTATTTCTTTCTATTGTTTAGGTTTGCTTTCTATTGATTTATGAGACTATGCCTGTTTGCTTTTCTATCTGCTGTCATTAATAACGCAGCCTGCTTTTTGAGCTCAGTACTGGTGCGTGGTCATTTGCTTCATATCCTGAACCAGAATAGCCCCGCAAGCCAGGGAGGTGCTGCCAGTGTAACATATAGTCACGACAGAGTGGGACTAGCGACCAGTTTGAATTTAACCAAGTTGAAGACAAAGTTCAAAGCATTTCTGTTACACTGTTTACACAATAAACCAATCTTTATGTTTTGTTTATCCAATCCAGACTCCTCATGAATTATTTCCCTTAATAGTATTTATTTGCCATGCCAACCCTATAATTAAACACACACCAATGCAAGTACTATCCATCACAAGTAAAACCCCAGTCCAAGGAAGGGGTAAGGGGGAAGTTTGACATAAAGGTGGAAACTGTGGAACTGCAGTCTCCACAGATATTTCTTTGGTGGCAGCGCAAGTGATGAGGTGGCCAGGCTGAACAGTGATGTAAATTCAGATGGTGCACCTGCACATCACATAGTGTTTTTGAGTGATAGTTATATCTGAAATTTCCCTTGAAGGGATGGGGTTTAGAGTGGAATACATTGTCTCTTGGAGTTTCCCAGGGCTAGACAAATGGTTCCCTGGATGTGTTAATGATCACTGATGGGCTAGACCTTTGGAATTGTATGGGCACAGGCAACCTTCTATTGTTATCTGGGAAAAGGAGGGAAAACCCATTTTGCAGGCACTGAGTGCTCAGCTACTTTTGAGTGGATTAGTGGATGACTCATCTCCAGGTGTTCCACATGGACTTTCTTGTGCAGAAAAATCCCAGATTGCAATGATTCTTGACATGGGAGAGTTCTCCTCTCTTTTTGACTATTGAGCAAATATTGTCAAATATTCTTTCCCTACATTGCTCATATCCTTCAGAATGACACAAGTCATCAAGCATAGTTAATATGCATTTCTTGAAAAAAAAGAATACCATTTACTTGGAACAGGTTTTTAAAATGCCACTCTGAAAGAAAATTTGTACATGCACTTCAAATTTCCCTTCCGTCTTTCAAAACCATGAATGGTTTACAGCATTCATTGTGTTGATAGAAGATCTAGTACTCTGAACAGATGTCTAGCTTTTTAATATAGAAGAAGGAAATTACAATTGGGCAGGTGGATGCAGAAATCTATGGAGATACTGCACATTAACTTGGAGTGCTTTGATTACTGATCACTTCTTTCTTTATCAGAGACTAAAGCTGACTCTTTATTTTTGTCTCTTTCTGTTTCACAAGTGCTGTGCAACACAAACAAGGAGAAATTTATCTGAAAGGAGGGTAACAATTATTACAAAGCAAAGCAATTGGACACTAGAAGAGTGAATTTCTTTCTTGCCTTCTTTAGACTAAAGCTTGCTAGGTTTATGAGCTACCTTGCTGTGAAACCCCAGGTTGTCTTTGATTTTAATGTGTATGTCTCTGTGTGTTTTTGTTTTCATCAGGAGCAAAACCTCAACCGAGCCTGTGACAACTCAGCCAAATCCCACAGGTGCTGCCACATCCAGCATCACCACCATTGTGTACACCGGAGGCAACTGGTCTACTGGCCTATTTGATATCTGCAGTGACAAGAAAGTTTGTAAGAACTGAATTGTTCCTTGTAAATCTTATTTCAAAGCTGCATTCCCAGGTGACTTGGGAAAAAAATAAGGTATTTTTTATAGATTTTTTTACAAGACTGCTGATTGAAGAACCTGCTGTTGGGATAAAAATGAAGCTGAGATGCTATGGTGGGTGAGGAGAATAAAAGGCTGGTCTTGATTCCTTGTCCAAGATCCACGCTAATATTCCTCAAGATGCTGTCCACCAGATGTGTTAGACCACTGCTGCTCAAAGTGGTGGTCCCTGGACCAGTGCCTGTCCCTGAGCCATTGGCTGCTGGTCCCTGGAGAGTTTCCAGGAAAGAAAGAAATGTAGTCAATGGGCAAAAATATGGTGCCTGTCCCTGGCATATTGGCAAAAGATGTGCTGGTCCCTTACAGCAAACAGCTTAGAAAGCAGTGTATTAGACTACAACTCCCAGCATACCCAGCTGGGGGATCTTGATCTATGTTTTCATGTACCCCACACTGTAATGTCATTCGAGAAGCAGATGTTTGTTCTCTTATCAAGAATCTACTGTGTTAAACCCATTTTTGGTCACACCCTAAATAATTTCAACCCAGAAACAAGTCCTACATTAAAGCTTTCTCTCCCAGATAAGTCAGTATAGGATTACAGCCTTAATCATGTTAAACTGAACAATCACATAAATACTACTGAGAACTTCACAGTTTGTCCCTGCACCTTTTTCATTTGTAGTACAGATGAAATACTTAATTTCCAGCTGTGCAAATATGTTTATATGTAGCCAGTCCCTTAATAATGAAGTTAGTTTGGCTCATAAAAACATAAACTGGGTAGACTATTTAACATGGACAATTTCATTTTATATATGCTCCCCAGTGTCAGGCTGAGGGTCTAAACTAACAGCTGAGTTTACATGCACAACAGAATAATGTGTTGGAGTTTGTGCTGGATTATATGCCTTCAGACTACAGATTAGAGGTCATACCTTTCAGTTCTTAGCTACATAACAAACTTCTGTGCATGTAGAAAACTAGCATGTCAGGGTGAGAGATGCCAGCTAAACATGGCTGGTGGCACAGTGGTTAAATGCCAGTACTGCAGCCACAACGTTGTAAATTCAATCCTACAGCGCTCTAGGTTGACTCAGCTTGCCATCCTTTCTCAGGTCGGTAAAATGAGTACCCACCTTGTTGGGGGCAATTAGATAACACATTGTAAACTGCTTAGAGGGTGCTTTGCACTGATAAGTGGTATAGAAATATAAATGCTATTGCTGCGAATGCTATGTAATTAAAAACATAAAAGAGCCATACTGGATCTAGCATTCTCTCCCCAGAGCATCCAAGCAGATAGCTGTGAGAAGCTTATAGGCAGGGTATGACAGTAATAGTCTACTCATGCTGAAGTTCCATTGTTGTTGTTGATGGGTATCTTTCAGTCCTTGCCAATTTATGGTGACCCTAAGGCAAATCTGTCACAGGATCTTCTTAGCAAGATTTGTTCAGAGTAGGTTTGCCATGGCCTTCCTCAGAGGCTGAGAGAATGTGACTTGTCCAATGTCCCCCAGTAGGGTTCCATGGCTGACCTGGGATTAGAACCCTGGTCTCCTGGAGCCCTAGCCCAACACTCAAAGCACTACACCATTCCGGCTGTCATAAAGTTCCATAGGACTGGTAATGCCAGTGGTATGTCCCCTCTGATACTGGAGGTTTGATACAACCCTTCTGCCTATTAGACATTGATTCCCTTAGCCTCCATCTATAACTAAGCATTCACAAAGTTGTTGCAACCAAATGGTACATTACCTCATGATTAGGGAAGTGTTGGGCTACAGAAGGGGACATGTTTAAACTTTAGGGAGGCATACACTTCTACAACCCTACAGGAGTCTCAACCCCGATAAATCTGGGATCCAGTTTTAGCTCCAAATAATGTGATTTCAACATTCCCATTAACTTTCAATGGGTTCATTTGGTCAGCATTCCTACTGACTTCTAGTGGGTTCATTTTGTCCTCCTTATTGGCATTGAACTTAATGAAAAGTGGTCTGCTTTTCAGTCTGTTCTTCTGCCACACTTCTTGCCCATGCCTTCAATGAGCTTGGAGTGTTCTCACAATTTAAACCATGCAGTTTGCCTAGAGATGATTGGTGTACGGAAAATTCGGATTCTCCAGCGAGAGGTTGGCCATGGTGATTTATGTGGGTCCCCTCCAGCCAGATACTTCTATGAATATTCAGTGTTGGCCTAGCTTTCATCATGAGTTAACAGAGTTCTTGTGGTTGTGCTTAATGCTAGGTGTCTGTGGTTCATTGTGCAGCCTGTGCTTGGAATGTGGTCTTGCAAGCCACCTTGGAGAGTGCTTTTGTTTCCCACTGTTGCTGGGCTCCACCATGGCATTAAGAGTTGGCACCAGAGAGAGACACAAAATACGTGTAAGTCTATGCAAGTGTTCTGTCCCACTCCCACAATGCACTGGGGTGTTGGCAATAGGTCTTATCCCTCTCCTTGATTCCCTCATGTTGCAGCCAGCAGCTGTAGCCTAAAATCTCTTGATGTGGCAGGAAACAAGGCAGGCAAAGCTTGCTAAAGAATACTGATTACTCTTTGCAAGGGTGAAAAGTTCCGTGGAGGCAGAGCATAAAAAAACCCTCTGGGGCTTCATATTAGTACACATACTTGCCATTATTTTCATCTTTCTGAATATCCCCCATCTCTGTTCTGTATGGGGCTGAGATCTCTTTTACTACCAGCACTATGCCTTCTTAAAGGAGAACAAATACATTAAGCCCTTGAAACAGCCACTCCTTTAGCACAGCATTCGTTTATACAGTAATAGCATGTTAGTGCCAAACAAATCCCTGTGTTTTTACAAGATTGAGTAAGGGCAGCATTCTTTTTCTTCACTTTGGCTGCAAAACTGCATTGTCTACAAGTCCATAGTAAGGGGAGATAACCATGAACCATGAGATTGCCATGAAGTCATAAAACCTACCATGTCTTATCTATTCTATCTTCAGCAAACCATCCAGCAGTTTTTCCAAGTGCCAAAGAGCCTATTGTGGTCAGGCTCAGAGAGGCCAGTATTAGAACCCTCTGTTGCCTGCTGTGATAAATCTGCCAGGCACTTTGAGCAGAAAGTCATTCGAATAGGTTCACAACTTGATGACAGAGTTATTGCAGAGTATAGGGAGGTGTATAGTGGTCAATCTGGTCAATTTTCTTGGCATCAGTTTTAGTTGTTGCAGTTGTCTTGATGATATGGACAAGACTCTTGAATCTGGCCCACCACATGTAGTCTTGATCCTTCCCTATCTTGGCTATTAAGATCTAACAGAGTGTTTCTCAGCCGGGGTTCCACAGAACCCTAAGGTTCCATGAGACATTGCCAGGGGTTCCATGAGAAAATATTAATAAATAATCACAGAGAAGTGGTGAGCTGTGTGTGCATGCATGTGTGTGTGCAGGAGTTCCCTCACTTGCCAGTCTGGCAAGTGACCCCCCAGCCTCTCTCCCGCCTATTGTCCTCCTGCCATTTCTGCCTCTCCTCCTCCTTCTCTCCTCCTCCTCGTGGTTGCCTCCAAGGGAGGCAGGCTTTATCTTCCTCCCTGCCCCGTCTGCATTGTCTCTTTACACTGGAGAACAGCTACTTAACCCTTCCATTCGGAAACCAACCCCCATGTAAGAAAGGGCCGGCTAGCTCCTGGTGGCCTCCCAAACTGCTGCTCCCTCCCCTCAGCCCACCTTTGGCTCCACAGCAGCATTCAGCAGAACCAAAATGTGAGGAACCAGGAGGGGAGGGGAAGCCAGGACTCCTGAGTTCCTCCTCTGGAAAGGAATGAAACCCAGAGCCATGAGAGTGGGAGGGAGGCTGCCAGCAGGGTTCCCCTAAAAGCCAGGGGGACTCCCAGCTTTCCCAGCCAAAACAGGTTATAAGGAGGTGAGTTGCGGGGGTCCTTGTGGCGAGGTGGAGGGGTGGGGGTTGCCTGTCCCACTGAGGCAGCAGCGCATTCTGAGTGTCGGGTGTTGCAGCAGGTGGCACCTGTGGGGGCGGGGGGAGCATGGCGGAGGCATAGGAACATCCCAGCTGCCCCGGGCTGGAGAGGGGAGCACAGCAGCATTGGACCCCCAGGCAGGGGGCAGAGCCCTTGGCCCAGCCCTCTCTGCAGGTCCCTGCACTCGGCTCCTCCACCGCTACCGCTGCCACCACCAGCCTCACCTGGGCAGCGAGGAGGACGAGAAGGAGGAGGAGGACTCACTGCCACAACCACCCATTCTTCCCCCCTTGCAGAGAAGCTGTCGGGGGCGAACTCTGCTTCTCTGTGCCCCCCAAGCCAAGCAACAGCAGCCAGAGGAGGAGAAGGCCTCCCCTGTCCATTCCGGTGAGCCCAGGACAGCCCAGGTTCTTTGAGGGAGGTAGGAAGGAAAGGGGGGATGACTCTGTCATGGAAGGGCTGCTGAGGAAGAGGAGCCAGCCAGGACTTCTGGGTTTCCTCAGAGAGAGCAGGGTCTTCATGGGGGCAACCAAGAAGGGAGTTCGGACCAGGCACACAGTGATTTTAAAACATGCCGTGTCGCTATTCCGCTCCCCCCCCCACTTCTCAAGTAAAGCTCCTCTGTCCTTAAACAAGACAGAAACTCAACAGGTGAAGCCTCTTCCTTAACTTCATCTCGTAACAAGAATGGCTCCCCCTGCTGCATTTCTGTCTGTGACCAAGATGTGCCATTCTTATTTTGCCTCCCCCTCCATAATTTCATTCTCACAACAATCCTATGAGGCAGTGGCTCTTAACCTAGGACTCCCTTTAAATATCTTTTGTTGCCACGGACCCCTAAGACTTCACCCAAGATTTAAAACAACAACAATAATACCAAATCATCATCATCATCTCTCTCTCTGGCTTTTCTTCGCAAACGAAGATTCAGGAACGACTCATCCCGTGCTTTCTGCAAGCACGCTGATGACTAAAAGGCCAAGCCGAGATAAACAAGTCTGGTTGCAGAAAGCACAGCAGAAGGTCTCCTTGGGTGATATTTCCGGGTTGTGATTTTTCCTGCGTTGTCATTTCTCTTCAAGATTTGTTTGGTGTGAGCTCTCAAATAAGGCTGCAGCATTGTGGATAGTGTGTCTCCATGCCTCCCGATGTGAGGCCATGGCAGACCATTGTTGGTGATCAATTTGGCCGAGCCTGAGATGTTGTTTCAGGGAGTCCTTGTATCGCTTTTTTGGAGCACCCCTCTTATGCTGACCCATGGCGAGTTCACCGTAGAGTAGTATTTTTGGGAGGTGATGGTGCTCCATCCTAGAAATGTGCCCTGCCCAGCGCAGCTGTGTTCTCAATATCATGGCCTCAATGCTGGTGATCTCTGCTTGTTCAAGGGCAGCAACATTCGTCACATAGTTAGTCCAGTGCGTATTAGGATTGTGCGTATACAGTGCTGATGAAAGTGTTCGAGGAGTCGTAAGTGTTGGCAGTAGGTGAGCCATGTTTCAGACCCATAAAGGAGAATAGACAATACTAGAGACTGTGATAGAAAAAAAGTAAATAAACATTTTTTAAAAAACTATAGATATAATATTTTCAATACAGGGGTTCCCCAATACCTGAAAAATCACTTGAAGGGTTCCTCCAGGGTAAAAAGGTTGAGAATGGCTGATCTAACAGATGTGGATTGATTGGGTGGGCCGAAGGGGTTGTAAATGTCTCATTATGTCAGGGGGAGGCGTGGAGCATGTGTGATGGGCAGCTGATGGAATGTTGATGAGCGAATGGGAAGAGAACATGAAGGAGCCAATCCTGTGGTAGTAAACTGGTATGGGAGGGATCTCTGAGAATGAAAAGTGACCTTTGAGAGAAAGGGAGAGATGACAGTTGAAAGGGGGAGTTGAAGATGTGATGTGATGAGGAGAGGGCTGGAATGTGTGTATGATTCTGAGTGGAGCTGAGGAATGTATGTGCAATGAGAATATGTATTAAGAGGAATAGAGGCTGATTGGAATATAGAGTGAGAGGAAAGAAAGAACCTTACGAGTTGTTATTGAGTCTGGCTGATTCTGGAATTGTATGATCACCACAGAGTGGGACCAGCAACCAGTTTGAATTTAACCAAGTTGAAGACAAAGTTCAAAGCATTTCTGTTATACTGTTTACACAATAAACCAATCTTTATGTTTGGGTTATTAAATCCAGGCTCATCATGGATTATTTCCCTTACTAGTATTTATTCAACACGCTAATCCTATGAGGAAACACCCACCAATGCAAGTACTATCCATCGCAAGTAAAACCCCAGTCCAAGGGCAGGATAAGGGGGAAGTTTGATATAAAGGTGGCAATGTGGAACTGCTGTCTCCATAGATATTTATTCGGTGGCAGCATAAGTGATGAGGTGGCCAGAGTGAACAGTGATGTAAATTCACCTGGTGCACTGGCTCATCACAGGAGGTGCCTGCTGCCTTGAAGGCGATTGCAGTACACCCTGTCCTGAAGAGGACCTCTGTGGAATCAGAGGTATATGATAACTACCACCCTACCACTACGGAACTGGAATATGTGATGGCTGTGCCACTTCAGGTGTTCTTGGAGAAAACAGATTATCTGGCCCCAGTTCAGTCTGGTTTCAGGCTAGAGCATAGCACTGAAAGGGCTTTAGTCACTCTGACTGATGACCTACTTCAGGGAAAAGAGGGGGCAGTGCTACTCTGTTGATCCTCCTGGATCTCTCAGTGTCTGTTGATTCCATTGGTCTTGGTATCTTACAGGACCAGCTATGGATGGGAGTAGTGTGGACTGTTTTACAGTGGTTACACTCCTAGTTTCAAGGAGAGTTCCAGTTCTCCATGTCCATTTTGCTGTGGGGTGCCACAGGGATCTATCTTGTCTCCCAAGCTGTTCAACATCTATATGAGGCTGCTGGGAGATGTTATTAGGAGTTTTGGAATTGGATGCCATCAGTATGCTGATGGCACTCAGCTCTACTTTTCCTTGTCATTGGCAGTAGAGGTGCTGGAGCAGTGCCTGGATGCTGCAGTGGGGTGAATGAGAACGAATAAACAGAAGTTGAACCCTGGTAAAATGAAGGCTCTGTGGATTTGTGGTTTTCAAGTCTGGGAATTGGGTAGGTTGCCTGCCCTGGATGGGGTTGCACTCCCCCCAAAGGAGCAGGTGCAGAGTCTGAGAGTACTCCTATATGCATCCTTGTCACTGGAGGCCCGGATGGAGTTGGTGGCTCAGAGCCAGCTTCAACTGACCTGGTAGCTACAGCCTTTCCTTGACAGGGACAACTTAGCCACAGTAGTCCATGCACTGGTAAATTTCCAATTAGACTACTACAATTTGACTAAGGGAACCCTGGTGGCACAGTGGTTAAATGCCAGTACTGCAAGTCACCACTTTGCAAGTTCGATTTCAGAGGGCTCCAAGGTTCACTCAGCCTTCCATCCTTTCGTAGGTTGGTAAAATGAGTACCCAGCTTGTGGGGGCAATTAGCTAACACACATTGGAAACTGCTTAAAGCAGTGTATATGTGTAAATTGCTATTGCTTGAAACAAATTGTAAGCCACCGTGATAGCCTTTGTGACTGAAGAGCGGGGTATAAATACCTAATTAAATTTTTAAAAAAGCACTCTATGTGGGGCTGCCCTTGAAGATGACTTGGAAATTGCAGCTAGTGCAAAATGCAGCTACTAGACTTTTCAGTGGAATTCCATTCAGATATTGTATATCACCTTATCTGAAGGAATTGCACTGGCTGCTAATACATTTCTGTTCTGAATTCAAAGCGCTGGCAATAATATTTAAATCCGTAAATGGCTTGGGATCTCGATACTTGGTGGAGTGCCTCTTTCTCTATATGCTTGCTTAAGAGTTGAGAGCTATGAGAGGGGCCCTCCTCTGTGTCCCATCAGTAGGGGAAATACATTGTGGGAGGACATGGGAGGGGGCCTTTTCTGTGGTGGCACTCTGGTGGTGGAATTCCCTCTCCCGGGAGTCCCAAATGGTACCAATGTTAGTATAATTTCAGCACCAAGTTAAAACCTAGCTTTTTATTAAAGCCTTCATGCCAAACTGATTTTATCCTAGCTGTACATATTTTACAATTCTATTATTCAAGATTGTTTTAACCAGTTTTAAACTGTTTTAAATTGGAAAAATATTTAATATATTTTTAGTCTTTTAAACTTTTGTAATTATTTATTGTTTTGTATTGATTTTATTGTAAGCCACCCTGAGATCTTCAGATAAAGGGTGGAATACAAATATTTTAATAATTAATTAATTAATTAATTAAAATAAACTGAGAGCAAGAAACCACAATTACTGTAGATTCCGTGTTGAAATATACTTTTAAGCAGAGGTGGGCAAAGTGCAGCCCTCAAATCACATGCAGCTCTTGTGACCCCTAAGTGTGGCTTGTGGGACCACCCAGAAGCCTCTTAAATCCACCAGGACCCCCCCATTTAATTTTTGTCAGGCTGATTCTGGGGTGATTTTTTTTGCCTGCAAACCACCCCAAACCTCATTTTAAAAAAGGCAGCAATTAGGTCCCCCCCCCCAGCCCCCAAACCTCCCCAAAACAGGCCAAAAAATGGCAAAAATTGGTCAAAATAGTGGCTGGAAGTGACGTCATGTTACTTCAGACATGCTGAAGTGTGCTGTTGTGGCTTGCTGTGTGGGCAAAGGAAGGGAAAATGGCTTCTGTCCGGTTTCCAGTTGCCCACCCCTGCTTTAAAGGGAGGTCTTCTGAAAGTTATGGAGCCTTTTTAGCACAACTTAAGGAAATATGCCACATTTTCTCATGCAGACTTATTTATTAATTGTAAAATTATAATCCCAGAACAAGGCTAATCATTTTAGTTTGGGATTCTATAGGAGCATATTGTGAGGTTGCTATCCTTGAACGAGCAGGGATCACCAGCATTGAGGCCATGATATTGAGAACACAGCTGCACTGGGCAGGGCATGTTTCTAGGATGGAGGACCATTACCTCCCAAAAATAGTACAAGGACTCCCTGAAGCAACATTTCAGGATCAGCCAAATTGATCACCAACAATGGTCTGCCCTGGCCTCACATTGGGAGGCATGGAGATGCACTGTCCACAATGCTGCAGCCTTATTTGAGAACTCACGCCGAACAAGTCTTGAAAAGAAATGACAACGCAGAAAGAATCACAACCTGGAAACATCACCCAAGGAGACCTTCTGCTGTGCTTTCTGCAACCAGACTTGTTTATCCCGGATTGGCCTTTTTAGTTATAAGCGCGCTTGCAGAAAGCATGGGATGAGTCCTTCCTGAATCTTTGTTTGCGAAGAAAAGCCAGAGAGAGAGAGAGAGAAAGAAAGATTGTGAGGTTGAAAGGATTATTGTTCAGGGATGTTTCTGGAACTCCCCTAGGAATTAGCTTAAAGTTCCAATGCAATTGGGAATGCATCTTCTGGAGCTAGGAGTACTCAAGGATTATAATCACCCAACTGTTTCCAACTAGAGATCTAGGGTCCATCTAAATGGTGAAAATACCCCTCATGGAATTCACTGGGAATCCTACCAGTCTAAACAGGATCCAGTGCCAATCCACACTATTTGGAAGCAGGAGGCCCCAAAATGGAAAAAACAATGGGATAAAAACCTTAGCAGATTTCCCCATACTTTTTCACAAACTGTGAGGCGGGTGTGCATGTTTGCTCATTTGGACTATAGATCAATAAAAATCTTGAAGAGAAGCACAAAGCTGATTGGCTGGGTGAGAGCGGGGGTAGGGCTTGCTAAGAGGGCAAGTGCCTGCTGCCGCCATGTTGGATTTTTGCCTTAGCGATCGCTCGCTAAGGCAATAAAATGGATCATTTTTTTCTGTTTTACTTTCTTGTAAAGTTGGAAAATCCCTCTATTGCACTAGTGTACCTTAGGATGTCTTAAAAACAAACAAACATCGGCAGTGAAGAACTAATGCGAGTAAATCACTCACGGCTGCCATCAGGAGAGTGAGGCTTATGGGGGCTTCCAAGGCCAGAAAAACCGTTTTGACATGTCGATGCCAATACTATGAGGTATTTGGGATTCCCCCCCCCTTGTGTAGATGGGCCCCTACTCATCTAGTTCTACTTCCAACTAGACATCTACTCATGCTTCTGTAGGTTTCTGGCATCAGAACCCTTGAAAGGGGGAGCATTGATTTCTGGCCTGTTACATTGCCCAAATGCCTCCTGCACTCCTACCGCCCCATTTTTTTAAAATGAAAGTGGAAGTAGAGTTCTGGCCACTACTGGCTTTGCTTTTGGCACCTCTGGGGAGGGGAGGCTGAAATTTTCCCCTGGACCTTGGTAACTTAATGATCCCTGAATAAAAGGTTCAGTAGCATTTCTTTCTTTTTCTTTCTTTGCAAAAATACAGAAAACATTGAATGCTATAGATTGCCAACATTGTTGTCTGGGTTTTCTGTACAAATGTAAGATGTGTTCAGGTATTCTCTATCCAGATAAAAGGGAGCATGCTAGTTCTACCTCCTCTTTCACAGTTTCCATCACCTGCTGCACATGGATGTTGGCTGGCTGAAGAGGAGAGCTTTGGTTATCCATGGAAGTTCTCCTCCATGCATACTTGAACAGTGAAAAACCATGAAAACCATGTGCATTCAAGATGAATTACTTAGTATGGGAAGAATCTGTGCCTTCTCTTTATTTTTAAGGCTTGAATCTTGGCAAGGAACTAACATAAAGGGATTTTAATTAAATCAGCGCTTAGTGACGTGGAAAAATGGTTCTCAGTCATCCTAATGTGGAGAAATTCTCTTCCTGTTTTTTCCCTAGGGAACACTCTGTGAAGACTGGATGGCAGTTCATTGCTGCTGGCCTTTTGCAGTCTGTCAAATGGCCCGAGAAATGAAGAGGAGACCTATATTCCAGCTTTACGAAATGCACCAATCTCCTCCTCCACCTCCATGCAAAAATGCCCTTGTTTAAAAACTTTCCATAAAGCATGGGTCATAGTGCTTTTCTCCACACTGTCAAAACTGGTTAATGTAGTAATAATAATAATAAACTTAATTCACATTTTTCTCAGAGTAAGATTTCCCCCACTACCTCCAGCATGTACCTGTTGTGTTTCCAGGGCAGTCAGGGCAGGGCTGCCTTCAGGGGCTGGCATTCCCAGGCGTCTGCTGAGGCTGACAGCAGCAGGGCTTTCTGGGTTCTTGGAATGGTTCCCCTTTTGCAAAATGAATGGCATCCCTTTAACTGTCCGATAATACTACCTTTTAAGTTATATTTTTAGATATGAATTTTCACATGGACTTTAATGAAAGAAATAAGATAGTTATATGGAGATGCGATAGAATGGATTGAACACATGGAAACTGACTTAGGGTTTGGAGGTTAAAAAATAAATAAATCGGACTACTTTGGCCCGGAGCTGTGCCAGATGAAATTTGGCCTGGATTTAAACACCACACCTTGGCCGATGTCCAAATCTGAATCATCCAGATTTTTATCCCCAGTGCAGCAACCCACTCTGACCTCAGAAACGTGTGACTGCACCAGGGCTTTGCCTTCCCTGCATGTGGCTGCTCATATGGAGGGCAGAATGAACAGCTGCACCAGATGCACTTGTTCACTCTGACCTCAGAACAAGTAGCCACACACAAGGCTTTGCCAGGAAAGGGGAAAATGGTGGCACCTGTCAGGCAGTGATTGTCCTGCCACCCCTATCCCCAAACCCACTATGGAGTCTTTGTTCACAGTACAGTTTTCTCCAGAATTTCCAGCAAATTGCAAGTTTTCCAAAACCCAGATTAACAAGGTATACCCTGAGTCTGGTGCAGGTAGGGCTGTACATGGCATTATTGCACAAGATTTGGGCTCAAGGCCACACATTGTGTGGCATTATCAGGCCAGATTCAAGGGGGGTGGTGGGCTTTTTTCCACTAGTGTAAATAAGGACATGGGTCAGAGATAGATTTATCTGTCCAGAGGAGTCTTTTCTGCGTTTCAGATACAGTACAACAGGTAGGAATGAGCTGTGATCCTAGAAGTCTCCGCTGAACTACAAGTTAATTTTTGTGAGCTGCCTTGAGTCCTGCTTTGGGAGAAAGGCGGCATATAAACTGCATAAATAAATAAATAAGATAAATTACTTTGTTCCAGCTTCAAAATTCATCTGTAATAATTAGAGGGTGAACATATTAGCCTACAGTTTAAAGTACTAGTACTTACCTTTGAAACCCTACCTGGTTTGAGACCAAGCTATTTTTTTGGCCCTCTGTGCCTGTCTGAACCTACCTGAGCCCTTAGATTGGCCATAGAGGCCCTGCTCACTCACCATTCTCCAAGATTATTTAGAGTGGTGGCCACCAGAATCGGGGCCTTTTCTGTGGTGATCTCATCTTTGTGGAACCCTTTCCCATGGGATGTATGTAATAGGCCTTAAAAGGCAACATAAAAAATTCTAAATAAATGTTTAATTTCTTGACAGGATTGTTGTAAGTGGTCGTAAAAGCGTTCATTAAAAAAATGCATATACATTTACTGGTAAATGCTTAGTGTAGTAATTCTGGGTTCTGTAGTTTTGTGAGATATTTAGCCTTCTTTGCCAGAGAGCTCTGGTGCCACAATAAATGACAGATTCATGGATTTCATAGCATTGAACCATGGTAGTTAAGGTGGTATCAAATTGGACTATTTCTGCAGTGTAGGTACAGCCCATGCTGTTAAGTGAATCAGCAGCAACACATACCACTCTCACTAATGATGATGATGAGCCAGGAACACTGAATGTTGTCCTTACATAAAGGGATAGTTTTTATTACTGTATTTCTAGAAAAACCAAACCAATTTTCATAGGAGAGGGACTACTGTTTTCTCTTTCCCCCTTATTTAATAAAAACCAGGAAGCATAACTGTGGTTTCAAGCTCACAGAGGTAAACTACTTAAGGATTTCTAGGTTCTTGAGCAGCTATGCAGGCAATTACCTCTGACAAATGATTTGATGCAAACTCTCCAGCTCTGTGGCAATGCACTAACTCATTGTATAAGATGAGTTTAAACTCTACTTATCATGAACTTGTGCTACTGCTCATGTACTGGGACACTTGCCGTGACATGTGGCTCACTTCTGTAAGGCTTTTTTTCTCAGTCCCTCATTACTTCTAAAAAACAATGCAGTCTGCTTCATATTTCTTACCTAGAAAGCCCTTTCACATAATAAAAAAAATGTTTAGGCACTTGTGGAGGGAAAAATGTGTGAGGGGGAAAAAAAAGTGTCAGCATGAGGTGACAATTGAGCTGGCTTCTGAGCAGACTTCTGCTTCTTTCTGAAGGCAAAAGTATAACAGGTCCTTCATCATATGGAACAACAGCTTTGCTGGACAATATTGAATGTATGCAGTGATGGTGATGGAAAAGGCCTCTTTGCTGCCTCCAGCACCAAAGAGAACAAGCTAGGTTCTAAATTCTAAACCAAGAATAGAGACCCTTTGGTTTTTCAAGTTTTTTAGACTGGGAGGGGGCATGCACAGCCCTACAAAGTGCAAATTACAAGTGTGTGGCATAGTATTGCAAGTACCTTTTCCCCACTGTATACAGCAGCTGCTATGCCACAATCAGGATTGGTAGCATATAGGGAGAGCCAGCATGATGTCGTGGTTTGAGCATTGGACTACAACTCTGAACACCAGGGTTCATTGGACTATAGGCTTGTCTACATGTGGGGCAAAAATTCTGAATGGAATTTTGCCCACATGCCCCTGCATTCCCCTGCCTCCCCCCCCCCAGCCCTGATCATTATTATACTCTGCAGGGATGTGTCTTCACTATCCCTGTGGAGTTTCATCCACTGCACTGCCACTGCCACTGCCACTGCCGCCAATTTTAAAGCTCCAGAACCAGTTCTTGGTGGAAGGGAGAGGATCCACCCATTCTCCCGCTTAAACATTGCTTCCTTGAAGTGCTTCCATCACTTTCTTCAAGCGCCTCTTCCTGCAACAGGCAAGTGGGAGAGCATGTGGAGGCAATGCTGCTGAGCCAGGGAAAAGGAGAAAACCTCTTCCTTTTACCAAGAACTGGCTCTGAAACTTTAAAACTGGATGCAGTGGGAGGCAGTGGTGCTGGCAGCAGTGAGAGCAGCTGCAGTAGCAGACAAAACTCTGCAGAAAACCCTGAATCCCACATATTGCACATTAGAATCATAGAATCCTAGAGTTGGAAGAGACCACAGGGGCCATCTAGTCGAACCCCCTGCTATGCAGGAATACCCAATCAAAGCACTCCTGACAGATGGACATCCAGCCTCTGTTTAAACATGTCCAAAGAAGGAGACTCCACCATACTCCAAGGCAGTGCATTCTGGCAGGATACACCAACATCCTGCAAATCTGGGCCATGACATGTGTAGCCGGATAGCCCCAGATTTGGGGAAATGGCCATGCCACATATGGCCTGATTGCAACAGATTCGGGGGGATTCACATGGGGATTTGGGGTATTTCGAGGTTTAGACAAGGCCTTTGATTTAGGAGACCAGAGAGTGGGCAAGTCCCATGCTCTCAGAGGAAGGCAATGGCAAACCCCCTCTGAAAAATATCTTGCCACGATAACCCCATGATATGTTCACCTTAGGGTGAACATATCACCCTAAGTAGTAGTTGGAAACTACTAGAAGGCATACAACAACAACAACAACAATTCTTCCTGTTTTTCAGGAATAACTAAAATTGTTACTTTTTAGTTATTTTTTAAAAAACCCAGAATGCTGCAAGGTTTCTGGCCTGTAGTACAAAACACACTTATGTCACCTGAAGCATCATTAAAAACAAGGATAGGACATCATTTTGGTGAGGTATGATGAGAATAATACTTCCCCAACATCTGGAAAACCAAAGGTTCCTCATCCCTGCTTTATTCCTGAACAGTTGTCTGCAAATTGCTATTCTGTGTCATTGCATATTCTATGAGAGCCAGCATGGTGTACTGGTTTGAGAGTTGGACAACACCCCTGGAGACCAGGGTTTGAATCCTCGCTTGGCCATGGAAACCCCCTGGGTGACCTTGGGCAAGTCCCACTCTCTCAGCCTCAAAGGAAGGCAAAGGCAAACCCTCTCAGAACAAATCTTGTCAAGAAAACCCCGTGATAGGCTCACCTTAGGGTTGGCATAAGTCAGAAATGACTTGAAGACACATAACAACAAGGATGAGCGCAGTGGGGGGTTGTAACCTTTCTTTTTTATTACTATGGCCCCAATAAAAGTCTCCCACTCTCCCACAGCAGAAAATGACCAGGCATTTTACCCTGAAAAGAATATTCCGTTGACACTAATGAGTGGCCAAGCAATCCCTGATTTGTAATCAAAATTTGTAACTAAATCTTAAACTAAATTAAAAAGAATGATTTGTTGCTTGCGATTAACCAGATGTGACTGTGCCCCTTTTTACCTTTCGACCTCATTTTATAAAAAGTTAAAATAAAATAAAGCTGTAGTTCAGAGTAACTAAATGCCTGATAAATAAAACTTCTTATCTTACTGAAAACTGAAGTACAAGGACAGTCTATTAAATGACAAGACTGATACAATAACCCATCTTTATTTCATGTATTAAAATTCTAATGCTTGTCCCCTTCAAGCATTATACTCCCCGTTCACACACGCTGGTGCAGTCTTGTTTTCCACTGGTTGAAGCCGTGGAGCAGATCAGTTTCTGTCAGCTGTTTCAACACATCTGCTGTTTTCTTCTTTACTGCATCAATTGACTCAAAGTGTGTTCCTTTAAACACCGATTTCACTTTAGGGAAAAGAAAAATGTTGCATGGTGCCAAATCTGGTGAATATGGAGGATATTCAAGAGTAGCAATGCATTTATCAGCCAAAAACTGCTTCACAGAAAGTGCTATGTGAGCAGGCGCATTGTCTTGATGAAGAATAAAAGCGTTTCCCCACAGTTCTGGCCTTTTTCCCCTGACCCTTTCTCTCAGCTTTGTCAAAACTTCCTTATAATAATGCTGGTTCACTGTTCTGCCTTCTGGAATCCATTCTGCCAAAATATGTACACCTGTGAACAGATCCATGACTTAAATCCTGGGACCCAGGATGAGAGCATCTGGGTAAAAATTAAGGGGGAGAGAAACAGCAGGGATGTCATTGAGGGGGTCTACTACAGATCTCCAAGCCAAACCGAGGACTTAGATGATGCCTTCCTGGAACAGATGACCACACATTCAGAAAGGAGAGATGTAGTAGTAATGGGGGATTTCAACTATCCTGATATTTGTTGGAAGTCCAACTCTACCAGGAATTTCAGGTCCAACAAATTCCTCACTTGCCTTGCAGACAATTTCATTGACCGGAAGGTGGAAGAGGCAACCAGGGGATCAGCTGTTTTAGATCTGATCCTAACTAGATCTGGTTAATGGGGTGGAAGTGGTGGGACCTTTAGGGGGGGAGTGCCCATGTTCTCCTGGAGTTTGTTATACAGAGGAAAGGGGGGGGGGAAGCCAAGCATAGTCAGACATGCCTTCTAGACTTTAAGAAAGCTGATTTCAGAAAACTTAGGGGATTTTTAGGGGTGATCCCATGGCAAGGAATACTAAAAGAGAAGGGAGTACATGATGGATGGGAGTTTCTTAAAAGTGAGATATTGAAGGCACAACTTCAAACAGTTCCAGTGAGGAGGAAACATGGGAGGTGTCTAAAGAAACCAGGATGGATGTCTAAAGAACTTTCAACTGAGATAAGACTTAAAAGGAACACATACAAGAAATGGAAAAAGGAGAAATCACGAAAGAAGAATTCAAACAAATAGCCAGCTTGTGTAGGGGAAAAATCAGAAAAGCAAAAGCACAGATGGAGCTCAGGCTTGTTAGAGAGGTTAAAAGCAATAAAAAGGGCTCTCTTTTTTTGTTATGTCCATAGCAAAAGGAAGAACAAGGAAATGGTAGGGCTGCTGAGAGGGGGAGGAAGATAGCGAAAGGCTAACAGGGGACTGAGAAAAGGCAAAACTACTTAACACTTTCTTTGCTTCAGTCTTCTCCCAAAGGGGGAACCGTGCTCAACCTGGGGAAAACGGAGCAGATGATGCAGTAGGGGAAATACAGCACAGAATTGGTAAAGAGGTAGTTCAGGAATACCTAGCCATTGTAAATGAATTCAGGTCTCCAGGGCCAAATGAACTTCATCCAAGGGTATTAAAAGAACTGGCAGAAGTAACCTCAGAACCACTGTCAATAATCTTTGAGAATTCCTGGAGAACAGGAGAGGGTCCAGCAGACTGGAAGAGGGCAAATGTTGTCCCCATCTTTAAAAGGGGGGGGGAGAAGACCCAAATAATTATTGCCCAGTCTGCCTGACATCAATACTAGAAAAGATTCTAGAGCAGATCATTAAACAGAAAGTCTGTAAGCACTTAGAAAGGAATGCTGTGATCACTAAAAGTCAACATGGATTTCTCAATAAAGTCATGCCAGACTAATCTTATCTCATTTTTTTGATAGAGTTACAAATGTGATAGATGAAGGGAATGCTGCGGATGTAGCGTACCTTGATTTCAGTAAGGCTTTTGACAAGGTCCCCTATGATATTCTTGAAAAAAAGTTAGCAACCTGTGGGCTGGACAATGCAACTGTTAGGTGAATTTGTAATTGGTTGACCGGCCGAACCCAAAGGGTGGTCACCAATGGTTCCCCTTCATCCTGGAGAGAAGTGACTAGTGGGGTGCCACAGGGTTCTGTCCTGGGCCCAGTGCTGTTCAACATCTTTATCAATGACTTGGGATGAGAGAATAGAATGTATGCTTATCAAGTTTGCAGATGACACCAAATTAGGAGGGGTAGCTAATACCCTAGAGGACAGGATCAGAATCCAAATGACCTGAACAGATTAGAAAGCTGGGCCAAAACTAACAAAATAAATTTCAACAGGGAGAAATGTAGGATACTACACTTGGGCAGTAAAAATGAAATGCACAGATATAGGATGGGTGACACCTGGCTTGATAGCAGTACATGCGAAAGGGATCTAGGAGTCTTAGTGGACCACAAACTGAACATGAGTCAGCAGTGTGATGTAGCAGCTAAAAAAGCCAATGCGATTCTAAGCTACATTAATAGGAGTATAGTGTCTAGATGAAGAGAAGTAATAGTGCCACTGTATTCTGCTTTAGTCAGACCTCGCCTTGAATACTGTGTCCAGTTCTGGGCACCATAATTCAAGAAGGATATTGAGAAGCTGGAACGTGTCCAGAGGAAGGCGACCAAAATGGTTAAAGGTCTGGAATCCATGCCCTATGAGGAGAGGCTTAGGGAGCTGGGTATGTTTAGTCTGGAGAAGAGAAGGTGAAGAGGTGACATGATAACTATGTTTAAATTTTTGAAGGGATGTCATACTGAGGACAGAGCAAGTTTGTTTTCTGCTGCTCCAGAGACTAGGACACAGAGCAATGGGTTCAAACTACAGGAAAAGAGATTCCACCAAAACATTAAGAAGAACATCCTGACAGTAAGAGCTTTTAGGCAGAGGAATACACTTCCTCACAGTGTGGTAGAGTCTCCTTTTTTGGAGGTGCTTCTTTCTCATGTTTACAGCAACATGCGGTAATAAGTGTTGTTGTTGTTGTTGTTATTATTATTATTATTATTTTTAATGCCAGGATACTTACGCTTTTTTAAATACTGGGACAAAAACATTATTAGACTCTGGCCTGATAATGTCCTATCTGTAGCTGCCAAGGAACCTGGGAGAAAACTGGCCTTGGTGCTTCAGTGCATTTGGAGCTGGGTATTCCTGAATTGCATGAAACAATATTAAGCTGTGCCAAGCTGTAGTAGGGTCAGCTTCTGTAAAATTGGGAGGAAATTTGGAAATACCTTCCTGATGAGTTGAAGGGGATGATATTAATCAAGAAGACAGAAGTAAAGGGTTCATCTTGAACACTGGGGGAGAGCTGGACCAAGACAGTTTGCAGTTGCTGGAGGCAACCTAGCAAATGACCTGCCCTCGCCTTTGCTGGTGTATAGTATCCAAAGCCATCAGGCTATTTTGCACCAGAGGCAGAAATCCCCAGAAGTATTCCATCTTTGGTGGTGAAAAAAAAGGAAGAACAAATCAGGTAAATAACAATTTGTTGTCCTACCCTGACACCTGCAATCTGCTGCCTGAGTTGTATTCCTTCTCTGCCTAGGCTGCATCTGCACTGCAGAAATAATCCAGTTTGACACTGCTTTAACTGACATGGCTCAATGCTATGGAATTCTGGAATTTGTAGTTTTGTGAAATATTTTGCCTTCTCTGTCAAGGAGTTCTAGTACCACAATAAACTAAAAATCCCAGGATTCCATAGCATTAAGACATGGCAGTTAAAGCGGTATCAAACTGGATTATTACTACAGTGCAGATCCAGCCCTAAACTGCCAGAGCTGAACCTACAGTGTAGAATTCTGTTTTGCTTGATCTTCTGTGCTTTACTGGCTTAGGAGCATCATTACTGGTTCAGGTGGGAAGGCAGAAGAGGCTGTGATCTTACTTAAGTAGTTGTCGCTCCCAAATTATTAGTAACATTTCCCCATATTGCTGTTTCTTTCCCCCATAGGTGCACAAGCAGCTCATTACTTTTCTTTTTTCTTCTCTTCCCCACTAGAGGACGAAGGCCATTATTAAACAGGGAAGTGGGTGTATTTTGCCATTTGCAAAAAAAGATCCATCACTGTAACACATGTCCACCCCCACTTTGAACTCCTCTCATCCATCTTGCTCTATTTTGGTCTTTCTAAGGAACCCATCACCATGGTATCAGAGCACTGAAGCACTCTCCACAAGCAGCCTGCTTTAGATATCTCCTGCCTTGGCTCAAAAATAGCTCCATGCTGTTCTACAAAAAGTACTTTCCATTTCTTCTCTTGCTACTCTTATGCTCACATCAATCTCAGTAAGCAAAACCCTTCATTTCTTTTCCAACCCGATCCTGCCACTGCTGGGAGTTGTCACAAGGCAGTGAGGGAGAGCAGGTCCTCAATTTAAAACTGGCAATGACTAGAATGCACCCATCAATGTTTTGGCTCTAGGTTGAGCATCCTGATTCTGAAAATGGATATTTGTCCTATAAGTCACATGAAACTTATTTTGGAAAATTTGTCTTAAGAGGAATGATGATAATATTAGCATGCTGAAATCATGCCTAACCAAGCAGTGTTAAAATGATACCTAGAGTGCTAGAGCATCATCCTTGCCAGGTCAGGACTATCCCAGGTCCTGAAAATTCAGAGCCAATACCTAAAACTTAGAGATGACTCCTTGTGATGTATCAAAAGGCAGCCCCTGGAGATGTTAGTAAAATGATACTTTAAATATCTACCACAACGTCCATTGATGCCCCCTTGTCGTGGGAGAGAGGCTTGCGTACCCTAATGATGTTTTGAGCTATGCTGGCAGTGGCATAATAGCCACCGGTAGGGTCTCCATGCCAGACAGGTCAAAAGCGAAGGGTCTGACAAAGAGCATCAAAGGGCAGGATGGGCTCTCTAGCCTTGTGGCAACCGTCCTAGGAGAAGGAAAACTCTAATCCCAAACCCAGGCAGATGGTGCTCGTCCAGCCCTGTAAGGTCAACCATCTAAGAGAAGGAAACTCTAATCAAACCTACGACCCGAGGACCTCACTGCTACCGTCCATGCTTCCAAGGCCACAGCAGAGGAACCTTTGGTTTAAAGGGTAAGGCCAGTTCTGTGCACGCTGCACTCCACCAGAAAAAACCATTGCACAGGCTCGAAGGACAAATCCAATTCCAAAAATGCCCTGTAGCGATAGGTGAGGGATGAAGCAGCAGGTGTAAAGATGCATTGGAAGCTGCAGACCCAACCCTGCATGCAGGTGGTTCAGGACTTTGGTCGCTCAAGGTTGACCCGGGAGATGACAGTCTTGTTCGGTAGCATCCTGAATGACCAAGCAGCCTTTTTTAAGGAGAGCACTGCTTGCTCCATATGGAGAGGGGCCTAGAAAAGATGGCCTAACGAATGCTCATTCCCAACTACCTGGTTGGCTAGCCGCGGCCAACGGGAATCTTCTGATTTGGTCAAATCAAGGCAAAAAAACAAAGGCACACACCGGCCTCCAAAGGTGTAAATAAATGGACGCTTGCATGCTGGAACATCAGAACCATGCGAGACTCTGCAGATAGTGGATGGCCTGAGCGTCATTCTCCTCTAATAGCCCATGAACTATCATGACTTAATATTGATGTCACTGCTCTTAGTGAAGTTCGTCTCCATGAGGAAGGCAGCCTTAAAGAACACGGCACCGGCTACACACTTTACTGGTCTGGCAAACCCAAAACCAAAAAACATCTTTCAGGAGTAGGCTTTATGATTAAAAATGCCATTGCCTCCAAACTCGAAACCTTGCCAACAGGACACTCTGATAGCATAAATTTCCTTACGCCTCCCATATGTTGTTCTCTTTATTATATATGCCCCAACTATGCAAGCCGACCCTGTAGAGAAAGACAAATTCTACACAGACCTATACCAACTCATACAAAAAGTCCCTGTAGAAGATAAAATTATTATCCTTGGTGACTTCAGTGCCAGAATAGGAAAGAACACTGAGGCCTGGAAATGTGTTTTAGGCAAGCATGGTGTTGGAAATTGCAATGATAGCGGATGCCTCTTGCTAGAGTTCTGTGCAGAACAACAGCTGACTATTACAAACACTATCTTTCAGCAGAAAGACAGCTTGAAGACAACCTTGATGCATCCCCGATCCAAACATTGGCACCTCATTGACTATGTTCTAGTCCGCCAGAAAAACATCTGCGAATCAAGACTGGTTTGATGAAAACAACCAAGAGATCCAGGAGCTGTTGGCAAAGAAGAGAACTGCTCATCAGGCATACCTCGCCCACCCAACTTGCCGTGTAAGAAAAGCAACTTTCCACCTCACATGTAGTAAGCGTCAACAAAAACTCCGAGACATGCAGAACAAGTGGTGGATCAATATAGCAGAAAAGGCACAATGCTGTGCAGATCTGGGTGACCATAGAAGATTTTACAAAACTCTTAAAGCAGTGTTTGGACCTACTTATCAGGTCCAAAGCTCCTTATACAGTACAGATGGTCAAACATTAATTACTGATAAAGCCTCCATCCTGAATCGATGGGCTGAACATTTTTAAAGACCTTTTAGTGTCAACCAAGTAGTTCAAGGCTCAGCTATCCAACATATGATACAAAAACCGATAAAAAATTAATTGGACATAGCTCCCACTTTGGAAGAGACCCTTAAGGCCATACAGCAGATGAAAAACGGCAAGGCAGCTGGGATTGATGGAATCCCACCTGAAGTTTGGAAACACGGAGGTCATGCACTGCACGAAAAATTCCTTGTGAATTGCTGGGAAAAAGGGGAACTGCCATCAGACCTCCGAGATGCAGTCATTATCACCCTGTACAAGAAAAAAGGAGCAAAATCCGACTGCTCAGACTATCGAGGCATAACACTGCTCTCTATTGCTGGAAAAATCCTTGCAAGGATACTCCTGAACAGATTAGTTCCTGCTATTGCAGAAGAACTTCTTCCTGAAAGCCAATGTGGCTTCAGAGCCAATAGGAGTACTACAGATATGGTATTTGCCCTTAGACAACTGCAAGAAAAATGTAGGGAGCAGAACAAGGGTCTCTATGTAACATTTGTCGACCTCACCAAAGCCTTCGACACTGTAAGTAGAAAAGGTCTGTGGCAGATCCTGGAAAGACTAGGATGTCCCCCAAAATTCCTTAAAATGATTATCTTGCTACATGAGGGCCAGCGTGGTCAAGTCAGATATGGCGATGCTCTTTCTAATAACTAATGGAGTGAAGCAAGGTTGTGTTCTTGCACCAACTTTATTTACAATCTTCTTTAGCATGATGCTCCAAAGGGCTATGGCAGAGCTTGAAGAAGACGACGGCATCTATATACGTTACCGTACTGATGGTAGCTTGTTTAACTTAAGCCGTCTGAGGGCTCACACTAAGACTCTAAACTATCTAGTCCGTGAGCTGCTCTTCGCCGATGATGCTGCCCTTGTTGCCCACACAGAAGCAGCTCTGCAGCGCCTAACATCCTGCTTTGCAACAGCTGCAGAGCTGTTTGGGCTGGAAGTCAACCTGAAGAAAATGGAAGTTCTTTACCAGCCTGCACCACAGGGCGAACACCACCATACGCACATTGCCGTCAGCAAATCTGTACTCAAGTCCGTTCAGCAGTTCACCTACCTGGGAAGCATCATCTCCTCAGATGCCAAGATTGACAAAGAGATCGATCACAGATTAGCAAAGGCATATAGTGCATTTGGAAGGCTTTACAAAAGAGTCTGGAGCAATAAACACCTGAGGCAAAGCACAAAAATCAGTGTGTATAGAGCCATCGTACTGTCTATCCTCCTTTATGGATCTGAAACATGGGTCACTTATCGCCACCACCTACGACTCCTTGAACGCTTTCATCAGGACTGTCTATGCACAATCCTAAATATACACTGGACTGACTATGTGACGAATGTTGCTGTCCTTGAGCAAGCAGGGATCACCAGTATTGAAGCCATGATATTGAGAATGCAGCTGCGCTGGGCAGGGCACGTTTCTAGGATGGAGGACCATCGCCTCCCAAAAATACTACTCTACTGTGAACTCGCCGTGGGTCAGCGTAAGAGGGGGTGCTCCAAAAAAGCGATACAAAGACTCCCTGAAACAACATCTCAGACTCGGCCAAATTGATCACCAACAGTGTTCCGCCCTGGTCTCACATCGGGAGGCATGGAGACGCACTATCAACAATGCTGCTGCCTTATTTGAGAACTCACACTGAACAAGTCTTGAAGAGAAACGACAACGCAAAAAGAATCACAACCCAAAAACATCACCCAAGGAGACCTTCTGCTTTGCTTTTTGCAACCGGACTTGTTTATCTTGGATTGGCCTTTTTAGTCATCAGCGCGCTTGCAGAAAGCGCGGGACGAGTCCTTCCTGAATCTTCGTTTGCAAAGAAAAGCCAGAGAGAGAGACAGTTGTATGGAGTACAACATTCAATTAAAAAAAACACACAAAAGTGAATAAACAGTTGTGTGTTTATATACACACACACTTTTCAAGGCAGTGCTCTCACCTGGAGATTTATCTCTTCCCCATGGACTAGAGAAGAGAGGTCATACTGTGATATCTGGCAACTCTAATAATTCCAGAACTATTTGCTTGTGGATGGCTTTACCATTTCATTAAATGCATTCTTCATAATAGTAATGTTCTAAGCTCTGCTCTTAGAGTAAATTTGTATGGGGGAGGATTGTATGGGGATATCCAAAATAGAATGAATGTGCATCCAATGTACACTCATCCATCATGTGGCCCAGACCCAGCCTATATGTATACAGTTGGCCCTCCACATTTGCGACTTTCACATTTGCGGGTTTGATTATTCGTGGAAAGCTGCCTGACCCCCTCTCCACTCCACCCCGTCCCTTCCCAAGGGAGCAAAGGGTTTCTCACGAATCCCTTCGCTGCCTTGGGAAAGGGGGGATGGAAAGCCTCCCTCACTCCACCCCAGTCCCTTCCCAAGGCAGCGAGGGGCCCCCGTAGCGACTTTGGGAAGGTGGGGGGGGGGTGAGGGAGAGTGGTGACGGGGGCTTTTGAAGCCCCCGTAGCCACTTTGGGAAGGGCGGGGGGTGAGGGAGAGTGGCAACGGGGTGGGGGGAGGACTATTATGATTCACAGTTTTTTCACATTCGCGGGGGTCTTCTGCCCCTAACCCCCGCAAATGTGAAGGGACGACTGTATATATATATATACATACATATATACATATACATATACATATATGTGTGTGTGTGTGTGTGTGTGTGTGTGTATATATATATATATATGGTATGTTTCACTCTCTCAGCCAATCACAACCCACATGTAAAAAATGCAACATTCCCTCTCCACCCCACAATCCACTCCTGCCACTCAATCTGCATCTACACCCCCAGCCTCACCAGGGCCCCTCCCTCCTCTTACTCCCTCAACCACTCACCACCCACATCTAAAAAAATGCAATACTGTATTTTTTCTTAAAATAATAGTGTGTAGCTGAAATGTGTTAATCTTTCAAATCTACTATAACAGTGTATGTTACGCTGGGTGCAGCTAGTTTTTCCTATTATCTTCCACTGATGCATGCCACAGATTTTGTGACTGCAAGACCAGGGGCCCTTCACATTGCAAAATTATAGCACTATGATTCCACTTTTGTGCCATGGTTGTATCCTCTGAAATCCTGGGGTTTGTGATTTGGGACTTTTTCGGACGTCTCAAATACAATGCAAGCATCCTCGTCACTTTGCGAGGCTGCTGTGCTGCAGGGCGTCCCTTTCGGATGACGCTCTCCCCTGCCGGTACTGTTGCGGTACCGCGGGGACATTTGAGCGTTATATTTTGCCGGGTTTTAATCACGATCAACTTTTGTGAGTAAAAATAGGTGAAATATAACGCTCAAATGTCCCCGCGGTACCGCAACAGTATCGGCAGGGGAGAGCATCATCCGAAAGGGATGCCCTGCAGTGTAGCAGCCTCGCAGTGCGACGAGGCTGCTTGCGTTGTATTTGAGACATCCGAAAAAGGCCTTGGTCAGAGGCATCAAAGGATCTCTTTGGCTCAGAATTATAAATGCCCTTCTCTAAACTACCAACCCCGGGATTCCATAGGATGCAGCCATGACAGTTAGCATAGCATCATGGTGTTAGAACTGTGTAGTGTGAGAAGGTCCCAGCAAGGATGTAATGCAGCAATGAATCCATTGCAGCATTGCAGCACATGGAGCTCCAGAACAGGAATGAGCTTTGTGTTATGTCTGAACTGGACATCTTGAAGCAGGGGTAAGCAGTTGCTGTGGGTCTTGGCACTCATTGTTTTTGCCTCTGAGATTCTTCAAGGGGTCACACAAATTGCCAAAAAAGTAAATTAAATAAATAAAATGGAAGTGGTCAGAGGCAGAGTTGTGGTTTTGAAAAACAGTGCTTTTGAGGTTAAATAGTTCAGGTGGGCTGCAGCCTATTTTAGAAAGTGAATTGTGACTCTTGGAGGCTTCCCTGAGAGGCAATTCACCCTCTTTTTTTGACCAGATAAGGGCATGCTGGGGGAGTCCAGAGATTGTGTGGACCACAAAAACAGCCTCAAGGGTTGCATGTCATCCCAGAGCCACACTTTGCTCACCCATCCCAAATTGTTGCTGGTAGACAATTAAAAGTACCGAATGATCCCTATGAGGAGCTGGCATGGCGTAGTGGCTTGAGTGCTGGACTATTCCTCTGGAGACTAGGGTTTGAATCCCAGCTCAGCCATGAAAATCCACTGGGTTACCTTGGGCCAGTCACAAACTCTCAGCCCTCAGAAAACCATGTGATAGGTTTGCCTTAGGGTTGCTATAAGTCAGAAAGTTAGACTTGAAGGCACATAACAACAATAATTATCTCTACACATCTGAACATAAAGGCTGAAGACAGAAGGGTTGGGTGCCAGATATTTTTAAACTGCAACTCTCATCAGCAATAGCTGGCATAGCCAGTAAAGGGGGATATGGGGATCTTTAGTCTAGCAAAATCTGGAGAGCCATGTGCATCCCCTCTTTGACTAATACCTGGGGGTCGTTTATATGGCAAAATAAATCTGCTAAGAATTCACCAAGACTCCTAATAGTTGCCACATGTTTCGGTTTAAAGTCACCTTATTCAGAAGGAGGGGGGCCAAAAACCCGTGCCAGTGCTGTCGTTGGCTCTTGGCTGCACCCCCACCCTGCGCCCCAGAGGTACCAGGAAGAGGCTGCAAGAGGACAGGCGGTCAGTGGGACTATCAGTCCTATCACCCACCTGTCCTCCGCTGCAGCCTCTTCCTCCATTCCCCCCCTTCCCAGTTTGCTGTTTGCGAATGGGGAAGAGAAGGGGAGGAAGGAGGGAGAGGCAGCAGTGGGGGAAAGGGTGGGTGATGGGACTGATAATCCCACAGCCCACCTGTCCTCCTGCAGCCTCTTCCCGGTACCTCTGGGGCACGGGGTGGGGGCGTGGCCAAGAGCCAACAACAGCAATGGCATGGTGCCGTTGCTATCATTGGGCCTCCGGCCGCCCCCCCCATCTAAGGTGTTGGCCTTGCAGGCCTCGGGAGCGGCATGGTGGTTTAAACCACCGCACCACTTCCTGAGGCTTCTGGAGTGGCGTATGGTGGGGGCGCGGTTGAGACCCAACCACAGCAACGGCGCAACGCCATTGCTGTTGTTGGGCCTCCATTCACCCTCCTCACACCGAAGACACTGGCCTTGGAGGCCTGGGTAGCAGCATGACTGTTTGAACCGGGGCCTCTGGTCGGTCTCAGCAGCGGGGGGGGGGGGACCCAATGACAGCAATTTTGCTGCACCGTGCCAGGGGCTGTTGATGGGCCTCCAGCCGCTCCCCCCAAACCGCAGGTGCCCTTTTCGCCCTGGCCAGAGATAGGCCTCTGTGAGTGTCAGCAAGGAGACCATGCCTCCCCATGTGGACTGTAAATTCAGAAAACTTTCGGATGTTATCAGAGAAATTACTTTCCGGAGAAAATCGTGAAAACTACTCGGGACTGGTTCGAAAGAGAAGTAAGCCGGCATTTTTTGAATTAAAAACTGTCGTGTAACTGACCCCCTGGAGAACATGAAGTCTAGACATCTGGCCCCAAATCTGCCAAACATTTAGTATGATTACAGAATAGAAAAGAAACATAACGAGGAATTGTTTATTATTAAGATTAAATAAAGTAGGGTGTTGTTGTTTTTAAAATTTGCTTTGCTTTGCTTTTATATCTTAATCTTTGTTTTAGTTCTGGTTCCCTGCAGTCTTTCCATCTGTCCTTGGGAGTTTAAACTTTCTCAACACTTCTGAAAGCCAAGTCCTCAGGGGCTTCTTTGAAATCTCTCAGCAAGACTGGTTAAACTGAGGACACAGAGAGAGCTTAGTGTTGTTTCTATTTAGCTGTCTCATTTTAACCCTTCAGAATGAACATCTTGCTAACGGACTGATGTCTAGAACCTTTTTCTGCCTGGACAGGAAATCTATTTCAACTGCAGGTTAATTTTCACCAATTATTATTTTTTCAACTGCAGGTTAATTTTCACCAATTATTATTTTTGTTTGCCTGAAGATATTGGAAACAAGTTTTGGTAGTGTTTGTCAAAGAGCCTTAACAGCTGTCTCTCCCATCCTCTTTTTCTTGCTGGTATTCCGCCCTCTCTTCAGGGGCAGTAGAGGATTCCCTTCCCCAGCAGGAAAGGGGGAATTTGTTGTTAAGTGCTCCCAAGACTTCATATGGCACTATTGTGAATGAGAGACCTTCAAGTCACCCTGTTATCAACAGCCCTGCTCAGGTCTTGCAGAATCAGGGCTCTGGCTTCCTTGATTGAGTCCATCTGGAATGCAGTCTACTTCTTTCCTACAGTAGGAAAGAAGTGTCTTTTCTAGTGAGTCTTTTATTGTCTTTTCTAGTGAGTCATGTCTTCTCATGATATGGTCAAAGTATGGCAGTCTCAGCTCAGTGTTTCTCAGGCCTGGAATCCACCTTTGGTTTTAGTCTGCACGGTGCCCACTTCACTTGTTGATCTCTCTGTGCTTGTACCCCACCCAAAGATACTTCAAAAGCACAAATAGGAAATTTCTGCTGCTGCTACTACTGCTGCTACTGCTTGCCAGCCTTAGACCCAGTCCTTGCCATGTTAGTGCCTCTTCCACAAGTTTCCCCTGTCATCATTAGCAAGTAAATGCATGAGCTCCAGGCTCTGAAAATCATCACTTGCTATTCTGGTATATATTAAAACTCTGTCAAAGGAATAGAAACATGGCAGGGCAGGTTTTCTTCGAGTTATGGTTTTCAATCTATCAAAGACCAATGCTCTGTGATACATAATATAGACCATTCCCCCTCCATTTTGAATCCAGAGGTGTAGCTACTAGATAGAGGGGGAAATGAAAGCATTGCCCCCACCCAAATAAGAATTTCATTGCCTCCTATGAAATTTTCCTTCACTCCCCAAATTTCTAGTACTGAACAATTTAAAACTTCAGTTGAACATATTAGGACATTATCAGACACATCAAATACAGCATCATAATGATGCCACATAAACACAAAAGGATCTGTGTTCCAGACAACGTTGCTCTTTCGCATTTATGTACTAGCCCAAACCCAAAGCTATTTTATTGATGGCTCAAGCTGTCAATAGATTCCCCATTGCAATTACATGCTGGCATTGCTGGCGTATGGAACCTCTTACCATTGTACTCACATGAATGCAGTGTCAATACCTGGTCTGGCCAGAACACTTCTGGGTGAGATCGCGACATCCAGGTGGGTGATGCATTTTTAATGACCCTCCCCAATTTACTTGGGACTTTTTAGGTGTGTTTTTAAAAACTTTTTGTGTGTTTATTTTATTTTTATTTTTTTTTAATTTCCCGCGTGAATGTCTTCTCAAGAGATTACGTGAGATCTTAAACCAGGAAGAGAATGGAGCTCCATTCACTCCTCGTTAGTGCCTGGGAAGCCTTTTGCTGGGAAAGGAGGTAAATGTGGCATGGGGAGTTCTTTTGCCAGCATAAAAATGGCAAAGTTATGAGGCAAAAAAACAGGGCTTACGGGGGTGGTCTGATAAAGTCCTTAGAAAAAGTTTAGGCATCCAAAAAAAAAAAAAAAAAAAAAAGAGAAGCAAAGTTACCAAGGAAATGTGAGTTCTAGGTGTGAACAAATTTCAATGTCTTACTCTTCACAATGCTAAAAATGTAGGATGAATGGAATGCTACAATTTGGGGGAAGCAAAGGAAAAAAATATATAGGGTGTGGCTTTGGAAATAGGACTGGAAACCTTGAATTGCCCCTTGGATAACTGCATTTTAAAAAAAACTATGCTCATATAAAGTGAGCACAGCTATCAGAGTTTCCAAAATATAATTCCAAGAATTACTTGGACATTTGTGGATTTCAACATTTTTGTATTCTTGGAAAGCCACCCAGCAGGGTGCACTTGCTAGAAATGGATACAAGATTCCTTGGAGCGTAAATGGGATCTCCTTCCTTGGAGGTTTCTAAACAGAGGCTGGATGGCCATCTGTCAGGGATGCTTTGATCGTGATTTCCTGCGTGGCAGGGGGTTGGACTAGATGGCCCTTGTGCTCTCTTCCAACTCTACAATTCTATGATTCTATGATCTAGGAAGCCCCTCTTCTAACCTAGCTCTGCCTTTGCCTACAAAACAATGTGCCTAGAATGGTGGTGGGAATCATGTAGCCTTCCAGATCTCGTTAGACTGCAACTCACATCAGCATAGCCAATGGTGAGGACTGCTGTTTGAACTGCAGTCCACAACATCTGAGGAACCACAGTCACCCTTGCTCTGTGGGAGGTCACTCTCAGCTACTCTCCTGTAAAATGGGAAAAATTGTGAGAGCACCCCGCCTCTCTCTGGGGCTTGATTACACAGGTGGATACTCCTCACCTATATCTTAGCTGCAGCAGATTTCTTTGATCAGCAGTGGCCCATAAATGTCAGACTCACCGGGCTTTTCCGACTGTAGAGTGGAGTATCCTCCCACACTGTTAGTTGCATTGGAATAAAAGGGTAGGCCTATGCAGATCATGTCCTACACATTATACTATTTCTGGCCACATGGTCAGGGCTACTCCATTTTTTTCTGTTTCCTGGTGCACGTGACTAAGCGAATATATGTGGTTGCAGAGTAGTGTATTACTGGATAAATGAAGATACGCTTATCTAGATATGTGTGCAATTGATTTTTTTTAAAAAAAGCACCAGAATGAATCCTATCCACCTGAAGTCCCACCCTAGCTTTGCTCCAAAGCCAATCCTTGGCTGCTACACAGACAAAAATCTGTCCCCCCACCTTCAAAACAGGAGAAAACTGTGAATCTTACATATCTGGGGTTTTCTGCAGAAACCCAGGTGAAATGTGCAATGTCAAAAACACTGTGTGTCAACCGTGCCACTAATACAAGGTAAGTACAGGTTTTATTGCCTGTGCAGACAAGCCTGGCTCCCTGGCAGTGAGGTTGTGCGATAACAAATGTGAAGCACCATGCAATTGACAAGTGTTGTGCAAATGGCAAATAACAGCAATTGAGCAGTTCTCCACTGTGCCTTCATCCGTTAGCTTAATCTACTGTCTACCCACAGGGGAACACTCAGTTTAGGAAGGCAGAGGGTTTTGTTTTTATATCTGTCACAGCACCAGCACTGAACAGCTGCTTCTGTTGGACTGGGAAGGTTTTTCTTTGTTTTCAAATAACTCCTCCTGGTGAATGATTACAGTAGCAGGTAGTAAGGGAAGACCTTCCTGGTGCCAAAGCTCTGGCTGTTTGAAGGCCAGCAATCCTAAGGTTGTCATGGTTTTGCATGAGGGCTGTCAGCTCTTTGGCCTGTGGGCTACCTCTGATGCTGCAAAATGACCCATCTGGCTTTGCAAAACCCATCTTCACCCTCATCACCATATAGGCAGCCAGGCAGCCAGCTTTTGGCTTTCCAAGCAAGCATGTTAATACAGATGGATGAAAGAGATTGTTTCAACAGTTCTAAAACTCCAGATCCATTTTTTTGGTCTGTTTTTCCAGCTGGCATCTGCCCACCTCTATTTTCAGTGAACATCACATTTGCCAGTGATTCCATCTGCATAGTTTATTCTTGAGCAAGGGATATTTTTGGCTTGCGTGACTCTCATGAATGTGTATGCACATGTAGATGAGCAAGGTATAAATAGGCAAGAACCCCAAATGATTCCCTACCCCTTCCACCCCACAAACATTTGGTTTCAGGAGAGTTCATTTGTGTGATTCGATGCTATTGTGGGCACTGAAAGAAGCTGATTATCCTTCCCTGATTATTTTTGGAGCAGGGATGCCTTCTTGTTCATTGTGTGTCTGTGCGCACATACATTTGTAAAGGTGAAGTTGATACAGATATATTTCTTTTCTGATACACAGATCAGTCTTTGGGCCAGACTGGATCTTCCTTTCTTTTCTTCCACCCCCCCCTTTTAAAAACAGAATAAATAGCAGACACTGTTCTGCCCTGATCTGGGTTGGGGTTCAGAACAGGGGCCAAGAGATGGAGAAATAAGTGTAAATGCTTTGTCTCCTGATTGCCTCTCCCACTACACTTGTTATCTGCATTGGGAGCAATGCTCTGCTTCATATGTGTCAGTTTCAAGACAGCATCCCCCCCCTTGCTTCTAAAGCAAGGGGAGGGCAAATCTCCACCAGTCAAGAGCCACGCCTCAGCTGGACCTGTGAAAGATGAATCTCCCTCCATACTTCTGCTGATGTTTTAAAAATTATAGGAGGCTTGAGGGGAGGGTAAATGTACCACTTTCTGCCTTCCTGGCCTGTATTAGGCCCAAGAGTTGTTGGGTTTGTGGGTTTTTTTGGTCAAAATGAGAAGATCCCAAACAAGTGTCTACCACCCCCCCCCCAAAGTGTTGAAATCACCCCCCATGGCACCAGAGGACACAGAATGATTTTTCAGTTTAAAATGTTTTTATGGGGGGAGGGCTATGTGCATCTTGGGACCACATGCTCTCCATCCCTGTTCTGAAGCCAAGACTCCTTGACATAAAATACATGTCTCTCTGTAGAGCATGCTAGTTTTGAAGAGATGTTTATGTCAGTGAAGGGCAAATGGCATATGGACCACAGTGCTATAACCAGAGGTTTTCCCAAAGAGGGTAGAAAGTTGCTGAATGGGCCACTTGCATGAGGGAAATGTTATGGAAGAAAGGGCCAAACATCCCTCTCCCTGGACTGTAGTTCCAATCTAATTAACAGTTATGTTACCCATACTGATAACCCCCATCTTGGAATATTAGCTATATTTAATAGTTTTGCTAAGATGGCCACCCATGTAGTTACACGTAAATCAGGAACCCCCAAATACCAAGGGGAGATTCATGTAAGACCAAGGGAAGGGCCTTTGGAAATTCCCCAAAAGCCAAAATACTCAGATCAGGACTTAACACCAGGAGGTGAGTCATTCACTAATCCACTCAATAGACCTTAATGTTGTAAAACAGGTCCTTCCTCTCCTGCTCCCCTCCATAGCAAAAGACCTTGCCTGTTCCTATTCAATTCTACAAGCATCCACCATTAATAATCGTTAACCCTTCTGGAGTACCCTTTGTTTTGGCCTGGGGACCTCCGATAACCATTGTATTTCACTCAAACTCCTATCCCTTCAGAGAAATATTTAATATAAATATCACCTCCAAACACTTATCAAATTGCACACAGTTCCATTCCCTTTTGACTCCACATCACACTGTGGAGTCTATCATCCAGACCTCATGGCTGTTGGTTAACTTCATGATGTCAGCCCTGCAGGGTTGGTACAGTATAACCCACTACCCCCTTACTCTATTCCTCTATCCAAATACTTCCTACTATTTTCGATAGGCTTGTGTGAGTGCTCGAAGCCTGAGTGTTTGCATGACTGCTGTTAATATTTATTTCTAATAAAGATCACTTAATTGTACCTTTTGGCTTAGAGTCTCCTCTGTTATTGCCAGTATACATAGGTTAAAATGTCCTACCGTTACCCGACCTCTCGCATGCCAGTTTGAGTAGCTAAATTCCCCTATTTAATATTAGGACATCAGAGGGTCTCCACAGACCCCACACAATTCAGGTAACAAGTACTCCCATTACCTGCTTTTAAAAATGTTACATTATAATTTATTTATGCTTCCTTTAGGCTAAAAAGGCTCCTTAGAGACAGGGAATCTGATTGTGTATCTCTAACATTTCACTGAGTTTATCCTTCAAGCCTAATGCATGGGATAGGGAGAGCCAGTTTTTAACTCTAGCTCAGTCAGGAAGGTCACTTGGATGCCCACAGGCCAGTCTCTTCTACTCTAATCTATAGCACAAGATTTTGAAAAGAGAATAGAATAATTTCATATATGTCCTCTTAACCTCTTAGGAGGAAAATGGGATAAAATGTCAGGGCTGGTCATACCATGAGGTAGGATAAAGCAACCTACTTCAGGCATCACCATAAGAAAGGGAGGAGAGAGAGTTAGTGGAAGGGATGGGATGTTTCTGCAACAAAAGGTCTTGGGCCAATACCGACAAATGTGCTAAGAGGCTGTTCCCCTTGTTTCTATCATCCTAGTCTGTCATGCAACCTATTTGTTTCTTCACACAACAAAACAGGTAGTGGGGTGATTTTTAAAACATTAATCCCGTATGGAGGTGTATATCTCCGCTCTGCCTTGCAAAACACACAAACGTAATTTGTGAAATGGTCCCAAATCAAATGTTGGTTAATAAGACCCATCAGTTCAATTTATCCAATTGTTCTTAGTGTTCCATAGTTTGCAAATCCCTGACTGCTGCTTTGGTACTGGGAAGATTGCAGCATGCCTGACCTTGCAAAACTAACATGGGGAAATAAGAGGGCACAATTCTGTGAAAGCTAGAGGAGAACTGGCTTTGCAAGCCATGTGGGGATTAATCTGGGCCCCAAAGCTAGGGTAAATCTGAATGAAAGAAATCTGAATGAAATATCACATTTTGCTACAAATTGAACCAAGAAGATGGTTGGTGAGCACCAAGCTAATAGATCATTGTACTCCCACACTTGCTCTTGATTCAAAAGAAAAATGTTTGTCCCCAGGTGCTGTCCAAATGTGGCATTACCAGTTGAAAACACCCAATGTGTCAGTTTCATTGTTTCTCTGCAATCATTCAAGAAGGTTAGCTTCCAACCTTTATTGAAACAGTATAGCAGGAGCCCATTGCAAAATCTCACATTCCTTACTTTGGCTGGAATTCATGGCCTTTGAATTAGCAGTGGGAACAAAAAAAGTAAACAAAGCTCTATTGCACAGTAGTATTCTAAACAACATGTCACATCTAGCTACATATGATATAACATACTGATTCTGCTTATTGCTGAGGCCAGGTAGCCAAAGAGAATGAGAGAAGTTGGGTTCAAGCAGTACATTGTGTGCATGAGACCTGCTGGAGACCAGATAAGGGAAAAGAAGGGCTTTTTGCAAGGAGGGACTGACTGGTCCACATATGGCATTGGGTGCAGCAATGAGCAAGAATACTGAGGGTGGACAGAAGAGTGGTGGGTGGTTCTTGGTACGACTGGGATGGATAATTGGGTTCTCAATAAGATGGGTCCCCACTTCCATATTCACTAGAAAATACACATACTGCAACTGATTGTAGCCTACTGTCTTGCTCATTTTCTCAGGGCTCATCTACATGAGCCAGGATACACTAGCTCCCTGCTGGCATATCCTAGCTGTGGATCAGGCTCGTTCCTCCCCTGTTCCCTCCATGAAATGGGAAGAAGTCCAGATGGGCAGGCTGGCCTGTCACGGTAGCTGCTGCTGGCAGTGTCTCCCTCACTTTCTCTGAAGGCAGGAAGCTGGCCTGCAACATGTGACAAAACCCCTTGCATGTGACCAGCCTCGGTCACACGGTGCAGTCCTGCTTCCTGCTTCAGAGAGAGTGAGGGAGACTGGTGGCTGCAGAAATGGGCTGGGCTGCCAGGATGGGCTCCTGGGGTCATGCCAATCCATTCCTTCCCAGCGGGAATGGGTTAAAGTGGGTATTAAAAACAACAACAGTAAAAGGCCCTCTCCTGTCTTCCTCCTGTCTTTGACTCAGGAGTGGTGAGGACTGCCTAGGGCAGAATGGGGCAAAAGCACTGCATTGTCAGGACTGCAGGACTCTAAGATGGGGTATATTGCCTGTGTAGACAAGCCATCAGAAGCAAGTCCCATTAAGGTCAATGAAACTGGCTCCTGAGTAGAACTGAAGCCCTGGGCCATGAATTTATCAGCATATGTTGACAACCTCGTAAACTCTTTATAGGCTTCAAGGATGAGTTTCTGAAGTCTTAAAATATAGCTATCATTTAATGGCATGGAATTAGTGCCGCTCCTGAATCACAAACCTACTAGAAATGCTTGGTACGTTGCCCACTATAATGATGTCAGGCAGCCAATCCATAGAAGCAGGATCCAAAATAAGTGGCTAGGGAGACCCGGTAGTTGGATTGTGTTTTCTAATCTCCCCTGATTAACTGTTTTTGAAGAAGGGGAACACTTGATATTTCTAAAAAATGCATTCCAGATCTTAATAGTAATAATCTCAAAAGTCTTTAAATGTAAATACAGAAGTTAAGCAGAATCTGATAACTCAACTAGAGAGGTGGGAAAGCAAGGATTCTATTTTATCCACTATAAAACGGAGCAGTACAGAGAAAACCAAAGAACATTTTTTGGGGGACAGGATTGTGTTTCCATTTGCATTTGCATTCCACAATACTGAAACTAGAGAAATGTGGCTTTTGAATTGCCTTCTGTATCCAAAAATAATCTATTTCCCTTTCAGTCATATTTTGTATGTACCTATGCAATCAAATTAATTTTACACTGCCACTGCAACCGTCTTTGTATATGGTGAGAAGTGCATGTCCATGGTATACACCTGCAGTTTGAGCCATAGATCAAAGTTGCACAGAACAAGAGCTTTCCAAAGAATATGGAATAAGCAGTGTTCATTAATAGGCTATAGTTATGTAGATTCCTCTAAGAGTCCTAGCTGTTTTGTGAGAGTTAAACATTTTTTTTTAAAAAAAGTTGGCAGATTCTACCTGAGATATATGGCATATCTGGTTCTGGTTGTCTTACAAAAAAACAGTGACAGGAACTGTCCAATGGGATGCAGTTTAAACAGGAGTAAACTTTTCAGTTTTCAGAGATGCTATTGTAATTCTTTTTTGTAGGGAAGGTCATGTGGCCTGCTAGACCAGAAAGGTCCAGTGAAGAGCTTTTGGAATGTGGCATCCTTCTGTGATGAACTGGACTAGCGCTAATACGGTGAGAATAGACAGCTGCCGTTTCAAGGCCTTTGTTTACATCTGCCTGAATTGCTTCTGTAGCTCCTCCTTGCTCAGGTTTGCCAGTGAGTGATGAGAGAGAATTATGTCTCTTGGATGGTGGTGGGCTGTAGTTCTGAAATCTCACCGTTTTCACTTGCTGAAACAGAACAGAAACCAGAGTTATGTTATTCTCAGAGGGCTGCCGGTAATGCTGTCTTTGTCATGTGCTGACACAACATGCCTAATTTAGAATGTCTTTGGCAATGTACTAGAAGACTACCTATTGTGTCTTTTTCTCCAATTAAATATAATCTGTGAAGCTGTGTGTGTGTGTAGGGGTGTACCACCTTACTAAACGTTTGAAAGGGAAATTTCTGGAACACTCCTTCTGAATGAATATATAAAATAATATTGTATTGGTTGAACTCATATTTCTGTCATGTATATTATATAAGCAATTTAACCTCTATGGTCAGACCTGTTTCCAGTCACCTTGGCCATCCTGACAATCTCGAGAGATAACCTACCCATTTTAAGATGAGTTTATTTGAGGGGGCCATCTAATAATAAAGCCAAGTAACAGACATTTTGTTTAGAATTTTCAGAGTGATGAGAGATTTTCCTTGGTTTTTTTCCGGGCTGTGAACATGGGCCTCACAGCCTGGAAAAAAACCAAGGAAAATCTATGGATGCCAGCCGTGAAAGCCTTCAACTTCACAGTGATGAGAGAGTTTTCCTAACTGGTCCACTAAATTTTACTCCTCCAAGTATCAGCAGTGGGCATGAATCTTTCTGTTTTCAAACAATAGGATGTTAAAAATATTCACAGATTTTCTCATCCTTGGGGAAAAAAAGTGTGTGGGTGGGTGTGGGGGTGCTTGACATGCTAAAGCCTCAGTCCAACCTCCCCTTGTAAATATCTGCATGTAGACTTATGCTATGCTGAGCCCTGGCCTAGTGTAAAGCCCCTGAATCCACCCCATATGGCCATTCCATGCTCCACAGCAAGCAGGCAAGAGCAGAGAAGCATCTGGCTATGTTTCCATTGCCAGATGCACAATGATTACAGCAGTGCTGAGACCACTGGAGGACCCTGGCAGATCTCAGTGCTAATGTCATCATTTTGTGACTGGCTATGGGGATGTAGCCAGACACTTCTCTGATCCTGCTTACTTTCTGTTAAGCACAGAATGGCTGTGCGAGTCAACTTCAGGGGCTTTGCATCAGTAGTGGTGGGGGGTTGGGTGCGGCACAGGGGGGAAAGGAATTCCAACTCCCACAGCATGTGAAAAAGGGCATCCACATGCCTAAGGGACTCTTATGTGTGGGTATGTCCCTAATAAAATTCTAGCCTTAGATAGTTTTTGAGCATTTATCAATAATTTTTTCACATTTTAGGACATTTTGTGAAAATTTCATTTGTATTTTGCACAAAATACAATAGTTTTTCACAAACAAAATTGTCACAAAAAAGTCACAGGGCATTTTCAGAAAGCGCTAAACGGAGCTTATCGCGGGATGAGCTCCCAGGAGAGGAACGGCGCTCTTGCGCGGTGGGGGGGTCGTTTTCGGATGCCACCGTCCCTCTTCCAAGATCATCAGTGTCACTTCCATTAAGCTTTGGAAGCAGCCGCGCCATATGTTAAGCACAGAAGTTGCCCGTGCTTAAAATATGGTGCGGCCGCTTCCAAAGCTTAATGGAAGTGACACTGATGATCTTGGAAGAGGGACAGCAGCATCCGAAAATGACCCCCCGCCGCGCAAGAGCGCCGTTCCTCTCCCAGGAGCTCATCCCATGATAAGCTCCGTTTAGCGCTGTCTGAAAATGTCCACAGTGTGTGAAAAATGTGCAAAAGCTCTTGCAATCTTACTCAATGTGGAAAAAAATTGAAGTTTTACATTTTTGTGTATGAGAATTAAATAAGTGAAGATTTCAGAGATTATCAGACGACCCAAAAAATCCAGGACAGGGACGACAGGAGATCGCCAAAGGGCTCACTTATCAGACAACATTGTCACTGTCTCATCCTGTTTCTGTGCCCCCTCCGTTCCCTCTGCGTTCCTTTTTGTTGATGGCTTAAGCCGTTCCATTTCTGAACCTGTGCCCCATTCTGCTGGTGTGATGCCAGGTACAGTGGGAGGTCCCTGCCAAACCCTGCCAAGCACTTCCAGTTGAGATTGGGACATTCAGGTAAGTGACACCCTTTCCCCCCTCCCCCTGTTACTTGGTATTTTAAAAGTGTTTTTAGGTGCTTTGTTTTACTTTTTGACTTTTACTTTTCATTTTATTTTTAAATCTCTCAGGGGAATGGCTAGGATTTTGTTTCCAGGAAGTGAACAGGGCTCGACGAGAACTCCACTCACTCCTGGGATGCCAGAGGGGAGGGGAGAACTTTCAATAGCATGGCAAGGTAGGTGTGTGATAATTTTTTATTTACTCAGTTATGGGAATAAGAGTGGGGTGGGAGGGGACATAGCAAGGCAGGGACTTTTTTTTGGTCCCCGTCTGATAATCTTCTTCATCTCTATAACAAACGAACTATTCAGATCATCAACTTGCTGAGCTTTAGTTAGACAATATACCTGAACAGGGCACCTTCACACATGAAAGAGTCATGGGGCCATGCACACCAAGGGCTCATCTACATGTGGAGCAAAACCCAGAATGGAGCTTTGCCCACATGCCCCTGCATTCCCCCACATTGCATCAGAAACCCTGCACATCATTATACTCAGCAGGGGCATGTCTTTACTGTCCCTGCAGAGTTTTGGCCACCATCACCACCGCAACCCCTGACACTGTGACAATTTTGGGCTATGGATGCATTTCCTGGCTGAAGGGAGAGGTTTCCTCCCTTCCATGGCTCAGCAGTGCTGCCTCCTTTGCTGCTCTCTCACTTGCCTGTTGCTGCCTGAGTGCTTCCATCACTTTAAGAAAGAAAGCTTGATTAAAGTGACAGAAGTACTCAGGAAGGGACAAGAGAAGCAGGGAGAAGAGACAGCACTTTTGAGCCAGGGAAGGGAGGAAACCTCTCCCTTCAGCTGGGAAATGCCCTCAGAGCCTTAAAATTTTGGTCATAGTGTCAGTGTCAGTGGTGGCAGCAGTGGCAGCAGCTGTGGTTGCAGACGAAAGTCAGCAGAAAACCCCAAATCCCACATACTGTGAATGGTAGTAATAAACCCCGAATTTCTGAGAATCTGGGAAATAACACATGTGGCAGGATAGCCCCAGTTTTGAGGAAAAGGCCATGCCACATGTGGCCTGATTGCAGAAGATTTGGGGACATTCACACTGGGATTTGGGGTATTTGATAGTGTAGCCAAGCTCCAACTCTGTCCTCAGTGTTCCTGGTCTCCCCAAAGAATTGGAAGCTCTTTAGGGGACCTCTCTTTATGTTTGCTTGAATGTGAGCAGAAACCTCCACAAGGGCTGAGAAGCCCAAGTTAGAGGATTCACAAGGCCAAACGGTTGCACTCAGAGTCAAACAAATGAATTTAGAAGGTTCCTGTATTTCTCCCAGTTCAATGCATGTAAAACTAGGCCTGCTTAATGAAGAGGTCACATTGTTACCTTCTCAGCGGTGTTTCTGGAGGTGTCTGGTTTCACCAGAATGGAGGGTGGAGCAGATGGAGGTGACTTTAGAATCAGCTCATTTTTTGTTGGCAGTTCTTTGGTGTCCAGTATTATCGAGCTACACACAGAAGGAGCTCTGCTGCTTCCATTTTGGGGCACAAGCACTATTGAAGAATCATAGGAGGAGGAGTTTAGCTTGATCCCTGTGTCAGTTGTGCCAACTCCTCGAGGAAGAGTGGAGATAGGTTGATACATGGGTGATTGCTGGGGTCGTGTTTGGGTGGCAGGAGTTCGCCTTAGGGAGTTGACGAATGGAATAAGAGCTCCTGACTGCAAAGGTTTCTGTAAAGATCCATCTACGGAGGCAGAATTCAGGAAGAGATGATGGTTAAGGTGAAAATAAAACCCAAGCAGCTCAGTGATGAAAATTCATATTAAGCATAATGGGAGAAGATTGCTGAATTGCAATACTTAGCTGAATCTCCATATTGATGCTTACTGGCACCAACACCATATATTTTTAGAATATGAAGGCTTCATATTGGGAGCATCTGTCTCTTCAAACTATTGGAAATGCATTGAAATTGTAAGGGGATGTGTGTTTCATGACTGCCTACATTCTTGTACCTTTGCTTTGAGATATACTAAAGGTCAGCCCACAGGTCTTCTTTCTAAAATTGAATTCTCATTTGAGTAAGAGTTTGATAATTTTTATTATGACTTCTATTTGTTTTGGAGCTGTCAACACAGAGTCTGGATCTGACACAGTACAAAAAGAATTTAAAATAAGTCCCTCACTAAAGGTGTTTTCAAACTAGATTTGATGGGGAATCGAGTTAGATAAGGAAGTAGGAGTGCAAGAAAAAAAGAATATGAAGAACTGACAGAAAGTTGGCTGGAAGCTACAAACAGTGGTAGAGTACATGCTTTGCATGCACAAATGTTTAGGGTTGTTCCTGGCTATCTCCAGTTAAACTAGAGGTGGGGAAGCATTGTCTCTCCAGATGTTTTGGACTTCAACTTTCAGAAGCCCCAGCCATTATGCCCAATACTACAGGAATGGGAGTTCAAACCATCTGAAATACTAGCTGTTTTATCCCTTATTTAAAAGGACTCCAGTAGGGCTGAGAAAGCATTCTGTTAGAACTCAAGAGAGCAGCTGCCAGTCAGAGTAGGCAATACTGAACTAGATGGATCAAGGGCCTGTTTTAATATACAGCAGCTTCATACACTCATAAATGGAGCATCTACCTTCTTTAATTGTTGTTGAAAATGTATTTTAAAAGCTGCCAGTAATCAGAGACATGGTCTGTTTGAGGGCACATGAAGTGGTCACCTTCTTAGGCAAAGCAGGCTGGCATCTGATCATTACTTGGATTGGAGACTGCTAAGGAACTTGGCATAAACAATTTTTTAGTTCCATGATGGAAGAAAGGTAGCATGTAAATATACTTAATAATAAACATTATTTTTTATTTTTCCTATTGATTACTTTGTTGAAATTGCTTCCTGAAGCTAAAATAAATGTTACTCTTTTTATGAAATTGCTATCTTTTCCTCTTGTGGAGGGAGAACTCAGTGTAATTAGGTTTACCACCTTTTACTGCCTTGGCTCCAGTTCCTTCTAGACATGACATGTTTTATCATGTCTGGAATTAGATGAAGCATTCCTTACCATTTTAATCTTTCTTCACCTACTAAATTTCTGTGTCCCGATGCAGTTAAACTCACTGACAGCCAATAAAATTATGGCAAATTATTTGCTCTTCTCCTCTTCCTTAGAAACTCATACCTTGTCTTTACTTTCAGAGATTGTCATGATACTGACACAGCATATTTTATGCTTCTATTTCCCATTATATCCCAGAATGTGACTTGTGTTCCTCCAAACTCTGCCACCCAAAACTCTGCCTGAAGTGAATTCACCCAGTTTTTTTGCTCTGGTGCTTCTGGTAGGAACTGTAGCTTAGCAATAAATCAAAGCTTTACATGTACGAACTCACATTCAATCCCTGTCATCTTCAGGTAGAGTTGGGGAAGACTCCTATCCAAATCCTGAAGTGCTGTGGCCAATTGGTGCTGGGAATACTGGCCTAGATGGACCAGTGGTTTCATTCCATATAAGTCTGCTTCCTAACACTCATACAGTGCTATCTCCCTTCCTTCAAATATTTTCTAAAAATCCACCTTTTGCCTTAAAGCCTTTGATTTAAATCCTTACTCAAGACTCTGGCCAAAATAAAACATAAGTTATGTGTCAGTTTTTCAGTTTGCTCACATTCATCCAATTAACTTTGTATCCCCCTTTCTTCTTCTCCTCGTGTTGTTTCCAACTGTTGAAATGTAGTAGACAGATCTTTGTGTTATTCTGTATGGGTGTGCAGTGTTTTGTTTTGTTTCATTGTCCAATTTGTTTCTGTTATTAAGGACACCATTTCTCTCATTATACATTCATAGAAATCATATTCATTTCATTATCCATTTATAGGTACTACTGTACTAATGATCGTTGGTAGTTTTTTGTTTTTGTATTGGCTGCAGCAAATCTAGTTGCACAGCTGCTCTTAGTGGTGGCCATTTCATTTGGTGACAAGGCCTCACAGGCCCATATCCACTAGAATGGTGGGGGAAGCATGAAGCCACTTCAACCTTGCCTGTGGCCTCTTCGCAGAGAAGGAATTGAATGGCCACTGGTAACTGTGCTTGCCCTGCCTGTGTGTCCATCTATTTCCTCAAGGAGGATGTGATGCCTATTCAATAAGGTATTTACCAATATTGTGCCTCACCTACATTTAATTTCGTTATGACCACTTTAATTATACTTTGGCCACCCAGACACTCAACATTTCTGGCTCTAGGCTTAGTACCCTATATGTTGCATTACTTTGGTCATTAGGGAGGAGGGAATGGTGGCCAACAGAAAAAGCAATAGTGCCACAACATACAGTGCATTATGGGTAAAGAGGGTCCTAAGAATGTCTCCTGCACTCTGCTTGTTCTGTCATCAGTCTTGTAGAGATGTAAGACCTGAACTCATCACACAAAAACTACAAATGGGTACTATGAACAGGAGTCCTGAACAGGATTTCCATTTCTACCCACCTGTGCTTTTGCACATTCATTTTGGAATGAATGCAGATTGAACCAAACAGGTCCATTCAGTTCAATTTTTCATTTATTCTGAATCTCATTCATAGTTCTATTCCTTTGTAAAGCATTATGTACAACATGGATGCTATCATTTTTTTTAAAAAAAAAGGTATTACTGTAATCTAAGCTCATTTGTTTGCTATCAGCTTATTCTGTGTTGTCAGGAGATCTCTCCAGAATGAGCCCTGCTCTATTGAGGCCTTGGTGAATGACAAACTACATCACATAACATTTGTAATGTTGCTGCCAAAACTCCTCCTTCTTATTCCCTATTTTTTTTTTAAAAAAATAATAATCTCCACACTCAGATTCATGCTCAGGTGTGTGAGGAGCAAATGACGACCCTGAAAATTCCACTGAGCCACTGAATTTTAACGTGTATTTCTTCACTCATAAAAATGTATCTCCTTGTAAGAGACTGAACAATTGATCCTATTGCATGTTTCTGAGTTGTCTCAGGCTCTAGCAAGTACATCCGTGCCTTGGGCAGGGCAGCCTTCCAAGCCAGCTGTACGCATGCAAACAGGTTCACAACTCTTCAGGAGGCTTAGCCTGGCATTTATGTCACTTGCATCAGCCTTGAATTTCAGTGTGCTAATTAAAGACTTCTCGCTGTCTTTCTGCCACTTGGGAATAGATGTGCATCCCTCCCTCACCAGGACTTACTCTTCTGATTGCTGCCACGGCCTCTTCTCTGTGAGGCTGTTTGCCCAGAGGCATTTGGCTCTGAGAGATTCCGCACAGGTGAGGCCAAAGATGTGGGCATGAAGGCAAATTTCAAAGGCCTGCTTTGCCTGGGGCCGTTCTCTGAGATGCTTCCCTGGGATGAAAGGGAGGAGGTGGATAATGTCCATGTTGCACAGAGGGAAGGCATTCTTGAATCAGGGAAGCTTGAGGACTTCCTGGTTGTTGAAGAGAGAGGCAAATAAAAGGGAGGGAGGGAGACAAGAGAGGGTACAATTTCAGATGTTAAAGAGCAAACACAGCTGCACAATTCAGATCCAGGAATTTTGTTGTCTAATTAGGGGGGAAGGGGCAACATGTGGAATGACATCTGCAAGCATTTGTTAAGTTCTGAAATTTCAAAATCCTTCCAGTTTATTTCAATCGTCCATTTTAATCTTCCACGTCTGTGATCAAACTCCAGAATTATTTTCACCATTGCTGTGCCAGAAAGCCACAAGAGTCATATTAATGAAAAGGTTTATATTCTCCCAAAACAGAATACTCACACTACCTTTTAAAGATAGAGAGGTTATGCAACTTTGCCTTCTTATCAGTATTGGCTAAAATTAATGGTTATTTGTATTACAAATCAGAATGTTAGAATTCAAGAATGCCTCTCACAATCTCTTTATCACTTTGCTTCAAATCAACTGCATAAATGTTTCCACGGGTTGAACAAAACCAGTGTGTATGTCAAAATATTCAGAGATTGGAGACAGCTGTACTATTTTCAAGGAATCAATGGGAATGATTTAAAGAGTGATTTTCAGCTGCTGCTTTCAGTCTGCTATTGCATAGCCTTCAACTGCCCCAATTTGCCAGGGACAACCCTGATTAATCCTGTGTCATCCCATTTTTTTCAGTTGCTTTTAAAATGTCCTAGTTTCTCCCCCTTTGTTCTCAACTTATTTCAATTACTCAAACTGAATTCAAAGTACAAAAGTAGTTTCTACACAACTCAGCAGCAGGGAGAAGAGGGGGCTCCACCTTGACCTTCCCTGTAGACTCAAGCAAAAGCAAATGGCTGTGGCTTCCTAGATTCTCTGCTCTTCCATATTAATACCTTTTTACCATCTTGACAACACAGTGATGTTGCATGGCCAGATTTGTCCTAGTTTTCATCTATAAAAGGTTGGAGGATTTGTTATTGTTGAAAAGCTGTCTAAATACCCTAGGCACCAGATCCCACCTGATCTTGGAAGCTAAGCAGAGTTAGCCCTGATTAGTACTTGGATGGGAGACCACCAACAAAGCCAGGTGCTGTAGGCTATATTTCAGAGGAAGGAACTGGCAAAACCACTTCTGAGTATTCCTTGCCTAAGAAAACTCTATGAAATACATGGGGCTGCCATGAGTCAACAGGCAATTTGAAGGTGTGTGCACACACACACACACACACACACACACACATTATTGCTGATGTCCTACCACTCCAGATGAGTGGACTTACTCCTGATCATCCTCCAAGCAGGTGCAATATCCCTTGTTTTTGAACATATTTCTATCTGTGGTTGTCTCACAGGTATGGGATATGGGGAAATAATTTTACATTGAAGAGGCAGGTGCAGCTTGTTTTCTCCACTGGCATTTTTTTATATGTTGGCAGGTATTTGCATGAGAGCAAGAAATGCTAGATTAAACGAACTGAGGATGGGGGGGGTAGATGGGGAGTAATTAGTGTAGACAGGCATTTTTATGTTCAAATGATTCAGAAGCAAAGTAAATAACTTGGAAGTAAAAAGTCATGGAAGGGAGAAATGCAGGGAAGATAATAAGTATGTGCAAACATATCCAGAGCTAATTGTATGTTTTCTAGTTTATAGAGAGATGAGCTATAGGATGTTCTCTACCACAATATAATATAGCAGAGAACTAGAAAAAAAGTCCCTCATCCTCCAACTGCAGCATCTGTACTAGGTCCCAGCCACCATGAGATAAGTACAGAAAGACAATACAAAAGATGGGAGAGAAGGCAGTCAGGCTTCTTAAAGCATTAAAAAGAAAGTTTTATAAGAAGATCTGTCTTTGTTCTTTTATTGTTGATGCGCATGAATATCATGACCATCCTCTAAACAGATGCAACATTCCTCGCTTCCAGTACCTTTCCTCCTATTAGAAAGCAGAGCAAGCAGGGTTCGACAGGCAGCTGGGGAAAGGACCACACATCGAAGGGAGCAACTCCATTGAAGGCTGATAGCAATTGACATTTCTGCTTTAGGGTTATTAACACAATGCATCTGCACTATGGGGGCTGGTGCCTTCCATGTCAGTGGGGTGGTGCATCTAGTTCAGATTTTAGACTGAACTTTAACAAAATTACCCAGAGTGTTGGATCTTATTTCCCAAAAGAGATATAGTACCTTTAATAAAGTTCAGAGTAAAACCTAGAGCAGTAAGGTGCCCTGTGGCTTTGCTTTATTAAATGACAGATGATAGCCATTCACCTTGTATGTTGGCTGGATCTGGTCTTCAATGTATCATGGACCACTTTATGACATGAGCAAATTGTTCCTTGGTGTAAAGGCAGAGGGGCACAAACACAGCTTTCAACTTGGCATGGGAAGGATGGACCTTGAAATAGTCTAGGGTAGCCCAAGATCTCTTTCTGCCTGAGCTGGGAAGCAAAGCATTCCTGCTATCCAGCAACACACTGTTGTAGAACATAGCAGCACAGCTACCCAAGACTTAGCACCCCAATGATGAAGGAGCTAGACCTCCCTTCTACAGGAAGAGGAGGAGGAGGTGGTTGGCAGTGCACCCTTCCCACCATGGGAGGATGAGGAGGGCAAGAGAATGCTGACTGCTGTAGCATGCCCCTCTCACTGCTGAAAGAAGAGGAGACAAGCTGGAATGTGCCCAGAGGAGGGCAACCAAAATGGTGGGAGGTCTGGAAGCCATGCCCTATGAGGAGCGGCTTAGGGAGCTGGATATGTTTAGTATGTGAAGAGAAGGTTAAGAGATGATATGATAGCCATATTTAAATATTTGAAGGGCTGTCATACTGAGGATGGAGCAAGCTTGATTTCTGCTGCTCCACAGACTAGGACACACTGGAATCGTGTAGTATGTGGGGAAATAATTATTGTAATGTAAAACAATCTTATGTACCCCATTCACATCCTAAGATAAGTCTAGGAATTTTTCCTGCATGCTTCTGTTCTCCCAAACTCCCTTTCTCTTATTTCACTGGGCACTTCCAGCCAACTGGAGAGATGGGTCATTCAACACATGACCTAATTTAAATTTTATTGCTCTTTGTGCAAGTTCTCTTTTAAATTAGATTCTCCATGCTGCTGTAGCCTAGCCATGGATGCCATGCTGCTGCCATGAAGCCTTGCTATGATGCTATTCCATGATGTTCACCATGCAGCCTCTACCGCTAAAGGCTGGGTGAGTCATTCTACCCTAAATCCGCCTAGTTAGTTAGGAACACTCTTTTTAAAGTTTGTTTTAGTATGTAGATTGAGATTGATATACCTTCAGTAAACTTTTGATTTGCATTTTTAAACTGACTCCTTTGTTTTTGTAATGAGTCTAATTCACTGGGTGATCAGATCAGACCACAGACCTCAGAATGCACTTTTAAATGTTAATTGAGCTGCCTGTCTCAGCATTCTTAAGCCACTCTGCATGAATTTGAAAGTAAATGATTTTAACTCTTTTTAAAGAAGATATTTTTATTCCTTTTTAAAAGGGCTAGATCCCTGGATTTTTTAAAATACATTTTTATTTTTAGACTCATACCTCCTACAAATTGACACAAACTACAGGAAAAGAGATTTTACCTAAACATTAGGAAGAACTTCCTGACAGTAAGAGTTGTTAGATAGTGGAATGCACTACTTTGGAGTGTGGTGGGATCTCCTTCTTTGGAGGTTTTTAAAAAGAGGCTGGATGGCCATCTGTCGGGAATGCTTTGATTGGGGCATTCCTGCATGGCAGGGAGTTGGACTAGATGGCCCTTGTGGTCTCTGCCAGCTCTATGATCTATGATTCTATGAAGTGTCGCACAAAGGCAAGCTGGTTTTTAAAAAATGCCTCGCTAAAAACTAAGGCACTGTGAGAGGAAAATCACCTGTCCCATGGTGCCTTGGCTTCAGGCAACAGCAACAACAACTGGCCTCCAGAGCGCCACCTCCTCCTTTTGGCAGGGATGATAGAACCTCCCACTTCCATGAAAGGACAGATATGTAGGTGACACTACCCTCCTCCTCCTCCTCCTCCTGCGCAACTGGGAGCTTGGTTGGCTGGCAGTACTATGGCAGGACCCCATAACAGAGTCATAACGTCAGACTACTATTTTTACTTAAATAATTTGGCATAAGCAATCACACTTTTCCTAACTGTAGGAATATGTAGGGTATGAAAAGAGCCACATAGGGCTAGTCTCTTGCTATGGAAGCGAGGGACAGTAGGTGTGAGGGAGAGATATAGGTGCAAAGTGGAGATGCACTCCTGTCCTGGCAACGGGAAGGGGCCTTCCTCAATTATTGCGTGGAGCAAGGCCCAAACAACTGACCTGAAGGGCTAACTACAGACAGTACCGTACTTGCTCAAAGTCTAACTATTACATATAGCTCAAGGCTTTACAGGTGGTTAGGTTCACATAGGAGCCCAGCACCAGCCAGTCTCCCAGGTGCAGGGAGTAGGAATTGGTCCCCTCCTGATTTTTAGTGAGCTCCTATGTGGTTTAGGTAGTTGTACACAATAACATTTTGATAGTAGTTCAGTTAAGAGGCACCTCTTAAATGGTGTCACAAATGTCACTCTTTTAGACAGGATTGGGGGGGGGCGGAAATGGATTGCTCCACAGTTACTGTAATTCCCAGCAGCTGCAACCTGTCTTAATGGTTATACAGCCCCCATAAACTTCACATGCCCTCTAGTCTAGGTGGCAGCCATGAGTTAATTACTTGCACGTTTTTTTTAAATCTGCTGCCACTTAAATTTTTAAAAGAAACTTATTTCCATAGTGCACATAGGTGATGTTTCGCCTTTACAAGAGAGAAAGAGAGAGAGAGAGAGAGAGAGAACAACTGTTTTACTGCCTTAGCACTTGCTGGCTAAGGCAAAAATCCAACATAGTGGTTCCGGGAGCTTGCTGTGTTAGCAAGTCTCACCCTTCATGCTCATCTGGCCAATCAGGTTTGTGCTTCCTCTTGTATGGGAAAGCAAATCAATGTGATCACTTATCTTAACGAGTGAGAATGCACACCCCGTCAGACCTTTTTAAAAAATTCAAGAAAAGCTGTGAAGGCTTCCCAAGCATGGTTTTTGGAGTTTTTGGTCCCCTCCCCTTTTGAATATGTCACATTGATTCACATTTCCATTAAGACAGGTAGCATTCCATATGAATTCCATTAATTTTTTTTCATGGTTTAGACAACCCCTAAATATCTCTCCCCCGCTCCAGCCTAGAAATGGACAACATGAAAGACTTTATGGTAAATTGGGTGAAAGACTTTGGAAACTGTCTAGAATTGGAGGCTTGGGAGAACGCTAGGAAAAAAACTAGTAAATACAAAGTTTGCCAGAATCTGAAAGAAAATTACATGAAAATAGTGCTCAGGTGGTATTACACCCCTTTAAGATTAAATAAAATGAACAAATCGATCAATAATACTTGCTGGAAATGCCATAAAAATGTTGGCTCCCTGCTACATATGTGGTGGGGTTGTAAGGTGGTTAAAAAGTTCTGGGATAAAATTCATAGAATAATTGAAGGAATGCTACGGATTAAATTTATAGCAAAGCCTGAATTATATCTGTTGAATATGATCAATGTGTTAGAGAAAGAAGTAGAAACAAAATACTGGAAAATTCTTCTGTATTTGATTTGAGCAGCCAGAATAATGGTAGCCCAGAAATGGAAAGCAGCTAAACCACATACTATCTATGAGTGGATTTTAAAAACCCAGGAAATGTTAGAGCTAGATATATTAACAGCTAAACTGCACAATTTACCTAAAGAGAAATCATTACATAAATGGCTACCAGTAATAACATTTTTTGTGGGGGGGGGGAAGGATTGGGGTTCGATATGCAGAATCTGGTACTACTGTGACTCTGTCTATATTACTAACACTTAGGGAAAAAAGGGGAGGTCATACACAAATATGTACTATAAGATATTTCACTTAATACGCAAGGGAAATTTTGAAAAAACATTAATTCAAACAAAGTCAGTAACAAGGTATATAAGCTGTTCTTACTGCAATTGTGTCTAACTTATAGGAAGTCAAAAGAATACTATTGGTTTATTTAAATTGTTTTTAAAACTTGTTTAAATAACAGTTAGAATGAAGAAGTTTCAATATGATGATTAAGTATTATTGCAGAATAGAAGAGAAAAGAAAAAAACCTGTAAATGTTAACTTGAATACAACAGAAATTGTTATTTACTTTTGAATGACTAATAAAAAAATAATTCAAAAAAATAAATATCTCCCCCCACCCCCGCAGGAAGGAACACCACTAAGGACGAAATTAGACTTAAATTAATCTTGCGTAATTTTTACAAAACTGCTGCTGTTTGCTTTTACTATTATAATTTCCCAGTAGTGAAAACACCCCCTGCCTCTAACCCTCTGCTGCTCAACAGGCGAAACCAACAGGTTGTGCCCCGCCATTTCTCCTGAACTGCCTGAGCAGCAAAGAAAGCTTTTAGACTCAAAGTGGTGGCTTGATGGGACACAGAGGAGGTTGGGGATCTTGAAGGAAAAATGGGAAGGCTGTTTCGGTACTCTTTGCTTACTTGTACATCCTTTCCCCCAGCTGTGTCCTCCCCCTCCCCAAAGTGTGTTGCTGTCACTTCTGATTATTTCTTTCCCCATCTGCTTTCCCTGATGAGGCTGACAAGGCCAGGTAGCTCTTTCACCTCAATCCATTAAATCGCTGAGAAGGCCATCCATCTTCCACATGAACAGGGTGCTTAAATAACCTTCCTTAAGTGCTCCTAATTTCCTTGGAACCTGAGCTGAGGAGTAGCAGTGTCTGTGCTGACTCCTCTGAGAGAGGAGAGGAAACAGCAACTTCTGGCTCATTTTGTTATCTTTTCGGTGACTGCTCTGCGCTTTGAAGAATGATTTATGATTTAATAATGGGGCAGAGATTCATCAAAATAACCAAGGCATCAATTTATTATGAGATGATCTGCAAAGGAAACCACACAGCACCAGGCTTCACAATTGGTGTTCATGACTGAGATACATTAGGAAGTTACTTCCAGTGTCTCTGGGCTCTGCCTTTGATTGTTTGTTGGTCTGGTTTATTGGTGAGGCGGAGCTGCAGTGTTATCATAAGCCAATGCCTGGAGAAATGATCCAGGGAGATGAAGAGTAATGACTGACTCTCCTTAATGCAAGGGGTTTTAGTAGACATCAGAAGGAATAACTCCGGGCCCAAAGTGGCTGTGGAGTCTCCAATTTGAACTACGTGATTTAGCATGGTAAAATGCATGCAGGGGAAGAAATGAGTAAAAGTTTATCTCTAGTGAAAGCAATAACATGGCTAGTTGGGTTTCAGCTAGAGTGTTTCCTTCTGTGACAGCAGACTAAAATTTGGCATCTTTCAGTTTTTTCTGCATTTCATGTTATCAAGAATTACAGTCATCTCAGGGATGTCCAACAGTGTGCTTATAGCACAGCGTGGAAGTGAGAATGTACAAGTAAAATATAAATAGTTTGCATAAATAAATGGCATAAATATCTAGGTATGATGAAATCATAATGAAGTTGCATTTAAAATATAATATAATGAGTAGAACCAACAGCAAATTTATGGAGAGTGCAAGGAATAATGATTTTCATTTACTTTAAATAGGCATTTTCAACATTTTTAGCAGAATTTTATATCCTCCTCTATCTGTTCTAGGCTTTTTCTTGAAACAATGATGAGTAACAGAACAAGCAAAGGAATGAGTTACATCATCTTAAATTAAAACAAGCAAACCTCAAAACACATTACTTTGGGTGGGAGAGGGGACTTTGTACTGAGTTACACAACAAATTCTTTTTTAAAAGTTAATTTTCCTAGTTCTCTTTCTTGGTTGAGATGGCTGCAACTGTCTCAAGCTACATTATTCTGCAGAAAGACAAATTATTTTCTCAAAATGAATCAAGATATGACATATATGAAGTGACACATCCAAACTAGCTGTCCAGTCAGCCATTTTGAATGAGATACATTGGGGAATGAGATACATTGGGGAATGAGATACATGAGATACTTCAGGGCTCTGCTGCTGTTGCTATCCATTCTCTCAGGCACAACAGAGAATTAAACACTGTACAGTCTAAGTATTTTCTGAATGGGTAGCAGCTTGTTACACTGGTGAGATACAGAAAGATGTCCAATTCTGTGGTGATTATCTAGGAAAGCAAGGTTAATTGATCTGAAGAATTATCTCTGCAGGCCTTTAACTGTTCCTCATGGCATAGAATACAAGCCATATTGTCACATATATCCATCCTGCATCTAACCTATAGTGATTGCTATACATTATACCAACCCACAATTAATGTTTCACTAACCTGCTGAAAATGAGAAAGTTCCTAAATTATTGCTTATTGGAAATGTTGATCCTCCTGGAAAACAAAACTATATTGGAAGCATTTTTACTGCCCCTCTAACAGTCTAATGTGTGGTATCTCAAAAGAGGTATTCTCTTTTATAATTTCTGATTTTACGGTATTTTATTTTTATTTTAGTTAAATGAACATTGCTTGGATTTTTTTTTAAAAAAAATATGGCTAATTTTATTTCCAATAAGAGCAGAACAAATGTTAGGTTTCCAACATGGAAAAGCCAGATGCCCTCGGGAAGCCTACAGCTCAAGGCAGGAGGTCAACAGTATTTCTTTATTGTATGACATGTTACTGCCCACATCTGACATTCAAGGGCAAGCAGATTCTGAATATGGAGACTCACTCAAGCTTTCATGGCTATATTTAGACTAAGAAAATCTGCTTTTGAGAGCAGCATGGGAAGTGTTGACCATGCTTCTGGAGGCTGTAGTCCAAAACTGGGGCTTCTCGGATCTGTAGTCCAAAAATTAAGATTTCCAAGGGCTATCTATTTTTGTATTTCTTTCCTGTCAAGGGGGATCTTATAGGCAAAGCTGTTTCTAATAGACACAAATGAGCTTTTTTTTTTTTTAATTCCTTTGTTTCTCCCTGTTTCTGATGTCTTTCCCTCTCCATTTTTCTTTTCTTTTCTCCACTGGCCCTCCTCTTTCTACTGAGGTCCTTCAAAACATATGAAAAATAAACTGAGAAGAGACTACAAAATGTGATACAGCACCAATTTTCCATTAACTTTTCTAACTCTGTTTAGAAGCTGGGTACGGTACTTTCCGCCACCACTTGTTATGATAATGAATCCTACAAGTTAATAATACATAATGTGCAATATTAGTTCCTTAATCTGCACTGTAGATCCTTAATCTGGGGGATCCTTGGCATAAACAAAATGGCTCATATTTAGTTTAATGACATATTCCTATGAAATCCCCATGATGCCTTTAAAGTACCAATCATGGAGCAATGAATATAACTGTATATTTTTAAAAGGTCAGCAAAGCCCATAGGGCAGCTTCTACTAACCCACTGACAGTTAGTAACAGTAATAAAGCTAGCAGAAGCCACTGTGTTGCTTGTAATTGTCACTGTCTGTACTTTCTGCATTTTATTGCCCTTTGATTCCTTTCCCCACCTGCAATTTAAGTTAGCCTTTCCTCTTGAAACAGACTCTAGCCTACAAAAGCTTATGTCACAAAAAGTTTGCTAGCCTTTAAGGTACCATGCTTGTTATTATTTACAATGAGAGAAAACTCTGCTGTATGTCATGTCATCACCTTCCAAACATATGAAATATGGAATATTGTACACCAGTTGCTGCATAAACCATCACAAACCATTTACACCAGCAGCTGTTGGGTGAACCTCTTACTGTGTTTACAGCTACTACTTGGGGTGTGTAAGCTCCAACACTTTGAAAAAAGCATTCCCCCTCTCACCTCACCTGAAAAAAACTGGATGTTCTCAGCCAGCAGTGGGGGGAAAACCCTCAGAAAATAAGGTACTGCTTCTTGCTTTAGAGCAGTGATTCTCAAACTTTGGTCCTTCAAGAGTTTTGGACTTCATCTCCCAGAAGCCCTAGCCACCTTGGCTAACACTTGGAAATTCTGAGAGATGAAGTCCAAACCATCTGGAGGACCAAAGTTTGGGAATCACTGCTCTATAGCACAAACGCTGCTCCAACAGCTTCCAAGAGCAACAATTCACCATTTTGGGTCCCATCCCCCCCAGCTGGGAAGTGGAAGTGTTAAGGAAGGCATAGGGCTACATGCTTTCCACCCTGGCCTATGTTCTTAAGAACAAACATAGCCCTGGATTTAGCTGAATGCTCCATCTCTAGGAAGCCGCCCCATACTGCGTAGACTATCATCTAGGGAAGGATGGCTCAATCAGTTTGGATTTTGCTCAGTTCTCACTTTCACAGCCTTAGGTGTGCTTCCTCCCATCTCAACATCAATTTGCATTTTTTTAAAGAAAGCCTATATGAGCTTTTCATGTACATATCTTCTAATGTACGCATGTTTGGACACATCAGCCTAACATTCACATATCCCCCTAAATTTAATGTGTTTTTATCATCAATATGCATACTTTTTTCACCAAATATTCACACTGCTGCATACATTTCCCCCCTAATAATTACATTTTTGTACACATTTTTTATTATAAGGCAGTATTAGAAAGTTTGGAAAGGTGTGAATATTGGAGTACATATGTGTTTCTGTTGATTTGTTGGTTTGTGAAATTCAAACTGAAAACATTTCTCCTCTGTTCCTACTGGGCTCATTAACTGATTTCTGTACAGCTCCACTTAGGGTGGCCATTATTTAGAAGCAGTTATTCTTGCCTGAGCCTGGAATAACCAGGAGACATGGCCTCAAGATGCCCTGTATGATATTCTGGTTCTACAGATAACTTGCTCTGTGATTGCCATGTCCTTCCACCACTTATATAGCTGTTCTTTAGATTTGGGTCTTACCTATCTGCTAATTTCTGTCCTATGCATCATTATTTGTAGGAGCTGTGGCCCAATCTTTATTCCAACCCCCCCAAAGGGGGCTGTGAATGGTTGGGGGTGGGGAGCCATGATATGCAATCCTTTCCCTCACTCCAGAAGAAAAAGGCACACATGTGCAGTTCTATTGAGGGGCAGGAAGTGAAGAGTTTCAAAACTGTTTGTGGGTGGTCCATCCATCCATCCATTATCCACTCACGTTGATCCAATTCAAACCTAGTTTGGGCCATGGAAAGGTTTTTGTGTTACCTACAGGTATACATAATCTCGTGCTCTCTCTAAAAATAAAGTAAATCAAACCTGAAAAGAGGAGCAATGTAATTGCTTGGGAAGATCCCAATTTTTCCTGTGACCAAGGACATCCCTTTCAGCCAGCCTTCCCGGTGTTTCCCCAGAACTCGAACACCTTCTCCTTTTTCCAACTCTAGCTCATCCGGACTATGAGCTGTGTAGGAGTGCAGAGCCACACACCTGATGAAACATAAGGAATGAAACAGCAACATGAGGCACTCTGAAGAGGCAGCTCCATTTATGTAACCTAATGAGGCTGTAACACAATAGTCCCTTTAAAGCCACACTGAGAATAGTTGTGATTTGTGCTAAACCAACAGCCTTGTGTCTGAGGCCTCTTTAAATAACACGTTTGTCACACCGTGTGGGAATACCCCAGTGCTAGGAGACTGAATCAGATTAATAAGCAGGCAGCTCATCAAGAATGCTGAACTAATGGGTGACAACATAGAGGGCACTCCCATATGAGCTGGTATAATGTACACAGTAGTGAAACAATACACTTCAGAGCTAGAAATGCCTTAAAGCCCTGGGGTGGGAGAAGGGAAAATCACCCTCCAAACCAAGAAGAGTCATATCAACAAAATGGGATTACTTGAGTCTTGTACAGTCAGTTGGTATCCCAGAATTCCTCTCAAAACCTGTAGGAGATCCAGTACTAGTAATTTTGATCATCAGGCCTATTTGCACAGGTATTTCCTTGCCCTCAAACCATTCCCTCACAAATGTCACCAATGTGGTGCAGATCCTTCAGTTTGAAAATGATCAGTTTTATAATTGTGTCTAGTAATCTGGCAGTTGAATACACGTGGGTCTGGTTTTTTTTCCTGTCACACAATCTAATTTTGTTTCGGTTTGTTTTTATAGGGGATTATCTGAAGCCAGTTTACACTGCAGATTAACTAGATGAAGTGTTTCTATGAAGGAGACTATTTCAGAACACCAATATGTGACACAAATTCAGGTATACACAGCAATATGGTAAAGCAGCTCACAGATGTTTTTTTTAAAAATCACCTTTTTGCTATATACATCTGGGAAATTTTGGTCCCATTTTTACTGCCGTCTAGAGAAAAATAGCAGCATGAGCTATGGTTGCTAGGAAACTGCATCTCCAGCCCCAGAAAAATGCCCTCCTTACCCAATTAATAAGGATTTTGCTTACGTACATATTTACTGAAAGGTGTTGCTGCAAATGGGGAAGGGTAACAATGGCTGTAGAGTGCCCCATGGATTCAGGCGGAGAGTAATAGGCAGTGCTGACCTGGAAGTGAGAAGAAAAGAATTCAAACGGGTGTCATTATATTCTACCTTCAGAGGAAATATGCCTGGAAGAGAACTAACAAGCAGCTGACATCAAGGCAAAGCAGAATATCCTGTTAAATGAATATAATATTTACCTCATTAGTAGACCTGATTCACTCGGCTGTATGTGTGGCCAAATATTTGAATGGAACTTTACAATTTTAGTCATCGGAGTCATCGGGATAACAATGAACATGTTGCTGGACTGGTTTGCTAGTTGTCAGTGATGAGGAGGGATGATTATCGTTTCTTCCTGAGGAGCTTGAAATGTTGCATCCCTCAAGGTTTGTGTCTGTTACCCACACCAGTCAGAGTACACCCATCCATCAGAGATGTTGTGGTTATTATGCACAAGATCCCTGCTCTTTTGTTATGGCTTGCAACTCTAAACATGTAGGGCAACAAAAACAAGCTGTTTCTTAATCCCATTGGAATCAAGCATTCTTTACCATTTAACTTTTAATTCCTTTGTTGTCAGTCAGACTTACATGTGCTGAAACTCTGTTTTATTGCCCATTTCAACATACCTGTACAGGGTGCAGTGGCAAGTTCTGCTTCATTGACCTTTATCCAGTATATCAAAAAGGGCTTAACACTTGCTACCAAACCTGGGGTGATGGTCTAATATGTTGTCCTTGTGAGGAGGTAGATGTGGTGGGGAGAGCAAAGCTATTGCCTATGGTGGCTGAGATTGATGGGAATTGCAACCCAACATCTGGAAGACCACAGGTTTCCTGTCTTCAGTGTAGGTCACAGGATACAGTAGTCTCTTTAGTCCCACTATTTGTGCTGTCAAAAACTTTGGTATTAATCACTAGGCAGGTTCCCTATAGGTGGCAGCAAGATTGTAGAACTCCACCAGCCCAAGAAAGGGAGGGTTGGCTCTCGCTTTGTTTTAAGTTTTAGTCAACCTGAAGAAAACAGAGGTTCTTTACCAGCCTGCACCACAGGACGAATACCACCATCCCCACATTGCCGTCGGCAAATCTGTGCTCAAGTCTGTTCAGCAGTTCACCTACCTGGGAAGCATCATCTCCTCAGATGCCAAGATTGACAAAGAGATCGATCACAGATTAGCAAAGGCATATAGTGCATTTGGAAGACTTCACAAAAGAGTCTGGAGCAATAAACACCTGAGGCAAAGCACAAAAATCAGTGTGTATAGAGCCATCGTACTGTCTATCCTCCTTTATGGATCTAAAACATGGGTCACCTATCGCCACCACCTACAACTCCTCGAGCGCTTTCATCAGCGCTGTCTATGCACAATCCTAAATATACACTGGACTGACTATGTGACGAATGTTGCTGTCCTTGAGCAAGCAGGGATCACCAGCATTGAGGCCATGATACTGAGAACACAGCTGCGCTGGGCAGGGCACGTTTCTAGGATGGAGGACCATCACCTCCCAAAAATACTACTCTACGGTGAACTCGCCACGGGTCAGCGTAAGAGGGGCGCTCCAAAAAAGTGATACAAAGACTCCCTGAAACAACATCTCAGGCTCGGCCAAATTGATCACCAACAGTGGTCCGCCCTGGCCTCAAATCGGGAGGCATGGAGACGCACTATCCACAATGCTGCAGCCTTATTTGAGAACTCACGATGAACAAGTCTTGAAGAAAAATGACAACGCAGAAAGAATCACAACCCAAAAGCATAACCCAAGGAGACCTTCTGCTGTGCTTTTTGCAACTGGACTTGTTTATCTCGGATTGGCCTTTTTAGTCATCAGCGCGCTTGCAGAAAGCGCAGGATGAGTCCTTCCTGAATCTTCGTTTGCGAAGAAAAGCCAGAGAGAGAGAGAGAGAGAGAGAGAGAGAGAATGGCCAAGACCTTTCAGAATTTTGTTTTATTTTTAAATAGCAGGCTTTTACTGTGTCCTCCCCCCCTCCAGAGTTTATGCTGAATTCTTATCAAGAGAGAACTGAACTGAATTCTCTAACCATGACTATGGCAGATATCAACAGTGGCAGTTTGTGAATTTTTGAAGGTGTGTATCTGTGTGATGTCCATTTAAAAGTCTGACAAAGCCATTTCTGTACCTCTGAGGTAAACAGGGGCAAGAGGCCTATTTTCTTTTAGAGTGATTTGTGTCTTGAAATACAATTGTTTTTTTGGGGGGGGGGTGGGGGTAGGTTTCTAAATGTCCTTTCATCGTGTTTGTTCTTCCTTGTTAAAAATTACCTTTTGCATTTGGCCATGTCTTTGGGTTGCCTAGCCACATGCTTAACTATACCCTCTTGATCATGTCTTTCTGTTATTTGACCACAATCTTACACATTCACCCATGTCTCTGTTTTCATAGGTGAAATGTAGGAAGGCACATGTACATGTTGTTCTGCTTACCTTCTCCTTATCAGGGCAAATAGTAGCTTTGATTTTTTTAAAAATTGAGAATAGAATGATAGTGCGAAGAATAATCCCACTGGCCCCAATATCGCAGTCCTGGGCTGGATTGGATGGCTCAACAGCTACTTCCAAAAATATAAAGTGAGCTCCTAAGATACATTCACGAATATCCATTATTGTGTATGGTTTGGCCTTAAAGTGCACTTGGATTGAACATGAGATGTAATGTTCTTGTTTGCTGTCATAGGGCTCATTTCTTTAGAGTGGGAACTCTTCTTTAGATAAATTCCCCAGGATATTTAGCCCTTGCTTAAAAAAAAAAAGCTTCTTTTTTTATATTTACATCGCCCATTGTTCTTACTTATCCTTATGCAAATTCAACCAATACACAGTTCTGAAAATAATTTGTACAAGTGATTATTCTGCATATGTTAATATGAGGGTTGGGCTTGGGCATACACTAAGACTGAGGTCTTCTTCTTCTCACTCTCAGCCCTTGGCAGGATGTATTGGCCTGGTTGCCAGCAACTAAAAGTGGCATTTTGAGCAACCAGAAGTCACTTCCAGCCAGTATTGCATGTGACTTTTTTTTTTTTTTTTTTTTTTGGTCGTTACTCTTTTAGTGTGTTCAAAACAATTTTTAAAAGTCCACAAAAGGCTATTTTTGGCTGGAAAATGTGAGTTTTCAGCTGAAAAGTTTTTTAAAAAAAGTTTTAGGGCTTTGCAGGGTGCTGGGGAAGGATTCCATAGGATACTCCCACAGTCTGTATGGGACCATAGGCTGCCCAATTCACATTGCACTACAGCTTTATAACAGGCCAGGTCTGGACCATCTGCGATGCTCTGTATATTTCTTCTGGTTTAATTGCACCTAATTGGTGGTTTCCTCTTGACATGGAGCTATAATTATACACAGTATCATCAGTGTACAAGGCATTTGGTATCATAACACACAAACAAAATAAACTGTCCCCTTTCCTTGGGAGTTTATAATTTGAAGTATTGCTAATTCATGTTTTTGCAATACTTCATAAGAAAGAGAAAAAATAAGTCTTTGTAATTAAGTTTGGTTCTTTCAGTCTTAGAACTAGGGAAGTTCTTCAAACACTTAGGAGATGATCAGACATAGCTAATATGGTGCCAAAACAATGCCAGCGGAACGCAAAAAGACGCCAACATCACACAACATCATCCTTTTGTGTTCCGCTGTTGTCATTCTGGCATTTCTGTTTATTGATGGGCCAGAGCTGTCAATGAATTGCCTGTCCTGATTTGATGCCGGCATTGCCAGCTTCTGAAACCTCACACCATTTTTGACTCGTGAAAACAGCACCAATGGGTGGTCCTGCCAGAACACTTCCAGGTGGGATTGCAAGAACCAGGTAGGCTACCCTCTTTTTTTGTACCCTCACTGGGTTACTTGTTACTTTTTTTAGTGTTTGTATGTGCTTCTGTGAACTTTTCTGTGTGTATTTTTCTTTTTTTATTTGAATTTCCAATGCTTGTGTCTTCTCACAAGCACGGGCAGGATTTCAGTCCAGGAAGTGAATGGAGCTCTGTTAGAGCTGCATTCATTCCTGGGCTGCCTTTGGACGCAAGCGAAGGTAAGTCTGATGGGGAGGATTATTGTGTCAGGACAGGGACAGGTCTGGAGATTGTGGAACAGAAATGCTTTTTGCATTCCTGTCTGATAATCTCCTTAGAAGGACAAGGAAAACATAGCCTGATTCAGAGACTCTTTTTTTAAAAAAATCTGGAAAATGAAACACACAGATACTCCTTGTCTCCAGCAGTATTTATCCAACTGCCATGACCAAGGCTCTTGATGCTCCCTGTACAAAATATTACCAAGTAAGTGCTAGGATCTCAAAATCACAATGATGCTGAGATACAGATAAGGAGTTTCTGAACATAATTTAGCGTTCCTTTAAAAAACTGAAAATTACAAGCTTTTGTGATATGAAGAACAATTGAGCTAGAAATGTAACTCTTAAAAACAGGGGTGGGAATTGTGAAGCCCTCATATGCTGTTGAACTGCAGCTTCCAGCAGCCCTAACCAGCATAACCAATAGAGAGGAATGCTGGGAGTTAAAATCTAACAGCATATGGAGGGCTGATTCCCACCCCTAGTTTGAAAGCCAGGCATACTTCAAATTACTTCAAGAAAAGTTCCTTTAGTTCAGGAGTAAGAACCATGCAGATCTTCAGATGTTGCTTGACTGTAGCCCCCTAGTCAGCATAGCCAAGGTCAAGGAATGCTGGGATCTGCAGTCTAATAACATCTGGAGGGCCAAACAATTCCAACCTCTATTTTAAACTGTTTAACTTGTTTTAATGTTATTTCTAAGCTGCCCCTTGAGATCTCTTGATATAGGACAAGGTATAAATATTTTAATAAATAAATAAATAAACATCTGATTTAGCTGATAGGCTATATATTCTCTGCCTACACAAATGGTTTTCCATCCAAAATAGATAACTTGCTCTTAGTCTTTTACACCTTTATCTTGGAATTTAGAGAGGATGTCCAGTTTGCCACTGACAATTTACTGCAAAAGAGGCTATGGAAAAGGGACTCTTGTTGTCCTCCCACCCCACCCCCATTCTTAAAGGATTTTCAACTTCCCATCCCACCCGTATAGAAAGTGTAGAACTCTGATGCCTTGAGGGACACTGTGGGATTCAGCCAGCAGCCCACATCTTCCTATACTGCAAAGCATTTTGTAATTGACAGGGGTTAAGGCAACAAAATTCCCACACATCCATTATATCCAATTCTTCAGCCTCTAGTGCTTATTCAGCTGTATAGCTGCTAAAAGGAAGAGGCAACCCTTTCTGGCCCCTCATTCCTCAGTTGCTTCTTACTGAAGAATGATCTTCCATGAAATAATCTATTGTGAAATGTGGCACCTGTGCTGAGCTAGAAGGCATTCAGAGACTGAAGGCATATAAAAGTAGGTCCTGTTTTATGGTGGCATGATTATCAAGACAGGCTACTACTTGAGTGCTAGTTAATAATGAACTTATTGTCAGAGAGAGGGGGTTGTATTCCTATGTCAGAGTATAGCATTCCATATTATCATTGTCACAGATTATTTTTGCCCAGTTTTGCAAGATTTATTATACAAGAGATGTGCTGTTTCCTCTAATAAATGCTGGTGGTTTGATTATAAAAGCCTGATCCACCTGCTCCCCCCCTTGCTGTTTGTGCTGGACAAATATGGGAGGGATGGGATTGTTTTTGTGTTCTCCAACAGAGAAGATGCAGTGATAATTGTGGACTGCTAACAGTTCTGTAGAGTTGGGGTTTGACTGGCCCACCACTGAGTCAGCCTCTATATTTACTATTTGAGTCATCCTCTCACCCAGATATTCACTGCAGTCTCTAACTTGCCATTTGGAGAACAGGTAGGAATTTTGTCTAACTGCCTCTTTCAGCCACAGGCCAATGTGTTGTTTTGCTGGCCACCTACCTTGTCCAGAGTTGTCACAGAGAAGAAGGGATTATTAACACTAGGGTGGTGCTATTTAGTGAGCCAGTCACCATGGCAGGGCAGAGAAGGTGAGGAAAGAACAGGCACCTAAAGGCAACTTTAGGGTGAAAGGCAGCTTCTCTTGAAGGGCCCCTTCTGCTTCTGAGGCCAGAAGCTGGAAGGTCAGCCCAGGCCATACTGCTAATGTCCTGGGCTTAAGGTGATGATGGTGTGTGCAACTGTGAACTGGGAGAGCCACCAACAATAAGGGATTACCAGCTTGTCAGTGTAGTGTAGTGCTTTGAGTCTGGACTAAGACTCCATAAAGAAGTGCACAACAAGCAGAAACACACTAGATATTATAACCATACACTACATTTTAAGAGAACCAGCATGGTATCATGGTCTAAATATTAGATCGGACTCCACGATCCCCACTCTGCCATAGAAGCCCACTGGATGACCTTAGGCAAGCTACACTCTCTCATCCTCAGATGAAGTCAATGGCAAACCTCCTCTGAACAAATCATGTCAAAAAACCCAAAACATGATAGCTTCACCTTAGGGTCACCATTAGTTGGAAATGACTTGAAGGCACATAACAACAAGAAGATGCCAATCTCAAGTGATAGGATTATGGTCCCTCCTTTATGGCACAGAGGTGCCTTCTCTGAACACCATAGTTTAGTAGCCCCTCTGCAGTTTTTTTAAGTGGTTAATAAAACTGTGGACCTATTTTACCCAAGCGCTGGAATCTGTATTCAAGTTCTGAAAGAAAGAAGGAGTTTTGTGGTGCCTTTAAGACTCTCCAGTTAATTTCTGCATTAGATTTCCATGGACCATTATTTCAGGTGCCCATTTCTTCAGATGAATGGAATGAAACTGCAGTAGACAAACATATATACAAAGGCAGGGAGGGACAGTGTAAAATGTAATAGAAATGCAAAGCATGGTGATGGGGTGAGAAATATAGTCGCAAGGATGGTTGTAAAGAGTAATTAAAAAGGCAAAGGTGGTTGAACAGGTTTTTCACACAAGCATAGACATGCAAATAATCACATGTACAGTGGGCAAAGGTCATTTTCTTGTAAAACATAGATAAGCAGATAATCACATGTATGGTAGAGAAAAGTATTTGTCTTGTAAGGCATACTACTTTAGTACTGGGTGCTGAAAGAGGGAGAAAAAAGCAGTCCAAACTTTGTTTGGATATTTTTTGGCATGTGGGGGATTATTTGTGTACACACAACAGTAATGAAAACCAGCATATTAATACTGTATGTGTAGTGTGCTCAGAAGCCACTATCTCTTTTCAAATCTTTGCTAATTCAAGTGTTGAGTTACTCTTAATGGGTGCACCAATGGCAACCACTGTCCAAAATTAGCAACTGTAGTACCAAACTCTGACAGGGCCCATCATGTAGTGATTGAACACATGGGCAGTGGGTATAGAAAGTTACCATTTTGATCCTTGACATTTATAGTTAAATGGATTACTGGTAGCAGGATCATTATAGAGTTCTTGTCAAACTAGAAGATACTGAGCCACATGGGAATAGTGGTCCAACACATTATAAAATACCTTGGTATGTTCCTTTTTTGCAGAAATAGTTCCTCTAACATCCTGTTTAATACTGTTACTATGGTTAGGTTCTATCTGGGCAGGCATGTTGTGCCTTCTAAGAACATTCTGGAAACAGATATGAAGGAAGACAGTAGATTTCTTATTAGTAACCTACTGGAAAAGAATAATATATTTAAAAGCTAAGTCTTCATGGTTCTCAATTCTTTCTCACAGGTTGGCATCACACTTCAGTACGACTGAAGGACAGATTCAAGGTTGAGATTTTTTTTAATTTTTTAAATTTTTTTCTCCATTTTCACAAATACAATTTGCTTTTTACATCTTATTATCAACAAATATATTCCTAATTGTGCATAGTTTCTATAACAATAACTTTCCATCTTATAATATTAATACATAAAGAAGAAACCAAAGCTTGCTTGTTCATAACCTCCTTAATTTTGTCATTTTGATATATTGAGACAATAGTTATTATTCCATAACTTTAATGACTTCTGTTTGTTTCATTTCTTATTACACACATCTCGGCTCCTCTTTTACTCCTCATATATTTTCTTTGATCCTCATCCCTCTGGACTCTTTTTCCTTTCTTTATCATTGTATTCTCTTGTATTTTGTCCTCTTCTTTCCAATAATCCAGTACTTGTTTCCATTCATCTCACCATTTAGTATCTTTCCTATTTCGTAGTTAATTTGTAAATATGTCCAGTTCTAACATTTCAATCAATTTAACTTTCCATTCACTTCTTGTAGCATACTCTTTCATCTTCCATTTTTTTTGCTATGACCAATCTGGCCACAGTTGTCATATAAAATAAAATTCTCCAATATTTACTTCCCTGATTGTTTTTTCTTTATTGGTTTTGAAGCCTGCGTATTCTCCAAACTCTTTCATTGTGTTTAAACATTCTTCCACTTGCTCTATTGGATCTTCCATAAATATAATCATGTCATCTGCAAACACTCTCACTTTGTAATTATAGCCTCTTATTTTTATACTTGGGAATTTTTCATTTGTTCTTAATCTCTTATTCAAGACTTCCAACACTAGAATAAACAAAAGAGGCGACATAGGGCATCCCTGTCTAGTTCCTTTTTTTAAATTCTAATTATGTCTGATCTTTCTCCATTGATGATAAGCTGTGCTGTTTGTTCTGTATATATTTTTTCTATTCTTGTACAAAACTTCTCGCCTAATCCTGCTCTTCTCAACACTTCCAAGATAAAATCCCAACATATGCTGTTGAAAGCTTTTTCTGCATCAACCATCATCAAACCCAATTTCTTCTCAGTGTGAACTTCATAATACTCTAGTATGTCTAACACCATTCTTATATTATGACTTATTCTTTTTCCAGGTATAAATCCATTTTGATCCTCATTAATTACCTCTGTAATGATCTCTTTTAATCTGTTCGCCAGTATTATTGTGCAAATTTTGTAGTCTGAGTTTAGGAGCGATATTGGTTGGTAATTGCTGACTTCTGTCTTTCTCCTCTTTCAATATGATTGATATGTTTGCATTTTCCCATGATACAGGTATCCCATTTATATCTATTTCATTAAATGTTTTATAGAGTGCTATGGCTAATTCGAAAGCTTTCGTGAAGTCGACAAATGTTACACAAATTCCCTTGTTCTGCTCTCTACATTTCTCTTGCATTTGTCTAAGGGCAAATACCATATCTGTAGTACTCCTATTGGCTCTGAAGCCACACTGGCTTTCAGGAAGAAGTTCTTCTGCAATAGCAGGAACTAATCTGTTCAGGAGTATCCTTGCAAGGATTTTTTCCAGCAATAGAGAGCAGTGTTATGCCTCGATAATTTGAGCAATCAGATTTTGTTCCTTTTTTCTTGAACAGGGTGATGATGACTGCATCTCAGAGATCTGATGGCAGTTCCTTTTTCCCCCAGCAATTCACAAGGGGTTCGTGGAATTTATTGTGGAGCGCATGACCTCCATGTTTCCAAATTTCAGGTGGGATTCCATCAATCCCAGCTGCCTTGCTGTTTTTAATCTGCTGTATGGCCTTAAGGGTCTCTTCCAAAGTAGGAGCTATGTCCAATTCATTGAGCAATTCATTGAGCAAGCAGGGATCACCAGCACTGAGGCCATGATATTGAGAACACAGCTGCACTGGGCAGGGCACGTTTCTAGGATGACAAGTCTTGAAGAGAAACGACAACGCAGAAAGAATCACAACCCAGAATCATCACCTAAGGAGACCTTCTGCTGTGCTTTCTGCAATCAGACATGTTTTATCTCAGATTGGCCTTTTCAGTCATCAGCACACTTTCAGAAAGCGTGAGATAAGTCCTTCCTGAATCTTTGTTTGCAAAGAAAAGCCAGAGAGAGATGGCTAATTTATTCTCATTTTTTAATAGAATAAAGACATACATCCATCTGGGCCTGGGGCCTTATTTGTTTTCAAATCCTGTATTGCTTTAAATATATCTGCCATTGATATTGTGGTGTTCAATTTTTCCATCTGCTCTTTCTTTAATTTTTGGAAGTTTTGTCTTTCTAAATACTTTTTCATCTATAAGATTCCTTCCTCTGTTCTTACTTCTTGATTGAAAAGATTACTGTAGAATATTCTAAAACCCTCAATTATTTCCTCTTGTTTTGTTGTCAGTTTCCCTTTATACTTAATTTCTGTTATCAATTTTTTCTCCACTGTTACAGCAAGTAACAAGGAAGCATCGCGATCCAGAGGCAAAATGCTAAAGAGATTTTAATCAGAGTTTTCATGCTAACAGAAAGACATTAGGAAAGAACAATGGACACTGCATCTCAGTCAAAGCAATGCAGGCAGGCAGATAGATACAGCAAGCGACAAAGAGACATGATGAAAATGAGCAGAAGCTTCTTCTTTTGTCCAGGGCTTACAGGTTATATAGGCTCTATGTCATGTACACAGTTAACCATTTGCTTAACCATTTGTCATATACACTCAGTCACTGAGATCAAAGGAGGTCTTAGCCAAGGGATGTGATGTTACATGAAAGGAAACTTCCATGGGAAACTACAGATAACATGATAACACTAGGTTGTAAAACCCAAGGTAATTTCCTGAGCTTTCCTTCAAAGATGGCTTATGAAGCCAGATGTTTTATTGGCCCAATTAATAAAGGTAGGAACAAAGGAAGCGTGAAGTTCGCATGAAATGTCCAGTGTGCCAGACAGCTGGAAACTTCAGATTCCCACATTTCCCCCTTATTTTTTTAAAATCCAAATTGTTTAGTTGTTGTCCAAATATAAAAACTGATGTCTCTTTATAGGGAAGGTTCATGAAAAATCCTATGAAACAAACAAAGACAGTTTGTAGTCAGTTTAAATTAGGCAGCTAGCTTAAAAGATCAGGAAATCCTATATTTGTAGTAATGTGTAGTCAAGTTTCTTAAATAAAGCAACTGTTCTATAAAAAGTTCATATCTGTGATGATGCAAGTGAAGCCAATAATAGTAGCTCTATTGACTTAACAGTAGCTCTATTGACAGCTAGAGAAACATATTCAGCATAATGTGAGCATCATTAAAGGATACTTATTCATATATTGAACAATTAATGGGGCTGGCAATCATGTTCTGGCAACTCAATGGAACTCAATGGAACCTTGGTTTGAATTAGATCAGACTTTACAAACAGGGAATATAAATTGTCCAACAGGGAGTTAGAGAACTATCTGAGAATGCAAAAATATCTTACTATGGACTTTTTCAGATGCATGAAATATAACGCAAGTAGCCTCGTCGCGTTGTGAGGCTGCTGCGCTGCAGAGCGTCGGTTTCAGATGACGCTTGCCCCCTGCCGGTACGGTTGCGGTACCGCAGGGAGAGTTGAGCATCATATTTCGTCGATTTTTAAGCACGATCAACTTTCGTGCTTAAAAATCAATGAAATATGACGCTCAACTCTCCCTGTGGTACCGCAACAGTACTGGCAGGGGCGAGCGTAATCCGAAACCAACGCTCTGCAGCGCAGCAGCCTCGCAACACAACGAGGCTGCTTGTGTTATATTTCATGCATCCGAAAAAGTCCTATGTTTAACAAAAAACCCAATGAAAATCTAATTTCAGTTATTAACATGTAACTTTGGGGAACTTCAGGCAACAAAATTTCATGGTCAGCAATGAATGAAAAGGATCAGAGAATCAAAACGCATGCTCCAACTCCCATGCTTAAAAAAAAGAAAAAAAAAAGGGTTTTCCCAATTCAAAGAATTACAATTGCATGCCTTGAGAGTCTGGGGCCTCCAAATTGCCGTGAACAATTCTTTTCTCAATCTATATGCCAGCCATTTGCTGGCTTTATTTGCATATTTGAAATTTATTTAACATGTTTTTCTCATTCTTTTTTCTAGTATAGGTGTAGTTTCTAAGTTTAATTGCATTTGAATAAGCTTAATTTGTCTTTTTAGTTTTTCTTTAGATGGGTCTTCTCTTAATTCTTCCTCTTTCTTTTTCAATTCATTAATCAAGTAGTTATATCTTTCGGTATTCTGTTTCTTAATTTCTGACCGTCTTTTAACCAATAAGCCTCTAAATACTGCTTTCCCAGCGTCCCAGATGGTTTTCATCTGACATTTATTGTTGTCATTTTCCTTAAAGTATAATATGATCTCTTTCTTGAATTTTTAAACAAATTTCTCATCCTTCAACAGATTTTCATTCAATCTCCAATTTGATGTTTTGTTTGCTTTTAATACTAGTTTAATTGGAGAATGATCTGATGTGATTTTTGCCATTATCTCCATGTCTATAATTTGTGGTACTAGATTTTTGGATACCAGGAACATGTCTATTCTGGACATGGGCTTATATCTTTCTGAATAAAAAGTAAACCCTTTTTCTTTTCCACACTTATTTGACCATACATCTTCTAGTATGAATTCTTCTTTTATGTCAAAGAAACTGTTTGGTAACTTCCCTTGTATTTCTAATTTCTTTTTTGTTGACCTATCTGTTTTCGGGTCTAAGACTCCGTTAAAATCTCCTACCAGGGTTATATTGCCTTTTGCATACTTTCCTATTTGTTTATGCAGTTTCTTGTAGAATTTTTCCTGTTTGACATTTGGGGCATATATTCCCACTATTACTGTTCTTAATTTGTGAAAATCTACTTCTACCCCTATGTATTCTCCCTCTTCATCTTTAAACAGTTCTTTTGCATGGTAATTCTGATTTATATATATTGCTACTCCTCTTTTCTTCTTTTTGGAGTTGGCAGAATAAAAAAAACCTGTTCTAGTTTCCCGTTTCTCTTAGAATTTTATATAATCTTGTCTTACTTTAGTTTCCTTCAGTTAGACAGCCACAAAAATCTAGGCTGTCTGCAACCTCCCAGAGGGCCTTTTCGGTAATCGCCCCCAAATTGTTAAATGACCTGCCGAACGAGATCCGTCAGATGACAAGCCTGAGTAGCTTTAAAAAAGCACTAAAGATGGATCTCTTTCGGCAGGCCTTTCCTAATTAGATCCCGGCCTCAGGGGCTCCTGGCCTCTTTTAGTCTGCTGGCTATTTATTGTATTTATTGTTTTTAAATGTGATTTTAGATAGTTGTTTTTAATTTATATTTGTTTAATATCTTTTTATGGGGTGGGTGGGGGTGGGTGGTATTTTGAGATTTTTATCTGTATTGTATTTTAATTATTGTAAGCCACCCCGATTGTTTTAACAGAGGGCCAGGGTATAATAAATTATTATTATTATTATTATTATTATTATTCCTGTATGCACGTAATATCCGTTTTTTGTTTTTCTAAATAAATAAACATTCCATGAGTTTATTTTGATTGACATTTCTTATTTAGTCTTCTTCAATCTCTCCTTCTTACTCTTTCTCTAGTTCTTCTTCTTTTTCTTCTTCACTTTCTGACATTTCTTATTTAGTCTTCTTCAATCTCTCCTTCTTACTCTTTCTCTAGTTCTTCTTCTTTTTCTTCTTCACTTTCTGACATTTCTTATTTAGTCTTCTTCAATCTCTCCTTCTTACTCTTTCTCTAGTTCTTCTTCTTTTTCTTCTTCACTTTCTGATTCTCCTTTGTCCTCTTTATTTTCTACCTCTAAATCCTCTTTTTCCATCTGTCTCTGTTCCTCTTCATCTTCTAGTTCCGCCTTTCTTGTCTTTTTTCATATTTGTCTTTCTTGTTCTGTTTTATCTTTGTGCTGATCAGTATTTTCACTTGAATTTTTATGTCATTTTCTTTTTTCAAATCTTTTACAGAACTCAGTAGCTTTTTGTACTGAATCTATTTTATATCTTTTTTGTCTATATGTAAAGGAGACTCCTATCTTATTACACCTGTAATTGACTGTTTTTCATCAGTATTTGAGTTATTACTTTATATTCATCTTCTTTTTAATATTGAAATTGATATGTCCTTAAAGATTTTTATTTCTTCTCCTTCTATTTTCAATGTTTCTGTAACTTTGTTGTAATATTCTTTCCTTTATCTTAACTTTATTAAATTGAATGACTATATCTGTTGGTATCTTTCTTTTTTTCACAATTGCAGAATTCTAATTAATTCTAAATAATTTCTCCATTTTCTCTTCCAAGATATTCTTTTTCATATTCTGCGAATCTGGCTAGTTCCGGGATAATTCTGTCAAATAAGTTTTTGTTCATTTTTTCTGACAATCCTCTTAATTTCAAACACTTTTCTCTATAACGTAACTCTTGATTTAGCATTAGAGTTTCACCTATGGTTTGTTTTTCTTGTATGTTTGTTGTTACTTTTTCTGATTCTTGGCTCTTCTCTTTTAATGTTTCTATTTCCTTCTTCATTCCTTCTACTTCCTTGTTTATTTTATCCAATTTTTCTCCTAACATTTCAGTTTCTTTTTTATAGTCTTGTTTAAATCTCTTTCCTTATGTCCTTTAATTCTTTCCATATTTCTTGTTTAAAATTCCTGAGCTCTGATCTTAGTTCCTCAAGTATTAAATTGTGCATCTCTGGTATCTTTGGAGATTCTAGTTGTTAGAGTCTGAGTTTGATGCTGTGCAGTTACTTTCCTTGTACTGTATGCCATATCTTTTTCTTTTCTTTTCCTTATTATTTTCCCTTGTTTTGTTTATTTTACCTTAGTTTAACTTTCTTAGCCCCTTCGTGTTGCTAGTTTTTAATTTCCAATGTCTCCAATTCAGTATTTCTCAATTTCTTTTTGTAAGTGAAATTTCTTTTATAATCCTGTATGTATATATTTTTAATAATTTTATATATATTTAATATTTCACAATATATAATTTTATCTCTAATAGTCCCTCCTGTCCTTTAAATTCTCTCGATTTGGGTTATATTGAAGACAGGATCTGAGTCCCCCCTTGTTAATTAGATAATGAATTAATTACTCCTGATCAATACTAATTAATTAATGTACTCAATTACAATATAGTCAATTCAATATATCAAATAGGTCAGCTTCCTTTCCTACAACTGATCTTCTCAATTTCAAATATCAGTTATCTCAGTTAACCCACTTATCGCCTTTGCTAACTCTTTTTCTATTTTCTATTTAATATTAGCATAAATCAATTTTTACTGAAATAATATCAATGTCTTATCCAGATATTTCCAATGAAATCCAATGTAATTTCAAATCCTTATTTATACTCAGTTTTCCACAATCACAATTAAATCAAATTATATCCCCCAATTTTATCAAAGTATTTCTAATACTTTCCAGTATATTTTCAAATCAATATATATTCTCAATTTCCTGCAATCACAAATAGGTCAGATTAAATCCCTCAATTTTCCAAAATGTTTACAATGTATTCCCATATTCTCAAATCAATATATTTTCTCAATTTCCTCTATTCCTAATTAATTCAACTTAAATCTTCCCAATTTACACTGTTCTTATTTGTTACTACTTTGATCTCAATGAGTTCACTGGTACACAATTATCTCAGTCTATTTCATTATATACAACCCCCCCCCACAGACCTCTTTTCTTTCGCTCATTCTCTTTTTCAGCTTTGCTCCTCTTTTCTCTTTCTCTTTGCTCTTCCTCTATTTTTATCATTGTCTATTTTCTCCTTTTTTATTAGATATTTACTCTCCTTCCCTTCGTTGTTCTTCTCTTCTTTATTTATCACTATTATTACTGCTGACGATTTAGACTGAGACTGAAATTCCTTCCCCAATATCTGCCGTCTTCTGTTTTCTGTTCGTGTATTCCTTTTTGCTTCGTGTAGTGTCATGTAACATCACACCGCCTTGTCCCTTATTTTTCCCTTTAACTTTTTCAGTCTTTCATACTCCTTTAATTTCAGCCCCTCCAATCAGTCCCCTAGTAGCTATATTCCTTGTGTTATTTTTTAAATTCTATTTCTTTATTTAATATAAATTCACTCTTACTCTTGTTTCCACAACTGTGCTTTTACTTGCTCTCTAGTCTGCTCGCATCGCTCGTATCACTTAGCACCAGCATACGAAGCACTGTTTCGCATTGAATAGAAAGGGCAAAATCAAAAGCACCTGGTGTTTCGTATTGAATAGAATAGGCAAAATCAAAAACAGTTCAACGCCCAATGGCTGCAACTCTTCTATGATGAGACAGTCTAAAATCACAGTCAATTGTTTAATATTATGAAAATAAAGACTTAAATCCAATGCCTGTAGTGAACCCTTTACCGTCACTGGGGAATCTTTCATGGTGTTCCTTTCGGATTCAAACACTCTCAGGAGAGCTTTTCTCTCCTCTTTACTTCTCTTCACCTCAGGTGTTTCTCTTCATGATACACACCTTAGAACATTTGTCTCCCTTTGAAGTAAGCACTCCACGTCTCATATCAAAATGCTTTCTAAATTAGTTGTTTTTTTTTAAGGCTTAGCTTTCCTTACTAAATTCAGAAAAGCCACTCTTGCGAGCTGTAGCAAGATGGCTAAAATCTTCCCAAGACTCTTCTGCAGTAGAGGGCTACCCTTCGCTCAGTGCCCCCAAAGTGGAGGGAAACCTCCGTTTCCCCTCACTTTCAGGGGCCACCTAGAGCCACATAGGGTTCTCTTTCTTCCTCTTCCTTCCCAGGGTGAGAAGCCTTCCAAGTTTTAAATTTTAGGAAAAATCTCTTGCTGCAGTTGATCGGGCTGGGATGGAGCTCCGCTTCCCAGCATCCAACACCTCTTGCTCACAACTAGAAGTGTTCAGGGTTGAGATTATGAAGAGACACACATGCACATAGGATCCCATTCTTTTCAATGAGCCACACTAACTTTCATAGGAAAAAAAGTAAATAGCAATTCTCTTTTGGAACATGCTACTCTTTGTTCCTGTGATCTGTACAATATCCATCAGTGACTCCAGAAGTTGCAATGCTTAAGATCTGTGAGCTCCCACTTTGCATTGTTTACATAAGTATATCACTCCCATGAGTGAAATAAGTATTTTGGACATAGTGGTTAGCATTCTATTAGTGACGTAGGGCATGCATAAGTCATGCTTTGGATTCAGAGCAAATTATTCACCACAGTGCAATAGACACATTTGGCTAATAGTGGAGGAACTGGAGTGTTAAATACAGCAACACTGCACATTATGTTGGTGCACTGCACCCTGTGCATTTGGCACAGCGTTTCTCAACCGGGGTTCTGTGGAACCCCAGGGTCTGCCAGAGATTGCCAGGGGTTCTGTGAGAAAATAGTAATAAGTCACAGAGAAGTGGTGAGCTGGAATGGTTTATCTCTCCCCTCCACAACAGAGAAAGCCAAGCGCGGAGCCTCCAAAGGGGAACTGGGGAAAAAGATGTTTACATGCCAAATACCTTGCTCTCCTTTCCAGCTTTTGATCTGCCTTAGATATGCTAATCAAGCTCCTCATGTCAGCCTGGCAGCTGAAGGGGAGGAGGTGAGAAATGCATGTGTGTGTGAATGAGTTTGCCTCCTGCAAACACCTATGGAACCTTATTGTTTGCCAGAACTGAGGACAAACGAGGATGCTGGTTTGCATAAAACTGATTTAAAGGTAGAAATACAAGATTAGTTTTTTTTTAAATTCAGAACAATGGAAATAGAATCGCAACACTGTACAGCTCTTAGTCAACTGGGGGAAACTGACCAAATAATCCAAGTAACCCCCTGGTCAGTCAGTTACTCAGACCCCAGCTGTGAATGGGAGAACTGTGATAAAAGTGACTTAGGGCTTATTCTTTTTAAACCAGATTTGGAGAGGGCAGAGCCATTACAGTATAGGAGTCATTATAGAGAAAAGGATCTTAAATTGTGGGTCTGGTAACTGAATGTGGGGGTCAGGAATAGACTGACAAACTCCCATAGTACTGAAAAATCCTTCCATTTACCATGATGCTGGCTTGGCAGGAGGCTACAGCCTCCCTGTCAGCCTGTGTCTAGCTGCTTAGTTGTTGCTTTTTGCAAGCTCTGTTAGCTCAGAGCTCAATTTTTTTGGTCAGAGTCAGTGATGTAGCCATATTTAAATATCTGAAGGGATGTCATACTGAGGATGGAGCAAGCTTGTTTCCTGCTGCTCCAGAGACTAGGACACAGAGCAATGGGTTCAAACTACAAGAAATGAGATTCGACCTAAACATTAGGAAGAACTTCCTGACAGTAAGAGCTGTATGGAAGTGGAATACACTTCCTTGTAGTGTGGTGGAGTCTCCTTCTTTGGAGGTTTTTAAACAGAGGCTGGATGGCCATCTGTTGGAAATGATTTGATTGGGGTATTTCTGCATGGCAGGGGGTTGGACTAGATGGCCCTTGTGGTCTCTTCCAATGCTATGATTCGATGATTCTAAATACTATACTATAAATATTTCTCTGCCAGGATGCTCTTTCAGGCCTGTTACTTTCAAGTATCAAATATGTATTGCTACCAATGTGGAATATGATAAGCATATATTTTTTTCACTGTTTCTGTAATTTTTTAAAAAGGGGAGCTGTACGTATAATTTCTACATAGGGGTTCCCTGAGACCTGAAAATTATTTCAAGGGTTCCTCCAGGGTAAAAAGGTTAAGAAAGGCTGATTTGGAATTTCACAATAGTACCCAGTCATAGAATCATGGAGTTGGAAGAGACTACAAGGGCCATCTAGTCCAATCAGCCTTGCAGGAATATACAATCAAAGCACTCCTGACTGATGGCCATCCAGCCTCTGTTTAAAAACCTCCAAAGAAGGAGACTCCACCACACTCCAAGGCAGTGTATTCCACTGTCGAATAGCTCTTACTGTCAGGAAGTTCTTCCTAATGCTTAGGTGGAATCTCTTTTCCTGTAGTTTTTAGTCCATTGCTCCACGTCCTAGTCTCTGGAGCCACAGAAAACAAAGCTTGCTCCTTCTTCAATATGACATCCTTTCAAGTATTTAAACATGGCTGTCATGTCATCTCTTAACCTTCTCTTCTCTAGGTTAAACATACCCATCTCCCTAAGCTGCTCCTCATAGGGCATGGCTTCCAGACCTTTCACAACTGACATGTGTTGTGCAATGTTACTACTCTGCATTGGGGTTGGATATTGCTAGTGCAGCATTATCTCCACACACAGATATTTAGCCTACTCTGAGGGAATGCTGGATTGCAGCCAATATGTGAACTTGCTCCCATGTTGCTGCTACCACTAAACAACCAAGTTCTCATGTTCTCAAATTCTCGATAGAGGCAATGGGGTCTATATTTGTCTTACAGTTCTTGAGAAATGCAGAAAGAGAAGAAGGTAAGTAATTGTAGCCCAACCAAAACTTACACTTCATTTCTACAGCAACAGCAGCAGCAGCTGATAAGGGTCATCAGACCAATAGGTCATGTCACTCATTTTCTTATCTGTATTTATCCCAGTGTTAGCAATGTCTGCTAAACCAGCCAGTACTTTTATTAGCTTTTAGCTGATAACGGATGTTGGTTGCCTGTCTCTAGAGAAGAATGGCCACAGAACAGTACAGTTAACTTATCAGAAGAGACACAGGCAGGTTTGGGGCTCTGAGACGAAGCTAAATCAAATATAAATTTCCTAGAAAGTGCTGTTGAAAAACAGGTTGTATAAAACCATAAAGGATACCACCTATGTCGCCCTTTAGCAGATAACCAGAGCACCTCAGCAATTATTACTCAGCTCACAAACTGCAGCTGTTTGTTTTGTGAACATAAGCCTAAGCTGTATAAATGGTGAAGAAAAGCAACACCTACTCAAAACTGAGATCGTTACAACAAATTCTGAATAGAGGATGAAATGAATCAGCAGAGAAGACATGCAGTTTATTGGTTAAGAAAATGCACTTCATCCTTCATCAGGTCAGTGTGGAGCTCTGGTATTCTTAAGTCCATTACACAATCCTCTTATTGGTACTGGGACTGGGAAGTGTGGGGGTGGGGAGAAATACTAATAAAACATAATTACCTTGCATAAAAATTATATATAACACACAACAGTCCCATAAAATATATTATTTTCTATATAACTCCTTGCCAAGGGAAAGTGTGCTTTGAATAATGCCTGTAAAGCAAAACAGAGCCAAATTAAATAGCAAATTAATTTTCATGCACTTGGTAAACAGAGACCTAGGCTAGTATCCTGTTAGTGACTTATAATGGTGTGGGTCCAACTTATGCCATCACAAGTAACTTTTTTGATCATTACAGTAGGCTACTAAGTGGTCAATGACCAAAATCCCCCCAACTCAATTGGGAGGTCTTGGAAGATCCTGCCACTGTTCTGTGTCTGGCTACAGGGACATAACCAGACACTTCTCCAATGGCCCCTGCTCTCCACCAGTCACTAAATGGCTGTGCATGGGGTGTGAGTGTCTCCTGAAGCTAAAAGGTGGGTTGGGGTGTGTGTGACAGTGGAGACAGAGGATAGTTCCACATGCAGAACTTTTGGACTACATCGCCACAATGCAGGATCTCAGCCCTGGTGTGGACTGATCCAGTTCCTGAGCCATGAGGCTCACTAGTAATGTGGAGGGTGGGATCTTTTATAGGATTACCTGTGTAGATGATGGGGGGGGGGAACCCAATATTTTTATCAACCAAAACATCACATTAGATAAACTCAACAACAACAACAACAACAAAACAATTTGGCTTTATGTGTTCTGGCTTTAATTGACTTAAATTAACATCTCCTACAACAGGCTCATAAGGGTCTAAACACCCTAAAGGCACCACATTGTGTCTGATCTTAGAAGCTAAGCAGGGTTCCGCCCTGGTTAGTACTTGAACAGAAGACTGCCAATGAATACCAGGTGCTGTAGTCTATTTTTCAGAGGAAGGAGCTAGAAAAACCACCTCTGAGTTTTCCGTGCCTAAGAAAACCCTATGAAATTCATGGGGTTGCCATAAGTCAACAGGCAAATTGAAGGCATATATACCCTCCCCTCAACAGGCACAGGGCTAAACTGAATGTTGCACCCAACTGCAAGCAACAAAGCCCTGATGGAAAGCAACCACTGGAAGCAGGAATGGCAAGAGAAAATATGGGCTTAACTCTTTCCTTGGCAGTTCCCCCACCCCACTCATCCCTCTCTCAGCTATTTTTCAGTTTAAAAAAAGTTGACAAAAGTCAGGGCCATGTTATGCTCTTTTTGTGTCTACTGGGTAGTCTGCACCTCAGCTGCTAAGATGTTGTGAAAAGTTTAAGCAGATTTCAAGTTGTAAGACATTTTTTAAAAGTGTCATTGGTACACTGGCTTCAGGTACAGACAGAGTTATACACTGTTGTTAGAAGACAGTTTGGCAACAAAGTGCTCCTCAGCTGGTGTACCATTTGAACATACTGCATGAACAAGGAAGCGGTATGTGGACGACACACGAGAGGTGTCTACGTAATGTACTTTGTGTGTAACTACTGTTGTGACTAAGTATGTATTTAATGGGAAGCATGTGAGAGCAAACATTAGCTATGTCAAGAATCCCACATTTGTGAGAGCCTTACCAATTGTGTACCTCTCAGAGGGACAAAATCAGCTTCACACATAATAATAGGTAAGTGAAAAGGCAACTGCATTCCCCAAACTGCACTCCCCAGGCAACTGAAAATACAAAGTCATTCTGTCTCTGATATTACCCTCTTGATTAATTCCAGGGAGATTTTAGTAATTCTTATGCATAATGTGTTTAAGGGCTATGTCTTATATCAATATTCTTAGTGTGTGCACATACACAGGTCAGTCCCATGATGGAAACGGTAATGTTCTTAAGAAGGACTTGCACAAATAACTGACAAAGGATGATGATGGTGGTGGTTGTTCTTTTGACAGTATTTTGGTAGATGCTTGAGGGCACACTCCCAGGAATAAAGACTGCAATGCTTGCAACAGGCATGTCTCATAAGGGCAACAGTGTTTGCTCTTTGCCGTCTCCATGTTTCTCCCAACATGCTTTTCCTCCACCCTAAGACCTTCCTTGCTCCCACAAAGTTAATACAGGCTGGGCACCCCTATCCAAAAAGCCTAGGAACATAATTTTTTTTGTATTTCAGATTCGTTTAAGGACTTGAAATACCTGCATTTACATATACATATATGCCTCCTGCAATTTCACAGATCGTTGCATCTCTCCAGCCTCTTGTCTCATTTGCATGGTACTTGTGTTGTGTATGATAGAGACTAAGGATCTGTGAAATGGCAGGAAACTGAAACTTTCTGCTGCCAGCTGCCCACTTCTGCCTTCAAAGTGGTGGCGGCACTCCTGCTTGTTCATCTCTCAGTTCCTCAGTCTCTCTCCAGCCTCGTGCCTCATACACAACACAAGTAGAGAATGAATGAGACATGAAGCTGGAGAAAGACGGAGGATATGATGAACAAGCAGAGTCGCTGCAGCCACCACCTCGAAGCTGGAAGCGGGTGGCTGGTGGCAAAAAGTTTCAATTTTGGGAAGTTTTCAGATTTCCAGATTAGGGATGCTCAATCTGTGATTTCTAATCCATTTTACAACAGTGTCACACCACTGGCAATGCCACAGCACTGTGCTCTAATTTTAAGTGTTTATTACTATGATACCACCTATACCAGAAGTGAAGGAAAATGCAGGCACCACATCAGACTGGCAGAAGATGGTTTTTTGAGAAGATGTGTAGGGTAGGGAGAATGAAGAGAGGTTGCCAGGAATGGAAAATATGTAGCAATTTCTGATCAGCAGAAAAGACAAAGGTGGTGGGGTGGAGGAAGCAATTATAGTGGAATTTAGCCAGGATGCCAGAATTAATATCTTGCACACAGTCTCTCTTCCTTCCCTCTCCCCCTGTTCTTTCTTCTAATGCCAAAGCAGTTAGAGTCTGGCCCTTTGCCCTTGATCTCCTAAACAAGTGCCTTAATTACCATGCAGGTGTATTTATTCCTCGCTGGCATTTGAAGCAAGTGCTTATTATTCATTCACAAATTCTACTACTTCCCTACCTGCTGCTTGAACGGAGTGGCAAAATATAAAACAGTGAAACTAATTTCACCTTGCTCCTGAACTTCGAGTGGGGCACAATCAGGCAGCCTGCCCTACACACTGTATCCACGAACAGTGGAGAGTCTTATCTGAGCCACATGGCAAAAGCTACAGTGGCTTCACATAAGTGTTTGACTTATTAAATAATGTTTCAGCCACACATTCTGCTGGATTTACAGTATGTCTTCCATTCTTCCAAAGAGTAAGCTTTGACATTAAATGGCAAGGTGTTAGTGCAGAGGAAAGGATAACCTTGCTGTGTCCATCATTCTTTTTGTTGTTGTTAAAGGGACAACTACTCCAGGGTCTGAATGACACACCAGGGAAACACTCATTCTCTTTACAAAATAAATGGACAATCCCAAATCCTTCAAATAAGACAAAAATAGCATGACCAATCATGGGGAAGGGAGTTGGCATGCTTTATTTGGTCACCAGAATGTTATAGACTAGAGGTGGGAAACTGTAACCCTCCAGATATTTTGGATTACAACTCCCATCAACCATGCCCAGAACCTGCCAGTGGTCAGAAGTTATGGGAGTTGTAGTCTAAAACAGCTAGAAGATGAATGTGCCTCAACTCCATTATGGGACACTTCTATAGGGGAATATAGCCCTTATATACAATGTCTTATTATATGGATGTGTGCATTTCCCAGTAACAAAATACTATCTAATTATTGGGAAAATATTAGAATAATAGGTATAACCTTGCATCAAGATATCATGATGTTGCCTTGGGTCCCATTCAGAAGAAAGGCAGGATATAAATAGAATAATAAATGTCATACAACAGCTGAAGAATTATTACCATTAGTAACATCCTCTGTATCCACCAGCAGAGGCGATATATGGTGTGAAGATGTGTGAAAGGACCTTCTCTATTGTGGCACCCTGGTTATAGGGCACTTTCCCATTAAGCAATTATAGCAGTATGATTCCACTCTAACTGCCTTGCTTCTGTCCTATGGAATCCTGGAGTGTGCAGTGTAGAGAAGGGCATCTAAAGTTCTGAGTCAGAGCGCTCCTCTGGTGCCTCTGACTAAAGTACAAAACACAGGATTCCATGAGATGCAGCCATGGCAGTTAAAGTGGAACTATAGCACTATAATTCTGTAGTATAAAAGGGCACATGGAATGGTTTCTCTTTAGATGTTTTATTTCAACAGCAATTTATAATATGGGCTTTTATTAAAGCCTTTGGGGGGAAATCTAATAATTTTATCCAGTTTGTACATGGCTTTAATGGTTTCAACATGTTCCAATTGGTTACATAGTTTCATATGTTTCTAAACTGTATTTTTATTGCTTTACATTTTAAGTTGCTTAAACTTTTAAAAAAATAATGCTATATACTACCCTGAGATCCTTGGCTAAAGGTGGGATATAAATATTTTTCATATATAAAAATAAACACCATACAGAAAAGTTCAGGGTGGGGAAGGCTGTATGTCTTCTCTCATGCTGGACAGCCAGTATTTCATGGATTGTCCAGAATGGCATTTATGTTCCATATGGTTTATCCTTCTTTCCTTGTTTTGCCTTGTCTTTTCTTCTATATAATTAAGCCAAAGATAAACCTATTTAGGGACAGCCTTTTCTCTCCCACCCCTCTTCCCTGTCCTTGGATAGAAAATGCAAACAACATGGTTTCTCAAGGGCAGTTGAGATTTCAGTTCACAGGGAGCCACCAGAGAAAGCCGAACAGCCAGTTTGCCTTTGGCTTAGTATTACATATAAAGAAAAGACAGACAGACTACCCCTATTGGCCAGCTTGTCTCATAGTAAAAATCCCCCATCATCATCTGATAGGAACTGTGCACCCCCTTTCTGAATTTAATTTGGGGAGGTTAATAATTTGATAACTGAGGAATGGGGCAATTAAATGAAGGAAAATACCTCTGGAGCAGGATCTCAGTCATCTGGTTGGTAAATTGATTGGTGGTAAATTAATTGAAGAGCTGATTTAAGTGATCTAGGGTGGGGCGCAAAGTAATGGAATAATTTATTAGCTTGAGAAATTAATTGGCTTGTCATCTTTATAATGTAAAAGCTAGTAATTAATTATACATTTGCACATATTCATATAAACCAGCACAGGCAAATTCTGTGCAGATCTAGTCCATGTTTTGTCAGAAGAAAATCAGCATGCTCTTTATAGGCTACAGTAAGGCCTTTGCCTGCATAGACCATGAAAAGCTATGAATTGCTCTTAAAGAAACTGATGTATTTGATTGTCCTGATGCGTAACCTCTACTCAGGACAGAAGGCTACCATTAGAACAGAATATGGTTCCCAACTGGAAAGGGAGTCGGATAAGGCTGATTTCTATCACCTTATTTGTTCAACTTGTATGCAGAAAATATCATTTGCAGAGCAGGTTTACGCTCGGAGGAAGGAGGTATGAAGATTGGAGGAATGAAAATCAACAATCTAAGATATGGAGACGACACCATACTACCAGCAGAAAACAACAAAGGCTTGGAAAAATTACTAAAGATAGTCAAAGAAGAAAGTGCTAAGGCAGGCTTACTGTTGAACATTAAGAAAACAAAAATAGAGACCATGGAGGACCTACATAAATTCAGTATAGACTACGAGGAAATTGAAATAGTTAAAAGATTTCCTATATCTGGGATCAATCACTGATCAGAATGGAGACTGCAGTAAAGAAACCAGAAGAAGAGCAGGAATGGGAAGGGCAGCTATGAAATAACTAGACAAAATCCAAAAGTGCAAAGATATAAAACTGAACACTAAAGTTAGTATTGTCCAAGCCATCGTATTTCCCATCACCATGTATGGAAGTGAGAGCTGGACAGTGAGGAAAGCTGATAGAAAGAAAATCAACTCATTTGAGATGTGGTGCTGGAGAAGAGTGCTACAGATACTGTGGACAGCGAAAAAGACCAATAAATGGATCCTAGAACAAATCAAACCTGAGCTATCCCTAGAAGCCAAGATGACTACACTGAGATTGTTGTACTTCAGTCATATTATGAGAAGACATGAGTCACTCATAAAGACAATAATGCTGGGTAAGGTAGAGGGCAGTAAGAAAAGAGGAAGGCCACACACTAGATGGATAGACTCAATCAAGGAAGCCACAGCACTAAGCCTACAGGACCTGAGCAGAGTGGTTAAGGATGGGGGGGGGTCTCATTCATATGGTCACCATGAGTAGAAGTCGACTCAAGGGTAGTTAACAATAATAACAACATTGACTTGCTTTTCAGCAGTGCTGAGTGGCCATTGTGGATCAGACAGTCTTTCTTCCTGATCCCACTAAGACACCCACTTTTATACACCACACTTGCCAATTACCTCAATGTCCAAGAAGCAACTTACACAATATTGTGTCCTATTTGTGCTGCAGCTGAGAATATGGACCATCTTGACCCTGACACCTGTCCATCGGGCCAGGCCATTGAGATCCCATTGGGGACTGTACTCCCCAACAGTAAAATGGCCAAGCTCTGGATCCCATCCCCCATCCAAACAACCATGCCCCTCTTTTCATCCGTGAAATATTGGATGGCATGCTTTCATTTAAATCCCAGGGCAGCCTAATTATAATATTTCCCTCTTGCTAGTAAATAATAACTATGACAATTTCTTTCACTTGTTTCTGTTTCCCTTTTAAGTTATTCTCCCACATGTCTCTCAGCTTCTGTTATTTCAAATACCTAAAGCCAACCTTCCTTCCTTCCTTCCTTCCTTCCTTTCTTTCTTTCTTTCTTTCTCTTTCTTGTCTAATTAATTTTGTCTCTTCTCTTTTGCTATTTACAATTGTCCCTTCATATTTGCTGGGGCTTGGTTCCAGGACCCCCCATGAATACCAAAATGCATGAATACTCAAGTCCCATTATATGCAATGGCATAGCAAAATGGTGCCCCTTATAGAAGATGGCAAAATCAAGGTTTGCTTTTTGGATTATTATTTTTTAAATAATATTTTCAAGCCGTGAATACTTAAATCCGTGAATACCAAATCTGTGGATACAGAGGGACAACCACATATGGGATAATGAAATGAGGCCTCTGCCTCAAAGAGAACAGGGAGAAGAAAGAAACTCCACTTGATATTTCCCAAACCAATAGGCATCAATGCAGAAGTGAGCAGCTGCCGCAGAGAAAACCAGAGGAGGCAGAAAACTTCCTCTGGTTTTAGGTAGTTATTGTTACTTACAGGAGAAAAGCTTCATCTTTTGAGGAGTGGCATACTGGGGCAGGGAACATAGGCTGATTTTCATAGGGAGTGAAATGACAGCCTTACCTACTTTGAGTGCGGATTCCTCTGTTCTAGTCAAACAGAGGAAATATGGCTGCTTTGGACATATTCCATATACAGATTACTCAGGGTATTTCTATTGCACAGCACGCAGGATGGTTTTAACTGCCTCACATATTCCTTTTCCTCTGAGCATATTGCCTCCTTAATCTAACTCATCTTAATAAAATGTAGGATTCTACAGTCTCTCTAGAGAATAAGCTGAAAACTCAGAGTAGCAAAGAGCTACTGTATGAATTATAGTGATTTCATCTTTCTCTCCACCCCAACTTCACCTCACTATAGTCTAGCACCTTTCATTGTAATTACAGGTTGGTACGTCTTCAATTTTTCCCAAAGCTTATTTGCATATTCTAGACGAATAGCTAGATGAGTGTTTTGTGCTAAGATTTAGGTACCAGTAGGAAATGTACCTGCATCTCAACTGCTTCTTAAAAAAATGTTTATAAATTATAAACTTTTCTTTTAAAAATGCATGTGGATGACCTCAGGCATGATCTAGATGCACATGATGTAGCAATCATGCTGAGGCTATGTGCCTTCCACATGACACACAGATATAGCACTCTGATGCCACTTTACTGCCATGGCTGCACTTTATAGTTATAGTGTGCATGCATTATAGTTTGATCAGAGGCACCAGAGGAGTTCTCTGGCTAAGGATTCTAAGGCCCCTCCCTAAACAACAAACCCCGAGATTCCATATACTGTTCCCATGGCAGTTAAAGTGGAATCATCATGTGATAATTGTGCAGTGTGAACAGGCCCCAGGTCTTTGTCAGATCTGCACCAGATGAGAGACAGCCTGGGAACTCTCCTTCCCTTGGAGGAACGGTGGAATATGAATCCAATAAAATACATAACTATATGAACACCATATTGGGCCCCTGTGGGGAAATAATAGACACAATGCAGAATTAAATGGGGAAGAATTGGGCCCCCATTTATGTGCAGCTGGAGGCTCATCATGTTTGCTAAAGGAGTTTTTAGTTGAGTGGGTTTTACTTCCTATGACATGTGCTAAGGAGTGGTGATTTTTAAAAAGCCTGCCTGCTTGCCCTTCATAATGCCTATGAGTACTTTTATACATCATCATCATCATCATCAATTTATTTAAAGCAGTACCATCAGTGTACGACAGACTTGTTTTCCTTGCATCCCATAAAGTGGCCCTTAGTCTGCCATAGCTGCAAAAGAAGGTAAAATCTGGGGGCATCTCAGTATACATGTTTTAAGGTTGCCTTGCTTATGATTCTGTGATTGTTGTTGTGTAAGAAGCAGGAAGTAGGCAGGCATCCTGGAGTTCAGAAGCAGCATCAGTATTACTGCAGTTTTCTAAGTTATGTGTAAAAACAAAGTTTTTTTTTAAAAAAACACAGCATGTGGCAGATCACAGTAGATGATCTTGGCTCCAGGCCGATGGAATATAAAAGACTACTTGGCCCTTGCCAGCATGATGGGAGAAAGTTTGAAAGTCCCTTTGAGACACTTTGTGGTTTGCAACTTGGGTGTCAAGCCACAATTTCACAGCATATTCATCTGTCTCCTTTGCCCAGTACAGCTGGGAGAAGAAATGTGACAGCTGGCAGAACCGCATGGAGAATTCTAATCAGGAAACAAATGGTTGTTTTCAAGAGACCACCCTTGGGATCCTTGAGCCAAAGGCAGAGATAATGGAGTCACAGCTGGTGTTAATTAAACAAAAGGACTGCCAAAGCCAAAGATTAAGAAATTGTGTGTTAACACCCCTCCTCTTGAAAGCAGGAGCTTCTGACGATAATGATGAGATTTAAACTGCATGTGCTGGCCATCTTTTCATGCATTTCACTGAAACTACAAGGGCCAGAAAGTTGAGCTTTGGTTTTAAATGAAAGCTTAAACTTAGCAATAGCATTTTGATAAGGTAATCATGTTAAAGTAACTAGGATTGGGCTTGTGAATTATGCTTTTGACAAACCCCTTTCCAATGTGGAACTTAGAGCTGATCCCACTCAATATGCCCAACTTACATGTATTTACTTCAACACCTTGAGGATTATGACACCACCTACACTTTGATCCTGCCCATATGGGGAAAAAAAAAAAGAATGCTGTGTGAAGATCAGCAATTTGTACACACAGCTGTTTGCACACACACGAGTCATTCGGGGGTCGGTGTCAAAACTCACCCTAAAGTCCATGAGCGGCTTGTCCGGGGGTTTCTCTGGATCTCTAGGAAAAATCTGTGCAGCTTCCAAATGAGCAACCATTTATACACTCCTGTTTGCACATGCAAGAACAGGAAGTGCAATCTGATTGGCTGGCCGAGCACAGGGGTGGGCCTTGCAAAGAGGGGGATCAGTGGCAGCCACCATGTTTGTGTGTTTTTTTTTTACAAGTATGCAAGTGGGAGAGTCTGCTGCTGAGTTGCTTTCCCCTGAGCCCCGCTGCCTCTTGTGCCTTTGAAAAAGCCCTTTGAGGGACCCTCAGCCAGTGGGCTTTGCTTCCCCGGGGGCTTCCAGGTCCTGGTTAGTTTCTTTTCCTGCCCCTGGCCTCGTCGTCATTGCCTCCTCTCCTTTCATGGGGCTGCCCTCCTGAATGCAGCTCCCAGCCACTGGCCAGGCTGGCGATACAGCTGCTGGAGGAGGAGGCAGGAGGAAACGCCATTGCTGCTCCTGGCAGGTCAGCTCTGGCCCGGTCAGTCCCTCCTGCCCCTTATTCTGCCCAAGCCTTGCCTTTCCATAGAGCAGCATTTCCATGCAAGCCTGTGCAGAAAACACACGGTGGGGTGGGAGGAGACTGGGAAGAAGGAGGGGGAAGGGGCTGGAGCCAGGGCCGGAGTGGTCATCAGTGTGTGTGTGTGCGTGTGCATGCACGTGTGTGTTTTAAAAGGACTGCCAGGGGAGGTGGAGGACAGAGACAGCTGTGGTAGGATGGGGATGGGGTTGGGGTTGGAGCCAGGGTTGGGGAGGTCACCGGGGAGTGTGTGTGTGTGTGTGTGTGTGCGCACACGTGTGTGTTTTAAAAGGACTGTCGGTGGAGGACAGCGGCAGTGGGACAGGGAGGGGTCTGGAGCCAGGCCTGGGGTGGTCGCAGGGAGTGTTTGTGTGTGTGTGAGAGAGAGAGGTAGCAGCAAACACAAGCCACTGCCGCACACTTGTCACCTGGGCTAGGGGTCATGCAGAGTTTAGGGGGGACTAAAAAACTGTGTAGGCAGCTCACATCTGTGCAAACACCTGCCTTTTCAGGTCTGTCTGGATTCCCCCCCCCCCTCGTATAGACAGGGCCTTTGCATAACTCTCATACATTTGGTGTCCTGTAACTTGTATTCTCTCTTTCCAGCTCCCACCCCCAAGCCAGCCCTGAATCTAGTGCCTCTCAAACTAAGGCAGGAGTGAGCAGTTGAAGCAGGGGCCAATTTCTCCCTTTGTGTTCTTGTGGCAGGCTGAACCTCCTAGTTTTTACTTTAAAAAAACATGGCTGAAAATCAGCTCCAGGAGTGACCAGATGTCTACTTTCATTTTATGCACCTACATTTTGGAGCTGATTTGAGTCTGGGTGGGATGCTGAGGTATTTTAAATCGTTTCTACCAGTCCACATAACACTTGAGAATTTTGGAAATGTTCTTTTTTTTTTTTTTAACCTGAAACAAATGTAACTGGGGAAAGGGGTCAGGAGAGGTATGGCATACAAGAAGGAACTGGAGCCTGTATGTAGCCCATATTCTCAGTGTATGAACCCAGGTTAGTAGAATAGCTAATAATAAAGTAAAACCAGTAATAAAGGCTGAGACAAACACAGCTCTTTGAATTAGTGATTTAAGTGTTGGACTCAGGAGATTATCAGACAGGAACGAAAAAAGCATTCCTGTCCCACAATCTCGACTCCTGCCCCTGTCCTGTCCCTGTCATGCCACAATCACTGTCCCCACTGCACTTACCTCCTCTCCCGTTGTTCCGGCAGCCCAGGAGTGAATGGAGCTATAATGGAGCTCCCTTCACTTCCTGGATCGAAATCCCATGGATTCTTACGAGAAGATGAGAATGTGGGAAATTCAAAAATAAAAATAAAAAGAACATGAAAAAATGACAGCAAGCACAAAAACACGCTTTAAAATGTTCAAGTAACCCAGGGAGGGTCATAAAAAGTGTGTCACTTACCTTGATGTCCCGATCTCACCAGAAATGTTCTGGCACGGACCTCCCATTGATGCTGAGATCTTGCCAGCATAACGGGGCACCTAGTCACACACAGGAACATGCAGCTTCTCCCATCAATATTGGCAGCTTCTCCCATCAATAAAAAGCAGTGCCGGCAGAACGGCAGCAGAACGGGTGCATAACAAGGGGGGAACGTCGTTGTCTGAAAAAGAAGCCCTCTTGCAATCTCCTGGCATTCCAGTAACACCACTTTTAACACATCTGATAATCTCCTCAGACTCCAGGAAACCAGAATTCAAATCCCCCTTCAGCCATGGAAACTGGCTGGGTAACATTGGGTTTGGGCAAGTCATGCTCTCTCAGCCTTAGAGCAAGGCAATGGCACCCATCTCTGAACAAATCTTCCCAAGGAAACCCTAAGAGAGGGTTACCATAAATCAATTAGAAAACACATAAGGACAGGACAAAGATCCCCAGCTCTGCTCAGATGTGCAGTTCCATGTACACTTGTTCCATATACACTGATCTTATATACACTGATCACTTGTTTCAGTGGCTGAGGCTGCTCTGTATGTACAAACACAGATCTGAATGATGGGCCCTATAGCAATACTTGTGAACATAGTAAGAGGCAGGGGTTGGGGTACTTGACAAAAAATGGAAGGCATTGGCATCGCATATCTTCCAACTGTCCGGGGGTTTCTCAATTTGGCAGGGACAATCCCAATTAATCCTTTGTTGTCCCACTCTTTCAGCTGCTTTTAAAATGTCCCAGCTTCTCTCTGCCCTTTCCACTTTCTCCCTCTGTCCTTAGCTCACTTCAGTTGCTGCAAACTGAGTTCAAAGTGCAAAAGTAATTTGCTCAATTGACTCAGCAGGGAGGAGAGGAGGGCAAGAATCTTGCCCTTCCCAGTATGCTCAGGCAAAAGCTGTTGCAGCCTCCCCTAGCCTGTGTGTTGTTCATTAATAACTTCTGCCATCTTAACCACACTCTGATGTTGCTTGGCTGTGTTTGCCCCAGCTTTTATCTGTGAAATGTTGGAGGATATAGGTTGGAGCAGGAGTACCCAGAAATCACATTCTGCAATATAGATGGAGACAGCAAGCATGGTATAGTGGCTTGAGCATTGGAGTATAACTCTGGAGACCAGGGTTCAAACACCCGCTAGGCCACGGGAGCCTACTGGGTGACCTTGGTGATTCACACTCTCTCAGCCTCAGAGGAATGCAAAGACAAACCCGCTTTGAACCAATCTTGCCAAGAAAACCCTGTGATAGGGTTGCTTTAGGGTTGCCATAAGTTGGAAATTACTTGAATGTACACAAAAATAATATACGTGGAAAGAAACCCCATTCAATAAAAATGAAAATTAAAAAAGAAGAAATCCCATTGAAAAGTGACTGGGCTTAAGGCTTACTTTTTATTCCTTTAGTGAAATAAGTCTCTCTCATTCTCTCTCTCTCTCTGTACAATAACAGTGAATCACACACAGCTTTCACTCATATTTTATCCATTTTTATTCATGTTTACTGGATACATGAATAAATGCTTCACAACATACCAGTGGAAGATAGTAGGTTAGAAACTAACATACATAAATAAGATACCAGCAAACACCCACTAGTTTACATGCAAACCATGGGCAAATGGACTTATAAAGGCATCATATCTCTTGCATTTGTCTGGAAACATAGGGTGTAGCAAAATGGCTGTTGATCAAAGTGCAAAAGTACATTGCCCTGAAGCCTGGGAGGTGATGCAGCATCCAGGTCTGTAAATTGCTCTGGATGCTGTGCATGCATCCTCAAAGCCAAGCCAAACCAGAGGCTATCCTGACAAACAAGTAGACCCATGTGCCCCTCCAGATGTTGTTGGATTGCAGTTCCCAGCATTCCTCACCACTGACTATGCTGATTGGGACTGCTGGGACTTGAAGTCTAATAGCAACCGGGAGCTATATGATCTGCACCTCTGATACAGACTCGTTTATTTATTAAAATATTTATACCCCACCCTGTATCAAGAGATCTCAGTGCAGCTTACAAATAGCATTAAAACAGGTTAAAACAGTAAGATAATTTAAATAAGCTAAAAACATATTAAACAATATCATGAGTTAAAATTTTAAAAATTTAAAAGTTTTTAAAACTATATACAGTTGTCCCTTCACATTTGCTTGTTTCACATTTGCAGTTTTGCATATTCACGGTTTGTGGCTGCTGCTCAACTAGCTCAGGCTCCAAGACCCCACCCTCCTCCTTCTCCTCCTCCTCCTGCTGTCTTGGCAAGAAAACATCCCAGCTTGCTTTCTTACCTAGCACCAAAACAGCGCTGCCCATTAAAATACCCCGTAAAGTTGTGTTGCTGGCAGGGCAGAGCAAGGGAGAGCTAAGGGGAGGTGAGTGTGGGTGAGGGGTGTGATTTGTGCAGGGGTGGTGTTGCAGTGGCAGGTATCGGCAGTCCTGTTGGCGGGAGAGGAGTCTACAATACTGTGGTGTAGTACACATGTTGGGAGCAGGGCTTAACTTATTTGCAGTTTCTTCACTTTCATGGTGGTGCTCCATCCCTAACCTCCACGAATGTGAAGGAACAACTGTATATATGGTAAGTCCTCCTGATCTGCAGTATCCAGATCCACCATTTCAACCAACTGCGGGTCATCACATCCTATACTTAAAATGATGGTGACACAAATGCTCTGAAGTCTCTGCAGGCACATTGCCATCATTTAATAATATGGGACACGATCGTCTGTGTTTTTTTGTGATCCACAGAGGGTGGGTTCTGGAACCAAACCCCCACAGATCTGGAGGGCCCACTGTAACAGTATTTGGGTTAAATTAATGAGGTCCAAAGGCTTTGGTGAACAGCCAAGTTTTAACTTGGCACCTAAATAACATGAGCAATGGCCAAGATGTGAGAATAAGGTGGGGGTTTGTCACAGGCCGAAAGGAGGAAAAAGTGTTCAGCATCCCCACGCAGGCAATTCTCCCCTGCTAATACCTGCTTTCCTGCCTGCTCAGCTAGAGAGAGGAATATCAAAAACTGCACAGGGGAGGGTTAGAACTTGTAATTTAACAAAGGGTTAAGTACCCCTTTCAGTCTATTACTTCTCTCCTCCAAGTGGTTCCTGCTTGTGAGAGAAATATGGAGTCGGGAGCCCCCAATTTCTCCAGTAACATGTAATCTACTTTGTCCCTCATGGTCAGCCTGGGCACAATCCACCAATGCATGCTTATAGCAAGATGCGATTTGATCTCGCTTACCTGCATGACCTAGAGATCCTCAATTGTTAGACTATGGCACCTCTGCAAGGCTCTACTGCAGGCTTCAGCAACTCTTATGCCAACTAATCTGGAGAGTAGCTTTGATGGGGTGAACAACATTGCACTCCATTCTGCCTCCTCACACTGAGCTTCCCTGTATTTTCTTACAGCTTTGTGTACACAGTAGCTACTACCTCATTCCAAGACAACAGATCAGACCTGGTCTATTTGATTAAAAACCAGAGAGGGCTCCTCTACTTTTAAGGGTTGTGTACAGGAGGGAATTTCAGTTGTAGATTGCATGACAATCAACACCTGCTAAAATTCCTTCTCTTACACAACCATGAAAGTACAAGAGCCCTCTCCAGTTTTCATTTTAGACCAAAACTATTGCCCCCAGTCCAAGAAACCTGCTCATGATTGTGGGGTGGGAATAAAGAACACTACCTGAAGAGATTTCAGGTATAAGTCCTCTCAGAACTCAACCCCAGCTTTGAAAATGGTTTCCTCGTTTCACCTGACTGTACAATCCCCCCCACCCCTGATGAAACATTAGCAGAGACAGCAGCAGCACCACACACTTTTAAAAAGAAAAAAACATTTTTGTGTTTCAAATCAGAAGTTGATTATTAAAGGAAAAACTAACCTCTCAAAAGAGCCCATTCCGTGAAACCAGCATCGATGTGTTCAGTCTCAGGCTATGCTATTGGGAAAACTGGCTGGCTCCCTGCTCATCCGAGAACAATTTACCTGGTCCACACCCCAACCTTAGGAATGCACTGAAGGTTAAATACCTCTTGGGTGCCTCTACCAGGTGAGCTTCCTTATTCATCTCCTAGGCAGCTGGGATTCTGAGCAAGCCTTCAGAACAGGGCAGGGCACATTCTGGATGTTGCTGGACTGCAATGCTCATCATCCCTCAATACTCCACTAAATAGGATTGGTGGGAGTTTCAGTCCAACAACATCTGGAGGGCCACAAATTGCCTGTATGTGATATAGAAGCATCAGAGTCCCTCCTTCCCTCCCAACCCCCACAAATGAGTTGCCTTGCAGACTTTTCCTAGCAGAACTCCTATGCATTTAAGGTTGGTGTGAGAGGTAGATGATTATTAGCTGAAGCTCTTTCTTACATAGAACCATGCCTGTTGAATGTCAACAATGTATGCTGCTGTTAAAAAAGCTCAGGAGCCCTGCCCAAAAATCACTGGCAAGTCTTGCTAGGTCTGAGATCGTATCTTGTAACTCACTCAGGATCTTATAACGCATCCCAAATTCCACCAAGTTACAATCTGAACTCTGCTCCCAGATTTGCTTTCTTTTTAACATAATAGCTCAGACCTCCCCAGCCCCCAAATGTATTGGTTAAAAAAATAATCAACTGCCATTAATTTTCTTTGTATTATTTCATGGCTAATTAATGGCAGCTCTCATCCAGGCACAGAAGGAAATAACAAGGTCTTTCAAATGGATCTTGCTAGGAAAGGGCAATGGCTTCCAACTGAGAATTATGTAGGTGGGAAGGCAGGACCTGCATTCATTTATTTTCTGTTCCACCTAGAAGCTGAACTGCTATGTGCTGCAGGAGTCTGGCCTTTGGAACAGACCTGCTGCTGTTTTTTTTTAAAAAAAACCTGTATGAATTTGCTAGAATTATTATACAGTTGTTCCTCCACATTCACAGCTTTGACATTAGCAGTTCCGCTTATTCGCGGAAAACTGCAGGAGGATTGCTCCTCCTTCAGCTTCCCATACCCACAGGGAACACGCTGCTTTGCTGCTAGTGCCACAGGTTTGCTTGGTGTTCCTTCCCTGAAAGGGGGAGGGGTGCAGCCGAAGGCCAAGTAAACCCCCGCCCTTGATTTCCTGAGTGAGTGCCCAGCTTGAATCGGCCTTTGTTTGGGGCAAATGCAGATTCAAGCAGGGCACTCACTCAGGAAACCACCTGCAGTTTCCTCAGTGAGTGCCCCACTTCAATCAGCCTTTCCCCCAAACACTCAAGGGTCAAAAGCTGGTTCAAGGGGGAAGCTGGCTAAGGAGAGCACCCGCTAAGCGAGCTTCCCCCTTGAACTGGCTTTCGACCCTTGAGTGTGTGGGGGCAAAGGCAGATTCAAGTGGGGCACTCACTATTCATGGATTTTTTCACATTCGTGGGGGTCTTGCACCCCTAACTCCCACGAATGTGGAGGGACGACTGTAGTTATTATTGCCTTTTCTGTCTGCATGCCCAGAAGTGACTGCAGCAACATAAGTACCTTCCTCTTCCACCACGCTTCCTCTTTCTTATAAAAGAGAGGTGGGAACTTGGAATTGTCCAAAGGTTAATAAACTCTTCCATTATTCTGTATGCTGGCCAAGCTTGCAAGTGTTGATGGAACTGGAGTCCTACAACACCTGGAGGGCCACACAGGTTCCTCACCAATGTTTAAACTGTTGTAAGAAGTAAATATTTGTTTTAATTAAGGTGAATTATCTTAATGAGTAAAGATTGCTACGCACAGCTCCAGTAAATACACATGTCTTGCTATATAATTAATGAGTTTTGTGAAATGCATTGTCATGCCACATATACCGGTCTGTGTCAGCAGTACTGTCATCAACAATCTACTTTCCTATGTTATCTTTTTATTACCCCAAATATACCCATTCCCCATTTTTGTCAGTTGTACAGATCAGTTGGGGATTTTCCTATGTAGATGTCATATGCAGTAAAGTTGTTAATTCCAGGCTGTTACACTTCCATGAATTCAGCTTAAAAAACAAAACACTACTATCGTTCTAGTCTTATGGTTATACAAGACTTTACCAGACATCCCCCTTAAAACGTTCTTTTGCTGGCATAAAAATATCAATTTCTATCCTGGCAAAAGAGTGTTCCCCACCACACTTACCTCCTTTCCTGGCAAAGGCTCCTCTGGCAATAAAGAGGAAGTGAGCGGAGCTCCGTTCACTTCCTCTTTTGAAATCCCATGCAAATTCAAAAATAAAAATGAAACTAAACACCAGAAAGACACACCAAGCACATAAACATACTTTGAAATCCCGAAGTAACCCAGGAAAGGTGAAAAAAAAGTTTGTCACTAACCTGCATGTCCTGATCTGACCTGGAAGTGTTCTGGCTATTCTGGCCACTGATGGAGTAATTCTGAGATTTAAAAGGACAGAGGTATCATGTGTTGGCAATGCCAGCAAAAAAGCAGTAGGGAGATCTATTGGTGGCTTAAGCCAACAATTAAAAACTGTGCAATTTTAGCTATTTTTAACTGCGAAAGGGTGACACTGTCTGATCCGCACGCCCTTTCATGGCTATGTGGCATCGTATTTTCTGTGTCTGATAAAGTCCACAGGTGGCCCTCCACATTCATGGGGGTTAAGGGCACAGAACCCATGCAAAAGTGGAAAAACCACAAATGTTGTAAGCCCCTCCCCCCAAAAAACATGCATGCTACAGATGCCTTCCAACAGCACCGGCCTGTCACTTTCTTTCCAACCTTGCCACCATGATGCCTCAGCCACATTTTGAACCTCTTCCCAGCCAATGACCTCTCCAGCTCACTCTTCTTCCTCTCAATCCTCCTCTCAATCTTCTCTCCTTCCAACACTGCCAGCCCATCACTCCCTTTCCCAGGGAGTGGGAAGAAGAAGACTGGGGTGGGGAGGTCGATGGGCTGGGAAAGGGTTTAAAATCTAGCTGTTGTGGTGGCAGGGTTGGAAAGAGAGTGACAGGCTGCTGCTGTTGGAAGGAGAGGAGATTGAGAGAATGAGGGGTGGTTGGGCTAGTCAAGCAGCAGCTACAAACTCACAAATGATCAAATCCACGAAAGAGAAACCCATGAATGTGGAGAGCCAACTGTATTACCTTTTTTATGATTACTGTGCCTGCCTCGGGAGGGGTGTGATTGCAGGCCTGCTTGCTACTTGTGGCAGGGGTGTATGATTTGGCTAAAATTGGGGAGGGTGGGGTGGGATGTAGCTATTGACACCTCTTTTGATTATATCCAGGGATCATAGAATCATAGAATCATAGAATCATAGAATTGCAGAGTTGGAAGAGACCACGAGGGCCATCCAGTCCAACCCCCCTGCCACGCAGGAAATCACAATCAAAGCATCCCCGACAGATGGCCATCCAGCCTCTGTTTAAAGACCTCCAAGGAAGGAGACCCCACCACGCTCCGAGGGAGTGCGTTCCACTGCCGAACAGCTCTTACTGTCAAAAAGTTCCTCCTAATGTTGAGGTGGAATCTCTGTTCCTGGAGCTTGCACCCATTGCTCCTTTCATATTGCACAAGTATAACACTATGATTCCACTTTAATAGACCTGTCTCCGTTCTGGAATCTTGGGATTTGCAGTAAAGGGAGCGGCATTTAGAATCCTTTGTCAAGGAGCTCCTCTGGTGCCTCTGACCAAACTACAAACCTCAGGATTCCACAGGTTGCAGCCAAGGCACTTAAAGTGGAATCACTATGCTATAATTGTGTAGTGTGAAAGGTTCCCAGATTGGATTACTACAATATGATCTACGAAGGGTTTCCCTTGAAAACAGTTCAAATACTACAACAGAATGCTTCAGCAGATCATATTACTTCAATTCTGTATCTGTTACATTAACTGCCTATTCATTTCCAGGTCCAAGTCGAGGTGATGGCTTTGGCCTTAAAACCCTAAATAGTTTGGAATCATTTTACCACTATGAGCCAACCAGGCCCAAGCATTAAGATCAGCATTAAAGGCTTTGTTCTCAGGCTGAGCAAGGAGTATCATACTAAAGGTAGAACTTTTTCTATGGAAGTCTTGCACCTTGGAACTCATTAATTTCATTCAGCTGCATTCATTTTATCTGCCTGTGGTGCTTCATACCAAAGCTTTTGCTCCCGTTGTTTGTACTTAATTGTGATTTTATTTTCCCATGCTTAATAATTACGCAAGTTGCTTCATGGGGTTAAAATATTTTAAATTATTATTAATCATCACCATTAACAGATAAAATTAATACTACATTTCTTTCCCCTCACTGTTCAAGCTCTTGTATTGTACCTATGAGGAATAATATATAAAATCAGCTCTAAAGCAAACAAGTGAACTTCAGACCAGATCCTGGATTGTTGCAACTTGTGTGTCTCTTTGGGAATCCCCTATTCATCTGTTGACCCATAAAGCCTCTGAATGTCTGTGAGAGAAATGTAACATGATGTGAATTGCCTCAGAGGACAAAGCTTTGCTGCTTGTAGCATACCAAGAAGAGAGCCTTCTCTATAATTGGCTAAGCACTGTAATCTATTTCTAATGCCAGCCGTGAAAGAAGACAATGAGCAAAAATCTTCCAAGCATAAGCAGAGGGCCCTTCCCACACAATACAGTCAATGCAACCCTGTTACATATCTGAGGCAAAAAAGCATGCTTTCCATACTACACTTAGCCTCTGGCTCCCAGGTAGTGTTGCCATATTGGAACCTGAATATTTCTCTGGCTTTTATTTTTAAAATGCCAGCTAAATAGGAAGGGGAGGGACCTTCAGTTTCCCAAACTGTCTTTTTTCCCCTTTGGTCCTGTCTTTTTCACCCATCCATCCTCAAGACGACATTCCAGGAATGCTACATAGTTGTTGTCATGTTTGATAGGATAAAGCACTACATGCAACTCTGTTTATACACAGCTTTTTAGTGTAGTATAGGCTTCTGAATGTGAAACATGTGTGCGTATGTCGGGTGGGGTTAATTTCATATTTTCCTGAGAGCCCTGCAGTTCCCTGGAGTGGATTTTGGGTGAGGCTAAATAGAAATGCAGAGGGAATAGGGAATCCAGTGAAATTGTACACACATCCCTTTTCCACTCATGGAAGCCTTTACTGGATCAAAAGCCTTCTATGAAGTGGATTCAATAATCTGTGTGGACAATGTGACTATGTGGCAGAAGTCATGCAACATATTTTATACTAATGAAGTACAGCTCTCATTTTAATATAAACAGGGTACCTTTTAGTACACTTCATACAAGGCAATTTGGGGGCCTATTGTCCTCTCCTTGCCTACCGCCCCACCCCCTGTGAGTGGCTACTCCTACACTCTTCTTGATTCACCTTCAAACTCTACCTCTCTGCTATTGGTTTTATTTTTGAGGCCCATACATACAGCTGTACCTCAGTCAACAAAGCTTCTGACACTAAAGCTCTTTTTTGGAAAGCCCCCCCCTTGCTTTCCCATCCTCTGATTAGCTGTGAGTTTTTACCAGGGATGGTGAAGGTGGGAAACACAGGCTTTTGAGTGGCAGGTTGCAGCAGCATGACTGCAGTAAACAATAAGCTTGAGTTGGGAAAGAGTGAGGTTTTAATCTAATCAATCTTACTTTAGCCTCTAACAGGCAAGATAAACAACAGCAACCTCCAGAATCCTTTAGTGAGCATTTGCATGAACAGCAATATTGAATGAAAAGGGGAGAGCAAGTAAGTCTGCTTCACCATGTCCTCCAGCATGTTATAAAAGCATAGAGTTTGGCCACCATATGGGAATGATAAGAAAACTGGAGGCTAGTCAAAGAAAAAAATGATCCCTGGATGCACTTTGGAAGAAACCTTCAAGTGATCTTTAGCAGGTTCAAAATACTTTTTGTTCATTTATGTATTTTTGTTCAGTTATTAACCAGAAGCTTTCTACCATTTCCAAGGTTTGCTTGATTTGTTGCTGCAACCTGCAAAGACTCGGAGGGGGGTGGCTTTTCTATGTATTTACAATAGTTACTTAGCTTCTTCCTTCCCTCCCAGTCATTGTGACACCAGGACTCACCCTCCATCCTGTTCTGCATCCAGCTTCTGGCTAGAAGCCAGATTAAATGTTCCTTATCCCATCTGGGACTTAGGACTGTCCCTGATGAATCAAAACAGTTGGAGAACATGCCAATAGATCTCTCTTATGGACTATATCTTAATTTTAATTTAAGTTTACTTTCACTGAAGTTTAACCTTGATTCTTCCCCCATTTGGTTTTTCTAATGTAATCAAAATAACAAATAGGAACACAAATGTATGAAGTCATTTATTTCAGCCTCTCCTTCATGAATCATCGGTGGCTTGAGTGACTCATGAGACAGAACATTCAATTTCAATGGGAGCAGGAAAAAATTGCAAAATAAAAATGCCTTACTTTTTAGATAGTATGTTGTCTTGTGGGCATTGTTAAAGTTAATGATTTATCTCCTGCCCCTCCCCAGCTTCATCTGACATAGCCATCTTAAATAGAGTCTTTAATCTTTATTATTTCTTGGTTTAGTGGTTTTAAGAATAAAAAATCAGCACTGATACAGAAGAAAGACGAGGTCCTTGTATTGGTTAATGCTTCTGCTCTTAGTCAGCTAATCTTTATACTGAGGTAAGTGAAGCTATATAACAGGATGATCTGGTTCCACAGGAGTCCAGCACCTGAAATACTATTTTGCTCAAGTAAGTACCATTGATTTCAATGGAACTTAATTTCCATGGAAGTCTTACAGAGTTGAAAAGAATCCAAATGGCTCACTTAGTGAAAACAAATACAGGATAATCTTGGGAACATGTAATTCACCCTTCTATAGCATGAGCATGAGATTGGGGCCAGCTGATGTAACCTATCTAGCCTTTCATTTAAAGGCTTCCAAGAGAGGAAACTCAATAAACAGATGTCATTGCTGAACATCTGTTACAGGAAGGAAGTGTTAAAGGTTTTGTTCAATGTTGTCCCTGCAAATTACATTCAGTGGCATCAATATAGCACAGCCTTTCTCAACCTTTTTATCCTTGAGGAACCCTTGAAATAATTTTCAGGTCTCAGGGAACCCCTGCATCAACATTATTCTATATACTGCTATTGCTTTCTCCCACAATCACAATCTCTTGAGGAACCCCTGGCAACCTCTTGGGGAACCCTGGTTGAGAAACATGGATTTAGCATAAAGCCTTCTCATTTATGGATCCAAGCATGCATTTCTTAATACAACGGTGGGGAAACTTTGACTCTCCAGATGTTATTGGACTCCAGCTCCCATCAGTGTCTTCCACTGTGGTCTCTTGGGTAATGGGAGTTGTAGTCCAACAACATCTGGAGGTCCACAGGTTCCCTGCCCCAATATATTGTGCATGTGTTTTTTACTCTGACTGAGCCAATCACTTGTTTGAGAGATTGCATCTACGGACATCCCCCCCAACACACAAAGAGGTGATTGGTGGTTTCACAGCCAGCCCTACAATCCTGTTCTGTATGCTGGGGGTGATAGAGAAGATAATGATTAGTATAGTGACACTGGCAATTCAGTAGCTGAAAGGGTATTCTGGTGGCCTAATACCAAAATGGATCCAAGCTAAGCAAATGATATTCTAGTGGCTAGTAAGCTGCCTTTGCCAAGATAAAGCTACTTTTTTCTACAAAGTTCAGAAGAAGCTGAAGTATCTGCCTGGTGACCATTCTGTGGTTCTCATTCCTTTCTGGAACCTACCTTGAATAGCCTTGGAGGGTTTAACAGACAGTACTCTTAGTCACGGAGGCTATCATTCACTGAAAGATCAGACTTGGCACATACGATCTTTCCTATGCTTTTAGGATGGGAGTCATACAGCCTTCCTGCTGTTGGACTTCAGTTCCAACATTCCTTACCATTAGCTATACTTCAAAGGGTTTTGGAGAGTAGCAACCCAAAAGCAGGGGGTGATTCACACCCTGCCTTCAACTATCAAATAAGACACAGCTTTGTGGTATACCCTTTATTTAGGAACACCACAGAGAAGGAAGTTCTCTCTATACATCCCACCAATAGCTGAAGCTCATTTATTCCCCGCCCCGTGTTTGTTGGCCTCTGCTTTGTTTTTACATATAGTCTTGATTTCCTTTTCCTTCTAATGTGTGACTTTATTCTAATTTGTGTCCTTTTTGTTCACTGTCTCAAATGCTTAAGTTGGAAAGCGGACTTTTTCATCAATAAAAAATAATAAGCATGATTGACAAATTCCATGAGGAATAAACAAAGCTGTAAGAAACAAAAAATGCACTCTGAGGCTCATTTGAGGCAGCCCAGTAAGTTTGCCACAGCAGTGTTTAACCCATAGCACAGAGTTTTTCAACTGCAAGAGAGAGAAATGTTTAGATACCAGAGTTAATCCTTTCTAGAAGACTGCTTCTGTAGCAGATAAGGTTGGCTTTTCAAGTTGCTGCCTGTCAAGCAAAAGTACATCCAAACAGAACACTGCTCTTAAACTTATTATTTGTTCAGTGCCTCCAGTGTATCCCATAAAAGCAATGTGAAAAAGGGGAAACAGAATTGGGATTTACCTGAACAGGAGTGCTGTATGGGAATTCTATTTTTTCATTGTTCTGGGTAGCCACCGAAGGGTTGCTAGAACTGATGAGCACAGGAGAGCTGATATCCAGGCTCTGCCGTCTTGTGGGCGAATGGACCATCCTGTTGAGTGTATTTAAGGCAGTTGTGATAGAGAATTGCTTCATGTTTTTCCTTCTTGATTCAGACTCCATGCCTTTTGCTCTGGGCAAGGATTTTCGTAAAGAAGAGGAGCATTTCATCTGGGAGGATTGGTAACTTTTTTGAAGGAGCTGCCGTGCTGTTGTATTTGGCTGGAAGGGGAAAAAAGGGTGATGAGATTATGTTACCATAATATCCCAAATGTTCTAGCTCCCTCCTGAGCCAGACAAATTTCAGCAGTGGCTCGGTTTGGTATCTTAGGGCCCTTTCACACCAAAGGGCTCTGACAGGAACTGTTGCATTATGGGTGCATTGTGGCATTGATCTTGCTGGGACCCTTTCATACTAAACATGATTCTACTGTGACTTTATCTGCTATGGCAACATCCCATGGAATCCTGTGATTTGCCGTTTAGGAAGGTGCATCTAGATCCCTCAGCCAGGGAGCTCCTCTAATGCCCCTGATCAAACTACAAACACCAGGATTCTATAGAATGCATCCATAGCACTTAAAGTGGAATATAGCACTATAACTGTGTAGTGTGAAAGAGCCCTTAGTTAATGGCTCTTGTTAATTCACTAACAAGTCTTTATGTACATAAGGAGGGGGTGGCATGAATTTGATTGTGGAAGCTGAACTTGGACATGGTCCATTACATTGTGATTTGCCAGAACCTAGCATGGAGATGCTCTTTTTGGACTACAACTCTAAGAATCCCCCAGCCAGCATGGCCAGTGGCTGTGGGATTCAGGTAGTCTACCCCACAAAAGCAAATTTGGAGGGTTATTAAAAAAGTAGCAAATTACAAAAAATAACATTTCCAAGCTCTTCATTCAATGCATAGCTTGCCATGTCCTTGTTGCTGTGTGCCTTCAAGTCATTTCTGACTTACGGCAACTCTAGGGCAAACCTATCACGGGTTTTCTTGGCAGCATTTGTGCAGAGGGAGTTTGCTGTTGCCTTCCTCTGAATCTGAGAGAATGTGCATGCCCAAGGTCACCCCGTGGGTTTCTGTGGCCAAACAGGAATTTGAATCCTGGTCTCCCAGTGCTTTAGTCCAACACTCAAACCAGTACACCATGGTGGCTCTCTGCCATGTCCTACGTTTTTCAAATACATGAAGGACCTAATAAGCTACAAACATGGGGTCTCCAAATTCAAAGGATCTTCTCCAAATGAAGCAAGCCTGTAAGGGTTTTCCCATAGAAGGAATGCACATGGCAATCAGTTCTCCTTGTTATATTTCTCACAAGTTACAGACGAATGTTGCTGTCCTTGAGCAAGCAGGGATCACCAGCATTGAGGCCATGATATTGAGAACACAGCTGTGCTGGGCAGGGCATGTTTCTAGGATGGAGGACCATTGCCTCCCCAAAATAGTACTCTACGGTGAACTCGCCACGGGTCAGTGTAAGAGGGGTGCTCCAAAAAAACGATACAAGGACTCCCTGAAACAACATCTCAGGCTCGGCCAAATTGATCACCAACAATGGTCCGCCCTGGCCTCACATTGGGAGGCATGGAGACACACTATCCACAATGCTGCAGCCTTATTTGAGAACTCATGCCGAACAAGTCTTGAAGAGAAATGACAACGCAGAACCACCACCCAAGGAGACCTTCTGCTGTGCTTTCTGCAACCAGACTTATTTATCTCGGATTGGCCTTTTTAGTCATCAGCGCGCTTGCAGAAAGCGCAGGATGAGTCCTTCTGAATCTTCATTTTTGCAAAGAAAAGCCAGAGAGAGAGAGAGAGAGAGAGAGAGAGATCTCCAGGTTTTAAAAAATTGCTGATGAAATGATATTATGATAATATGTCTGAAGGAGTTCCAACTGCAGTCAAGCTGCTCTGCATTAGGGATGGAAATAATATTTGCATTATTTGTTCCTGGCCAAAAAATGGGTTTCCTAGCACTTAGGAAACCTGGTTAGGAAACCTGGTTGGGAAAATAAATCAGCAGCAAGAATTTTGTGCAGTTTTCACCTGGAATTTGTACATCATAAATTGTTTTGGAAAATTATTCTGTGCAAAAATACATGACGGTGTTGTGGGGGGGGGCGTTGTGGAAAAATATTTTATGCAAAAAGATTTCATTTAAAAAACACTGCAAGTATACCTCAGTTAACAGAGTAGATATGTTTCTAGGCATGACTTCTTTAATAGAAAATTTAGTACCAGAGGCAACTTGGAAAGAATGGGGATAGGTTCCTACACTATAAAGAAAAAGCAGTTCAACATGTTTCAGACTTTTTATTCAAAACCAACAATATGCATGTTAAAATAAAACAACCAGATCAGGTAAGACTTGCATACATTAATAACAATATTCTAATCCTTCTAGAGATCCTTTGAAAGTATCTTCGAAAATGCATCCCTCGATGACTTTTTCTTTCACCAGCCTCACTTTCTTGTAGATTTTGGTGGCCAAACTTACAGATCTATGCTTTTTACAACTAGTTAGGGACAGCTGGCAAGAGAGGCTTATTTTCTGCCCCCTTTTCTGTGGGAAGTGAAGAAGCATCAGCACTTGTTTACAGTAGCTGGGGACAGAGGGAAAGTCTAAAGTTGTATACCTATACCTTTGACTTATTTCTGTATGGCATTGATCTGTGGTTTCAAGGTTTTACTGCTTACATGCATGTAGAGGTCACTTCCCCCCACCTTGCTCAAAGAAATTTTAGTGTTTTACAACTTTTTGTCCTAGAAGCCAGCAGACATGAGGCTACTCAGCCTCAAGATGTCTTATACCCACCCGTGAGAGTCAATCTTAGAGACTCTTGTACCCAAATTAGATAACTATCTTCTATCTACCTATTTTCTTATCTCAGATGCATTATCTGCCACAATAAACATAAATTTTGTTTTTAACCTTACTGGAGCATCCTGCATATTTCTATCCTGTTTTATATCAGAAGCTCATATTGCACTCAGGCTATGCTGCACTCTGATTAATATATACACACATGCTTAGTAAGGGATTCTGGAAGGATTCTGGAAGCAGCTGCTGTTTACCTTGCCTGTTGTAAGCAAACACACACACACACACACACACACAGCTACAGTAGGATGGGCTAGGAAAGAATCCCATTCTTACCCAGCTCAAGCTTTATTGCATTGTTTACTGCAGACAGGCTGCTGCAACCCAGCACCTAAAGTCAGTGCTTCTGCAGTTCTCCTGCACCATTCTCCCAATGTGCATGATGCCAAACACTCTCCAGTTAGTCAGAGGACAAGGAGGGCTGGCAAAAAGAGACTTTGGGCTTGTCTAGATGCAATGGTATGCTGCTAGTGGGCACGCATTTTCAGCCATTCACAGCGACACTGTTTTGTCTCCACCATTTTTTCACCTATTTACACCCACTCACATTTATTCAAATGGAGCAGCCACATGCTATGATAAAGGACGATAGAGAGATAATGGGCAGTGATGCAAATTCAGATGTCTACATGTGTGAAAACTATGCATCTATGTGCATTTTCTGGGAAACTTCAGGGAAAATCACGAATCCTTTTACTGTGTGGTTTGTGGAGTTTTTAGCCCCCTCCTTCTGAATACCGTGAAACTCATTTGGATCACATTGGGACACATTGTTTTCTCTGCAAATCTTATGAGGAGTATTTTCATCATCTGGACAACCCCTTTGTAAAAAAGGAACTTCTTTGTCAGAAGCTTTGTTAACAAGTTATGTCTGTATTTCCTGTATACGGATGAGTGATGTCTCTATGTTGGCCATGTTTTTGTGAAAAATCGCAGTGTGGTGTTTGTTTTTGTTTTTGAAAACCGTTCTTGCACACAAAAAATCCATGTGGCTATCTGAAAATTGGAGTTTTGTCAGTAAAATCTAGTTGTCATGCAAAAAAGTTTTTTTTTGTAGAAAAAACACTTTCTAGAAATTCACGTTATTATTGTACAAAATTATGTTTCTTGGTACAAAACCCATGATTTTTACACAAAAATGTGTATTTCTAAAAGAGTGAGGGTGGTTGTATGAAATTTGTATTCTTGTGAGAAAACAGATTTTTCATGAAACCCTCTTGTTTTCAGAAATCCACTTTGTGCAAAGATAATGTTTTCTTATACAAACTCCACTAATTTTTCATGGACCATTTGGGTTTCTTGATTTTTTTAAAAAAACTTATACAAAAACTATGTTTTTTATGGGGAAAAAAGCTGTTTCTAGATAATCACTGATGGGATTGTTTTGGTTCAAGACTGCTGGGGTTTTTTTGTGGGGGGTTGCACAAAAGCCAGCCAGTTTGCGCACACGCACGCACACACACACACACACAAATGTTTAGCACCAAAAGCCCATGTGTATTTCTACACAGAATAATTACCCAGAGTATTTTAGGAGGTGCAAATACTGGAGGAGAACTGCACAAAAATACTTGTTTTCTTTAGCATCAAGGAGAAAACTGAGGAAATTATTAATCCTTACTTGTGAGCATGAGACAGTTCATAGAATCATAGAACTGTAGAGTTGGAAGAGACCACAAGGGCCATCCAGTCCAGCCTCCTGCCATGCAGGAAATCACAATCAAAGCATCCCTGAGAGATAGCCATCCAGCCTCTGTTTAAAGACCTCCAAGGAAGGAGACACCACCACACTTCGAGGGAGTGTGCTCCACTGCCGAACAGATCTTACTGTCAGAAAGTTCCTCCTAATGTTGAGGTGGAATCTCTGTTCCTGGAGCTTGCATCCATTGTTCCGTGTTCTAGTCTCTGGAGCAGCAGAAAACAAGCTTGCTCCATCCTCAATGTGACACCCCTTCAAATACTTAAACAGGGCTATCATATCGCCCCTTAACTATCTTTTTTCCAGGCTAAACATGCCCAGCTCCCTAAGTCTTTCCTCATAAGGCAAGGTTTGCAGACCTTTCACCATTTTAGTCACTCTTCTCTGGACACACTCCAATTTGTCAATATCCTTTTTGAATTGTGGTGCCCAGAACTGGACACAGACTTCTAGGTGAGACCTGACCAAGACAGAATAGAGTGGCACTATTACTTCCCTTGATCTAGACACTATACTTCTATTGATGCAGCCCAAAATTGCATTGGCCTTTTTAGCTGCCATATCACACTGTTGACTCATGTTCAACTTGTGGTCTACTAGGACTTCTAGATCCCTTTCGCATGTAGTCTCGTTCAGCCAGGTCTCTCCCATCCTATATCTATGCATTTCTTTTTTCTGCCCTAAGTGCAGTACCTTCCATTTCTCCATATTGAATTTCATTTTGTTAGCTTTGGCCTAGCTTTCAAGTCTATTCAGGTCATTTTGAATTTAGGGTATTAGCTACTCCTCCTAATTTGGTATCATCTGCAAATTTGATAAGTATGTCCCTAATTCTGTCATACAAGTCATTGATAAAGATGTTGAATAGCACTGGGCCAAGGACAGAACCCTGTGGCACCCCACTGGTCACATCTTTCCAAGATGAAGAGGAGCCACTGCTGAGCACCCTTTCGGTTTGGCTGGTCAACGAATTACAAATGCATTTAACAGTTAACTTGTCTAGCCCACATTTTACAAGCTTGTTTGCAAGAATGTCATGGGGAACCTTGCCAAAGGCCTTATTGAAATCAAGGTATGCGCTATTCACAACATTCCCTTCATCTACTAAGCTGGTAGTTTTTATCAAAAAAAGAGATCAGATTAGTCTGGCATGATTTGTTTCTCTGAAACCCATGTTGACTTTTTGTGATTATGGCATTGCCTTCTAAATATTCACAGACTCTCTGTTTAATGATCTGCTCTACAATCTTCCCTGGTATTGATGTCAGACTAACTGGACGATAATTGTTGGGATCCTCTTTTTTTCCCCCTTTTTGAAGATGGGGACAATGTTTGCCCTCCTCCAGTCTGCTGGCACTTTTCCTGTTCTCCAGGAGTTTTCAAAGATTACTGCCAATGGCTCTGAGATTACATTTGCCAGCTCCTTTAGTACCCTTGGATGTAGTTCATCTGGTCCTGGCAATTTAAATTCATTTAGATTAAGAAGGTATTCCTGTACTACCTCTTTACCTATTCTGTGCTGGATTTCCCCTATTGTGTCCTCTGTTCCATTATCCTCAGGTTGGTCCCCATTTTCCTTTTCTGAAAACACTGAGGCAAAGAAGGTGTTGAGTAATTCTGCCATTTCTCTGTCCCATTAGCATTTTGCCATCTTCTCCACATAGTGGCCCTACCATTTCCTTCTTCTTTTTGCTGCAGACGTACCAAAAAACACCCTTAACCTCTCTAGAGAGCCTGAGCTCATTCTGCACTTTAGCTCTTCTGACTTTACTCCTACACGTGTTTGTTATCTGTTTGAATTCTTCTTTGGTGATTTCCCCCCTTTTCCATTTCCTATAGATGTTCCATTTAAAACTTAGCTCCTTTGAAAGTTCTTTAGTCATCCATCCTGGTTTCTTGAAACACCTCCCATTTTTCTTCCTCATTGGTACTGTTGGAAATTGTGCCTTCAGTATCTCCCTTTTGAGAAAGTCCCATCCGTCTTGAGGTCTCTTCTCTTTTAGTTTTCCTGACCATGGGATCACCCCCAGTATTTCCCTGAGTTTATTGAAATCAGCTCTCCTAAAGTCTAGAATGCATGTCTGACTATGCCTGGCCTCTCCTTCCCATTGTATAACAAACTCCAGGAGAACATGATCACTCTCACCTAAGGATTCCACCACTTGCGCCCCATTAACCAGGTCATCCCTGTTGATTAGGATCAGATCTAAAATAGCTGATCCCCTTGTTGCATCTTCCACCTTCTGGACAATGAAATTGTCTTCCAGTCAAGTAAGGAATTTGCTAGACCTTGAAGTTTTGGTTGAGTTAGATTTCCAGCAAATATCAGGATAGTTGAAGTCACCCATCACTACTACATCTCTCCTTTCTGCATATGTGGTCATCTGTTCTAGAAAGGCATCATCCAATTCCTCCGTCTGACTTGGGGGTCTGTAGTAGAGTCCCACAATAACATCCCTGTTGTTTCCCTCTCCTTTAATTTTTATCCAGTTGCTCTCCATCTGGCTTCTAGTATTGATGTCATGGATCTCTTCACTGGTGTAAATATCCCTGACATATAATGCTATATCTCCTCCTTTCCTGTTTGGCCTGTTTCTCTTATAAAGGTTATACCCCTCTATTCCTACATTACAATCATGCGACTCATCCCACCAGGTTTCAGTAATGCCTATTATATCATATTTGCTTTGTTGTGCTAGGAGTTCAAGTTCACCTTGCTTATTTCCCATGCTCTGTGCATTAGTGTGGAGACATCTAAGACCATGTGTTCCCTTTACTTGCTGCCTATGTAAGTTTTTTTTTGCCTCCCACTGTTGGGTCCTTGCGCTGTTTGCCTTGTTCCCTCTATAACAGTTTGACTATTTTCTCCAGCACTTTTGCCTTCCAGAATACGGTCTCCCTCCCCCATATGACTCAGTTTAAATCCCTCCTGATCAAATTCTTGAGACTGTAGGCAAAAACGTTTCTGCCAACTGGTGTGAGATGCACCCCATCTCTTGCCAGAAGTCCCCCCTCATGGAAGCGCAGCCCATAATCCAAGAATCCAAATCGTTCTTGGTGACACCATCTACAGAGTCAGTTGTTTACATCAGCTATTTTCCTCTCCCTTCCTAGACCATGCCCTTCAACTGGCAGAAGTGATGAGATGACAACCTGTGCATCCATTTCTTTCAGTTTCCTCCCCAAAGCCTCATAATCTCTTCTGATATTCGGAAAGCTGTGCTTTCAATATTTATATTTCTAGTTTGCACCATACTGCATTGTCCAGAACTTGCAAACCTTGTTTTTTGGACCACGGCTTACAAAAATCCCAGGTAGCAAGGCAAATAACCATGCTGGGTGTGGGATTCTGAGAGTTATAGTGCAGAAAATAAACTTCTCAGGCTTTGCTTTAGCTCCCTCTAAAGTCACTTTTTCAGATGCAAGAGTGATTTGTGAAAGCACTCCGATATGGTAAAAACAAACACACTGATCCAATCAGGGAGATGTAAGCAGTCTTTTACAGAGTGGACACAGAGGCATATCTGGATACACATCCCTGTCTCTACTGGGGTCCTCATCCAAGACCTCTTGAGCTTCATTTGACAGAAATTTTGATGCAAATGGTGTTGTGCATCCTAGTCAGGAGAAACCAGTTTTATGCGACTAGTTGCCTATAACAACAGCTGGATTCAGACCATGACATTTGAAAGCAGTGCTCCATTTCTATCATAGCTGCTAATCTCTACATCCAAATGGCTTAGCAACCTACTGTGTAGTATTATGTTGATAATAATTACTGAGATATTCAGGATGTTGGCATTTGGCAAAGACTTGTACTCTTGAAATCTAGCATTATCTACCAAATGTCCTGTCACAGGCATTGTGTTTAGTTCTGCAATCTTATGTATTGCAGTGGAATGTGTTACATTGGGAAATTCACAGCATGGCCACTTATAAGAGCTGGTAGCTCCTCTCTAAGGACTGTGTAGTCCTTGCTAAAATAAGGTAAATGTATGTAAATTCTACAGATGGACACTGCTAATTAAACACAGCTCATGATGTAGTGCAGATACAAAAATTGCAGGGGTTGCGTCTAATAGCACAAAACTTCTCATATAGACAATAATTTTTTTACAGTGAAGAATGGTGGGTTGTAGGGCTGTGCATGCCAGTGGTGGGACTGACCAAGAGTGGTAAGCATAATCATGATTATTCATATTCTCTGTCTCTCTGCCTCTGCCTCTGCTTCTGCCTCTGCCTCTGCCTCTGTCTTTCTCTCTCTCTCACACACAAACACACAAAATACACATCCTTCCTCTTCACTTACTCAAACATTAGGATGGGGCAGTTAGTTTCATACAGGTCACATTTTGATGTAAGCTTAGCTAAAATTTACCCTATCCAAACGTATACACCTCATACATGAACGGGAGCACAGCTGTGCTCTGAAATCTGCACCTTTCTGAACACTGTGCTCATGTGCACCAATGAAAAGCATACTGAGGGGCCCTGGTGGGCCATGAGGCAATTAAACAAATGCCATTAACTATACATTCACAAAAATGCATATACTAGGGAAGAGTGCACACAAAACGCATCTGTTAGGGGAGAGTGCTTACAAAATCACAATGTACTTACTATAGGGCAATGCATCAATTTTAAAAGTGGGTGAAATGGATTTGTTGGAGAATTGAACACAAAAAGTACACATTTTTGTTTCGGCCTTTTAAAAGCAAACTTGCTGAAACAGGACAGAGCAAACGTAGTGATGGAAGTTCAGCTGAAAAGGCTGGCTTCTTGTCAGTTGCACCTGCATACTGAATTTCTTTGGTCATTGTGCAGGGCAGAATGGTGTGCTTCCTTCACACAATAACCTAAAACCCTAGGACTTGCCTCCCTCCTGCAGGCCACTCCCACAGGCATTTAGTGGCTAGAGGAGGAGGAGGCATCAGAGTAGCATCTGGCTATGTCCCTATGGGCAGAGGAAGAATGACAAAGGTTTCTTCCTGTACCTCTGGGGCTTCTCCAGGGATCCTGGACGATGATTCCATCACTGTGTGTCTAGCTATTGGTGTTAGAAGTGATGACGCATCAACACTTGTATTTAGGTGGAGGAGGAACTCTAAAGTGCCTGCCTGCCTGCCTTTTGATTTCACCTCTCTGTGCCCAAGCCTTTTTTGCTTCCTGCATGCCTGCAGAGGACACTTCGCCCTTCTTGCAACAGTTAGTTATTTTATTAATGACCCCTTGTCTGAGGAGGAAGCCTCCACAAGGCTTCTCAGCCTCACGATGGCTTACACACATACATGAGAGTCAGCTGTAGGGACTGTTCTATTAAAAACAGATACTCTTCTTTTGTCTATCTCCTTTTCTGTCCCAAGATGGATTTCCTGTAACAATAAACATACGTTTTACTTTTTCACTTTAACACAGAGTATCCTGTGTATGTCTATTCTGTTTTACATCACAAGGTCATATCTTGCACAACCTTCACTGCACTCTGTTTGATATAAATACCAAATATATCTACAATAGAGACATAGCCAGATGCTTCTCTGATGCTCCCCTACTCTCCCCCAGCCACAAAATGGCTATGGAGAGGGCAGTGGGAGGACAGTGAGTTCTTAAGTAGGGGAGATATATTGTAATACTGCCTGGGCAGAACTTTATGATATGTCTTCTGTGGCAGGAGCTTGTCCACAGTTTCCTCCCCTCCCACCTCAATTCCATACAGCTGCACAGTAGAAGGTGAGGTGCACAATTTAAATGGGGGGGGGATGATATATGGGGACCAGCCTCCCATACCAATTGCATTCCAGCCAGCGCACCAAACCACTCTTCAGAGGGCTCACCAGATTGCAATTCAGCTGAGGAGGAAAGTGTGGAAAATGACTCTTTCTCTCTCTGGATGCCACCTCTGTCTCCACAATCACATTTGCTCAGAATGACATAAAAATAGGTTGTAGGCTCACAGGAGATGCGTGGGGATATTTTTCAGGGACATGGACACCCCACCTTCAAGAGCTGTACATGGCTTATTGGTTACAAGCCAGTGACCTACATCAGCCTAACTGTATCACCATCTCTCACTTTACTTGTGTGCATCATACACAAAAGCAAACATTTTTGCGAAACAATCTGGTAGTACACACACAAACAGTAATTTGATAGATACTACAATAGGGATAGGGAATGTGGTCCACAAGATGTTGCTGAACATCACTTCACCATTAATTATACTGGCTAGCGCTGACAGGAGTGTAGTCTAACAACACCTGGAGGGCCACACATCACAAGAATTTTCTGGCATTGATGGCCATTTCTGGTTTGTATACCTTGGTGAGATTTTCTTTTGTACTGTGCATGTTCTGATTCAATTCGTCTGCAACAGCTTAAGTCACCATCTGAAGACAGTAGTTCATTCTGTCATGACCTCTAACAGCAGCATTCTTTTAATTTACTGTACCCCATTCTGCTGTTTTGTTGAACACTACTTCCAAGAAAGAGTTGCAAAACTAGACCTTTGAGGAGCAGCTTAGGGAGCTGGGTATGTTTAGCCTGGACAACAGACAGTTAAGAAGTGACATGCTAGCCATGTTTAAATATTTGAAGGGATGTCATACTGAGGATGGAGCAAACTTGTTTTCTTCTGCTCCAGAGCCTTTCTCAACCTTTTTACCCTGGTGGAACCTTTGAAAGAATTTTCAGATCTCAGGAAACTCCTGCCTAAAAATTATTATATCTACAGCTAAAAATATATATATATATTTATTTTGTTCGATCTCAGCCTCTTGCAGAACCCCTAGCAACCTTTTGGGGAACCCTAGAGTTCAAGAGAACCCTGGTTGAGGAACCCTGGACTAGGACATGGAGCAATGGACTCAAGCTACAGGAAAAGAGATTCCACCTAAACATTAGGAAGAACTTCCTGCCAGTAAGAGCTGTTTAGAAGTGGAATGCCCTGCTTTGGAGTGTGGTGGAGTCTCCTTCTTTGGAGGTCTTTAAACAGAGGCTGGATGGCCCTCTGTCAGGAATGCTTTGATTGTTTATTCCTGCAGGGCAGGGTGTTGAACAAGATGGCCCTTGTGGTCTCTTCCAGCTCTATGAGTTTATGATTTTAGACTGTCAAGACCTTTTATCTTTTGTAGAGTCATTAGAGTCCCTCAAACCTCCCCCTCATTGTCTCCCCCCACCCTTGGCTCAATAATGGACAAAAGTGTTTGGCATAGTATACAATTCCCACTCCTGCCACTGTGCTTTCAGGGTTTTTTTAGCTGGTCACAAAAAGGATATTATTTTATTGTCCCTGGACAAATGTGGCTTCTTTCATCTCTCCTGCCCCAAAGTGACATTATAGCATGATGTGGAAAATGCAAAGTAGAGCTAGGAAAAAATCCTCTTAAAAAAAAAATATTCCCAGACTCTCAGTGGTCTTGTTGGCCAGGGAATTCTGGGGGATATGGCCCAAAAATAGGGATGGGAAGATTCAAACATATTCACAAAATGGTCCTAAAAGATGTTTTTCAAGTTCTGAGAAACCCTGATGAGAAGAAAGGTGGAATGACAAAGAATCTTTGTGGTTCACGGCGTATCCTGTGCAAAATTTTCACGTGGTTGTTTTGCATAGAAAACAGCATTTTCTATGCAGAAAATGATATTTCTACACAGAAATATTATTTACTGCATAGAAAATGCTGTTTCCTGCACAGAAAATACTGTTTCTGTGCAAAACAGCCATGTACAAAATTTACACAACATAAGTTCCGAATTGTGAATAAGTGTCAAACAATAGGATGGAGCAGGCTTGTTTTCTGCTGCTCCAGAGACTGGAACATGGAGCAATGGGTGCAAGCTCCAGGAACAGAGATTCCACCTCAACATTAGGAGGAACTTTTTGACAGTAAAAGCTGTTCGGCAGTGGAACGCACTCCCTCGGAGTGTGGTGGCATCTCCTTCCTTGGAGGTCTTTAAACAGAGGCTGGATGGCCATCTGTCAGGGATGCTTTGATCGTGATTTCCTGCATGGCAGGGGGTTGGACTGGATGGCCCTCGTGGTCTCTTCCAACTCTGCAATTCTATGATTCTATGATGTGGTTTTTGATAATTTTCTTGTAGCAGGGAGAAAATTGTTAAAGTGACTTGTTATTTCCTTCAAGAAGAAACTTGGTAAAGAATTACATCCCTAGCCAAAAGGTAACTTTTCAAAGCTCTAGATGGCCTTAAGCAGGCTGGGTTGCTTCTACCGGAAGATTCCTTCTCCCTGCGCTGGTGCTGCAGAACCACTATCAAAATGATGGTTTCTGAAATCATGTGGTGCAAGTTCAGGTACAGATAATTATTTCTTTGAGTATATTCAAGGCACTGTTCTTACCTCCACAAACAAGATGGGGAAAATTCCAGTCCTGTCACCTATCTTGCCCTCTGCCCAGTTCTCATCCACTCGACCGATTATAGTGATTATGTCTCCCTGAAAGATAATAATCATATAGGGTTTTCAATTCACTTGCCTGTACTTGATAGATAACAGATGGGTTTGTCTCTTCTTCTATACTGAGAGATGAACTATGCTAACCTTTGCTTTTACATCACTAAAATAGGACGGAATGCAGTATACTGTACTATGATATTTATAAAGCTCAGAAGGCACATGCTCACATTTTCTGTGTGACTTTTATGCATTTCATTTCCCTTTCAGTTTTCCAGGAAGCAAAATTTAAACTAGGAAAACTACTTTATACTACTATTACTACTACTACTACTAATAATAATTTTTATCCCACACCTCTGTTAAAAACAATTAGGGTGGCTTACAACAGTTAAAATATAGCAATACAGACTAAAACCCCTAACTCCCACCAACCCCCACCCTCCCCCATAAAAAGATATTCAACTAGCATCAAATTAAAATCCACCTAAACTTAAAAAGTCACATAAAATAAACAAATACAAAAATCCACAGCCAGTGAGTCAGGGTAAAGGACTAAAAGAGGCCAGGAAATACAGCTCCTGAGGCCAGGATCTAATCAGGAAAAGCCTGCTGAAAGAGATCCGTCTTTAGTGCTTTTTAAAAGCTACTTAAACTCATCATCTGACGGATCTTGTCCGGCAGGCCATTCCATAATTTGGGGGCGATTACTGAAAAGGCCCTCTGGAAGGTTACAGACAGCCTAGATTTTTGTGGCTGAAGCAAATTCCTCCCAGAGGACCGGAGTGCAAGGGGAGGATTGTATGGGAGGAGGCGGTTCCGAAGATAAGTTGGACCCAAGCCATTTAGGGCTTTAAAGGTAATAACCAACACCTTATATTGGGCCCAGAAACTGATAGGCAGCCAGTGGAGAGATTTTAATACTGGAGTTATATGGTCTCTCCGAGATGTTCCCGAGACCACTCTGGCTGCCATATTTTGTACCAACTGAAATTTCCGGACCAAGCATGAGGGTAGCCCAATGTAGAGAGCATTATAGAAATCCAGATGAGAGGTTACTAGGGCATGCACCACAGTCTCAAGGTCCCTTACTCCCAGGAAAGGGCGCAGCTGGCATATCAGCCGAAGCTGATAACAGGTGCTCCTGACCATCGCACTCACCTGACTAGTCATCTGAAGTGACTAATCAAGGAGCACCCCCAGACTGCAAACACGGAGAGTGTGACCCCATCCAGGACTGGAAGTTGCAACCCAACTCCTGGTTTCGGGGCCACTACCGTGAACACCTCCATTTTGTCCGGATTTAATCTCAGTCTGTTTTCCCTCATCCAGCCCATTACTGCTTTAAGACAGTCATTAAGAGGAGAGATGCCATAGGAATCCGAGGCTGACTATCGAGGCAAGGAGAAATAGATCTGGGCATCATCAGCATACTAACACCCAGCCCCATAACTCTGAACAATTTCACCCAGCGGCTTCATATAGATGTTAAACAGCATCGGGGACAAGATGGTGCCTTGTGGAACGCCACAGGTAAGCTCCTTTTTACTGGAGCAGCTGTCCCCAAGCAGCACTCTCTGGGACCTTCCTGAGAGGAAGGACCAGAACCACTGAAGCACAGTGCCTCTGATTCCTAACCCACTCAGGCCATCCAAGAGGATGCTATGATCTATCGAACTGAAAGTCGCTGAGAGGTCCAGACAGGATCACAGTACCCCGTCGATGCTTAGATGCAGGTCATCAGTCAAGGCAACCATGGCGGTCTCAACTCCAAATCCCATCCTAAAGCCAGTTTGAAATGGGTCTAGATAATCGGTTTCATCCAAGACCACTTGGAGTTGAAGAGCAACCTCCCTCTCGATCACTTTGCTCAAGAATGGTAACATAGAAACCGGCCTATAGTTGTTCATGTCCAGGGGGTCCAGGGAAGTTTTTTTCAGGAACAGCCTAACTGCCGCTTCCTTTAAACAGGATGGAACATACCCTTCCCTGAAGGATGCACTGATGATGTCCTTAAGGAACACCATCAAGGCACCCCCCCCCAGATGGCCAGCCATGAAGGACAAGGATCGAGAGGGCAGGTGGTCTTCCTCACTCTATCAAGCAGCTTATCCACATCCTCAGTATTCACAGATTGAAATTGATCCAGTAAATTTACATCAATTGAGTTGCTGGACACCTCGTCAATTGTTTCTGTCAAAATACTGGCATCTAAGTCAGCTCTTATCCAAGAGATTTTATCTGCAAAGAAGTTGTTAAACACGTCACAACAGGCCTTTGTTGGGTTAAGCAACGGGTTCTGCACAGGTATAACTTTAGCAACTGTTACATTCCTAAGCAGATCAACAGCACCTGATGTGTTTTTTTAGTTTTAAAATTACATTCATTCTTTCGACAGGGACAAAATTGATCCCACATAGGCTCACCAGTTTGGCGAGTCACAGGGGCAGGGGCACACCCCTTCTTAGCTGGAGAATGGATGACAGACCTTGGGTGAAAGGCAGGGTTTGGTAACATAGTGCCACCCACAGTGAGAGCATGGGCTGGCTCTGTGCTGTCCAACTCCAGAATCCCTGGGTGAGAGGAAGTACTGTGTACTGTGCTGAGTACTGTGACTGATATGTCAGACTTGCTGCATTTACACTTTGCTTCTGTTTGTTTTATGTTTGTGTATTTGTTTTGTCTGTACATGTGCATGGGTGAATCTCAGGGGAGAGGGGAGGAACCGGGTGGCCTTATTGATGTGGTGATCTCAGGCAGAGGGAGATATGGCGCTGGGAGTTGGACAAGACAGATAAAGGGAAGACGGGATAGATATCTGAAATCTTTCCCATGTTTTGCTCCATCTCCTTTCTCTCAATATCCAGGTTGTTCTGTCATCCTGCCCTCTGCTCTGCTGCTGCTGAATGCCAGGTCAGTCTGTAATAAAACAATCACCATCCATGACCTGGTTGTGGTTGAGAGGGCTGATCTGTTCTGCATTACAGAGCCTGGTTGGATGAGCTTGGTAGTGTCAACTTGTCCCAGCTTTGTCCACCTGGATACTTGGTGCAGCATCAGCCCAGACTCGGGTGCTGGAGGGGAGGAGTTGAGGAGCATTCTATCACCCCCACATGGAAGCCCATCTTCTAGCACTGACTTTGAGGGTTTGTACCTTGAGTTGGGCCAAGGAGGCAGAACAGGGATGCTGCTGGTGTACCACCCACCTCACTGCCCAGCAAGCTCCTTGCCTGACCTGGCCAAGATGGTCTCAGATGTGGTGTTGGAAAACCTAGGACTGTGGTTTTGGAGGACTTCAATATCCATGCTGAGGCTGTCCTGACAGGACCTGCTCAGAACTTCATGGCTACCATGATAACCATGGGGCTGTCACAGTACATCATTGGTTCAACAGATGTGGCAGGACATACCTTAGACTTTTTTTTTTGTTGTTGTTGGATGGATGGAGGACAATCTGCTTTTAGATGAGTTTTACAACAACCGCCCTCTCCATTGATGCCCCCTTGTCGTGGGAGAGAGGCTTGCGTACCCTAATGATGTTTTGAGCTATGCTGGCGGTGGCATAATAGCCACCGGTAGGGTCTCCCATGCTAGACAGGTCAAAAGCGAAGGGTCTGACAAAGAGCATCAAAGGGCACGATGGGCTCTCTAGCCTTATGGCAACCATCCTAGGAGAAGGAAAACTCTAATCCCAAACCTGGGCAGATGGTGCTCATCCAGCCCTGTAAGGTCAACCATCTAAGAGAAGGAAACTCTAATCAAACCTACGACCCAAGGACCTTGCTGCTACCGTCCATGCTTGCAAGGCCACAGCAGATGAACCTTTGGTTTAAAGGGGGAGGCCAGTTCTGTGCATGCTGCGCTCCACCAGAAAAATCCACTGCACAGGCTTGAAGGACAAATCCAATTCCAAAAAAGCCCTGTAGCGATAGGCGAGGGACGAAACAGCAGGTGTAAAGATGCACTGGAAGCCATAGAGCCAACCCTGCATGCAGGCGGTTCAGGACTTTGGTCACTTGAGGCTGACCCGGGAGATAACAGTCTTGTTCGGCAGCATCCTGAATGACCAAGCAGCCTTTTCTAAGGAGAGCACTGCTTGCTCCATATGGAGAGGGGCCTAGAAAAGGTGGCCTAACGAAAGCTCCTCCCCATCTACCTGGTTGGCTAGCCACGGCCAACGAGAATCTTCTGATTTGGTCAAACCAAGGCAAAGAAACAAAGGCACACACTGGCCTCCAAAGGTGTAAATAAACTGACGCTTGCATGCTGGAACATCAGAACCATGTGAGACTCTGCAGATAGTGGTCAGCCTGAGCGTTGTTATGCTCTAATAGCCCATGAACTATCATGACTTAATATTGACATCGCTGCTCTTAGTGAAGTTCATCTCCATGAGGAAGGCAGCCTTAAAGAACATATCGCCGGCTACACACTTTACTGGTCTGGCAAACCCAAAACTGAAAAACAACTTTCAGGAGTAGGCTTTATGATTAAAAACTCCATTGCCTCCAAACTCGAAACCTTGCCAACAGGACACTCTGATCACATTATTTCCTTATGCCTCCCCCATGTTTTTCTCTTCAGTATATATGCCCCAAGTACGCAAGCCAACCCTGTAGAGAAAGACAAATTCTACACAGACCTATGCCACCTCATACAAAAAGTCCCTGTAGAAGATAAAATTATTATCGGTGGTGACTTCAATGCCAGAGTAGAAAAGAACTCCGAAGCCTGGAAAGGTGCCTTAGGCAAGCATGGTGTTGGAAACTGCAATGATAACGGACTCCTCTTGCTAGAGTTTTGTGCAGAACAACAGCTGACTATTACAATCACTATCTTTCAGCAGAAAGATAGCTTGAAGACAACCTGGATGCATCCCCGATCCAAACATTGTCACCTCATTGACTATGTTCTAGTCCGCCAGAGAAACATCCACGATGTCCGTCATGCTCGAGTGATGCCCTGTGCAGAATGCCAAACAGATCATCGCCTCATAAGATGTAAACTAAACCTTAATCTTAAATTCAAACCTAAGAGGGGTGGCATCTTAAAGATGAGACTCCAAGTCAACAATCTTCAACAAGCTACCATGAGAGACAACTTCCAGGCAAACCTGCATGTTTGGACTTTTCTTTGGGATTACATAATATGAGGGCCTGTACCTCCAAATTCACTACTATACCACGGTGTATGGGGGCCTAGTAAATCCAGTACTGTTAGGCTGAGAATGGAAGGCTGAACTGACAATGAATTAGAAGGACACAATGAAGCCCAGATGATCTTTAGACTTCAGAGATACTTTGGAGATCCAGGTTCTAGTCTCAACTGAGTCATGACACTCATTGGAGAATATCTCAGCCTGATGACTTCATAGGACTATGGTGAGGACACAGTGAAGAAGGGGAGGAGACCCACACAAGCTCACAGGAAGTACAGGGGGAATAACAAATGTGACCAATAAATAAATCTAAGCACAACTCTGTTTTGGAGGAGCAAATGCAATGTTCAAATGGTGGCAACAGGATTTAGATCATTACCATGAAACAAAGTTTGTGATCTCTGGGCATCAGAGGTGGGGATCATGCAGCCTTCCAGAGGTTGTAGGGATCACCATTGGTTATGCTGACTAGGGCTGCTGGGACTTGCAGTTTAACAACATCTGGAGGGCTGCATGATCCCCTGCTGTACATGTTAGGGGAAAAACAGCATCTGTTTTATCAAGATGTTTAGAAGTGGCTTTATAGCCACAGTGATAAAATAGCTGCCATCTTCACAAACCTTTCTGTTCCTTGTCTCCCTTGGAGGAAGACTAGCCACATGTATAGCACTTTGAAAAAAAGAACAGAAATTAGACATTGCTACTATTCAGTAGACTAGGAAGCAGCTCACAAAGGGGTACTGCTGTGGTGAATTCTGTTGGATATGCTGCTGTGACTCTTCGGTTGGGGCGGGGAGAGTACCATGAAGACTTCTTTTGTGTTAAGAGTTTTCAAGAAGGAGTCAGTGAAGAAATGGTTGGATATCTCCACTCAGAACCCGCAGAGCTAATCTCATGTTGCCAGCCACAGGTATCTTAATATATTCCCTTCTCTTTGCTGAAATGGTTACTGTTTCTCTTATGTGAAACAGTAAATCTTAGCATCCTAATTGTGCTGAAGAAGTGGAGATGAGCTCTGTCTCTAGCAGCAAATAAACAGAATGAGTAACTACTGAAATAAAGGCAAATAAAGATATTTTTTTTTAGAAAAAAAGAAAGCAGAAGGAACAAAACAAAACAAAAGCAGATGGCATGGGGAAAAAAAAACAGGCAAGGTCTGCAACAAACAAAAGCAGATGGCATGAAAAGGCAAGGTCTTCCGCAACCCCTGCCTTGTTGTCAGTGATGTGGAAAGCTACTTTTAGGAGTGTTGATACTGTTGAAATGAACAGCCGCAGATGCTGCAGAGAAAACTGGTGCTCACAGCTGGTTTCCTCCTCATCTCAGGCTGAGATAACAATGGGCTCTTGGGTATCAGAACTCATCTTCCTGCAGCTCTCCTCCAACCAACCCTAATCTTGATGCTGTGCAGCAACAACCTGCATAAGTGTAATTTGGCCTGATGGTTCAATTGGACACACTACTGCCACATACCTGAAATGTGAGCCTGGCTCACTATTACCCAGAAAGGCTGTAGCTCATTTCCCATGCAAAGTGTACCTCTTGTCATCTCTGGATGCTGAAGGGCATGTGCTTAGGAAGAACGCATGGCAGCCCTATTAATTATGCTTTGCACAAGCAGTGGGACAAATGGAAAATATCCAGAGGGATATTTGCAGAGCACTTCAGAGGGTGAATTGGTTGCCTCTGCTGAGCTAGTCTGTCTCTCTGTCTCTCTTAGATCCCTACATGAAAGCTTTTACATAGATATTTAAATCAACAGCAACAAAGAGTCATAAAAGTAACTCTAGGAACAGCAGGTGAATAATAGATGCTCATGTTGAGGATGTATTATTATTTGTATCTACTTGGATGGGAGACTGCCGATGAAGACAAGGTGCTGTAGGCAATATTTCAGAGGAAAGAACTGGCAAAACATCCCTGAGTATTCCTTGCCTAAGAAAACCCTATGAAATTCATGGGGTCACCATCAGTCAACAGGTAACTTGAAGGCACATACAGACACCCAAAACTTGCTTGACTAACCAAGAGCACAGACTAAGCAAGTGGCAGAGACTCCAGCTCATATCTACAGTCCACTGACACATGAGCAGCAGGTTTGACTCAGTCTTTCTGGCACACTAATGCCTCTTTCCTAGGTCAGTGGACCAAATCCAAAACCATCCTAAGGACAGAGCTTGGAAAAGTTACTTTTTGTCTTATAAGTGCCAAAATCCCCTAGCCAGAATGCTGGCTAGCTAGGAAATTCTGGGAGTCATAGTCCAAAAAAGTAACAGTATAGCCATCCCTAAGGGTAAGGTAGTTGCATGTATACTGTGCAGTTCATTAAAACTGTTTCACACTGTGGACTGACCCTGTTGTGTACTTGCTAAAAATGTTGGCCACTCCTGTCTTGCACTGTAATAATCTAGACTTTGAAAATATTCAAAAAATGTACAAAAAATGTCCCAAGCAATGGGAATCTTCATAGTTTGGGACTTTTTCTGCAGAAAACATGCACATGGTATTTTTACTTGGATGTGCACAGAGAGCAGGCTTCCTGTGCAGAAACATGATTTTCTGCACAGAAAATAACACAGCAGAAAATGTGGGTTTTTAAAAAAACATAATTAATCCCAAACTGCAAATAGTCCTTGTAGGCTGCGGTTTCTGAGGGCTTTACCTCAGTGGAGAGAAAAATGGTGTTGGTGTTGGTAGTAGTACTTGTTGTTGTAGCTGTAGTAGTTGTAGCAAAAACAACAACAACACCTGTTTTTGCCTATGAGAACAAAATATACAAAGATTTACATTGCTAATCTTCAATTTACAAAGATTAAGCATTGTATGGAAGGCAATGACTGAACCAGTCTGCTATATTGTCCTCTTTCACTTTGCATTCTTCTCTATAAAGCTGAGAACACAGAACTAACTGAATACATTGGGGAATGGCTATACCTCAGTGGTAGAGCACCTGCTTCACATGCAGAGATTCCCAGGTTTAATTCTCTGTATCTCCAGGCAGAGCTGAAGCCCCTTCCCCATTTGAAAGCCTGGAGAGCTGCTGCTAGTTAGTGTCAACAATACAGGATTAGGCAGGCCAGTGATTTGACTCTGTATAAAGCAGTTTCCTCTGTTCCTCGGCATTGAGTATTATCATCTGAACAGGGCATCCTTAAACAAGGGGGCCGGTTCCACGACAGGAAAAAGTTCGCCAGATTCCGGATTACCGTCCTTTCGTATCAGGAGCGCATAAATCCCACGGTGCCTGGCATTTCGAATGATCCAGACACTTTCTGTTTTGCTTAATTCACACAGGCAAAGGTGGGGGGGAATCGCCTCCAGATGATTAAAGTCAGGCAGGAGGCGGGGAGGGAGCAAGGAGGGGGTCATGGAAACCATAAATAATGAGAGGAAAGAAAAAGGACAAACAAACAAGCAATCGAAAGAGCGATCTGACAAACTCCCCCGTCTTCCCCAGCCCTGAAAGGCTTTTGTAAAGAAAGGAGTCAATGAAAGCACGAACAAGAAAAGCATAGTGGAGCAGATTGCATGCACACACAAACACACACCACAGAACTAGGGCTTGCCTCATTTGGTTTCCCTCCCTCCGAAGGCTTGAATAAAGGCAAGTGAATGGAAGGACAAACAAACAAAAGAACGAACATGCGATCGGCTGTTTTCCAGCACACACCCACACCCACACACACCCACACACCCCAGCGAAGCAGCGAAGCATCTTCCCACCCCCCCACCCCCCAAAAGATAGACAGGAAGGGCTCCGTTTTCCAAAGTGAGTTGCAAGCAGAAGGAGGGTGAATTTCTTCTCTCCAACCCTTCAGTCTATTCGGATAAAGCACTCCAACCAATCAGGATTCAGCTCTGCTCACAGTAATTCGAAAAGGCAGATGCCAGTTTACACGATCGTTAGTTCCCACGGTAAAGTATGCGCATTTTCGCGAACTTAATCAAAAAAGTGCGGAAAACTAGCGAAAGCTGATACTGCGCAACTTATGGGTTTTTTGCACCCCCTCCTTTTGAAAAGGGCGCTGTTGCTTCGAGATGTGTGGGAACTATCAGGCTTCTTGTCGCATTCTTTGAGGATTTATTTTGCCGTGGAAACGACTGGCCAATGCCAGACTTACCTTATGGAAAGGCAGGCAGTCTGTTTTTTCCTTTGTCTTCCTGGACTTAAGATCAAAGTTGTAAAGTGCTCTGCAGAGGGGCAGTGGCTGGGGCAGCTGTTTGATAACTTGTACAGAGTTTGTTGGGAAAACTCCACTGACCCTGTTGATCTCTCCTAGATACCAGTTTTCATCCAGCTGACGGTGCAAAATGATGATGTCCCCTTTGTTGAACTTCAGTTCTCCAGGGTTGTGTCCTCTGTAGCTGTACAAGGCTTTAGCCCGAGGAACCTTCAGAGAAAAGAAACAGAGAGGTGAGTTAACTTATGCTCAGCTGACACAATATTGCACCATGTGTGATTTAGGGCTATTTATCTTGACTTCAAGACCATGGTCAGCAGCATGGTAGCAAAAACGAAGCCTCAGTGGCTTTTAAAATTACAGGATTTAAAGTGATAACTCTGGATTTATCTCAGTGTCTAATGCAAGTACTATCTCAAGTGATTTTGTAGAGCTGGAATTTATCTTGTGAGCTTCAAGCTAGTTGAATAGTTTCAGGCTTTACAAAATTGCTTTGTTTAGATTCTAAATATGTTTGTGTGCATGCGCACATGCACCTTCAAGTTGTCTGTCAACTTATGGAAACTCCAAGAATTTCATAGGGTTTTTAAAGGCAAAGAGTACTTGGAAGTGGTTTGCCATTGCCTTCCTCCCTGTTTTAATATTAGAAATGCACTGTGCCTGTGCTTTCGTTTGTATGGTGGGCAAGCTAGCTAAATTTAAACACACTTAACCATCAAATCCTGTGGGAAATGTAGCACTCTTCTTGCATCCCATGCACATGCTTAGTAAGTTTAGGAAATTCCTAGCATGCTCAAATTTCCACCCCGCCTTCTCTTCCCAGGCTGTTTTAACCATTTGGAGCTATGGGGTGACCATTGAGTCATTCATCACATGGCCTCCTAATTTAAATGTTTTATTATGCTTTGTTCTTGGTTCCTTTTGGGATCTGCAACTTCTCCATGATGCTGCTTTTCTCCTTTTCCCCCTTTCCTCCATGTTCTCCATACATCTAACTTCCAAAAATCACAAAGAAAAGAGGCAAGCTCTTGCTTACTTGCAACCACCTCTTTATCTGAGGAAATATGGATATTACTGCTATAATACTCAGAGACTTCTGATTTGATTATCCTAACCTGAACTTCCCAAGACTGGGTGAGTTTTCTACCCTGAACCTAATCCTTTTAGTTAGTTAAGGACCTGAGATTTGTTTTGAACATGTAGATTATGATTGCTATACCTTCAGTAAACTTTTGATATGCATTTTTATGTGAATGTCTTTGTTGTCCTTAATTTGTCTACTTAATGACTGGGTGATTAGACTACATACAGATGCAAATTGAGCTGGGTCAATGTCTTCCATGCTAACTCTGCTTACTTTGAAAGAAACTTTTCTTAAGAAGATATTCCTAAAGGGCTTGCTCCCTGGAATCTTTAATAATTCTTTAAATTTTATAATCATACACCCCTATAAATCCTATGTGAGTTTATTCAGAATTAAGTCCCAGCTGAGTGCAATGAATCTTACTCCCAAGTAACTGAGCATAAGATTGCGGTTTTAATCTCACTGATGTTCTGTAGAAGAATTAACTGCCCGCTTCTTTGTCTCTGTCTCTTTCTGTCTCTGTGAAATCAGTAGCAATTGAAATATCAGACTTTGGCTTGCGCCCTAGCTTCCTCTGTGACCAATATTTGATTTCCCATCAGGTTGTTATCCAGTGTCTCAGTGATGAAGGACAAAGGCAGGGAGAAAAGGGCAGGGAGTTTATAGGTAGAGGCAAAACCTTCAGAATAAATAAGAGAACCATTGAGAGAACAGGAGGGACAGATTGTGCTAGGCCTAGAAAACCCGGTCCTTGTAACTTCCTACCCCAGTCCCCTGGTTTCAGAGTGTTCTGTCACATCCTTCCAGCTCAGCATAACCAAGAAATGTTTTGTAAATGGCCCTAAAGGATGAGGTATTCAAGGACTTTAATTAGAGCCTATGTACAATTTTGTTTCTGGCATACTTCCTGATTCATAGTCTGTGCATGCCACTCTGCACTTGCATAGTTAGAGGGATGGGCAACTTGTGGATCTACAGATATTGTTGGGATGTCATTCCCATTAGCTGTGCTGGCTAGACAATGGAAGCAGTCAGTTCATCAACATCTTTGAAGCGGCATACATTCTCCACCCCATTCTAGTATGTACAGGCTTCCTCAGTTACTGTGCAGCTCTCTGAAAGATGCCTTTGTCCATGTGACAGACAAGGCTGGTCCCCTCATTAGGCAGAGTAGCAGATGTGGGGTGTCATGAAAGGGCAGCAAATTATTATTTATATTGCTATTATTGCATTTTTAACACCAGGGATGAGGAATAGTGCTTGTGGGACCTTCTGCCCCATATGCCAAAGTAACTTAGCTAGCCCTCAGTGTTATGCAATTTCACTTGGGTGGAAGAGGAAGAGAATGGAAGTCAAGCCCTTTTGTTTGCAAGAGATCTTCAAAAACAGTGTGAGCTGGTGGCTTCCATGTCTGTGGGGTGGCGAACCCACTTCAGGGGTTTATTCAGAACCTTACAGGAGCTATCCAAGGTGCTGAGGCTAATTTAGGGACAGGGTTCATCACTGTGGATAGCTCCACACTAAAAGCCAAAGCAGATTCACCACCCCACTGAAGTAGACACCATCAACTCCCACTGCTTGGAATGGAGCAACAACATCTTGGATTACTTTCTGAGCAGCCAGAACCATCACTCAGGAAATAATGAGGTGTCCTGAGGCAGTGATAGAAGCAAATTGCTTGCTTTGTAGAAATTGTGCCTGCAGCTTGCACAGAGTGACCAGGTCTGCCTTCCTTTCCAGAAAAGGCTTCCAGGCACAGGGGGCTGGCTTTGTCCTTTATGCTTATGTTAATTGTATAATACTGTGGCGGAAGTAAATAACATGAGCATAACGGTTTAAGAAAGAGCTGTACATTCACTAACGATGTCTAATGTCCTGTGGACCTGAACCCCTGTTTTTCAGTTCCAGAGTGTAGTTTATGTATCAGACCACAGTATGCATTATATTTTGCAAGAGCATTGCTGTTACTGTAAAATAAGAGTGGGAAGGATCTCATTATTGAAATCATGAGTGTTGAGGAATCTGCCTCTTCAAGCCTATTTTTGCCAGTCTCCATAGTAAAATGACTGCCAGGTTACAATACCCACTTTACTGAACTGAATCCAATTTATCTTCTAGAAAGCTTGCAATTTAATATCAGCTAGACCAGAGCATTTAGACTGCTGGAGCAAGTCCAGTGAGCCTTCACTGTATTCACTGTTGCAATGGCAATCTGAGAGCAGCCGTGCATCCTTTCCTCTCCATCCCCCCCCCCAGGCATAACAGAGATAAGCAGAAAGGAGGTGTTCCCATGTACCCAGGGGCCATAGTCTAGGCCTCCCCTGGTGCATCAAGCAGGGAGTACAAGGAGCTGCACCCACTCAGAAAATGAGGTTGGTAATGCCAGGAAGGGACTTAAATGACACAGGCAGATGGAAACACTGGGCAGCATGCAAGTCCTTCTGGCATGCCTCATGAAAATTAAATAGGCAGACTGCAGCTTCACTTACATTAGTGTCATCATATGCAGGATGTTTGGATAGTAACTTGGAAAACTGAAATGTAAGCAAGTTGCAAAGTTAGAAATGCTGTGCATCCCTTTTGGCTATGAAAAACACTGGACACATTTATGTATTTATGACAGAAAGTAACTTGGGAAAGATATAGAACCCTGGGACACCCGAAGGCCACAAAAAAACACCCTGCTGGCCCACTTGAGGCCCATGGCCCACACTTTGCCCACCCCAGTACATGCTTGGATGTAACACTCTCAAACAAGTCCAGTTCCTGAACTCCTGGCTGTGTTCTGCCTTGCCAGATTTGGATGAGCTTCTATTTATCAATCAACAAAGGCACGCAGGAAGATACTGATGCTCGTTGTTGAAAATGGCTGAAGATAAATCAGCCTGGTGTTTTTTAAAAATAAAAATATTTTTTCTTTGATTTAAATATTACTAAACTGCTCACATAGTGATTTACTGTTTCCCACCCACCAACACAGCTTGTCAAAACTAAAGCTGAAAGTAGTTTAAAATAAAACAGCCCCCTCAAAAAACACAATTTCTTGACAAATGTAGCATTGTATAGAACCAAACTCAGCACTGCCCTGCATTTCTCAAGGCTGCAGGATAGTAAAATGGTTTCATGTAATTTGTTTCAGTCCAACTGCATAGTTTTCTAAGTCCAGGTTTCCTGTTTATTTAATTAATGTTTTCAGACCTGATATTGTGATTTTAATTGCTGCTTCTAACATTGGAATGTCTGCTTTGAAAGGAGGATATCTTCTAAATTAATAAATCTGCAAAACAACAACAACAACCCAAAAAACAAAACAAAACAAAAAAACCCCACCCAACAACATTTGGTTCTTAGCCATACAAACTGTGAATACAGTTGGACCCCTGTATCCATGGGGGTTTGGTTCCTGGACTTACTGCGGAAGCCGCAGATAACAGCAAACCCCATTAAAAGTAATGGACTTCTGGTAAAAAATACCATAGAGTTGCCTTGGAGAACCTAGAAGATGTCTAGAAAGGATGCCTCTCTAGGCATTTTCTGTGATGACTCTATGGTATGTGTCCCATGTTTTGGATCACGCGGATAACTGAAACCATGGATATTGATTCTGCGGATATGGAGTTCAACTGTACTGAAAATGCCAAGGCACATAGCAATATCTTTTATATCAAGTTGCACCATTAGTCTATTTATATCATACTCCTATATGAAGTTGTACTATTGGTCTATTTAGTTCATTATTGTTTACTCTGATTTGGCAGTGACCCACCAGGGTTTCAGATAGTGGTCTTTCCCAGCCAGAGATTCCAGGGACCTGAGTACTGAATTCTATCACTGAACTACAGTCCTTTCCCAAAGGTAAAGCCCTCTTCTCTCCTGCTTGGTATGAAAAGTACTTGATGAGTTTTCCTCTCTTTAATCACACACATTTATCATTTTAAACTATGCAAGCTTAAACGTTGTACATGATTCTTTGTCAGGTACCACGTCAAAAGCTAAGGAGTAGTTTGTATAATCATTTAAATGAACAGTAGGCTTGATATCTCCCATGTTGTGCCAAGGCATATGAGGGCATATGAAGCACCAGCTGATCTCTGACCAGTTCTAGCTTTGCCTTTACTAGTTCAAAATGCAATGTAATTGGCCACCATATGCATGCCAACATACAAATGGCCAACATGATTGGTACTACACCACAAATTACTTAGATACCAGAAATGCCTACTGATCTACAACCAGCATATGAGTTCCATGTTGCTTTGCAGATGGGTCCATCACCATCCCTGGTATTACGTTATAAACTTTAGTACCAATCATTCTATACCACACAGCTTCTGACTGAAATTTGTAGTTAATTCTTGAACACATGACTGTCTATTAACCATACCCAAGGATCCCTTCCTATAATACCAGAAATGGGGGAGGAGGGGTTGCTATCTGTCAATAGTAAGAGAATGAACACCGCAGCAGTGGAAAAGGACTCCCTATCATTCCTTCATAAATTCCAGAACTGAATTCTGACTCTGAAAACATGTTCTGTGTATGAGTTAGATCCCAGTGAAGTCTAGCTCTCTGTGGCTATCCCTTGTACTTCCACTATGTTAGGACCTGCAATAGCTGGACTGGCACGTTCTGCTATACCTGGATCCCTTTCACATTACACAGTTATAGCACTATGATTCCACTTTTACTGCTATGGCAACATCCTATGGAATCTTGGAGTTTGTAGTTTGGCCAGAAGCACTAGATGAGCTCTCTGGCTGAGAATCTTTAATGCCCCTTCCTAAACTGCAAATCCCAGGCTTCCCTAGGATGTTGCCATGGCAGTTAAACTTGAATCAATTGTGTAGTGTGAAAGCCGCCCCCCCCCAGTTCCATATTGGCAGCTGTTTTAGTAATCATATGATAAGATGGCAAAGTGTAATGTAGAGCTAAAAGCTGGAATGGTATGGCCTAATAATATGAGTGATGAAATAGGGCAGATGTGGGCACCTGTGCAAAGGCTAAGGACTAATTTTCAGCCAACACCCCTTTGAGGAGCTGAACCAGCACTTTGCTGGTGACCCAGAAGTCATATCACATCACATGACTTCTAGTTTCTGTTTCAGCCAAATTTCTGTTTCATGGGAAATGGTCAATATATGCAGAGGGTGAAACAAGATGATCTCTGCATTTTCAGGTAGTTTTGATGTGTTTTTTAAATTTTTATTATTTTTAAATTTTATTTTTTCTCATATGGAACCCAAAGCAGCATATTTTCAGGCAAAAAACTAATTTAAAAAAATTGTTCCATTTTTAATGTAGTTATTGAATATAATAGATGGAAATATTAGAACTGACACTGAAAACAGTGATTCAGTATATGATAATGCTTACAAGGATAGTATATGCCCAGTATTGGAAAGGAAAGGAAATACCTACTCTAGAAGAATGGATGTTGAAAGTAGAAGATCTAGTTGAAATGGACATATTAACTAGACTATTAAAGGGAAAGACAATTCAAAGTTTTGAAAGAGACTGGAAAATGTGGAATGAATATGTAAAACAGAAGTGATAAAAAACAAGAAAGAACAAAAATGAACTTGTAAAAGGACAATAAACAGTACATAAGCAACTTTAACTTGAATAACTAGAGGATGACAATAACCAACAAATGAGATGGTAGGATGTCAATTGTTGTACAGTTCTTTTTTTATTATTGATATCACAGTTGTCCCTCTGTATCCATAGATTTGGTATCCACAGATTGAAGTATTCATAGCTTGAAAATATTCTTTAAAAAATAATAATCCAAAAAGCAAACCTTGATTTTGCCATCTTATATAAGGGACACCATTTTGCTATGCCATTGCATATAATGGGACTTAAGTATTCATGGATTTTGGTATCCACAGGGGGTCCTGGAACCAACCCCCAGTGAATATGAAGGGACAACTGTATTTCTTTTTGTTTGTTGGTATGAATTTATTTGAGGAGAAAATTCAATAAAAATTACATTTAAAAATTGTTCCATTTTTTGAGGTTTTTTTTTTTAAGTTTCTTTGGCTTGCCTCAAAAAGGAGGATTGAGGGAATGCATGTGATTTTCTGTTCATCTGAACTAGCGGCTAGTCCTTGGTAGAAATGTCTGTATGATTAGATTTTCCTTTGGTTTTTTTCAGGCTGTGAGGCCATTTTCTGGAATAGTTTCTCTCTGACGTTTCACCTGCATCTGTGGCTGGCATCCTCAGAGATTCTCAGAGAATTTGCCAGAGAATTCTCTGAGAATTTGCCTCAGAGATTTGCCAGCCACAGATGCAGGCAAAACTTCAGAAAGAAACTATTCCAGAACACAGACTCACAGCCCGAAAAAACCCCAAGGAAAATCTATGGATGCCAGCCATGAAAGCTTTCGACTTCACGTCTGTATGATTGCTAGATAGTGGCCTTTATCTTTTGGCCCTGTTTGTTGTTGTTGCTGCTATTGTTGAACTTGGAAATTTTTGGTCTAAAATTCATACAACTCTCCAGCCAGCTTAGCCATTGCTGGTTGGGGGATTCTGGAAGTTTCAGTCCCAAAAAAATGTTCACCAAGTCCTTCTTGAAAGGGCTCCTTGAAAGAATTACATTTGTTATATCAGTGCTAGATCTATATTGCTCTTAAGCTTTAACTTGTGCATTTATCCCAGTCCCCAAATTAGGTGTAAAGCACATTTACAGACTAATTTGAAAGAAGACTTATGTACACGTGTTAGAGGACTAGATCAGGGCCACCACAAATAGCTCCAGGGTGGCCAAGGTAAGACAAAGCCATGGTTATAAAGGGAGATTCATTGGTGTTTCGTGGATGCAGCAGATGTGTTATAGCAAAGAAAGACCACCTCTTTATTTTTCAGTGGTGAGCCACTTCCACTCTTGGAAGGATCACCCTTTGAATCTATCATGACTTTTGGGTGTGTGCACACACACTCGAATTCAGGCTAACACCAAAGGTTTGGCATAAACCAATAGTTTATGAGGGGAGTCCAAAAAGTTGAACAAAGAAATCACTACTGCACAGGAATAGCTTATTGCAAATCTCCCCTTCCTTTTAGAAACTTTGAAGAATGAGACTTTGAGAATGGAAAACAACAAGCTTTGCCTGCCCCATCCCTTTTTTTCATGGCTAGGCCAAGATGTGGGAAGAAAGAAAGCCATTCGGTTCTCAAATGAAAACCTGTTATTTCATTTTACGTACTGGAATGCCATGTGGGGGTAAATGTTTTAATAAGACCTAGTTCCAGAGTTCTAAGTATAAAATAACTCCTTTAGGACCAGTTTCTAACTGTGCCATTATGTCATTATGTTTTGTGTGCAGTAGAGTTACCTGTGTGTGACAAATCCCTAGGCTAATATGAGACATACTTAGTATAGTGGGGAAAGGGAGGGCCATATGCCATATGCAGCTCCCAGGGCTGTTTTATTTTGTGGCCACCAGGACTCCTTGGACCAGTTTTTTTTTTGTTGGGAGGGGAATGAAAAACATTTTTTGCCCCCAGATTTCCACAGAACCTTTTCCCAAAAGCAGGTGACCTGGAAATTGACTTCTGTGTCATTTTTCTAAAAGGGGGGAATCTCCTGAAACCAAAATGGCCAAAGGAAGGCCAAAAACATGGAGAAATTGCCCTCCTAGGGAATGTTAGGGCCAACAATGCCAAGATCCCCTGAGAGGGTCAATGCAGCCCTCTAGCTCACAAGAGTTTTGGACTCTTGCATTATAGCTTAGTTCCCAATTTGCTTCATATCCTGCATATGTCCCTATGGATCTAAGCACAGGGAGAATCTCAGTACACCCTCATTTCCCATCTTTTCTTTGGAATGGTTATCAGTTGACAATAAGCTGTCCCTTATTGTGTGGGATGTCCCTTATTTGAGGGCCAGAATGCCTTGTTTTCAGCAATATCCCTTGTTGGGGCTTGGAAAGCTTGTACTTTAGGTAGACTGAACAGGATGCCAGAAATCCTGTATTTTGGGGTGTGGGCCCTTCATGAAGACAGAAATGTACGCATCATGTAATTTATGAATGTGAACAATAGTATTTTACAGAGAAATACAAGGTTAGGTTAAGTGAAATCAATGCTTTCACTTGGTATTTGGGTAGAACACAACGTTGCTAATAGCTACTCCCTGGTTGTCAAACCTACATGTCATGAATTTTATTGTCCCTTATATTCCTGTTTGGAAAACCTGGCAATACTAGTTGATGCAGCAGAGAATGACTCTCCAAGACCAGGAAAGAGCTGGCACTGCAGCCAGGGCAACAGGCAGCACTACTGATAACCAAGCTCACCCTGCTGGAACCTGTGGAAGAAGCAGGGCAGGGCTAACAACACTGTCTTTTGAAGTTTCCTGGTGATTTGTGTGTGTTGTGCATAGCAACTTACAGACCATTCATCCTTCTTCCTGTTAACTGAGATGGAAGCACAGAGATGACCTCATTAATGGTGGTGTCCCACCTGTGAAGTACCATTATAGGGCACCAGTGTTACTATCCATTAAATCAGTGGTTCTTAACTTGTGGTCCATGGACTCCCAGGGGTCCACAATGTCCTCACAGGCAGTCCACAAAGGTTTGAAGGCTGCTTGGCTCACCTCCTCCCTTCAGTGGAGCGACCACATGACAGGTGCCAAGGCAAAGATATTATTATGATTATGGTTTTAAATCTTGAGTTATGCCTTGGGGGTCCGTGGCAACAAAAGACATTTAAAGGGGGTCCCTGGTAAAGAAAAGGTTAAGAGCCACAGCATTAGATGGTATGTGAAAACCACTTTACTCACCAAAATTTCAGTGGGCAGTCTGTGCTTCTGCAGCTCTTATCTATGTTGCCTACCTTGGCTTCTACTGTCTATTTGCTTCTGTTTTAACTGACTTTCCTCACTTTTTTCAAAGCCACTTCGTAAGAAGACATAGAAATAACCTAAAAAAAATTGGATATAGCACTTGCACAACAAGAAGCTGGAAGTGAAGACAATTCTAAAAAGCCAAGAAGAGATTCTCTGCAGTCAGGTCACTTCTATACAATCCTCTGACCTGGCTTAAAAGGGCTATGAGGACAACACAAGGGATCTGAAACAAAAGGTGGAGCTCTTCTGGTTAGGGTTGCAGCCACTCTATCCCTTCCCCCCTCACCTGATTTCCACCACCACCCCGCACCCGTTTGCACTGAGTACCGGGGACATGAAAAATCTTCATAAAATTTCTCATTCTCAGTGAGAAAAGCTGTGAATAGTCTGACAGCCAGCCCGCTGGGGAAATCACCAGCCTCCACAAGCGTTTTTGCCACCAGCATGAGAACAAAGTTAGAGTCTCTTTCATATTCTGCAATTATACCACTTTGATAGGACTGTAACTGTCATGGTTCATGTGGAATCCTTCAACATTACTCCTAATGGATAGCCTATGGAATCTGGGGTTTGTAGTTTCAGGAGTTATTTAGAATTCCCTGCCAGGGAACACTAAGAACTTCCCAAAACTACAAATCTCAGGATTCCATAGGATGAAACCATGGCTGTTGAAGCTGTATCAAAGTGTGAAAGAGGCCAACATTGTTATATGAAAGAAGCTTTTCACTGATGTTTCTGTGATTTGTTCACAAAATGTATCTGCCTAAAATATCTGTCTTTTTCTTTTCTGAAGCAAAGCACGCACACACATGCACACACACGGCAAGCACAGAAGAATGGACTGTTTTGCACAATCAACTATGGCAGTTATTGCAGCTTTGCACAAAATGGCACAAAAATTGCTCTTGAAAACATGAAACTACAAATCCCAGGATTCCATAGGAAGGAGCTATGGCAAATAATCCTGCTTCAAACTGGATTATTTGTATAGTGTGGATACACCCTGGGATGTTATCTAGGATTACTCCCTCCCCAATGGTTTTTGTTCCCTAAATAATGTTGATACTTTTATAAACCTTGGGGTTCCCCCAAACCTACAGATGCCTTTCTCTTGTGTGTGGTGAGTCCTATTGTGGCTGCATATACAACAACAATCACAGCCTGAATATCAGGTATGAAGAGAGTGATGCTGATAACATTTGAGCCTGCTTCTAATGAAAACAGCCTGATCCTTCTACAGCTACAAAAATAGGCAGGTCTTTAAAAATTCTACTTGAGCATCCTATAAAACCCCAAACCAATTGATTCCACATGCAGATCTGGAGATCAGAGAAACAAAAACATGACAGAGTTTAATCCACAACACTGGAGTATTTGTAAGTGGAGACCTGGAACAAGATTGTGTTTTTAGATTGTGCTCATTATGGTGGGGTAGGGGAGGAAGCTTGAGTATACAACTGCAGAAGGAAAGAGCTTTTGTTAATATATATATATGAGCCACCTTGGAGGCTTTAATCAAAACTTAAGATATCTTTCCCTTATTCATAAAGCAATTGCAAGTGAATCTTGCTTCAGCACTGGCAACAGAATAGTGTCCTCCATCAAACCCAACACAGTAGGCCCATTTAGAGGGCTGAGGACAATGCACTACTTTCTATTTCTTAGAAGGAACAAGACGTGTACTTCATTTTTAATCATTCTGAAAGACTGTGCCAAATAGTTTCTCCCAGTTGTTAAACAGTTAGCTGTTTTAAATTATATCTAAGCCATATCTCATGTCTGTTGGGGGTCACACACATATGAATGTGTGTGTGCGTGCTTACAGATACACACATATCTCAGTGTACAAGGATGGGAAATTTAGACCAGCTAATCAGTTTGGGGTGTGGGCATAGGTGTGTGGGTTTAATTCAGTTTTCATCACACAAGGGGTGTGAGGGATTCGTTCACTTTGACCACACAAGGAGCCGCCAAGGGCCAGTTGTAGTAGAAGGACTGCATCTTAGGCACCCTCTCAGTGCTTTCCTCTCAGATCCTACCTTGATGTTTCCCCAAATTCTTGCTACAGATTTGTGCTGTTTTCCATGGAACAGTTGTTCCATTTCATTTCTCCCTCTGACTCATGCATGCAAAGTTATGCAAAAGTTATACAGCAGAATCTGAGCAATAGGATGGAAGGAAAGCAATAGTTGCTTGGAACTTCTTGGGAAGCCTGAATTCAATTTTCTTTGCTAGTACACTGACACCTTCTCCTTTCCAATGTCAATGAAAGTTTTGCAATTCACTGCTGCATTGTGCATGTAACAAAACTGCCACAGAGGTTTCTTTAAAGAAAAGTGGCATCAGGGTGAGAGCAACTTGGAGCAAAGAAGCAGCTGCAGAGGTACTTAACTATTCACCAACTGTCCACTTTCCTCTGTGAGTGATTTCTCCACTGTACCACACTGGGATTTGAGAAACAAGTCTAAGCTGGTAAACCTAAGGAGCCCTGGTGGTGCAGTGTTTAAATGCTGGTACTGCAGCCACAACATTATAAGTTCGATTGTGCAGGGCTCCAGGTTGGCTCAGCCTTCTATCTTTCCAAGGCCGGTAAAATGAGTACCCAGCTTGCTGGGGGCAATTAGCTAGTACATTGTAAACTGCTTAGGGAGTGCTTTGCATTGATAAGATGTATAGAAATATAAATGCTATGCTAAATGGCTGGACATGGGAAGAAGAGTTGACATGAAACAATGAGTGGGGAAAGTGTTAGGCACTTTGCATCCAGCTGCTTCATTGTCTTGTTTCCAGATGCAGACAAGATGATTCTAGCAGCCACACATAAAGACAACCATCCTTCTCCATGATATGGCCCCTGAATCTAGTACAAAGAACTTCACTGCTTCTGAACATTGAAGTTCTAGTTTGCTACTCATATCCAGGAATTTGTTGAATCCATTTTAAACTAGTGGCCATACCAGTTCCTGTGGCATTGACTGAACACTACACATTAAGTACTGTCATAATGCTTTGCACCCCCTCCCTATATTTCATAATTGGCAATATTAAGACACTTCACAGGGTCTAGTAGACCAGGGTGGACCAAAGGTGAGGTCAGATGGAGGTCACCAGGACCCTAAAGAAGGTGTCAAGGAAAATTACTAGCAACCACACCCAACATAGGATTAGGTGAAACCCATAGTAAACGCCATTATGCTGGTATGTGCTAACCACTTCTTGGTCACCCTCAGAAATGAGTCATATTGCAAACAAACACATGACCAAAACAACCATTATCCCCAGAAAATATACCCTTACTCCTTTTACTGTCCTACAATATGGAGGTTGTCATAAACCCATCAATTCCAATATCTCAGCCATTAACAGCAATCAGCAAAGTTGTAGTTTCCTTTGTTTAATGGTGGGAAAGCCATCCATGCTTTGTTTTAAGCTCAAAACACCCCTTCAGGTCACCAAATACAGTATAAAAATTAGTCTCAAACAATAGCAAGGTGTGAAACTGGGCCAGTGTGTACAAAACCAGGACACTCTGTTGGTGCGCCTCCAGATCAGAACCTCTAGTGCCACTCTCAGATTCAGATCGGAGTTCTTTGCTCCTCTTTCTTCAAGAATGGTAATTACCACTCTACCTCCTGAAACTGTTCCTCTATTCAGCCTTTCCTTCTTAATTCTTTGTCAGCCTTGTGTGGTTCGTGTGTGTGTGTGTGTGTGCACATGTGTGCGCACGTGCGTATGAATGCATCTGTGTTATTTTCCAATAAAAACAATTTTCTTTTACTTTAACTTGGAGTCTCTGCAATTAGTTCCAGTATACATAGGTGCAAAAGTCCTGTAGTTACCAGACCTCTTGCAGCCATCCATTGGAGCTATAATAATTCCCCCAATTAATAACTGGGATTTGGCATCACAAGTGGGCTCCCCATGGACCCCCACCTATTCAGGTAACACTACTTGTCATGCCAACTGAAATAATATTTCCTTTAGTTTCTTCTCAGTCTACTGCTCATTTTCCTTGGGTGACTCTCAATAAAACCTGGTCTAAGACATTCTCCTGCCCTACTTGAAGGGCAAGATAGTTCCCCACCCCCACTCCCTATTCCCTGTACAGAGACTTGTTGGAATCGCAAGTGAATCTTGTTTCAGCACTTGCAATAGAATAGTGTCCTCCACCAAACCCAACAAAGTAGGTCCATTTAGAGGCTTGAGGACATGTTGGGTGATTTATACCACTGCCATAAAACAGAGATGAGCTATCTGGGAGTCCATGAGGAACAGACAAGAGGCTGCCACCATTGACCCACCACTTGTGTGATATGAGACAAGCATCTCACTCTGTCAAGTGGTAGGGCCTCCTTCTCCCAGCTGCTAACATTATGAAAGATAGAGGGCTTGTCTACACTGACAGGAAAATCCAGCTTACCTTTGAGTTACCCTGGTCCACAGTGATCATGGGCTTCTCCACATAATTTCCACACATCCCAAGGTGAGTTCAGGAGCACTGTCCACACAATTCTCCCTTCCAAACTCACCCCAATCCAATATATCACAGTATGTGTGGCCACGCAGCCATAGCCGCTTGGGTTTCCCCCCTTCCTCCCATGCATGCGAATGTACATATATCCACATCACCTTTCTCCCACAGCTTGGAATGACTTCAGACATCTTATTAAAGCAGAGGTACCTGCAGCTAATGAAATGGGTATGCTGGTATGTGCTTCTCCGAACAACTGCTGTGTATGCAAACTAAATGGTGATGAAGGAACTGCTAAAAAGGGAAATTAGAACAGAGAAAGAGGCATTTCCTGGCAGGAAACGTCAGCTGATTGTGTGGCCCAAGGAACCTCCTCCCAACCTCTTTTGCCCAACTGCTGAAACTCCTCCCCCTGACCCTACACTGATGTCATTATCATGCACAGTACACACACACACAAATATCGGATTTTCCATTCAAATCCAGAGTAAATCTCAACTCTTTTTGGTCTGGATTAAAGCCCTGAGATGCTGAAAAGACCAGATTCAAGCTGTACATCGTCTGGATGGCTCACTGTGAAAACAAGGTGAGATCGTTTTATTTGGCCCATGTAAACAAGTCCACAGAAGAGTCTCAATTGAGAATACTTTCCAGATTAGCTTTTATTTTGCTATCATCCTGGTTCATTCACCGAATTTTAGGAGGTGTCCTAACGTACTGGCAATAAACTCTTGTGTTTCCCATCATTTCCCCATCTTTTTTTCTTACAAAAAACACTAAGCAGGCAATGTTGTGCTTAAACTGGCTGCCTGGAAGCACTTTAAGTCCCAAACTTAGCTAATAATATTTGCAGATGAATTCTAGTTCAGCAGTATCATACAGGACCTTCTTCCAAAGAATACAATTGTCCCTCTGTATCCACAGATTTGGCATTCACGGATTTAAGTATTCACGGCTTGAAAATATTCTTTAAAAAATAATAATCCCAAAACCAAACCTTGATTTTGCCATCTTATATAAGGGACACCATTTTGCTATGGCACTGCATATAATGGGACTTGAGTATTCATGGATTTTGGTATTCACGGGGGTGGGGGGTGGGGTGGGTCCTGGAACCAAACCCCAGCAAATATGAAGGGACAACTATATTTTGAAATTATCATGCTTTCGATGTCAGAAGCAGACAAGTTCAGGGAAACTGCAGTGTTCTCCCATTAGTTTCTGAATTTTTGTATAATGTTCCATCTAAAAATTCTTGTGAATTAGAGTCTGATCATGTAAATTATGCTGCCACATATAAATACATATAAATAAATATAAATGCAGCAGCCTTTCACCCCATTCCACTGGGCCAGGAGGCTGTAGTGGGGCCCTGAGGACTTCTGGGCAGCGAGGCAGCAGCGGGAGGGGGCATGGCCAGGAGTGGCTGGTGTTTTAAGCCACTCCCACACCCCTCAGGAACACCAGCCAGCAAGCCAGGGGTTCTCCAGCCTGCAGCAGCCTTTCACCCCATTCCACCGGGCCAGGAGGCTGTAGTGGGGCCCTGAGGACTTCTTGGCAGCGAGGCAGCAGTGGGAGGGGCCATGGTCCACACCCCTCAGGAACACCAGCCAGCAGCCAGAAGGACTCTAAGCCTGCAATTGGAGTCAGCTGAGGCCGGGAATGGAGTGGGGGCGGAAATTGGAGTTGTGCTGGGGAAAGGGAGGTATGGTCGGAACAGAGTGAACAGATGGTACAAAAGAAGGCGGGATCACTGTTTGTTAGCTACCCCACCTTCAGTTCACCCTGTTTCCCGGAATGGATTGGAGAGCGTACCAACCATTCCACAGAACCTTACTTTGCTCCTCTGCAATGCCAGGTCGGTTAAGAATAAAACTCATATTATTTACGATCTTCTCTTGGATGAGGATGCCAACCTGGCTTGCTTCACAGAAACCTGGCTGGGAGAGGATAGTGCTATCACATGGACGCAGGCCCTCCCAGCCAGGTATTCCATCATTGAGTGGGTGAGGGGAAGTGGGCGGGGGGGGGGGCGGAGTGGCTCTGGTTTATAAGGACAATCTGACCTTGACCAGGATACCTGTCCGAAACACAGTCCACTTTGAGTGTATGTACCTTAGTCTGAGGACCAGGGATAGTTTGGGGATTCTGCTAGTATACCGACCACCCCGTTGTCTAGCAGACTCCCTAACTGAGCTGACACAGCTGGTCTCAGAGCTGCTGTTGGAGTCACGCAGACTTTTAGTTTTGGGTGACTTCAACATTCCACTCGAGACCAGCTTCACAAATCTGACTGGTGCGGCTCGGGAGTTCATGGAAACCATGACAAACATGGGCCTATCCCAAATGGTCGTCGGGCCCACACATTGTGCGGGTCATACCCTCGATGTGGTCTTTAGTACGGAGCAGGAATATCCGTGGGCGGAGGTTATAAAAACCACCGCATTGTCATGGACGGATCATTTCCTGGTCAAGACTGAACTAAGAGTCTCTTCCCGCCCCACCGGGGGTGGTGGACCCATTAAAATGGTCCGCCCTCGAAGGCTAATGGAACCAAGAGGATTCCAGAAAGCCTTGGAGGGGTTAATGGTTGGTAACGCCGGTGACCCTGTCGAAGCTTTGGTTAATACCTGGAACACTGACCTTACCAAGGCTATTGACACGATCGCTCCCAAGCGTCCTTTCCAACCCGCTCCAAACCGTAAGCCATGGTATACAACAGAGCTTAGGAAAATGAAGCGGGTTGGACACGACTAGAGCGCAACTGGCGGAAAACTCGACTCTTATCTGACAGGACTCGTCATAGGAACTTTCTTTGGTCTTATCGAGAGGCAATATGTGCAGCGCAGAGATCCTTCTCCTCTGCACGTATTGCGTCTGCAGAGTCCCGTCCAGCAGAGCTGTTTAGGGTGGTAATGGAGTTGACGCAGATTATTCCTGCGCAGAACCCGTTGCTTAACCCAACGACAGCCTGCTGTGAGGCATTTAACAATTTCTTTGCAGATAAAATCTCTTGGATAAGAGCTGACTTAGATGCCAGTAATTTGACAGAAACAATTGACGAGGTGTCCAGCAACTCCGCTGATGTAAGTTTACTGGATGAATTTCAATCTATGAGTACCGAGGACGTGGACAAGCTACTTGGTAGGGTGAAGAAGACGACTTGCCCGCTCGATCCTTGCCCTTCATGGCTGGCCATCCAGGGGGGGACTGCCTTGATGGTGTTCCTTAAGGACATCATCAATGCATCCCTCAGAGAAGGGTGTGTTCCATCTTGTTTAAAGGAAGCAGCCGTTAGGCCGTTCCTGAAAAAAATCTTCCCTTGACCCCCTGGACATGAACAACTATAGGCCAGTTTCTATGTTACCATTCTTGAGCAAAGTGATCGAGAGGGCAGTTGCGCTTCAACTCCAAGTGGTCTTGGATGAAACCGATCATCTAGACCCATTTCAAACTGGCTTCAGGACGGGATTTGGAGTTGAGACTGCCATGGTTGCTTTAACCGACGACCTGCGTCTAAGCATCGACAGGGGTAGCGTGACCCTGTTGGTGCTTTTGGACATCTCAGCGCCTTTCGATACGATAGATCATAGCATCCTTTTGGATCGCCTGAGAGGGTTAGGAATCGGAGGCACTGTGCTCCAGTGGTTCCGGTCCTTCCTCTCGGGCAGGTCCCAGAGGGTGTTGCTCGGGGACAGTTGCTCTAGCAGAAAGGAGCTTACTTGTGGTGTTCCGCAGGGCGCCATCCTGTCCCCGATGCTGTTTAACATCTATATGAAGCCGCTGGGTGAGATTATTCGGAGTTATGAGGCTGGGTGTTATCAGTACGCTGATGACACCCAGATCTATTTCTCTTTGTCCTGATCGTCGGCCTCGAATTCCGATGGTGTCTCTCCTCTTAATGACTGTCTTAAAGCAGTAATGGGCTGGATGAGGAAAAACAGATTGAGATTAAATGCAGACAAAACGGAGGTGCTCACGGTAGCGGCCCCGAAACCAGGTGTTGGGTTGCAACCTCCGGTCCTGGATGGGGTCACGCTCTCTGTTAAGGACTGTGTTCACAGTCTGGGGGTGCTCCTTGATTCATTGCTTCAGATGACGAGTCAGGTGAATGCGACAGTCAGGAGCGCCTGTTATCAGCTTCGGCTGATACGCCAGCTGCGCCATTTCCTGGAAGTAAAGGACCTCGAGACTGTGGTGCACGCGCTGGTAACCTCTCGTCTAGATTTCTGCAATGCGCTCTACATGGGGCTGCCCTCATGCTTGGTCCGGAAACTTCAGTTGGTACAAAATATGGCAGCCAGAGTGGTCTCGGGAACATCTTGGAGAGACCATATAACTCCAGTGTTAAGATCTCTCCACTGGCTGCCTATCAGTTTCCGGGCCCAGTATAAGGTGTTGGTTATTACCTTTAAAGCCCTAAATGGCTTAGGTCCAACTTATCTTCGGAACCGCCTCCTCCCATACAATCCTCCCCGTGCACTCCGGTCCTCTGGGAGGAATTTGCTTCAGCCACAAAAATCTAGGCTGTCTGCAACCTCCCAGAGGGCCTTTTTGGTAATCGCCCCCAAATTGTGGAATGACCTGCCGAACGAGATCCGTCAGATAACAACCCTGAGTAGCTTTAAAAAAGCACTAAAGACGGATCTCTTTCAGCAAGCCTTTCCTAATTAGATCCCGGCCTCAGGGGATCCTGGCTTCTTTTAGTCCGCTGGCCATTTATAGTATTTTATTGTATTTATTGTTTTTAATTGTTATTTTTTGATCAGTTGGTTTTAATTTATAATTGTTTAATATTTTTTTATGGGGGAGGGTGGGGTGGGGGGTGTTTGGGGATTTTATCTGTATTGTATTTTAATTTTTGTAAGCCGCCCCGATTGTTTTAACAGAGGGGTGGGGTATAAATAAATTTTATTATTATTATTATTTGCTGGTCAGGATATCAGTTCACACATTACTCACAAGCAAATCTGGGTTTAATAGTAAGTGTATGCTCAACAGTTGTGGCATTACTAAGGTCGGTGTCACCTCTTCCTCTGACAGTGTCACCTGGTGCAGTTTGGCTTCTCTGCACCCTCTTAGGGCCACCACTGCTCAACAGGTCACTGCAGGTGAGTAATAGCTTCCTGATAAGAAACCTGGAATTCTTGGAAAATTATTTTCAAAAAAGCATCTGAAATTCTCACCCTTACTTCCTGAAGGTGAGAACTGAGTGAGGGTGGGAGATCATGGCTGGATTTTTCAAGCACTCCTTGTGGATTCAAGAATAACAAAAATGAAGAGTTATGTGATGGTGTTTACTTGGCTGTCATGGCTGAAGAGGGCCTTGGGGAGTAGAAAATGACCAATTTACTCATGGTATTTCAGCTTTACTTAATTTGCAGTGTTTTCCTGGGTCGCTAGAGTTGGCTGTTGTAGTACTGTTGTAGGGTCACTAAAATTCAGCAGGACACCAAAGTGGTGTGAAAACAGAGCACTAGTAGTGGAGGAAGGAAAGGGGACTGATTTCTTTGCATTTTGTCTGAGAGGACACAGGAAGAAAATGGAGGGGGGACTGAGGAGAGGAGACTGGTTGATTACTGAGGTGTATTTTTTTGTTTTTGTTTTTTGTTTTTGCAGGAATCCGGTGGCAGATTCAGCTTATTGTGTTTACTAAGGTTTTGTTGTCAAACTTTGGTGGCAAACTGGTGGTGAAAGAAAAATCTGTTTGAATGGTGTGGGGTTTTTTAAGTTGGAGACTAAAAGGTACTGGAGGGCTTCGAATGGAGGCTTGGTGTCCACATGTGACCAACAGGCAGCACATTTCCCACCCTTTGTTATACCTTCACTCTGTTTTCCCTTCTTTTATTTTTCTTTTCTGCATTGCCCTTCCCCACCTCACACCTGTTCTGCTCCAGCCTGCCATCTTGCCTTGTCCTTGGTGAAAGCAAAGCCATCCATCCTACTGAACATGCTGTGCTTCTTTGGCTTTTCTTCCCCCTGTCACTGATGCTCCCTCCTTGTGACACATTATAATTTGGGCAAAACCTCCTTTGTTTTTGCAGTGAGATAGCTACAGGTATTAATTATGCTGACTTGTTCTTTAGTCTTGTTTCTTTCATTTTGCAGGCTTTGCTCTCACTGTTTACATGTCTCCTGTCTTTCTTCCTACACTTTAGCTGACATTTTTACATTGTATTTCCTACTCTGCTCCATTTCCTTTTCATTTGACTAATGTACACCAAAATGCTGATTTCCCACTGTTTAGTATTTGGATATTTCCCACTGGGTAAAGGAGATAACAATTTGCTCAGATTTTTAAGGAGCATTATGCCAATACAGAATACTGGACAACCCTGGATTTTCCACTAAGTACACACTCGAAAAGCAAGATAAGTCAATCCTGACTCTCCAGCTGTTGAATTCAGACTTTACCCATAAAATATGTGAAGAAGCTCTTTGATCTTTTGATTCCTTGTCACCAGAGGATCCAAAAAAGACCGTCTTTGCAACACAACCTCTAAAACATCCTTGAGGCAGAAACTTTTCTTGATAAGAACACACCTATGATACCATAGATCAGATCAAAATCTCTTGCTAAAGTGTGCATAGATTCTCACAGTGCAATGTCAAGATCTATAGCAATGCAATTAATAATGGCCCATTAGGTTGCAACTTTAAAAATATTTACTTTAAATACAAGTTCCAATGAAAAATAATGAACCTTTGGTCCCTTTCACACTACACAATTATAGGGCAATTATTCCACTCTCAGGGCCATGTGACATCCTGTGGAATCCTGGGACTTGTAGTTTGGTGAGGCACTAAATCACTCTGGCTGATAATTCTACGTAACACTCCCTAAACTGTAGATCTCAGGATCCCACAGCATGTTACCATGGCAGTTAAAGTAAAATCAAAGCACTATAATTATGTAGTATGATGGCTAGGATTGGGCTATATTAATAGTACAAAGTTTGTTTGTCCCCTGTTTCTTCACATAAGGAGAGCTGTTTTACTAGGGAAGATGGCAGTAGTGTCTTCCACAGTTTCTAATGAATGAAGCTTTAATGAGTTTGAAATTCAAAATGAGAGACAAGGTACAAATACTTGTTTCACTTCAGTAGAACCATGCCAAGAGAAATGAAACAAACAAGTAATGAGTTTTAATTCTATTGTATTTCAAAACTGGGAGCCAGGCTTTGTTTACTTTTAAGGTTTCTTCTTTCCTGTTGAAGTTGTCCAGGTGTTTGTGGATTTCAATAGCTTCTCTGTGCATTCTGACATGATAGTTGTTGGCCTGGTCCAGAATTTCTGTGTTTTTAAATAACATTTTGTGTCCAGGTTGGTTTATAACATGTTCTGCTACTGCTGATTTTTCTAGTTGGCCCAGTCTGCAGTGTCTCTCATGTTCCTTGATTTGTGTTTGCGCAAAACGCAGTGTTCTGCTACACCTGGACAACTTCAACAGGAAAGAAGAAACCTTAAAAGTAAACAGAATCTGGCTCCCAGTTCTGAAACAAGTAATGACTTTCCAGGTTCCTTCACTGACAATTCATCATAGGTTTGTTAATGATCTGACTTCATGAGATTCTGCTTGGACAGGTGGTATTTACATACCTTCATATGCAACATTCCCCCCTTTAGCCACTCAGCAATTGACAAGAATTTCCTGTGCCATATTTTCTATGTGTTTGTTTTGTAGTAACCACTGGTGTAAGCAGGGTTGTATCAAATGGTATTTGATGTGACTGCAGCAGAAACAAAATTTCATAAGCATTCAAAAGTTGCCAAAATGTCAGATTTAAACCTTAAAGCAACATTTAAAGCTGATATGATTGGGGCACCCATCTTCTACTACTTACTTGGATTTGAGTCCCATTTAACTGAAAGGGACTTACCTCTGAAGGCATTTACAGGATTGCACTGTTAGATAACAATATATGACATCTATTAAAAAGTCCCTAATACAAACTACTGTTTCATGTCACCTGTCAAACACCACTGCATATCAACTGTCAAATGTATCCAAACATGTCAGCTATAAGATATTGTTAAATAACTCTTGGCGGCCTACGCTGGCATAATTGGGGATTACACCAATGTATGGTAAGTACTTTTTTTGTGGTGGTTTTTCATCTACTGGTGATTTGAGACTTTCCAAGGAAAACAGAAATAAACTTTAGTTCCTCAATGACTTGTAGTGATCATCCACTATACTTGAAGTTCCCGCCATATGAAATATAAGGTGAGCAGGGGATGGGAGACATACTGTGTAAATAAAAGTCATTCAGAATTTATTTTCACATTCACAAGCAGAATAAACACACACGATAATTATGTTTAATGAGCTAGTTTTGTCAACCTTTTTTGTTGACGTTAGAATTATTATAAGATTTTAGGAAGATATTATTAGAAATCAAGAGCGAGAGAGGGTCATTAAATTAAGAAAGAGAAATAATGGAACATCAGCATAAAGGGAAAACAGTAAATTTGGATGATGATAATCTCCAAGAGAGCTTCACCAAGGGCTCTTTCACACTACAAAGTTATAGCACTCTGATTTCACTTTAATTGCCATGGTTCCATCCTTTGGAATCCTGGGATTTGAAGTTTAGGGAGTGGCATTTAGAATGCTCAGTCAGAGAAATCTAGTTCCTCTGGTCAAACTACACCTCCCAGAATTCCATAGGACATTGCCATGGCTGCTAAAGTAGAATCATAGACTGTGTAGTGTGAAAGAGCCCTATTAAAGTCTAGAATAGGGTTCTCAACCTTTGTTCCTCTAGATGTTTTGACCTTCAGCTTGCAGAATCCATCATCACTGACCAAGCAAGTAGAGGCTTCTAGGAGCTGAAGTACAAAACAGCTGAAGGATCAAAGGTTGAGAACCCCTGATCTAGAATAATTGTCCTGATGGCCAATCCCATTACAACGACTGAGGTGGCATGGATCCTATAGGAATAGGGGGAAGAAGCTGAGCCAAATTCACCATCAAGTGAGTAGGGAACGGTCTTCCTCATTTAGCTAGAATAGTTTATAACAACTCAGACTGTGACAGAGGTGTCAGAGTTTTGATCTATATCACTTAGAATTACAAGACGAACAGCACCCTTTAAAATGTCATACCCTCATAACAAAACTTCCTGGCTGTAACAAGTTTTCGGTTGCAATCCTGGGCACATTTACTTGGCAGTAAGTCCCAACTGAACAGTGAGATTTACTTCTGTGGGTGGATGCAGAAGATTTTATTTTATTTTATTTATTTATTTATTTATTTATTTATTTATTTTAGTTATTTAATGTATTTCTGTATCACCTTCCCAATGGGGCCAGGCTGACTTGATTAGGTGGGGAGTTCCACAGCTGAGGTACTGCTGCAGAGAAAGCCCTGTTTACATGTACCCACCAAACTAACTTCATGAGTGCTGGGACATGCAACAGGGCATCCTCTAAAGATCTCAAATTTCTGGCAGGCTCATATGGGAGGAGGTAGTATTTCAGATATCCTGGCCCCAAGTCATTTAGAGCTTTGTAGGTGAACACCAGCACCTTGAATTGAGGTTGGAAGCAAACTGGAAGCCAGTGCTGTTTTTGCAAGACCAGTGTTATATGGTCTTTATGCATACCTGACACCAGTCTGGTTGCTACACTTTGCACTAGCTGCAGTTTGTGAACACTTTTCAAAGGCAGCCCCACATAGAGCACATTACAATAATCTAGTTGGGAGGTAACACAAATCACTGTGGCCAGATCTGCCTTCCCTAAGAAAGGGCACAGTTGGTGCACCAGCTGAAGCTGGGCAGATGTACTCCTGGCCACCAGAGCAACCTGGCTTTCCAGGAGCAGTGCTGGGTCAAAGAGCATTCCCAACCTATGAACCTAATATTTCAGATAGAGTGCAACCTCATCCAGAACAGACTGCAATCCCATCCCAGGTTGGTTTTCCTACAGTTTAGCAGCACTTCCATCTTGTCTGGATTAAGCCTCAGACTGTTCACCCATATCCAATCTTTTACTGCTATCAGGCAAAAATTCAGTGCTACCACAGCCTCCTTGGCATCAGTTGAAAAGGAAAGATAGAGCTGGGTATCATCAGCATACTGATGAAACCCAACCACAAAGCTCTGGATGACTTCTCCTAGCAGCTTCATGTAGATGTTAAAAAGCATAGGGGACAATATTGATAGGCTAATGGCTAAAATGCTGAACAACAGTCCTTCAGCATTACTCTCTGGAAATGTTCAGCCAAAAAACACCAGAACCAATGCAAGTCAATGCCTCCAAGTCCCATATCAGCCAAATGACCCAGATGGATACAACAGTCGCTGATATCAGAATGCTGCTGAAAGATCTAGGAGGAAAAACAGGGACATGCTCCCCCTATCCAACTGCTGGTGTAGGTCATCCACCAAGGCAACCAAGGTTGTTTCTGTTCCATAATCAGGCCTGAACCCAGATTCGAATGGATCCAGATAACAAAGCCTGGAGTTGTGCTGCCCCCACTTGGTCTGGGACCTTACTTACTAAACTATCACACTACATTGTTATAGTGCTATTACTCCACTTTAATAGCTATGGCTGCCTCCTATGGATTTCTGGGGTTTGTAGTTTAGTGAGGCCTAAGAATTCATTGGCTGAGAATGCTAAATGCCTGCCCCCCTAAACTGCAAATCCCAGGATTCCACAGGAGGCAGCCAAAGCAGTTAAAGTGGAATAACAGCACTATAACTGTGTAATGTGATAATCGCCTTAGAAAGGGGAGAATAGAGACTAGCCAATAGTTACCTAGGGAGGTAGGGTCCAATGAAGGCTTTCCCCCCCAACAAAGGTCTTAGAATTGCTTCTTTTAGAGGGGTTGTAACATAGCCCTCTTTCAAAGAAGCATTCACAACCTCCATCACCCAATTGGCCAGTCCTCCTCTGGCAGCTTTAATTAGCCACGATGGACATGGGTCTAACAGACAAGTGGCTGGCTTCACTTCTCCAAGCAACTTTTGTACATCATCATGCTGAACAAACGGAAACCCATCCATCAGAACCAGATAAGTACATGCCTCGGTTGCCTCCCCAGACTCTACCTTCAGCATGGAGTCCAAGTCAGAATGAATCTGAGATTTTTTTATCCTGAAAAACATTTAGCAAATTTGTCACAGCATTTTTTTGATAGCTCCTCCTTTGCAGTCCAAGGTCTAGGATGTTATAGCCTTTAAACTACCCAGAACAGCTGTGATGAACGAGATTGAGCTGATGTAATAGAGGCAGCAAAGAATCATTTATTTGTTGCCCTGACTGCTGCAAAGTAGGTTCTAAAGTGGGCCTTAACCCATGCTTGGTTGGATTTGTCCTGAGTCTTTCTCCCCTGTTGCTCTAGTCATCTACCCACGTGCTTAATTGCCCTGGGCTCCTCAGAAAAATCAAGGAGCCTGTGCTCTGCACCCAAGTAAAGGATGCTTGAGGGAAACTGTGTCAGTTGCTCAGATCATCTCCCTATTCCACAAATCAACCAGGATATCTACAAAATAAACAATTCTAGAAGCTAAAAAGTCCCCCAGAGCAATCAGGAATCCTTCTGGATCCATTCGTTTCTGGGGGAAGACCATTTTAATGGGCCTAACACTCCTGCACATGTTCAGAGTCCCAGAAAATATAAACTCTTATCAGGTAGTGATCTGTCCATGACAACAGGACTGTATTATTAATGTTACTTGTAACTTGATAAGCTAGCTTACTACTTGCAGGGACCTTTTTATGTGGGGAAACATTAAAGAAATATAATTTACCCTACTTGTAGATAACCGAAGTGGTGCAGACAAGAATTCTGGGTCTCAGTCTATACCTTTGTGGCCTTAGCAAAGCGATATCAATAATCCAATATGTTGTGTGGCTTTCCCACCACATAACTTAGCTCAGAATTCTATCAGAGCAAGGTCAGCCCAGTTTTGCCATTTGAGATGAAGGAAAAGATCCTCTGCAAAGTTTACAAAGAGAACCCAACTGGACTAGCAGTTCCATTTACACAACTAATGATGGGATAACATCCTACACAATACCTGAGGGCATCAGGCTAGTTTAGAAAGTTCAGGGCTGGCTGTCCTACAACAGGGGAGAACAAATGTGGAAGAATGGCTGGGTGGGCTGCTACTCTTGCCTTCTATTGGCATCCAGTTCCTGAGGCATCCACTTCACCTTTCACTTTTCACTCTATACAATGATAGCACTATGATTCCACTTTAACTGCCATGGATGCATCCTGTGGAATTTTGATATAGTTTGCTGGGAGTCAGTAGGGGAGCTCTTGGGTTGAGAATTCTAAATTTGTAAAGGCCTTTCCCTAAACTGCCAGTCCCAGCATTCTGGAGGATGTTTCCAAGACAGTTAAAATGGAATTTTAATGAAATTGATGGAGCTTTTAATGGGTGTGCTGTTTTATTATGTTTAAAATGTGTTTTTAAAACAGAATTGTTGTTTAACAGTTTTAAGTGGTTTCTAAAGAGTGTTTAGCTACAGCTTTTTTTAAACCTGTGAGCCACCTTGAACGCGGTGCTGTGAGAAAGGTGGGATATAATCAAATAAACAAATGGCGTAACAGGGCCCCTTGTCAAATGGTAGGGTAGGTCCTGTTTCAGAGTAAACCAGAACTTACCTGTGGGGTGGGGGGATGTCCAAATTTGATTGGAAGTGTAGCTCTAGGGGAGAGGGTCTTTAATATATTCCCACTATAACAGTGGCTCTTAACTTTTTCTTTACCAGGACCCCCTTTAAATATCTTTTGTTGCCACAAACCCCCAAGACTTAACTCAAGATTTAAAACAACAAGGATAACAATAATATATGATGGTGATGTTGATGATGATGGCGACAATACAATTACACCATCCATTAAACCTTCCCTCAGAGGCACTGGAGGGGGAGGGAAGACTTTTCTCCTGCTTCTTCCTGAAAGTTTGTGGCTGGAGCAGATTGAATGGCAATGTGCAGGCCAAGCCAATCAGCCTTTGCCTTGTCCTTGCCATATGGCCACTCCACTGCAGAGAAGAAGTGGGCCAAGCAGCCTTCAAGCCTTCACAGACCCCCTGTGAGGCCTTTGAGGCCTCCTGGGGGTCTGCAGACCACAGGTTAAGGACCACTGCACTATATTTTCCCCACTTGAATTTCACTTCCCTTAAGTTGCTGTTAGCCCCAGGGAAGCAAGGCATGTATAACTTTATGTATCCCCCCTCCTCTCTACTGCCATACTAGCAGCAACAACTCCCTTCTTCACCTGATTTAAACAAGGAAAACATCCCTTCTTTCAGCAACACTGCTGTAGGCAAATCTGTAGCCCTCATGGCTCCATGGAAGAAAAACACTGCGGGAGGCAGTCAGAGGTCTCTCACATAACATGTATGGCTCTCAGTCTACTATTCAGATAAACTACAGGGGCTGGAAGTGCTCCCAGAAGCAGCAGGAGTTAATCCAACTAAGTCGGAAGCGCCACTGCATTCTTTTGTTGGAAAACAAGAGAGGCAAATCTTTGCTGCTCCAGTGAAGACATAAGGGATGGAGAGGAAGGGAAAGGGCTCTTCTTTTGAACTTCACATGGTGGCCTTACTTGAGAACCTTGAATGGTGTCAGTTGGAGAAGACAATGGAGTCTTTGGGGACAATAAATAGTCTGGGATGGTTGCTGGTCAGATCTTTGGGACATGTTCACACTACATAATTTTAGCACTATGATTCTTCTTTAACTTCCATGGCAACATTCTATGCAATCCTGGGATTTGCAATTTGGTCAGAGGCACCAGTAGAGCACTTTGGCTGAGGGTTATCAAGGCCCCTCCCCCTAAACTGCCTATCCCAGGAGTCCATACGACATTGACATGGCAGTTACATTGGAATCATCATGCTATAGCTGTATAGTGTGGAAGGGCTCTTAGACAGAGGGTGGGGAAATAATAATTAAAGATATAAGTGCTTCTGTGGAATAGAGCCCTGTTGGTGCAGTGGTTAAATGCCAGTACTGCAAGTCACCATGTTGCAAGTTCGATTCCAGAGGGTTCCAAGGTTCACTCAGCCTTCCATCCTTTCATAGGTCGGTAAAATGAGTACCCGGTTTGTGGGGGTAATTAGCTAACACGCATTGGAAACTGCTTAATGCAGTGTAAATATGTAAATTGCTATTGCTTAAAAAACAATTTGTAAGCCGCTCTGATAGCCTTGTGGCTGAAGAGCGGGGTATAAATAAATAAATAAAAATAAATAGCTACATACGGTCTAAAACTCAAGAGGGTGCTGTGGTAGGGATGTCTCCCAATCTTCACTAAAAAGGCACGGCTGCTTCACAGGAGGGGCTAGCTGTTTTTTTTGTTCCCAATCCAGAGTTCAAAGACTACATATATTACGGAGAACAAGTATGATGTGTTTTCCAGGCATGGTCTGGACAAAATAGTCAACAGCAGCTCTGTTTGTGGTATAAAGAACATAGAAAGATGCTTTCAGCCAGGTTAGACCATTTGTCTATCCAGTCCAGTATTCTGATTAGAATCAGTTCAGTAGGATTTCATGCAAACGTTGTCCCCACAACCTCCTGTCTGGCCCTTTTAGCCCAGGATGACATGGATTAAATTTGTGACCTGTCTGCACTGCCCCCCCCCCAAATCATTTTCCTGGTCCACAGTGGCCCTGCTAATGCCAAACATACCATGCACATTGAGGCAAGAGCAGCATAAGCAGCCTTACATTTCCTCCTGGCAAACTCACTTCGGTGCAAGAGGGAGGTCCAAGTTTCCATTCCCCCCCCCCTTATTTTTGGCCACATGGCCATCTCAGCTCTGCTGTTGTTTGCATTCCCAGCATGCAAAAAAACAAAACAAAACAAAAGCCTATCAACCAATAGCCTTCATGTTTACCTGTCAATCTGATGACCTATCTTGCACTATTGGATGCCTCCCCTATCCAATCCCCTTTCCCCCTGAGCATCAGTAAGGGAGGGAAATTTAAATGTCTCCCAGCACACATACAAACACACAAAATAAAATGTTTTCTTTTCCATCTCCTCGGGCCACCACCCCTTCCCCAGCCAAGCCAAGCCATGAGATTTAGGGCTTGTCTACACGAGCCCAAAAAAGTAGTGCCCAGCAGAAAAAGCAAGTTGCAGCAGCTGCAACTTCTCTTAATGGTAGTTTTTTGCTCAGCAGCCCTTGTAAACTTCACATGCTAGATGACAGTTCTTATGCAGGGGTGGTGGGATGGCGATGGGGAGGGAATGGGGAAGAGAGAGGAGGGTGAGTGAACCCTCCTCCCTTCCTTTGCTCTCCACGGCAGTGGGACAAGAGCGGCTGTGGCACGGGGGGGGGAGGGGAGAGGATGGCAGCCACCCTCCTACCTTCCCTGATCCCTGTGGCAGCAGCAGCTGAGGTGGATGGGTGGTAATGACAGCCACCCACCTCCCTTCCCCATCCCCGATCGCTTTGGTAAAAAAAGATGGCAGCAGTGGGCACTTGCCCTGTAACCCCCTGCGCTTGTCCGGCCAATCAGGTTTGTGTTTACTCTTGTACCTGTCAAATAGCTTGTCCTAATGAGCGGAAATGTGCACCCTCGTATTGGTTTTTTTTAAAAGACTGGAAAAGCCACAAATGCTTTTCTCGCGTACTTTTTGCTCTTTTTGCCCCTCTCCTTCACAATATGACAAGACAATGTGGGATCCAATTAAGACAACTTACTTTCTGAGTGAATTCTGTGAGGGCCATTTTCACCATGTGGACAACACCCTCCTTCTTCCTCCCCCTGCCCAAGTGTGTGAGCAAGTAAGTGAATGAGCTAGTGAGGACATGACTGCCCCCCTTTCTTCTTTGTATTCATCTGATCCCCCCCCCATCAGCCTAGTGTTGACATTTTTTTCCCTTCAATTTATCATAGAATCATAGAGTTGGAAGAGACCACAAGGGCCATCCAGTCCAAACCCCTGCCATGCAGGAATACACGAATGTGTGAGCGAGCAACTGAATGAGACTGCTGGGGTGTGGGGAGGAAGAGGGAGGGGCCACACTCTCTCTGGCTCATTCAGTCACTCGCTTGCACAATCGTGTGGGGGAAGGAAAAGGGAGAGGGTAGCCTGATCTACCCCCTCACCATAGATCTCATGGCTGGGCTCAGCTGGGGAGTGGGCGGTGGCTCGCTTGCACATTTGGACAGAGATCTGTATACATACCCTGAGTGCAGAAAAAAAATGTTGACACAAGGTTGATGGGGGTATTGAATGAGGCAAGGAAAAAAGGGGGAGCAGGCATGCAATAGCTCATTCACTCACTTGCTTGCACACTTGTGCAGAGATCTGCATACATACACTGAAGTTTTTTTTTTAAATGGCGATACACCATGCTTGCCAGACCTAGGTAACCACCCATAAACCTGTCCCACTCTCCAATCAGCCCACCTACCCTGCTCCTAACACACATGTAAATAATCTAGCTTTTCCTAAAATGTACGGAGTAAAAAGTGATTATTAAAAAATCACATTAACAAGTAAAAAAAGCGCTTTCAGTGTGAAATCAGCCATATGTTATATGTTCCAATAGAACTTGAAAAAAAAGGAACTATAATAATTTTTTTTGCCTGTTTAGTCAAGCCCCTTGCACATGCGAAGCACCATGCTAGAGTCTATTTCCACCTCAAACAGAACTCAGATGAATCTATTGTCCTATCTTTTTCCTCAATCAATTATCATTTAGTTTTGTTGGAGCTTGGAAGTAATTAGTTGCAAATGTGAAATTAATTATAATTAATTCCTTTTATTCAGTTCCTAAGGCATAACAGTTGTTAGATAATGAGGGATAAACTTAACTCTTTTTGCAGTAACTGTGTTTAAGTAACCAGAGCTTAAAACCAATTTGCCGCTTGTGGTGGTGTTGGGATTCCCAGCCCTCTCCCCCCAGCCCTCTCTAGTGCCCAATACATGCTCTGGAAGGTCTTTACGCCCTGCCAAAGCAAGTTTTTGGGGTGCTCATGAGCTACAGTAGGGAAATCACAATCCTTGCTTATGCTGAATTCCACTTTTGTGGAAGTCCAGTACTGCATTCAGCCCAGCGTGTTCAGGTGTGGCCTCATCACTTAGGTGTGTTTTGTGCCATGGACCAGCACCTGGTAGAATTCAGGTGGGTTGTTTTTTTTTTTTAACAACATAACTATTGCACTTTGGGGAACAGGAAAAGCATTATTATTGGCCAGAATCCTCTATCCTGGTGTAGGTTACGTAACTTTATGTAACTGATTACAAATTAAAATGACTACAAATTAAAATGACTATTAAAGACATACAATAAGTCAATATCAAAATAGAATTAAACTATAGTCATATTAAAACAATTTAAAGCATACATCGATCAGTGGCTTGGACTCAGTCGTCCCTTCCAACTCTATGATTCTATGACTCTATGATATACACTTTATAAAGATTTTAAAAACAAGCAAAACAATGCACTTTAAACCAATACATACAGAACCCTCTCACAGCCCTTTCGATTCAAAGCCTTCATTTCCAAAAGCCTATTTGAATAAAATAGTCTTCGCTTGCCAAAAAAGACAGCAAGGAGAGGGCCATTTTAACCTCCCTTGGGACCTAGACTTGAGAAGTCACTGAAAAGTCCCTATCTCATGTTCCCACCAGTATTACCTGTGAAGGTGTTGGGACTAAAAGAAGGGCTTCTCTTTTGGTTCAGGAAAGTTTGATATGGGGAGATAAAGTCTGTCAGATAGCCTAAGCCTAAGTAAAGATTTATAATTAAAAATTGAAACTATCACAGTAACTAACTACTTTTGGGGCACTGGAACTGTAGATATAACTCATTAACTTTTGAAAAGTAACTTCCCAATCTCTGAGTTTTACATGAGATGTAGGACCAGGTACTGGAGTGATTTAGTCAACCCTTTGTGCATTCAACCCTTGTTTGTTTTGGTGCCAAAGTCCATCAGATCTGTGCATTGCACTGAAAACCACTGTATACGGCCCTTAAAAGCAACTGACAAAGAAAGAAACAAATCTCTCTCTTTTTAAAAAGATATAACCAGTCTGTCTGTTCCATGTAGCTTGAATACAGACAAAGACTTTTCCAGTTCATTTGGGTTTTTTTAACAAATGTGTTAATTAGTTTGCAAGGATGCTTGTATTATTACCAACAGTGTATAAATACCCCCTGATATGTTGTTTCAGGGAGTCCTTGTATCGCTTTTTTTGAGCGCCCCTCTCACGCTGACCCATGGTCTGCCCTGGCCTCACATCGGGAGGCATGGAGACGCACTATCCACAATGCTGCAGCCTTATTTGAGAACTCACGCCTAACAAGTCTTGAAGAGAAACGACAACGCAGAAAGAATCACAACCCGGAAACATCACCCAAGGAGACCTTCTGCTGTGCTTTCTGCAACCGGACTTGTTTATCTCAGATTGGCCTTTTTAGTCATCAGCGCACTTGCAGAAAGCATGGGATGAGTCCTTCCTGAATCCTCGTTTGCAGAGAAAAGCCAGGTATAAATACCCCCTCATCTGTACATCAGGATAAGACTTCATGCATCTAATGAAGGAGACTGAAGTCCACAAAGGCTTATGCAGTAACATATTTGTAAATCTTTAAGATGCTATAAGCATCTGTGTTCTTTTTTGCTGCAAGAGACTAACATGGCTGCCTCTCTGGAAATTGCCCCATAAATTGCACTTCCCTGATGACAGGAAAGGTTATTATTTACATGGTTCGTGTGTTCATCTTGCAAAACGCCCCCATCTCTAGGGTGGGGAAATGGTGCCATTTTTTGGTAGCTTCATCATAATTTCAATTCTGTTTTTCTGCTTTTTAGCAGTTAAACTAACTTCATTCTTGTCAGAGAGAACAATAGTGTCAAAAAGTGAACTTGTCATTTCAGTCTCTTCTTATAATTATATTCTGAGAACGGAAGATATTTGGAGTTTCTTTAACTTTGCTTTTTTCCCATAGGAAAAAAAGAACTTCAGAGCTTCACCCAAGCAGAACAGTGAATAAAGCCCAGTCCCAGAGCTTGTATCATCACATGGTGAAACGAATGTTTTTAGTGTTCGTCTGATTCATTTCAGACCTAATGCTAAAGCTGTAGGTATTGACAGGGTGTTTAATAAGAGACAACAAGTACTGTAGCTACATTGATTCCTTTTACTGTATCAATTTCAACCAGCCGATACTTAAGCCCAATTTACAGAGATTTTAAAAATCAAATGTTTACATCCAATGTCACATGAGAGAAAATTTCTCAGCTGCTCCCCCATGACCTTCTGATCAGATCTTGAGGGGCCCTTAAGATTACAGATTACAGGGGGCTGCAGGGAGAAAGAAGGAATGGTCTCTTTCATGCTGTGTTGATGGACATCCATCTTCAGATAGGAGGCATGAGTTAGATACAACCTTAGAAAGACTGGTCAAAATGCTCACACTCAGCTCACTCTAAAAGGTCTGATAATCATCCAAAATTAAGTGCTTCTTTGCCTAGAAAAATACTCTAGACCAGCCTTCCTCAACTGCATTCCCTGCAATACTGCATTTCAGTAGTGGGAATCATTCCTCATCATTCCTGATCATCATGCCCCCTCTACTAGGGCCCTTTCATACTAAAGAATTATATGAAGAACTACAGCACTTTAGCTGCCTTGGCTGCATCTTGTGGAATCCTGGGATTTGTAGGCTGATTAGGTACTAGAGCTCTCTGATTCTCATACATACTTTCTCCTAAACTGCAAGTCTCAGGATCCCAAAGGATGGAACCATGGCAATTAAAGTGGAATCATTGTGCTATAATTCTGTAGTGTGAAAGGGCTCCTAGCTCCTCCCAAAGCATTATAATCCTGTATAATAACTGTCAATGCATTGATCTAAGTCTTGACCCTTATGTAAACAAAATTGAACCATCCACACACACAACAGAAGTACTCTCCATTGCAACATTCAAACGCTGTCAGTGCAATGTCAGCATAATGACATTGTTTGGAAAGATACTGGCACAAGAGGGTGCCATACCATAAGTACTAATTTACTGCTATTGGAAGTGTTCTGATGTCCTTGTTCAATCTATTTTAAGTACGCATATGACCTGAGTTGTGTTTAAAAGCAGATGTTTTGAAATACGTCTTTGATATGTGCATACATTATAGGAAGCACCTGACTAACTGGCTGGGGATTGCTCAGCAGTGTATGTGGGATGCATTTCTCTCAGGGGGGTCATGTGAAGCAGCCCACTGGATCAAGGAGTTGCCATGGGTGAGGTTGATAAGGGGAGCAATAGAATGGAAAAGGTAGCATGACAGGATAAGGAAAAACCTACAGGAAAAGCCAAGATTCTCCGGAGGTTGACTTTCATGCCTAGTTCTACATTCAGAGCTTTTTCTGAGCCCCCACAAGCACACTGGTGCACACCCAGCCTTGCCTTAAGAACTAATCAGAGAAAAGACAGTGAGCAACAACAAGAAATGAACATGGGAACAGTTAATCTATGCTTTTCTTCACTGAAACTCACCATGGTCCCTTCCAGGTGTTCTTCAAAATTTCCCCTCAGGCTACAGGTAGGAGACAGACACATTTTGAGAATAAGGTGTAGGGAATGTGTACTTTTTAACTGTGCATTTACCTGCTACCCACAAGGAGAATTTCAGTCTAGAGCCCAGAATTACTAGGATATGGACAATTGCTAACCTCTTGGCAGCCATAGCTGCTAGCAGAGTAATTAGCCTGATACACACATCTGTGAATCCCCTTCCATTTCTGTCTTTCTGCCTAAGTCATTACCTTAGAAACAAATTAAGCACTTTCGTTGTGTGCAAGTGAGTGTTCTGTTTTGTAAAACCAGGGAAACTGGCTCCTAAGATTTTGCTGTTTCCAAGCATTTTGCTCCCTCCCTCTCCTTCCCTTCTTTCTGATGGCCTCCTTCTAGTCTTCTGAGTCATTTGCACAGTTACTGTAGTGTGGTACACTACATTGTAATGTGATTCTATGGTGAAGGCTGGGCATCAGGCTGCTTTCTCGCAGAAATAGCAAGTCTCTGTTGTCCTACATTTGGAAAGTTGACTGGCATGGAAAGGATTAATTGTCACACAATCTTGCAGATGTTGTTGGACCAGAACGCACAGCATTGCTACCTATACTGGCTAAGGTTGTTAGAAGTTGCAGTACAACAGTATGTGCAGGGCTGCATAAATCCCAACCCTGTTGCACATGGTAGAGAATTTTTTTTTTTTACCCTTTTGGCTTCTATTTTGTGAAGATGTTTAAAAGTGATTTAATCACAGCCATAGTTAGAAGGAACAGTCCCGTTAACAAACTTTCTGTTTCTTTACGGAGGTCTGGAGGTCTCAGACCTCCGAGATGCAGTCATCATCACCCTGTACAAGAAAAAAGGAGCAAAATCCGATAGCTCAAACTATCGAGGCATAACACTGCTCTCTATTGCTGGAAAAATCCTTGCAAGGATACTCCTGAACAGATTAGTTCCTGCTATTGCAGAAGAACTTCTCCCTGAAAGCCAATGTGGCTTCAGAGCCAATAGGAGTACTACGGATATGGTATTTGACCTTAGACAACTGCAAGAGAAATGTAGGCAGCAGAACAAGGGTCTCTATGTAACATTTGTCAACCTCACCAAAGCCTTTGACACTGTGAGTAGAAAAGGTCTGTGGCAGATCCTGGAAAGACTAGGATGTCCCCCCAAATTCCTTAAAATGATTGTCTTGCTACACGAGGGCCAGCAGAGCTGTATGGAGCCCTGGTGGCACAGTGGTTAAATGCCAGTAATGCAAGCCACCACATTGCAAGTTCGATTCCAGCTGGCTCCAAGGTTCACTCAGCCTTCCATCCTTTCGTAGGTCAGTAAATTGAGTACCCAGCTTGTGGGGGGCAATTAGCAACACACGTTGGAAACTGTTTAATGCAGTTAGATGTGTAAATAGCTATTGCTTAAAAACAATTTGTAAGCCGCTCTGATAGCCTTGTGGCTGAAGAGCGGGGTATAAATAAATAAATAAATAAAATAAAAATAAAAGTCAGATATGGCGATGCTCTTTCAGAGCCCTTTCTAATAACTAATGGAGTGAAGCAAGGTTGTGTTCTTGCACCAACTTTATTTACAATCTTCTTTAGCATGATGCTCCAAAGGGCTATGGCAGAGCTTGAAGAAGATGATGGCATCTATATACGTTACCGTACTGATGGTAGCTTGTTTAACTTAAGCCGTCTGAGAGCTCACACTAAGACTCTAAACTAGTCTGTGAGCTGCTCTTCGCCGATGATGCTCCCCTTGTTGCCCACACAGAAGCAGTTCTGCAGTGCCTAACATCCTGCTTTGCAACAGCTGCAGAGCTGTTTGGGCTAGAAGTCAACCTGAAGAAAACAGAAGTTCTTTACCAGCCTGCACCAAAGGACGAACACCACCATCCCCACATTGCCGTCGACAAATCTGTGCTCAAGTCTGTTCAGCAGTTCACCTACCGGGGAAGCATCATCTCCTCAGATGCCAAGATTGACAAAGAGATCGATCACAGATTAGCAAAGGCATATAGTGCATTTGGAAGACTTCACAAAAGAGTCTGGAGCAATAAACACCTGAGGCAAAGCACAAAAATCAGTGTGTATAGAGCGATTGTACTGTCTATCCTCCTTTATGGATCTGAATCTTGGGTCACCTATCGCCACCACCTACGACTCCTTGAACGCTTTCATCAGCGCTGCTTATGCACAATCCTAAATACACACTGGACTGACTATGTGATGAATGTTGCTGTCCTTGAGCAAGCAGGGATCACCAGCATTGAGGCCATGATAGTGAGAACACAGCTGCGCTGGGCAGGGCACGTTTCTAGGATGGAGGACCATCACCTCCCAAAAATACTACTCTACAGTGAACTTGCCACGGGTCAGCGTAAGAGGGGCACTCCAAAAAAGCGATACAAGGACTCCCTGAAACAACATCTCAGGCTCGGCCAAATTGATCAGCAACAGTGGTCCGCCCTGGTCTCACATCGAGAGGCATGGAGATGCACTATCCACAGTGCTGCAGCCTTATTTGAGAACTCACGCCAAACAAGTCTTGAAGAGAAATGACAACGCAGAAAGAATCACAACCCAAAAACATCACCCAAGGAGACCTTCTGCTGTGCTTTCTGCAATCAGACTTGTTTATCTTGGATTGGCCTTTTTAGTCATCAGTACGCTTGCAGAAAACGTGGGATGAGTCCTTCCTGAATCTTCGTTTGCGAAGAAAAGCCAGAGAGTTTCTTTACTTCCTTGTAAGAAGACTAGCCACATGTATAGGATTCTCCCCACCTCAGACTAGGCCCCTGGTAAAGTACTGGCTGCTTACCCAACCATCCCCTCCCTCCTCTTACCCTCAGCCAATCACCACCCACATGCAAATTCCCGCTCCATCTCACAATCCACTCCTGCCACTCAATCTGCATCTATGTCCCCAGTCTCACAAGGGCCCCCCCTCCTCTCACTACCTCAGTCACTCACCACCCACATGTAAAACAATGCAATATTTTTTCCTAAAATAACAGTGTGTAGCTGAACTGTGTGAACCTTTCAAATCTACTATAATGGCGTATGTTACGCTGGGTACAGCTAGTATATAAACATTCGCTGTAGGTCAACACCTACTTCTAGCAGGACCAGCTCTATCATTAGGTGTAGCAAGGCAACTACCTTAGGCAGCAGATGGGGCAGGGGTGGGGGAAGAGAAGTAGCAGCAGTAGCTGTTTTCCCCCCAAGCCCCTGTTTATTCTTCTCTGATTGGAAAGACAGGGCTGTGTAAGCCACAAACTGGCTCTGGGACCCCTAAACTAGTCTACAACTTCAGGTGCATTAGGAGATGTTATCCAGTCACCACTGTTGAAGTTCAACTACCAGTCTTAGGTTGAAGTGGGGAGGGGGCACCATTTCAGCCTTTGCCTCAGGCAGCAAAATGCTTTGGACAAGTTCTTATTTGAAAGGGGGCAAATAAATTATTTTATACAAAGCCCATAAATCAGGAATTTAGCCGTTTCTGTTTATCACAATTTTAATTAATTCTCATAGAATTTGACTATTATTTTTGTACTTTTTTTCCACACTGGCTACTGGTTTATTATTTATTTGAATACATGATGGGATTAGGGGTTGGCCTGGATGATCTTTCAGAACTTCCTCCAACTTGAAGCTCTTGATAGTAAGAAACAGAGAATAGAACTGAAATCTATAATTCAATTTTGGCTCAGGCGTATCTTCTGGCTAGGCACATACTATTGTTAGTTAAGGTTATATAACCTAAATCAAAATTATTCAACCCTCATTGCAAATCAGGTTTATTGCCAAAATTTACAGACTTTCAGCTGTTTGCAATGAACAAATCAAACAAAAGCAATTGAAATAGCTCAACACAATGGATGCTTCAAGTAGTTTCCCCAAATTCAACTGAAAATGCAACTTATAATGACTTTGCCAGTCTCAAAATTATTCTACCCCCTCATGGCAAGCATCTTTAGTACTTAGTAGAGCACTCTTTTCCTGTTATGACCTGCTGCAGACACCAGCTGCTGGCAGCATTCCTGTAGAATCTAAGCCCATTCCTCATGAGCAATGGCCGTCAGTTCAGTAATATTCTTGGGATTGCATGATGCTATCACCTTCTTCAAACCCCACCAGAGATTTTCTATGGGGTTCAAGTCAGGTGACTGTGATGGCCACTGTAGAATCTTCCAGGACTTCTTCTGCAACCAAGCCTTGGTGGAATTTGAGGTATGTTTGGGATCATTGTCCTATTGGAAGGTCCAATGACACCCAAGCTTCAGCTTCCTCACAGATGGCATGACGTTTTCTCCTAGGATATCCTGATACTTCAATACATCCATCTTGCCTTCCACACATTTCCAGCACCAGGGGATTCAAAGCAGCCCGAGAGCATCACTGAGCCAACACCAGGCTTAACTGTAGGCAGAGTGTTCTTTCCAGCGTATGCTTCATTCTTCTTCCTCCAAACATACCGTTGATCTATCAGGCCAAAAAGTTCCAGTTTTGTTTCATCACTCCACAGAACAGAATCCCAAAACTTCTGTGGCTTATATATATATATGTGCTTTTGAGCATATTGGAGCTGACTTTCCTTGTGCTTTTGGGTCAGTAGTGGTGTACGTCTTGGAGTTCTGGCATTGAAACCTTCTGTGTTTGGTACGCACCTTACTGTGCTCACTAAAACCTCAGTGCCTGTTGCCACCAAGTCTTGCTGCAAGTCTTTTGCAGTCACTCAAGGGTTTTTCTCAACCTGCCTTCTCAGAAAACTGGCCGCAGCTGTTGATAGCTTCCTTTTTCTGCCCCATCCAGAAAGTGTAAACACTATTCCTTTAACTTTGAACATGTGAACTATGCTTCCAACGATGTCTCTAGGAGCATTCAGTGCCTTCACTATCTTTTTGTATCTTGTTCCTTGTTTGTGAAGAGCGATGAGATCTTTTAACATTTTGGACCATTCTTTTGACAGCCATATTTCTAACATGCAGTCAAACGTGACACTCAACGAACCCCTAGCCTGTTCAGGTATTTCATGTGTTCCAGCTCAAGCACTAATGAAGCCCTCGATTAGTTGCATCAAGTGTGCTTGAGACAATACCTGTTTTGCATATTTGTGCTGTCGTGAGGGTCTCTATTCAGGGGGTAGGATAATTTTGAGACTAGAGAAGTCATTATAAGTTGCATTTTCAGTTGAATTTGGGAAAACCACTTGAAGCATTCGTTGTGTTGAGCCATTTCAATTGCTTTTGTTTGATTTGTTCACTGTAAACAGTTGAAAGTCTGTAAACTTTGACAATAAACCTGATTTGCAATGGGGTTGAATAATTTTGATTACAACTGTAGGTTGCCAGATGACAAATTAACTAGCCTCCTCTGAGAGGCATATGCAGGTGTAACCGAAAGTGAACACATTTTTAGTCATGGGGGATGGAAAATCCAGCACCTCCCTCTATGATGGCACCTTCCCTGAACCACTTACCATTTTTCTGGATGGGTGCCCTTCCCCATGGCCGTTCAGTGCCCAGGGTAGGATTATGGGAGGATGAGAGGTAGATAGGTAGCCAGCCAGCTGGATCCATTCCTGCAGCCATCAGCAGGAGGAAAAAGGCACCATGGATCTCCTGGGGATTCCCCAGAAGTCTAGGAGGAGGAGATCTCCTTCCTCTGCTCAGAAAAATCCCCTCAACAATTTTTAGAGTTGATACCTATACTATCTGTAGCTTCAAGCCTGTGCTAAAACTTAGCACCAAATATTGCCTTCCTTAATGGCAGGATTGTGCCTCAGTAAACTACTTTTTTAGTCCTCAGCTTGTCAAACTCTTCACATTTCAGTAAATTGCTGCTTAATTACAGTACACAGTAGTAACATGCTAAAATGGGCTAGAGAGAGAATAGAAAAAGCAAGCAAATGTTAGGAGGCACATTGACACAATACAAATCAATCGAGTTGATTTTGAAGGCAAGGGGGAGAAAAATAATTGTCAAGTTAGATGAGCCACACATGTTACTAATATATTGGTATAATACTGTGGTGAAGTTATCTATTGGATGTGTTATTCCTCATTATTCCACCGCAGCTGTGGAGCAATGGATGTTGGGAAGTAATGGTGAGGCAGGCAAAGACTATTGGGAAATAATGGAGAATATAATGGAGAAATTAGGAGTATCTATTTTCTTAGGAAAATATTCTTAGAGAAAAATCCATTTAAGAGAAAAAAAGAAAATCCAAGGAAGACTGGGTAGGAGTGTATGAAATTATGAACAGTTTGAAAGATCCCCCCCTTCCCATAACTCTAGAATTGGGATCAGAGCCAGTTCTGTCATTAAGCAGAATGAGAAAATCACTTCAGGTTAATGTGGGTTAATGATGGTCACCTCTCAGGTTTTTTTCCTCTTGGATTCCCATGCTGTTCCCTGTTAGAGGACAGGATTGTTTCTGCCACATTACCTGGCCTCTCCCACCATTTCCTTAGAACTAGTCTGCTTCATCAGATTGGTGGAGAATATTGTTCCTTTGCCAATGTTGAAGTAAGATTAACCAATTTAGCTGGCTTTTATACCTCAGAGGGGGAGCAGGGATGACATTTTGTCTTCTAGCTCAGGTAACCAGCTATCTTGGCCTAAGCCTGAGGGAAACAAATGGTACAAACCTTTGATAATCTGTGTGACAATCCCAAGGCCATCCCAAAGACACTGGGGTACCCTCAAAGGATTCATCACTCTAGGCTTGTTCATATCACACAACAGGATCAAAATTCAGAATTACCTGGATAGACTGGAGAGCTGGGCCAAAGCTAACAAAATGAAATTCAATACGGAGAAATGTAAAGTACTGCATTTAGGGCGGAAAAATGAAATGCATCGATATAGGATGAGAGAGACCTGGCTCAATGAGACTACGTGCGAAAGGGATCTAGGAGTCCTAGTAGACCACAAGTTGAACATGAGCCAACAGTGCGATGCGGCAGCTAAAAAGGCCAATGCGATTTTGGGCTGCATCAATAGAAGTATAAAGGGAAGTAATAGTGCCACTCTATTCTGCCATGGTCAGACCTCACCTGGAATACTGTGTCCAGTTCTGGGCACCACAATTCAAAAAGGATATTGACAAATTGGAGCGTGGCCAGAGAAGGGCAACTAAAATGGTGAAAGGTCTGGAAACCATGCCTTATGAGGAAAGACTTAGGGAGCTGGGTATGTTTAGCCTGGAAAAAAAGACGGTTAAGAGGTGATATGATAGCCCTGTTTAAGTATTTGAAGGGATGTCACGCTGAGGATGGAGCAGGCTTGTTTTCTGCTGCTCCAGAGCCTGGAACACGGAGCAATGGGTGCAAGCTCCAGGAACAGAGATTCCACCTCAACATTAGGAGGAACTTTTTGACAGTAAGAGCTGTTCGGCAGTGGAACGCACTCCCTCGGAGCGTGGTGGCGTCTCCTTCCTTGGAGGTCTTTTAACAGAGGCTGGATGGCCATCGGTCAGGGATGTTTGATCGTGATTTTCTGCGTGGCAGGGGGTTGGACTGGATGGCCCTCGTGGTCTCTTCCAACTCTGCAATTCTATGATTCTATGATTCTATGTAAGCAGAGAGCATGAAGTGTGAAGCAGCATCTCATGCTGTTCCTGATCTGCACATATTCAGTTGAGATAAGTCTGAATTGGGACTAGACACATACAACTGCATGTTAGTAGGCTCCTACTTGTCCATGAACTCCCTTGGCACTCAATGTTGCATATTGTCCCATAATTAAACAGACAAAGGAGGAAGGAAAGGATCTGGAAGGTACTGTTTATTTCATTCTGGTGATGGAAACAGTAATTTTGCCCATCCAGTTGCTGAGGTTGGTTAAAAAGGACACCCCTATACTTGAAGGGCTGTCAAAGAACAACCTTCCAAGTGAAGGCATCTTCCGTGTGAAGACTATCCATCTAAGCTCAGTTTCCAGATAAAGAATCATAAGAAGGAACAGTAGAAGCCTGGAAGTTGCCCATTAAGAATTACTACCTTGATAGATGACTGGTCAAGCAGACAGATCCCCTGGTGGCAGTCTCCCTCAGAGTGGTGAGATCTACTGTATTTCTATTTAAATTATAGTAAATAGTCAGTCCAGTGTATATTTAGGATTGTGCATATACAGCACTGTCCTTGAGCAAGCAGGGATCACCAGCATTGAGGCCATGATATTGAGAACACAACTGCACTGGGCAGGGCACGTTTCTAGGATGGAGGACCATCGCCTCCCAAAAATAGTACTCTACAGTGAACTCGCCACAGTTCAGCATAAGAGGGGTGCTCCAAAAAAGTGATACAAGGACTCCCTGAAACAACATCTCAGGCTCAGCCAAATTGATCACCAAAAGAGGTCCGCCCTGGCCTCACATCGGGAGGCATAGAGACGCACTATCCACAATGCTGCAGCCTTATTTGAGAACTCACGCCAAACAAGTCTTGAAAAGAAATGACAACGCAGAATGAATCACAACCCAGAAACATCGCCCAAGGAGACCTTCTGCTGTGCTTTCTGCAACCGGACTTATTTATCTCAGGTTGTCCTTTTTAGTCATCAGTGTGCTTGCAGAAAGCGCAGGATGAGTCCTTCCTGAATCTTCGTTTGCAAAGAAAAGCCAGAGATAGTAAATAATTCTAAATGTACACCTATACATATACATTTGCACATGCAAATCTATGTCCTTTTTTGCCCCTTGTTTTGGCAATGTTCTTCCATTTTTGCCCTCTGCATGTCCAGGATGACTTACACCACTCCATAGAAATGGGTGACCATGTTGCTTTGATTGCCTTGGTTCTCTTCAGACAGATCTGTTGTCCTCAGGCACAGTGAACAGTGGTGGCTGGCAGTTTCTATACTCTGTGTATGTATCTGTGGGCATGGACATGTGCATACATGTATGGTGAGGGGGGTGTTTAGATCCTTTCTTTGCCTTTATAAAGAAATTAAAGGAGCCATCCAAGGTACTGAAACTTATCCACAATCTAGGTCCAGCAACTCGGTAGTTCCTTCAAAGTTCAGACTAAAACCCAGGGTGGAGTCACTACCTCACTGATCTGGGAGTCACCAGCTGTGACTGGGCAGGAGAACAGCATTCTTTCACCAGCAGAAATCTATGGGTCAGAATTTAGTGCACCAATGTGTAGAGATGCATTTAATATGATCAGAATGAGGGTTGGGCGACAATTATGGCAGCATTTGCTCACAGATCTCAAGGAAAGAAAGGAAGAGATTACCTGGTGGTTTTTCACAAGGCCAAAGGGCGGTTATGAATAGTGCCAAAATGCCAAAATGGAACCCAGACTGCCCCTGGAGTAGGTAAAGAAATACTCCTTTTTCTTCTATAGCATGCTTCAGATGGCATGGTGCCTGATCACCAAGTCATTGCTAGTTTAGATGCAGAATTCTGGATAAATTGCTTGAGTTATTATTTTGAGGTTTAGCTTTTTTTTTTTTTTTTTTTTTTTTTTGCTAAGGACTCCAGAAGTTAAGTGTGTGAGTAGGTAATAGGTGCATAAAATGACCTGAAGGCACACAAAAGCAAAACCTTGTAGATCTATGTATATGTGTATAGGTGGAGAGTAAGGCACAAGGCAGTACTCAATATGCCATTTGCAAAACTTAGAAAAATTACTTTTTTTAAAAAAAATGACAACCCCTAATTCTCTAAGCCCTGCACACTTGGGATCCTACCACTACCAAGATACGTTTTAGACTGTCAATAGCATTTTGTACAACATTTATGTATTTGAAGTATATCTTTACTCAAAGGCATGGAACATGCTTGGCTTTTAAATCAATGGAAAATAGGCAACAAACTGCAGAGCACACTTTTCAGGTCTCAGGGAACCCCTGCATAAACAGAACCAAGGAGTTGGAAGAGACCACAAGGGCCATCCAGTCCAGCCCCTGCCGTGCAGGAACATACAATCAAAGCACAACCAACAGATGGCCATCCAGCCTCTGTTTAAAAGCTTCCAAAGAAGGAGTATTCTATATACTGCTATTGCTTTCCCCACACAGTCACAATCTCTTAAGGAACCCCTAGCAACCTCTTGGGGAACCCTGGTTGAGGAACACTGCTCTAGAGTAAGAAATAAATAAAAATTAGCCTGGAATGATGGCAATTCCCAATCTAGAGTTTTTGCTACTGAGTGCTGCCCTATCAGATGTGAATATTAGATTGAAGAAGGAAAAGAAAACAGGAAATGATGTGGAGAGCCTCAAGTCTTTTAATCTTGAGGGAAATCAACATAAACACTACAGTTTAGGGTTTACCAGCCAGCATGACAACTGTAGAACTTTCTAAAATTGTTTCAGGCCCAACACATGTGACAGAATATACTTTGGATGTGGTTTTCTGCACTAGATTGAAGAAAGGTGCATGTGATTGGAGAAGACAATAATTTTGATGTCCTGAACAGGCCACTTTCTGGTCAGATTCTGATTACACATCATTCTGAATTTAGCATGTGAGATACAGGTAGAGGATTTTACAGCATATACTTTTAACAACATCTTATCATAGCCTTCCCTAACCTGGTGCCCCCTCAATATCTAAGTCTACAACTTCCCACTACCTCCAACAAGGGAAGGCTGTCTTATACTGTGTAGGGATGGATTGGGGGTGGGGGTGGGGAAGAGGCAGTGATCCTTGAATGGTGACTGGAATGTTGTCATTATTTTTATCTGTACATGGGCATCTCCTGGGTATCTGGGAGGCCACCATGGGAAACAGGACTTAGGCTTAGATAGGCCTTTGATCAGATTCTGCAGGATACAAGGGCTCCCTGAAAGAACATCTCAGGCTTGGCCAAATTGATCACCAACAATGGTCTGCTCTGGCCTCACATCAGGAGGCATGGAGATGCACTATCCACAATGCTGCAGCCTTATTTGAGAACTCACGCCGAACAAGTCTTGAAGAGAAATGACAACGCAGAAAGAATCACAACCCAGAAACATCACCCAAGGAGACCTTCTGCTGTGCTTTCTGCAACCGGACTTGTTTATCTCGGATTGGCCTTTTTAGTCATCAGCGCGCTTGCAGAAAGCACGGGATGAGTCCTTCCTGAATCTTCGTTTGCGAAGAAAAGCCAGAGAGAGACTTATACTTTTATCTGTGAAATGTCTGAGGTGGGAAATAAAGTCTGAAGATGATACATGAGGACAGAGAGGAGGTGTCGTAGACGAAGGAGGGAGTGCACTAGATGGAAGAAGACCACTAAGCAAATAGAAGAGACAGATTTGCTTAATACATGCACATGCAAATATATAGGTAGGTATACTGGTAAATTTTGCAGGGGGACACTCCAATATAACACTGAGATTCTCCATTAAAATGACACTAATGCAACACTGGCTGAGACTGACATATGATCATCCACCCAGAGGGCAAAAGTAATCAACATGAATGGTTCCCATCTTGAACACAGTACACCGGGTGCTTAATATATTCTGTCTTTAGCCAGATAACAGAAACTGAATGTTTATCAATGGAGCATCAGTCAGGCTCAGTATACAACAGGTGTACTATGCACAGCTTGTGGGGGTGGGGTGGGTTGTGGGCTGTGTAATTTCTCTCATGTCAATAATAGCATGTTCTCTCTCATACACAAAAAGTTCTTGGAGCTCTGAGTTACATGCCAACACAAGTGAATCCGTGGCAACCAGTTCTGAAGGCTAATTTTGGAAGAACAAGATAGACAAATCCCATTGGTGCTTTTTAAAAAAAGATCTGGGAAAACGTTTTTGGAAGAGAAAAAAGCATTAAAGAAAGCGTACATACAGGGATTTGTGTGAAGGTGGCAACATTGGAGTTGAGTGTATTTTTATCTTGAGTTACCTGTCTCATTGACAGCATCGGAGGGATACAATTCCCTTGTTCATACACAGGTCCCTTGTACAGCAGAGGACTTTTAAAGATGCATTTTCAATATGTCAAGGTTCTTTGGCATCCCTTTGATATTTCAATGGGATTAAACTTTTGGATTGCCCCAGTTTGATCCCCTGCTTCTTGACCTATATAATACTTGTTTAACAACCCTAATAGCTCTTTGTAATTCATGATGCAGGTTTCTGGCTAGAAGATTTTATTTTTATTTTTTAAAAAAAGAGTGAACACTGCTACATCCACTGAGGCAATTTGTGTGCAGAACTGGGATTCACATCTAGTCACATTTATCTATATGTGCCATTAGGCTATGTCAAGTGATGCATTCTGTATTTCCTCTTTCCTTTGATTCAAGGCTGCAGTTCTTCCTTAGAATGTTACTGAGTTTTGCATGGGGAGAGAATAGATTTAATGGTCAGGAAGCGTCGTCTTTTAAATTATTTAAGTCTCCTGTGTTCTGCTCTTTCAAAAAACCTTATTCATATTGGCTAGAGAAACTGTGTTCCTTACAATTTACTCCAGTGGAAGGGCTTCTTTTAAAATGGTTTTTAAAAAGCAAAGTCTTGTTTCTCTTCCAAGGATAGAGATGGACACAAAGATGATAGATAGATAGAGAGAGAGAGAGAGAGAGAGAGAGAGAGAGAGAGAGACCAATATACAGACAGTATGATAACAGTTGCTGATTGCCCTGATTTTTGTGTACACCAAAATTCCCTCTTGTGCCCATGCAAAATATGATGAATTAATAAAGAATCTGTATCTTTTGAAGTGACTGTGCACAATCACATGCTGCAAGTGTACTGATCAAAGCAACGTACAAAATAGGAAGTTGCAAGTTGCAACATTATTTTCTATGGAAGGAAAATTCTTAAACCTTTTTATTTTTTGTCATATATTTGGGCTGATATTGGGTCAGTTCTAAATAACAATCATCATCATCATCATCATCATCATCCAATTATTAGTTAACCAATACTACTTTTGGTTAAATCTAAACTGCTGATTATGTTTAATTCAGATTGTAAACTATTCATATAAATAGGTTTCCCATGGTTTTTTTTTCTGGGCTGTGAGGCCATGTTCTGGATGAGTTTATTCCTAACGTTTTGCCTGCATCTGTGGCTGGCATTTTCAGAGAATTGTTGGGTAGGGCTGTGTGGGCTTTATATACTGTGAGTCCCTGTTGGAGAAGATATGTAAATTCATGTATTTGAATGGCTAGTTCCTGAGGGTGGGGGGAGATATGCAAGGAGGATTAGTGTCTGAACCCTGAGCATTCAAATGGCACAAAATAGGCATTAAATAATATTTGATTTATTCCTCAATTAAATTTGTCGCTGATAATTCCACACCAGCTACTTAGTTATGTATGGGTAACTAAAGTTTCCTGGCCTGAAACCCCCTCCCAGCTCACTTTAAGAGCCAGGAACTGGATTGGGAAAAGGAGGCCTGTTCAGATGCAAATCAAGGTGAGAGGAGAATACTTCCAACCCTCCCTCCCACCAGTAAGATTATGCATTCTCTTATCCCATTAACATTATAATATACCGTATATTCCAGTGTATAAGATGACTGGGCATATAAGATGACCCCCCCAATTTTTAAGTCAAAATATAGAGTTTAGGGTATACTCGCCGTATAAGATGACCCCCCCCCCCATCACCTGCCCTCCCCGAAGCTGTGTTTGGGCTCCCCATTGGTTGATCAGCCATTATCTACTGGAACTCCCCCTGTCCCTGGGTCAAATTCCTTTGTAAGTGTTGAGTTTTGATTCTATTGTTCTTCAAAACTGGGAGCCAGATTTTGTTTATTTTTAAGGTTACTTCTTTCCTGTTGAAGTTGTCCAGGTGTTTGTGGATTTCAATAGTTTCTCTGTGCATTCTGACATCATAGTTGTTGGCCTGGTCCAGAATTTCTGTGTTTTTAAATAGCATTTTGTGTCCAAAATTTAAAAACACAGAAATTCTGGATCAGGCCAACAACTGTCATGGCAGAATGCACAGAGAAGCTATTGAAATCCACAAACACCTGGACAACTTCAAGAGGAAAGAAGTAACCTTAAAAATAAACAAAATCTGGCTCCCAGTTTTGAAGAACAAAAAGACAACATCATCCAGTAAGGCAAGGCAGTAGACAGAATGTTCCTGCTCTCTTGTCACTTTTCTTTGGAGTGTGATAAGGCCCTAAGTGAGCTTAAGTGGTGGTATGCTTAGGTCCCGTCTACACGATTTAAATAATTCGTACGGCGTGCGAAAGTTCGCACTTCCGTACAAACGGCCGTTCGGATGCACACGAATGCAAAAGAGGGGGGGGGCGGTTTTCCACCCTGAAATACACACACGTGGCATTCGGGAAGAAAAGCGGATCACGAAGAGAAATCCGTATGCCATTCGGATGGCTGACGGGTCTGTACGGTCCGTTCGCACACATATGAACAGGCAGGGTAATCTGATTGGCTGGCCGAGTAGAGGGGGCGGGGCTAGCACGGAGGGGAATCAGGAGCGGCCGCCATGTTGGTTTCCTGGCTAGCGAGCGTCTGGTAAGTCCGTGAATTTATATGTTTATTTATTTTTATTTTATATTGTAAATACGGAAAACCGAATGTCCGCAAACCAGGAACCTTTTTTTAAAAAAATAAAAGTGGTGGGAGATTTAAAACTGCCGCTTGGCTTGCTCGCTCCAGCCAGCTTTGGGAAGAGGGAGTCATACGGAGTTTAGTGGTCTTAAAAATCGTATAGCCGGTTCGTATGCATACGAACGACAGGCTGTTCGTATTTTTTGCCCCCCATACGGATTTTTTTATGATCGTATAGCCGCACCCTCAGAATAAGAGCAACTGCTTAACAACCCACAGCTAAGAGTCTGGTGTTCGTGCAGCCTCTGCAACTTCTCGGGACTTTTGAATACATCCTGATATAAATAGTGGAAACAAAATAAGAATAAGTTGAACTTTCTACACAGAGCTGCTTTCTGAGAAATCAGGGATGTGTGAATTGAATGTGGTACCAATGTTATTTTCTGCTCACTTTTCACCCTACTGCCAAACCTGTGAAAGGGTCAATTTCCCTGGCATTGCTCTGTGCAAAGCTGTTCCTGCAGATCTAGCCTGTAAGAGAGATGCCTGCTGGGATCCAGGGAGGGAGCTGTTTTACTGATGCAGGAATGTGTTGAGCCTGCATGGTGCCAAGAGAGTGCTTGATGAAATCTAACTTGGCATGGCAGAACAGAAGCAGGTGGGGCGGGGGTGGTGGTGGAGCTGCCTCCTTTGGAGGCTGCAAATCAGGCAAGGAGAGAAAAGAAGATGGCAACCTCAAACAAAGGCTTCCTTAAGAGAAAGAGGCAAGAGTAGCCACTTATGCAAGTCTGCACCATGCAGAGAATTTTAGCAAAGTTGAAAAAAAGTAAGAGGTCTCATTGGAAAAGAGATTACGCTTTTGTCATGCACTCTAACACCTTATTTTTTGACATCTAATGCTATTGGATAATTACTAGATTAGGTTATTAGAATGCACACAGGTGATCAGAAATTAATATACTTTGAATTACAGTTGTCCCTCCACATTCACGGATTTGACATTCACGGATTTGAGTATTCACGGCTTGAAAAATATTCTTTAAAAAATAACAATCCTAATAGTAAACCCTGATTTTGCCATCTTATATAAGGGACACCATTTTGCTCTGCCATTGCATATAATGGGACTTGAGTATTCACGGATTTGGGTATTCACGGGGGGTCCTGGAACCAAACCCCAGCGAATGTGAAGGGACAACTGTATTGCTTTCTCACAGAGGATTTATTTTGGTATTTTTAAAAATTAATGCCTTTTTTGCAATCTAATCATTCTAACAAAAGGGCATTATCAGTCTTGTGGAAATGAAAGGGGGATTATTTCTGGGGTAGTTGTTGCAAGTCCAAAGAGATGGGGCGTATCTGCACTACACACCTGTTGTGGCTCTATCCTACAGAATCCTGGGATTTGTAATTTGCTGAGATATTTGGAATTATTTGATAGACAGTTTCAGTGTTGTAGTTCAGGGGAATGGGCTACATTATAACTCTCTAGCTGAGAATTCTCTATACTTTGCCAAACTACAGATCCCAAGATTCCTTAGAATGGAGCTATTGCAGTTAAAGTGGTATCAAACTTCTCCAACCACACAGTGCAGATACACACCTAAAATCATGCTAGGCAGCCAAAGACATGTGCTGCAGTTACATGGCAGGTTTTATACGATAAATTACGCTTCAGCGCTTTTTCACACCAGTGTTGGGTAGTTTACACGGTCTATGGAGAAACAGCTGTATTTTGTTGCTCTTTGGTTTTTTTCGCTTTGAGATTCACATAGCCAAATGTGGTGGGGGCGTGGCCAAGCATTGGAGAGAAGACAAAGGATTGCCATAGGAATGTCTGCCCTGGCCCCAACTCCGTGTGCTTAACAGCTGATGGACGAAGAATGTCACCCTTTGCCTCTCCCCCCCAGCTCCCTGCCCCCAAATCAAACTCCAGACAGAAGGGTTTTTTCTCCATGCTTAACAGCTGATCAACAAAGGGGCCAGCTACACAACAGAATAAAGTGAGCGAAATTCCAGATTTCCGTCCTTTCAGAACAGGGGTGAATAGTTCTTACGATTTATGGCTAATTTGGATGATGGCTTTAGTTTACACAGACAAAGGTGGGGGGGGGGATGGCCAGGCAGCTCTATCATTACCATTAAAGCCAGGCAGAAGATGGAGAGGAGGGAAAGCAGCCAATATCACACACACACAAGCAGCTGAGATTCCTTTCACTCTGTCAGCTGTGCTTTTCCCTCTCTCTCCCACGCGAGCACACACACACTAAAGAAGGATCGATATCTCTCTGAAACGGTAATTATGCTAAAAGCAAGCCGGCTCATCTCTAAGAAGAAGAAAGGAAGTATTTTTAATTTCCTACTGCTACTGAGTCTCCCTCCTGACTCCACATCTAGCCAGCCCACCCCTTCATCATAAGAACCAATCACAGTGCAGCTCTGCTGCAACTGTATTGGGAAGATTGCTGAAAATTCACACGGACTTGCCATTCACACTACCAATAATGCGCTAAGTCGCACTACTTTTCAAATAAACCGGCAAAAGTAGCGACATCCCCTGTCATGCTACAGTTGGGTATTTTGACTCCCCCACTTCTGAATGAGGCGATACTGTGGCTCGATCCGTGGGAACAATGAGCAATCTTAGCGGTATATTTAGGGGAATATTTGTCCGTGTAAACGCAGCCATGGTTTCTTTCTAGGGAATATACAACAATATTGATGGCTCTTGCATCTGATGAAGTGGACTGGAATCCGCAAAAGTGTATGCTGAAACATACCAGATTGTTTCAAAGTTGCTGCTGGGTCCCTCCTCCTTGACTCTCCTTTTTATGCTGAAACAGACTAACACAGCTGTCTTCTTGAAAACTGCACCGATGGCTCTAACGGCCTTTGATGTGGTTTAAAACAAACTGGGAAAGCCTAACTGGCTTGAAAAGGATTTCAAAATTACTTTTATATGGTACACTTTTGATGAGCTGCATGGCTTCATCAGATAATCTAAGCATTTGGAAGTTATTCATACAACAAGGGCTATTATGGGAGAGGACAAACTGTGGATTAGATAACTAGCATTGGTTGATTAATGGTAACTCTGTGGAAATGTCAAGCTTGATTCTGAGCTAACACCACAGTGTCATGCAAAGTCCTGAGCAGTTTTCCAACAGATGATCTGCAGATGAAGCCAGGCCAGGGTGACTTGAGACATTCTGCTGCCCGAGGACAAGAGGGCATCCCCTCCCCATTCCATGTGCCACAGCTAGTTAGACCATCATTGGAATCCTAAGAACATAAGAACAGCCATGGTGGATCAAGGCATACGAAGACCAATCAGTTGCCTATGGGAGACCTACTGGTTGCACTTGATTGCAACTGCATCTTCCATCTTGTCTTCCCCAGCAACTGGTATACAAAGGCATACTACCTTTGATGAGCCTAAATACCCTTCCCATCTGATGTGGGAAGCCTGGGAAGGGTCAGGCCTGGTTAGTGCTTGGGAGGGAGACCTGTGGGAAATAGCAGGTGCTGTAGGCTATATTTCAGAGGAAGGCAATGGTGAACCACCTCCGATTACTCCTTGCTGAAGAAAATCCAACGGAATTCATGAGGCCACCACGAGTCAACAGGTAACTCGAAGGCATTTATACACACACTACCTTTGCTACTGAAATCTTCCTCCAACACTGGCAATGAAATAGCATTCTTCACTACAGCAGAGGTAGCAGGCAAATTTAGGGAGGCAAGCGGATACAGGTTTGTGACATGTACAGCACTGTGCTCCCACAAAGGGGAATGCCTAGGGAGTCTATAGGAAAAATAACTGGAGGCTGCTACCTCTTCCCAGAACATCTCCCATTTGAGGGGGGTCACCTCATTCTGCCTAATGGCCAGCTTGGAGCCAGGCTGCTTTTCATTTCATTTCATTTCATTTCATTTCAGGATTATAACATAAACTGCACTGAGAGATATCCTTTCCCCTCTCCCAACATACAGTGACTTGGGCCTCCTTTTGCTTTTAGTTCTAAGGAAGCAGTTTCATGGGGCCTAACCACCCAGGAAGAGCTTATGCTCAGAATTTCCATTCCAACTTTGACACGCCCTTCCACCTCCACCCCAACGGTCCCACAACTGGCAGCTCAGTACCTCTTCTTAGTTGCAGAGGTACATGTGATCTCTAGAATGACAGCAGGAGGGTTACTCAGGCTCTTCCTCAGTGTCAGCTTTGGATGAGGCCTTAAATCAGGGATGGAGAACATCTGGCCACCTAGATTTTGCTGGACTGCAGCTCCCCTCACCCCTCACCATTGGCTATCCTCCCTAAGGCTGATGAGAGCAGCAGTTCAATGACATCTGGAAGGCCGCATGTCTTCCACTGCTGGCAGAAGAGAAACAATGACTACAGTTGAAAGCCACCCCATTTTCCTCTGACACCATCACCTTCTCTTCCTCTCACTCCTCTTCCTTTGTGCACTTACTGGAGGTAATTATGAAAACTAGACTGTCATCTTCAGGGTCAAAACATCATTTGGAGGGGGGGGGTCTGTACAAACTTGTGATGAGTCCCCCTTCCTACAACAACACCATAATCCCTCATCCCATAAATACAATCTCATGAGCCCTGAAAATAAATTTGTTTTATTTCTGAAATTACTGTCATATGTACTACATTTTCAAAAATGTTATTTTTGTTTAATAATAACCCCCAGCCTGGCAGTGCCATGGGTTTGCAAACTATTATTTCACCTTTTGGTCATTAATAAAGGGATCATCACATGTCAAAGTTTTAATTTTTTTTTTTTTAATTCTAATATACCAAAATGTGGCCACAAACACTAGGCTAAGTCATTTTCAAACTATATTCTTTTGGCCTTTTTCACACTAAAATCATGAATTGCCCCACATTGTCAATATCCCTTTCAAGTTCATACTCAATAATCAAGATGTCCAGGCTGTGTAACCATATTGGCTTGATGACATGTCTTTCATGACCATTGGCAGTGTGCAAAACCCCTGAAAATTAGTTGCTGTTGTTTCTTGTATATTTCATTAAAAATATAAGTGGAGGCAGTTATATTCTTTTGCAAAACTGACTTGAGAATTTTTTTTCAGGGGCACCATTCCACAAGAAATATTTTCCCCAAAATAATAAATTGTGGGATATTTGTGAATCAACATTTAGAAGTTTCTTTTAGCTCCTGAGGCTCTGGTATCATATACCGGTATTTTAGGACAGAACAGAATATAAAACAGACGTTATTGGTTGCTTTACATCTGTACAGTAGGGCCCCTGTATCCACTGGGGATTGGTTTGGGGGGGGCGTGGATACCAAAAACCGTGGATCATAGCAAACACCATTGAAAATAATGGGACTTCTGGTTTAAAATACCATAGAGTTTTCTTGGGGGGACATAGAAAAATGGCTAGAAAGGACACATTTTCTAGGAAGACTATGGTAGGTGTGCTGTTTTGTATCCTGTGGGTAATTGAATCAGTGGATAATGAATCCATGGATACGAGGGTCCTACTGTACTCTAATGTCTAGATGATATTGTTTAAAGTTGCATTGAAATTGCCTGTGAATCAGACATTCAGGAGCCTGCAGGTCCTACCAAAAGCAGCAACAGCACTTGTGCCCCGTTTCATGGTGCTTCACTTTGCCCTTCTCACCACACATCCCTCTTTTCTGTCTGTGGACAAGGAACTCTAGTACTTGTAAGAGATTATCACACAAGGGTAGAAAAGTGGAATTAATCTGGATATTAGTGTCTATGGCCATATCATATCACACAACATCATGACTGTCCTGTAGGTGGCATGTATTCAAACCGTTACTATGGCATCCTTTTTAATTTATGGGAAAAGCCCATCAATATCTGTAAATGTCGCTATTGTTCCACTACTGGCCCTGGTACAACAGGTCCCTTCGCTTCAATTCCAACATTACAGCAGCCAGCACCATGAGGGGGCCATATTCTCCTCCTGGTCTCCTCTCTCCCATCCCACTCGCTGTTCCAAAGCAGGCTAACTCTGTGCCTGTCAGAGTTATTTTATTTTTATCTTTATTGTGTTTGCATAATTACGGCAAAGATGATCAAAATTATTTTCATTTTAGCATTTTGCTGTAAGTATGCAAACATAGCAAAGTTAAAAATACAAAAACCTGACAGGCACTGAATTAGCCTGCTTTGGAATAGCAAGCAGAAGGGGGAGAGGGCAGAAGAAGAGGTAATTCAGGCTCCCTCGTGGCCTGACTGCTGTAATGCAAGGACTGCAGTGAAGAGACTTATCACCACAGGAGGGTTTTCAAAGCAGCACAGTTATGCGAAAGAAGAGAGGTGTGATAAGAAATGTTTTCAGAGGGTTATGTTCCTGGTTCCTTTCATAACGTGATTGTCCCAAGATACATATTTATTTATTTATTTATTTATTTCCCGCTCTTCAGCCACAAAGGCTATCAAGGCTACTAGCCTTGTGTGATAATCCCAGTAGTTCTTAATAGGATAGACCATGGGTAGGAAAAGAGGTCCATGGGCAGCATGTGGCCCCCAACCCTTTTTGGTGGCCTCAAGCCCCTGTGGACACCCCAACACTGCTGTTAACCCTTTTCACAATTAATAGAGGAGTGTGAAAAGCTAGGATTGTAAATGAATGGACTCTTGACTCTTTTTCTCTTTAGGTCAGCAGACCTTAAGGGAGTATAGCCAAGATTCAGGAGTGTACTTCCACATCCAATGCCAGCAAAGTAGAAACTTCTTTCCTCTTCCCATTGTCCGGTGGAGGTAAAATCTGCTGTGCTGAGTTTCCCAGTCCTCTGGAGCAGGTTTTTAGAATTTAAAGGGAGCTGCAGGAAGAGGACTCCCTGATGTTGGCAGATGTGGTGGGATTCAGGGATTCAATTCACACCATTGAATCATGGTTTAGGACTGAAAGCCAATCTGTTTTCGCAATTGGTTGTATTGGTTTCTATAATCTTACAACGTTCTTTCTCATTCATAGGGTTGTTATGGATTGACGTTGATTTAATGGCAAATAACCACCACCACCACCACCACCTCTCTTTCTCTTAATCTTGGCTTGTGTACTAGTTGGATTTACAGGTACCTCTTTTTGGCCAGAGATAAATAATAAGTCTTGCAAGCCATAAGTTCTGGTGAGCCTACTCCTGCCATGAATTGCTGATGGGTGTTTGTGCATTGCTGTATCTAATCTAACATGACTGACCCAAAATAAAATTGTTAATAGAGAGATTTTATTTTCTACAGGTAATATGAGGGTGAGAGCCAATGTGGTGTAATGGTTCAAACACTGACTACGATTCTAGAGAACAGGGTTCAAATCGTTGCTCAGCCATGGAAATGCACTGGGAGACCTTGGGCAAGTCACACTCTCTCAGCCTCAGAGGAAGGCAAACCCCCTATGAACAAATCTTATCAAGAAACCCCCACTATAGGGTCACCTTAGGGTCACCATAAGTTGGAAATGACCTGCAGGCACACAACCACACAACCACAACAAAGCATTCTTTAGCTGTTTTAAATATTTGTGCATTAAAAGGAAACCATGATGTAGGAGGTTAGGCTTGTTGCATTGCACTTTTCTCTCTCTCTCTCTCTCTCTCTCTCTCTTTTTTTTTTTTTTTTTGGAGAAGCCTGTCCTCCAAACTTTGGTATGTTTATATCAATAGCCACTGTGCAGGAGTACCATGTAATGGATTCCACCCTTCATGAATAAATAGAATATACAATGAATGTTACAGATATCATTCCACTGTGGATATGAGAAGGTGGGTGAAACTATAGTGATAGGCACCCAGTACACGATTGATCTAGGTTACAGATAATTTCAAGTTTGACAAGTATGGGGGGTGGAAGACACTGGGTTGTTTTCACCCATTACAACTTGTTGTGGCTGCTTATCTAGGGTGCTGTTCCAACAAATCAAAGATAATGCCACATAAAATTAAGAGGGAATGAGCTCACCTAAACCCATCCTTAATGGCATAATTTTAACAGCAACTGAGATTTCCTTCAAATGTCTTTTTCTTTAAAGAGAAGTTTCTGTCACACCAAACAGCCATGGATGAAGGCAAACTGCAGCAGGACTCAACATGATTCATCTGCTTTCCCTAGGAATATACTTACATAAGGCATAACTAGTTGCAAAGAGTTTCCTGTAAAGTCATGCTTTTGCAAAAACCATTTTAAGAACTATACAGAATCACAGGTAAGAAACAGACTCTTATAGACCAAAGCCTCCATCTTTGCCAAGAGCCAAATCCACACATTTGGTGCCCTAACTTATGTGCGAAGTCAAATATATTGGGATGGGGGTAGAACTTGAGCTTTCTGTGAAAGACCCCAGAGAACAGAAGTGCCGGTATGACTAGGAACAGGAAAATCTAGGACACAGCTGACCTACTTTTTATCCATACACAGATCTTGCCACATCCCTTTAAAGGATCAAAGACTCCCCCTTCCCCATGCTCATGTTGTAACAGGACAGAATAAATCATTAAAAAAAAAAAAACCTCTGTGAAAAATCAAACCTTCCTCCATACTTGACAGGTGTGAAAGTTGTTTTTCTCTCCCACATGTAGACATTTTCCCATTCCCTGGTTTAATCTAAGGCTGGAAATAGAAGGAAGGCTAACGTCACTTTGAAAAGCCTCTGTACAATTTCAGGCTCAGCTGGAGAGAGCAATCCCTTGAAAACACAGGAGCTAGGCTCTTAGCTTGAAATTGTTCCAGTCGGAATAAATTTACACCTAAAAGACAAAGTCACTGCATAGATCCAGTTAAGCTAGCTTGGTAGCTTGGAAGGAAGGCACTGAGCTCTGTAATTAACTCAATCCATCCAACCCCTTTAAAATGAAAAATGGTCTAAAAAATCTGTCCCGCTAATTGAGTTAATGATAAAAGAAAGGGCCCGTTCTTACCCCTTCCACAGGGATCCTGGGATTGGAAGTCAGTCCATATTGATGGAGTTGTAAAGCTCTTGGGTCTCCCCGGACTCTCCTGAGGGAAGTAGGAGAGGAGAGGACCCCAGATCTTTGGAGTGAGCCAAACTTCATCACATTTGATCCAAGTCTGATTCCATCCAATAAATGGATCAAAAACAAGTTGGCAGGAAGTTCTTCAATTCTGCAGAGGACAAGTGTGTGGCACTCAGGACATCTCAGTTCCTTGTGTAATTTCAAGATTCTCTGGAGGCAAGGCTTGCAGAAGGTGTGTTGGCATGGGAGCACCTTGGCTGAGACATCCAGCTTCTGCAAGCACAACGGGCACTCCAACATGTCAAATAAAGCTAAATCGCCCATGTTGTGGCTGGTGTTACTACTATTATTTTAATGGAAAACCTGAGTCTCAAGGAGAGGCAGAAAAATCCACATGATGTTTATTGGGGGGAAAGGAGGATTGTTCAGGAAGGTTCCACCATGAAACTTGTGGATAACTTGTAATTTTAGAATCTGAAAATCAACATCCTGTGGGAAGAAAAAGAACAGAGAGGGGAGAATTGCAGAACCTGACAACTTCAATACTGTATAATGAAATGTATGCCACCTACATTTTTTTTAGCAATGTTTCACCAACCAATTCATACCATGTACAGTATTTCCTAGCCAACCCACACAGCCCAAATCTGGCACAAATCATATGTGAATAAATAACAGTGAGCAGAATTGTTACCCAATGACCAACTTGTGTCAAGAAAGACTCACTGTTTCATTAACTGGTGCAGATTTTAAAACGGAGGGGGGGGGACTCATTCATTCCATGAAGTGATTCTATCAGATCAATACAATGCAATACTTGTTAGATGTATTAAAGTGGGATCAGTCCACCTTAAACAATGTATCCCCCAAATATGCAAATCATGAAAGCAGTAAAATGATCACACCAGATAAAGACAGAAGGTGTCCCACTAAAACACATGGCTGAACACATTCCACCCTCTCTACTCCCCTTTTCTAAATAGGCCAGCACTTACCCGTACTCTCTTAGAACCACCCACGGTATTTCATATTATCTTAAAAAGCATTTCTTAGTTTTCTATATTTTCTCATTTGCAAGTCACTTTGATGGCAAACATTGCTTTGGCATACCTGGAAGTTCAAACAGCCTTGCTTGACTTCAGGAGACTGGCAGTATTGTAGCTTGCTTTGCCTCACCTTACTTGATCGTCCAAGAAAAAAACAACATTATTCCTCCCACTGCCTAAAAGCAGCTCAACCTGTTTAGCACCTTTCCTACTGTATGCCAAGCCAAAGGGAAACAGATACTCAATCCCAATTTCAAGTCATGGCCTGCCAAAACACACACTATCCCACATTACACCAAGGTGCATGGGTATTAAGACTCAGGAAAACTGACCCAGATCAGAACTGTCAAATGGTGCTAATGTCCTGCTACACCTTGAAAAATCCTGTTATATATACAATGCAAATCATTAGACACTGAACAAGTAACACACTGCTGAGAAAGGGGCATCAGCTTTGGGAGATAAACCTTCTTCCTGAGAAGAAGAAGAAAAAGAAGAAGAAGAAGGATAGAAACTTGAGCAGTCTACTAATTTTTGCCAGTACAACTGACCTTGTGTTCTTGACCCCTTCAAAACGAGTTCAGCTCATGAAATAACCGCTCCTGGTCTGCTTTCCCCTTTCTCTCACTCTCCAAATTGCAGCCGCATTGAAAACTTTAACTAGGTGCATTACTCACTTAGCTCAACTTAACACACGCTGCCTTGTTAACTCATAGGCTGCCAAACTGCCACTCCTACAGATCCTTCAGGCAAGGAAGAACAGGGAAGCAGGATTATCAACCAAGAGGAGGCTGTTTGGTGCATTCCCCCCCCCCGGAAGGGCGTGGGGGGGGGCTTGAGCTAATCTGGTTTTGTACCAGTGCAATTTAGATCAATAAATTGGCTCAGCTACGTTTTTGTTAAATGACGCCAATCTGTTTTAGGAACTGAGGGGGAAGATGTGTAGAAGGGTGAGGAAAAAAAAAAACCTGCAGAGAGCCTGCACACAAAGACAAAGCAAAGCACAAAGTGTGTGGGGAATGCAGTTGTAGGGGAGTAAGGCTGCAATCCAACACTGGTTTCCAGGGGAGTGGGCCCCACTGCAGTTCAATGGGACTTACTTCTGGGTAAACACATACAGGCTTTTGCTGTATGAAGGGAAAGGGATATGTGAGATGTAATAGACATCCAGTGGGATGGGTGTGTTTATATAGAATTCAGCCACTATGTTTAAAAATTCCCCTCCTTGCAACATTTTCATTTTAGAATATAAAACATGAGAAATCTAAAACAAAAGCCTTCATTGGATTAGCACAGCTCTAATAAAAGACTCAAATGTGTTATCTCAGAGATATTAGAGAGACAGACCCCCTACTCTAATAATCTGTAATACTAGTAGGATGGTATGGGATTTTATTTGCATGCTCCTCCAAGGAACATTATTTTCTTCATATGGAGAACCGTTTTAGGAAAATCTTGACAGCATTTGAAATCTTGATTTAGTGGACTTCCCCCACCCAACCAGACTGTATGTGTATGTTATTGGGGTGGCCAGTTGCAGGGATGGGTGGGAATTTTCTGCCTGTGGGACCACGTGAACCAGCAAGAATGTCCCCATTAAAAAACCTGGATGTGGCTGGAGGTCCACTTCTGGTTTAGAAAAAAGTATATAATTTTTATGTTAAACAGTGCAAGGGCAAGGGTGGATTGCAAGCCAGTTAAAAGGTGAATTGCTAATTCTGGAAACTTCCAGGAGAGGCACTGTTCCCTTTTCAATGGCCAGGAAAAGGGCAGCTGAGGAGTTTGGATGGGCTGAGGGCTGAAAAAAAGTCTTGGGGGAATACATGTAGCCCCAAGGCCACACTGTGCCCAAGCCTGATGTACATATATATGTACATGATATATACACGCGCATGCTCACAATGATAATCCTAACGTAATGAATCTGAGTTGCATTTAGCAACTGAGGAGAAGCTGGATACAAAAGTAACTGGGAGCCTGAGGGTGGAAGCATGAGTCTCAACAGGAGGATGTGCAGCTCTGTGACATGGAGTGAAAGGCAAGGCAACTCATAATTCTTGTAACAAGGGATCCTTTTCTCTTCTCTGCCTCTTATAGGGAAGTGACAGCTATCCTCAGCTGAGAAGAACCACTGGAGACTTTCCAAGCTTGGCATTTCTGCAAGCAACAACATTTTGTTTTGTACAAGAACTGAGTCCATGGACTTTATCAGACAAGTCATATACGGCCTCATAAGGACGCCTAATGATTATGAAAGGGTGCACATACCAGACAATGTTGCCCTTTCACCATCATATATTGTTTAAAAACTGTCCTATTTTATTGGCTGCCCAAGCTGTCACTAGACCTCCTGTAGCTATTTTTTGCCGGCATTGCCAGTGTTTGAATCCATGTGCCATTGTACTCATGTGAATGCAGCATCAATGGGCAAACACTTCCAGGTGAGATCAGGACAGCCAGGTAGGGTATGCTCTTTTTATGAACACTCCCCCGCCCCCCTGTGTACTTGTAACTTTTAAAGTGTGCATCTGTGCTTTCCCTAATGTTCTGTGCTTTGTTTTGTTTTGTTTTTTGAAATTCTTGCACAAGTGTCTTCTCGCGAGAATCCAGGAGATTTCAAACCCGAAGATTTCAAACTCCATTTGAGCTCCATTACTGCTGGAGAAGCCTCTTTAATGCCAGTAAAGGGTGGTCTGGTACAGGGGGTTCTTTCATGGGCATAACAATGCCACAATTTATGCTGGCAAAAGAACATTTAAGTGGGATGGCCTGATAAAGTCCCGTGTTTTTCTACAAGTATACTCACTCACCATTTGAAATTCTGACAAACTGTCAAAATAAACTTCAGTTTTAGTACCAATAGTGTAAGTTGATTAATTGTTATCCATTTTTCTGGTTATTTCTTCCTGGCAAACTGTGGTGCAGCATTAAGAGACCTGACCAAACCAAATGTGTATTGCATGTGTGGCCTTTGCTCCTTACTGGCAGCCATTTTGTTTGGTTCCTTTAGCAAGACTGTGTTTTCAAGAGACCCACGTTGATCATATGAGGCCTACAGTTATTTTCACATGATTTGGTTTAAGTCTTTTACCAGGGTTGCCAGCCAACCAGTATGTATGTATGCTGCTTGCTCTCAGGCCAGTTACCATAGATGATTACTCCTTTTTTGTTGGCTGTGTTTACAATGTATTAATTTTGTATCGGAAAAATCTTTGATATTTGTTGATGCCCAAGTTTTTTATATTACATTCCTGTAGTGTGGATTTTAATGTTGCTGAATCCCACATGCTTTTACTGTTGTAAAAAGTCTCATACTTCAAAAATAGAAAGATAAACATTCATCATCTTCTGCTCAATATCAGAATATTTTATAGCGTTAGCTGTGCCTGAATGTATATTTTATATATGTCAGCTTCAAGGTGGGGGGAATGGAAATATGATCAGCTGTGTCCAATTCTGGGCATCACATTAAAAGAAGGATATTGACAAGCTGGAACATGTCCAGAGAAGGACAACCAAGATGATCAAAGGTCTGGAAATGAATTCTTGTGAGGAATGACTTAGGGAGCTGTGTATATTTAGAGCTTAGAGAAAAAAAGACTGACAGGTGACATGATAGCTATCTTTAAATATCTGAAGGGATATCATGAAGAAGATGGAGTGAGCTTGTTTTCTGCTGCTCCAGGGACTAGAACACAAACCAATGGATTCAAATTACAAGAAAAGAGATTCTACCTAAACATTAGAAAGAATTTTTTTTTTCTGTAAGAGCTTTTCAACAATGGAATACATGGCCTCAGAGACTAGATTCTCCTTCTTTGGAGGTCTTTAAACAGATGTTGGATGGGCATCTTTCAGGAGTGCTTTAGCAATATGTACTTTAAAAATCCAATAAGAAAATGTTTAAAAGCCACTTGTCATAGAAATAAAGATCAAGATCAGGAGCCACCCCTCCCCCCAGCCCCTCCCTCATTTTACACCAGGGGTTCTTTCACACTGCATAATTGTAGCACTATTACAGTGGGCCCTTGATCCTGCTAGTGTTTGGTTCCAGGACTCCCCATAGTTACCAAAATCCATCCTTGCTCAAGCCCCAATATATATAATGGCATAGTAAAATGGTGTCCCTTATATAAAATGGCAAAATTAAGGTTTACTTCCTGGATTATTTTTTAAAAGATTTTCAAGCCGTGGATGGTGGAATCTGTAGATGCCAAATCTGTGGATACTGAGGGCCAAATGTATTCCACTTTAACTGCCATAGCAACATCCTATGAAATCCTGGGATTTGCAATTGAGGGAGAGGCCTTTAGAATCCTCTGCCAGGGAGCTCCTCTGATGCCTCTCACCAAACTACAAATCCCAGGATTCCATAGGATGCAGCCAAGGCAGTTAAAGTGGACAGTGCTATCATTGTGTATTGTGAGAGCCACCCCTCCCCAGGGGGCTTACATGTGGCCTGAGCTGACATGTGGTTGCAAGGCTGTTTTTTAACTCCCCCATCACCCCTGAAGTACCTTTTTTTTTTTTTAAACAAATCACCTGGAACAAGGCTTATTTCCTGGAAGCTTTCAGAAGCATCCCTCCCCCTCTCAACTTGCCAAAATTGCCTGATGTTGTTGTACACATTAGGTGACCTAACAAATTTATCAACTGGGCTCTACCCTTAGCCCTGGGACAGCCCCAAACTGAAGATTCCAGTCTTCTGCTCAATCCTTGGCACCTCTCCGGATGCTTCTCCCAAACGACTGATTCTCCAACAGAATCTTATGGCTCAGTATCAGGCTATTGGCTTTCATGAAACCTATTACAAAATGGAACATCATCTTGGCATTTTAAAGGTTCATTAATATGTTCATTTGGAACAATTCATCCTTCTTTTGTCATTTATACGACTCAGTGGAAATTCCTGGAGACCCAATTCATCTCTTTACAGGTATTTAGAAGGCACATAGTTGTTGTTAGTGCCTCCAAACCAACTCTGACTTATGGCAACTCTATCATAGGGATGTCTCAGCAAGATTTCTTCAGAGAGTTGTCATTGCCTTCCTCTGAGGCTGAGATAGTGTGACTTGCCTAGGGTTACACAATGGGTCTCTATGGGTGAACAGGGATTTGAACCCTGGTCTCCCAGAGTACTAGTCCAACACTCAGACCATTATACCATATTGTATCTTTAGAAGGAATTTGGGGAACTGATATTTGGTCTTAGCTGGAACATTTCAGTATTGTAGATAATAACTTCAAGGCTGAAAATTTAGGGATAGAGAAATAATATTACTCTTCTACCACAACTATCAGCAAAGTTCTGTTACTGAAGAACCAAGCTGAGAACTCCTTGGTTCATAGATGGAAAGTAATTTGCTACCCTTCTGGCATCATAAAGAAGAGAATCTGGACAGCCATCATTAACTTATGAACAGATTTTCATAACATGGCTTCCATCAAGATCAAGTATCTTTAGTCAGGTGGGGGGAAATCCTCTATATCCTATCATGCTTCTACTCTAATGTTCATGTCACATGAAAATAAGTATATTTATTCTATTTTACTACTAATAATTAATTCCTCTTCACATAACACTTGGAGGCCTTACAGCATGAATAGACTTCAATTCTATTACCCTTTACTTTTGCTTTTTTTTTTATTGCCCTTCATCATTTGAAGAGTTTTGTCAGTTATCTATCAAGGCTTTCTTTTCCTTTTGGCTACAGAAAACTTTTTTTCATTCTTCCCTGATAATGTCTGGTTTCAATTCATACTTCTTCTGGTTTATGGCCAACTAGGCTAAGTAGTGCAGTTCTGGTCTATACATGGACTTTAAATTCTTCAGGGATGTTGTTCAGATTGTATTTTGCAATGATGCTTGCTTTAATATGTTTCTTTAGCTTTATTCTAATTTTTTATACAGTAGGACCCCCCATATCCACTGGGGATTGGTTCTGGGGGGGGGGCTGTGGATACCGAAAACGTGGATAATAGTGAACGCCATTGAAGAATAATGGGACTTCCTGTTTAAAAAACCATAGATTTGCCTTGGAGGATGTAGAAAATGGCTAGAGAGGACACATTTTCTAGGAAGACTATGGTAGGTGTGCTGTTTTGTGTCCCGTGGATAATGAATCAGTGGATACGGGGGTCCTACTGTACTACTAATTCATGGTTTGTGCCACAATCTGCTCCTGGTCTTGTTTTTGTACAAAGAATGAAGCATCTCCATCTTCTGCTTCTACTGCAAAATCATTCAATTGTTTAAAAAGTACACTTAAATTATCTAAATTGTACTACATAACAGATACACTTAAAGAAATATTATATGTTTATGGTTCTCAGTCTTTGGTTCTCTCGATATTTTGGATTTCAGTTCCCAGAATCCCTTACCATTGACCATCCTGGTTGGGGCTTCTGGGAATTGAAATACCTTGAAGTTTGAAGTACCTGGAGGATCAAAGGTTCAAAACTACTGTTATTTGTGACCGTGAGCTAACACTCTTCAGAGATCCTTGCAAAATGGAAACAAATGTTCTAAGCAGAGTATAGCTTTATTAGAATAACTTTTGTATCAATCAACACTTAATTCAGAATCTTTTATAGGTGCATGATCAGCTCGTGCTTGGGGAGTAGATTGTGAGACAGAGAGAAAGAGAGTCTGATTCTTAAATAAATCCTTAGTTGGAACTGTTTTGGATTCTGGTATGCTAGGGATGAGAGAAAAATGTGAAGTCCTGTCAAACATCTGTTTGCAAACATAGGTTTCATGCAAGTCAGCTCATTAGGGAACCATCATTGGTTGCAGCAGCTTTCTGTGAAGTGCATATTTAGGAGCAAGTTTGGTTTTCCTTCTGTTTCATATGTCAAATGGCCTTTGGCAATCTTTTCTCTTTTAATATGGCATACTGATTTGTCACTTGAGGTGTTCTGTTCTATTGAAGATTGGAGACTAAAGCAGGACCCAGAAGAAAATACTTCCTGCTTTTTATAAACTAATTTTCACACCTGCACTAGAGAAGAGACTGTTGTTATTATCAATACACATTGTAAAACCTTGACACTGAGTGTTAGTCACAAAGCACACCGTGTGTTTACAGTAAAGTTTATTTTGCCCAGCTGTCAAATGTCGGGCAAGCATGGTCATGCAGAATCTCTCTCGACTGCTTTTGGATGCTGAAGTCAGCAGCAGTGTAGGATGCTTCTCTATACACCACTAGGGCAACAAGATAATTTACTACACCCCACATAGAGCTTGGCACATTTTCCCCTGAAGCATGTCCCTGAAAAATTTCACTGACAACCCATAAAAATTTGCTCTTGAATCTATTGACTATGCTATATGCTTAATTAAAATCTAATTAATTAATATCCTGCCTTTTTCCTGACAGAGGACCCCCCCACCTGCTTACAATGAGGATAAAACAAAAGATAGCTAAAAACCTGATAATACAAAAAATAAGGAAATAAGCCATCAACTATAAATAAACTATTACCTATTGAATAAACTATCAGCTGTAAACTAGGTAACTATTTACTGGATAGATTATTCATCATCTAGAGAGCATAAATGTTCACAAGATTACATGCAGACACATTCATACTTGCATGCACACATGACAGCCTTTTGTATATTCCATCCTCCTCTTGAATACAAGCCTTCCATGGAACATCACAGACTGTTTCTAAAGCTCTCTCAGATTTCAAAAATAGCTTGGCATTCAAGGAGTATGTATTGTGTTTGGTGGTGGAATTAAAAGCTCTCACCAGGACCCAGCAGTGCTCTTCTGTAATACCCTCAATGGACTTGGGAGGCAGAATTCCCTCTACTCCAGGCAGTCCCACATGCTGAGCCCAGTTTCTGATGGCATGGTGCACTGTGGGTGGGAATGAAATTGTGAGAAAATTTGGGGAAAATTGGGAGAAAATCATGTTGGTGTAGTGGAAATACAAAAGCATGCTGCTGTTAGACAATCAGTGGGAGCACCAGGGAGAGAGCCCTGTTTTCTTGAATACAAATAGTGGCTCCAAGTCAAACTTTGGGGTATGTTCAGAAGCATACAAGGAACTCCAGTGCAAGTTTGCATCTCTATCACCTTCAGTACCAAGAACAACTTCATTCAGGCAGAGAGAAAAGGGCACTGAATTTCCTTCAACACTGAGGTCACTGCGAAAGCCTCTGTATGGTGGGAACCTCAAAGTACACACACATGCTGGTAAGGAGATGCTTAATCAGACTGGCAGTGTTGCCAGCCTTCCTTAACACTGCCCAGGTATCTGGAAATGATGGAATTGTAGTTCAGTATTTCTGGAGGGCATTAGGTTGGGGAGGTCTAGTGCAGAAAGATGACCTTTAATAGACCTGTTTTATTGACTGCAAACAAGAGGTCAGTGGACAGCGAAACTAATTACAGAATCAGAAAAAGAAATATGATTCAATATGTTCTTGATTCAGATTTCTCACATTTGCATATTTTATTATCATTCATTGTATTGTGGGTCTCCTCCTCCCCACTTTCTCCTCACAGTAACCCAGTGAAGTAAGGCAGGCAGAAAGTGGGGGATGTCTAAGTTCACAAACATTTCGTGGTTCAGTGGGAATTTGAACCTTGGTCTACCAAGACAAAGTCCTGAAGCTTATCTCGTATACTACATTCATTCATTTCCATATATTAAAAAAAATAATATGTATAGCAAAACTTGGCTGAGGGATTCTGGGAATTTCTATCCAAAAAACTTCCCCATCTTCTAAATCATGGCAATTGTGCTAACAGGCCCTATTCTGCTCTCCATGTGCTCAAGGTGCCATACTGTTTTTCTACTCAAGGTGCTCTTACACTCCAGAGGGTTTGGGATGACTAGGTAGATGCAGGTGCCTGTTCCTGTGCAGATATTGTCCTGAATATTGACATGTTATTCTCCACACACACATTCATTTCTATATGGAAATAAATGGTTTCATGGGGTTTTTCACACAGCTACTTCAGTATGGCTCAGGAACAGTTCATATGATGGCCTCAGCTGGCAGATGTGTTAGGGAAGGGATGGCAACCTCCTGCCATCCCTGCCCTTCCACATCTTCCACACCAGGGTCCAGCAGTGCTGTTCTGATCCACGTGTTCCATTTGGGCTCTCTGGTTGTTACATTCTCTGGGAAGACTGTGCTGTGTATGCCAAGAATCTGTCCTCATACCCAGACTAGCCTGTTGTTTTAGGTGGGGCAGATGACACTATTCTATTGACAGCATTGACATAACATTTAACAACCACTCCAGCCATCTTTTGTGCATGGAAAGGAGAGAGGATGCCACTTCCTTCTTTGCAGTGGTCAGTGTAATGCCTCTGGTTGAGCCAAGTATGCTGTAAGGCAGGATTACTTTGGTTTCAGTCTCACTCAGTTGTGGAGAAAGCCCTAGTAGGATGGGAAGGACAAGTAGGAAGGCATATGTACAGCATATCCTTTGTGAATGTAGATAAAATTATATTGTGAAATTCCACAGTTCTCTGTCTTCATGGAAATCATAACAGCCTGGCTGAATTTGTTTTGAAAGTTCCTGAAGGATTGGGTGTGTAGGGTGCTTGTTCCAAGATACCACAAATTACAGATCTGAAGCTAGTTCCTTGCCTCCCACCCATAAATAAACACTCCACACAAACCCACTGTTTTTGTTGCCTTTGAAGCCAGGCAGGCAGGAAACAAAAGATGCTATTTACCTGAGTTTTCATACTTTCACGCTGATATCTAGGAGAGGAGAACTGAATCATATTGGTCCATAGGAGCAATTGTTCCAAACCCCTGAAGCTTATGATTTGGGTGTTATTTTTCCTGTTTGAAAATAATAAGCTTGAGCTCATGTAGCATTTTAGGATGCATCTATCTCACTTTGTCCCAGCCTCCCTGATATGTCCATGAAGATAAGTAGAAAGACCATACAAGAACATTGTTCTCTGCAAGTGAATTGAAGCCTGGTATCTATTTGTAAATGATAAATCTTGCAACTGGTGTACGTACGATTCACAAATACAATGTTTGTACCAGGAAAGGTACTCAGACTGAGCCATAAGAATGGGTTGATACTGTACCACTGTACATCTGAGTTCAAAAACAATATTCTAAAAAGAATATATTTCAAAGCAAGTGCCAGTCCATTCTGGCAGACCTGTTCTTCCAATTAAAACCATTCTCCCATAGCTTACTTCCACTTCTCTGTGACATAGATCTTTTCTACACTCTTGCTGCTATTTTGTTTCCCTACTATAGGATACATTGCAGAAAGAAATGGGATTCTTAATAAATAAAAATACAGTACATAAATGTCCAAAGGCATTTAGGTGCAGGACATATTTAACTTAGCAGGACATATGAGGTCTGTCTATCAAATAATGAGAATGTGTTTCTACTTTTCAGGGAGAACTGATTGTGAACACTTGAGTGGTGACCTTGAATATGTCTGAACCTGCATGACAAACATCAACAGTCTTGGCCATTAGTTAATTGTCAGCCATCATTTAAAGCAGCTGTGTTGTCTGTTGTGTGCCGGATAAATGCTAAGTTTAAAAGCCGAGCAACGTGACATTGTTCAGCAACTTGAGGCAGACCCAAACCTTTTCACAAAATCATCACTTATGTTGAAACCTGGATTTTCCAGTGTGATCCTGAGACAAAACTACAATCAATGCACTTGTCATAAGGCCGCCGAAGGATCTATGCTGTCTGAGTCCAAAGTTGGCCTTATGTTTTAAACCTAAAACCCAAGAAATGCTCTTTGATGCCACCACCCATTGAGTTGACCCTTCCTGTCTGGTGCAACGGAAAGCCAGACCAGTTATGAAAATAATAATAACCCCTTTTCTCTAATCTAAACAACGTTTTGATAGCTGACCAGAAGCAGGCAATTTGAGGCAGGTTAGAAAATAACAGAAGGCTTTATTCAATTCCAGGAGTCTATGTTACTTGAGAAGGCAAAACATTCCTAGGTTCACCTTAAGGCTTAAACAAGTATACATTCATTCAGAGCACTTACAAAATAAATCATAATCTAACACAAGCTAGCTAAACATTTCCCTAAACTATAACATGCAAAGGTAACTTACAGACTCTGTGATGGTATTCAGAGTCCTTTTGGATCCTTTTGAAGCCTTTGGGCAAGGTGGGATCCCCCCCAACCTTTTGTTATCACAGTTTGGTATCTTGTTGATTACTCCATGGTTTTGTTGGCCATGTGGCCCAGAGCTAGGCCATGTGCTCCAACTCAGCTCAGCTCCAAACAAAGGAAAGATCAGAAATCTTAAAGTCTTTTGTGGTGATCTCTAATTGGCTCTGCCTTTGCCAATCAGAATGGCTATCTTAATCAAGTGATGTGATGTCATGTTTATTCAATGAGGTTCTCCCACCCCCTTCCCATTTCCAAATAAGGAGTGGAAATTTCCAATGTTGCTCCTGTGAGTTTGTGGTGGGGATTCCATGATGACTGGCAGGTCATCATGACAGCACTGGAAAACATCATCATCACCAAGAATGAAAAAAATACATCAAAGCTAGTTCACATTCAAAGCCATGATCATTGTGTGTGTGTGTGTGTGTGTGTTTTACATCAAGGATGTAATTTTGGCAAAATGGGTTCCAGAAGGCAGAACAGTGAACCAGCATTATTATAAGGAAGTTTTAACAATCGATCCCGGTTCACACTCACACACCAATGCACTCTTGTTTTCCACTGGTTGAAGGCATGGAGCAGATGAGTTTCTGTCAGTTGTTTCAATACATCTGCCTTTTCTTTACTGCATCAAAACTCAAAATATATTCTTTTAAGCACCAATTTCACTTTAGGGAAAAGAAAAAAGTTGCATGGTGCCAAATCTGGCAATTATGGAGGATGTTCAATTGTAGTAATGTATTTATAGGCCAAAAACTGCTTCACAGAAAGTGCTGTGTGAGCAGGAGCATTGTCTTGATGAAGAATGAAACAATTTTTCCACAGTTCTGGCCTTTTCCCCCCTGACTCTTTCTCTCAGCTTTGTCAAAATTTCCTTATAATAATGCTGGTTCACTGTTCTGCCTTCTGGAACCCATTCTGCCAAAATTACACCCTTGATGTAAAAAAATCCAATGAGCATGGCTTTGAATGTGGACTTGCTTTGACGTGCTTTTTTCATTCTTGGTGATGATCGTGTTTTCCAGTGCACTGACTGTTGTTTTGTCTCAAAATCATACTGGAAGATCCAGGTTTCATCACAAGTGATAATTTTTTGAAAAAAGTTTGGGTTCACCTCAAGTTGCCATAGAATGTCAGCACAAATATCCTTGCAGCACTCTTTTTACTCTGGCATGAGAACCCTAGGGACCATCTTGGCACAAACTTTTCTCATGTCGAGATCCTCATGCAAAATTTTCCACACAGTGTCTTTGTCAATGTTCACAGTTTCAGCTATTATTCAGACACTGAATCAGTGGTCTCCTCAAAAAATCTGGCTGATTTTCCCCACAAGTTTGGGGGGTTCTTGAAGTGTCCAGGGTGTTCATTGTCTTCCACATTCTCAAGTCCTTCTCTGAACCTTTTGTGCTACTCAAACACATGCTCACGAGACATGCAGTCTTCCCTGTATGCCTCAGTAAGCATTTGAAAAGATTCCATTGATGTTTTGTTCAATTTTACTAAAAAATTCAAACTGACACATTGCTCAACTTTTAAACTTAGAATTTTTCTGGCACACAACAGACAACACAGCTGCTTTAAACAATGACTGACAATTGACCTAACAGCTGAGAGTGTTGATGTTTGTCATGCAGGTTCAGACATGTTCAAGGTCACCACTCAAGTGTTCACAATCCGTTCTCCCTGATTTGTCTGAAAGATAGAAACAGAGTCACATTATTTAATAGACAGAGCTTGTATCTTCCTGTACCTCTCTCTCACTATCTAACTTTTCTGCTTTTACTCTGCTATAGCCGTGTATGGTTCGTAAGAATGTATGTTGTATATGTTAGTTTACTTTCTGTATTATTTCAATAAAATACTTTGTTTTACTTTAACTGGAGCCTCTCTACACTTAGTACTGGTATACATAGGTAAAAAGTTCTCCAAAGTTACCCTCGTCTCACAGGCCTCCTATTTGAGCTAATAATTTCTCCTAATATTAAAGGAGATTTTGGCGTCATGGGTGAGGCTATAATATACCCCCACCTCTTAGGGTAACAGCCTCTGTAACTGTAGCCTCTTGTACCTCCTTTTCCCCTCATTGGGCTCCTAACTTGCCCCACTTCTGCCACCCCTTTCCTTGTCCCGTCTCACAATCCTGTTATGCCTCCCTCTCTTCCTCCTTGCACTCTACTGTTGCAACTCCATCTTCCTTCCCCTTCTCTCTTGCTTCAGCCCATACCTGTGCACCTTCCTCTCTTGAGCCTTGCCTCACTTTAGTCTCCTCTCCTTGCACCGCATCTTCCACTATCCCTCCCTTCTCCCCTGCACCAGGTTGCCTCACCTTGCACCACCACAATAATTCCCTCTCATGTACTTGATGCTGTGCCTCCCACCATCTCTTTCTTCCCCCTTTACCTTGCACTGCTGCCCACCTATCCTCTAAAACAGCAGTGGCTGCACAAGGTGAACTGTGTTTCTTTATACAGAGAGCAGGCAGGAAAGTAGTGCCGTCACCACCCCCGTGAGATGAGGAGCACTGTGTAATGCAGAGGAAGGCAAAGATGGGAAGAGGTTGGGGGAGGTAGTAGAAGGCATGCAGCAGTGGGGGAAGAGGTAAAGTGAGGTAGCTAGAAGGAGATAATAATAGGGTGAGGTGGCTCTTTTTCTCCCACAGCAGGGTGCAAGAGAAGCTGCCCCTGATGAAATGGAACTTGATTTCCCCCCCCTTGAAGTCTAGTACAAATGTATAATGTTTCCATGTTAAGTCATGTCAAAATAAGAGACTTCATGGATCCTTAAAGACATTATGATGTGAGCACCTTTTACCCTGCTTTGTACATGGAACCAGCTAATGATGTAAACAGGACACCTAGGAGATTATCAGACAGGAACAAAACAAGCGTTCCTGTCCCACAATCTCCATTCCCGCCCCTGTCCCATCCTTGACACTCCACAATCACCCTCCCCATTACACTTACCTTCTCTCCCATTTTTCCAGCAGCCCAAGAGTGAAAGAAGTTCTAACGGAGCTCCCTTCATTTCCTGGATTGAAATCCCACGGATTCTCATCAGAAAACGCAAACGCGGGAAATGCAAAAGTAAAAACAAGAATACACACAAAAAAGTGACACCAAGTACCCAAACACTCTAAAACCTTTACAAGTAACCCGAGGAGGGTACGAAAAGAGGGTACCTTACTTGGATGTCCCAATCTCACCTGAAAGTGTTCTGGCAGGGACCTCCCATTGATGCTGGGATCCCGCCAGCATAACAGGCCAACTTGTCACACATAGGCAAATCTGGAACACAAATGGAATGGGGATCTATTGATGGCTTCTCCTGTCGATAAAAAGCAGCACCAGCAGAACAGCAGAAGAACAGGTGCATAATGAGGGGAGAATGATGTATCTGATAAGAGAGCCCTTTCGTGATATCCTGGCATTTGTGTAACACCACTTTTAACGCATCTGATAATCTCCCTAGATTCCCAGCTAACCTGGCTTGTTTTTCACAAAACAATTTAAAGAGAATAATGACAGAGTATTTCCCCCCATATCTTAGCTCCTATAAGAACTAAAGACTTGCTTTCTTTTTAAATGAACACTTGGGATCTGGGTTGACTAATGGTGCAAGTGGACACAGGTAGCATGATTCAGATAAAACCCATTCAGCCTAGTGTCATGGCAATCCTCCTTGGTCATGGTAAATCTTTGTCTCTCCTCTTCCAGTTTCATCACTACACAAACACATCCTCAGCTTTCAGCTGCTCTCAATGTTCCATAATTTTGTAGAAGTTTACACAAGTCCAACTCAGGTCATAGAATCATAGAATCATAGAGTTGGAAGTGGCCACAAGGGCCATAAAGTCCAACCCCCGCCATGCAGGAATACACAATCAAATCATTCCCGATATATGGCCATCCAGCATCTGTTTAAAAACCTCCAAAGAAGGAGACTGCAACACAATCCGTGGCAGTGTATTCCACTTCCAAACAGCTCTTACTGTCAGGAAGTTCTCCCTAATGTTTAGGTGGAATCTCTTTTCCTGTAATTTGAACCCATTGTTCCATGTCCTAGTCTCTGGAGCAGCAGAAAACAAGCTTGCCTCATCCCATCCTCAGTATGACATCCCTTCAAATATTTAAACATGGCTATCATGTCCTCTCTTAACCTTCTCTTATCCAGACTAAACATGCCCAGCTCCCTAAGCCTCTCCTCACAGGGCATAGCTTCCAGACCTCCCACCATCCTGGTCGCCCTCCTCTGGACATGTTACAGCTTCTCAATATCCTTCCTGAATTGTGATGCCCAGAACTGGAAACAGTATTCCAGGTGAGGTCTGACCAAAGCAGAATACAGTGACACTATTACTTCCCTTGATCTAGACACTATACTCCTATTAATGCAGCCTAGAATTGCATTGGCTTTTTTAGCTGCTGCATCACACTGCTGACTCATGTTCAGCTTGTGGTCCACTAAGACTCCTAGATCCCTTTCACATGTATGGCCATCAAGCCAGATGTCACCTGTCCTATATCTGTGCATTTCATTTTTACTGTCCAAGTGTAGTATCCTACATTTCTCCCTGTTGAAATACATTTTGTTAGTATCAGCCCAGCTTTCTAATTTGTTCAGGTCATTTTGGATTCTGATTCTGTCCTCTGCGGTATTAGCTACCCCTCCTAATTTGGTGTCATCTGCAAACTTGATAAGCATATCCTCTATTCCCTCATCCAAGTCATTGATAAAGATGTTGAATAGCACTGTGCCCAGAACAGAACTCTTTGACATCCCACTTGTCACTTCTCTCCAGGATGAAGGTGACTACCCTTTGGGTTTGGTCAGTCAACCAATTACAAATCCACCAACAGTTGCATTGTCTAGCCCATAGGTTACTAACATTTTTGCAAGAATATCATGGGGGACCTTGCCAAAAGCCTTACTGAAATCAAGGTATACTACATCCACAGCATTCCCTTTATCTATCAAGTTTGTAACTCTATCAAAAAAAGAAACAAGGTTAGTCTGGCACGACTTGTTTTTGAGAAATCCATGTTGACTTTTAGTGTTCACAGCATTCCTTTCTAAGTGCTTACAGACTGTCTGTTTACTGATCTGCTCTAGAATCTTTCCTAGTATTGATGTCAGGCAGACTGGGCGGTAATTATTTGGGTCTTCTCCCCCACCTTTAAAGATGGGGACAACATTTGCCCTCTTCCAGTCTGCTGGGACCTTTCCTGTTCTCCAGGAATTATCAAAGATTATTGGCAGTTGTTCTGAGGTTACTTCTGCCAGTTCTTTTAATACCCTTGGATGAAGTTCATCTGGCCCTGGAGACTTGAACTCATTTATACTGGCCAGGTATTCCTGAACTATCTCTTTACCAATTCTGTGCTGTATTCCCCCTACTATATCATCTGCTCCATCTTCCCCAGGTTGATCACTGTTCCCCCTTTGTGAGAAGACTGAAGCAAAGAAGATGTTAAGTTGTTCTACCTTTTGTCTGTCCCCTGTTAGCCTTTTGCCATCTTTTCCACGTAGCAGCCCAACCATTTCCTTGTTCTTCCTTTTGCTATGGACATAACCAAAACCAAACCAAAACAAAACCCCTTTTTATTGTTTTTAACCTCTCTAGCAAGCCTGAGCTCCATCTGTGCTTTAGCTTTTCTGACTTTCCCCCTACATGAGCTGGCCATTTGTTCGAATTCTTCTTTCATGATTTCTCCCTTTTTCCATTTTTTGTACATGCTGTTTTAAAGTTTTAGCTCAGTTGAGAGTTCTTTAGACATCCATCCTGATTTCTTCAGACACCTCCCCATTTTCCTCCTCATTGGAACTGTTTGAAGTTGTGCCTTCAATATCTCACTTTTAAGAAACTCCCATGCCTTATGAACTCCCTTCTATTTTAGTATTCCTGACCATGGGATCACCTCCCGTAATTCCCTAAGTTTTCTGAAATCAGCTTTCTTAACGTCTAGAATGCATGTCTGACTATGCTTGGTTTCCCCTTTCCTCTGTATAATAAACTCCAGGAGAACATGATCACTCCCCCCTAAGGATCCCACCACTTCCACTCCATTAACCAGGTCATCCCCATTGGTTAGGATCAGATCTAAAATAGCTTATATCCTTGTTGCCTCTTTCACCTTCTGGATGATGAAATTGTCTGCAAGGTAAGTGAGAAATTTGTCGGACCTTAAATTTGTGGCAGAGTTGGACTTCCAACAAATATCAGGATAACTGAAATCTCCCATTATTACTACATCTCTCCTTTCTGAATGTGCGGTCATCTGTTCCAGGAAGGCATCATTCGAGTCTTCAGTTTGGTTTGGAGGTCTGTAGTAGACCCCCACAACAACATCCCTGCTGTTTCTCCCCACCTTAATTTTTACCCAGATACTCTCAACCTGACTCCCAGGATTTAAGTCATGGATCTGTTGATGTGTACACATCCTTAACGTATAATGCTACTCCACCACCCTTCCTGTTTGGTCTATTTTTCTGAAATAGGTTATACCCCTGTTAGTACATTCCAATCATGAGACTCATCCCACCAAGTTTCAATGATGCCTATTATATCATATTTGTTTTGCTGTGCTGTGAGTTCAAGTTCATCCTGTTTATTTCCCATGTCCTGTGCATTCATATAGAGACATCTAAGACCATGGGCCATTTCCCCTATCTGCCTTTTAAAGGGTTTATTCCTCCCATTGTTGGGTTGTTGTGTAATTTGCCTTGTTCTCTGTATATCATTTGGGCTATTATCGCTAGCACTCAATGTACTTCTGCCTTCAAGAGTACTATCTCCCTCCCCCATACAACTCAGTTTAAAGCCCTCCTGATAAGATCTTTCAGACTCTTAGCAAAAACATTCCTGCCAATGGCTGTGAGGTGGAATCCATCCCTTGCCAGAAGTCCACCTCCCTGAAACCAGATTCCATGGTCCAAGAAGCCAAATTGTTTCTAGTGGCACCATCTGCACAGCCAGTTGTTCACCTCCACTATATTTCTCTTCCTCCTGGGCCATACCCTTCCACTGGAAGGACAGATGAAATGACTATCTGTGCATCCAGGTTCTTCAGTTTCCTACCCAAAGCCTCATAATCCCTTGTGATCTTCTGGAGCCTATGCCTTACAGTATCATTGGTTCCCACATGGACAAAATGGAAGGGGTAATGGTCAGAAGGCTTGATGAGTCTTGTCAGCCTCTCTGTTACATCCTGAATTTTTGTCCCAGGGAGACAGCATAGCACACCTCCCGACATATTTTGTCAGGCCTGCAAACTACTGCTTCTGTTCCTAGCAGCAGGAAATCCCCTCCTACCACCACTCTCCTCCTTCGAATCTTGGCAGAGGCCACTTCATGTGCTGGATCTACCAAGGTCATTTTGGGGGTTTTCATTTTATTCTTTTTCTTTTAATTGACAAAGAAGGTCTGTGCAGCTACTGAGGCACCCAAATTTGTAGAAATCACTACTTCATTTTGGTGGACCTGTTTCCCTTTCATAGTGGAATGATGATCACTAATTTTTCTGGCAACTCTTGTGAAACTAGACACCTGTCTGCTTTCCTTTGATTGTCCTTCCTTAGCTAGCTTACATTCCCTCCTTATTCTTTTCAAGGTTAGGTGCTCCCTCTTCTGTAACAATGCTAGTTGTAAATCTTTTTCCTCTTTTCTCCTTCAGTGCTAGTTTAATTTTGCCATATAAGTGTGGGAGGAATACAAAAAAAAAACACACAAAAAACACCTTTCTTCTCCTTTTTGATCTTCTGTCATTATGGCTTTTACAAAATAGTTTATTATCTGCTTCCAAATACTTCTCATGGGCATAGAAATTATTTATGCACCAAAGAACACACGAGGCAAGTTGCTTTTGTTGTTGCTGTTCAAGGAGCTTCCAGCAGACTTCTCCATGGGGAATCCATCACAGTGTTCCAGCAACCGGGATGCTGGGGAATTCTAACTGAACAGAAATAATACTAATTGCAATGTAATAACCAGCCTTGTTTCCTAACACTCAAGCAAACTGTTAGATTATCTCAGTTGCCAGATTTTTTTTTTCCTGTAAAGTAAAGTTTTCGAGAGCAAGAGTGGTGCAGTGGTTTGAGTTTTGGACAATGACTGGGATACCAGTGTTCAAATTCCCAGTCAGCCAAGGAAACCCACTGGATGACCTTAGGCAAGTTGCATTCTCTCAGTTTCAGAAGAGGGCAATGGCAAACTTCCTCTAAACAAATCTTGCCAAGGAAACCCCATGATAGATTTGCCTTAGGGTCACCATAAGTTGGCAATGACTTGAAGACACACAACAATAAAGTTGATAGTTACTAGAGTAATGATAACATCATCACCATTGTATATGTGCACAGCAATTTTAAAAATTCCAAGGTGCCTACAAATAGAATATCAGATCAAGGGAAGGAGAAAAGGGGAAAGAAAATGGAGACAAGAGTACACAGAGCAATAATATATGAGTACTGGGAGTCAGTGTGGGAGAGTGGTTTTGAGTGTTGGACTAGGAATCTGGGAAATCAGGGTTCAAATCCCTGCTAAGCCATAGAAACCCACTCAATAACCCTGGGTAAGTCACACTCCTTCAGCTTCAGAGGAAGGCAAAGCCAACCCCACTCTTGACAAGAAAACTCCAAGATAGGCTCACCTTAGGGTCACTGTACATTGAAAACCACTCAAAGGCACACAACAACAACACCACAGTATAATACTAGATTCAGTTACTTTTCTTCAAAATGCATAGCACAGTATCTCAGCATAACACTGCTGATGGGGACAGTATAATATCTGTAGGGCTAACCTAAGTCTATTCCAGTTTTAATCTCAAATGTGAGTAGCCTTTTATACACCATAGAGTAGATGACATGACTGTTACCTGAATTGCGTGGGGTCCACTGGACCCTCTCGTGTCACTCAAAATATGATATTAAATTGGAGAATTTTAATTAGCTCAAAAGATGACAGTGAGAGGTAGGGATCTTTACACCTGTGTATACCAGTACTAACTAATAAAACTCCAAGCCAAAAAGTAAAATAAAAAAGGTTTTTATTGAAAAATAATCATGAAACCCCTCACACATGCATTCATGCTTCAACCAATTACACAAGAATAGTGAAGAATTAGGAGGAAGTATTGGGATAGAGGAATAGATTTTGGGGATGATGGGCTATACTTTACCTGTCCAAAGAGCAGAGGTTCATGCAGTAAAGAATACTCAGGTTTGATTCTGAGGTCACACAGAAAATGGGCAGAGTGATACCATGTAGAAAACTGTGCACACTTTGGTTATGTTTTGGGGTAATATTTATAGTTAATATGTACCCCCAAGGGGTGTTTTGAGTGAAGAACAATATCTGAGTGAATTTCCCAAAGTTAAACAGTGGAAGCTCTGGTTTCATTAATGGCTGTTAATGGCTGGAACATTAAGAATGATGGGTTTGAGGTGACCTTGTATTGTTGGATAGGAGAGATGTGAAGGAAGACCTTTGCAGGATAATGGGTGTTCCAATCTTCTTTGTTTTAGGGTATGACTCACTGCCAGGTGTGTCCAGAGTTGATTAGCACATTCCTCCCTAAGAACTTGTGTAAGGGGGCTTCACATAACCAGACCTAGGAGTTCCTGAGTTTGCAGAATTTCTAAGACAACATCAATTATGGCTCTGGTGACCTTTGCATGAAACCTTTGGAGGATGGTCTGGTCTACTGGGACTGACATGAACTGCCAGTTATTACCAATTGATGGATTATTGCCAATTTATGAAATATTAGAAGGGAGAGGGTATAAGGGCATGCCACACGACTTGCTTTTTGTTGCTGTTGTTCAAAGAGCTTCCAGATTTCTATTTGTGGGGGAAAGATGGGGTATAAATAAAGTCAACAACATCTCTCTCTCTCTCTCTGGCTTTTCTTTGCAAACGAAGATTCAGGAAGGACTCATCCCGCACTTTCTGCAAGCGCTGATGACTAAAAAGGCCAATCTGAGATAAACAAGTCTGGTTGCAGAAAGCACAGCAGAAGATCTCCTTGGGTGATGTTTCCGGGTTGTGATTCTTCCTGCGTTGTCATTTCTCTTCAATACTTGTGTGGCGTGAGTTCTCAAATAAGGCTGCACCATTGTGGATAGTGCATCTCCATGCCTCCCAGTGTGAGGCCAGGGCGGACCATTGTTGGTGATCAATTTGGCCAAGCCTGAGATGTTGCTTCAGGGAGTCCTTGTATCATTTTTTTGGAGTGCCCCTCTTACGCTGACCTGTGGCGAGTTCACCGTAGAGTAGTATTTTTGGGAGGCGATGGTCCTCCATCCTAGAAACATGCCCTACCTAGCACAGCCGTGTTCTCAATATCATGGCCTCAGTGCTGGTAATTCCTGCTTGCTCAAGCACAGCAATGTTCGTCACATAGTTAATCCAGTGTATATTTAGGATTGTGTGTATACAGCGCTGATGAAAGCGTTCGAGGTGTTGTAAGTGTTGGCGATAGGTGACCCATGTTTCAGACCCATAAAGGAGAATAGACAGTACAATGGCTCTATATACACTGATTTTTGTAACCATTAATCTGCTGTTTGTGTGTATGTGCCTTCAGGTCACCTGTTGGCTTATAGAAAACCCTGAATTTCACAGGATTTTCTTAGGCAAGGAAGGCTCAGAGGTGGTTTTTCTGAAATGTAACCTACAGCACCTGGTATTCATTGGCAGTCTCCCATTCAAGTACTAACCAGGGCTGATCCTGCTTAGCTTCCAAGATTAGACAGGATCTTGTGTCTTTAGGGTATTTAGGCATTACTACCCCAGTTTTATTCTGATCACTGTCAGGAAACAGTACATGAGCAGCAGGAAGCTGTTCAGAGCTTGAACCAGAACCTGAAAAAAATTGCTTTTTGGTCTCCAGCTCCCAGAACCCACAAACCAGCTGATGGAAACAGTATTCCTACTTCCAAAATTGAATGGAAGACAGAGAAGTACACAGAAATAAACCTTATCACTGTTATACCTGTCTAACTATTGTGGCTGAGATGTTTTGAAACTCATTGCACAATTCATCACAATTTTTCTTACACAGTTCCTTCTACTGGAACTTCCACCAACTGGGAGCATGAAAAACAGATTGCACATTTGTTTTTTGGCCAGTACTAATAATGTGAATCTACCCTGCTAGAAGTATGAAAACACGATCTGAAAATGGACCTCCCAGCTATGTGTTTTGCTTTTGGCAGTACAGATTGGGGGACTTTCTCTATGTAGCCCCCAATAAGGGGCTATGTGGGGATCTTGATTATGCAACAGTCACGAGTATGTAACTCCTGGTTATGCATTTGTAATTTTGATACAAGTTTCTGGCCATTATGTTGTCTGAATCTCCACAGTGAATAGAGGAAAAAATGCACAGGTAAACAAAATACTCTGATGTGTCATGGTTTTGGTCTGTTTTTTTTTTCTGACTTGCAGATTGCTGCAATTATATGTTTCCTGCAAAACATTTGAAACTCCCTCAACCAGCTGCTTAGTCTGAGAGGTGGAGACAGATGTTGCTAAGAACACTTTTAGCTCCTGCTTCATTTGATCACAGCGATATGGTAGCTGCAACACTTCTCTATGGCACTGTAACCAGCAGAGATTAAGGCAGGCCTGCAGTTCCATTTTCTAACGAGCCACTGGTAGTAGACAGAGTAAATTGCCTGGATTGTACTGCTAGTCCCTGATCTGAAATACTACAATTGGTGCTTTTTGTGCTGCAGGATATCTCTTTATCAGGGAGAACCTATGTTCACATTTGAGTTTCTTTTTTAAAAAAGATAAGTCCTTCAAAGTTTTGGGACATATGATGAAAGGATTGTCCCATCAAATGTTTGGTGCCCAAGCCCTTAGATCAAGGTTACAAGAGGAGTCCAACAATGTGTGAGGCTTCATTGTCAGAGGAAAGCCATTGAAGCAGGGGAAGTACCAAGGGAAATCGTGCAGCACCTTGTTAAGGAATGCCCAGTGGCAAAAAGATGTCTGTGTAAAGGTTGTCCAGCAGTTCAGCTGATCAGACCTGGCACCTCAGTAGAGGGATAGGATCATTTCTGGAAAGGAAATGATAGAATGATTTTTTTAATTTTTTTTTTTGGTAGGGAGGCTTTTTATCACATCTGAGGAGAAACCAGAAAAAAGAAGAAGAAAACAGTGAGATATTACTAGGCGGTAACCAGGACATAATCCACTTAGGACTTTATCAGACCATGAAAATACAGTATCATAAGGATGCCTAATGATCATGAAAGGGTGTGTGTACCAGATGACGTCACCCTTTTGCGATCACATCCAGTCTAAAACCCATACATTTTATTGATGGCCCAAGCTGTCAATTGATCCCCCATGGCACTTTTGTGCCAGCATTGCTAGCGTTTGAATCCACATGCCATTGTACTCATGTGAATGCAGCATGAATGGCCGGACCAGCTAGAACACTTCCAGGTAAGATTGCAACATCCAGGTAGGTGATACACTTTTTATGACCCTCCCCAGTTTACTTGGAAGTTTTTAAGTGTGTTTATGTGCTTAGTTTAACCTTTTGTGTGTTATTTTTGGTTTTATTTTTTAATTTCCCATGCTAGGTATTCTCGTGAGAATCCGTGGAATTTCAAATGAGGAAGTGAACAGAGCTCCATTCACTCCTTTAGCATGGATAGGAGGTAAGTGTGGCATGGCGAGCTTTTTTGCTGGCATAAAAACAGCAGAAGTTATTCTGGCAAAAGAACAGGTTTAAGGGGGTGGTATGATAAAGTCCTTAGTCAATGTATTTGTGCTATTTACTTTGAGTTATAAAAGTGAAACAAAATACAGACAGACATAAAATGCTATGGCAATACAGCTGTCAGGTCAGCAGCATATCTCTTGGGAAATTTCAGGGCTGAAACCTGAGAACAGAACAGTGGTGGGGTTTCTTTTGTGATGTCATGGGATATGTCCCATGGGATGGGATAGGTTTATTTATCCCAGAGGCAGGATACGTAAGGACATAATTGCTTCTGGGTTAACTGATTGTGGAAACAGACATCAGGCAATCTGAATAACTGGGCCTAAAATTTGGGTAAAACTTGGCTAATTGAGTAATTTGGCAACTCTGAGATGTATGTGTGTATGTGGGTGGGGGACCAAAGGACGTTTCACCAGCCAGGCAGGTTGGCAAAATGTGCTCAGTAGTAGCAAGAAGAAGGCCCATGAGTTGCAATGATAGTACTCCTTCCCTTGTTCCAATGGCACAATCGGTCTAGCTGCATGTGGCCTCCATCTCTTTCCCTATTTTCCTCCCCTCACTCCTTTTTCATGCACCAATGTTGCCCAAGCACAACACACATGCAAATACCTTTGTGCTCAGCCAAAGAGCTCTGTGATTAGCTGGCAATGGGTGGAGATGGGTGTCCTCATTACATACAGACACCCGTTGCATACAAAAATCAGACTACATCCTCCTTTGCTGTTCACCCTGAGATTTGTCTCCCTACCTGGAGACCTAGAGAAGCACAGCAGTTCCAAGAGTTCAGCCAGTGTCCCAAGACCTTGCAACCTTATACAGAGAGGGTGGGTGTAATCAAAGGATCGATTTTGCCTCTGTCTGACCCAGGGCAGTCAACTCCCATGTTCCATCCCCCACCCAAAGGGCAAACTGTTATCGCCAGCAATGACAATGGAATCAGTAGCTTCTTATTCTCCTTTTCCCACCAGCCGTGGGAGGGAGGGAACACAAAAGAAAGTGGTTCTAGCATCACTTGTTCATTTTCAGGGGTCGTGCAAGCACAGGCACTTAGAAATGGTGACTGAGCAGATTGCTGCCCCTCCTAGGTGGCATAGCTCCCAGGACCCTGGAAGTGAGGAAGAACTGGCAGCTGTGCTTAGAGGAGATGAGGTGGAAACATAATCATCATGTTTTCCCCCCTTCAAATGCCCCATATAGAAAGGTGGGCAGCATTTTCAGCATGTTTTTAAGTACATTGGGCCATTTTAGGATCAGAAAGGGCCTATTTTAACTTGCTGTTCACTTCTTCTTCTTCTTCTTCTTCTTCTTCTTCTTCTTCTTCTTCTTCTTCTTCTTCTTCTTCTTCTAAGGCCTATCCTTGGTCTAAATGGCCCGGAAGGGGGGCAAACTGTGGCAAAAATGTCCCCATCCTGACAGAGGGCATCGGGCACAAAAAGCAAACAAACCAATAATCTTTTTTTAATGCCAAAGTCATAGAATCATAGAGTTGGAAGAGACCTCAAGGGCCATCCAGTCCAATCCCCTGCCATGCAGGAATAGACAATCAAATAATTCCTGACAGATGGCCATCCAGCCTCTGTTTAAAAACTTCCAAAGAAGGAGACTCCACCACACTCCAAGGCAGCGTATTACACTATTGAACAGCTCTTACTGTCAGGAAGTTCTTCCTAATGTTTAGGTGGAATCTCTTTTCCTGTAGTTTGAACCCATTGCCCACCACTGTGCTATACAGTAACAGCAAATTGTGTGTCGGCAAATTAAAGGGATTGTGCTTTGCAGAAAAGGAAAGGATATCAGCTTGTCAGTGGGGTAGACTCTGGTCATGGTTGGAAGAGGATACCAAGACATTATAAATATTGTACCTATGTAACATTTACATAAACAAGTCTTGGCAATAGGAATGACTGTTTTAATAATAACTTAATCCCCTTTTTGGTATTACTTGGAATATGTTAGGTGAAAGTGAAGGAGTGCTTTTTGTTATAGATTTTTGCACCTGGGTATTCTTGCTCATTGTAGAATGTAATTTACAAATAAAAAAACCTTACCTTATTTTTCTTGCCTAATAGTTGCTCTTGCCACTGTGATGGCAGCTACTGCTAAGGCAAAGCAGAACCGTGGAAGGTCACTATAGGACTTTCAAGTCATACAACATGCACAGGAAGCACACCCATTGCTCATTTTAATGTGGGTGAGAGCAAAGTTACGTAGATAAATTAGTTGATGAACACATTAGTTAGACAATAATAGACTACAAATGGAAATTTTCATCTGAGCTGTCATCTCTGAAGGACATTTACTGCTGACTGCTTTAATGTAAACAAGCTTCTTTAAACATTTTCCCAAATAAGCGACTTGTCAGTATTTATTAGTTAAGTGATTCTGAGTAAAATCCAGCATCATGTATGTGAACATCTGCTCATGCAATGGAACTTTTCTCTCCTAGCTTTTTCACACCAAACTGCTCCAGAGGGACCCCCAACTGTTCAAAGTAGATTTTGAGAGTTTGTGGGAGCTGCAGGAAGGAGGGGGAAATCACATTCCTTCTATGCCACTGATTTAAGCCATTCCATCAGCAGCAGTAGTTAGCTAGATATCACCATCTGCTATTCCTATTGAACAATCCTCATAATCCATTGAAATTCCACAATATTTATGTTAATTGTATAGCTGACCTGATGACAAGGTGACAAAATTGTCAGTAAACTGACGTTTACATTATAAGCATATAAAAGTGTTTTTTCCCCTTTCTAGAGTCCATTTATTCTGGGCATTCAGCATAAATTAAATATACTGCACAGCAAGTGCATTCCTGGGAGGCGGGATAATGAATGTTTGGACAAACTCATGATTTCTAAACACCCTGTAATAGTTGTTCATTGCAATAGTTAAGTTTTTGGAAGAAGGTCATGTGAACATCTTCTCCTAAAGTGTCATGCATAGTCAAAACATCTAGCCTATCCTTTAGACTGCTGGTCTTGCCCACTATTCTGAATTGCTCCCACAAACATCTGAATGGATGGCGTTACAGACAGCATAAAGCCAAGTACACTGATAGCATAGGCCTGAGTTTGTCTACTCAGCATTAAGTCCCATTGAATATTTATGCTTTCACTTCAAAGACACAGATAGCTGTGTTAGTCTGGCATATCAGTTGCAAAGGGATCTTGTAGCACCTTTGAGACTAACTGAGAGAAAGAAGGTGTAGCATGAGCTTTTGTAGACTTGGTCTACTTCCTCTGTGCATCTGAGGAAGTAAATCAAGATTACAAAAGCTTATGCTGCAACTTCTTTCTCTCAGGAGATTATCAGATGCTCTAAATATGGTGTGATAACAATGCCAGGAGATCATTAAAAGGCTTTCATTTCAGATGATGTCATTCCCATATCGTCATGCTCCTGTTTGGCTGTTGTTACACCGGCACTTCTTTTTATTGACAGGTTAAACTGCCAATGAATCCCCCGTTCCATTTCTTTAACAGACTGTCCTGAAATGGTGCCCCATTATGCTGATGCAATGCCAGCGTCACTGGGAGGTCTGTGCCAGAACACTTCCGGGTGAGATTGGGACATTGAGGTAAGTGACACACTTCTTTGTACCCCCCCCCCAAGGTTACTTGTAATGTTTAAAGTTTGTTTTTGTGCTTAGTGTAACTTTTTGTCTTTTATTTTTGTTTTAAACTTTGAATTTCCCGTGCTCTCATTTTCTCACGAGAGCAGCCGGGATTTCAGTCCAGGAAGTGAAAGGAGCTCAGTTCAAGCTCCATTCACCCCTGGGCTGCCCTGCCAAGGGAACAATGTGGAGGTAGGTCTGAAAACTTTTCCTTTTTTGTTTGTTTGTTACAGGGATGGAAGTGGGGTGGGAGAGGAGATTGCAAGACGGGAACACTTTTTTTGTTCCTGTCTGAAAATCTGCCACGTCTCAAAGGTGCTACAAGATCCCTTGCATATTTATGCTTGACAACAATTTCCCATGTGATCTCCCTTATAGAAAATAGTAGCGAATGTTGTGATTTCCCCACCCCACCACTTTTATAAAGATGTCGTTCTGTCTCTCAGTTGTATCACCTTCTGAAAGCGCGAAGTGCCTACTTTTCCCTTTTCTTCAAGTGGACAATTTAGAGTAGCAATTATGGAATGAAAAACTGATATTTCTAACCATCCTTTCAGCTAGGATAAGCTTTTGGTAGATTAGTTTTGAACCTGGAATATGCTGTACTTTCCAGCAGAAAAATCTAAATAGGACACCAATAATGGGGAGGGTGCATTTATGACCAACACCTTGTACTATGTGGTACCTGTCTTTTTAGGATACAGACTTAAATGGCAATAGTAACTCCTTTTCCATTATGAGTGAATGTGGGGTTTCCTTAGAAATCTAAGATAGGGGAAATTGGTCTGCTTTCTACAGTGAGTTTAGGCTTTTACGTTACTCTTGAGTGCTTGCTTTGTTTATTGCCATGAAACTGGCCACCATATAGTTATGGTTCTTTTCTCAGGTATTCCCTTGATAAATTCCCTAGAGAAAGAAAACATTCCTTATAAAAACTTATGTAAAAACATGTAAAAAGTTATAGTTGGGGCTACACTCCCAAAGGCAAGGAAATTTGGACAATATATCACCAGCTCATGTTAACTCAAAACATGGGTATATGGATGGACTCATCTTGTACCTTAACATTCACCCCAAAGAGCCCTGGTGGCGCAGTGGTTAAATGCCAGTACTGCAAGCCACCACGTTGCAAGTTCGATTCCAGCGGGCTCCAAGGTTCACTCAGCCTTCCATCCTTTCATAGGTCAGTAAAATGAGTACCCAGCTTGTGGGGTCAATTAGCTAACACACATTGGAAACTGTTTAATGCAGTGTAGATGTGTAAATAACTATTGCTTAAAACAATTTGTAAGCTGCTCTGATAGCCTTGTGGCTGAAGAGCGGGGTATAAATAAATAAATAAATAAATAATAAGACAAGATTCTGTAGTGTAAAAAGACAAGATTCTGTAGTGTTTGATTCTGTGGTGAGATAGATGGTTTAACACTAGAACTATGGTTGTGAGACTTCACCTCCCACCCCCACCCCAAGCAAGGAAACATGGGTCACATATTTCCCCAAGGAAATGAAGGCATTGTGCCCCCAGTAAGAATTCTGCCCCACAAATGACATTTTACATCATTCCCCAAATTTCTAGCATTGGGGGGATTGAGACATTACCTAGAACTCTTACATTTGCAGTATTTGCATTCCCTTGGTAACTTTGTTTGCCTCTTTTCTTTCAATGCCTGTCTTCCTAAATGTTCAGATGAGGTTTTACATTGGTGTAATGCTGCAAATTTGGGGACTTAAGGAAAATTTCAAGGGGTGGAGGCTTTGCGCTCCCACCCCCCATTGCACAAAGTCAAAAATGTGTGAGATGCCCTCGTAGAACAATTGGCTCATTAGAGGCTGCATGTATGTGACTACTAAGAATTATGCTAGTGTAAAGTTTTTGTGCTAACACAGTTCCCCAATAGGTTCTCAGACAAGGGACTTTATCATATCGTGCTGGTTAATCACAATTACAGCAGGATAATAGCATCTTTGGCTGGTACTTATCACATGACGTTATGTCTCTCCTGTTGCTGCTTTGCATTTCAGTCGTTGGTGGCATGCACCTTTTCATTGGTGGGAAAAACCTGTCAATGGCTCCCAATATCACTGCTTTTGCACCACCACCTTCGGTATGATAGGTCCCTGCCACTGCAGTTCTGATACTCCGGCAGTCATGTGGCATGAGTGGGTATGATTCTCCTCCTCTCCTCCTCTCCTCCTCCCTTCCCTTCTCCCCTTCACTATTCCCAAACAGGTGCTCTTACTTCCTTTTAAAATTTTATTTTATCATTTTGCCATAATTGTACAATCGGGGCAAAAATAAAAAATAAAAAATAAAATCGAAAGGCACCCACATGCTGGGTAGGGAAGACACAGGGAAGAAGGTGGGGTTATCAAGGTGGAGTGGAACAGCAAGCATGTGGCCATGGATCACCAATGCAGCATAATAGCATGATTGCAGAGAAGTGTGATAGTGATTGTTTTCAAACCAGTAAGGGACTAGCATGGTGTAGTGGTTTGTGTGTTGGATTATGATTCTGGAGACCAGGGTCCCATTTATACGTGAAGCATAGTGTCCCACAGTAGTAGCAAGCTGCAGAAGCTGTGACTTCTCTTAATGGTTGTTTTTGTCAGGGGATGATAGGACAAGCAATCCCCAGCAGAAGCCCAAAAATTATCTCAGCAGACTCAGTAGCAACCCTTTCCAAGAATACTCACACACAGAGTGTTTGATGTCCAAATAAGTAGGAGGCACTTTTATCTTCAAACTCAAACGGTTGCAATATATACAAATATTTACAACCCAAGGAGAAACTGCTGCACCAGGCCTCAGCATTCACAGGAAGAAGAGAAGTGAGCTCTGCTCTGAGCCCTCCCATATACACAGTTACAGGATGTTGGCTTACTCAATCACATGATCTTACACACCAATAAGAACCCTCCTTCTGTAGCTAAGGAAGACTAGGCTACAGAAGTCATTGAGTCAGCCATTATGACTCAGCATGACTCTGCAGTTTGTTTCACCATTTTGGTCAAACTACTGCGCAGGACACATGTAATCATCACAACATAACATCATTAACATACATTGTTGGACATCAATCGTCTGTCGATTGACCTTCCCTTTTGACACCTTTCACTTTACACACTAGTGACAAGGCCCCACCTCTTTGCCAACTCATCATGGCTTCCTGCTGGAAGGGCTTTTGTGAGCAGATCTGCAACTTTGTCCTCAGAAGGACAGTACCTCAGACACAAGACACCTTCTTGTATTAACTGCCTCACATTTTGCTGGCGTACCACAATGTATTTTGTCCTACATTTCAGGTTTTCTGCTTCTGCCATAGCTATGCAGGACTGTGAGTCCTCGTGCACCTCAACAGGCATTTGGCACAGCTCCACAAGGTCTGCAAGCATCTGCCTAACCCATTGTACCTCACTTGCCATCTCAGACAAGGCAGCGAATTCAGCTTCATCGGTACTAATGGCTACACAGTTCTGCTTTCTTGATCTCCACGCTATGGGGCTCTCTTCATACCTGACCACCATCCCGGTCACTGACTTCCTGTCTGTAGTCTCAGCTGCAAAACAGCTGTCCCCATAGCACTCCAGGGTCACCTGACTTCCAGTCAGCTTCAAACACATGTCTCTGCTCCCCTTGAGAAATCTAACTACCCTCTTTAGGGTTTCCCACTCCACCCTCCTTGGCTTGGAGACTCTTCTGCTGAGCACCCCAACTGCAAAACTGATGTCAGGCTTTGTGTTGTTTGCAATAAACAATAGACTGCTTACCACTGAGTGGTACAGATCAGGCCTCTCAAACTCCTGTTCTGCCTCTAAGTTCACAAAATCAGTGGTCATTGGTGTCCTGACCACTTTAACCTCACTAAGCCCACACTTGGCCACAAGACTGTCAATCTTCCTTTTCTGGCTTAAGAAAAATTCTCCAAGACCGGTTCTTTCTACCTCTACTCCTAGATAACATCTCAGGCTGCCTAAGTCCTTTAAATTGAACTAGCTTTCTAACTCTACCTGCACTTTCTTGACATCACTGGCCCTCTTTGCCGCTACACAAAGGTCATCCACATAAATAACTAGCATGACAGCACTATCACCTGCCCCCTTGGTGTGCACACAGGCATCTGTGACACTCCTTGTGTAACCTAGTGACACCAAAACTTGGTGTATGCACTTGTTCCAGCAACGTGCACTTTATTTTAAGTCATAGAGCGCTTTGTGCAACAAGTACACCTTGCTCTCACCTGCACTGTCATACCCTGGGGCCTGTTCCAGGAACACTGTCTCTTCAAGATCAGCATTCATGTATGCTGTTTCAAAGTCAAAGTGTTGCACAACCATCTCCCTCTTGGCTGCTACAGCTAACATTAACCTAAGACTTTCTGGCTTTGCTGTGGGCGAAAAGGTTTTGTCAAATTTGGTGTAGCTCTCCTGCGAAAAGCCTTTCGCAACTAAGCGTGTCTTACACTTTTGTGTCCCATCAACCATGTCCTTAAGCTTGTATACCCACCTGCAACCAACAACCTTTGGGCCTGTCAACTACCTGGAACACTTTCCTCTCAGCTAGTGACTCGAACTCAGAGTCCATGGCTGTATTCCACTTCTCCTGCTCTTCCCGGGGATGTTTTAGGAGATCCTGAAAACTTGCAGGCTCTTCTGCCATGACCTTGCATAGCCTGGCTTCCTGAACAACAAATCTGTCAGGAGCCTTCCTGACCCTCATTGACCTTCTGGGGATGAGCACCCTAGTTCTGTCTGACTCATCCTCACTTGCACTGCTGCTGCTATCTCTCCTGTGTCAGGCTCAATGCTTGTTTGTGGTGGTGTGTGTGTTGGAGTGGCATGTGAAGTGTCAGGCTTTTCTTCCTGTACCTCCCCTTCATCATCAGGCATTACCATCCCTCCATTTGTGGGACTTTGGGGAGTTGTTGACACATCCCTCCCCAAGGGAACAAATACCTCCTGATTGCAATGCAATCTGTCCCACCTTGAGTGCATTTCAAAGTTTGCACTCCTAGAGAACATAACCTTTCCAGGGTGGAAAGAAACACGTACTTATTACCCTCATAGCCTAGGAAACACAGCCTCCTGGTTTTAGGCTGCCCAGGCTTCCTTAGGCTCAGGTGAATCAGTACATTTACATATTGTCCAAAAACCCTCAGGTGCTTGAGGTTTGGTGCTCTACCATACAATAGACAATATGGGGTCTGGTTGACGCTGGACATCTGCAGCCTAATTAAATGGTAAGCAGCAGTCTTCACTGCCTCCCCCCACAGCCCAGCTGGGCTTGTGCATCTTCCATCATGCATTTGAACAATTTTCCTTTCTGTAAGCCCATCCTCCCCTGGAGATGCTGGGTTTGTAGTCTTGTGTCTAATGCCCCTCCTACGCATCCAGGTCTGCAGATTGTTGGATAAGAATCCCCCCCCCATCCGTCACTAGATTGGAAACCTTATGAGAAGGAAATTCGCATTCCACCGCATTCACCCACTCATGGAACCTGTCTGCAGCCTGATTTTTCTCCTTCAGTAAGTATACGTAGGTGTACCTAGTGTGTCTGTCCACTATCACAAATAAATAGCAGTTACCTCCTTCAGTGGGCTTATAGGGGCCTGCTAAATCAGTGTGGACAACTTCAAAGGGTCTGGTGGTGACACATTGGGTCTTTTTGGCAATAAGGAAAGCCTTCACCTTAACTTTCCTGCACACTGCACATTCTAAGAAACTTGGGCAGTGTTTCATGCTTAAACCAGGGCACACTTTTGCTAGCTCCTTTAACCTTTTGTAACTAGAATGGCCCATTAACCTGTGGTAGTAATGAACACACTTACCATGTAGGGATACATTGTCTGCAGGGTTCACATTTGCCACCTTCCCTTTAGGCAACATGTAGTACAACCCATGTTTCTTTATCCCTTTTGCACAGACATTATTCATGTTATGCCCTTCTGTTACTGTACAGTGTTCCCCCTCAAATATCACTGTATAACCATCAGTAGCCATTTGGGACACACTTAATATACAATTCTCTAGTTTGTTAATATGTAAGATATTTTCAAAATCTGTACCAAAAGATGGCACATATGCAGTGACCATTTTCTGCACCCTGCTGGGAGCACCATCTGCAAGGGTAATATTGGTTATTGAAGCATTTTTAACATTGCTTAACAACTGTAAACCATTAACCATATTGTCGTGGCCCCACTATCAAGTAACCAAATTCTTTCCTCAGTACCATCAGGATGGCGCTGTGCTACGAAGGCATGGCTTGAGCCTGAGAGGATGCACCCCTCCTATCCAGTGCAGGCATCTTACAGTCCCTCTTAAAATGTCCCGGCCTTTTGCATCTGAAACAGCATATCACGTAGCTGCAGGCTCCCTCCTCCACAGGTGCCTCTGTTTCAGTGTTCTCCTGATTATTTCTGGTAATATGTGGCTGTTTATTCCTCTCCATCTGGTAATCAAATTGCTTGCATTGGACCTCTTCCAGAATATGCCCAGCTACCAGGTCTACAGAGAAATCACTCTCCCTGGTGGTCTGCAGACTGTACATTAGGAAATCCCATTCCTTTGGCAAACTGCCAAATAAAATAAAACACTTATGGGCTTCTGGAATGTCCACCTCTCTATTGGCCACCTCTTGAAAAAGCTGCCTCATTTCCTCCAAATGGGCTTTCACGCAGCCTCCAGTAGACAGCTTTGTGTTATAAAGTTTCTTAGTCCATATCGTGAGTAAAAAAGATGAAATATGACGCTCAACTCTCCCCGTGGTACCGCAACAGTACCAGCAGGGGCGAGTGTCATACGAAAGGGACGCTCTGCAGTGCAGCAGCCTCGCAAGCTGATGAGGCTGCTTGCGTTACTTTCTTCGCATCCAAAAAAGTCCTGAGTCAACAATTCTCCAGCTATGAAAACCCAAACAGCTGGCAACTGGCAGCACTTCAAGGTTGCTTGAAGATATTACAGGGCCTGGCTGAAGCTTAACTGTTTCTTAGCAAACTAGCCAAAAACACTCAAGACAAAAGAGTTTCTGGGAATTTTTTGGGTGCACCTTATCTAATCTGAGATCAATCAGCTGGGCCCATAACCACTGTCAGGGGATGAAAGGACACTCAATCCCCAGCAGAAGCTCAAAAATGATCTCAGTAGACTCAATAGCAACCCGCTCCCAAGAATACTCACACACAGAGTGTTTGATGTCCAAATAAGCAGGAGGCACTTTTATCTTCAAACTCAAACAGTTCCAATATATACAAATACTTACAATCCAAGGAGAAACTGCTTTACCAGGCCTCCGCACTCACAGGAAGAAGAGGAGCCTTCCCATATACATAGTCACAGGGCATTGGCTTACTCAATCACATGATCTTACACACCAGTAAGAACCCTCCTTCTGTAGCTAAGGAAGATGAGGCAGTTCATGGAGTCAGCCATTATGACTCAGCATGACTCTGCAGTTTGTTTTTATAATGGAGTTCAGTCTAACTCCTGACAGTTTTGTCCCCAGCAGCCCCCATATGCTTCGCATCCCAGATGACAGTGAGGGCGGTGGAAAGATTTTGGGGGGGGGACTGGGGAAAGGAGAAGAGGGTGAGAGAGCCCTCCTTCTCCCTTGGTACCTACAGGGGCAGCAGCAGTGACACAGGTCGGAAACCAAGAAAGCGAGAAGAGGGCGAGAGAGCCCTCCCCCTCCTTCTTTGGCAGTGGCGGCAGCGGTGAGGACACAGGTGGGAAACCAAGGAAGGGGGAAGAAGGCGAGAGAACCCTCCCCGTCTCTCAGTCCCAGTGGGGGTAGCAGCGGCAGTGGCGGTGGCTGGGGTGGATAGGAATGATAGCTGCCCTCTACCTTCCCTATTCCCAATCGCTTGGGGAAAAAATGGTGGCTGCAGGAGATTGCCCTGTTAGCAAGCCCTGCCCCCGCACTCATCCAGCCAATCAGCTTTGTGCTTCCTGTTGTATGGGCAAGTGAATAAAGGCAAATTGCTTGTCCAAATGAGCAGGAATGTGCACCCCTCTCTGAGTTTTTAAAAAACTTTGTGGAAAACCGGGAAGTCTCCTAGCATGCAGGATATGGCCAGTTTTTCCCCCCTCTTTCTGAATAGGGCGAATCACTGCAGGTTGCCATTAAGACAACACATTTGCTCCTTGAATTCTATGAGCTTTTTCCCCCCCACCATTTAGACAACCCCCAGGGTTCGTATCCCAGCTCGGCATGAAAAACCCATTGGGTGACCTTGGCACCCAGCCCTCAGAGAAACCTGTGATAGGTTGCTTAGGGTTGCCATAAATCAGAAACAACTTGAAGGCACACAACAACAGTGTTCCCATTTGTTTCAGCAATGAGATTGCTGTGAGACAACAGGCTGGTGTGATAAAGTCCAAGGTCTCTGCTTCTACCTGAACTTTCAGGCAAAGTAAAAACAAGAGGTCTGCTCCAGTCTCAATATTATGGAACACTATAACTTGATGCTGCTGCTTCAGAAATGGAAGAAGAGTGGTTATTTACCTTTTGGTGGGGAGTGGCCATGACTGGGGCAGCACAATATTTAGCACAAACGTCACTAGTCTTGCTGAATGTGTTGCTCAGCTTCCTTTTTGAGAGGAGGTTTGAATGAGAAGGGAAACCATTTACATTAGAAACAGGAAGAACAGAGAATATGGAGGAAACCTCACATCTTAGGATGCAATCTTATCTACAAATTGTGACATGTTTATAAGTAGAACCCTTTACATCTAGCTAATTTGGGATTGAGCCCACTAAATATCATGGGATTTCTTTCTCCTAAGGACAGAATAATTGGTTTGGATTATCAAAGATGCTTTACTGTGAAAAGGACTGCATTGCAAATCTACTTTTTGACACTGTCAAAGCCCATGTTTCACTAGAGCTCTTCCGTGTCACTAGGGATGATGGTATGTAGGGTAGTTACAACAATTATGCAGTATTCTGCACTTGAGGGTAGAATTTAATGTACAAAAATGATCCATCAGCGTCCCTGTGTTTTGAGTTAGCAGTGTGGAGCCTATCAGTGGTCAGAATATCCTTGCATTCTGGAGTATGGTTCCAACCAATGTTTTGCTTTAAATTGAAGGTTTTTCTTTTCTTTTTGAGGAATGCTCTCAGGTAAATTGGTATACGATTGCAGTGATGGGTCTGGATATTGTTGTTAATCTGAAACTGGGTAGTGTTAGCAAGCTTTGCATGCCTATATTAAGTAATTGTTAGTATGCTTGTCTGAAGAGACACCCACTCTTTTCCTGTATCACCCTAACCTGTTCACATTTCCTCTTCCCTGTCTCAGAAGCATTAGTAAGTAAAGCTACTTTGTCTCTTCTAGTTGGGACTAACTAACTGGATTCAAGGTATGGTCTTTTGCTATCTTTTGTGATAAATAAAGAAATTATTTAGCCCATTGCATATTCATTGTTTAATACTCTGCCGCTTGCTCTTTTAATTTATGTAAGATGAAATGATACAGTGTAACAGCTAAATAATTACTAAAAGTGTGTATACTGTGGGTTTGAAATTATTATTCCTATTACTGTGAAATTGGTGCACATATGCACTTACCTTTACTTTTCCACTTGCTGTCAATTGCTTTTAAATGTTGTACCTTGAAACAGAGCACACTTCTATGCATCATAAACCAATTGATCTATCTGAGCAAATTTCTTCTTACACTTCATCACAGCATGTTTTCCCTTCTGAGGTTCCATCAATGTTTAATGTCAAGGTGTCCTCTTATACCGTAACGTGAGAAGGGCCAACAGAACCTTTGAATTATACATTGCCTACCAGACTGTGAGCAGGTTCTTTTCCAATCCCAACACTCTCCTTGCTGAACTAATTCTGGGAAGCAGCATCAAAAACCTGGATCTATGGATGATTTTCAGAAGAAACTGAGCCAGAGGAATGATGCAAGGTCTCGAAAAGTAAGATTCAAAATCTCCTCAGCATACAGTGGTCGCCTCTTAAAACAGGTCTATGAAGATGGGCAGGAACTTGAAATTCCACAAGTGGACTATCCCCACAGTTATCGACACTGGAACTTTGAACCTAGAGGCCATTTCTTTGGGATTGGTGAAGTCCCAGAGTCCCGGTTTTATCCATCAGCTAAACTGAATGCACAGAGAATCAGTGTATTCAGAGAGGGGAACAAATACACCCTCACAAGTAGCCCTTCCCTCCTGAATGATGACCAGCCAGAGGACAGTCAGATGGTAAGCCATGTTTCTTCTTTGTTCTACTGATTTAAAAAAATGGGGGGGGGGATTTGAGTTAAGTGAATATGAGTGGCCAGAACTGACTACAGCAGTTTACTAATTTGTAACCTAGAGTTATGCATTTGTGATTGGTTTGTATTCACAATCTCTACATATTCACTAGTTTAGGGAATATGTAGAGACTGTGGAAGCCCCCCAATCCTCACTTATTGGGCTGTATTGAACAACAGGGCTCTGTTCCCCTGTTGATCAGGAAGCATCTGACTGGTATTTACATCCCCCCTCCTGTGAGTGATCTCTGGTGTGAAGGAGGATTGCAACAGGGACTCTGCTTTGGACTGTCCAACTGGAAATCACTCAGAGGAAGGGGTGGGAAAGTCAGCCAGCTGCTTCCTGGTTGACAGGGGAAACAGACCCCTGTTGCTGTGGCCCAGTAAGTGAGGGGGTTGCGTGGGCCAGGAAATAATACTTAACAACATAATTAAGGTGGTTGCATATGTAGCTAATCATGGCCCACGTCTCCTTTTAACAAAATCCACTTGGCCATGAAATTATATTTGCTAGCTAGATTTAAGAAATCTTTCCAAATAACATATATGAACACTCCTGACCATAAAATTAGTACAAAGACCTACAGTTAAATATATTCATATGAACTGAACATCAATGGAAGGATCCTGATCCCATGGAGAATATAAACAATGGCTGTTTAGAACCCACAACTTCCAACATGTCACAAATCAAATCAACATCAGAGTGTAGTCAAGCTGGCAAAAGCTATTGAGGAAGAACATGCCAGCTAGGAGACTCTAGTTTGCCTTTGCCTGAGCCTACTAGGAAGGGCAAGATTCTGTCCCTTTCTCTCCCTCACCCCGAGTATCAAATAATTCTGCATTTTTGAACTCAGTTTGCAGCAACTGGAGTAAGCTGGGGACAAAGGGGGGAATTGGGAGGAAGAGAGAGAAACTGACACATTTTAAAAGCAGCTTAAAAAGTGGGACAATAGAGGATGAATCAGGACTGTTCCTGCCAAGTTGAGACAGTTAGTGTATCAGATCCAGCCCTATCCCCCATTCCCTTTCTCAGGAGCCATGGCTACTCCCTATAGCAAGCTGCTGCTAACTGTTGGTTGTGCAAGTCACCTAATTCTCTTTGGTTAAGATATTACTTACTGTCTTGCTTCTCTGGTTTACCCAAGGCTCCTGAAGTTTCATATCATGTGAGCAAAGCTCATGAAGTCTAAGGACAAATTTGAATGGGGTTTTGTGTTTCAAATGCAGGCTCATAATTTTCCCACACACATCTTTTTAAACTGTTTTGATTATATTGTAATTGTTTTAGTATGGTGTTTTATTGAGGTTACTTTTTAACTTGTACTTGGAAATTAAAGGTGGAGATGGATGTGATGTGCTGTACAATGAATATGTAAGGAGATTATCAGACAGGAACGCAAAAAACATTCCTGTCTCACAAGCTCCACTCTCACCCCTGTCCTAACACAATCACCCTCTGCACTGCACTTACATCCTCTCCCATTGACAGGGAAGCCCAGGAGTGAATGGAGCTCTAACGGAGCTCTGTTCACTTCCTAGAGTGAAATCCTGCAGATTCTTATGAGATGACACGAGCGCAGGAAATTCAAAAATAAAAATAACACCAAAAAAGTAACACCAAGCACAAGGGCACACTTTAACATGTACAAGTAACCTGGGGAGGGACATAAAAAGTGTGTCACTTACCTGGATGTCCCAATCTCACCCGGAAGTGTTCTGGCAGGGACCGCACATTGATGCTGAGATCTCATCAGCAGCACGGGGCAGATTGTCACACACATGGAAATCCATGACAGAAACAGAATAGGGGATCTAGTGATGGCTTCTCCCATCAATAAAAAACAGCACCCACGGAACGGGAGCAGAAAAAGTGCATAATGACGTTGTTTAGTAAGGAAGCCCTTTTGCGATCTTCTGGTGTTGTTGTAATGCCACTTTTGACACATCTGATAATCTCCTAAGTTTCTAGTTAGGAACACCATGGTAGTACAGTTGTTTGTATTATTTTGTATTTTTTAAAAAACAAAACCAAACCCTGGGCTTTTGCAGAAAGCAAGCTTGTCAGAACTGAGCACTGACTGGAGTTTGCTAAGATAGCTATTGGTCTTTCTACCATTTTAATACTTATATGTATCACATTTCATATCAGCATCCCCCAATTTTAGATTTTGGAAAGATCATCATCTACACCAGCAATCTGAAAATCATTCGAACACCAATGAATAAGAAAGAGTTGGTGAGAAAAATCATGCAGGATGAAGGTATTGATGACTGCTCTTTCATGTATCGTGAAGAAAGAAGAGGAAATAGTAGCAACCAAACTGATAGGAATGTGAAGGATGTTGAAAATGACCTTGCCCACAATCAGCATGTGCAGGTAAAACAAGATACTTCCTTTCCACTTGTTCTAACATCATTCTAGATGTGGTGAGAGCCTCAACCATTATGGATTGCATCACTATTCCCTTTAGTGGATTTACAGCTGGAGGCAGAAAGATCTCAAAAGTAAATTCAAGAATGAGGTAGCAATTACTACATACTTGGCAGAGTTCCTAGGTAGGCAAAAGTAAATTAAAAGAAATGTGTAGATTAAAAGAAAAGGAGATTTTAAAAGCATTATCTCAAATAGCCTAATAAGGACCTGTGAGGTTTTAGCATTTATGCAATGTTAATGGCAGTTGATACTCTAAGAAATTTTAAATTAACTTAACCCCTTGTCCAGAAATCAGCCTTCCAGGTTTGCACCATCAAAAATCAATAAAGGTGTAGATGACTGCTCAGAATGCATAAATGAGATCTGTATGTTTATGACTTAAGCGACATAGGTTAGTAAAACCCACATGGGAGGAACCTGCTGTTACATGTGTTTTGCAACTGCAAACAAATGTATACTAGTAAAGCATCTGAGATTAACTAGTGCTGAGCCCTAATTATCCTTAGCTACATCCTTCCAAGTAACAGCATTGCATGGGCAGTTCTGGCACAATGAGTCCCTCTGGCACACACAGATGGCAAGGCAACTAGTTGCATTACGTCCCTGTTGTAGTCATTCGTTCTGTACCTTCCTTGCTAGAAAAGAACTTTAGAAAGGGCAGGGGCAAGGTGTTAAAAGCAGGCAACACACAAGAAGTATATATGTTGTTCTTTCCTGCCTAGTTACACACATGTTCCTACTCCAAGGTTTTTCTGAGCAAGTATATACCATGGGTTCAACTCATTGGGAAGCATACTATGTATGCCCTTGGCTTTGCCCCTTTGCCTAGAGCAGTGGTAGGCAACATCCAGATGATGTTGAACTGCAACTCCCAGCATCCCAAGCCAGCACAGGTAGTGGTGAAGTGTGTTAGGAATGTTGGGAAAATCCTGCATTCTCTCCCCCACCCCACTCTCTTGCCATTAGGGCAAGTGGGTGCTAGGTAGGACAGAACTTCCTGCATGTAAAATCCTTTCTCTTTCTCTCATTCAAGAACTTGTTAGTTCTACTTTTGAAGTACATGGTTGTAAATAGTTTGTAACCAAGCAACAAGACCATGTGGCCTCGGGCACTTCCTTTGGTCTTGGTCATACAAAGATATATCCCTTCTTGGCTCCAGTTACAATACCAAAACAACAATCCTATTCTTTCCCCTCTCTTAATGTTTTTTGCTGCCATGCTTCCTTCTCATCAAGATGGTGAGTTAAGAAGAAGCAATTATCTCTTACCTAAACCTTTTCATTACTTAGGATGTAGGCTCTCCATGCATACATAGATGCATAGCCATTAGTAAAGTTTTAAGTCTTTTAACTTGAAAATCCCTACCTCTTTTGTTTTTCAGTTCAGAGCAAAGTAATGTACAATTGTGTCATGCTTTTAAACTGCCTCCTGCTACAAGAAAGTTAACTCTTAACAGTTTTAACTTCATAGAGTTTCTCAAAAAGGTCTAACACCCTTGGAGTCTCTAATTCCTCAGCAAGGAGTTGATGTCCAACAAGATATGGAGGGCCAGTAGTTGCTACTCCTAGCCCAGGGCTTAGAAAAGTTAGTGTTATGAACAATCCCCCCTCAAACCCACTAGCCAGAACATGCTGGTTAGGGGATATGGGGAACTGAAGACTAAAATGTTCCTTACCCAGCCCCTCCCTTTTTCATACCACTTCTTACCCTCCAGGGCCAGTTCATCAGCCGTATACCAGGGAGGGAAAGTTCTGATTCTACAGATTGCCTCTGTTTCCTTTCTGGCTTTTTGTATCTGTGGGAGAGAGGTCCCATTTAGAAAAAGAGTGGAGGTACACTGTGATTAACCCGCCTGACTGTGTCATTGCTCCTTGGCTGTACCACTGCCACATTTCCTTACTATGTACAATTGTCAATAAATAGACCATTGCAAAGATATTGCAAAAGTTTCCAAAGGCAACAGTCTTGTGAACAACTCTCCTGCGTTGAGGACATTCCTTTCCCTTGGGGAAGAGAAAGTGTTCATGTACAGATACTTCACCAAGCATTGCCACAGGCTTAAACCAGACAGAACAATGTGATTCTGGATGCTTTTGCAGGGTGGGAGGCCTCATTACACACATGCAGAGATGCGTCCTGTTCAGATGTAGCACAATTAGGGCTTGACCAAGACCTTTTGCTGCTGGTGGCATAGTGCCCTCTCCATTCTATATACTGAAGTCAGACTGGCAGCTGAATCTTATTTCTATACTAGCAGCAGGGTGGTATCTTTCCTCATGCACACTTCAATGCAACAAGCTGAGTTACGGGGTTTAGGCCAGACTCTGTGCTGTATGTCCACCTGTGGCTATTACCACAGTGCACCTAATTATAGGGCTGGCCCTGAACAGAAAAATATCAGTGTACCACATCAGTATAGGGTAGAGTATAGAGTACCTCAGTATAGAGACCTCTGCCTCTACTTTAGACAGACATACTGTGCTGCAGTTTCCACTAAGTTTATCTGGCCAGGTGCATTCAGTTCGGCCAAAAGACTGTGCAAATTGATATTAAGAAAACTTCTTTTGAACACTCCATTCTGTTTCAGGAAGCAGATGATGAGAACAGTTGCTCCCAATGTAAGGGATCGGGCTCTGCACCCTGCTCTGTGTGCCATGGAAGCAAGTTTTCGATGCTGGCTAACCGATTTAAAGAATCCTACAGAGCTCTGCGATGTCCTGCTTGCAATGAAAATGGCCAGCAACCCTGCCAGACTTGTGCTCATTGACTATCCCTACAGATATGACTTCAATTGACTTCAGTGGTTTTGGTTTTGTTTAGAAAAAGCATCTTCCAGATGTTGTGCCTTTACTATGATGATGCATACTCAGACTACATTTTTACCAGAGTTTAGAAAGGTTACGTTTTGGACTACAGTGGAGGAGGTTCTGGGAGCTGTAGTCCAAAAAGTAACTTTTCTAATGTCTGATTTTTGTAGCTGGTGGTAGGATATTATTTATGACTCTTCCTTTGCACTAATGGTGCAATTAACTTTTTGACAAATTGGGCTGTGATCCAAGTCTCGCTGGCAATTTAAATATTCTTTTCCAAGAGATATGTACAAAACTTTAAAATTGTGGTTAACTTTGGTTGAAACATATATTTGTTTATTTCCCCCCCACACTCTTCCCCCAATTCTGGACCTAAGATAGCTTACGAAGTCAAAACAAAATACTGTACTGCTAAAAACACAGGTTATAAAATGAAAGAGTAATTTAAAATCAATTAAATAAGTGGTCGTATTATAACCAAGCACTGAATCTTAGGACTTTATCAGACAGCTCCCTTAAAATGTTCTTTTGCCGACATTAAAAAAATCAATTTTTATGCTGGCAAAAGAACACCCCCCACCCTACTTACCTCCTTTCCTGGCAAAGGCTCCTCCAGCAATAAAGAGGAAGTAAGCGGAGCTCTGTTCACTTCCTCTTTTGAAATCCCGCATGATTTCATTGTGCAGGAAATTCAAAAATAAAAATGAAAATAAACGTCAAAAAGACACACCAAGCATCTAAACATACTTTAAAATCCCCAAGTAACCCAGGGAAGGTCAAAAAAGGTTGTCACTAACCTGCATGTCCTGATCTGACCTGGAAGTGTTCTGGCAGTTCCGGCCACTGACGGGGTAAGCCCGAGATTTAAAGGGACAGAGGTATTGCATGCCAGCAACGCCAGCAAAAAAGTGGTAGGGAGATCTATTGACAGCTTAAGCCATCAATGAAAAACTACGCAATTTTGGCTGTTTTTAACTGTAAAAGGGCAATGTCATCTGATCCGTGCGCCCTTTCGCGATTATGTGGTGTCATGATGACGCCGTATTTTCGGTGTCTGATAAATTTCTAAATAGTTTAAAAACACAAGGAAGTGGGATAAAGTACAACACGGTCTCTCTCGAAAAGATCCTTCCACAGCAGCTTAGTGGCCCCAAAACTGCCTGAATAAAAAGGCCTTTGTCTGGCTTGCATTTTATTCTTCTTGTTGTAATTTAGGCCATTTAATTTGTGTCAGTGAAAAAGTAGTGCTGAATACTTATCATGCTACCACCAACACTCTGTAAGAAAGCAAATGAGAGAGAGTGATTTTTTTTTCCTTATTGCAGAATTCAGATTCTTGCTTTTATCCTCTTCCTCTAGAGAATACTAAAACTGTGTACCCATTGAGCAGGTTTTCTCAAACTTTGTACTTGTAATTTACTTTATCTCTTGGGATATAATGATTGTAGGACAGAAATTAATTATCCTTAGCAGTGACATACCAGTTCTGACATAGTACAATAGCAGAAGAAACTGTACCTCAGCCCATATAAAATGAATGGGAGGATTCTGCATGTTTACTAGCAAAACATTCTGTTTATGTTTTAACATTCACAAGCATTTTCAATTTGCATAACCATTTTGTAATTAGCTGTACATTTATCCCTCCAGTGGTGCATGCCTTTTTCTGCAGATCTGGCTTATTTCAAATTTACTGTTATTAGAGAACACTGTTTTCTTCTGTTGTATGATTTAAGCAGCATTTCCCAATTCTACACATTACTGCAGAGAAATGGGGGGAGGGCAGGGAAACTAAAAACATTAGTGCAAATGAAAAAAAAAAAAGGAAAACAAATGTGTTTTATGGGTCTTATTCAGAAAGACACTACCAGTGATGTTACTGGAGAAGATCTGCCTCTCCCAGGATTCATGTGCTCATGTTCTTCAAAATGAACCCCTGTTGTCATTTCTAAACTGTGAACTCTAATTAGTCTAGATGAAGCAGCAGCACTGAATACTTAGCATGCTACCAATCACAGCAACAGAACTGTTACAAATAAGGAAGCAAAGGGAGCAGTTTCTCCCAGAGCCTGTAGATTTAGTTTATTGTAACTCTGTTAATGTCAATGCTGGCTTTGCTTGCATATGAGATCTGAGGCTCTTGATGAGCTAAGAGATTTTTCACCCATTTTATTTGCTGAGGTTGCAAGTGTAACCAGTATAATTTATGGCCAAGTGTGTACTTCAGGGTGAGAATATGTTAGAAGGTTTGTCTGAAACAGCTGTATTAGTAACTCTAATGCCATCATATTTCTAAGACCTGCCCAGATTCTTTAATGTTGGAATTCACCAGCATGTCTCCCCATTGATATAAATACTGCTTTGAAAATTGTCTAGTAGAAGTAATTGTGGAAGTATAACTACATTAAGACATTTTTAAAAGTTCTAAAACATGCATAGTGTAGAAATGCTTTGAGTTTTAAGGAAAGCATGGTTAGTACATGAAATGGGGGGTGTTTCAGAGGTTATCTTTTCATCTGCACAGATCTTAAGGCCCCTTGTTGCATTTTTCTTTTGAACCATTTTGATATGGTGTGTCAGTTTCACTTCACTGCTGAGATTGAGGCCTACTGCACGTTTTATCTACATGGTCTATGAATTTGAAAGTCAGAAGGAATCATGTTTACAATAGGGGAGACAAGACCTCTAAAAAGCCTATCTGGGAATTGACTTTCCATTAGAAAAAGGGGGAATCGTGTACATTCCTGGACCCAGGCTCCCATGACTGATAGAACTTAGGTGCAGAGATAAGAGCTATTAAGGGTGGGTGGGGAAGAGATGTTGAGAAGCACTGCTGGTGTTGGCTCCTATGCAGCTATTGTCACATGTATGATTTATCTTGAGAAAAACTATTATATTCAAAATAATTTTTGTGGCACCCCACATACCGAATTATGCATATGTCTACCTTGCATTGGCCTTGGAGTCCAGAGGAGTCAGTTTTTCATACAGCTTCTTCACTCACAAACAGGCGTGGGAGAAGGCCAGGGATGTAACTACTGGGGGAGGGATCACAAAGAGGGCATTGCTCCCCAAATAAGAATTCTGCCCCCCCCCCTGAAATTTTCCTTCATTCTCCAAATTTCTAGTGGAACAGGAACTTAATAGTCAACTGAGCATTTAGGGATATCATTTAGGCACCCAGAGAAAAGGGGAAGGCAAAGTCGCCAAGGGGACAGAAACACAGCAAATATCAGAGTTCTAAATGTGAATAATTTTCCATGTCCCACTCTCTGCAATATTAGAAATTTGGACACTGAAGGAAAATTAATTGAAGGGGCAGAATTCTTATTTGTGGGAGGGCAATGCCATCATTGTAGCTACTCCTCTGGAGCAGGCCCTTTTAAGTTGTTGTTGTTGTTGTTAGGCTCTATGTGCCTTACAAATGATGTAATTTGATTTAAGAGGTTTTTAAACAGAGCTTTGGATCCATTGGTCAGGCATGCTTTAGCTATGGATTTCCTACCCTGACAGGGGCTGGATTAAATGACCTTTGGAGGATCACTCCCAAAGGTCTATAAGTTTTGGATGTCAATTCCATTTCAATTTCATGGTCTGAACAGATGTTTAGAAAAACGTGAGTGTGGCAAACCCATGTCTTCAACTATGGGTCTGCCTTGCATGTACCGGTAAGTGTGTGTGTGTAAAAGTAAACATCAGTGCTTCTCAAGCTGTCAGATGTAGGGGATCAGTAGTGCCCCCCCCATGTGCTAGGGACTGGGTAACATATTTGTGCCCACTGGCTACAATTGTTTCTTTCTTTCCTGGACCTCCCTCAGAGACTGGCAGCTGATGGTTCATGGACTGTGCTGGTCCATGGACCATCACTCAGAGAGGCACCAAAATGTCATTTGGAGGGTGTGGATTCATCTTTTACTTGCTTCTTCCCCTTTGGTAGCTACTGTCTCCAAGGCACTTTCTCTCTATTAGAATTTACTTCTGGAACTGGATGCCAGATGCGGGAGGGAGGACTTTGGGGAACAGCATGTAAGGGTAAGATAAGAGCAATGGGGCTAAAAATTGATTCATCACCCACTGTCCTTTGCTGATGCCTTTTAATCAACTCACCCAACCCCATTCTCTGCTTTAGATGTCATTGGAGCATGCCTACTCTTGAAGGTACAGATCTGCAGCTGTCACATCTAATCTGAGCCTCAAAAGAAGGGAACATTCACATTTCCCATTAATTTAACCACTGGAAAGTAGCTCTTAAAAAACAGAATACATTATGAAACCATAAGTGGTATCCTGAGAGGGCTAATTGTGGATACATCTGTATTGTCCAGATTGTTTGGCTGAGATCCAAAAGGCTCATAAAAAGCATAGGTGTGTCTACATTTTATATGGAGAAAGTTCTGCACATACAGAAAGAATAAGTATAGAAAGCTGTTTCCATGTTCAGAAAAGCCATATGCTCATGAAATACCAGAAGTCTTCTCTATAATTGCCACTGATCATGTTCCTTTCCTTAATCTTTGTTCAAATTGCATCCTAACACATTATTTGGGAATATATTCTGTATTTAAGATTAGAATGTTTGTTGTGGGGGAGTGTCATTTAGTGTATAAATATAATTAAAATGTAGTTTTGTGAGAATGTTTCATTAAAATATAGCTGAAAAAATTCATAAAATTTGTAAGATATAAAGGCCTAAATCCAATTTAATCTTGAGCAGAGAAAGCCCATTGAATCAATGGTGCTTACATTAAGTGTTGAGTTACCAAGTTCCCATAGATTTGATGGGTCTAGTCTACTTGCGATTAACAAATGGATTTAGTCCATGGCTGGGAATCATGAGGTCCTCCAGATATTGTTGGACTGCAAATCCCAACAGCCCTAGCTTAAATCCATTTAAATTGTGATAAATATTTCACTACTAGGTCCACATTAACAAATTAAAAGCTGTAGAATTCCTTGAGACTTAATGTCTTCTCTCTTTATGAATTATCTTTCTTATCAAAAGCCACTTACCAACATTATGTAGTTGTTTGCAAACTTGGATCCTATTAGATTTCAGCTCCCTGAAGCCCTAACCAGCATAGTCGATGACCAGGATTTCTGGGAGCTATAGTCCAATCACATCTGGGGATCCATAACAGGTAGATAATGCTGTAATGTGACCAGGAGGAAAAAAAAAAAGAATGGCTACAAAGGAAGAGGGTAGGTTGATAGGAGACAGTCTTAATGACTGGTATCAGCAAAGACAGGAAGGAAATTAAGCCATCACCTCAGTACTACCTCTGAGGGTACCCACCTACTTTCTCCATCCAAGTACATGGCTGCTGTTCACTTGGCACTTGGTCCCAATGAAGGCCAAACCTGCCCTTCAGCTTTGACCTCACCCTTCTTGCTTCTCTCATTAACAACGCCTCTTTCCAGAGAGTAAAAAGGACTCTCCCTGAATCTTGCTTGTCACGCACACCTACACTATTACAGCATACATGTTGTGTCTTCATATGCCCAATATCCGTCATGATGATGGGCATTTGGTTTAGTTGTGTAAGAATAATAAAGTGTGATGAACATCTAGTCATTAGGCAAATCTAAAAGGTGTGAGGTATCTTACAGCTGACAGTGCTTGATTTGATGAGGTGGATGTAGGATGAAGTGATGATGGTTATACTTATTCTATTCTAAGTGCTATGACTAAACAACCATCTTGTGAGGGCTGGTGGTGCCAAGTATTAGGAAAAGCAGAAAGCTCAAGGTTGCCACCACACCCATTAGTACAGGTGCTTTCATAAAATATCTCAGCTTGCATCCTTGTCTCCCTGTGGGTGGAAAAGGAGTTTGTAGCAAGGGCAACTTTGAATTCAGTGGTGCTCTTCACCAGTTCCCACCTAGAATAAGATTGCAACCTTTCAGTTTTATTTTTTATTCCAAAAGCAAACAGGGGGAAAAAAGGTGGAACTGAATATTGCTTGTAGTTTCTGCCTGAGTGCTGAAAACACCTAACATCTATAGACAAAGAGGTTAAGAAGGGACAATGAAGCAGAGCATCACGCAGGACCAGAAGGATTTTTCTTCTACTGGAAACTGAACTGATAAATTCAAAAGTGGATAAGAACACTGGATTGTCCAGTGCATGGAAAGTGGAGGTGAAGGTCACCAGGAGGCCTGGTGGCACAGTGGTTAAATGCCAGTACTGCAAGCCACAAGTTTATGAGTTCAATCCCAGAAGGTTCCAAGGTTGACTTAGCCTTCCATCCTTCTGTAGGTCTGTAAAATGAGTACCCAGCTTGTTGGCGGCAATTAACTAAATGCATTGTAAAATCGCTTAGGGAGTGCTTTGGCACTGATAAGTGTTATATAAATATCAATGCTAAGAGAAGCCTGTAATTTAGACCACATTGCAGTGTGGTGCAGTGTAGTGTAGTGCTATTCAAAGTCTCACCTAAGGATGCCTGTCCCAGGATACTCCTTTTCATTATTCCTCCAGACAATTCATCCACCTGCACTCCAACACATTCTCAGCATCCCATAGCCACAGAGCATAGCCACTCCTCACTAGGCTGTGTTGCCATGACTTTCACCCCTCCCGCTAATAATTCATAATTTGGCAATATCGGATATTTCACGAGTTTTAAGGTAGACCAGGGCAGACTGAAAGTGGGTTCAAGTGAAGGTCACCCAAGACCCAATGAAGATGTCTTGGAAATTTCCAACAGAGACACCCAAGATTGGATTAAGTGGAGCCCCTTAGTATCAGAGTCATCAAGGTGGAATGTGCTAAACCCCCCTTGGATGCTCCTGGCAGTGAGTCACACTCACAGACAAACTGTGACTGAATCCCCATTATCCACCAAATGTCTTTCCTCACATCCTTTCCTCTCCTATAATAAGAAGGCTGCCATAAACCCATCAACCTTGATGTCTCAGCCATAAGCGGCAATTAATGAAGTTGTGGTTTACTTTGTTTAACAGTGGGAAACCCCTCTAAGCATTGTTTTAAACTCAAACACCCCTTCAGGATATGAAATTGGGTATAAATATTACCTCCAAATAATAACCAAGTGTGCACAATTCTTCTGACACAGTCATTCTGCTGGTTTGCTGTGTCACCTTTAGTTCATATCTGAGTCTTCTTTGGTGGACAAACCTCTGCTCTTCAGGACTGGTAAATATCGCCCATGTTTCTCTGAATCTATCTAATCTTTCCACCTTTTAACTCTTTGTTAGCCTTGTGTGGTTCTTGTGAGCGTGAGTGCATGTGTGAATGCATCCATGATTGCTTTTCAATAAAAAGCATTTTATTTTAGTTTAACTTGGAGTCTGATAAGTTAAGACTGGTATACACAGGTGTAAAGATCTTGCAAGTTACCTGTCCTCTCACAGCCATACCTTTTAACTAATTATAATTCCCAATATTAATATCATCATTTTGGTGTCACGAGTGGGTAACAATTCGGGTAACACGCATATTTGTTTTTTACCTCCTTAGTTCACCACCCATAAATATTTCTGTACTTCTGCAATACCTGGACTTCCCCTAAGCCCACTGGCCTCTCCTCTGTGGGCAAAATGGTTCCTAAGTAAAAGAATCAGCACTTACCCACAAACACTGATAAACTGAGGGAACTATAGTTAGCTTTGGCCTCATTTCAGGTTTGATTACATGCAATGACATAAGTTGTGTAGAACTAATAATGCATGTGATACTTTATTACCAATATGCATTTATCCCTGTGGGAAGATTTTCTGATTGCCCAGGCTTGAGGTGTTCTACTTGTCAAATTGTTAAACTATTCGAAAGTGTGTTGCTGGTCTTCCATATCTCTCAACAGCACAGCTCAGAAAAAAGTTACTTTTGGGGGCTATTGCTCCCTGATTTCACCAGCCACCATGGCCATTGGTCATGAGAAAACAAAGATTAGGCATGTTGGGTGCTGCTTTCTACCCCTCTATATTTTTTTTAAAAAATTACAGTACTGGCTATTTAAAGTATGATTACAAAGAAAAGAAACAGAAAGAAGAAAAGAGAAAAAAGAATGAAAAAGGAGAGACGGGAAATACATAGGATGTGAATAAGGTTAGGCAAATACATAGATATAGGCTGACCTTATTTTCAACATTTTCTTGAAGCTGATGTCTATAAAATACATGTTCATGAATCTACAAGATCTTCTGGCCATTGTGAATAGATGGTGAGTGTTTATCTTCCCAACCTTGAAAGATATGGGCCCCTTCACACTTCACAATTACTACACTGTTACTGCCAAAATTACATCCTATGGAATCCTGAGATTTAGAGTTTAGGGAAGAGTATTTAGAATTCTCAGCCAGAGAGTCCCTCTGACCAAACTGCAGTGCTCAGGATTCCACAGGACACAGCCATGCCAGTTAAAGTGGATCATAACAATCTAATAATGTAGTGTGAAAGGGTCATAAGTCTTTTTGCAACAGTGAAAGTGTGCAGGATCCAAAATGTTGACCCTCCCTTAAATTCCACATTATAGAAATGTAATTTAATAGAACATGTGTTCTACAAAGAATTTCCTAATGCAAAATTAATACATGGTAACACATCCAACAAAAGGGACAATTGAATGTGCCCATTTCATATACCACATGGATGGTGATCATCATAGTACCAACATTTAGATCGGGGTGGGCAAGTGTGGAAGAGTAAGGAGCATATTCCCAGGTTGCATCTAAACTCTTTCTTGAAATAGTCCAGGCTTCCCTTACTGTCTACTCCCTTGTGTCATTTCTCTTCCACCTCCCACTGATCATGTGTCACATCTAGACTCCTGCAGTATTTCAGAAGTTGATTTTCACCAATTTCCACTGAACCTTCTTTATTATTATCAGGAGTTGGAGACAAAGTGTTAAAGTGCTTTAGCAATATTACACTAGTTAAAGATTAGGACCATTTTGTTTTGGTGCAAACATTCCTCTCTGCCTCCCTTGATCTCTGTTGAACCTGTGTCCTCAAAACAATAGGTGTGTTTACTGGTGGCCATCTTAGCTAGTTCTGGCATACCGGTAATTCAAACAGACAGCCAAATAGAAAGACATTTCATTTCAGAAAATACTGGATTAATTTAAATTGACTCAAGAAGAAGGAATGAAAAGTCCATGGCAATACTGGGAGTTTCCAGGAAATACTTCAGGATGAATAAAATGTTAAGTGGCTCTCCAAAATAAAACCAGGAACAACACCTGGGACATTCAGAGATTTTTTTCTTGTTTAGAGGGACTAATTGTGGATCAAATTGTAACTGACAAAATATAGTGTGTCATATCATCCTGACAGCAAAAATCACTGGGGCAGCATCCATTTCTTCCTTAAATGAACAGAACTTAATGCAGTCCAACCAAAAAGAGGTTCCATATAAGCTGATTCCAAGACAGTCTAAGAATCTGAATTAGGCCATGTTTGTCAGTTATTTGTATGAGTCAGGAGATATGTCTTATGATGCGATCGCAAATCTGGAAAATTGAATCCATTTTCTGAAAATGACAGTTATATCGTTTGGAGTGAAAAAAGGAATGCTAAAGAGCCCATATACATTTCCTAAAAATAGTATTGATTTTTTGAAAGTAAACACAAGGGACAATGAGATATCTCAGACACAATATAATATCCAAGGTATACATACATCATAAGTATATTAACCTTGATTTGCGTGAATGACCCCACATCCAAATTCAGAGCTATTTCAGCAAGCAACGCAGACAAATTCAGCTTAATCATTTGAGTATTTATCTCAAGGAATCAATATGCCCAAAGACCCAATAGCTTCTGGATACTAGTGAAACTACCAATTGGCAAATAACCCAGAAGGAACTGTGAACCCAACAGGCATAGCCTCAGATTTAGACCAATTAACAGAATAGTCAGAAAGAACCCTGAAGCTATTAATTAATTTTAACAACTCTGGTAAGGAAGATTTGGGAATAGATATAAATACCAAAAGATACTGAGAATACAAAACTGCCTTACATTCATATGTTTCATGTAAAAATCCAGGAAGTGCTAGATTCTGCCTAATTGCACAATGATCCTAGTTCCAAACATAGCTCAAATACGGTACTAGGTGTGTGTGTGAGAGAGAGAGACAGCGAACATCCTGTCAGGTTTCTGACTTTAGAAGAAAAAAGAAAAACATGTCATTGTTATCCAAGAAAGAGGTAATAAAAATCTGAATCCATTTAATAAATTCTGATGGAAAACCACATTTATTTAAGGTCTCAAAAATAAATCTCCAATTAATTTCATCAAATGCTTTTCAACATCAAGTGAAATAACAGCTATAGGGCCAGGTCTTCTTGCATTTAAAGTACTCAATTTTGTAACCTTAAATTATAACCTCTTTACCTATGATGAATAATACCTACCTGAATCGGGTGAATTAATGGTGTTACATTTAGAAGCCTGTTTGCTAAAACTACTGCTAATATATTTTAACATTAATGTTTAATAAAGATATGAGTCTAGAGCTCTCAAACGTAGTGTTGACTGGAGTCCTGTCAGGGACTTAAGAATGCATATCCACCCTAGTTACAGTGCTATGCAGTGAATTCTGTTCTTATCCCTCCTAGTTGCCACTGCGATCATAATCATAGAGTTGGAAGGGGCCCTATGGGTCACCAGGTCCAACTCCCTGCTCAATGCAGGATCTCCAGCTAGAGCATCCTCAGCAGGTAGCTGTTCAGCCTCTTTTTGAAGACATTCAGAGAAGAAGACCTCACCACCTCTCTAGGCAATTTTTTCCATTGCCAAACTGCTCTCCCTGACAAGAAGTTGTTTCCAATGTTCAATTGAAATCTACCCTCCTGTAACCTCAAACCATTAGATCTAGTTCTATCCTCTGAAGCAGCAGAGAACAAGCCTACACCCTTCTATTTGTGGCAGCCCTTCAGGTATTTAAAGAGTGCGATCATATCACCCCTCAGTCTTCTCTTCACCAAACTGAACATGCCCAACTCTTTCAACTTCGCCTCATATTTTTGTTCTCCATACTTCTTATTATCCTTGTTGCCCTTCCCTGAACTCGCCAACTTAGAATCATAGAATTATAGAATTGCAGAGTTGGAAGAGACCACGAGGGCCATCCAGTCCAACCCCCTGCCATGCAGAAAATCACGATCAAAGCATCCCTGACAGATGGCCATCCAGCCTCTGTTTAAAGACCTCCAAGGAAGGAGACCCCACCACGCTCCGAGGGAGTGTGTTCCATTGCTGAACAGCTCTGACTGTCAGAAAGTTCCTCCTAATGTTGTCTATATTTTTCTTAAAATGAGGTGCCCAGAACTGAATGCAGTACTCCAGATGAATCCTGGACAGTGCAGAATACTGTATAGTGGGACTATTATGTCTTTTGACTCAGAAACTTTGCTTCTGTTCAATCAATGAGGGTCCATCCCTGTTGCTTGGGAGGCAGCTGAATGACATTCTCACCCACTCCCTTGAGCGACCCCCAGTGCGACAGACAGAAGCAGGGCCTCTGTCACAATTCCCCCTTGCACAGGGGAGCAGACCCCCATTTATCACAGCAGCTGCTGCCCAGTTAGTGGGGACAGGGGGACTATCATGGTCTGTAAATTAGGAGGAGTAGCTAATACCCTAGAGGACAGGATCAAAATTCAGAATGACCTGGAGAGCTGGGCCAAAGCTAACAAGATGAAATTCAATACAGAGAAATGTAAAGTACTGCACTTAGGGCGGAAAAATGAAATGCATAGATATAGGATGGGAGAGACCTGGCTGAATGAGACTACGTGCAAAAGGGATCTAGGAGTCCTAGTAGACCACAAATTGAACATGAGTCAACAATGTGATGCGGCAGCTAAAAAGGCCAATGCAATTTTGGGCTGTATCAATGGAAGTGTAGTGTCTAGATAAAGGGAAGTAATAGTGCCGCTCTATTCTGCCTTGGAGCATGTCCAGAGAAGGGCAACTAAAATGGTGAAAGGTCTGGAAACCATGCCTTATGAGGAGAGACTTAGGGAGCTGGGTATGTTTAACCTGGAAAAAAGATGGTTAAGAGGCGATATGATAGCCCTGTTTAAGTATTTGAAGGGATGTCACGCTGAGGATGGAGCAAGCTTGTTTTCTGCTGCTCCAGAGACTGGAACACAGAGCAATGGATGCAAGCTCCAGGAACAGAGATTCCACCTCAACATTAGGAGGAACTTTTTGACAGTAAGAGCTGTTCGGCAGTGGAACGCACTCCCTCGGAGCGTGGTGGGGTCTCCTTCCTTGGAGGTCTTTAAACAGAGGCTGGATGGCCATCTGTCAGGGATGCTTTGATCGAGATTTCCTGCGTGGCAGGGGAGTTGGACTGGATGGCCCTCGTGGTCTCTTCCAACTCTGCAGTTCTATGATTCTATGATTCTATGTGTTTATCCCGTAAACTAGGGGATATATAGGGATAATGGATACGAAACAGTCATGAGTGCATAACTCTGGGTTATACATTCATAACTATCCAATCATATTACAGCCCTTACCTTTCGCTGATTTATGAATAACAGAGATAAAAAAAAAACCTTTATAAAAAGAAGTTGGAAAGAAGTTGACTAAAACAGCCTTTTAGTCAAATAGAAAAGTCTTTGAATCAATATATCTGAATATGTTTTATACCATTCAATAACAAAAGCATATGGCCCTAGAGCTTTTCCATTTCCAATTCTCATAGTTTTAATAGCTGTTCTTATCTCTTCCACTTCCAAGGGAGCTGTCAGCGATTGTTTTCAAGCAGATCAAATTGTGGCAGGGCTAAGCATTAAAAAAAAAAAAAAAAAAAAAAAAAGAGAGAGAGAGAGAGAGAGAGAGAGAGAGAGAGAGAGATATTTGGATACAGATCTGTAGGATCCTTCCTTTTTTGCATACAATAATTTTAAAATTTTTCAGATTACAGGCTACCCACTATATCCATGGGGAATACTTTCTCAGACTTACCATGAATAATTGCAACCATGGGTAATAGAAAACCCCATAGAATCGTGCTGGAGGATCTCTCTCTCTCTCTCTGGCTTTTCTTCGCAAACGAAGATTCAGGAAGGACTCATCCCACGTTTTCTGCAAGCGTGCTGATGTCTAAAAAGGCCAATCTGAGATAGACAAGTCCGGTTGCAGAAGGCACAGCAGAAGGTCTCCTTGGGCGATGTTTCCGGGTTGTGATTCTTTCTGCGTTGTCGTTTCTCTTCAAGACTTGTTCGTCGTGAGTTCTCATCTAAGGCTGCAGCATTGTAACTAGTGTGTCTCCATGCCTCCCGATGTGAGGCCAGGGTAGACCATTGCTGGTGATCAATTTGGCCGAGCTTGAGATGTTGTTTCAGGGAGTCCTTGTATCACTTTTTTGGAGCACCCCTCTTATGCTGACCTGTGGCAAGTTCACTGTAGAGTACTATTTTGGGGAGGCGATGGTCCTCCATCCGAGAAATGTGCCCTGCCCAGCGCAGCTGTGTTCTCAATATCATGGCCTCAATGCTGGTGATCCCTGCTTGCTCAAGGACAGCAACATTCGTCACATAGTCAGTCCAGTGTATATTTAGGATTGTGCGTAAACAGCGCTGATGAAAGCATTCGAGGAGTCGTAAGTGGTGGCGATAAGTGACCCATGTTTCAGACCCATAAAAGAGAATAGACAGTACAGTGGCTCTATACACACTGATTTTTGTGTTTCGCCTCAGGTGTTCATTACTCCACACCATTTTGTGAAGTCTTCCAAATGTACTGTATGCCTTTGCTAATCTGTGATCAATCTCTTTGTCAACCTTGGCATCTGAGGAGATGATGCTTCCCAGGTAGGTGAACTGCTGAACAGACTTAAGCACAGAGTTGCCGACGGCAATGTGGGGATGGTGATGTTCGTCCTGTGGTGCAGGCTGGTAAAGAATTTCCATTTTCTTCTGGTTGACTTCCAGCCCAAACAGTTCTGCAGCTGCTGCGAAGCAGGATGTTAGGCACTGCAGAGCTGCTTCTGTGTGGGCAACAAGGGCATCATCATCAGTGAAGAGCACCTCACGGACTAAATAGTTTAGAGTCTTAGTGCGAGCCCTCAGACGGCTACTTCTATGTGGGCAACAAGGGCAGCAGCATCAGCGAAGATCAGCTCATGGACTAGATAGTTTAGAGTCTTAGTGCGAGCCCTCAGACGGCTTAAGTTAAACAAGGTACCATCAGTACAGTAATGTATATAGATACCGTCGTCTTCGAGCTCTGCTGTAGCCGTTTGGAGCATCATGCTGAAGAAGATTGTAAATAAAGTTGGCGCAAGAACACAACCTGGCTTCACTCCATTAGTTATTAGAAAGGACTCTGAAAGAGCATTGCCATATCTGACTTGACCGCACTATCCCTCGTGTAGCAAGATAATCATTTTAAGACATTTGGGGGGACATCCTAGTCTCTCCATTGACGCTCCCTTGTCGTGGGAGAGAGGCTTGTGTACCCTAATGATGTTTTGAGTTATGCTGGCAGTGGCATAATAGCCACTGGTAGGGTCTCCCATGCCAGACAGGTCAAAACCGAAGGGTCTGACAAAGAGCATCAAAGGGCAGGATGGGCTCTCTACCCTATGGCAACCGTCCTAGGAGAAGGTTAACTCTAATCCCAAACCCGGGCAGATGGTGCTCGTCCAACCCTGTATGGTCAACCATCTAAGAGAAGGAAACTCTAATCAAAGCTACGATCCGAGGACCTCGCTGCTACCGTCCATGCTTGCAAAGCCAGCAGATGAACCTTTGGTTTAAAGGGTGAGGCGAGTTCTGTGCACACTGTGCTCCAACAGAAAAATCCATTGCACAGGCTCGAAGGACAAATCCAATTCCGAAAAAGCCCTGTAGAGATAGGCGAGGGACGAAACGGCAGGTGTAAAGATGCACTGGATGCGGCAGACCCAACCCTGCATGCTGGTGGTTCAGGACTTTGGTCACTCGAGGCTGACCCCGGAGATGACAGTCTTGTTCGGCAGCATCCTGAATGACCAAGCACCCTTTTTTAAGGAGAGCACTGCTTGCTCCATATGGAGAGGGGCCTAGAAACGGTGGCCTAACAAAAGCTCATCCCCAACTACTTGGTGGGCTAGCCGCATCCAACGGGAATCTTCTGATGCAGTCAAACCAAGACAAAGAAACAAAGGCGCACACTGGCCTCCAAAGGTGTAAATAAACTGACGCTTGCATGCTGGAACATCAGAACCATGCAAGATTTGGCAGATAGTGGACGGCCTGAGCATCGCTCTGCTCTAATAGCCCATGAACTATCTCGACTTAATATTGACATTGCTGCTCTTAGTGAAGTTTGTCTCCATGAGGAAGGCAGCCTTAAAGAACATGGCGCTGGCTACACACTTTACTAGTCTGGCAAACCCAAAAACGAAAAACATCTTTCAGGAGTAGGCTTCATGATTAAAAATTCCATTGCCTCCAAACTCGAAACCTTGCCAACAGGACACTCTGATCGCAATATTTCCTTACGCCTCCAACATCTTGTTCTCTTCAGTATATGTGCCCCAACTATGCAAGCCAACCTTGTAGAGAAAGACAAATTCTACACAGACCTACGCCACCTCATACAAAAAGTCCCTGTAGAAGATAAAATTATTATCCTTGGTGACTTCAATGCCAGAGTCGGAAAGAACTCCAAAGCCTGGAAAGGTGTTTTAGGCAAGCATGGTGTTGGAAACTGCAATGTTAACGGATGCCTCTTGCCAGAGTTCTGTGCAGAACAACAGCTGACTATTAGAAACACTATCTTTCAGCAGAAAGACAGCTTGAAGACAACCTGGATGCATCCCCGATTTAAACGCTGGCACCTAATTGACTATGTTCTAGTCTGCCAGAGAAACATTTGTGATGTCCATCATACTTGAGTGATGCCCAGTGCAGAACGCCAAACAGATCACCGCCTCGTAAGATGTAAATTAAATCTTCATCTTCAGCTGAAACCTAAGAGGGTGGCATCTTAAAGAGGAGACTCCAAGTCAACAATCTTCAACAACCTACATTGAGAGACTACTTCCAGGTAAATCTGCAAAGAAAACTTGAAGACAACCCTACAGATCCTTCTCCTACAGTGTTTTGGCAACATATCAAAAACAGTATCCTCCAGTCTGCGGAAGAATCCCTTGGGTTCTCCCACAAGAAAAATCAAAACTGGTTTGATGAAACAACCAAGAGATCCAGGAGATGTTGGCAAAGAAGAGAACTGCTCACCAGGCATACCTCACCCAGCCAACTTGCCATGTAAGAAAAGCAGCTTTCTGTCTCACATGCAGTAAACTTCAACAAAAACTCCGAGACATGCAGAACAAGTGGTGGATCAATATGGCAGAAAAGACACAATGCTGTGCAGATCTGGGTGATTCTAGAGGATTTTATGAAGCTCTTAAGGCAGTGTTTGGACCTACTTAACAGGTCCAAAGCTCCTTATACAGTACAGATGGTCAAACATTAATTATTGATAAAGCCACCATCCTGAACCGATGGGCTGAACACTTTCAAAGTCCCTTTAGTGCAAACCGAGTAGTCCAAGGCTCAGCTATCCAACATATGATACAAAAACCAATGAAAAATGAATTGGACATAGCTCCCACTTTGGAAGAGACCCTTAAGGCCATACAGCAGATGAAAAACAGCAAGGCAGCTGGGATTGATGGAATCCCACCTGAAGTTTGGAAACACAAAGGTCGTGTCTCTCTCTCTCTCTCTCTCTGGCTTTTCTTCGCAAACGAAGATTCAGGAAGGACTCATCCTGCGCTTTCTGCAAGCGCGCTGATGACTAAAAAGGCCAATCCGAGATAAACAAGTCCGGTTGCAAAAAGCACAGCAGAAGGTCTCCTTGGGTGATGTTTTTGGGTTGTGATTCTTTCTGCGTTGTCGTTTCTCTTCAAGACTTGTTCGTCGTGAGTTCTCAAATAAGGCTGCAGCATTGTGGATAGTGCGTCTCCATGCCTCCCGATGTGAGGCCAGGGTGGACCACTGTTGGTGATCAATTTGGCCAAGCCTGAGATGTTGTTTCACTGAGACCTTGTATCGCTTTTTTGGAGCACCCCTCTTACGCTGACCCGTGGCGAGTTCACCGTAGAGTAGTATTTTTGGGAGGTGATGGTCCTCCATCCTAGAAATGTGCCCTGCCCAGCGCAGCTGTGTTCTCAATATCATGGCCTCAATGCTGGTGATCCCTGCTTGCTCAAGGACAGCAACATTCGTCACATAGTCAGCCCAGTGTATATTTAGGATTGTGCGTAGACCGCGCTGATGAAAGCGCTCGAGGAGTCGTAGGTGGTGGCGGTAGGTGACCCATGTTTCAGATCCATAAAGGAGGATAGACAGTACGATGGCTCTATACACGCTGATTTTTGTGCTTTGCCTCAGGTGTTTATTGCTCCAGACTCTTTTGTGAAGTCTTCCAAATGCACTATATGCCTTTGCTAATCTGTGATCAATCTCTTTGTCAATCTTGGCATCTGAGGAGATGATGCTTCCCAGGTAGGTGAACTGCTGAACGGACTTGAGCACAGATTTGCCGACGGCAATGTGGGGATGGTGGTGTTCGTCCTGTGGTGCAGGCTGGTAAAGGACTTCTGTTTTCTTCAGGTTGACTTCTAGCCCAAACAGCTCTGCAGCTGTTGCAAAGCAGGATGTTAGGCGCTGCAGAGCTGCTTCTGTGTGGGCAACAAGGGCAGCATCATCGGCGAAGAGCAGCTCACGGACTAGATAGTTTAGAGTCTTAGTATGAGCCCTCAGACGGCTTAAGTTAAACAAGCTACCATCAGTACGGTAGCGTATATAGATGCCGTTGTCTTCTTCAAGCTCTGCCATAGCCCTTTGGAGCATCATGCTAAAGAAGATTTTAAATAAAGTTGGTTCAAGAACACAACCTTGCTACACTCCATTAGTTATTAGAAAGGGCTCTGAAAGAGCATCGCCATATCTGACTTGACCACGCTGTCCCTCGTGTAGCAAGATAATCATTTTAAGGAATTTGGGGGGACATCCTAATCTTTCCAGGATCTGCCACAGACCTTTTCTACTTACAGTGTCAAAGGCTTTGGTGAGGTCGACAAATGTTACATAGAGACCCTTGTTCTGCTCCCTACATTTTTCTTGCAGTTGCCTAAGGGCAAATACCATGTCTGTAGTACTCCTATTGGCTCTGAAGCCACATTGGCTTTCGGGGAGAAGTTCTTCTGCAATAGCAGGAACTAATCTGTTCAGGAGTATCCTTGCAAGGATTTTTCCAGCAATAGAGAGCAGTGTTATGCCTCGATAGTTTGAGCAATCTGATTTTGCTCCTTTTTTCTTGTACAGGGTGATGATGACTGCATCTCGGAGGTCTGATGGCAGTTCCCCTTTTTCCCAGCAATTCACAAGGAATTCGTGGAATTTTTCGTGGAGTGCATGACCTCCGTGTTTCCAAACTTCCGGTGGGATTCCATCAATCCCAGCTGCCTTGCCGTTTTTCATCTGCTGTATGGCCTTAAGGGTCTCTTCCAAAGTGGGAGCTATGTCCAATTCATTTTTCATTGGTTTTTGTATCATATATTGGATAGCTGAGGCTTGGACTACTTGGTTGGCGCTAAAGAGACTTTGAAAATGTTCAGCCCAATGATTTAGGATGGAGGCTTTATCAGTAATTAATGTTTGACCATCTGTACTGCATAAGGAGCTTTGGACCTGATAAGTAGGTCCAAACACTGCTTTAAGAGCTTCATAAAATCCTCTATGATCACCCAGGTCTGCACAGCATTGTGTCTTTTCTGCTATATTGATCCACCACTTGTTCTGCATGTCTCGGAGTTTTTGTTGTAGTTTGCTACATGTGAGGCGGAAAGCTGCTTTTCTTACATGACAGGTTGGCTGGGCGAGGTATGCCTGGTGAGCAGCTCTCTTCCTTGCCAACAGCTCCTGGATCTCTTGGTTGTTTTCATCAAACCAGTCTTGATTTTTCTTGTGGGAGAACCCGAGGGATTCTTCTGCAGACTGGAGGATACTGTTTTTGATATGTTGCCAAAGCACTTTAGGAGAAGGATCTGTAGGATGGTCTTCAAGTTTCGTTTGTAGATTTGCCTGGAAGTTGTCTCTCATGGTAGCTTGTTGAAGATTGTTGACTTGGAGTCTCTTCTTTAAGATGCCACCCCTCTTAGGTTTGAACTTAAGATGAAGATTTAGTTTACATCTGACGAGGCGATGATCTGTTTGGCATTCTGCACTGGGAATCAATCGGGTATGACGGACATCACGAATGTCTCTCTGACGGACTAGAACGAAGTCAATGAGGTGCCAATGTTTGGATCGGGGATGCATCCAGGTTGTCTTCAAACTATCTTTCTGCTGAAAGATTGTGTTTGTAATAGTCAGCTGTTGTTCTGCACAGAACTCTAGCAGCAGGCGTCCGTTATCATTGCAATTTCCAATACCATGCTTGCCTAAGACACCTTTCCAGGCTTCGGAGTTCTTTCCTACTCTGGCATTGAAGTCACCAAGGATAATAATTTTATCTTCTACAGGGACTTTTTGTATGAGTTGGTGTAGGTCTGTGTAGAATTTGTCTTTCTCTACAGGGTCGGCTTGCATAGTTGGGGCATATATACTAAAGAGAACAACATGTGGGAGGCGTAAGGAAATAATGCGATCAGAGTGTCCTGTTGGCAAGGTTTCGAGTTTGGAGGCAATGGAGTTTTTAATCATAAAGCCTACTCCTGAAAGATGTTTTTCGGTTTTGGGTTTGCCAGACCAGTAAAGTGTGTAGCCGGCGCCATGTTCTTTAAGGCTGCCTTCCTCATGGAAGTGAACTTCACTAAGAGCAGCGATGTCAATATTAAGCTGTGATAGTTTAAGGGCTATTAGGGCAGAACGACGCTCAGGCCGTCCACTGTCTTCAGAGTCTTGCATGGTTCTGATGTTCCAGCATGCAAGTGTCAGTTTGTTTATACCTTTGGAGGCCGGTGTGTGCCTTTGTTTCTTTGCCTTGGTTTGACCGCATCAGAAGATTCCCGTTGGCCGCGGCTAGCCAACCAGGTAGTTGGGGATGAGCTTTCGTTAGGCCACCTTTTCTAGGCCCCTCTCCATATGGAGCAAACAGTGCTCTCCTTAAAAAAGGCTGCTTGGTCATTCAGGATGCTGCCGAACAAGACTGTCATCTCCCGGGTCAGGCTTGAGTAACCAATGTCCTGAACCGCCTGCATGCAGGGTTGGGGCTGCGGCTTCCAGTGCATCTATACACCTGCCGGTTTCGTCCCTCGCCAGTCGCTACAGGGCTTTTTTGGAAATGGATTTGCCCTTCGAGCCTGTGCAATGGATTTTTCTGGTGGAGCACAGCGTGCACAGTACTTGCCTCACCCTTTAAACCAGAGATTCATCTGCCGTGGCCTTGCAAGCATGGACGTGGCAGTGAGGTCCTCGGGCCGTAGGTTTGATTAGAGTTTCCTTCTCTTAGATGGTTGACCTTACAGGGTTGGACGAGCACCATCTGCCCGGGTTTGGGATTAGAGTTTTCCTTCTCCTAGGACGGTTGCCACAAGGCTAGAGAGCCCATCCTGCCCTTTGACGCTCTTTGTCAGACCCTTCGGTTTTGACCTGTCTGGCATGGAAGACCCTACCAGTGGCTATTATGCCACCGCCAGCATAGCTCAAAACATCATTAGGGTACGCAAGCCTCTCTCCCACGACAAGGGGGCGTCAATGGAGAGGCTAAGGTCATGCACTCCACGAAAAATTCCACGAATTCCTTGTGAATTGCTGGGAAAAAGGGGAACTGCCATCAGACCTCCGAGATGCAGTCATCATCACCCTGTACAAGAAAAAAGGAGCAAAATCCGACTGCTCAAACTATCGAGGCATAACACTGCTCTCTATTGCTGGAAAAATCCTTGCAAGGATACTCCTGAACAGATTATTTCTTGCTATTGCAGAAGAACTTCTTCCTGAAAGCCAATGTGGCTTCCGAGCCAATAGGAGTACTACAGATATGGTATTTGCTGGAGGATGTAGGAAATGCCTAAAGAGGCCACCTCTCTAGGCATCTCCAGTGTGATTCTATGGTAACTGCCAGTGGTAGTCACACTGGAGGACCTAGGAAATGCCTAGAGAGACCATATTTTTGGACAACTAGTAACTGAAACCATGGCTACTGGTCCTGTGCATATGCAGGATGGCCTGTAATATATTTTAGTATAGGACAGAGGTTATTTTTATTATTGTTACTATTCTTATTAATATTATATTAATGTATATCCTGCCTTTTCCCCAACAATGGGACTGAAGGCAGTTTACAAATTATTAAAACCAGTACAGATTTTTTTAAAAAAACACCAGTAAAACAAATAAGGAAATGTGATTTAAAAACAATTAAACGATCTATATAGAGTTAAAACCATCTAAAATTCATTAATAGACAGAATATAAAAGTCAACAAAGCAGCACATCCTCACAGTCAATTCATAAAAACCTGAAGAAATAGGAAAGTCTTCATCTTTCAGGTGAATGCGGTGGCCAGAAGTGCCTGTTATCAGCTTCGGCTGATACGCCAACTGCACCCTTACCTGGATACAAGGGATCTGGAAACTGTGGTACATGCTTTGGTAACCTCACGTTTGGATTACTGTAATGCACTCTACATGGGGCTACCCTTGTGCCTAACCCGGAAACTTCAACTGGTACAAAATATGGCAGCCAGGTTAATTACGGGTACATCTAGGAGAGAGCATATAACACCTGTGCTTAAATCTCTCCATTGGCTGCCGATTAGTTTCCGGGCGCAGTACAAGGTGTTGGTTTTAACCTTTAAAGCCCTACATGGCTTGGGTCCATCTTATCTCCGGGACCGCCTCATCCCATATGATTCCCCCCCCGCGCACTTCAGTCCTCTGGGAGGAACCTGCTGCAACCTATGAAAACTAGGCTGTCGCAGACCTCCCAGAGGACCTTCTCTTCTACGGCTCCCAGACTTTGGAATGGCCTGCTGGATGAGATCCGTCTTATCACTACTCTTGATAGCTTCAAGAAAGTGCTAAGGACGGATCTCTTCTGGCAGGCCTTCCCGGAATAACTTCCCGGTTCTAGTGGACTGATTGCTACCCACCCCCTTGCCATCGTTGTCGTTATTTATTTATTCATTTATCATATTTTATTCTTGTTTTAACTCTTCATTAGTTTAATTTAGTTTTAAGAGGTGGGAGGGTTAGGATGGGGAGGGATTGTTTTAACTTGATGTTTTAATCTTGTTGTACGCCGCCCCGGTTGCTGAGCAGAGGGGCGGGTTAAAAATAAAAAAATTATTATTATTATTATTATTATTATTATTATTATCTGTTAGCAGAAGGAGAGCAAGGAGGGAGCCATGCCTGGGGGTGGGGGGGTGTTCCAATGGCAGGGAGCAATGACTGAGAAGGCCCTCTCCCTTGTTTTGTCCAGGGAAGCCAAGGAAGTGGGACAGAGAGAAGGGCTTCTTCTGAAGTTCTTGAACTTGAACAGGCTGATAATGGGAGGTGTGTGTTTGTGTATGAATGTGTGCCTTTAAGTTGCCTGTCAACTTATGGGGACTCCATGAATTACATAGGGTTTGCTTAGGCAAACATTTCTCAGAGGTGGTTTACCTCTGAAATATAGCCCAGAGCAGTGGCTCTTAACCTTTTCTTTACCATGGACCCCTTTTAAATATATTTTGTTGCTGTGGAACCCCAAGACTCAAGATTTAAAACCCTAACAACAACAACAACAACACGATTACACCATCCATGAAACCCTCCCTCAGAAGCACTGGAGGGGGAGGGAAGACTGTTCTGCTTTTTTCTACAAGTTAGTGGCTGGAGTGGATTGAATGGCAACATGCAAGCCAAGCCAGCCAGCCAGCCAGCCAGCCTTTGCCTTGGCTCCTGTCATGTGGCTGCTCCACTTCAGGGAGGAGGTGGGCCAAGCAATCTTCAAGCCCTCACAGACCCCCTGTGAGGACATTGTGGACACCTGGGAATCCCCGGACCACAGGTTAAGAATCACTGGCATATAGCATTTGGTATGCACTGGCGGAGCAGCATCTTTCAAATTCTTTGAACATCTAACCACCAAAATAAAGTTACAATTTTGTTGGTGTTAATCTGTGTGATAAGATGTCGCCTGATTTCTTCCCACTCTCCCAGTACTGTTGATGCAAACACGCAAATGCAAATTCTGCTGTAGATGACAACAGGCTGCTCAAGTCACACTTGCCACTTTGCAATTTATAATAAAGATCTGGGAAACAAAGGGCTACAAATTAGTTTAATAAAGTCTTAACTGCTTTTCCAATTCTTCCTCCCCACTTTCACCCTACAAAGACTGAGAGGACAGCCTGATGTGGCTAAATCTAGTCTGAGACAGCAGATGGCAGAGGGCCCCATAATCTTTCTCAACCAGAAGAAAATGAAGTGCAGGATGCCTGCTGACTGACTTCTTAGAATCATAGAATCATAGAATTGCAGAGTTGGAAGAGACCACAAGGGCCATCCAGTCCAACCCCTTGCCATGCAGGAAATCACGATCAAAGCATCCCCGACAGATGGCCATCCAGCCTCTGTTTAAAGACCTCCAAGGAAGGAGACCCAACCACGCTCCGAGGGAGTGTGTTCCACTGCCGAACAGCTCTTACTGTCAAAAAGTTCCTCCTCATGTTGAGGTGGAATCTCTGTTCCTGGAGCTTGCATCCATTGCTCTGTGTTCCAATCTCTGGAGCAGCAGAAAACAAGCTTGCTCCATCCTCAATGTGACACCCCTTCAAATACTTAAACAGGGCTATCATATTGCCTCTTAACCGTCTTTTTTCCAGGCTAAACATACCCAGCTCCCTAAGTCTCTCTTCATAAGGCATGGTTTCCAGACCTTTCACCATTTTAGTCGCCCTCCTCTGGACACGCTCCAATTCATCAATATCCTTTTTGAATTGTGGTGCCCAGAACTGGACACAGTATTCTAGGTGAGGTCTGACCAAGGCAGAATAGAGCGGCACTATTACTTCCCTTGATCTGGACACTATACTTCTATTGATACAGCCCAAAATCGCATTGGCCTTTTTAGCTGCTGCATCACCCTGTTGACTCATGTTCAACTTGTGGTCTACTAGGACTCCTAGATCCCTTTCACACGCAGTCTCATTCAGCCAGGTCCCCCCCATCCTATATCTATGCATTTCATTTTTTCGCCCTAAGTGCAGTACCTTACATTTCTCCGTATTGAATTTCATTTTGTTAGCTTTGGCCGAGCTCTCCAGTTTATCCAAGTCATCTTGAATTTTGATCCTGTCCTCCACGGTATTAGCTACTCCTCCTAATTTGGTGTCATCTGCAAATTTGGTAAGTATGCCCCTAATTCCCTCATCCAAGTCATTGATAAAGATGTTGAATAGCACTGGGCCCAGGACAGAACCCTGTGGCACCCCACTGGTCACATCTTTCCAAGATGAAGAGGAGCCATTACTGAGCACCCTTTCGGTTCGGCCGGTCAACCAATTACAAATCCATTGAACTGTTAACTTTTCTAGCCCACATTTTACAAGCTTGCTTGCAAGGATGTCATGGGGAACTTTGTCAAAGGCCTTACTGAAATCAAGGTATGCGATGTCCACAGCATTCCCTTCATCTACGAAGCTGGTAATTTTATCAAAAAAAGAGATCAGATTAGTCTGGCATGACTTGTTACTCTGAAACCCATGTTGACTTTTTGTGATTATGGCATTACGTTCTAAATGTTCACAGACTCTCTGTTTAATGATCTGCTCTAGAATCTTCCCTGGTATTGATGTCAGACTAACTGGATGATAATTGTTGGGAGCCTCTTTTTTCCCCTTTTTGAAGATGGGAACAACGTTTGCCCTCCTCCAGTCTGCTGGGACTTCTCCTCTTCTCCAGGAGTTCTCAAATATTATTGCCAATGGCTCTGAGATTATATTTGCCAGCTCTTTTAATACTCTTGGATGTAGTTCATCTGGTCCTGGAGATTTAAATTCATTTAGATTACGAAGGTATTCCTATACTACCTCTTTGCTTATTCTGTGCTGGATTTCCCCTGTTGTGTCTTCTGTACCTTTATCCACAGGTTGGTCCCCCTCTACCTTTTCTGAAAACACTGAGGCAAAGAAGGTGTTGAGTAATTCTGCCTTTTCTCTGTCCCCTGTTAGCATTTTGCCATCTTCTCCGCGTAGTGGCCCTACCATTTCCTTCTTCCTCCTTTTGCTGCAGACATACCCAAAAAACCCCTTTTTATTGTTCTTAACCTCTCTAGCAAGCCTGAGCCCATTCTGTGCTTTAGCTTTTCTGACTCTATTCCTACATGTGTTCGCTATCTGTTTGAATTCTTCTTTGGTGATTTCCCCCTTTTTCCATTTCTTATACATGTTCTGTTTAAAACTTAGCTCTGTTGATATTTCTTTAGTCATCCATCCTGGTTTCTTGAGACACCTCCCATTTTTCTTCCTCAATGGTACTGTTTGAAATTGTGCCTTCAGTATCTCCCTTTGAGAAAGTCCCATCCGTCTTGAGGTCTCTTCTCTTTTAGTATTCCTGGGATCACCCCCAGTATTTCCCTGAGTTTATTGAAATCAGCTCTCCTAAAGTCAAGAATGCGTGTCTGACTATGCCTGGCTTCTCCTTTCCATTGTATAACAAACTCCAGGAGAACATGATCACTCTCACCTAAGGATCCCACCACTTGTACCCCATTAACCAGGTCATCTCTGTTGGTTAGGATCAGATCTAAAATAGCTGACCCCCTTGTTGCCTTTTCCACCTTTTGGACCATGAAATTGTCTTGCAGGCAAGTCAGGAATTTGCTAGACCTTGAAGTTTTGGTTGAGTTAGATTTCCAGCAAATATCAGGATAGTTGGTCACCCATCACTACTACATCTCTCCTTTCTGCGTGTGTGTTCATCTGTTCTAGAAAGGCATCATCCAATTCCTCCATCTGACTTGGGGGTCTGTAGTAGAGTCCCACAATAACATCCCTGTTGTTTCCCACCCCTTTAATTTTTATCCAGATGCTCTCCACCTGGCTTCCAGTATTGATGTCATGGATCTCTTCACTGGTGTAAATATCCTTGACATATAATGCTGTTCCTCCTCCTTTCCTGTTTGGCCTGTTTCTCTTAAAAAGGTTATACCCCTCTATTCCTACATTCCAATCATGAGACTCGTCCCACCAGGTTTCAGTAATGCCTATTATATCCTATTTGTTTTGTAGTGCTAGGAGTTCAAGTTCACCTTGCTTATTTCCCATGCTCTGTGCATTAGTGTAGAGACATCTAAGACCATGTGTTCCCTTTACTTGCTGCCTGTGCAAGTTTTTTTGCCTCCCATTGTTGGGTCCTTGCGCTGTTTGCCTTGTTCCCTCTATGACAGCTTGATTATTTTCTCCAGCACTTTTGCCTTCCAGAATACTGTCTCCCTCCCCCATATGACTCAGTTTAAAGCCCTCTTGATCAAATTCTTGAGACTGTAGGCAAAAACGTTTCTGCCAACTGGTGTGAAATGCACCCCATCTCTTGCCAAAAGTCCCCCCTCATGGAAGCGCAGCCCATGATCCAAGAATCCAAATTGTTCTCGGCGACACCATCTATGGAGCCAGTTGTTTACGTCGGCTATTTTCCTCTCTCTTCCTGGACCATGCCCTTCAACTGGCAGAAGAGACAAGATGACAACCTGTGCATCCATTTCTTTCAGATTCCTCCCCAGAGCCTCATAATCTCTTCTGATCTTGGGAAAGCTGTGCCTTGCAGTATCATTGGTTCCCACATGGACCAAAAGGAAGGGGTAATGATCCGTAGGCTTGACGAGTCTTGTTAGCCGCTCTGTCACATCACGGATCTTTGCCCCAGGGAGAGGGAGACAACACACCTCCCGAGACATCTTGTCAGGCCCACAAACCACTGCTGCTGTACCTCGCAGCAAGGAGTCTCCCACCACTACCACACGCCTCTGCCGAGGCTTCGCAGCTGCTGTTCCTTGCGGTGGTCCTCTCAAGGTCCCCTGCTCTGCCCCTGAAGTCTGTTCATGCTGTTCTTCCTCATTGTCCTTGATAAGAGAGAGGCTTCAAATCGATTCTGTATCTGCAAACTGCTCGAAGTATCCCTGGATTTTCTTGTTCTGTGTGTGACATTCTCCCAGCTGTCTACCTCATGTTTCTGTGGAGTGACCCTCTCCTCCCCAGCCAGTTCCTCTGTGTGGTCCCCGTCCAAGACTGTTTGTTCTGTTCTGTCCAGGAAAACCTCTTGCTCCTGAATCTGTTGAAGTGTAGCTACCCGTGTCTCCAGCTGCTGGACTTTCTCCTCCAAGAGGGCTACGAACTTGCACTTGGTACATGTGAAGTTCCCCACGTTGGTAACCAAGAAGACAAACATCACACAAGTATTGCAGGTGACTGCCGCAGTCCCCTCAGTGTCCATGGTGAGAGTTTTTAGGTAATCTAAGAACTCTTAGTTAATGCTGAAAACTCTATGCTGTACTTTTAAGTATGCTTTTTTTTGGGGGGGGGGTTGGCCACTTAAATTCAAACTCACAGAAGCTCCACCCTCTGCAACAAGCAGCCTCTCCCAGGAGTTTAAAAAAATTCAAACTCACAGAAGCTCCACCCACTGCAACAAGCAGCCTCTCTCAGGAGTTTTAAAAAAATTAAACTCACAGAAGCTCCACCCTCGTGGTGGCCACGGGTGAATTACAGTCGTCTCTTCACATTCGTGGGGGTTAGGTTCCCCAGACCCCTGCGAATGTGAAAAATCCACAAATAATGATTGCCCTCCCCCTCTCCCGCCAAAGCGACCATGGGGCCTCCGGAGGCCCCATAGTCGCTTTCTCCGGACTCCCCAGTCCCTTCCTAGGTCTTCACAGGGCCTCAGGAGACCCTCCCTGGCCCTCCCCCCCAAGGCCCCATGGAGGCCTCCCCGGCCATCCCCCTCCCTCCCAGGGCCTTCATGGGGCCTCCGGAGGGTCTCCGAAGGCCCCGTGGAGGCCTCCCCAGCCGCCCCCCCTCCCTCCCAGGGCCTCCACGGGGCCTCCGGAGGCCCCATGTCACGGTTTTGGGAGGCCCCCCCACCCTCCCAAAACCGCGAATATCCAAAACCACGAATGCTGAGTTTGTGAATGTGGAGGGGCAACTGTACCTCCTTTATTATCTCCTGAAAAGCTCCCTCCATTCCCCTCCCCTTTTTGCCATTAAATGACAGATGTGAGTGATCTTGTTTACATTTTTTTTGCTCTGCCACTTGAAAATAGCACTCAATCATGCGCTCGATCATGTCCCCGAAAGCAACAATGGCGGCTCCGTCCGCTTCGTTGCCAGCAAGCCCACTCCTGTGCACATCCCACCATTCACGTTTTGACTTCCTGGAGGTGCCCCAATTTGAATTGGTTGTTCAGATGGCCTGTTATGTGCATTTTCATGTACTTAAAAAAAAAAAACAAAAAAGATTGTGAGAAACAGCAAAAACTACTTGGGAGTTTTCATTCCCCCCCCCCACTTCCCAATATGGCAAATCCCAGCAAGATTCATCTGGACAAAAGATATTCTGCCAGCATTCTGAGGATTTTTTTTTTTTTTTTGTCATCTAAACAACCCCCAGTGATCTTCGGCCAGCCACACTCATCCCACTCTACCTAGAGCTGCAAGGGGTAATAAGGGGCAGGATTCATGTCACGTTGGAATACCTACTGAAATTCCCTCTTCTGCACAACTATTAAGGGGACAGGAGAGCTCTGCTTTATTTCACTTGACAACCCTAACCCTATCTCTCATGGTTGCTGTGAAGCTGAAGTACAGAGAAGTAGTGCATACTGCTATGAACTCACTGAGGGAAAGGTAAATTATAAACTTAATAAAAAAACCCAAACTCCTTTGAGGGTGACTTTGAACACGTATATATAATGATGCCTAAGGAACGTGAAAGGGCAAGCATAACAGATGATGTCATCCTTTCACAATTTTGTACTGTCAAAAAGCCATTCTATTTTATTGATTGGCCAAGCTGTCAATAGATCTCCCGTGGCGCTTTGTTGCTGGTATTGCCAGCGTTTGAAACCTCGCACCGTTGTGCTCACGTGAATACAGCGTCAATGGGTAGAACACTTCCGGGTGAGATCACGAAAGCCAGGTAGGGGATGCTCTTTTTATGGACCTCTCCAGTTTACTTTTAAGTTTTAAAGTGTGTTTCTGTCCTTGTGTGTATGTTTTGTGTCTTTATTTTTGTGTATTTTTAAATTTTACCGCACTTGCATCTTCTTGTGCGAATCGCCGAGATCTCAAACCCAGAAGTAAATGGAGCTCTGTTCGTGCCCAGTTTACGCTGGGGCTGGCTTTTCACACTGCTCAAGGTAGATCTGCTAGGAAGGATTCTTTTCCTTGTAGAAAAATGTGGCAAAAAATGCCGGCAAAAGAACATTTATGGAGGTTGGTCTGATAAAGGCTTAAGAATGGCTGTTGAAGACTTATACAGTAGCACTCCCGTATCCAAGGGATATTGGTTCCACCCCCTCCCCTGAATGGTGAATTCTGCTGATAATAGCAAACACCACCCCGGGGGAAATGTAAGATCACTCCTCCCTCCCCTTCCCATGACCCTGCCACGGCGGTGATCGCAGGGGCAAAGGGGGGGGGGAAGGCGAGATCGCTCCTCCCCCTCCCTTCGCCACCACAGCGATAGGAGCCATCCCAGGGGAAGGGATGGGGGAGGTAAGATCCCTCCTCCCCCCCTCCCCCCGCCATCGCCAACCGCAGATAATTGAACCCATGGTTGGTGAATCAGTGGATACGGGGGTGCTACTGTACCTTCTTTACTTATGAATATATGCAGACAAGGGAGAGGGGGCTGAAGGGTTCTAGTTTGGGGGCCTGGATTAGGAGGGGGGGCTGGTGTGATATTATTGTATGTTTTTATAATGGAAATCCATTAGTTTTCTTTAAAAAAATAAATCTAAATATCATTTTAATTTTTATCCTAAATCCCATAGAGCATCTCCTTGCCCTTAGCCTTAGCAGTAGGTAGGGGGCGCTACAAAGGTCCTGGCCAGGGGGCCCGCTTCAGGATGTGGGGGCCATGCTTATTGTATTACACGGTGGCGGGCCTTTTGTCTCAGGAAGGTGGCTTCCCGCATATGTACCCTGTGTGGGAACTAGAATAACAGGGCTATTTTTAGCGCCACATTTCCGTTTACAACATCCACAAAAAGCAAACCAAACACATTCAGCCTGGAGGCGGAGGAGGTGGGCGCCTTGCTACATTTTTACCAGAGTGACTGCGCGCAAACTTTGCTCCACAAAAGTGGCGCCAGAGCGGTGGGGGTGTGGGGAACACGAAGCAGAAGCGAATGACAAGAGTTGGATTCTAAGGGGCACCCCCTTCGTCTGAACCCCCTTCCTTCCTTCCTTTCCACGGGGTAGCCCTGGCGGGGCATTCGTCAAATAGTCGCAGGAGGGCCGAAGCGGTTGGCTTCCCTTTCTGCAATGGAAGAGGCTGCCGCGGCTTCCCACGAACACACGCCACTCTCCCTCCTTTGGCGGCCCAGCCAAGTCCCTCAGGCGCCTCTCCGAGCCCAAACACTCCACCCCCTCCTCCTCCGACGGTCTTGAAATGGCTCCCGTCCGCTTTAGCGCCGGACGCGTGGTTCCCATTGTGACCTAGGGAGGCGTTTCCGGGCGAGGCCGTGCTGCAGCCCCTCGTCCCGCTTGGCGGAGACCTAGAGCGGGAGTTTGCGCGGCCGGGCCAGGGAAAGGGACGAGCGGCCGGCCGGGCCTTGTGGGTGGGCGGGCAGGCAGGCAGGCGAGCCAGGGCGCGCTTCCCAGGAATTCTCGAACCCCTTTTGGCTGGCGGCGCCTGAAGGAGCCCGAAGGGGCGGCTGAGCTCCCAGACCATGGTGGTCACCGTGGAGGCGCACAAGGTGTACCGATACCCTTTCGAGCAGGTGGTGGCCAGTTACCTCCGCAAGGTAAAACGGGGAGCTCGTCCCACCACCCCGAAACTAGCCAAGCCCGGAGGACTCCCCCTTGCCCTTGAGGCAGCTGGCTTTTGCCGCCCCTCTTTCCCCAGGCGCTGAGGGAAGGGGCCGAGGCAGGCGGCGGCGGCGCGCTCTTTCCCAAAGCCTCCCCACGAGACGCTCGGGCGCCTGGGACTTGAACCACTGTAGCCCCAGAAAGCCAAAGACCCCCTCCCCGCCTCCAAGGGAAGGCATAGTCAGAAGGGGGGGGGGTGGCGACCGAATCTCCCTCGGCTATTTTTTTCCCCTGCGCTCCCTCCGTTATCTTTGTCCCGAAGTTCCTTCGTGGGTGTCGTTTCGGTTTTACTAGCAAAACGCCTCTTGGTCTGGAGCCTCTCTCGGTTCTCCACATGACTCTTCTCTCTCTAGGGCCTCCCCTCTCTGGCCGCGTCCTTTGGCCTCCTTAACGCAGCTTTCTATGGCAGGAGGCCTTTTTCCCTTCTCCGTTGGCCTGAGGATGGGGTGGGCGCTTACGACTTTTTTTCTGGCGTGGGTGGGAGCGCGGGCTCCTTCCTGTGCATCTCTTCTTTCCACTACAGTAGTTCTGTCATGCACTAGTTCTGTCTTTCTATCTTTCTGCCTGCTTTATGGAAGCCGTCTTGAGTCCTATCTGGGGAGAAAGACGGCATACAAATACATAAATAAATGATAAAAACATTCTAGTGCACGCCCAAATTTCTGTTGGGTGCTTTTTATTTCCTGCACATTTCCTCTAATGGCGGAATCATATTTTACCTTGGGAAGGCTGCCTGTGATCCCTTCCATTCTCGCCTTGTTTGCTTTCCAGGTTGCTTATCTTCCTCATGTTGGAATAGTCAAAGAATGTGCTCCCCTACTGTAAAACCAAGAGTGGGGAAGTCCAGAATTGTCATATGCTTTTGGGCTATCCCTGACCATACTGGCAGCATTTGATGGAAGTTGGAGACCACCAACATCTGGAGAGCCATAGGTTCATCAAACATGCTGTAAAGTAGAGGTGGGGATTATGTGACCCTCCAGATGTTGTTGGACTGCACATCCCAAAAGCCTTAGTCATAGCTAGTGGTGAGAGAAGCTGGGGAATTGGAGTCCAGTGATGGACCTAAATACCCTAAAGTCACCAGATCCTGTCTGATCTTTGAAGCTAATTAGGGTTAGCCCTGGTTAATACTTGGATGGGAGACTGCCAATGAATACCAGATGCTGTAGGCCAGTGGCTCTTAACCTTTTCTTTACCAGGGATCCCCTTTAAATATCTTTTGTTGCTGCGGTCCCCCAGGACAATTCAAGATTTAAAACCCTAATAATAACAAAACCTGATAATACACAATAATATAGTTACATCATCCATAAAGTATCAAAACTAGGCCAGAGGCACTGGAGGGGGAGGGAAGATTTTTCTTCTGCTTCTTCCTGCAAGTTTGTGGCTGGAGTAGACTGAATGGCAATCTGCAGGCCAAGCCAGCCAGCCTTTGTCTTGGCTCCTGTCATGTGGCCACTCCACTGCAGGGAGGAGGTGGGCCAAGCAGCCTTAAAGTATTTGCAGACCCCCTGTGAGGACATCACGGAGCCCTGGGGGGGGTCCCTGGATCACAGGTTAAGAACCACTGCTGTAAGCTATATGTCAGATGAAGGAACTGGCAAAGCCACTTCTAGAGTATTCCTGCCTAAGGAAACCCTCGTGAAATTCATTGGGTCACCATAAGTATGCATGTGACTTGAAAGCGTGCGCGTGCACACAGACACATATTCTGGAGGACTGCATATTTAAATCCTACTGTAAAGCCTCCACATTTCATTAGCTGATGGATTGCAGACATGCTGTTGGCTACTGCAATGCTGAAACAATGCTCCTGAGATTACTTCCTTTGTTCCTTTGTGCTGAGATACAAGCCTCACTTCCAAATGTCAAAGTGGTGGGCTCATTTGGAGAAAAAGTGTTCTGCAAAATACTCTCCTCTTAGGATCCAGATATTCTAATATCTGGCATCAGTTTCTTGAATTGAGCTTGGGACCCACCTTGTAGACAGGTCTGTTCAAGCAAGGTTGGTGCTTATACCCTCTTTCCTATAGGACCTCCTCTAGGGCTAAACACTTATGCATTTACCAGTAACTCATTCTAGGAAAGCCCTCCCCTCCCCAAAGAATAGGGAGCTGTTAAAGCTGGATGTAACAAAACTGTGGCTGATGATCCCTAAATTTCAATACTCTAGCTAGGGCTAAAGCTAGTAAAAAAATGTGGAGCTGATGAAATGCACACATTTACTATTTATTTATATTTTGTTAGAATGTATCCAAGGATCGTAGGATGGTACACTCAGTTCAAAAAATTTAAAACAGTTTACAATTTAAAGCAGTAAATGAATTACAATGTAAAAACATATTAAACTGTATAGTTGCCCCTGCATATCCACAGGTTCTACATCCATGGATTCAACCAAGCACGGTTTAAAAATATTCAGGGGGATAAATTCTGCCAAACTATGTTTCTTTGGTCCATGCCAGTATGCCAGAACGTAACAATAATTTTAGAAACAGGAAGAAATTCCTGCTGATGTGTGTGTGTGTTTTAAAAAGAAACCTGTGGCCTGCCAGATGTTGCTGGCCTCCAACTCGCATCAACTGTTGCCAGTATGAACTGTAGGAATGATGGGAATTGTGGTCCAACCACATGTGGCGGTCCCAGACTCCCCAGTTCTGCTTTACAGTATTGCATTTATCTGAGCAAATGAGATATGTCCTCATCTTTACCTTGCACCTTATGACATATATAGAGAGCTCTTCATGGAAGAAGCACAAATTTTTCTGATTTGTCTTTAGGGAATGGAGAAAGTGAGACATGGGGAAAAATCCTGTTGCTCTTTGTTTTCTGCAAACTGCATCATTGTGTGAAGAAAGATACCTCCACCTCTTTTACAGAAACGTTGGCAAATGTAGCAGATACAATTAGAGGTGTGTGTATGGGTGTGTGTTTCTTATCTCATTTGGTCTCATGCTTGGGGAAAATGTGAGTACACACAGCAGGAGTCTCTCTATGTCAGGGGTAGGAAACTCCATATGATGTTGGATGTGAGCTCCCATCAGATGCAGCAAGCATGACCAGTCAGGGCTGATGGAAGGGATGGTCCAAAAACATTTGAATGGAAACAGGTTTCTCAACTCTGTTCTAGGTGGTGATGGGGAATTGGTGGTGAGTACTGATAGAAGCTGGCTATCCTTTTAGACCCCTGCATTAAACCTGAAACCACCTATAAAGGCTAAGCTCAGAGACTGAAAAAATTACTTTCTTTGGACTGCAGCATCCAGAATCCCTTGGATAATTTTGGGAGTTGTACTACAAAAAAGTAACTTTCCCAAGTGCTGGCCAAGACGGATGTTATAACTGGATGTCTCTAAGGGGTAGTCCAGTTGGTGAAAAAGACCCTCTTAGAATCCATGGGGAATCCCACGTGTACAGATAGTATCCCGCAGCGTTCTGTCCTTATCGGAAGAAGGGGGAGCAAAAGTCGGGGGAAGTCTGCAGGAGAAGCTTTTGGGACTTTTCCTGAGTTTTTAAAAAACCTTGATGGAAATGCGCACCCTCACTTGTTAGAACAACTGCATTACATTGCATTGCATTGCTGAAGAGGACAGCTGGTTAGTTGGGTGTGAGCAGGGGGAGAAGCTTGGTAAGATGGCAGATTGTGGAACCGCCATGTTGGATTGTCATAGCGATCATGCACTAAGGCGATGAAACAGGCTTTCTTTCCTTTTTTAAAAATTATTTAAGCAGAAAATTGCTCTTTTGCACCTTGGATTTAATTTTTTTTAAAATATTGTTTGGTGTGGGCAGGTTGGGGAGTACAAAACAAGTAATTCACTTGTGGCTGCCATCTTGATTCGCTGGCATGTCTCTGTGTGAACAGGAAACACGGAGAGCTTTGCACACCAGTGATCTTGCAAAAAAATAATTGAGACAGATGACAGCTCCTGCAAATTGGGGTTTCTGTACCCCAATTCACATTTTATTCACTCGTCTAGATCAGCCCTAACTTTAGCCTAACAATGTTAAATAATAAAACATCCCAGTTTGGCTGAGCAAGAAGTCATGTTCAGCATTCCTTCTTGCCCATTGCTCTTCTTCTAATTATAGTCTCACAAGGCTGGTTTTTAGTCTTTTAAAAAAGATGACGTGTATATGATGTCTGGTTTGCCCATTAGATTCTAATTCCCAGGTGTATTTTCCTGTTCTTCCTTTGTTCTCATCTGAATAGAAGTGTATGTTATTTAATTATAGGTACTCATAATACACTGACTTTATTGCCCTCTAGCTGTGGCTTCTTAGAAATGGATTTGAAATTCTAAAATAATTAGTACCTCTCCATATGTTTTCTACTCAAGCACAGAGAGTTCAGATTACTTTGTTCAGAACCATCCCTGCTCTGTTCAATGAATACAAAAGAATGGTTCTTTAGACCAACAGACAACTTTTGTCTTACAGAGCTCTGCCTCTATCTCATTTTAGACTTCATGGGCAGTCTTGTATTTCTGCTATGCTCTCCTTGTTTGTACTCTTTGCTGCTTAATGTAAGAGATGATAGGAAGGTACAGCCTGTGAGGGTCCACTCCCCTCACGTACACACTTTATGTCTACTAGTTTAAGCTGACTAAAACCCGTCCTCTTATCACATTCATTTTATAATCTGATCTTAATGGCCCTCCCCCTGGTAAATGAAACTTTTATACATTGTTATATGAACTTCTCTCCAGCACAGATTTGTCCTTTCTACCTTTTATCTGCATCTTTGCCTGCTGATCAGCTATTATTCAGTGTTTCTGTTAGCTGAGGTTATCCCTTTGTACTTGAGGCTGAAAAAAAAAGCTCACTTAAAATTGACGAGAGATTTGGTATTGATTCCAGTATGACAGGGTGGGTGGGCAACTGATGCATTTAGGGGGGGCACATTGGCCACCCAGGAGACCTCAGAAGGCTGCACCACCCACTAAAAAAAAAAAATCAACCTTTGTCCAACAAAATCCTCTATGAGGTATGGGGGCAATTTTGCTATCCCCCCCCCAGCTGTTTTAGGCTCAGGAGAGTCAATTTTTTTTTACAACAGGGATTACCCCATGAGTCAGCTTGTGTGGAGGGCTGGGGACCATATGAGGCCTGTGGGCTGTACCTTTCCTACCCCTGCAGTGGAATATATCTCATGCAACATCATCTGTTATTGTCTTGACATAGATTTCATTTTTTTTGCTCTGGTGATGGTCAATTTATTAGTTTCCCTTGAGTTGAAGAGTGTGCTGCTATGCCTTCTGACCTGGTCAAGTAACTAAGATGCTTTCCATAGCTTTTGCAACTCTAGCTTAATGCACTAAATACTGTACATCTTTTCTCTTGCCAGTGTAAATTCCTTTAAAAACTTCACAGTTACCATTTTCTCTCTCATTAGTGTAGAGTTGCAGTATGTTCAAGATGAATGCCATCTTGGGGAAAAGGTGGGATATAAATCCAATAAATAAATAAAAAAATAACCCTCATTCATTCATTAATATGTTATCAATAATAATATGTTATCATTCATTCTTTAATATGTTATCAATAAACACTTGTGTTGTTTGGCGACACCAACAAAAAAGCATTATTATTATTAGCCAGAATCCCTCTGGACGGTTATGAATGTGTAATCTAGAGTGATGCACTCGTAACTGTTTTGTATTCCTGATCCCTACATATTCACTAGTTTAGAGGATACATAGGACTGGGCAGTAGCTGCTGTGGTTGATAGGAGCCTGCTCCCCCGTTGCTTGGAAAGCAGCTGCCTGATGGTTCCCCTTCCCCTGTGCAAGTAATCTCTGGGAAAAGGAAGAATTCCTGCTACAATGGAAATCATTCATGGAAATGGGTGGGGATGTTAGTCAGCTGCTTCCTGATTGATGAGAACAGACCCCCATTGATTGCAGCAACTGCTGCCTGGTAAGAGGTGCGAGGGGATCGGGACAGGAATCACTGTATAGTACCGTAGCTATGATGCTTACGCATTCATAACTCTCCAGCAAGAATCTGGCCATTGTTAACAACAATAGCATAGGTTGTTATCTCATCATAGGGTTTTCAAGGTAAAAGGCATTCAAGAGTGGTTTACCATTGTTGTCATCTGTGTTGACTAAGAGTTAGCTAAAGTGCCACTACTGTTGTCTCTTTGAGATCCTTCACCAGTCTCTCTCTCTCTCTCTCTCTCTCTCTCTCTCTCACACACACACACACACATACACACAACTAAGGACTGCTGCTGCTCACTAGCTGTTTGGCAAAAGCTTGTCTTACTTGGGAGATGTTACCAGTAGCAATGCTACTACCATCAGCAAATAACAGCAAACATTAAGCGGGGTGGGGGGTGGGGGAGAAAAATGGCAGCAGAATGGGTTTTGCTGTAAAGACCCAGAGCTATTTGGTCATTGAGGTAGTGCAGTTCTCTTACGCCTGATGTAGCAAAAGATACAGCAGTATATTCAAAATCACACTAGCATGAAAATGGTATACCTTAAGCAAGTGCCTCCCACTCACACTGAAGGCATACCCAGATGTTTATAAGCTACCTTGAGTCCAAGGTTTAGGGAAAAGGTGGGATATAAATAAAATGATGATGATTATAATTACTGTAGCTGTGACGTTGCTGTGGAGACATACCCACTGAATTTGAACTGATGTAGAGATTGTGCCTGAATGCATTTATTAGTGGGAGCACACAAGAAAAAAACAAGCACACAAGACACAGAGTTTGCTTTTTGTGACCTTGAAAGCCAGCACTCTAGTTTGGTTTCTCTCTAACAAGCTGGAGAGTCCAACAGCAAGCTGGCTTGTTTCTCTACTGGTTGTGGAAGAGTCAAACCAGAGTGCTGGGCATGGGTATCATAAATAAACAAGCCATGGACAGAAGCTCTGTGCTTTATTCAGTTGCTTCCTCTTGTAGTGGAAATGATAGGGCATGTGTGTGAATATTTTGCCTTGTCTCTTATTGTGGCATCTGAACATATCCAGTTGGAATGTTCTTCCTTTGAGTAGCATCAGGAGAAATTTGTAGTGAGGAGCTGTGCACATCATTGATTGGGCTGCTCCTTCAATCAGCCCCCAAACCCATCTTTTCCCTTTCTCAAATCAGTGTTTCAAAAATAAAATAAAATGATACAAACATTTTTTAAAAAAACAATGCAACAAACAACTATTTAATTAGATAAATATGTGAGATGCTTCCCTGCCCCCCCCCCCCAAGCCCTCAAAAGAAACAGTTCTTCTGAAGTTGTGAGGGGAGGGATAAACAGGAAAGGGACACTCAGTGATTGATGCAGAGATTGCACATATACTATTTGAAGGGCCTAATCTGGAGGGTGGGGGAAGGGAGCACATTTAATCCTCATTAGGGGGGAAAATCTTGTTTCAAGGGTACATCTGTAAATAGCTTAAGTGGTGCAATTGAGTGGAAAGCATCTGGACATCTGAATTGATTCTGGGCAGTATACAGGTTGAATATCCTTTATCTGAAATGCTCAGGACCTGAAGTGTTTTGGATTTCAGATTTTTTTTTTTATTTTGGAATATTTGTATATACATTACATAATGAGATACATATCTGGGAGATGGGACCCAAGTCTAAACATGAAATTCATGTATGTTTCATATACACTTATAAACATAGCCTGAAGGTCATTTTATACAATATTTTAATATTTTTCTTTTCATATTTTTCATATTTTATTTTACTATTTTGGATTTTGGAGCATTTTGGATTTCAGATTTTCAGTTAAGGTTTACTGTACCTTTACCTGTACTGCGCTGAGTCAGTGGAACAGAATCATAGAATTCTAGAGTTAGAAGAGACCACAAGGGCCATCTAGTCCAAACCCCTGCCATGCAAGAATACACAATCAAAGCATTCCTGAAAGATGGCCATCCAGCCTTTGGTTAAAAACCTCCAAAGAAGGAGACCCCACCATGCTCACAGGCAGTGCATTCCACTGCTGAACAGCTCTTACTGTCAGGATGTTCTAATATTTAGGTGGAATCTCTTTTCCTGTAGTTTGAGTCCATTGCTCCATGTCTTAATCTGTGGAGCAGCAGAAAACAAGCTTGCTCCATCCTCAGTATGACATCCCTTCAAATATTTAAACATGGCTATCCTGTCATCTCTTCATCTTCTCTTCTCCAGGCTAAACATACTCAGCTCCCTAAGCCATTCCTCATAGGGCAGGGCTTCCAGACCTCCCACCATTTTGGTCACCCACCTCTGGACACGCTCCAGATTGTCATTATCCTTCCTGAATTGTGGTGCCCAGAACTGGACACAGTATTCCAAGTGAGGTCTGACCAAAGCAGAATAGAGTGGCACTGTTACTTCCTTTGATCTAGACACTATACTTGCCTATGTTTTATAACCTTAAAATGGCTTTCATTTTTAGTTATTTTTTTAAAAATCTGAATGAATGTCAGTGTTAGTACATGGATTTAGTTCAAATGAAGGTGTATAATTCTCTTGTAATTGTGCTATAACTATTCTTCTTTTTTCCCCTTCAAGAAAAAATAGAATTTTGAAAATTGAAAGTTTAAAATTATTTTACTCAAGTAAAGTGTATCTGACTCAAATAAATGTAAAATTTGACTATACCAGGACCATTGGGAATTAGAAGGATGACTAAAGGGATAGAAATTGTAGGAGGCAATTAATATTAGGTGAAAATCATTATATGTTAGATAACCCTTCATATCATAGAATACCAACTTGTCCCTTGTGAGAAAACTGCATTTTCTCAGAATTTTATCCAGAAATTGTGGTGCTAGGAAAATGCTGTTCTTTTCCAGTTACCATTGCCAGTGCCCCAGAAAATGTGATGCATAAACACAGGGGGCACAGCTAGACAGGAGAATTTGTTGGAAAAAATAGCACCTTACCTCCCTATTGCTGCAGTGTCTATTTGTGCCCACAACTCATTCGCAAGCTTCCTGGAAGGGAAAATTAGCGATTTTGCAGTTCAGACAGAGCAGCATGAAAAAAATGGTGGCCACGAGTGAGTTGCATCCTGAAAATCCCTCCCTTAAAAAAACAAACAAAAAAAAACAGATGCGGAAGAGCTATTTCCCGCTTAAAGAAACCTTACTTTTGCTCTGCCACTTGAACAATCAGGCTGGGGCAAAAACAGCAGCGACAATGGTGGCTCTGGCATTGCAAGCCCTCCCTTGCAAGCCCGCCCTCTCCAAGGTCCAACCAATCAGGTTTCAGCCCTGCTGTGTGCCCCTTTTTGAATTGGTGTACAGACTACCTGTTATGCACATTTTCACACAATTTTCAAAAAAGGTTGCGAGAAACAGCAAAAGCTGTTATTGAGATCTATTTGGAATTTTCAGCCCCCCTCCTTCTGAATATGGTGAATCCCCACAGGAGCTCATCTTATTTATTTATTTATTTATTTATACCCGCTCTTCAGCCACAAGGCTATTAGAGCAGCTTACAAATTGTTTTAAGCAATAGCAATTTACACATCTACACTGCATTAAGCAGTTTCCAATTTGTGTCTAAAGGTATTCTGCCTGCATTCTTGCTGGATTTTTTTGTTGTCATGTAGATGAGGTCTTTGTGTGCCTGCAGTGGATATCATTTGCATGGTGCTTAAACAGAATCATGGATGTGTCAATTGCTGTGAATAGTCTGTTGTTCCTCATGAGTGTTGATGAAACCTTTTGTCTGAAGGTTTGTACTTTCCTTTCCAAACATGCCTTTTTCTGTAGTTTTATCGAATGGTGTATAAATTTTTGTCCTGAGGTGTTGATGGACTACACCTCTAATATCGCTAGCCAAAATTGCCAGTGGCTGGGGACTGTAGAAATTGTAGTTTTAAAATCGCATCAGGATGAAAGGTTGCCAACTATTTAAAAGGACAAATAGTCTTTCCCTCTATAGTAAGGGCTTTCAATGAACATATGCAGTTAGCCCTTCATATCCAGGGGTTCTGCATCCACAGATTCAACCAACCACAGCTTGAAAATATTAAAGAAAAAATCCCAAAAAGCAAACCTTGCTGTTTGCCATTGTATATAAAGAATGCCATTTTACTACACTATTGTATATAATGAGACTTGAGCATCCACTGATTTTGGTATCCACAGGGGGTCCTGGAATCAACCCCCAGTGGGTATTGAGGGCCCATTGTTCTTTTATTTCCAGAGCTCCTGTAAGTTATAAAGAAGTTGCTACTATTTCTTAAAGAGAATGAGAGAATTATGCAAACCTACATTTGCACTGCAACATACCTGATCTTGTACTGAGAATTTGCTGTGCAAGGTCTTTGAGGGGGTACTTTGTGTTGAGTGAGAAAAATTACCATCCAATTTGACTGATATTGAAAATACCAACTTTTTTTTTAACACTGTCAGTTGTTGTCCCCAGCCCAATTACTTTATTTCATAAATGCTCACATAGAAGCTGTGTCATACATTTACTAGAATGTATTTTGCACAGCATACATTTATTTGCTATAAAATTCTGGAAGTCTGAAATTGTTGAACTGACTTCTTTCCCTCTGGGATTAAAAAAAAATCCTTCAACTAGTACATATTGAAATATTGTGGTGTTTCTTTTTTCCTTCCACTGAAGGACTTAAATTATCTTTGTAAACTATATTAACTCAGTGCTGAATTCTCCCTTCAATCAGATGCAAGTAGGGTTGCCAGGTGTCCTATTTTATACAGGAAGACCCATATCTAGGAACTCAACAACCCTGCACTGTATCCATGTTCTATGGGATGCCGCAAATCCCATATTTAAGTCAAATCACAGTGTGAACACCAGCTATGCTGAGCAGACAGGTCCCTCATTGTTTGGTACACCAGTATGGTCTCACATTACATAAAAAAATGTTGGGGGTCCACCTGTACAAGTGTAACTGGTACTGGCTCTTTCTCTTCCTCTTCATTTCCAGACTTCAAGATAGCTTTTGGCCCTGCTATCATGAGAGTTGATGGGGTTTGAGGGTTGGCAGGAGATTGGAGATCTTGTGGAAGCCTGGAACTCTTGTGCCAGCCTCCTCTCCCCGAGACTTGAGGCAGGCATCTCATGGGTTGGACAAGTGGCAATAGAGTTCTCTCTCTCTCTCTCTCGCATTTCTTCGCAAACGAATATTCAGGAAGGACTCATCCCACACTTTCTGAAATTGCGCTGATGACTGAAAAGGCCAATCTGAGATAAACAAGTCTGGTTGCAGAAAGCACAGCAGAAGGTCTCCTTGGGTGGTGTTTCCGAGTTGTGATTCTTTCTGTATTGTCGTTTCTCTTCCAAGACTCATTCGGCATGAGTTCTCAAATAAGACTGCAGCATTGTGGATAGTGCGTCTCCATGCCTCCCGATGTGAGGCCAGGGCAGACCATTGTTGGTGATCAATTTGGCCAAGCCTGAGATGTTGTTTCAGGGAATCCTTGTATCGCTTTTTTTGGAGCGGCCCTCTTACACTGACCCGTGGTGAGTTCACCATAGAGTACTATTTTTGGGAGGCGATGATCTTCCATCATAGAAATGTGCCCTGCCCAGTGCAGCTGTGTTCTCAATATCATGGCCTCAATGCTGGTGATCCCTGTTTCCTCAAGGAAAGCAACATTCGTCACATAGTCAGTCCAGTGTATATTTAGGATTGTGTGTATACAGCACTGATGAAAGTGTTCAAGGAGTCGTAAGTGTTGCCGATAGGTGACCCATGTTTCAGACCCATAAAGGAGAATAGACAGTACAATGGCTCTATACACACTGATTTTTGTGCTTCGCCTCAGGTGTTTGTTACTCTAGACTCTTTTGTAAAGTCTTCCAAATGCACTATATGCCTTTGCTAATCTGTGATCAATCTCTTTGTCAATCTTGGCATCTGAGGAGATGATGCTTCCCAGGTAGGTGAACTGCTGAACGGACTTAAGCACAGCTTTACCGTCGGCAATGTGGGGATAGTGGTGTTCATCCTGTGGTGCAGACTGGTAGACAACTTCTGTTTTCTTCTGGTTGACTTCCAGCCCAAACAGCTCTGCAGCTGTTGCAAAGCATGATGTTAGGCACTGCAGAGCTGCTTCTGTGTAGGCAACAAGGGCAGCATCATCCGTGAAGAGCAGCTCATGGACTAGATAGTTTAGAGTCTTAGTGCAAGCCCTCAGACAGCTTAAGTTGAACAAGCTACCAGGAATACAGTAACATATATAGATGCCGTCTTCTTCTTCAAGCTCTGCCATAGCCCTTTGGAGCATCATGCTGAAGAAGATTATAAATAAAGTTGGAGCAAGAACACAACCTTGCTTCACTCCATGAGTTATCACAAAGGGCTCTGAAAGAGCATTGCCATATCTGACTTGACCGTGCTGGCCCTCATGTAGCAAGATAATCATTTTAAGGAATTTTGGGGGACATCCTAGTCTTTTCAGGATCTGCCACAGACCTTTTCTACTCACAGTGTTGAAGGCTTTGATGAGGTTGACAACTATTACATAGAGTCCCCTATTCTTCTCTCTACATTTCTCATGCAGTTATCTAAGGGCAAATACCATATCTGTTGTACTCCTATTGGCTCTGAAGCCACATTGGCTTTCAGGAAGACGTTCTTCTGCAATAGCAGGAACTAATCTGTTCAGGACTATCCTTGCAAGGATTTTTCCAGCAATAGAGAGCAATGTTATGCCTTGATAGTTTGAGCAATCGGATTTTGCTCCTTTTTTCTTGTACAGGGTGACGATGACTGCATCTCGGAGATCTGATGGCAGTTCCCCTTTTTCCCAGCAATTCACAAGGAGTTCGTGGAATTTAACATGGAGTACATGACCTCTGTGTTTCCAAACTTCAGGTGGGATTCCATCAATCCCAGCTGCCTTGCCATTTTTCATCTGCTGTATGGCCTTAAGGGTGTCTTCCAAAGTGGGAGCTATGTCCAGTTCATTTTTCATCGGTTTTTCTATCATGTGTTGGATAGCTGAGCCTTGACCTACTTGGTTGGCACTGAAAAGACTCTGAAAATGTTCAGCCCATCGATTCAGGATGGAGGCTTTATCAGTAATTAATGTTTGACCATCTGTACTGTATAAGGAGCTTTGGACCTGATAAGTAGGTTCAAGCATTGCTTTAAGAGCTTCGTAAAATTCTTCCGCAGACTGGAGGATACTGTTTTTGATATGTTGCCAAAACACTGTAGGAGAAGGATCTGTAGGGTGGTCTTCATGTTTTGTTTGCAGATTTACCTGGAAGTTGTCTCTCAACGTAGTTTGTTGAAGATTGTTGACTTGGAGTCTCCTCTTTAAGATGCCACCCCGCTTAGGTTTGAGCTGAAGATGAAGATTTAATTTACATCTTATGAGGCGATGATCTGTTTGGCATTCTGCACTGCGTATCACTCAAGTATAATGGACATCATGAATGTTTCTCTGGCGGACTAGAACATAAGTCAATTAGGTGCCAGTGTTTAGATCGGGGATGCATCCAGGTTGTCTTCAAACTATCTTTCTGCTGAAAGATAGTGTTTGTAATAGTCAGCTGTTGTTCTGCACAGAACTCTAGCAAGAGGCATCCGTTATCATTGCAATTTCCAACACCATGCTTGCCTAAAACACCTTTTAAAGCTTTGGAGTTCTTTACGGCTCTGGAATTGAAGTCACTAAGGATAATAATTTTATCTTCTACAGGGACTTTTTGTATGAGGTGGCATAGGCCTGTGGAGAATTTGTCTTTCTCTACAAGGTTGGCTTGCATAGTTGGGGCATATATACTAAAGAGAACAACATGTGGGAGGTGTAAGGAAATATTGCGATCAGAGTGTCCTATTGGCAAGATTTCGAATTTGGAGGCAATGGAGTTTTTAATTATAAAGCCTACTCCTAAAAGATGTTTTTCAGTTTTGGGTTTATCAGACCAGTAAAGTGTGTAGCTGGCGCCATGTTCTTTAAGGCCGCCTTCCTCATGGAGATGAACTTCACTAAGAGCAGCGATGTCAATATTAAGTCGAGATAGTTCATGGGCTATTAGAGCAGAGCGACGCTCAGGCCGTCCACTATCTGCAGAATCTTGCATGGTTCTGATGTTCCAGCATGCAAGCGTCAGTTTATTTACATCGTTGGAGGCCGGTGTGTGCCTTTGTTTCTTTGCCTTTGTTTGACCGCATCAGAAGATGCCCATTGGCTGCGGCTAGGCAACCAGGTAGATGGGGACGAGCTTTCGTTAGGCCAATTTTTCTAGGCCCCTCTCCATATGGAGCAAGCAGTGCTCTCCTTAGAAAAGGGTGCTTGGTCATTCAGGATGCTGCCGAACAAGACTGTCATCTCCCGGTCAGCCTCGCGCGACCATAGTTCTGAGCCACCTGCATGCAGGTTTGTGTCTGTGGCTTCCAGTGCATCTTTACACCTGCCGTATCGTCCCTTGCCTATCGCTACAGGGCGTTTTCGGAATTAGATTTTTCCTTCAAGCCTGTGCAATGGAGTTTTCTGGTGGAGCGCAGCGTTCACAGAACTGGCCTCCCTCTTTAAACCAAAGGTTCATCTGCTGTGGCCTTGCAAGCATGGACGGTAGCAACGAGGTCCTCAGGTTGTAGGTTTAATAATAATAATAAAAACAAATAATAATAAAATTTATTTATATTCTACCCCTCTGTTAAACAATCGGGGCAGCTTACAAAAATTAAAATACAATACAGATAAACATCCCTGAACACCCCCACCCCATCCTCCCCCATAAAAAAATATTAAACAAATATACATTAAAAAGCAACTGATCTAAAATCACATTTAAAAACAATAAATACCATAAATACAATAAATAACTTGCGGACTAAACGAGGCCAGGATCCCCTGAGGCCAGGATCTAATTAGGAAAGGCCTGCCGAAAGAGATCCGTCTTTAGTGCTTTTTAAAAGCTACTCAGGCTTGTCATCTGACGGATGTCGTTCGGCAGGTCATTCCATACTTTGGGGGCGATTACCGAAAAGGCCCTCTGGGAGGTTGCAGACAGCTTAGATTTTTGTGGCTGAATCAAATTCCTCCCAGAGGACCGGAGTGCGCGGGGAGGATTGTATGGGAGGAGGTGGTTCTGGAGATAAGTTGGACCCAAGCCATTTAGGGCTTTAAAGGTAATAACCAACACCTTATACTGGGCCCGGAAACTGATAGGCAGCCAGTGGAGAGATTTTGATATTGGGGTTATATGGTCTCTCCAAGATGTTCCCGAGAATACTCTGGCTGCCATATTTTGTACCAACTGAAGTTTCCGGACCAAGCATGAGGGCAGCCCCATGTAGAGCGCATTGCAGAAATCTAGACGAGAGGTTACTCGTGCGTGCACCACAGTCTCGAGGTCCCTTACTTCCAGGAAATGGCACAGCTGGCGTATCAGCCAAAGCTTATAACAGGCGCTCCTGACTGCCGCATTCACCTGACTAGTCATCTGAAGCGATGAATCAAGGAGCACCCCCAGACTGCAAGCAAAGTCCTTAACGGAGAACGTGACCCAGTCCAGGACTGGAAGTTGCAACCCAACTCCTGGTTTTGGGGCCGCTACCGTGAGCACCTCCGTTTTGTCTGGATTTAATCTCAATCTGTTTTTCCTCATCCAGCCCATTACTGCTTTGAGACAATCATTAAGAGGAGAGACGCCATCAGAATTCGAGGCCGACACTCGGGACAAGAAGAAATAGATCTGGGTGTCATCAGCGTACTGATAACACCCAGCCTCATAACTCCGAATAATCTCACCCAGCGGCTTCACTATAGATGTTAAACAGCATCGGGGACAGGATGGCGCCCTGCGGAACACCACAAGTAAGCTCCTTACTGCTGGAGCAGCTGTCCCCGAGCAACACCCTCTGGGACCTTCCCAAGAGGAAGGATCGGAACCACTGGAGCGCAGTGCCTCCGATTCCTAACCCACTCAAGCGATCCAAGAGGATGCTATGATCCTTCGTATCAAAAGCCGCAGAGAGGTCCAGAAGCACCAACAGGGACACATTACCCCTGTCGATGCTTAGATGCAGGTCATTGGTCAATGCAACCATGGCAGTCTCAACTCCAAATCCCGTCCTAAAGCTAGTTTGAAATGGGTCTAGATAATCGGTTTTATCCAAGACTACTTGGAGTTGAAGCGCAACTGCCCTCTCAATCACTTTGATCAAGAATGGTAACATAGAAACCGGCCTATAGTTGTTCATGTCCAGGGGGTCAAGGGAAGATTTTTTCAGGAGTGGCCTAACGGCTGCTTCCTTTAAACAAGATGGAACACACCCTTCTCTGAGGGATGCATTGATGATGTCCTTAAGGAACACCATCAAGGCAGTCCCCCCCTGGATGGCCAGCCATGAAGGGCAAGGATCAAGAGGGCAGGTCGTCTTCCTCACCAAAGTAGCTTGTCCACGTCCTCGGTACTCATGGATTGAAATTGATCCAGTAAACTTACATCAATGGAGTTGCTGGACACCTCATCAATTGTTTCTGTCAAATTACTGGCATCTAAGTTGGCTCTTACCTGAGAGATTTTATCTGCAAAGACATTGTTAAACGCGTCACAGCAGGCCGTCGTTGGGTTAAGCAACGGGTTCTGCACAGGAATAACCTGCGTCACCTCCCTTACCACCCTAAGCAGCTCTGTTGGACGGGACTCTGCAGACGCAATACGTGCAGACAAGAAGGATCTCTGCGCTGCACGTATTGCCTCTCGATAAGACCAAAGAAAGTTCCTATGACGAGTCCTGTCGGATAAGAGTCGAGTTTTCCGCCAGTTGTGCTCTAGTCGTTGTCCAACCCTCTTCATTTTCCTAAACTCTGCTGTATACCATGGCTTACGGTTTGGAGCGGGTTGGAAAGGACGCTTGGGAGCAATCGTGTTGATAGCCTTGGTAAGGTCGGTGTTCCAGCTTCGACAGGGTCACCGGCGTTACCAACCATTAACCCCTCCAAGTCTTTCTGGAATCCTATTGGTTCCATTAGCCTTCAGGGGCGGACCATTCTAATTTGTCCACCACTCCTGGTGGGGCGGGAAGAGACTCTTAGTTCAGTCTTAACCAGGAAATGATCCGTCCATGACAATGAAGTGGTTTTAATAACCACCACCCACGGATATTCCTGTTCGGTATTGAAGACCGCATCGAGGGTATGACCCACACAATGTGTGGGCCCGACAACCATTTGGGATAGGCCCATGTTCGTCATGGTTTCCATTAACTCCAAAGCCGCACCAGTCAAATTTGTCAAGCTGGTCTCAAGTGGAATGTTGAAGTCACCCAAAACTAAAAGTCTGGGCGACTCCAACAGCAACTCTGAGACCAGCTGTGTCAGCTCGGTTAGGGAGTCTGCTAGACAACAGGGTGGTCGGTATACTATCAGAATCCCCAAACTATCCCTGGTCCTCAGACTAAGGTAGATACACTCAAAGTGGACTGTGTTTCGGACAGGTATCCTGGTCAAGGTCAGATTATCCTTATAAACCAAAGCCACTCCGCGCCCCCCCGCCCACTTCCCCTCACCTGCTCACTGACAGAATACCCTGCTGGGAGGGCCTGCGCCCATGTGACAGCGCTATCCTCTCCCTGCCAGGTTTCTGTGAAGCAAGCCAGGTTGGCATCCTCATCCAAGAGAAGATCATAAATAATATGAGTTTTATTCTTAACTGACCTGGCATTGCAGAGGAGCAAAGTAAGGTTCTGTGGAATGGTTGGTACGCTCTCCAACCCATTCCGGGAAACAGGGTGAACTGAAGGTGGGATAGCTAACAAACAGCGATCCCACCTTCTTTCGTAACATCTGTTCGTTCATTCTGTTCCGACCATACCTCCCTTTCCCCAGCACAACTCCAATTTCCTCCCCCACTCCATTCCTGGCCTCAGCTGACTCCAATTGCAGGTTTAGAGTCCTTCTGGCTGCTGGCTGGTGTTCCTGAGGGGTGTGGGAGTGGCTTAAGATGCCAGCCACTCCTGGCCACGCCCCCTCTTGCTGCTGTCTCGCTGCCAAGAAGTCCTCAGGTGCCCACTACAGCCTTCTGGCCCGGTGGAGTGGGGTAAAAGGCTGCTGCAGGCTGGAGAACCTCTGGCTTGCTGGCTGGTGTTCCTGAGTGGTGTGGGAGTGGCTTAAGACACCAGCCACTCCTGGCCATGCCCCCTCTCGCTGCTGCCTGACTGCGAAGAAGTTTTCAGGGCTCCACTACAGCCTTCTGGCCTGGTGGAGTGGGTTGAAAGGCTGCTGCAGGGTGGAGAACCTCTGGCTTGCTGGCTGGTTTGATTAGAGTTTCCTTCTCTTTGATGGTTGACCTTACAGGATTGGACGAGCACCATCTGCCCGGTTTTGGGGCCAGAGTTTTCCTGCTCCTAGGATGGTTGCCATAAGGCTAGAGAGCCCATCCTGCCCTTTGACACTCTTTGTCAGACCCTTTGGTTTTGACTTGGCTGACATGGGAGGCCCTAGCGGTTGCTATTATGCCATTGCCAGCATAGGTCAAAACTTCATTAGGGTACGCAAGCCTCTCCCTCATGACAAGGGGGCATCAATGGGGAGGCAATAGAGTTCTAAATGTGTTGTGAAGCCTAAGTAGGTTTTTTTTTAAAAATGTAAGGAGCTGGTTCAGCAGGCAGGCCAGATTATTCTGTAAAAAGATTTAATTAGAAATGGGGAAATATAAAATATTGTTATATATTAACGAGTTAGTCCCCATTTTAAAAAGTAATCAGTTTTATCAGACAGATTAATATTTAGGCAGATAGATTTATTTAGGTGTGACTTATGGATTATAAATACAGTTCCGTTAGGACTGGTGAAAAATTCTCTCTCTCTCTCTCTCTCTCTCTCTCTATATATATATATATATATATATATATGAGAGAAATCAAGACATTACTGAAAGAGTAATCAATTGCATTAGGTACATTTCTATTTTTAGTCAGATAAAATACTGTCATGATGGCCTGCCCTGCCCATCATGGGAGTTCATCTCAACAACCTACACTTTACAACATTGGAAACTTCCACTCCTTATTTGGAAATGGGAAGGGGCGGAGAAACCTCATTGAATAAACATGATGTCACATCACTTGATTAAGATAGCCACTCTGATTGGGAAAAGGCAGAGCCAATCAGAGATCACCACAAAAGACTTTAAAAGTTCTGATCTTTCCTTTGCTTGTTGTCGGAGTACATGGCCTAGCTACCTCACGAGCTGATCTGGGCTGCTCTGAGCCACATAGCCTAGAAAGCCATGGAGTAACCAACAAGATACCAAACTGTGATAACAAAAGGTTGGGAGGAGCCAATCTTGCCCAAAGGCCTGAAAGGATCCAAAAAGACTCTGAATTCCATCACAGACACTGTAACTTACCTTTACGTTTAGTAGTTAGGGAAAATGTTTTGTCAGTTTGCGTTAGATTATGATTTATTTTGTTAAGTGCTCTGAATGAATGTATAATCTGTATAAGCCTTAAATTGAGCCTGGGAATGTTTTGCCTTCCCAAGTAGCATAGACTCCTGGAATTGAATAAAGCTTTCTGTTATTCTCTAACCTGCCCCAAATCGCCTGCTTCTGGTCAGCTATCCAAACCTTCTCTAGATTAGAGAAAAGGGTTATTATTGTTTCTTTAACCTAACGTGTCTAGTTCTCACTGCCTAGATGTGGAAAGGGATAAAGTCAGTGAGTGGTGGTGGCTACCCTTATAGAAGGGATTTCTAGACTAGAAAACCCTTGTGAATGTGTTTTTCAGGTTGTACAAATAAGGTGGAAGCCTTCCCTTCCTGCTGGAAGAGAAAGGCCAGTTCATGACAAATACAGATAGGTAACTTGATTCTAAGTGGTAGGAATCCATGCTGAGATCAACTTAAAATCATGGAGTACTGTTTTGGCTTCTTGGAAATCCGTACTTTTCCAGTTTGAATTTTTAAATAAAAAAAGCAGTAAACTGGATTATAAGTGGTATCATCCAGAGAACAACAGTTATGTGACAGTGCCTGTTAAAGGCTAATCTGTTTCATTTGGCATATCTATATTGAGGCAGATTTGCATTTGTATTTACTTAGGGGTAGATCATAGATTGTAAGTACAAAGTTCTATACTGTTGTTGTGATGTGCCTTCAAGTCAACTCTGACTTCTGGAGACACTCTTATAGAGTTTTCTTGGCAATATTTATTCAGAGGATGTTTTCCATTGCCTTCCTTTAAGGCTGAGAGTGTGACTTGTCCAAGGTCACCCAGTGAGTTTCCATGGCTGAGTGGGAATTTGAAACCTGGCTCTAAAAACCAACATATAATACAGAAAAGATTATTCATAATACCTTAAAGCCTAATCAATTGGGGACTTTATATTAATGAAGGGATATATCAGGGACTGCAAGTATAGGCAAGGTTCAGTGAGGAGGGAAAAATAATAGCATACTTCCATTTGGTATTAACACAAATACCCGCAGGAAAAAATGGAGATGCATCTCAAAGTGCTTGATAGGTGACTTTTATTATAGAGAAAGCCTAACACATTTCAGCACACACACACACACACACAAACACACACACACACACACACACACACATATATATATATATATATATATATGGCCTTTTCCAGGGACCATGCTGGTTTTTTGTTTTTTTTTTGGTGCAGAAATCAGAAGGAGATTCTCAACTTCAGACATTTCTGCTGTCAGATTTCAGTTCACCTTGAAAAAGGACACACACACACACACAGAGAGAGAGAGAGGGTGTGTGTGTGCTGGTTTGAGCGTTGGACTATAATGTTGGAGACCAAGGTTCAAATCCCCACTTAACCATGGAAACCCACTGGGTGATCTTGGGCAAGTCACACTCTCTTAGCTTCAGAGGAAAGCAATGGCAAACCCCTTCTGAACAAATCTTGCCAAAAAAACTGCATGATAGGTTTTGCCTTAGGGCCACCATAAGTCAGAAACAATGTGTGTGGTGTGCACACATGTACACACACACACAGGTTGACCCCCATATCCATGGATTCAGTATTCACGGTTTTACTTATTCATGCCCAACAAAATATGTCCTCTCTAGGCATTTCTAGGTTCTCCAGTGTGATTCTATGGTCAACATCTGGTGTTTGTCTCATTGAAAATCATGGGGTTCCCTGTTATTCACAGTTTCAGGTATCCATGGGGGGGATCTTGGAACATATCCCCTGCAGATATAGGGGTTGACCTGAGTGTGTGTGTGTGTGTGTGAATGAGAGGGGGAGAGAGACAGAGACATGTCTCTAGTTTTTCCCCTGTAGATTCTATAGGATGCTATCCAGTTTTTGTCTCTCCTATTAACACAAATAACCATTTCCTAATTGTTGACCCTGCACCATGGTACTGTGTGTCATGAATGTTGACTGACTCTTATTGCTGTTTTGAAAACATGGGAACCCTAGAGCAAGATTAGAGGGGCTTTGTCATTTGCTTTAACTTCTTTTGAGGGGGGCGATACATAGTGTGCTCACTATTTAACAGCATATTTAAGTTTTTGTAATATGCCTATGGAGGATTACTATCCTCTCATAACCTTCTTAGTGGAAAGGCCACTTTAAAAGTGAACTCATGATAGGTTCTTATAGTTTTTAAAATTTTGGATGAGGGTAAGTGTGGGAAATAAATATGTTTTCAGAAATAGCAGTAGATAAAAAAAATGATATTGATCAACAATTTCATACTGTGCTGCCCTGTATCTGAGTCATCCTTTTCAATAGACAACAAAGCAGGAAATTCACCGCCATGGTCTCTTCACACCAACCAGTGCTTTCATCTCTTACCCCTGTCTCAAGGTAGCCTCTCCTGCTGCAGGAGGTTCCAAAATCCATATTGTTGTAATGCCTGTACAAAGCCAACCAACAAGACACATAAATCTGTGCAAGCTTTCAAGACCTCCAGGTCCCTTACTGAGGCAAGATGTTACAAAGAGCAGGCAGGAGGGTGATCTGATCTTAAAGGCATGTCATAATCTGCATGTTGTCTTAAGATGTAGTGGCAAGGAAGGGTATGCAGACTCTCAAACTGAGCTAATCAAATATACAGTATTATGTTTCACCTTGAATTGTCCCTATGCTTGTTGGGAACAGGAAAAGCAATAAAAGCTAATAAACATTGACTCTCAATTTTGAAAATAGAAACAACCTCACTGAAGAATATAAGCAAACGTTGTTATAATCTTAGTGGAAGGGAATTTCAAAAGTAGTTTGCAATCTGGTAGTTGGTGGAGGTACTTGGAGTAGAAGGGAGAAAAAAAATTAAAACTTTGGCAAGTAACCCCAAATGCTTCTCTACACCTGCCCTTCTGTTAAACATACTGTAATTATTCAAATCTATATATTCCAATGTCATATTGGGAGCGACCAAACAATGTGCTAGACTGGCTATAGTTACTAAGGCTGCAGGCCTTTCCAGTTCACCAATGTGTCAGGGCTGCACAATTCCCACTTATGATCTAAGTCTACACAGTAATATTTCTATTACTGCTGCGACAGGACCCAGGCAGTCAACTGGCAGCGGAGGTGGCAGGACAACAGAGTCACTCTCAACAATTCTGGGAAAAGTGTGGACTGCTGAAAAGGGGGAGGAGGAATTCAATTCCACCAGCCTACCTCATAGGGTTGTCATGAGGTCTACTGGGTGTGTTTTGGGGAGTTTCTTAATGGTGTATGGTATACCGGGTCCAGCTAATAGTGTAATTATTTTTTCAAAATTTGGAGGGAAATTGAATGTATGTGAGTGTGTGTATGTGTATACATCCAGCAAAAATAAATAAATAAAAAAAAAACACCCAGCAAGGTGAATCATGTGATTTATTAGACAAGTGGTCATGACCTATGATGATTTTAAAAATGAAAAATGTACTACAATGTCTCAGATACAAAAAAGTAAGTGGGAAAGGTTTAACATATTAGCTTACTAAACTGTTCATAAACTTTAAAAATCTAGTAAGTTGAAAGGAATTTTAAAACAATTTAATTGTAACAAATTAATTTTAAAATGCTACTTAAATTTAGTGTTACATTGAAAGGCTTACCTTAATAAAGGTGACGAATTCTATCTGTAATTTTATTTCTCTCTCCTTGTCTCTCTTTTGAGCTTGGGAGAGAAGTAAACAGCTGCATGAATTTTTGAAAGCCTCGTTTCTTATAAAAAACCATACATTTGCTTTCCCTTTGTCCTTCCCTTACAATTTCACTTCCTTACCCCTCTTACCCTTTTAAATCTTACTGATTATAACATGGATCATGGCAAAAATTCTAGGGGTAAGGGCTTTCAAATTCAGTTTCCTGGAATAGATGAAGAGCCTCTCTGCAGTGCCTGGTGTAGAATGTGAGAATCATCTGGATGTAGAGAAGACCCCTCTCCCCTCCCAGGCTGCCTTTACTAATTATGACCTAAACATTGTAATTTCCCAGGCTTAAGGGAATTAAGGTAAATGAGAAATAGTTCTGCAAAAATTGAACAGAATCAGGCTTTGCAAAAACCATTTGGGTAATGTAAAATGTACAGTATTGACTTTTTAGTGTTGTGGCTCATTTGATTAAGAACTTAATTTTGGAGAAAGCTAACTGCTGCAATTCTAACTTGTGCCAATCACTTTAGTTAAAAAAATTAATGGAAGCTGCCCTTTTTCATTGGCAAATTTCCCACTTAATTCGTAATGTAATTGATTTTAAGTTGTTAATTCTTATCACTAAGGGTTTGACTACTCAGGGTGTGTGTGTGTAAAAATCCAGATGGGATTTGGACTACTTTGGTCTAGAGTTGTGACAGATGCAAGTCAGACTATTCTGGTCTCGATTTCAGTACCACACTTGCCAAAGCCTAAATCTGCATTGGGTTTTTCTTGGCTTCCTGTTACTCATGCTTGACTTTGTGCTCCGGGAAAATCAAAGCCCCAGAGGTAGTCACCTTCTCTGAAGCCTGAATCGGTGGCTTACTCAAGATTGTGGGGGCAGATGCTCATTCTTCACCTTTGCTTTTCCCAGGCAGTTGTGTGCCTGGGAAAAACAAAGCACCAGGGGGACTCGTGTCTCTGAAGCCAGACCAGGTAGCTATCACTGGGGTTTTGCTTTTCCAGGAGCTTGGAGGGCTGTTTGTGTGCCAGAAGAGCAAAGCACCAGTGGTAGTCACCCACTCTGAAGCCAGAATGGGTGGCTAGTCTCATGTTGGTGGGGCTCACTGGGGGTTCTCATAGAATCATAGAGTTGGAAGAGAGCTTAAGAGCCATCCAGTCCAACCCCCCGCCATGCAGGAATACACAATCAGATCATTCCTGGCATATGGCCATCCAGCCTCTGTTTAAAAACCTCCAAAGAAGGAGACTCCACCACACTCCGAGACAGTGTATTCCACGTCCAAGCAGCTCTTACTGTCAGGAAGTTGTTTCTAATGTTTAGGTGGAATCTCTTTTCCTGTAGTTTGAACCCATTGCTCCATATCCTAGTCTCTGGAGCAGCAGAAAACAAGCTTGCCCCATCCTCACTATGACATCCCTTCAAATATTTAAACATAGCTGTCATGTCTCCTCTCGACCTTCTCTTATCCAGATTAAACATGCCCAGTTCCCTAAGCCAGTCCTCATGGGGCATGGCTTCTAAACCTCCCACCATCCTGGTCTCCCTCCTCTGGACACGTTCCAGCTTCTCAGTATCCTTCCTGAATTGTGGTACCCAGAACTGGACACAGTATTCCAGGTGAGGTCCAACCAAAACAGAATACAGTGGCACTATTACTTCCCTTAATCTAGACACTATACTCCTAGTAATGCAGTCTAGAATCACATTGGCTTTTTTAGCTGCTGCATCACACTGCTGACTTATGTGCAGCTTGTGGTCCACTAAGACTCCTAGATCCTTTTCGCATGTACTGCCCTCAAGCCATGTGTCACCCATCCTATATCTGTGCATTTCATTTTTACTGCCAAAGTGTAGTATCCTACATTTCTCTCTGTTGAAATTCATTTTGTTAGTATTGGCCCAGCTTTCTAATCTGTTGAGGTCATTTTGGATTCTGATCCTTTCCTCTGAGGTATTAGCTACCCCTCCTAATTTGGTGTCATCTGCAAAATTCTGACCTCAGAGGGAGTGACTACCACTGGGATTCTGTCTTGGGAATGAGAAATGGTGCTGAGGAGGGTTAAAAATCATGTGCCTCAGGCAGTGCTTGTCCTTCCCACTGAATCCCACGCAGATGGATTGTTCAGATGACATATTTCTCTGGAGTTTCTAGCAAACTCTGGGAAAAAAACTGCAAGTTTTCTAAAACTTGGATTAAGGGGGTATTCCCCAAGTCTGTTGTGAATAGAGCTGTACATCATGTGCTCCTATTGCACCAGATTCTGGGAAAAGGCCACACATTGTGTGATATTATTGGCCTTATTCGGGGTGAATTTGGAGTTTGTGGCTGGTGTAGTTAAGCCCTAAACCTTCTTTCTGCAGGTAGCAAATTTAACATGGACAGAAATGATTCCAAAATTACTTACTGCCCTCTGTATGGTCTGATCTGTAGTTGTTCTGGCAGAAGAAGCCACAGAGAAGCATTTCCCATACATAGCAGAATGAGAAACATTGATCTGGCTTTCCCCAGGCCATTTTAACAAATTCCCATGATACCCTAGGTATCCTTTGAAACAAAGGCCTAAATGCTATTGTTAGTCCTGATTAGAGTTGAATCAGTGGGATCTCCCTATGTGCAACCATTGAACAGTTGATTGAATAGGTCTATTCTTGTTGGGGTTAACCAATAGGATGCCAGTTAACATTGATGCTGTAATGCATGATATGATTGACATGTGACCCCAGCATCAGATGGTTGTAGTTGACAGTTAATTTGTGGCTGAGTGCAAGACTTTCTCCTATATCATAGAAATTAAGTGAAGATTATGTTTTAGAAGCTTTAGCAAAATGGCTGAACCCTTATCCAAAGTCAAAGTATATATTTTGCTAGTTTTCTTCCACTCATTCACTTATGTACAAATGCATGTATGTGTGTGTACTCTGCCCATTGCTGTATCTTGTCCTCACATATTTCATATACTTCTACAGTTCACCACAAGATGGCATTAAATCATTTTGGAGATGGTATAGTTACAGAAGTGTGTGAGGTTTTTTTGATAAAACATTTTAAGTGTACTTACCAGTAAACAGAAAACTTTTTTCTAAGCTTGCTGGTCGGTATTTTTCATCTATACAGAACAAATGCACTGAAGTATTCTACCACTCCACATACCTCTTAATCTTTTTTCTCATTTTAACCCCCTCCCCCATTATACATCATTGTTACCTTTATCTATTTTGTTGTAGAACCAGTGATAGCCTGTGGTTCTTGTGGAATGGAGATGAGAGAGAGAGGGGTGGATAGGGTTGGCGGGTGCCCTCTCCTTTGCTTTTCTCCTTTCCTTGTGTTAAGGTAACTTAGGGCTGGCAGCTCATGCTGTTCCTGCTCCCCAAGACAGATGTATTTTAAGATGTTTGCCTCCCTGGAAATAGTTCATAGAGCTGCCAAATGCAACTAACCATGAACCACATTGTTGTAAATGACAAATGCTTCATCTACTGGAATGGAAAAGTAGTAGGAGATTGGTTTTTAAAACTGGCATGCTTGCATAGTGTGTTTTGGTGAAGGAGACTGGAATGAGACCTCTGCTTTGTTTTGGCTCATTCAGCATGGTTAGTTTCCTGTCAGTTGTGAGACATACCTTACATATAGGCTGTGCTGATTCTCCACTAGTCTGTGCAGCAGCCTGGCAGGACTGCAGCATGCAGGCACAGCTCTTGTTGGAAGGAGGAGGAAGGTGATATTTATTTCTATCCAGCCTCCCCCTCCCATTTGGGACTCAAACAGCTTACAACAAATTAAAAAACACATAGTAAGAAATTCACAAAATACAAAAGTTAAAAAGAGATTAAACAATCAAAAACATTAAAACCAGATTAAAACATACACAATTAAACATGTGTGTATACACCTGCATATACACCCCCCAACAGGAAAGATTCTAGAGCAGATCGTTAGACAGTCTGTAAGCACTTAGAAAGGGATGCTGTGATCACTAAAAGTCAACATGGGTTTCTCAAAAACAAGTCACACCAAACTAACCTTATCTCTTTTTTTTTAATAGAGTTACAAACTTAGTAGATGAAGGGAATGCTGTGGATGTAGCATATCTTGATTTGAGCAAGGCCTTTGACAAGGTCCCCCATGATATTTTTGCAAATAAGCTATTAAAATGTGGGCTAGACAATGCAACAGTTAGGTGGATTGGTAATTGGTTGACTGACTAATCCCAAAGAGTGCTTTCCAATGGCTCCTCTTCATCCTGGAGAGGAGTGACCAGTGGGGTGCCACAGGGTTCTGTCCTGGGCCCAGTGCTATTCAACTTCTTCATCAATGACTTGGATTATAGAATAGAGGGCATGCAAATTATCAGATGACACCAAATTAGGAGGGGTAGCTAATACCCCAGAGGACAGATACAGATTTCAAAATGACTGTAACAGATTAGAAAGCTGGTCCAAAACTAACAAAATGACTTTCAACAGGGAGAAATGTAGGATACTATACTTAGGCAGAAAAAAAGAAGAAAAACATAGATATAGGATTAGTGACACCTGGCTTGAAAGCAGTGCATGCAGAAGGGATCTAGGAGTCTTAGTGCACTACAAGTTGAACATGACTCAGCAGTGTGATGTGGCAGCCAGAAAAGCCAATGCGATTCTAGGCTGCATCAATAGGAGTATAGTGTCAAGATCAAGGGAAGTAATAGTGCCACTGTATTCTGCTTTGGTCAGATCTCATCTTGAATACTGTGTCCAGTTCTGGGCACCACAATTCAAGAAGTATCTTGACAAGCTGGAGCATGTCCAGAGGAGGGCGACCAAAATAGTGAATGGTCTGGAAGCCATGCCCTATGAGGATGACTTAGGGAGCTGGGTATGTTTAGTCTGGGGAAAAGAAAGTTAAGAGGTGGCATGATAGCCATGTTTAAATATTTGAAGAGATATCATATTGAGGATGGAGCAAGCTTGTTTTCTGCTGCTTCAGAGACTAGAATACAGATCAATGGATGTAAACTACAGGGAAAGAGATTCTACCTAAACATTAGGAAGAACTTCTTGACATTAAGAGCTGTTCGGTAGTGGAATGCCCTGCCTCGGAGTATGGTGGAGTCTCCTTCTTTGGAGGTTTTAACACAGAGGCTGGATGGCCATCTGTCGGGAATGATTTGATTGTGTATTCCTGCATGGCAAGGGGTTGGACTAGATGGCCTTTGTGTTCTCTTCCAACTCTGTGATTCTATGATTCTAACAACTAGCAAGATCCAAAACATTGTTTATGAGAAACAGGCCTTATACAATCAGGAATACCTTGTTTTGATTACTGTGGCAGGCTGTATGTGTGGTTGGCTGCCTTTGGAAAGTATTCAGAAACATCAGCTGGGCCAAAGAGCTGCTGCAGCCTGATTGCTAACTGGAGCTGGCTACAGGGAGGACATGATGTCTTAATTACATCAGCTTTCCTGGCTTTTGAGTATAATTTAAGGTTATAGTTATGAATTATGAAAATCTGCATGGGTTGGGTCCAGGTTACCTGAAGGACGTTACCCTCCCATATGAGTGAACATGCATGGACTCTGAGATCTTCAGGTGAGTCCTTCCTCTCTTTCCACCCTCACAGGAACATGTGATGAAGGCACAAGTGGGGGCCTTCATAGTGGCAGCTCCTATATTTTGGAATTCTCTATCTAGAGAAGATAGACTGGCTCCCTCCTTGCTGTTCTTCCTTCACTAGGTGAAGAATTCTTTATTTCAGCAGGCTTTTGTGAAAGGACTATAAGAAAAGGGCTTTTAATAGTGTGCTGTAATGCTTTTAAATTGCTTTGCTGTTTTTCATCTTATTTTTGGTGCCTGCTGTTATCGTTATTGTTAATGCCGGTTTTAAATTATTTTTAATGATGTATACATTAATGTCACATTGTTTTTATATTAAAGCAAGCACATAATTCATTTTGTGTGTCTGTGCTTATAAGTATTTATATACATGTATCTAATCCCACCAGTGGCACTACCTTTCAATAGTGGTGGGATTGCATGATCTTATGAGGCAAAAGGTTATGCTGATGGGAGCATAGATGCTGGTAGAGACTCCTGTGTCAAACAGCAGGCTTTTGCTGAGCAGCCAGACTAAATGTGCCAAATATCTACTGGGCGGCAGCAGTAGTGGAGGGTGACTCTGGCGGAGGATCTCTCAGAGACAACAGCAGTAGCACCATAGCTAACACTTGTTAGAACTATGCAGAGGGAGACAAAGTAAACCTCCTCTTGAAGATCTTTTAACCACAAAAATGTTATGAGGAGACAATCCAAAATGAAACAGGAGATAGTGCCAAAAGATGACATTCCAAGGTCAGATGGCAGTCATTGAGCTACTGAGATACAGCAGAGGACTATGAGTAACATTGTGGTTAATGGTGCAACTGGGCTCAAGCTGAAAGGACGTTCAGCTGTTGATGTGCTCAGAGGCAAAAAGAAAGTCCAAAGCTGCACAACACATATTATAGGAACATGGAACGTGAGAAGCATGAATCAGGGGAAGCTAGACATAGTAAAACAAGAAATGGAACAGATGAACATTGCAGTACTTGGGTTGAGTGAGCTAAAGTGGACAGAAATGGGATATTTTGAGTCAGATAATTACACAGTGCTTTACTCAGGAAATGAAAATCTAAAAAGAAATTGGGTGGCATTTATAGTGAGGAGAGATGTTGTAAAAGCAGTCAAAGGATGGCTGAATCATGTCAATAAGATTTCAGGGAAACTTCATTACTATAATCTCAATCCAAGTTTATGGTCCAACTACAAAGGCAGAAGAAGAAGAAACTGAAAGATCCTAGGCTGGAGTCCAGGAGGAAATTGATCACACACCAATATAGCACTTCTGGGTAATCATACAGTAGTTGATTAGAATGCAAAAATAGGAAACTGTAGAATCAAAGATTGTAGGAAAATTTGGCCTCAGATCAAGAAATGAAGCAGAAGACTGACTGAATTTTGCATGACCAACAGTTTGTTCATCACAAAATACATTCTTCAAGCAACTCAAGAAGTGACTGTATACATTGACATCACCTAATGGCCAATATAGAAATCAATATTCTACATAATTGGAATCAGAAGATGGGGGAGCATTTTGCATTCTCTCTGCTAAAACAAGAGCAGGAACAGATTGTGGCACAGACCATGAACTGCTAATATCAAAAATTAAAGCTAAAGAACACTAAACCAACCATAATGCCTAATGCAACCTGAAGAAGACCCCGATAAAATTTAAATATAATGTGATTTTTTCTTGCTGTTGTTGTTGTTAATTGCCCTCGAGTCAACTCATGGTGATTCCATGAATGAGGCACCTCCAAGACCCGCTGTCCTCAACTGCTCTGCTCAGGTCTTGCAGGCTCAGGGCCATGGCATCCTTGACTGAGTTGATCCATCTGGTATGCAGCCTCCCTTTCTTTCTACTACCCTCCACCTTTCCTAGCATTATTGTATTTTCTAGTGAGCCATGCCTTCTCATGATGTGGCCAAAATACAGCAGTGTTTGTTTAGTTATCTTGGCTTCGTGGGAGTGCTCAGGCTTGATTTGTTCTAAAACCTACTGTTTTATATTTCTTGCTTTTTTCTAATGTTGGGGGGGGGGGTGAGGAATACTTGCAAGATGGAGGCTATGGGTTTTCTCTGTAGCACTACTTGATCCTGGTTTGTTTTGCTTTGCTGCTGCTGTTTCTTCTGCCTCTTTGCTCTCTCTTCTTCCATTGAGTTTTTGGGAAAATAATCAAATTGATTATGACTTGTAAATGTAGAACAAAGTTTAGCAAATGTTACTGAAATTCCCATAAATCTGTAGAAAATGCTACACTTTCTTCAAAACTTTGAAATTTTCCTGGTAACACTGTCCCCCCCCCCAAATCTTTCTGCATTTCTGTTTTGGTTTCTTTTTGTTCTAAACAGCCAGACTTGGAATATGGAGGCAAACCCTGTAGCTCTCAAAGAAAGATACTCCTATTGACCTGTCAAGTCATTGATTCTGTGTTAGTTTTCTGTAATCTGATGAGGATATAAGACTCTTAGGGAAACCTGGCTCTATATTTTAAGAGTTATTTGGATGCCAGAGTATTGCTGATAGTTAAAACTTCCACCTACTCACAAGCTATCTCATCTCCATTATACTAGGCTGTGCACAGAATTGAGTCTTTTTGCAGTTAAAATGTTTGGGTATCACAGTCTGCTTAGTGGAAGATTTATGCAAATAGCTTTATTGTTTTACACAAATGGGGCTTATAGACTAAGTTTCATTGATAATGTCATTACACTATTACTTGCCATTTGAATCCACCAAGCATGAAAGCATCTCTGTTTTAACTGCCAACAGGAAGTCCTATACTTTACTTAATAAAATTTTCCTGCAGTAAAAATAGAACTGCATATTATAATTTTACTGGACTTTTACCAGGTTTTTCCTCATCACTTTTATGATTACTTACACATCTAGATTTTGTCATCATTTTGCAACTCATTACTATTATTATCTTAGATCTAATTTTATCAACGTGGTTCCTTTTTTGTTTCTTGGGGTTTTTTTGGTACATTTTTACACCGTGACTTATATTTTGCACTGTGATTTATATTTTAAACTGCATTCATGTGGACAGGCACAATTACAAATTATTTTTCTATATCACAAAGTGACTGGCATAAAGAAGAATATTGCAAGATTAGGGGAGAAAGAATAGATCCTTTAAAGATTTCTCCTACCTCCAGAATAGTGAAATAAAATGGATAAAATGCTTTGTCCTCTTTATATTAAACCTCACTTTAATGTGCCATTACTAACATGGACATCAAATTTTGTCTTTCAGGGGCCAAATGCTATGTCAGTAATAAATGAGTAGCAACTAGTCTGTTTCTAGGGATACATAATGTTATCTTCCTAAATTATTACTTTTAAATATTAAGCTTTATGAATATACATTGCTACAATTAGGCTTAGACTGTCATGGTTACTATTATCACATGATAAAAAGGTTTCATAGCTTTTGAACAAATTCAGATAATATGTTCAGGTATTTCTTTATATTGACGCAAAATGCAGAATAAATATGTGCTAAGTATACAAATAACTGATTACAACCAATTATTCTTCTCTTGTACATCCCTTTTTGCTCATTGATACTTATAGGGATAGCTAATGATACAGTTGGAATTTAATGACAGGATTCACATATAATGGGTAGCTGTGTTGAGCCTCAGGTCTTTAATCTGTTTTGCTTTCTGGAGGTTGCAGTTGGAATCTTCACTGGTTTTAACCCACAGTTTCCTCTGACGTCTAAATTCTAGGGATTGTGGTTTGTGGCTAGAAACAACAAACCAGAATCAAACTGCTTTTTTTTCCGATCCCAGTTTGTTCTCAAACCATACTCCAACCCAAACACTTCAGCATTGTAGAGAACTGGTTCATTTAAAATCAAAAGTAGACCCTTTTAATGCCATTTTGGCACACAGAAGAAATAAACAAACCAGCCACATGTTCATCAGAGTGTTTTGAGAAATTCAAAGCATCCTGCATTCTTGAAGTGAGTGTGATTGATTATGTATCCTGTAAAAACGGTTTGTTGTTGTGTTCCTTCAAGTCATTTCCAACTACCCTACGGTGAACCTATCACTGGTTTTCTTGGCAAGATTTATTTAGAGGAGGTTTGCCTTTGCCTTCCTCTGAGACTGAGAGAATGTGGCTTGTCCCAGGTTACCCAGTGGGTTTTCATGGCTGAGCAGGGATTTGAACCCTGGTCTCCAGACCCATAATCCAGTGCTTAAACCGCTACACCACAGTGGCTCGTTAAAACAGAGGTACTCGCCATTTTAAAAAAATGCATTTTAATGTTTTAGTCTGAGCAGAATTTGGAGGAAATATTCAAAATTTTCCCATATTCATTCAGTTACTCTTTTGAATTTACCTTAACATCTAGGCTTAATGTGTTTTGTGTGGTAATGCTGAAGAGATTTAACTAATGAGAGTTACCTGTTTAAAAGTGTAGTTTTTAATTTACCTTCTTGGCAAATATTTTAATTAGCTGAAACAGTTATAACTCCAGAACATCTTGGGTAACACCATGAAAATGTTTCTTGATTCAGTAAAGGGGGGGGGGTCTTCTCTTTGCATAATAACTTTTAACATGTATACCACATTTTCCCCTTCTAGTATCCAAGTCCAATGGAAAAACATGTTATAGCTGTAAAAACAGTAGAAGAGAAAACAGGTAAGCTGGACATCTTTTAACCTTATGATTTTAAGTTATTTACACGTGCTTTTGAAACTACTGTCAGAAATTTCCGGTTATATTGCTCATCCATTTCTAAATGGATTCCTGCAGTTTGTAGAATTTATGTGCATTGGGTTTTGTTCTTGATTTTAAATTCTATCTTTAAAATAGAATGTGTTTTCAAAGATTAGAGAGCTATTTTTAAAAAAATATTACGCATGAGCAGTTATAGTTCCAAGGTCCCAAACAAGTTGTTATAATTCTTTAAACTAGTTCTTTACAGTACTTTCCTAATTCCCAAACTTATCAAAAATGATCAGTATATTTACACATTAGTAATATGTTTTTTAAAAGTCTAAATAGTACGAGGTCTAGAGCACACTCTCCTCCTGTCTGCGGCTGCATTTAGATGATGTGATGTGTCTCTTTTACATTTTCTTGCAACTATACCGATATCTGAAAAGCAAAGCTTGTGATGTTACTCTGAAAAAAGGAATTTGTTACATCATTCATTCCTAGAACCCCGGGAAGACCATTATCATGAGTATCACCCCTTGCCCTCGAAAGAACTCGTGTTCCTCAATAATCTGTTATCATGGTCATTACTAGGATGTCACTGAAAATGCAGGAAAATACTCTTTGGCTCTCCCATGTGGCCAGTTTTTATATTACCTTTTAAAAAGGCAGCATCTTCATCATCATAATATTTAATATTTTATAAAATAATAAAAGGAGGTGTGACGACAGTGCAAAGTTCTTCAGCCCTACATCCATTAAGACTCTTCTCTCACTGGGATTCCCCCCTGTAAGAATAACACTCCTCTCCCCACCCCACCCCCAGCCCAGGGATGGATTTGTTTTTAAAAAACGGGACTTAATTAGTTTTCTCTTTTAAAAAAGCCTTGTTTTTCAAAGAAACTAAAATGGGTCTTCACCTCTTCCATTTAAAACCAACCTTGGAAGTGGATTTTTTATTGTTGAAAACTTAAACCAGATGTTGATTCCCAGTGTTATGTTAGCAGCATGCATGCTCATTCTCTGCTCCAGGGAGTGCTGTGAAACTTTCAACAATTCCAGCCCAAGACTTAGGATGCTAAGTCAAAGCAGAGGCCACCTTAGAAGAGCCCTAATCTCCCAATTGGACTTTCTGCAGCCCAGCAAAATTGCCATGATAGTCTAGCTTCACAACCATCAAGTATCTCCTTCCTTTCCAGTTTTCTCTCCCCCCCCATCACACATATGAACAGATGCATGAGGGTGGTGGTTAGAAAACAGGAGGGCTCCCTTGGCGTCTTGAATTTTGGCACCAATTAAAATCCCACTCTTTTGTTTTGTTTCCTTTTTTAACCCAATATGCCTTGGTGTGTGTGTGTGCGCATGCATGTGTGTGCTTCTTGTAAAGGGAAAACAAAAACTGAGCTGGGCAGCTTAATTAAATTTTCCTTCCACTGCATTGAATATCACACATTTCTGCTCTTCATCCATTCTCCCTTTTCTCTCCATTGTGTGTCCCTCCTTTTTGCTTGGGTGGCTGAGCAGCACTGCTGATTGCTTTCCCTCCCCCTTATCTCTGTTATCCCTCTTCTTGCTGCTCTACTTGCTCAGTCACTTGCTTTGCTACTTTGCAATTAACTGCATTTATTTGTATTTGTGCTGTTGTTCTGCTTGGCTGCTTACTCACTTCTTGATCTCACATGTCATTCCATGCCCACAGAAACAGACTTACTATTATTCTGTGGCCGCAGTGAAGAACAACAAAAAAACCTATTCTCATTTCAGAAAAAAGGAACATCCTAGCTCTTCATTCTAATTTAAAAAGGAATGTTGTTTGCTAGTTGTGCCTGGAAAAAATTTATTCCAACTAGTAAAGTTAAAATTGTAATGGTATATGGTTATATCTTAAATATTGGGAAAAGGCATTATTATTAGTAATCATTTATTTGCCACTATTTAGTTCCATTCTGTGGAGTTTATGCAGGTTATAAAATTTAAACTGGTGTGATCTGGTTATCCAAGAGGCTCTTGTCACCATAGGTATTCTACTATTGAAATATCATACCTATCTTTATGTATTCTTGAATGAAACTAATTCTTTAGATCTGTTCTAGACTGGCTTCTGATATTATTTTCCAACTAAAACTGCCTCTAGGCTTATTGTGGATGTCCTGTGTTAGGAGATAAATATGGGAGAATGCATGTCCTAGGAGGAGATGATTGGCCCCTGGACATGCCAAAGTTGCCCTACCCTGTTTTAGGTCCTGCTGGACCTCTCTGTGATATTAGATACAATCAACCATGCTAACTTCTCAGACATGTATTCCTGGATGCCACTGAAAGGCACAGTGATTCAATGGATGGGCCTTTTCCTGGAGGCTGGTCAAACTGAGATGCTGCAAGTCTGTAGTGCTCTGTAGTGCTCGGTTTAATACCTTGTCAACCTTCCACAAATGGGGTGCCCTCCAGATATGTTGGAGTTCATGTAATTCCTATCATTTGCAGCCAAACTTGGCCATATCTAGAAGGTGCCTGGTTGAAGAAAGCTAATCTGCATGAGATGACCAGCAGGACAGGTTCACTGATAGGTTTTGAATGACATGTCATCAATGTAATAATGAAACTCTATGTGTTATTTCCATCTGTCGATACCAGAGGTACCACTGGAGATATTGTATCAGTTTTTAGGCTCACTTTAGGAATGGAAGGGGAAAACAACCCAAAACGTAATCCAGATAAAAATGGAAGATTCCCCAGCAGAGAAGGGAGGAACATCCTCTGATTGGGTTGCTGCTCCCACTCACTCCAACAGTCAGGAAAAAGAAAGACCTTCTGGTCTGTCTTTTTTCTGCCTCCACTCCAATATGACACACTTTGCATCGTCACTTGTTTTTTCAGTATTCTTCTTCTCCTTACTTTTTCTCCTTCTCCATTCCTTTCTTTCCTAACCCCCCACAAACAACAGCTTGCCATTCTGTTCCTGCTGCCTCCCTCTGCTCCCCCAAATCTCAGGAGGACTTTGGCAGCCAGCGGACAAGCCAAGTTTTGGGGACATGTCCAGGTTTGCATGCATGGAGGACAGGATCTCTGGCCTAGCCGGTGACCACCCCCAACCTGTTCCCCCTCACCCACAGGGGGAGGACAAGAAGCTTTCACAGAGGGCCACACAGCTGGAAAAGAGATGTGGGAGCAGCCAAGTGAGGGAAAATCCCTCCATCCCACTACATCAATGCAGAACTACCACTCAGGACAAAATGGGCCATGGATGAGGGGACAGAAGAGGTGAAGGGCATTGGGGAGTGAGTTAGTACTCAGCCCCCCCCCCCAGCATTGATGGAAAGGAATTCCCTGGTGAACTAGTGGTCTGGCTCCAGGCTGTCATTGCCCAGGAGGCAGCCACCATCACCACAGTAGGTACAGTTGCTCTGGTGGCTCAAGGCTACAGCATTGGGGAGAGCTGGAGGGGAGTAGGTGGGTGACTGGTTCCTTTCCCCCTCCCCAAGCCCAATATCACACCTGGAAAATGAAGAGGAGTGTTTCCCTGTCCCTGAGGTGCATGGATATAGTCAGACATAGTGCACTAGCCTTTTCCCAATTCCCCATTTCACTGAGATGTGAGTGGAGGCAGATGGTGCCTCTTCCAGGCTGAATGGCCACCAGTTTGAAGACATGAAGAGAAGGCCTAAGCAGTCTGTAGAACATGTGGAATCAGAGGCTTAAACCTTAAATTCAGACTTAGCTGTGTAGGTGCAGGTCAGACCACCAGCCAAAAGGAGAAAAAGGACCTGCCACACCTCCACATTAGGAAGCCTGACATATGCCATGCACTCCTTGGGGGAGGATTATGGTGATGACAGTTCCTCCCTCCCTCATTGGAGTGGGAGAGCTATCATCAGAGGAAGGTGAGGGAGCTGAAACAGTCCCTACTTCTCTACACTTGTTCCTGGTTTTGCTGAGAAAGGAGTCAGATCACTGGGACTCAGCCTCCTGTCTGAGTCCCCCCCCAGCCCTGAGATTTGGATCTCCCCCAGGGAAGTAGGGAGTGTTTTTCTCAAGCATCCCCCTCTCCCCTGGAAGTTCCATTCCCAGCTGACTTTATGAGAGTAGTGAGAGAGGAGTGGAACAAGCCAGCCTCCAACAGGCCTAATCCTGGGTCTGTGAAAAAGTGTTATGGCGTTCCAAAAATGTTATGGCCAAATTACAGATCCATTCATCAATGTCCCTGTGTCAGCCCTTGGAAGGATGTGCTAAAGATTTCAGAGGACAGGAGGCTGAGGCAGCCCTTAAGAAGGCACACAGGGCTTCTTCCCTAGGCCTAAGGGTAGCACCTTTAATTTCCATTATGGCAAGAGCCTCGATGCTCTGGACCAAGGACATACTAAAAGCAATTCCCACGAACAAGTGTAAGCTCAGGCAGGAAATAAACAAACTGATGAAGGTGGTGGCCTTCACAGGAGATGCTAGCCTAGATGTGATTCAGTTCACTGTAAGGGCTCAGGCAGTGGTAGTAGTAGTGAAACACCAGCTCTGGCTTAAAAACTGGAATGTGGACTTACGTTCTAAGCAGAACCTATTATTGGCACCATTCCTGGGAATCAAGTTGTTTAGGGACTCCCTGGAGCCTGTCTTGGTGGAGAACAAGGACAAAAAGAAGGCTCTAGTCCCAGGGAGGAGGGAGGATAGGAGACACAGCAGGCAAAGGCACTCATCCTTCTGTGCCTCCAGATCCCACTTTAACCCCATCTTTACTCCTTCTTTTCAGCCGACAGATCTTAGGGAGAACAGATCTCTATGGGGAGAGTAGAGGTTTCAACCCAGTCACAGCTCCCCCAAACTTCTGGCTGACTGCAGCCCCACAACAACACTAAGAGGCAGTAAAAGAACCAACAGGCCTGATGCCACCACGTGATGCACACATTTGGGAGACCTCCACCTCATACGGTGCTAGACAATATTAGGCATGGCTATCACATCATTTTCTCTCGCAAACCACGCAGTGTCTTTGTTGTTTCCCCAAAGTCCCAGAAACATTGCCTTCTACTGGAAGCCATTGACCAGCTGATCCAGATAGGGGCAATAGAGAGGGTACAACTCTCACAAAGACACAGAGGATGCTACTCCATCTTCTTTCTTGTGCCCAAGAAGAATGGCACCTGGAGAGCCATCCTTAACCTGAGAAGAGTAAATCAATTTGTCAGGAAGCACTGCTTTCAAATGAAGACGCAAGTAGCTCTGCATCATCAGACCCAACTCTGGGTCTGAACCCAACCTTTGTCCCTAAGGTGAACTCTACCTTCCAACAGAGCACAAGAGGTGATTCTCCTGTCTTTCTGCCCCCATCCATCCAAGGAACTGGAAACAATATGGCACACATTGGACATTTGCAGAGCCATCCACATCTTCCTGGAGAGGATGGATAGCTTTCCCTCCTCTGATGCCTTATTTGTTTCCTTTCAGCCATGTTCCAAGGGCAAGATGGTATTGGTCTCTACTCTTAGGAGGTAGATCAGGTCCTGGATTATGACCTGCTATGAGACCCTGGAGGTTTAACCACCAGGAAATATATTCACCACTCCACAAGGAGTGCAGCCACATCAGCGACTCTGGCTGCTGTGGAAGGTAGAGTTCACCCTATGGACAAAGGCTGGGTCTAGTCAAAGTACCACACAGTCAGGTCTGATGATGCAGAACTCCTTGCACTCGGACAGGGCCCCTAGTTCCAACACCCTGCATGCTGACGTGATGGTGGTTGGGAAGAGCACCTTCCAGGATAGGTGTTTCAGAGAGGCTTCCTGTAGGGGCTCAAAAGGTGGGATCATCAATGCGTTCAGGACTGTATGTAGATCCAAGGATGGGAAATGATGCACTGTAGATGGAGTGAGAAGTGACAGTCCCTTGAGAAATCTCCACAAAATGCCCCCTGCAGTAGAAATTGGCAGGGCAGCCACATGGAAGTCATCCTCAACATTTATTAGGCATTATAACCTGGATAGCTTTTACTCAGCTGCAGCTGCTTTTGGCAGGCGGGTGCTGCAGCACATAGTTAAACCTTAGAGCATTGGGGGTGCCAGCACTACCCACCTTAATCAGGGAAGCTCTGGTATGCCCCAACAGAAGATGTTCCTCCATTCTCATTGGTCTTACCTGTGATACATTCCTTTCCAGCAGATAAGAGATTAACATCCTGCCCACCTTGGAGAGTGGGGTCTAGCCATAGATGTAAATAGCTGTAAATAGTTCCTACCTTTCAGGAGAGTGAGTTATAGCACCAAGCCTGTTCCTTCCTCCTTTTATTGCTTGTCTAGTTAAAGGTTGTCTGCAAATAAGATAAGGGGGAGGGAAGTTTTCTTCTTTTCTTGGAGTGTTTCTTTTGCTGTTGTAGCAACTGGCCTCTCTAGGGATTGCTTCCGGTGGTGAGACACCCAGAAGGTCTTTCTTTTTCTTGCCTGTTGGTGCAAGTAGGAGGAGCAACCCAATCAGAGGATATTCATCCCTTATCTGCTGGAAAGGAATGTATTGCAGGCAAGACCAACATTTTTTTTCTACTTGCTGGGGGATAGGTGTGCCTATTGTTTTATATGCCAGGTATTCAGTAAGAGATTTTTACTACTGTATGAAGTGGGAGTTGAAGTGGGCAGGACTTCCATCATCAATTCTTTCTCCTACCTTTTCCTCATGCATTTTGGTATTTGACTGGGACAACCAAGTTATTCCCCCACTTCAGATTTCAAAATCTGAACTTTCCATTGTGCATTATTTTATATGGTAGCTGAATCCATCTTTCTCTTTTGGGAAATATCAGCTTGTGACCCTTGTAAATGTGCCACACTGGTGAGCTAAATATACTGCCAGCATGGTTATTTAAAACCTACTGCAAAGCACTGCCTTCCCTTTTTTTAAAAAAAAAATCAGATAAATGTGTTGTGAGAGATTTGTCACTTTGTACAAACCCTTTTTCCACTTGGGCTATTTGCCCAGTCAGATTCATCAGTTAACACCATCCTGAGGCTTGTGGACTTGATGAGAATAATTAAATATGTTTAAATATATAGTGAGTGTAGAAGCCAGTCATGTTATATTGTAGCTCAATAACTGTAATTTGTCATGGGTTAAGGGATGTGTGTGTGTGCATGTGTGTGCACATGTGCACTTTTTTTTTTTAAGAGCTTTGTTTTTGTCACTGGCCCAACTCAATGCAAAAATAAATATTAATTGCTCAAGGGGATTGCTTTTGTTCTTTAATACTGACAATAGTGGGAGAAGGTGAGGCAATTTGTGCTCTGATGGTGTACTCTAGAATGCACAGTGAGCAAAAGGAGCCATTTTTTATCTCATGTGTTAACCCAGGAAGATGTTTGAAGCTTGTAGCTGGCAATGCAAATGCCTCTGGAATTGACTCTACAGCTGCTATATGTCAAATCTTAAGTACTGTATTTCAGTGCAGTCCCAGCCACTTCTGAGAAATCTGGCATTGTGTATTATGCTTTGTTATCACCAACACTGATGTCAATAAAATGTTTGATCCCAACCTGCTGTTCCCTAGCTGGTAGGGTTTTTTGGTTTTTGAGGCAGGCAAAGATAGCACTCTTTTTTTCCCTCTTTTGACTATGCTTCCTTTAAAGTACAGTATTTCATCATGATCCATCTAGCAACTGGGCTAGAATTTGGAAGAGAAAAGATATCCCTTCACTACATACAGGCTTCTTTGCCTTCCTGCTTCCACATTCAATGGAATTGTTTGGCTTTGTTTTGTTTGTATGAAAACTCAAGTTTGTCCTTTTATGTTAGATTTGTCTACAGGAATCATATACCGAAGAAGGATTGCCACATGCAGCAATGTAATTCCACACATTTTGAGAAAGGTAATTAATTGTAGTCAGCACTGAATCTTGTTAGTTTATAAGAGGACAGGCAAACTATTTATGGTAGGTTTGTGCTCACTTATGAAAATTATTTTCTCAGCTCATGGGATACCAAGACTTAGCTATCCTGTGTAATCCGAGTGAGTGATTGAATGATAGAGCTGCATTTTAAATCCTAGATCATTGTCTTAGTGTCTAAATAGATAATTTTCAGGAATAAGCATAAGTTTGAATATAAGAGCATGATGAAGATAAGATGTAGTAGCAGCATCTTTAAAAGGAACTTGTTCTGGAATAAATAAGTGGTAATTTCTTATATCTGAAGGTTTCAAGTTAATATCCTTTCATTTTTACATTCTTCTGTGTTCCATTTTCTGAAGTGATGATTTTTTAAAAAAATCTTTATCCTATATATTGAAACTTAAACAATGTCTTTCTGTCACATTTCTGTTTGCTCCTTTCATGCCTCTTCCAGATGGGAAAACATAAAATTTGCAGGTACCAAACAGAATGTAAAATGAACCAAATGTTTTGGCTGTTTATGTGTTGTGTGCAGCAGTCAACAGATGACTTAGAATTCATTACTTGAAACTGGACATATAAGCAACTAAAATGTCACACAAATTAAGTTGTTGCTTCACTTAAAATATTGCAGTTGGCAAAATCTAACAAGGCACAGAGCAGTAAAAATAAGTTTCCTAATACTTGCATGATTTCTTCACTAACTGCTATTGTGTATTATTGTCAAGGGATACATGTTACTGATGGGTATAATCCTTAGTATATCTATTGTGTATTATTGTATTTTGTATTTATTATATGAGAACAAATGGTAAATCTGAAAAAATCTCTAAATACCATGAATTGAAAGTTGTAATCATTATGTCTGACAGATCAGCATCCTAAAAGTATCTGAGGTCTACTTAGAAGAGGAATCTTGGCTTAACATGCAGGAAAGAGTTATGTCTATGAAGACTCGTTGTCTCACATGGACGGAGTATGCCACTCTAAAAGAAGAGTCAGTCTTCAGGGAAAGCTTGGAGAATCCAAATTGGTAAGGTGCAGATTCTTTATTTGTACAGATTTCTAGTTAATTTCAATATATTCTTTTTGCTCCACGTTGGACCAGGAGAATGTGATGGTTGTACCTTGAGAATATGAGGAACTGATGTCTAGCTGTTTGTCTTCAGTGCATAATTTCAAAGCTGATCACTAAGTTAGGCCTACACAGTTTGTGACCACCAAGTCAAGGGAATCCTGCCAGGAGGATATGGATAGCTGAGGGCTCAGTAACCATCCTAGTTTTGTGGCTTGCCTAGGACTTTAAGAACAGGCTCTGTGTCTTTGCCAGGTACCTAGTACACACAACGATATATGGCTACTTTGTCACGGGTTAGTGGATCAGAAGGTGTGCAGACAAACTCTGTGGAAGTAGGCATAAGGAAAAGTGGAAATGGATAAAGCCTCTTGTCTCTAAAGCCACTTTACCACCTTCTTTTTACTGCTGTTATGATATGGTAGGATGGTAATGCATAGTATCTGGTGGGCATGTGTGTAATTGTTTGTTACTACATACACTGGAGAGTGTCTAAGTGGTTCTGTGAATCGTGAGGTTCCCTAGTGATTTGCAGATAAATACATATTTGGCAACTTTTTTCATGTAATCTGTTAAAATTGTAAGGGGCTCATGCCCAAGTTGTTGGGCTCATGTCATGCTGTTTTTTCCCCCAGCATTT